>CM073594.1:68378841-69788008 GCA_037074705.1 Zhengitettix transpicula
AATGTCATTTAATTGCTTTTAATCTGACTTCACGGAACTATGAATGAATAAACCAGCCCAATTAGTCAGAAGTATATTTTAATAATGCATAAAATTATAACATATTAATAGAATATAAATTGGATGCAACTATAAAAAAATTGTGTGTCTGAATATCTAAAAATTTTGAGGGGCTATAATTTATGAAACATGATATTTATAATACAATTATGTGGAAATTTATTCAACTTAAAATTTATTTGTTGCAATGTCAATACATAATTAAAGTTTTCTCTGCAAAATCTTATTTTTGTATTGATATGTCAAGAAATAATTTATATACAGCCTTCTAAATTTTTTTATAGTGGAAAAGAAGAATATTGCATTTTACCAATTTTTTATTTCTAGGTTCTAATTTTTTATTTAATTAAAATATATTACTGACAAATTTTGCTGGTTTGCTCATTTTTAATACCTTTTGTATTCGGAATAGCAATTCCATTGTAAAGATTTTATATTTACAATTAAAAATTTTTAACCTGTGCACAAACTCAGTCTCACGGACTTCTCTCTCAGGGCATAAATAGGGCCTCACTACAGTTGAAGAAAATATAGAACTCAAACCTTTCACACCACTGTCTCTTAGATTCAGAAAGGGCTGCTAGTTACTCCAAAATGGTTGATAATCTTTATTACTGGTCCAAAAGTATCTCTCCAAACTAATTACAATAAACTTCTCCAAGATTCAGTAAAGTTTTCCAATGATTTATTCATTTATATCAACAGCAACACCAAACAATACATTCCAACCATCCTGCCAGAGATACAATCTCTCCAAAAATCCTCTTTCTCAACAATCATCTTTGACAAAGCAAAGATATGCACCTTTGATTTAGCCTATAATTATTTTATGTTATAAATTATATTGTAAATAAATAACTAATATAAAAACACATAGACACATGTGTGTTACTCTATATATGTAATGATGTGACCTGGGGACATCTCAACCCTTCTAGAGTGGGTGTCCCGGAACATGTCCGCTGAAATTGAATGTTGGAACCTCACAGATGGACACTTCAGCGTTGTGAGGGATTTCTTGCTCAGTAGGTTAAGAATTATGATCTGCATTTGGGACTCTGACTCAGTTATAGGGGTTGAGACCGAGTTGTAAAATCAGTTTATATGGTTTGCAAGTTTACCTCAAGATAATATAGCAAGGACTTGGTGTGAAAAATATTGAAAATATTAAACTTGGGAGCAAATGCCATAACTGTAAATAAAAATATAAATTTTATCTCACTTGTATTATCATAAATACAGAATAATTTGTTTAAATTGGCCAGATGTCAATGAAGTACAAAACATTTCTTCCCTTTGCTTCAGTTTTATCTAATTAAAGAAAAAATTAAAAATATGATGTGAATTTAAATAAAAGTTTATCAATGATGTCTAAATTTTTTCTGTTAAATTGTTTTATTTAAATTCACATAATATTTTAATTGATTTTTTAAAAATTATGTACTACTGAAGAGGTCCATATACAAAGGGAAGAAACGTTTTGTACTTGATTATAAAAAATTTATTCTTTATATTCTGACTTTTTTGTAATTATATTTATAAATGTCATAACTGTTTGATCCCCATGTTGTTGGGCAGTAAAATTCTCTCCTTCGAAAATGCAAATTCTGTTTAAGGTCGGATCTAAATCGCATTAAGAAACCTCACGACTTGAATAAATTCTCCCAATTGAATTCAGCCGTGACCTGTCTGATGTAATGTGAACATTGATTTTGTGCAGCTTCTAATCGCGGCCTTTTAATCTTAAAAGCTGTCCCGCCTAAAATGTTTGCACTGCTGGAACTTGATCTTGGCACTAATGGTCGGGTTTCCTCTTACCTTTCCTCTTCCTCAGAGTGAGTTTGCTGCTGCTGATGGTGTCTCCTTTGCTCTGGACCTTCAGGTTTCAAGCTTGAATTTGAGGACGCACCAGGAGATGGTACCACAAATTCCGAACTTTGTTATTGTTCATTCTTCTTCAGGCGCTGCAACGTTAATTTGAGAATGGTTTTGGCCCTCTCGACTACCTCCCACTTCTTGCTGTACTGGTCATCCAGTTTTTTGAATTTTCGTAAGTTTTAAATCGGTTTCTACATTATCCTAACACCTGTATTCATGGGTTTTCCTTTCTTTCGTTGTATCTGCTGCTGGTTTCCACTTAAATATATTTTTTAACCAGTCCGTCGTTTTCCGTGCGAATCCAATTTATTGATGATGATAATACTTTTACGTTTAATTACCCCGTAAAGTTATTATTCTCTTGTACTCATTCTTCTCAATATCATTATTTCGAATACTGATAATTTTAGTTTAGCAGCATATTTTAAAACCCAGGTTTTAACAGGTTACGCTGACTGTCGGTGGACTCTTTAATCTGTTAAAGAAAGAAACCTCGCAACTCTACGGACCGCGGTCGCAGATAATGGACCAATATTCGTTGCTGCTATTTCAACTTCACTTTTCTCGAGATGGAAACAAAAATTTAACCGCGTGTGCAATGACGCAGTCTCATGGGTCAGACTGATTGGCCCTAGTGAGAGACACCTATAGTCTGCGACATGAAAATGTAATACCAAGGTCACCAGAGTCTTCCGGTTACGTTGCCAAACATTATGCCTAGTAACAGGAATGCGTTAACTGGTAGAGGGACTGTGCACAACTTGACAATACCGCTGGACGAGGGGTGAGAAGTGCGGTTAGCTACTTGACCTTGATATTACATTTTCGTGGTTCTGAATATAGTCTGTTCAAGCTGCTGATGTCCGTGGTCAAGTGCTCGTATTTAATGGCCACACCATGGCACTGCAAAATCTGTCTTATTCTTTTGTACCCCCTTTTTTTCTGCGGCCCGTTGAAGAGAAGAGCTCATTAGCAGCAAGCGACTCCGGGGTAATTGAGTCTAAAAATGCGGGGAGGGGGGGGAGCCAGATTCTCGCTACGGGAGGCTCAAGACGAACTGAACCAACTCATCTAATGAGCCACAAGCTGTGTTCTTGAAGAGAGGGCGGGGGGGATTACGAATCCGCTTTGTGTGTGACCTGCAGAATCTTTCTCTTGCAGGGAATAAAAAGAGCTGTCGAATTAAGATTATACTAATTTGACATTGGTCAGATTACGGGGTTGTTTAATAATCAACAAATGACAATATTGAAAAATAATGGCTACTGAATTATAAAAATTAATTACAAAATAACATTTAAAATTTAATATTGATATTTATTGGACTATAACACAGCTGTTTTTTTACCAAAGCAAGTTACATGCTTGATTATGTCTAACTTATTAACCATCGTCATGTTTTTCTACAGGAGCTTTCGGGCACCTGGGGCCATTTTCATCTCAAATAATGTATGGGTTAAATAAGTTAACCTAAATCAAGTGTGTGACGTGTTTTGGTTAAAAACCCAGCTGATAAGTTCAACCATCCTGTAAGATTTTATTCATATGAATAAATGTAATGGCAAATAGGCAGAAAATGTTTATTAATTAACAAAGACATGAATACAAATATATCACTATGCCGTTACTCTTAATTTGGGACTTCATCAGATAATAATAAACTGACGCTGATTAATATTTAATACGAATAAAATGAGAGAATTAATCTAACTTGTACAAATATAATTAACATAAAATATCCGTAAGCCAGAAATTTATTATATAAATTGACATAAAAAACAAAACATTTCTTCCCTATCATTTAGGGACCTCTTCAGTTGTGGCTAAAATTAAATACTTGTAAGACTTTCAACCTTTCAATTGAAAGCTAACTATTCTCACATGTTTTGATGTACATTTATATAATAAATTTCTGACTTATGACTATTTTATATTAATTATAATATTTAACATAATCTGACAATTATCAGATGTGTCATTTGCTAATTTGTCTGTGAAACTCATGGCTCCATACACAAAAGCTCCAATTTCGGTATAGGGACCAATCAAGTCTGCCGTTATGCCGAGACTTGTGACAAGCATAACAGAGCTACCTGCGCCTGTACAATTATCATTATTATTAAACAGAAAAACAGTCAATTTGTCAGAAAAAAGTGTGTGTTAATTGACCAAAACAAAACAACATTACAATATGACAATTCTGAATATATGAATATATATCTTATTAACTGATTAAGTCCCAAAATTGTAAATGTTTTGCTTTTCCAGGGCTGTTGTAACAGAAAAATTGCTAAGATCTCACATTTTTTATTGTTTACATGACGGAGTCCCAAATAAGAGACAAAACATAGTTATTATGTATTATTATTATTTGTATAACCTTCAAGTGTTAGTTACTAACTAAACCTTTCCTGACTGTTTGACCATTATATTTATTCATATCAAATTTCAATTAAATATCTACTGCCTAGGATAAAAAAAAGACTGATCTGATCTGAAACTTCTCAATGTACCACGTTTTAAATCAATTCCTAATATAAAAATCCTCTTTCGTTTTTGTGGACTGAATTCCTGTGGTCGTCCCCTTGAAAATGATTAGCAACAAAACTATAGTAATTTTACTGTACCAAGTGAAATTGATTCTTTTGGCGTGTTTAAAGGCGATACCTGGAATATTCTCTCCTTTCCTTTCACAGTCCTCCTAGCCATGAATGAAGTATGTAACTAATATCCAACACAACACTTTCTGCTTAATTTTCTTTCTCACTATCTGTCTCCCCTACGTTACTTACACTATCACTATTGGTGACTGATAACTTGACTGCCTCCGGACTTTACTGATAACTCTCTTGTTAACTTTAACTTCAACAATATCCTATGGTGTTTCTATGGAGAAACACAATACAATTTTACTTGAAAAAGGTGTCATAAAAATAAATACGTAAGTTAAATCATGTGCATCATGTAGAAGACTATTTTCAAATAAATTTAGGTGTGTTTACTCCCAATGTTTCAACATTTTTTGTCACCTACAATGTTGAGCAATAAAAGTCGACAACAAATGTTGTGCAACAAGACTTGTCAACATTGCTGTGAAGAAATGTTGACACATGAAAAAAATTGTTGCCAACAAATGTTCTAGAATTCTTGTAAAAGTTGTCAACATTGCTGTCAACTCCCGTGTAAACACAGCTTTACTCTCTTGTGTCAATTTAATTATTCATTACAATAAATTAATAATTATAATAATCTGACTTATTTTTAAAAATAAATATTAAAAAACCTGAACCTATTAGTCAAAAAATGGTATTTTCTTATTTGAAACATAATTAATATTTAGATTAATAAATTTCGGCCATAACTTGTTTGCAAACCGCACGTTAGAAATTTGTTAATTTATATTTTCTTCTAATAAATTATAGCTGAATTGAATTGTAACTGTAAATCTGAAGAGGTTCCAATCAGGTATGAAACGTTGTGTCTGTTAAATATTATATTTTAATAAGGCTTTTGAGTTTTATCAGCTGACAAGTGCAGAAACGTTGTGTGGTATTTATATTACCAGTTTTTGTCTAAATTGACTATCTTTTTTATTAATTATTTTCAATCAGACGTAAGTTTTTTCATTTTAAGATACTATTTTTTCTTACTAATAGGCCGGTGTTTTTAACATTTAATAAATTAAGTACAAATTCTAACTTACATCCTCATTAGATAGAAGAACTAAATTTGCATATAAGTTTTAAATCTTTATCAGTTGCAAAAAAGTGGAGTGGAGAATGCTTGAGAATCTATCACGGAGGTTTCTTGAGTGCCGAAAATAATGAATTAAAAACCAAACCTCCCCTCTTTGCCTCAATAAAAAGAAAATATACAGGGTGTACTTTCTTTTAAAAAAAAGAATCATAGAGGTTTATCGAACCTCTTAGGTGGGAGAAGGTTACATTATCTTCATGGGTGCAAGAAATGTCGGATGAGTCTTAAGCCACTCACGGGAACGCATCTATATATTGATCATTTTCTGTCATGTTGCTGGACGCAGCCACAGGCTGGGCTCCACGTATTACTTGGCAACAAGGGGTAGATTTTCGCATCCCCTAAATTAATGGCCGCCACTGTGTGTCGGGGTGGCGCAACGTCGCATCCGGGTAGAGGAAGACGTCGTTGTCTACGACCCCCCCCCCCCCTCCTTCAACGTCCACTCTCTTTGGAGGTGTATGTGTGTGAAGAAACTCGGATTGGAAGGAATTGAGTGATTGAAATTGGCGAAAGGATCGATGAAGGGTCAGAAATGGAGTCTCCGAAATAAAGCTTCAAGATTTAGTCCAAAATCTGTTGTAACAGAATGGGATGGCGCAGGTCACGGACTTTGGTGCGTATCTCGGCGCTGGAACGTGCTTCGAGAGCCTCCTTCACGAAAAATCACTTGGCGCTTTCCCGTTTAAAGCGGAGCGCGCTGAAGACGTCACGAGAGTTTGGTTTTCCACACACACGCTAGTCCCCGTGTCGATGCGGTCGTTTAAATGAGCCTTTAATGTCTTTCTCTGGCTGTTTTGCTGTTTAAAGCGTTAAACGTGGGTAAGTGCAGCCTTGGTCTTATCTCACGTGCGTGTTGCTCGCTGGACCGCAGATAAGCGCCAAGAAACATTCCTCACGTCGTTGTCGATGGCGCGGAATATTCCGCTGCCAATGGAAGAATTTCTCTCAAGCTTCGTGACAGCCGATAGTCGATCTTCAGAAATGTGTTTGTGCCCCGATGGAGAAATCGGATTGCGATAATTGTGTTTACCAAGACTGTCAGCTGAGCGGAATTCCCGATTGTTCCGCGGACAGTTGGAAAAGCCGAAAAGGAGAAGACTGGGAACTTTGATGAAAATCCACCGTTTGGTGGATTAATGCTGTAGGACAAGTGTACGACGTGTTGTCAATTATAAAACGTCTGTGTTAAAAGTAAACTAATTAGATAAAGAAATAGCCAAATAACAGACAAAATTAAGTGCTAAATAAAATACCGCACAACAACGTTTCTGTTGCTTTCGTCAGATGATCGCAAAAACGTAAGAGGCGTAAGAAAAATCAGGCGACGGATTCAAAAGAAACTAAAATGACGGTTTGTCAACTTGAGGTTAATTTTAAAAATTGAACGACAACAGAACAAACACAATTTGTTAAAGGTTCTTAATACGCATGAGAATCTTATTAAATATTAAGGAACGGATGAAAAAACATTCTCAAAGTTTCATCACTAATTTATTAGGACATCTTCAGATGTTGTAAAGTCAATGAAATGATCTAATTTCAAAGTCCGTGTTTCTAAAAATTCCAACAAAGTAAGATTTTACAAACATGATAATTTATAATACAATTAATTGAACAGTATTTATAAGTAATTACATGAAATGTATTGTACATACATTTCTTAGATGCGATTTTCTCACACATTGCAGGCGAATGTTTACAGCATTTGAGTGTGTTGTTAAGTTTAAAGAAACAGTGGAAATAAAATTATTTTGAATTCATTAAATGGAGAGTGAATCATAAATTCTATTCAAATTATTAGTATAATTTATTTTCGTTAATGACTGGATCATTGGAACGAACATTACATTTCATATAATTAATTGTAAGTAATGTTCAATAAATTTTAATTAATTGTATTATAAATAATCATGTTTGTAAAATCTTGCTTTGTTAAAATTTTTAGAGACACGGATTTTGAAATTAGAACATTTATTTGATTTTTCTTCACCTGAAGAGGTCCTAATAAATTAGAGATGAACCTTTGAGAATGTTTTTCCTATTACAATGTTTAAAAATTTAAATTCATACCTAAAGAGGTTGATATTTTCATTTATTTAAGGACGTCAGATAAATATAACTTTTAAAAGATTTATATCTTAATTGATCATTTCTAAGCATATTTATTAAATGAATTGGAACAGTTTCCATATTATATATATATAGATAGAAATTATAAATCCAGATAAGTTTCAGAAATGTTATACATTCATTTAATGTCATTTAATGACAGATTCTTATGAATAATAAATTTACTCTTCCGAAACTTCATACCTGCTCGCTCAGTGGTCAGGATTGAGGAAGGGTCAAGGGAAGGTTGTCCGCTCATGGCGCGGCCGCTCAAAACACGGCGCCGTTTAGGGAGCGCAGAGATGCAAGGTCACTTCAGCAAAACAGAAACGGACTGTTGAAACTACGGGGAACTTTCTATTTCAGGTTCTGAATTTATTTAACTGACACAAAGTAAACAAAACAGTGAGTCCTGAACATAATGGTGTCCCACGAGGTCCCGTAAGCCATGCAAATGATTTACCTCACATACTTTGGTAAAGAATCCGTGTACGTGTTGACAGAAGCTCACTACGCCGTCCTGTATTGTGGGCAACCAATATCTTCCATGACCTGGTCAATGAATGGTCTTTAGTATGTCCCTGACGTTATTATTGTGATGTAGCCCTCCTCCTTTGTAGCCACTCCCCCAGTCGTGGAGCGATGGGGGAATTCAACTGTCCTGGTATCACGTCTTCTCTACTCACCTACGTTTATTCAGAGGCCACACAGTTTTGCTAGCAACGAAAACTGGTTTATTTGTATGCCCCACGTCGAGTGTTGTAAAAATCTCGCAAGGAGGAGGCTGGGAGTTTTAAATGGACCAGCGAAGAAATGAACCTTGTGGTAGACACTGAGAGATTCATGGTCATTCAAGTACACAGTGCAGGACGAATTACTTTTACATCGTATAAAGGACAGGGTGAAAAGTAAATCAGTAAAAAATTTCCCCCCGTCATAAAATGTTTTTCCAGGTGTTCGAAGAATGTTTAAACATTCGTGTCCTTTTCGTATACCTTTTGATTTTCGGCCCTATTGATATCCTCAAAACGTACGGTATAGAATAGCCCGCAATAAATCGTTCACGGTACACAAGTGCTGACTGGCAAGGGATGATGTAGTGTAATGTGTAATTATTTCATTTTAGTTGACGACAATTAATTGCCTTTATTACAGGGGTATGGGCGCCAGTGAATAAATTGTTCAATTCCAGTATTTTATTCACAAAGGAATTTGAGTGAAACATAAATTATACAATTATGAATGGACACTTTTGCTCAGCCTTTGAACGTGGCAAATAACATCTGAGGGTGTTATTTCGTGTTTGGCACGTAGCAGAGAATTAGATCTACCTACTTAGTTTCCTGCAACATCAGGTAGAGCGATCGTCCCTTCCCATGAATTCTGGCGACGACTTCGTTGCTGGCTGCCCGATGAATTTCTCGCATAGTGTACCCTACGAGGTTCTTTTTTTCCGTTCCTTCTCCTCTGGATCACTTCTCCAACCACTCTCTACATTCTCCTCGAACCGAATATCCTCTTTTCTCTCATTCCGTTTCCGTTCATCTTCCTCATTAGTTGTCTCAACCATGTGATGTCCACTAATCAATCCTCCCCTTTTTCCCTCCTTTTCCAGAATTATTGTCTGGAGGGGGGCATTGAGTGATACAGAAGGCCATGTTTCAACGTACCCAAGAGTTATGGGTTTTTCCCAAAATCCTCAGACAATAGCGCCAGTTGGTCTTCACTTCGCCTTTGTCGAGCAGTCATAAGTCAAAAACGACTCCCTAAGAGCTTTTACAATATTTACTAAACTATAAAGTTAAATAAGTTACTCTGATTAAAATAAATGCAATAGATTAAAGCCCACGCGTTACAGCAGTATTAGTACTTCCATCTTGCTGTAGGCGTCCCGAGAAAGTCTCCGAAGCTGCAGAGATTTGCTCGTTACTACATTGCGAATTTATACGCAAAAAAACAGCAACAATGATTTCAATTGGAAATTTTCTCGTTATAACTGGATTAGACTGTATTTGTTTCTCTATAAATTCCGCCATAATTATTGAGACCATCCTTCTACTGTTAGATAATGAAAGGCTTCTCGTAAGTGCGGTTTTAGCTAAACCTATGCTGCGTTGAAAAAACAAATGGCTCTGTGTGCATGTCGAAGTTTGAAAAGATTAATTCTTTTCCCAACCTCCCGCCAGCCATGATAGTTTTTCTGCCTTTTGCCGAGTTGCGATGAAATAATATTGCTTTTGGGTATTATTCCGCTCACTTGTGTAGACTTTTTTTTAGTATGACCGACATTGCTGTGGTATTATTTTCTGACCGAGCGGATGTAAATGATTATGTCGAGTTAAACCATTACGTGGGATTTAGCGGATGGAGCGTGCCGGAGGAGGGCAAGGCAGGTGCTCCAGGGTTGGCTATTGATCCGCAGTGGAAGAGCTGTCACGAGGTCGTGGCGCCTCTCCTCTCCACACGAGGACCACACGCACTCGCGCTGCCATTCATTGCTGGGATAAAAGGGGAAGAAAAGTGGCCACCAGAGTCCATTCTTTGTAGGGCAAGTCACGGAAAAAATGCTCCGTTGGCATTTATTTGCCGTTCCACTATCGCTCCATACGTCCAAATGGAGCGGAGATCCATGGAAAACATTGACAAGTGAGAAATTGGTGATTAGGGATTTTCAATATCAGTCCCCAAAATCCAGTGGCGCCGGTTCCATTGATTCGTCCATCAGTCCCAACTCTTTGTGAACGGAGAAATACTCTAGTGGAACTCCGCGCCTTATTACCCACAATACCGCACTGCTCTGGAGAAGCCAAGCGGTGAGTATGGCTTCATAAAATCAGCTTTATCACCTATAAAACCAATCATACACACTACCATTGACAGATTTCTCTGTAGGAGTGTGCAAGTCTTTCTTTACAAGATTATCGAC
The DNA here is from genome assembly GCA_037074705.1 of Zhengitettix transpicula. Taxonomy (NCBI): domain Eukaryota; kingdom Metazoa; phylum Arthropoda; class Insecta; order Orthoptera; family Tetrigidae; genus Zhengitettix; species Zhengitettix transpicula. The sequence continues at coordinate 68,389,574 of CM073594.1, forward strand.
GCAGTTAATGACGAAAATGCCGTTCTTCTCCAAAATCCTTTGAATATTTTTTGGCATCTCAAACGTGTACTTTTTAAAACAATAGAAATCTGAATTTGAATCATTGGAACATCCTAAAAAATATCTTAAATTTTCATCACCTGTGAATTCCTCAACGTTAACGTTTGAGCTCGTCCTTTTTAAAAGCGCCTACGTGGGAAACCTGATCAAGAACTGGAAAATGATTGATGATATTTGTGTCCTTGTTTTTTTAGTTAAGGGATTGACAACAGTTCAGAGCATCGTTCCTCATCCATACGTAAAGAGTTTCTCCTGTCTGAAGGTTACAAGAGTTTTGTGTGTCTGTGTAGATGACGTAATAGTCTATCTTTTTCTCAATTTTTTCTTTCTTTCTAGATACGAGCGGTTCTGTATATAGTGGCATTTTTATTTGACGACCTGGTGAGTTGCATTCGTACAGATGCTCGCGAGGGAATCTAGGTGACACCGTTGTTTCGTTCCGTCTTCCGTAAATGCCAACGCTAGACTCGTCTCCGTTATCCTGTCCACGTTCCTTGCCCGTTCCAGAGATCGAATATCTGTCTCGTCGTCCCTGTGGGGTTTCAGCTCTCAACCCTCTATCGCTTCTCTATGTCAGTTTCCTCTCCCCACTGTTCGTGTCTGTTACTAACAGTCTTGAAGAAGCACCTTAATTTTGTTTCTGTCTTCGGGAACCTACATTTTAATTTTGTTTCAATACACAAGCGATAGTGTAACCTCGGCACGGAAACGCCGTCATCAGCTTAATGGGAGAATAAATGAAGGTTCGCCTGCTTCCGACAGCTACCGGAAGGGATATTATTAGACGCGGCCCAGGTACGGCGGCGGTTACCATGGAAACGGGCGCGGGCGTCCCTCACTCCCCCCCCCCCCCTGCCCTGATGGGTGGAGGGAAAAAATGTAAAAATTCTTCCTTCAGAACGGTGCTCTGTGTTTCATAGTTTACAAAATTAATTGTACCAATTGCAACGCCTGTAATATAGGTCAAACAAAGACATCACTAAAAACACATTAATGAACACAAAAAGAATTTAAAATTAAATCGTCAAAATTGCTGAGTTGTCTCCAAACAATAGTACCTCCATAATCACATATTTTATTCGGAAAAATTCACAATTTTAGATGAAGAACTAACATTTTCCTAGATTGATATGAGATATGTTACACATAAATTTTTGATTTATATATTTTTTTATGGAAACCGATGTAAGTAAGCATGGGGCCAGAAAATCTAAAAAACAACACCCGTCCTGAAGAAAATGCAGCACCGACGAGGAGACAACAAAATTAACTAACCCTTTTCAAATGACAATAGTTGTACATTTGTCTGAGGACAGACACAGATACACGTGTTAATCCAGTTTCACTGTAACACAATACGCGCCTCGATTTCGCAATAAATGGCGCACCTACTTTGCTTGTGAATGTTGCATAACATTTCAGAGCTGCAGGTGTCTCGAAACTGGTTCCGCGGAAATTAAATCCCTGAGAATCCTTCAATTGGGCCCCCGCTTGGAAATGAGACGCTCTTAAATTGACGTTGTAGACGATAAACGCCTCTTGTGGCTAAACTAAAGCCCTCTAGTTCAAGCCATTGGGTTGTGTACGTCTGAATACCCGGCATCTTATCAACTTGAAGTTCCTGATGAACACTTCCAAAGAAATGTAAACCTCCATCCTTTGACATCGGCTGCTTTGCTTCCTTGTCACAGTACAAAATTGACGCCACAGACATTTAAAAACGTTTTCTGCTTTCACAGAAAAATCTTTGAATAATATAATTTCGTCTATTGTTTTAAAGGGTTTTCTTTTCCCATTTTCAGTTGCTGCCGGCAATGAAGGTGTGCCAGAAGCCCTCCAGAAGTGCCATTCATTATCCAAAGCGCTCCAGCAAAACCAGACAGCATTACACGACCGCATTGTATTTCTCACCACACAACTGGGCAACTTCAGTTCACAGGTAGAAAACTTAACTTTACTCAACAAATGTGTAATCCATGTTGTAGTTACAAAACACACCAAAAGAATCAGTGACATTTTTTGTCATTAACTTTTATTTTGTTGAAGAGCTAATTTGAACATGCTCTACTATCATTAGTTTTGCACATCATATTTTTCATTTGCTATCAGAATTTTATGATTATATGACTTAACCTGTTATACTTTAAATATTTTAGTAAAAACATTTAACAGAATTGGCAGAATCTTCCGTGACATTTGTGTAAGAATAGTTTCTTTCTGCCATGTTTCACCTTGTTCGTCCAATTGTATGTGTTCTTCTTTCAGCTAACATTGGTTCAGACTGGCCTGCACTCTGTGGAAAACCAACTCAAAGATGCTCCTCAGCTTGTGAATGTCCCACAGACCGTGAAGGAGCTCTCCTCCAGCATCGCGACATTTGGCAGCCAGATTCAAGACTTGTCGACCAAAGTTGAGAATCTTAAATCCCAAAACAACAAGAACCAAGAGACCACAGATGTGTTGCTTCAAAATATGACAACAATTAAGGTGTGTCTCATGTTTAAATTGATACATTGTTATTCAAGCTTCTGTTATAATAAATTTCCCATTATATAGAAGTATGTTTTTCATGTTAATTCTGAGCAAAAGTTTGAGATATTTTTCATTTTCTAGGGTACAGTGGATTTGCTTGTCAACACTTCACATCAACCACAACAGTCCAGCCAAGACATCAGTGAGGAGAAAGAAGAGATGCACAAACAACTGACTCAACTGTCGCTAAACATCACCAAAATCAACGAAACTCTCAACGAAAAGCTGCAGTGGATTACTGAAGATGAAGGCAAAGATCATGTAAGCAATAAGCTGTGTTTCTCTGTTTCCTTCTGATTTTTCAATTGTTGACAGATGCATGTAGCTTAATCTCAAATAATATATTATGTACACATATTTCATATCAGTATCATGTTGCCTTGCATTATTTGAATTTTTAAAATTATTTCAAAATTCTCTTTTTCATGTTCTTCCTTCTATTGGCACTACTTACTTTAAATCACTTCTGTATTCATTCAAATAAAAAGACCTCTTTATGCATTTGTCAGTCTAGTTTATTACGAATTGTCTCTATAAACAGTACAATCATTTTCTTTAACTCTCTTTATACCCATTATAAAATCCTTCTGTTTTCTCCAACATTATTCCTAATTTATTTCTTCCAAACAATATTTACTCTCTCTTTACATTAGATCTCTATTTAAGTTCACCTTGAATTCATATGGTATGCTATAATTTAAATAATTTGTTGTCTTATTTATACATACATTGCTGCACAAATTTGGTCAAATACTAAAATAAATTTATTTAATTTTGGTTATAAAACAGTATAAATTGCCAAAAATATAATTTTATGCTCTTGATTAATTAAATTTTGTCCACCGTCTCTAGAATTATGGTATATGTTTTAAGTTTTGAACAAGAGATTTGTTTTAAATACAACATTTTCATCTGAAAGGTTGCTTTATGTACATTATTTGCAGAAAGCCATCGAAGAACTGAAAGACATGGGCCAGAATATAACTGCAAGAGTGACAACTCTCGAAGGGGCTTGTGCCAAACTATCTGTACAGACGTCAATTCTTAACAATGTCGCCAACATTACAGACACTGTAAGTAGCATTTAAATTCTTGCTTTATTGATCTAGGACCTTTGAACTCCAATATTGCTCTGTGTTTTTCTTGCACCACAGCATGTATGAGACTTAAATTGAAAAGTATGATAAAATATAGAATTAAGATATTTGCTGCTCATTTAATAAAGGGCCATTGTATTATTTATTGGAATAATGTGAAATGTTATTTTTAATAATTGTCTTGTATATGGCTTTTAAGGCCAACATTTAATGTTTTTATACATTTAATGGCAGGAATTAGTTTTGTGAATCCACTTCTGCAGTCTTATTGTTTGTCTTAAGGTGAATTCAGATTTGTTCTAAATATCTTAGTTGTTAAGTGTAATAATTCATTTCAACATTAAACTTAGTAATTTTATCTAACATTTTCCTCTTCTTTTTGCAGATGACCCAATTGGAAAAACAGATTCATGAATTTGATTTGCAATTAACCCAGCTGAGATTGCATAATTCCCAGTTAGCGACTAATACTAGCATAATGTCAGCCCTAGTTAATGGTCTACAACTAAGACTAAATCAGTTGACTACTCAGATTACTACATCATCACCCCAGGACTCCATTCAGCAACAAAGTACTTAAATTTGATGGTTTATTTTATTTTTAAATTTACACTATGCATTTATCATATATTTCCACCAAAGCTTTTATGGTTGATGTTTTTTCCTCCCTAAAATATTTTTCTATAAGAGTTCTTTGTGTTTAGGTCTCGGCAGCACACCAGGAGCTCTGTAACATCATGGCCTGTGCTGCTACACTTTATGACTCGTAATTTAGCCTCTTGCTATAAACATAAATGTACAAAAAAAAGAGCATGTTTCTAGATATTGGAAACTAATTTTGTGATACATTTTGGAATACAAACTTTTGTACTTCTTGATATAAAAATATCTGTATTTAAAGTGTATTTTCAGGATTGTTGTTTGAATGTATTATTTACTTAATTTCAAAGGTGTGCAATCTAAGAGATTTCAGAACTATGACAAATGAAATAAAAAATATCTTAATGACACTATATTTTTACAAGATAAGGTATTGAATGAAATTTGTAGTGTTAGCAAATACCAATTCCTTTTTAAAATATTTTTATTGGTGTCAATTCATGTGTATCAAACACAGTCCCTTTTTGGCATTGTTCGCAATTTATTAGGAATATTGCCAGTTTGGTATGGCTTGAAATCTCATTTATAATATTAAAGTATTACATGGCTAGTTTTTTCATGAAGTGCATAAATTTACTGTTATTGGAAGAAGTGTAAATATGGCATGTTAATCACGAGTACTTTTTAAATTCTACCATTGTTTATAGTAAAATAGCTAATCATTTGCATAGTCTTTCAATTTATGAATTTTTGGACTTCTTACTACAAACTTTTTAAAAAATTATAATTCAATATATTTCAGTCCCAACAAAATATAAATGTTGGCGAAATGGTTATTTTTGAATGGTAAGTGTTTAATGCTCTGTATTTTCAGCTGAATGGGTTATAATCAATAAGCACAACATATTTGTAAGATCCATTCTATTCAGCTCAATATTAAAAGTGAAGTTTCATTAGATTTATAACATCTGGAACTTGTATTCTCGAAACAAGCTGGTTTTACCAATGAAGCCAACCTACATGTTTATTTTTCTCAGAATGTATTAATATCTCTGCCATTTGATTTCCATATATTTATGACCCGGTGACGTGTTGAAGTCTGATTTACTCATTCACAATTATTGGCATATATTTGCTACCTTCTTGGACTTTTAATATCTATAAAATTTATCACCATATTCACAACCATGTATCAACGTTCTCAAAGCTCATTTGCTGGCTGTGAATTTGAATCCATATATTTCAATGAACAACTGAGTTGGTAACTATAATCGTCCTTGTACATGTACTAAAACATCATTTTCAGCTCCTTATATAATTCAATAATATATCTTGATTATTCAAGTAAGGTCAAAATTGAAGGTTGTACACACATAAATCCTTTTGTAGCAGCTTTTACGACCTGGATCTCTATACTGGGAATCAAGTCTGTATGATTCGACTTTTGTCTGCTACATACATTTAAAGTTTTTTTTGTATATTGTTCATTTTAAAACTGCCTCTTCTCAGTATTTAAAATGTATTCAGTAATGAGTGGTAGTTTTCAATTATTGTTTAGTTTTCTTTAAAGTTCAATCATATTATTTTTAATAATTATAGTATAATTTCTTTTTTCATTTTTCTTAGTTTCATAAATGATGTGTTAAATTGTTATTTTACAGATTTACCTTGAACAAACCAGTTGATCTACCTTTGTAGATTGTTTTGTCACATTTTTAATGAAAAATAAAATGTAAACATTCTTTGACCTGTGAAGTAATTTATGAACATACAATTTATCTAACAGTAACTTAACTTTGAATTTTTGGCTTCAAAATACTATGTTAGATAAAAACATACTGATAAAAACTATACTGTATAGCACAGTAAAGATTCGAAGAAGGTAGAGAGACTGTATTTAGTTGGTCTGAATATTTGTAACAAATAATTTATGTATAAATACATGTTTAACTTGAAATAATTTATATTAATCTTTACTGGAATCATTTGATAACAAATAGATTTGTTACTGAACTCAATAGTTAAGTTAAAAGTATATTTCGATATGGACTACTTTCAAATAGCTGTTCCATATATGTGTTTTCTTGTTCTATGTCTAATAGTGTAAATTTGATTTTTTCATGTAGTTGTGTTGAGTGTCTTAGCATTTGCACACCTTACAGTATTAAAGAGTGCACATGGTTGTAAATAATGTTGAAAGAATGATAGAGAGAGTGAAATATTAGAACCTGATACACACACACTTTTTACAATCTGTACCCTGAGCAAGACTGTGATGTCAAAATAAAATATTTGAAAGGTACTAGTTAGTGATAATTGAAATGTAATATACGAGAGTACATGAACAACCTGAGATTCGTGCAGTTAACTTAGTGTGAGACCAAAATTTATAACTTGTTGCAGAAAAATCAAGTTAAATTTATAACTTGTTCTTTCTTCAAAAGGCCAAATTATTTAAAACGTTAATTCATGGCTTACTAAGGAATAAACTGAAGCTAAGCATTGCCATTTGTACTATATTTGTTACTTGTAAAAAAATATTTAAGAGGCAGAAATGGAAGAAATGTTTGTAATTTTAAACTTAATTTCCAATAAATATATGTCAGATATTTAACAATTTTGTTTTAATTTTCCCTTCTTTTTTTTCACATGTGATTTCTTGCAGTTCTAAATAAATTGAAAGATCAATTACTGTAGATTACTTTTTGTAGAACGAAGGTTTTCCCGGTGTAGAAAGTTAGAAAAAGTTTCTCGGGCTTCCAGCCAGGTAAACTCATTTCAACATAAGGATCAACATTGGTCCAAACTATAGCTGCACAACTTTTTTGAACTATCTCTACATGTTTCTACTTCCATTCTTGAATTTTTATTATTCCACGGCAAAATTGCAAACTCTTTAATAATATTTATACAATTTTTTTATGGAACACAGGACTTCTGTAGGGTTATATGCTGTCAGGATATGGAGATGGACTCCAGTAAAGCGCTGTACTTTTAGCCAATGATTTAGTTAATATATCAAATAAATTACATTAAGAAATTAGAATTAAACCAAAACTATGAACAATGAAGGAAATAATTGTACAGAGTAAAACCAGATACGTTTCAAAAATCATACACAATCACATATATTTTTTTTAAAAAAATAGGTGGAAGTTTTTGTCATTTTCAACCTTATCCTAGCCTTAAGATTACTCCTTTTTAATAACCATCTAACACATCAGAAGGCAGGCTGTTGACTTAAATAACGGACAAGAATATGTGGTAAATTAAATACCACACTAATTTAATTTAGCACTTTTTTCTGTTTTTTATTTGCTATATATTTATCTAATTGGTTTGTCTTAATGTTATAAATGTTTCCTCAGTCTGGATATGAAAATTACTTGGTAGGTTTATAACATTTAGACAAACCTTTCATTCAGCCCACAGCCTGAAGAGGATAAAAATAAGTACTGAAGTGTTGTGCTGTTAAGTATTTTCTTTTACTTAAATATTGCTGTTAATAGAGAGAGATATAGATGGATTTTATTTGCAACTGCTATGGGAAAATATGTCAAATCATCCTTAATATACAGGTGGACATCTCTTTAGTTTATTTTTAAAGCTTTCAACTATATGGTCGTTAATTATAACTTATTATTATAATCAGATGCTAAAAATATATAAATTAAGTACTTTATCTGTAGCAAATGAATAAAATTAAATTTGAGCAGTATAAATCAGTATAATTATCTTCGCCGTTGTATTTATATGAAAAGTCCAGTTGTAAGGCTGAAGACAATGAGAAAAGGTAAATTGTCGTCAACGATCCATAGAAACGTACATTATTTAATTTATCTAAGAAACCGCTTGTGTTTATTTTATTATTCATACATTTATACAAACAAGAATTTGCCAAACAAACCATTTTTCCGTGGCTGTGGACTTCGACAGGGAAATGATTTCCTGGTCGGAACGTACCTTCCAATTCGGTGAGTGACAATAGGCCGTGATTCATTCGTGTCTTAGTCACCAGTGGCACATCACAGGTATAGGCAAAGAGTTCCACTTCGTCGCAACAGCATACCACAAAATTAACGAGTAAGTCCATTAAATATTTTTTAAATCAATCATATAATTCACTCGCAATGTTTCAATTGTTTCCGCGAAAGATCTAACTAACCTTTCCCCGCCATATTCAAAAATACCGCTCAATATTACTGGCGAATTCAACTTCAACTCAAGATACGAATGTATTTATTTTCTACACTACACAAATTTAACAAGGCAAAATGATTGTATGATCATATTATCTGAACAACTCAATAAACGACTAAGTTAGTAATGTGACTTTCGTAGCATAAAAAAGTACATAGAATATTAGTTAATAAACGAAATGTATTTAGTAAAATTTGAAAATAATAGATTTATCTCTGGAAAACTAATAACGATTAATATCCGGAAAGATTCACGAGTAACAGATTACAATGGATAATTTAAATAGGCTGTTAGAAGCACTGGTAAAATTTAACAAATACTTAACAATCGTTTTCAGTAAAAATATTTTGTTTCTCTTTCTTAAAGCGGTCATATTTAACAAAAAGAAATTTGCCGCTGTTTACACATCGTCAATATGACTCAAAATAAGAAATCTCATTGACCAGTAAATTAATTATTTCACTATTGAATTTTCTTATTAAAGATACTGGAATTAGAAAACGATATTATTTAGTGTTCTATCTACGTCTGTTGTTGGTGTGTCGGATTCAAAAAAGTTTTGCGTTTCTTGCGAAAAGTAAACATTGAAATATTTATGACTTTTTTTTTGACTGGCAAGAAGATGAAGTTATTGGTCCTCGCCTAACATGTTAGTGAACGTAACGTTTGCAATTTTGATTCGTGTGTTGCAAGACCTATTGTGCAACAGTGCCTAATAAAAATCTACCACTGTTTCCTTCGGAAGCGCGGATATGAAACAACTTTTATTTCAAAATCCAACGGTGTTTTTCATGCTGTGTAGAGTTTGCTTTGCCCGAGTGGAATCCTCCAGCCGGCCTATGCAAATCTGATCTGTTTGCTCTGTTATCTCCCAGTCATGTGCTCCTGACAGCTGTTATAGTCACGGTCCCGCTAATGTCATTTGAGAATAACAGTTGGCACTGCTATGGGGAAGGCCCTGTTATATGCTGCCCTGCCAACGTAGTGACCCGAGAACTGGATTTGGAGGATGCGATCTGTGTGACGCTTTAATCGTACTATCATTTAGGTAAATAGGTCGCGGCGTTAGCTATTGTTTTACGTAACTTATTGTGACGGACGAGATTTTCGTGTGCAAAAGGAGCCGTGTGCCTTGTTATCCTTTCGAATCGCACTATTCCTAGTTATCCTTTCGAAACGAAGTGTTCGCTTAATATGCAACAAGTGCGATTAATTTTCACGTCGTCATTGCTTTTGAGTTGTTTTAGGTTATGTTGATATCGACGCTCGTTGTAGCATTTAACGCACTAATAGTTTAAATTATCAGGTTAACAATTTCGCTCCCACAATTATTCCGTCCGACAAATATATCATTTGCGTGGTTTCATAGCTTGCAAAAATTATATAGAAAATTTTTGTACACAGGCAAAAGATTTGAATTTGCTCGTTTTTATAACAATTTGTTAATGCCATTAGTACTAAATTACATACAGGTACAATTATTGTTAATGTTATTTCCTTTAACGTATTCTATCTTACAAATTACACTTCAGAAAGAAACATTTTTAATTTCTATTTGTGGTTATGTAGTATTTCACATATTTTACTTAATTGTGTATTTAATGCTAGCATTATTTGGGTATGAAATGACAGAGAGAATTGATGTTCTAAATTTATTTGAAGGCTTCAGCTTTATATGACTGTGTGGCATTTGGTGACAGGTGGGGTGATCTGCTTCATTATGGGACCATCTAAGAGTCTTTGTAGGACTACTTGGCTCAGCCTATAAGCTTGTTGTTTACATTTTGAGTTATTCTGCATGTTTGTATCAGACATTGTCAGAATTTCTTTCTCGAATGATCATTATCATTCATGTTTCATTTCCTGCTATAAATTTCATAGCTTTCTGAGGCACAAAGTTTATATTTAACAATAATAAAAATTCAGACAAAAAAAAGTGATGATATAAATACCACACAATGTTTCTGGACACCTTGTATTTCTTGTTTTATATGTTTCAGGCTGAGGGATATGCAGAATGGAGAACGAGGTCAGAAGACTTGGAAGCGACGACTATTCAGACATAATCAGACGACTGCCTCTGAAGCTCCGCCTGGCTTATGGGGTGGGACATGTGCTCAATGATGTCTGCGCGTCAATGTGGTTCACTTACCTTTTAGTGTTCTTTCACTTGGTTCTGAAGTTTAACAGTACTATGTCGGGGCTGATTTTGTTGGTGGGACAAATAGCTGATGCCTTGGCCACACCTTTTGTGGGTTACCAATCAGATTTGGATGACAATTACTGGCTGTGTAAATATGGCAGAAGAAAGACTTGGCATTTGATAGGTAAGCTATGCAACAGTATTGATTGTTCAAAGTTTTGCCAAAATATGATTAGAGAAATAATAAACAATCACTCCATTTTATTACTGAAATGAGCTTATTTTGAATATCTTGTTAAAAGAAACTAAAACTAATTTGGCCGTGTTCAAGTGACCAGTGATGTATGTGAAATTAAATAACCATTATGTTTATTAGATATATCAATGAAGTGATGACTTGTATACTTTGATATTAATACAAATGTGATTGCAGGAATAATTATATTTATTTTGAACTTTACATTTGTTACTCATTATAGGTCAATAATTTTGTAACTGTTTTTTTGTTTCTATCCTTTAATCTTTTCACAGGAACCTTGTGTGTACTTGGAAGTTTTCCGTTCATTTTTTCTCCCTGTATAAATTGTGAGAACAGTGATCATTGGGCTCAGTTGATTTACTACTCAGCATTTGTAATAATATTCCAGTTAGGATGGGCTTCTGTACAAATATCACACTTGTCTCTCATCCCTGACTTGACTCCGAGTGAACATGAACGTACTGAACTCACTGCAATCAGGTAATTATACTATTTAATGTGTCCATTACAATTCAAAATAATGTTTTTGTACATTTTTTCCCCCTAAGTTATTGTGGTTTAAAAAGGGATTTTATTGTACTACGAACAATTTTGTAAGGGAAAATTAATTTATTTCTGTCTTCTTTGTTATTGGTTTTTTGTTTTCTATGTATGGAAGAATTTATTTTAATTTATGATTCTTTCCAAGCTAAGCTTGAAACTGTAATTTCAAATTTTTACTTACAAATTTTATGTGCAAGTAAGCAGGAAATGTAAGTTCTGCTATATTTGTTTTTGATGGTTTTGAATATTTGCAATAAATAATAGTGATTTAAGAAAATATTTATGTAGTGGTGGCACTTGACATTGTTAATATTTGTCAATATTAAAATTACCTTCCATTTTTGTTACAGGTATAGCTTTACAGTTTGTTCAAATGTGGGTGTATACGTAATTACTTGGGCTTTGTTGCATTTTACAAATGGAGAATCAAATTCTCAAATAGGCCCCCAAGATGCTTACAAATTTCAGGTAACAGAACTTGTAATAAAATGGTATATTAGGATAAATGAATTAGAAAAAAAAATTGAGTAATTTTCTTGCTGTTATAGTGTCTCAAAAACTAAGGCAAATGATTTAAGTAGTAATAATTTAAATTTAATTTTCCCTTACCATATTGATGGATCATTCTTTCTCTCAACTGTATAAAATGTATTTGTTTCAAACTGTCCCTATTTTTCTTGCAGAAAGTTGCTCTCATTGGACTCAGCATTGGTGCTGTGGCATCTTTTGTTTTCCATTTAACAGTCAAGGAGGCGGCACCTCTCGACAACGGTTTTGTCGAAAGGATGGGGGGAAGACGGACAGCTGGCTACATGCTTAGGGATGTGATGCTGTATCAGGTCGCTGCTGTGTACATGTCTACAAGATTATTTGCCAATTTGAGTCAGGTTTACATCCCGCTGTACTTACACGAATCTCTGAATATGCAGGCAGAGAGCTTGGCCGTTATACCCCTTGTCATGTTGGTCTCTAGTTTTGGTGTCTCTCTTTTCATCAAGTTCCTAAATAAAAAATTAGGCAGGAAGGTAATTTCTATTTCCTACTATCCCTATGTAATTTTTGAAAAATGATGTTCCTTCTTTGTGAATTAAAGTTGATTTTTTTGTGTAATTAGTTCTTCTCACATTCGCCTATCTCAGATATATTTTTAATTCTTTGTATAATATTTATTATATTCTATAAGTTGGAGACACTTTTCAGAATAATGTTATTATTTTCAACCTTACACTTCCATTTTGTAAATTGTTGTAGTAAGGTTTATTTTATTTGCAGCTAGCGTACCTGCTTGGAGCAGTATTTGGAATCATGGCCTGTCTTTGGATAAAATTAGGACAAGGTGACAATTATACAAAATATGAAATTTATGGAGTCGCTGTTTTGCTCGGTATGTGGCAAATATTTTGAAATAAATTTTATCCAAGCATATAAAAATTCTCTAATGTTAGCAGAATGAGAATTAAGGTGTTTTGTTGTCTGTACAGGCGCAGGTAGCTCTGTCATGCTTGTCACAAGTCTCGGCATAACGGCAGACTTGATTGGTCCCAATACCGAAAGTGGAGCTTTTGTGTATGGAGCCATGAGTTTCACAGACAAATTAGCAAATGGTGCATCTGTGCTCCTCATTCAGTACCTGTGAGTGTGGTTGATTCATTCATTAAAATTGTTACTTGCAATACTTACAATTCAATTCACTTTGATCATTTATTAATTTATTTTAACTAAACAGACTTTATATGTCCATTTACAATTTTCAGACAAAATATTATATACAGAACACATATAGTCGACATATAGTGTCGACAAACTGTCACAAGAATTCTTGAATGAAAAGTGAGCAAGTTTAATTTAACAAAATGTAATGTATTGTCATGTTCTATAGGAAGCGTGCATCCTCGGGTCCTGGCTACTACAGCGACATTTTGTCCTATGTTTGCGGGGGAGCTGCAATCCTGGGACTTGTGTCACTGACCACTTTAGTTCAACTCAATTGTGGAAAGTCTACTAGAGGTACAAAGAATAAAAAAATGTTGGGTCATAGTCTCTTTACACATAATATTGTTTAATGTTGACTACAAAGGTTGACATTTGTATTGATATTCTATATTAACGATTAATTTCATTACCTGATACTTAATAGTGTACATTATAAGTAAGGATAACAATGAGAGAGAGAGAGAGAGATAATGTGTCTTAGACCTGAAAATTCCTAACTATAGTATTGGCTTAGTTAAGTTTGAGGACTATGAAAGTGGCAGATCTCTTACAATTTATTACATTGATTTAAACAATATGGAATACCTATTGTTTAATTTGTATTAATATGGATTACAAGAGTTTTCTAATCTGAAAAAAAATCCTATGGTTGTGAGTATATGTAACATCACTTTAATTGTTTCAGCTGGACCATATGCGGCGCTGAATGCTCAAGATGAAAATACAAGTGGTGTTTTCAACCCCAGTATTCAGGACGACAATCAAGCTGGCCTTATTTCATAGCCTATATTATTTTCTCAATTACTCAATAATCATCTGTGATATTATTCTAAGTAATTTGCACAATACTAACACATTTGTTGGTGCTGAATAACGCCGGTACAGTGTGTGTGGGCCTTACTTATAATATCAGACATATACTTTGTCATTTATCCACAACCAAAGAATTGGCACGATTCTTTTTTTTTTAAGATGAGGCTTAACACTGTTCACAGAAATGCACGTACTTAAGATGTTTATGTTAAGAACCGATCTTTGTCTGCTAATAATATTAACAAACTCCGTAGACCAGTAATAGCTTGATATAAGTCTTGTAAGGCCTCAAAGTCTGTTGGCAATGTTCGGTCGGACATTCTATTGCACATATTCTTCGAGTCTTTTCAAAGATGTTCTGCTATCAAATGTTCACTAGGGTAATGAACCCAGAAGCTGGCCAATTCTCACAGATGGCGAAGATAGTCAAACAAACATGGCTAGATGTCAGCTAATTCATATTATGTACAAATATATTTTAATGTACCTTCATACAGTTACAAATTATATATTTGTTATACTTTGACATAGTTCTCAAGTGTATGTATCACTGAAAAATGATTTATTACTGTTTTTGAAGAGTTATAGTTGAAATATTTATTACTTGCAAACTAATGTGTATCATGTAATTTGTTTCAATAATATTTCACAAATTTATCAAGAAAATGATTGACAATGTATATATTTATGTATATATATCTCATGGGGGAAATGTAAATTTCTGAATTGCTGTGATAAACTTTTATATGGAACCAAATCACTTTTGAATGAGGACTAGTAAATAATTTTACTGCATAACTTTGAATACTTTTTATTGTAATTTTAATTATTTGTTCCTAAGTGTGTGTGTGTTACTTTTGTTAAGTGTGATAGCACAAAATGTTTTTCCTTGTTATTGTTGAATTATATTTGTTGATATAGCAAACTGTGATTTTTCTTTTTACACTTAAACTGATGTAGTTGACCGTTTTATGGCATCAATTATGTTACCCAGGTGTGTTGGGTTTCCCTCCATATTTTGTACAACAGTGGTTGTAATTAAAAATCTGTTCCTGCCAACCCACGCCATACATAAAACATTATGTAAGGAATTAAAAGTTAGATACAGTATCTACCTTTCTAATTATTAATCCATGAGATTTTGACAATACCTTATTATTAGTGGAGAGCCGCTGATAAATGAAAAAGATTCTTGTTTGATTGCACACTCATGCTCTTGAGCCAAGCAATGATTCTTAACACAGTTTTTAAAAATAATGATGGCATCTTTACCTAATAAAGGGAGCGAGCAAAGGAACTTGCAAGGAAAAATGTATTTTTTAATAATTTCTCCTTTCACTTTTAACTTTTTATTATTGTTATTAATCATTACAAGGCTAGAAGAATATAATTATGAGACTTATATACCAATCAGGCAATTGTACACTTTTGTTTAACAATTTGTCAAATATTGAACACTTGTATTATTTTGTAAAAACTGAATAGCATGTTATTAAAAAATATCCATAATGAGATGATCGATTTTGATTATTGAATGAACAGGTGAAGTTCAGATACACAATAATAATTTGAAATTGACATAATATATTTTTTCAATTAATGTATGTAAATGCATTCCTATATGTCACCCTGTTCAACTCATGACAATTCCTCTTCATCAATCACTTCACGACACACGCCGTTTCATCTCGTTTCCACAAAAAGAAAACTCAGGGTGGGAAAAGGAATTTGTACTTGCCAGACTATTCTTGCTTTTACTTGTGTGCTGGAGGTAATTGAAATCTGATACAAATGAACGGGACACTGTACATTTGAAACTACACGACTACTAAAAGACTCCTTACATGAACTGTTCATATCTTAACAGACAATGAGTTGTCAGTTACCAACGGACAGAGACTTACCAGATCTCTCAGCACTTTGAAGATAATATGTAACGTTTCCATTTTCACATAAATTTACGTTTCAGACATGCTTAGTGAAATGATGTTTCATCGGTTCCCTGGGGGCTCTGACATGGACATTCATGACGTACACAATCACACATGAACACACTTTACAGTGAATCTCTTTTACGGTTTGAATCCGTCGTCATCGTCTTCCTTTTTGTGGTGTATTTCTATGAAGAACACATAAACCAGGGCACCTAGAACTCCACCGACACACGGACCCAGCACTGGAATCCAGAAGTACATCCTGTACCTGGAGGAATGCAAAAATTATTTCTCTAAAATGTATAATTTAATTTTATACTTTGTTAAATATGCTGCTCATATTTACTATTTAGTCACAAACTGGGAGTAAATAAAAGCTCTTTCAAGTCAGACAAAGTTTCTGTAATGGAATCAGAATGTGATGAGACATGTAAGTCATTGACCTGGCTTCATGCCATGGGAAATAATTATTCAGACCCTGGGAGAAGGAACAGTTTTGAATGGCCACACCTCTGTCAGAGGGAGGTGAAATAATTTTCCCAATAGATTTGTGGGAAGATAATTCAGTAGTATTCCATGGATAGACAGTTATACAATAAAAATAAAGAATTAGTGGAGTATTTAAGCATATAGTAGTCGACTAGTGAAGGATGTGAAGTAATCGGAGAAAGTAACCACGAGACCGATTTATTCTTTCCTGGTTTCAGTGAGCGACGTTTACAGCCACAAGGTTCGACATCAAATGCAAGACTCCGTGTAGGTAACTTTGACAGAATATGAGTATGCATTGTGTACGACCACTGTAATATTTTTAAACTTCATTGCATATCATCCCTTGAGAAAGACCGATCCATAAGTATGACTTACAACATTAAAAACATACTTACAGAAACACTCTGTGGTCCCAGCCGGCGATGGTGACGAAGATCCTGGGGGAAAGGTCCCTGGCAGGATTGATGGCATAGCCACAGTTTGTGCCGAAGCTCATTCCTATAGCCATCACGAGCAAGCCGACGTACAGCGGGATCAGGTTCTTGGGCACAGACATGTTCTTAGGGTCTGTAATGGCGCACACCAACAGCAGCAAGATGAATGTTCCTATCACCTTGTAACAGACAGAAGAATTTACAAGTTAACACTGAAGAGTAACAATTCAAACATATGGTTGTCCTGATAAAGTATTTGTGATGAACTGAGATAAGCGTCACTCCTGCCTGGGCTCTTCCAGTCAAAATGAGAGTATCTAGTACTCAGTTGGTTTTGATGAAATAAAAGTTGTAGTAAATAATCAAATAAAATAGCAAGACAGATTCATTAATTAACAATGGAATTAATACAATTAGAACACTATTTCACCAAGTTTTGCCCCTAATATGGGATTTTATCAGATGAAAAATAAGACCCCAGTCTTATACTAAAAGTGTACGAAATGTTAATAAACGTAATTTTCTGGCCTAAGGCTGTGTATTTGTTTATTTGTAAACATGTCATCATAGTATGATTCTCATTGTTTTCACACGTTGAAACATGATTGATAATAATTACTCATACAGGCACAGTGACTATATATTCTTGTTAATTGTGTTTATTCAAATTATTAATAAGTAAAAACAAAAAATTAACTTCTGTTGAAAATAATGTAATAATGAGATATGATTGATTGTCCAGATTTATTAAAAACATTAACTTCAAAACAGAGAAACATGTTTGTGATAAATTATTATCAATCTGATTATATACAGAAATATCTGTTAACAATAATTTGTAAAATGATGAATTTGTATAACTTGAATTATTGTCAATTAATGAAATTTTTATATACAAATATTTGTATTTAAAAATAATTGCTGTGAAAGTTTGTTATTCATTATTTTAAAAATGGTATTGTATACATATTTGTATAAGCGTTGTGTATATTATATATTATTTCTGAAAATTGTAAGTGTGTTTAGTTAAAATAAATAAATTAAAACGACATTTCTAAGAGAGAAACTTAAATAAAAGGAACTAAGTAAATTAGAATTTAAAACGTTTCGGCTCGGATTGGCTTTTAGTTTTACTTATTTTAAGTTCCTTTCTTTTTTAGGTTTGTCTGGCGGATTGTCTGCGAGGTCTATTCTCTCGCAGGCAGAATCTTGTAGGAGAGACAGGAAAGGGCTACCTTTGGGGATGCCTTTTCCTCTCTCCGTTTTTGAACTAAGGTTCCCACAAGCCGAGGCACCTCCGCCTGTTTTGAGAGGTGTATGTTCCGGGGTCACAGACCTTGGGCATACGGTAAGAGTTGTTCCCTGTTCCCATTGGAACAGTCGGCCAGCAGCCTCCTAAACTGGTCGAGGTACGGAGAAGGGAATGCTGCGTCCCCACAGCATACTCCTCTCCCGCTATTGGAAGTGCGTGGGACAAGTACCCAATGCCCGACCTACCTGATGCAGGTTCTTCTAGGGTTTGTCCTGCATTACTTTTTGGCGAATGCCGGGTAGGATCCTTAAACTATAGCCCGGGGGCCCTAGTTAACCCTTGGCTACCTTCCTCTTCCCTTCCGCATCCCCCCTTTCAAATCCCTTCCTAATCTATTAAAGGGGAGTTGCCACCATGTGGATTACCCTCATGTAGCCTGTTACCCTAAAAAATAAAGTTTGTCTGTTACAAAGGTCTTTAAAATTATTATTAGTTATAAAATTGTTTGAGAATGACATAAATTAACCGAAAGCATCTCAGAAAATAAGTTTAATTTACAAAGTTGTAAGGATTATTGGTTCGATCTGATCATTAATGAGTTTATTCTATTCTCTCAATTGAATTAAGTGTCACTCGAAGTTTGCAACCGAGTGTTCGCGAACTCCTGCACTCTGTGCAGTTACCTGGTCCACGAAGCAGCCGAGGATGCTCACGTCCTGGTTAGGGTAGGTGGTGAAGATCCCCGCGGTGGCGAGGTCCTTGGCCAGGTGGACGTCCTCCACCCCCAACTCGACGTTGGCCGGCAGCTTGTACGCCATCAGGAGATCTGAAACCCGCGGGCAGCAGAGTGTCAGGCAGGGACGAGGCGAGCTGTCAGGAGACGCAGGAGCGCGACGTACCGTAGTAGATGAGGAAGGTGAGGACGGCCGAGAGGAAACCTCCCATGAACTGGCCGGCCAAGTAGTGAGGGACCGCCTTGAGCGGGTGCTTACCAATGACCGCCATAGCCAGCGTCACCGCGGGGTTCAGGTGGGCGCCTGGAACGAACACAACAATCGCGAAAGTTATTATTAAATACACAATCCCCGCGTCGGAATCGTGTTTTAATTTTTAATTGGTTTCATAAATCTACTTATTCAGGTAGAGTTTGAAATTTTTTAGTTAATCATCCAGTTAATCAGGATTTTTAATTTTGTTATTGTCCTTATGCGAGGGTGAGCCAATGAGTAGTAATTACTATATATTTTTCCTCTTTTCCGTCAAGACAAGTAAATTCAATTTACTCAGTAAAAACCCACAACATTAATGATTAAAATTTTCCTTTTCAATATAGACTCCGTTCTTTTCCTCAGTTTTTGTACTGCGGCAAAAAGCGTGGTCTTGCTTCCTAAGCCATCGACGCCAGCTTCGTTACAGCGACTACCTCAACAGTGCTGACATCCACTATTGCGTCAACATACACAATTTTCAGTGTTTCATGAATGCGAAAGGGCGTTTCACCTTCCTCATTTAAGAATTAAGTCACAGAGCGCTGTCTAATACGTACTTATTGGACCCCCGTCGTATTAGTCGTGTATTGTATTTCTTGTCCACCGTTCTTCTTCCTCGGACAATAGAAATACCCTCGGACAACCTCTACGAAGTTCCTGAAAACACTCCGGTGCGTATGTTTCGTATTTATATTGTTGGATTTCTTCTCTTTTTGAGAGTATGAAGGAAAATCGTCTTGGTGATGTCAAAACCTGGTGCAAGCTTCTTCACATCGGCAGACAATACTGTCGTCACCGAGAAGACACAACGTCTCAGCAACTTCATGTATAGCCTCATTTTAACTTAAGAGTATTATTCTTTCCGGGTGTCCACTTCAAACGATTTGTGTAAAATTACATTTACTCAATCAAGAAGGGGAAGTCATGTATCTGTACTGATTGAAGGAGAGAAAATAGAACCTTGTGGAATCGCAATGGGGAAAAAATTGAGTCTGCGTGTTTCGTCTGCGGACGTTTGGAAGCGGAGGCATCTCAGACAACACTCGCATGGAAGTGCCGTCACACAGAAAGGTAAGAACGTCGACGAGCCTGTGCCGGTGCCGAAGGCATCACAACTCTTAGTTACAAATATTGTGGTTCCTGTGATTGAATCTTCTAGTCCAGTAGCTAAATTAAGTTCACATGTAACTCACTTGCAGACGTGGACACGGACTCTACCCTCTCGTTTCATGCCATATTTGTAGTTCGAATTTTATTTATTACATTATAAGAGAGTACCACTGTGATCAAAAAGTAAAGTGAAATTGTCATTTAAAACTCCCGGGTATTAGGAAGGCAGAATTTTTTTTCCTAGGTTGGTAGGACTGTCTATAATATTTGCCAAGCGTCTGTTTGTTAAAAGGTTTAATTATCTACGAGCTACACGTGTTTTTGTAAACAACAAAAAGTGAATTTTTCTATTTTTGCAAAGGGTGATTTTGTTGAGCAAAGAACTTGCATCAAATTTTGTTTGCGGAACGAATATATTTGTGCGGACACGTTGAAAATGTTGTGGAAGGCCTTTGGTGATCAAATTATGACACAAGAAAACGTTTATAAGCAGTACAACGAGTTCAAAGAGGGCCGAGAACGCGTTGAAGACGAACCGCGCTCTGGCCGACCATCAACGTCTACCGACGACGGCCACGGTCAAAAAAACAAAGATTTGGTGCTTGAAAATCGTCGATGGACAATTAGAGATCTCGCTGATAGTGTTGGAATATCATTTGGCTCAGTCCAAACTATTTTGAAGAATGTTTTGTGTCTCAAACGCGTCAAGTCTCGATTGGTGCCAAAATCGCTCAATTGTTTGGAAAAAAAGCGTCGCGTTGATGTGTGTGAAACTTTGCTGTCTGACTATCAGGACCACTTGAAATGCATCATTACTGGAGACGAGACTTGGATTTACGCATACGACCCTGAAACCACCGACGAATCCAGCGAATATCGTGCAAAAGGTGAAGCAAGACCACGGCAAAGTCGATCGAAAATCAAGGTCATGTTGACAGTTTTCTTTGATTATCGTGGTGTGGTGCACTATGAATTCCTTCCGCTGGGCCAAACGAATATTATTTGAGCGTTATGCATCGTTTGTGTGAAGCTATTCTTCTGAAACGGCTGGAATTATGGGCGAACAACTCTTGGTTCCTTCATCACGATAATGCACCATGTCATACTGCATTGGTTCTTCGCGACTTTCTTGCCAAAATCTCGACTCGTATCGTTCCGCAACTACCGTATTCGCCTGATTTGGCTCCGTGCGACTTCTGGCTATTCAGAAAACTCAAAAGGCCAATGCGGGGACTCCGTTTTGACACGATTGAGGAGATAAAAACCGCTTCTAAGAAGGTCTTGAAGACTATACCGGAAAAAGAATATTCCGAATGTTTCGAGAACTGGAAAAAGCGTTGGAAAAAGTGCGTTTTATCGGACAGAGATTACTTTGAAGGGGATGAAATTGATTTGGAAGAATATATAAAGAATTTATATTTTATAAATAAATTCACCTTACTTTTTGTTCACAGTGGTAGTAGATCTGAGGGTTAAGTTGGCGAATTTCTTCCTAGACCACTCTCACAGTCCGTTTGAGAGGCTGACAAGCAGTTTGACGTTCCACAGGGTTCCATTTTAGCGTCGTCAGAAGTGTTAAGTATACTCGTGTCACCGCGGACAACTCTGTATATTTATTTTTCTCCGTACTACGTCTGTGGAGTCTCCGAGGCTAATCGACCGTCGCCGCGCTGACTCTGTGGAAAGTTTGAGCAGACATCGTGGACTCGTAATCAGACGCCCCCGAGCTCAGACATTCCTGCGATAATGACTTCGAGGATGCTTGCAGCTGCGACTGTTTGCGGAGAGCCACAACGATGGAAAGCAGATAAAAAAAAGAGAAAGAGAGATAGGAAAGGGACGGGACGACGGAGAAAGTCGTGCTCCACGAACCACAGACCTCGGCTTCGAACGCCTCGAGCGAGGCGAAACGCGAATCCTGCAACAGATCTTAGAAAGGAAAACAGGAAAATCATGGGACTGGCAAATCAACGTTGCCTAGACCCGGAAACAGCTAAGATCCCCCGACAATAGTATTTATAATATAAATGTAATTAAATCTAAGCATAATGAATTTGACAATAAAATCAGTAATTGGCTATTAAAATTTTGTATACAATGGTAAGGTTATGAGTATGATGTGATATACGAGGGTGGTTAAATAAGTAATGTCTCCTATTTTTTCTCCTTAAATTAGTTAGTTATGTAAAAATTTTGAATTTGGTGCGATTCCTCAGAAATACTTCTCCAATCCACCGCATTACAACTTTATAAGTCAGAAGGTGGCATCACTGCACCCTCTTACAAAATGGCTGACATTGTCGTACGTATTAGACAACGCTCCGGGATTTAATTCTTAAATGCAGAAGATGAAACGCCCATTCGCATTCATGGAAGGCTGAAAACTGTGTAACAGTGGATGTCGGCACTGTTTGGATCGTCGCTTTAACGAAGCTGAAGGGCGAACACCGTTGGCGTCGACGGCTTAGGAAGCAAGACCACGCTTTTCACCACAGTACAAAAACTGTGGAAAAGCACAGAGACTATTGTAAAGTGAAAATTGAATCGTTAATGTCGTGGGTTTATGCTGGGCGAATTGCATTTAATTGTTTTGACAAATAAAAGAGAGGAAAAATAGGAGGCATTACTTATTCACTCACCCTCGTAGAAACCGAGAAGAAAATAAAATCAAGAACTAGAAGATGGTAATCGAATTCGACCTGAACGAAAGGTAAGAAATATGGAAAATATGATTTGCTCCTCCACCAACGTTTCTGTTAACTCTGTTGATGTATGACCCGGTATCAATTTGTTCACTGATTATTTTCTTTCATTTTCAGACGTCTGGAAGCTTTCAAAAGTCCAACAGGTGTTAGAGACTGTTCAAGCAAAAGGTCTTTGGAGACGGAAGCGTGCGGATGAGAGATAACGAAGACTGTCTGTGATCTGAAGACAACCTGGGTGCTGAAGCAGCAGTGTGACACGTTGTGCCAGAGATAAACCTCTTCCGTCAGCAGGCGAGGATATCCAGGCGGGCCATACAGATAAGGAGCGAGCTCATTCAAGCTCAAGACAGTGATTTTTACACGCCTCTCTCCGTGTGAGTTTAATCTGTCAACGACGTTCCACCAAATCAGAGGACACCCACTGTCTGTGCAATCTCATCAGATACCGTGATAAATTGCGTGGCACCGACTCCGCCAAAGGATCTTCAAGTATTTATGCACTTCACACAGCACGAAATGTCAATTTCAATTCTCGCCGCTCGCGCGCGTCCATCTTCGTCACAGTCCACCGCGACCTAACTACAACTGCGGATGGAGCTACAAAAGGTTAACCTACCTTAAGGTCACGATCCGTCAAAAAACATAACTTGGACGCCATTTTAATTTACTTTTTATATTGTCTTGTATTTAAATATTTCCTCATGTAAATGTGGAAATTTAATATATTCCCTCTTTTGCTAATTTACGTATAATCTATACAGTCCCAATGCATTATATAACAGCTGAAGACTATCTGGGTGCTCGGATTGTCTTAATGAAACTCGGCGACATCCATAACCCCGGATTTTACTCCAGCCTCGGTTGTTTTCGTGTTTTTTTCTCGTAACGCGCCTCCACCTCCACCCCTAAGGGTGCTCCCCTTCCATATTATACACAGAAAACACCGGGAAAAACATTATAAATCTCATTGACCCCGTAAAATTTTTACATGACGCAAATATCGGCTGTTTGAGTATGTTTGAAAATTTCCACCCCCTCTCCCGGGGGTGGTAGTTGTGTCTCACCCCCACAATGTTTGATTCCGATTTTAAAGGAACTCGTGTACGAAATTGGGTCAAATTTTCTCCACGGGTGTAGATTTGTATGCGGAACATACAAACAGACATCATTTTTTATTATAAAGAAGTTTAACCAGGGGAGATGGGATCCCCTATCACGTACCTGAAGGCTTCCCAGCGATCATGACGCCCATGGCGACCGCAATCCCGTAGGCAAGGTTGATGGACAAGGTCGTTCCCGAGTTTCCGTAAGTGAGGACGTTTTGCGCCACGCTGCTGTTGCCAATAAACTGCAACACAGATACATTCTCTAGAGGACACATCTCCACAAGAAAAGAATATGCATGCGTCTGTTGTGGCGATGACTTTCTCACACGTATCGTCGCCCGCAGTGTCCGTACCCTTCTCTGTACGGAGCAACGTGTTGGTAATTAACACTTTGCTATGAGGCCCGCGGCGTCGCTCGCACCGGAAGTGCGTCACAAGACTTTTGAACGCGCGCCGGAAGAGTACATAAATGACACGGCGACGAACTTTCGAAAAGAAACCCGCGTATATTATATATATTTCTCTCTCGTCTACAAACGACCATCCGTGCAAGATCAGACAGAAACAGTTCACTGATTATCCATTCAGGAATTGGAATCCGCAAACCTGCTTGGTAGCTGGCGGCGTGCCCGAAGGATAGATTACGGACCCATCACAATAATAAGATCGCTATTAATAAAATTAAGTGAAGTGAACTAATTAGATAAATAAAAATAGCCGAATAATAAGGTAAAATAGATAAAATAAATCCTCTCACTAAACAGCGTTTCTGCAATTATTTGTTGCCCCCGTCAGGTGATTAAAAGAAACTCTCAAGAGCCGCAATAACGACACGCCACAAAGCGTCATTTTACGTAGTTCCTCAACCTGGTTTGCGCTTGTGTGTCGTTCGTAAGGCACTTGTGCTTTTTTTTAATCACCTGGCGGGATCAACAAGGAATTCAAAGGAATATTGTTTTGTGATGTTATTTATTTTATCACTTAATTTTGTCTTGTTACTCAGCTAATTATTTATCTAGTTAGTATCCTTTGAACGCAGACGTTTTATATTTCATAATTTCAACAATTAAATGAAATTGAAGACAAAATCATATATTAATTAGGGTATAGTGCTCATTAATGGCAATAATCATCTATAAAAAACATTCTTACTCAAGTCAGTTAACATTGTGGAAATAAATTTAGTAGTATTGTTTAATTATTTATTCTACCAAATTATAATTATTTAAACATAGTTACTTAATTTATGTTGAATATTAGTGTAAATGATGGTAGTAGTTATTAAATTTTTAATGATTACAGTTACATTTCGTATTGTGAATAAAAGTATTTTAGAGTCACTAATAATTGACAATCTGGAATATTGTTTAAATAGACATGTACAATCATTATTATGCTGACTCGCGTAGTCGGTGTTATATACAATACACTGTTATTCAAACACACATTCATTTGACGATGGGCACACGGGTGCGAGGTTGTAAATTGTGAAAACTGTCGAAGGAGAGGTATGGGTAATTTTTTTTAGGGTAAAAGGCTACACGACACTGTCGGGGTGAGACCTCCAGGAGCGGGCGGCGGTGCTAAAACGGCCGATATTTAAGTCGGTTAAATTTTTTTAGAGATCAAAGAGATGTTATCTATGTATAATTTCAAACCCTTACAGAATAGTAAAGGAGAACCCTTAGGTGTGGGGGTGAAGGCGTGTTACAAGATAGTAACGTAAACACAACCAAGATTGAAGTCAAATCCAGGGTTATGGATGTAGCTGAGTTTCATTATGACATTCAACTTGCCATTTAACCCCTCAGGGGCGGGGATGGACTGGGGTGGAAATTTTGAAACATGAAAACACGGCCTAATATTTGCGTTGAATAAATATTTTTCACGGTTAATTAGATTGACAGTATTTCTACCGATGTTGTGTATGATTTCAACCCATATCGGCATGGGACGGGAACACGCTTAGGGGTGGGGGTGGAAGGGCGTTACAAGAAAATAGCGCAAAAACAACTTATATTTGAGTCAAATCGTGCTTATGGATATCGCTGAGTTTATTTATGACAACCTGGGAAACGCAAGGGGGTGGGAAGGTCTGGGCGGACGTGGGTCGAAATTTACAAACATGTTAACAGGCCGATTTTTGCGTCAAGTAAATATTTATCGATGTCAATGAGACTCATAATATTTCTCTAGATGTTCTCTCTGTGTAATTACAATCCGTATCAGCTTGGGAGCAGAGAACCCTTAAAAGTGGAGATGGTGTTGCGTTACGGAAAAATAACGCAAAAACGAGATTGGACTCGTATCCGGGGTTATGGATGTCGCTGAAATTAATTATGACATTCAATTTGCATTTTAACCCCCCCACGGGCGGGGGTGAAAATTACGAAACATGTTTATCTCTTTGTATAATTTCATTCCATTATCTTCATGGGACGGGACCACTCTTAGGGGTGGGGGCGGAGAGGCGTCACATTAAACTAACGCGAATACGACAGAGATTGGAGTCAAATCTAGGGATATGGATGTTGCTCAGTTTATTGATGACAACTTGGGTAACGCGCTGGGGTGGGAGGGACTGGGAGGTGGTGCGCGGGGGTATAAATTTTCAAACAATGTAAGAGGTCGATTTTTACTAATAAATATTTTTTGTTTAGAAATTTTCGAACATGTTAAAACGGCCAATATATTCATCGAATGACGTTTTCGTGGTCAATGAGTTCAACCCCTTTCGGCATGGAACGTGAGCAGAAATACGGATAGGGGTCGAGGTGCGTTACATAAAAATAACCGTAAAGCAACCGAGAGCGGAGTCAAATCAGGGGTTATGGATATATGACAACCCGGGCAACGCCGACACGCAGCTATTGTAGAATAAATATGACTTGTATAGGAAGTTTTTTTTGTATAGATGATTATGGTCATGAAACGTTGAAAGCTTCTGTTGTATTTTCTACCTAATGAATTGAGGACGGGAAGATTTAGTCTGTTTTTGTATTGATAATTTGGAAAACCGTTACATAATTTAGTACAATCTTTAAGAAGGTATTGCATGAGAAGTGTATTTCGTCACCCGTAGTTAATCTTTACTAGTAGTAAGTAACAAGGTTGACCGGTGCACTGGAACGATTTTTCCGTTCTTCATTTAATGAACTTGTTTCTATGTATTATTATTTTTTTTGTTTGTACAGTTGTTTATATATTCATTTCACCAAGTGCCGCCAGGACAATTCCTTCAGATTAGCTTCAAAATTATATAATACAGATGTCCCGGGTTCGAATCCCGGCGTGGGCATGAGTCCGGAATGCATCGTGTAAGCCTGGAAGCAGATGATAAATCCTGGTTTAGAGGACGCTCGGCCACTTTGCCCCCCCTCGGACACGGCGCCTTTGAAATAGCTAAGAACATGATCCCTCATGGCCCTGGTTAACAACGAAGAAAGTTTCCACGGGTAATCGGTCCGACCGTTCTCACCCGAGAAAAAACGAAGAAGCGCTCGTGGAAACACAAGTAGCCGTCAGCGGCGACCATGAGATCGCGTAGTGATCGTACACTACCAGGAAGAAGGCGACCGCGGATGCTGGACGTTATCAGAGTCGATCCGGAAGTCGACCTCTTCTCTGCCAGCTTCCGCCGTCCAGATGCTGTCTGCAGCGGCAGAGGTAAGAACTAACTAAAAACTCTTTCTGGCTAACATCCATCAACTGCTGCCTTTAATTCAGTTTCATGGGTGTCCTACAGTTATTATTTGTGTTCTTGGATTATATTACTCCAACGTACACTGACGACGTTCCTAAATTAAGGACGAAACGTCGTGTATTTGAAGTTTTGTCAGATAGTTAATTAATTTGTTTTTCTGTATTTACTGTAAAATTGAAATATGTGAGGTAACAATTCTTGACCCCGGGTAGCTCACATGGTTAAGAGCGACCACACACCAAGTGTGAGATCCCGAGTCCAGATTTTCCCCTTCCAGATCCTTTAATTCAGTTAGAAATAATTTATTTTGTTCTTTACATTAATTAACTTTACTTTACAACGTAATTTATTGCCTATTTACCAATAGGAATGAGACTGTATATGAGATTATTAATCGTTTCTGCGAAACGTCACGTTTCTAATCTCAGAGCTGCAAGATGGTGGGCCGCGTGTAGCACTTCTGGGTGTCGTCCATCACAAATCTCGTAACTGGATCACGGTGCATTATTCACAAACAATCCCGTCCTTACATAAACATATATAATCAGCTTTTGAAATAATATTTTGTAATGTGTAACGAATTATCTTCCGTGAGAAACAATTACCGCGATAACGACTCTACAGCGTTATCGAATCTGAGGAATTGGATACGAAAAACATCTCGGGCGGCGATTCCCAAAGATAACAAAACAAAAAAAACCGCCTCTGATTACCCGTCAAAGAGAAGTAATCAAACACTCGACTTGCTTGGGAATTTCTGTGGTTTTGCTACCACGACGCGCGTCCCGACCCCATTGAGGACGTCGAGGACGTGCTGGAGCAACTAAGCTGGAAAGTGGGGATTATGGTTCAGAAAAATCACAGTTAATTCTTCCGTTATAATTATAATTAAACGTACAGAATAAAAATATAGAAAGTAGAAAAACATAGTGAAACATTAGTTAAAAATGGAGGATTAAAATACCACTGTGAACAAAAAGTAAGGTTAATTTATTTATAAAATATAAATTCTTTATTTATTCTTCCAAATCAATTTCATCCCCTTCAAAGTAATCCCCGTCCGATAAAACGCACTTTTTCCAACGCTTTTTCCAGTCCTCGAAACAGTCGGAATAGTCTTTTTCCGGTATAGCTTTCAAGACCTTCTTCGATTCGGTTTTTATCTCCTCAATCGTGTCAAAACGGCGACCTGCATTGGCATTTTGAGTTTGCTGAATAGCCAGAAGTCGCACGGAGCCAAATCAGGCGAATACGGTGGTTGCGGAACGATATGAGTCGAGTTTTTGGCAAAAAAAAGCTGCGAAGAACCAATGCAGTATGACATGGTGCATTATCGTGATGAAGGAACCAAGAGTTGTTCGCCCATAATTCCGGCCGTGTCAGACGAATAGCTTCACGCAAACGACGCATAACGCTCAAATAATATTCTTTGTTGACAGTTTGGCCCGGCGGAAGGAATTCATAGTGCACCACATCATGATAATCAAAGAAAACTGTCAACATGACCTTGATTTTCGATCGACTTTGCCGTGGTCTTGCTTCACCTTTTGCACGATATTCGCTGGATTGGTCGATGGTTTTAGGGTCGTATGCGTAAATCCAAGTCTCGTCTCCAGTAATGATGCATTTCAAGTGGTCCTGATAGTCAGACAGCAAAGTTTCACACAACATCAACGCGACGCTTTTCTTTCAAAAAATTGAGCGATTTTGGCACCAATCGAGTCTTGACGCGTTTGATACAACAAAACATTCTTAAAAATGGTTTGGGCTGAGCCAAATGATATTCCAACACTATCAGCGAGATCTCTAATTGTCCATCGACGATTTTCAAGCACCAAATCTTTGACTCTTTGGACGTGGCCCTCGTCGGTAGACGTTGATGGTCGTCCAGAGCGCGGTTCGTTTTCAACGCGTTCTCGGCCCTCCTTGAACTCCTTGTACCACTTATAAACGTTTTTTTTTGTGCCATAGTTTGATCACCAAAGGCCTTCCACAACATTTTCAACGTGTCCGCACAAGAATATTCGTCCCGCAAAAATTTTTTATGCATTTCTTTGCTCAACAAAATTACCCATTGCAAAAATCGAAAAATTCCCTTTTGGTTGTTTACAAAAACACGTGTCACTCGGAGATAATTAAACCTTTTAACAAACAGACGCTTGGCAAATATTATAGACAGTCCTACCAACCTATAAAAAGAATTTATCTGCCTTGCTAGTACCCGGGAGTTTTAAATGACAATTTCACCTTACTTTTTGATCACAGTGGTATGGTGGTTGAAATAGCGCCAAACGATTCTGTTTTTACATTAATGGCGTTAGGATAATTTTTAATGTGTAACATTTCAGAAATTAGTCTACATATTTTTACATATCAAAAATTTTACACATATCTATAATTTTAGATATATAGAAAAAATGCAAACTAATTTCTTAATTAATTTTTTTAATTAAAATTTTAGATAAATAGAAATAATACAGACTAATTTTTTAATTAATTTTTCTATGTCTAAATTTTTACACATTAAAAATTATCATTACAGAGTACCAGAAAAATCTAAATTTTGGATAGACTCTAGCCGTTAAGTATATATAGTTTGAGATTTTTAGAAGTAAATTAATGGTTAGTCTTAAAAGACTCGTTTTAATGTAAGGCACATAGTTGCTGATAAAAAAAATTACAGGTTAATTCCTGAAATGTTACACATAACAAAATTTTAGATATAAAAAAAATATCATTAAAGACTAATTTTCTGAAATGTTCCACATTAAAAATTATCATTGCAGACTAATTTGTGAAATATTTGAAATGTTACAAACTACATATAGAAACAATTAACAACATTAAAAATTATCGAAGCACCTATAATCTTAAAAACAGATACCGAATCATTAACAGAAATTCCTCCATATTTTATTAATCGTAAGTTTTTCAGTAATTTTTCCGTATGTTTGTCGTCTTTATTTCTTCATTTTGTAATGCTTAATTATAAATTTCTTTTCTTCAATAATATATTTATAATGTACATATCTCTGTGTATTCTTACCATGTTATCTTTGCCTGAAGAAAGACTGAAAACATGTCACAATTTAATAATTACTCAATAAAATACTTTCTTCAATTGTCTGTTATTGACTGTTTTATCATGAAATACACGTAGATACATCAATGCGGTCAGCAAAGATACCTTAATTTCAAGGCAGATACATTTACTTTTTATTTCTGGAGCTTATTCAAGCAAAAGGGAAGTGTTAGTGCTAAGAGAATGTGAAGAAAAATAAGCTAGATAAGACTATAATAGGTATAAAACCGGATTAGAGAAATAAAATTACAAAAATAAATTGGAAGGCAAGAACTGAGGATCCAAGCTCAGCAAGAAAGTTATGAAGCTGAGTTAAAGGATTTGGATGGAGGGAAAAAATCGGACTGGACCAGGAATGGAATCCGTGACTCCGACTGGTGAGGTGTAGAAAGAGATCGTCAAAATAACTGTATAAGACTCTACAAACGCAGTGAGAGAATTTGTGGTGACCACGGAGACGTTTTTTTTAGGGGAGTGAATAAAAGGATGTGGGAAGCATAATGAGAATAATGTATGTTTCATTGGAATGGGAGGATATTGCGCTGTGAAGGATTAAAACGGATTCTCCGACCAGGGGATTCTGACGTAACCAGTCCGTGACCGTGACTTTACGAGCGTGAGTTGTGTTTGTCAGCTGATGATTACGACGGAGATTAAGTGGCAATCAAAACTCATCAAGTTTGTTCCTTCATCACCAGATACGAGATAGACAGATTGTAGAAATCTCTTGTCCACCGCCACCAAAAGTCCACATCCAATCCCAAAGGTCCATCTCCCATCCCCCCCCCCCCCAAAAAAAAAGAGCATGAGACACGCTGACAAAATGGTGGTCCACATGGCAACCGCGTTGTCAGGATTGTGAGTCAGTCTCCAACTGGAGAAAAACAGACTGTCCATGGGACGTTTTTTTAATGGATTCTCAAACGTCCAGGAATTGAAGGATGCTTATTGAAGACGATGGCGACGTATAAACTTTGGAAATTGAGTTAGAATGACGAACCTTGCCTCATTACGAAAAATGTGTGAATTTGGAAGCAGGAGAGTCGTTTTAAACTATCAAAACCATAGTCGAAACGTCACGAGCCAGTTTTGTGAAATCATCTCTTACGTTTACTATGTTCTGATGTTCAGGACGTGCGTTCCTCATTTAAGTGCCGGATTTTTGGTCGGTTAATAAAACAGGTACTCGGCTTTGATGTTCGATTGCGGTGGTCTTTTATAAAACGGACGGCACTGGCCGAGACTCCGGTGCCGCATCCTCATCCCCGTCCATTTGAACCAATTACGTTGATTGCCTTAATAGCTTATTAATTTCTTGCGTCGGTTAATTGCTCTGTTGTTGTTGGGTTATTTTGTTATCGTCGCTGGAGGTTTCCCCTGTTGTCTTTATTTCATGGTTTCTGGTCACAGATCAAACCCCTTATCTTATACTTATTTCTTTTAAAAAATAAATGGGAAATATTTCTCTTCCGTCGTCAACACATTAAGCGACGATTTATTTGAGATACGACGTCCGAGGAGATAACGTGGCTCGGCCTTTGGTCCACGTTGTCTCAGAGTTTTCGTGCGCCATCACAAAGGTTCCTCGACACACACTTTTACATTCCTGTAATGTAGAACGGATTAAATTTAAATCTCAGCGATTCTGGGGTGACGCAGTGAAAAGCCAGGGGCCATTTACGTCGCTCCCGCAAATCCAATGGATGACGGTCACGGCCACGCCACGGTGGTTGTTCAGTGCTGGCAATGTCGGGATATAGATATATATGTTATTATTCTGGTAGCAATTGACGAGGAATGTGTGACGGGCGTCACTTCCGCTGCGGACTGGACGGATGTCTATTATCGAGTCAGCGGTTATGTCGTCCGACCGCGTCACACCGTGACGTCACAAAAGGATGGAACATGAACACCTACACCGAGAAAGCGCAGTGCCATGTTGACGAGACTCTTGTCCAGCCTGATACGAGGATAGTCACGAAAGTCCCCGACCTTAGAAAGAGAGCACGAAACATATCTGTATATCTCAGCGCAGTCTTGCTTTTAGCTCCCAGCGATGTTAAATATCTTCGATACCCTGTTTTGAAGTGAGAACCATGGAGCTCCATCAACCCGCAGGCTTCTATTTCACCACCCCACCTTTTTCAGGGTTGGAAAACAGAAAATGGTCTCGAGAGAGCTAAATTTGGCCATTGCGGTAATGGACGTCGGGATGATGATACAACACTCCCTTCATCTTAAGATCATCACTCAAACGCTGCTCTCCGTTGATTGGTTTGGTTTCCCCCCGTTTTTAAGATAAGCAATGACGCCATTAGCAGAAGATGGAACTGTCTTCGCCCTCCCGTTTCAGACCCATTCTTTTGACCGTTCATTCCTCACAAGGTGTAAGGTTATGGGACCAGCAATTGTTCCATCCACGGCTGAAAAAAGATCGTCCGTCTCACGACGCCTGGTGTTGTTCCAATTGTAAGCAAACGCGGCATCCATCGAGCGCAGAACTTTCTCATGTCCATGTCCATGTCGTTCTGCTAACACTGGATCATCCAATACCATTTTGTACGGCGTGGTCCACTGGATTTGGGTCGAAAACGGCGATGTTTAAACTCTTCCAGCCCCAATATTCTACTGCAGGTTGTGGTGTAGTGGCCAGCGTCATTACCTCCCATCACAGAGGTTCCAATCCCGGCATAGGCCTCGATGTTGTACTCGTCCTGGTCACGAAAACTGGGGGCTGATGGACAATCGACACTCTGACCACGTGCCACTCCTAAACGTGACGTGTCATATAAGACGACATTCTGGGAGTCCAAGGCCCTCAATGGTTTGTCGAGCCAAGGAGATCGAAGAAGCCCAGAGTAGAATCTAACTGGACTTTGATATTGAAACCTTTCAGATGAACGTACTGCGTCACGTAACCACCTCAAAAGTCCTCACGGAGCAGTCCTGAGACGGAGGATACTTCAATAACATTTATTGGAGACTTCTCGCAGGTCATAAAAATTGGTTCGCTTAAAAGGGAATTAACTGTGCCACATATTCGTTTCACGAGGATATGGAAAAAGAAATCAATACGCGACTGTCGTGGAGGGGAGGTCACACACGCATTCGTGTGCAGATTTTACCCGGCAGATAAAATTCACCAATCATAATTCTCGTCGCGTGATGAAGTGAAGGCGATGTTCACACGCACATGGAGATCTAATAAATAATAACAAGTCAGAGTCGATGGTATCGGCCGCGGTCAAACTCTACAGTCACGTGGATTGTAAATGAGTCTCTCTCTCTCTCTGAGGATTTTTCCGAACCCCTTTCCACCAGAGGACCTCAAGGGAGAGAGCGGAACGTGGCCCAGGCTTCCAGCTGCTGTTGTGTGGAAACCATGGTGAATCAATCCCTCCGTCCGTCCGTATTGGATGGATTGTCCCCGTCTACTCGGCCTTGCAAGAACGTTTTGTCTCTTGCGAGTTTTCCCGCGCTCATCTCACCGAAACGCTGGAGACTTTCGTCGCAACTATTAAGTTGTTACCAGTTCTTTGTTGTCGTTATTGTAGTTTCTCCCTCGAAGTGTCTTCGAAACTGGGCGAACAGTGAAACAGATAAATAAATAGCCTTATTTCAGACTAAATGACGTGATGATATAAATACCACCACAACGTTTCTGGAATTCTTGTTCCATTTCGTCTGGTGATTAAAGACGCAACAATCACCTGACGAAAGCATCAACGGCTTCAGAAACGTTGTTGTGGTGGTCTTTATATCACCTCGTCATTTAGTCTGTCATTTGGCTATTATATCAAATTTCATTTTTAACACAGACGTATTATGTTTTAATTTCAAAAAACAGATTTTAAAGAAGAATAAATCTTTATTATCACCACCGGAAGACAGTAATAATATAGTAGTAGTCAAAATAGGAAACCAAAAACAAATAAAGATTCCACAGCATCAAAGAAACAATTTAATTCCTTATTTCTTCATTATCAAAACATTAAATAGACCAGAAGCTCTATGTCAACTGATTATATTCATCTGAATTACAAACACCAGTTCATCAGTCATTTTTTTAATGTTTTGATGATGAAGAAATAAAGAATTAAATTGTTTCAGTGATACTGTGGACTCTTCATTGGGCTTTTGTTTCTTATAAGAATAAATTTAATAAAATAACGACCATTTTCAGCCATTTTAAAATAATTTTATTTAACACTTAAATCAAGACGGTTTCAGTACGAATTTTATAATTTCATCAAGCGTTTTAACTTTAGGTTGTTATGATTTTAATTTTAAAATATTTTATCATAAGAATGAGAAAAAGTAGCAACATAAAATTAAGTTAAAACCTGGATGGAAGTACAAAAAAAGTATTTCAAGCGTCGTTAAAGGGTTCAAAAAATTATTTTAAAATGTCTGAAAAGTTTGTTAATTTATTTAATTCATAACAATAAAAATAAGGCAAAAATTAATATTTGTCTGATTCGTTGAAATATGAAAAGTGACGTCACGAGCAAAACGAATCTGAATCTTATATTTTCGTTTAATACGTGTACAGCACCAATATTATTAATAGTAATTAATGTCTTGTGGGCAAAAACGCAAATGAACGATCGTTGAAGCCCACGTCGAAGTCTATTGAATACAGAATGACAAAGTTGTCTGGTTCAAAAAAATATATTGTAGTAACCTACGATATTTTTAAGTTATCAAATTTTGATTTTAACAGGAAATTTTAAAAGGAAACTTTATTGTATGGTTAGTTTTGGTAAAGTAAATGACGCTGAAATTTAATACAAATTAAATTATTTATACACAATTTTTATGTACATTTTTTATATACGGCTTATGTATGAGACTCTTAATATATCTAAGGTCACTTTATCGGGTCTCAAAACAGTTATAGATACTTGCAACGAATAGTAAGTTAATAGAAAAATACAAACATATTGAATTGAATTTACTATTTTTACTTAATTTTTCCTAAAATACTAACAATAAAAAATTGAATCTGACGGAATGAAAATTGTATAAATGTTTACAAAATGTTTTATAAATATTATACATACTAAATACGCGAACAGTCCTCGTATCACTCCACTTCACAAAATTTAAATATTTTTAACGAAACCACAGAATTTATTAAATGACTTTTGCTTTTAAACAGGTCATGATATTTTACTTTATACACCACTTCAGTCAGCATACATAATCCCCTCTATCGCGCATCATAGACGATCAGTTTTCTGTGGTTTTATCAACAGTTATATAAGAATTGTTTAAAAAAATGTGGAACCCTTAACAATTATTGTATGTCAACCTTGCGCGGAAACTTTATCAATTGACCCTCATCAACAGACTCCTGTCAAACAATGCGACCTTCCATCTCTTTAACCAACTTGTTGAACGGTCTTTACATGTTGACCTCCACTAGCAGTGTGTAGTTCATCACAGCTTTTAACATAACACACAGGCGCGCTTAGAGTCTGCCTTTCATTCACGCCGCCGACAACAATACAAACTAGAAACACTTCAATCTCCGCATTATTACGCTATGCTGACTATTCAAATTTACTTACAACAGCCTGGCTACAGTATTACGCTACTAAAACAATAATTTAGTATTGGCTTAATTAGAGACATTGGTGGTCATTACAATATAGATGTCACAGACGGGAAACGTGTAAGATACGGAGAATGACCGACGTCGCTGTTCTCTTCTTTCCAATGAGCGCCTACAACAAGAACATAAACCAGCGGAAATAATTACAGAAATCGGAAAAGGAAAGGCCAACCAGAGCTCGCTTTAAAATTCAGATTCCTGCCAGAGTGTTCTCTCTCCACCACTTCCCTTTATACCTCTCTGCGCGTATATTAACAAACATGAGATTCGATCCATGAACGCTCTTGGCCGTGGCCATTAGAATTTCAGATCAAAAAATTTTATTGAGGCCACAAAAAAAAAAACTAAAGAAGAAGAAACGACCGACCAGGCAGCTTAGGCGAGGATCCACGCGAGGCCTTAATCTCAAGGTGAAAACAACAGCAGCTTCCGTTCATCAGAGCTATTTAATTGCAAATGAACTTTGCGGAAGGAAGACAGAAGGCGGTGAGAACGTGCAGAAAATAGAAACCCTGCTTACACGAAGCCACTTCGGATATGGATTCAAGATAGTGGGCCATAAACAGACAAAAACTGGGCGATAAAAAATAAATAACATCACTAAGTTTCGGCTACCTTTGTTTATTTCTTCAGTTTTGATGTTAAAATACTTTACTGTAACAGCAAAGAGAATATTATAATAGTATTCTGTAATAACTAGGTAGTCCTTCTCCACTGACAAGTCCTTAAGGAGACTATTTTCCTTTAAACCGTCTTGTATTTCCACAAGAGTGAGCTGGTGTTTGTTTTAAAACTTACACCTTTTCTAACTATTTATTTCACCACCTAATTTTGTCCGATTATTGTCTACTTTCTTAATTTTTGTACTCAACATTTATTTATAGAATTTCTTTTTTTTGGCCCTGATGACGACTACGATGACGTCACTGTAATATAACAACCGGAGACCTTTACCATTATAAGGGCAAAAAGAGCAGTATTTGGCTGATATCGAGAGAAGTATTTGGCAATGTACAAACCTTAAATCAATTTTATATTCTTTTATACAAAAAAAACCATATCTTAATCCGATTTTAGAAATAAAATATACCAAATACTCTGAACTCCCTGATGATGCCATAAATTAAGGACGAAACGCTGTGGTGTAGTTGTCCAATTGCTTCATTAAAAAAATAATTCTTACTTGACCCGATTTGTTTATAGCAAAATTCAAACGTTTCAGATAATTATAATAATTAATTCAGACGTTATATCCTTTCCTTTATATTCTAATGTTTTTTTAAAAGAAAAGAACAACTTATAAATAAACAACAGTTTTTTTAACGACAGGAAAAGATTTTAAATACCAATTATACAACGTTTCTTCGCTAATTTGCGACCTCTTCAGGTAAGACGATTTATAAATTTTTGATATCCAGGGTAAAAAAAACAAACACATTTTCGGACGTTAAAAAGACTGCTGTTAATTTATAATTTATCTCAAATGGTCAGAATATATTTATCACTATTAAAAAGAGAATTAATTATTTCAAGAGTAGAAGCTCTGAAACTCAATTAAAGGGATCAGGGCGGAGGAAAAAATCTCGGGGTATGGCGACCACATACTCGTGATGAATCTGTTTTATTTGGTCTGTGTTTTTAATTTTTATATTATTTGTTTAAAAGAAAAATATTAACATAAAAAATTAAATGAATTAGTACGAATTTTATTAATTGGCTTCGTATGACGACTCAAATCTCAGGCACTTGTGGGTTAACGTAATAGAGATACGTCACTCTATGTGGTTTAACAGTCGTTCGTTGTTGTTGTTCGCCGTAGTTCGAATCCTGATTTTTTCCTTCGACAATCCTCCGCTTTCCACGATCTGAGTTGTGGATATTTGTTGAGAGCTCCCCGATTAAATGTAGGGATGAAATGACGTCGTTTCTGTTTTTTATTATATTGTTTTTAACCAGCCAGACGCAACACAGATTACCACCCGCCCGATTCCCTGGCCGCGACTCTAGCGACGTCTTTCCTTGATTCATCGGGGGGGTGGGGGGGGGAAGCTCCTAAAGTCTCTCAGTATCCCTTTATGCTCCTGTGTAGAACAGGGAAAGTCCTCGAGAAGGTTTGCTTCTACTCGACTCGTAGATTAAGAGAGAAAAGGAGCGTCCTTTGGGAATGCCATAAAAGCTGTTAATCTCTGACTCGGGCGTTAAAGAGAAGCACGTGCGTTTATCTCTGTGTTCCAGTGGAACTTATGGCGTTATCGGTGGAAATACCTCCGAGGCAATTATCTCCCGCAAAGTAGCGCGGTCACCTCGCATACATTTAAAAACCAACACCGGTCGTTAAGTCTTACTTCTTGGAAACAGTCCGAGGCTTCTCTTTCCTCGTCCAGACAGACACGTGACCGTCCATCTCCTTCCATGAAGCAACACAAGAAACGCGGAACACTATTGCTTAACTTCTCTCAATTATTCCTTGCCGTAATTTTTCCTTGATTCATTCGGGGGGAAGGGGGGGCGCCCCTACAGTCTCTCAGTATCCCTTTATGCTCCTTTCACTGACAATTTAATGATCGAAGGTTTTCCCGGTGTAGTTGTTGCAGAAAGAGTCCTCGGGTTTCACACGGGTACCAACCGCGACGTTATAGGCGAAGATGATGGCGACAGAGCTTGTAGTTTTCGAAGCGTGGCTTTTTCTTCGATTTTGGTACCCGAGAACTTCTTCTCTAACCAATTTACCTTGAGGATCACTCATATATATATATATTAGAACAATGTCTTAATTACCAATTACTACAATATATATATATATATATATATATATATATATTGTAGTAATTGGTAATTAAGACATTGTTCTAATTGGAAAGTTGGATTGTAGAGGACCCATTATTAGTGGATATAGAGCGGACGCCGCAACAATCCGAGGAGGCAAAGAAAACATTGTTGGGCAGTTGAGAGAGTTTACGCGCTCAAAATCTAAGAGACGAAGCTTTACAGTTGGGAAGCGGACAGCGAACAGTTCGAAAGCTTTACAGTGGGGCAGTCAGAACGAAAGATTGTGGCCCGGTCACAAACATGCTCTTAAATATTGAAAAGTAAAGCAATCTTCAGTCGGGAAAGAGAGAGTGCAACTAATGTTGTATTCGGTGGTCGAGCGAAAATTCATCATGCTGGCCATAGACAAACCAATGAAGGACCTTTTCAACTAAAGTTACGAGATCTGCAAATCCAGGTTGGAGTAAAGCATCGAGAACCTACCAATTTGTGTTAGACCAACTAACAAACTACGCCAATTAGAATTTGTTGACATTTAGAGTCTGTGAGTACTAGAATCAGTGATATCCTCAAATTTTGTGCACGAAAAACCTAAAATGAGACCTGGGCGGCCGTAAGTAGAGAAATAATTTGTAAACCACTTTTAAAAGATAAAAGTCAGATCGTTCTTTAATTGTTTAAATATCGATAAAATGAGATCGTTAATTCTTGATAAATTTAAAAATGTTTAAATTCAATCTGTAGTATTATTTCTTCTACAACAAATTTCGTCTATGTTTCAGACGCATTAACTTCCATAAAAGGAAAATGTAATTTTGATTGTATAAATTCAGCCATTTTAAAACCCAGTTTAAGGCCCTGAGATTCCAAATATTTTGTGTTTTAAAATTGATAATAAATTTTGTTTGTTCATAATAATAATAATAATAGTTGTTCATTTAAAAGTGCCCAGCCATTATCCATTTATTATATTATTTTTAATTATTACAATATATATATATATTGTAATACTAATTAGACGTAATTAGAGATTTTATAATTGGAAATTTGTAGTAAATTGTTATCGGCGAGAATATAAACACAACAATGTACAGGCGGACCTTTGTCGGCGAGCGGGCTCATGGCGGCAGTTAAGGGCAGAAATTCATCGCGTAAGAGTCGCGGGCAGATTTTCATCGAGTAAAGAGTGGCAGGCAAGACTTCATTAAGAGTGATGTGGCGCACAGAATGTCATCGAGTAAAGTTTGGACATATAATTCGATCAAGTAAAGGTCGCGGGAAAGTTTCTTAATAAGTAAAGCCACAGTTAGAAATTCAACAAGTAAAGACTGTTACATAATTTCATCGATAAGGACTTGATACCATTATGGTTGACCAGAACGAGAAACGAGAAATACAATATTTGCTGGAGAGGGAGAGAGACTTAATGCAGAGGACTACAGGTGTTGTACGGAGTAATCGTTCCAGTTGATAGATACAAAATTTTTGGACAGTGATTTTAAAACAAATTAAATTCTGTGAAATTATGGCCTGTTATATGTGAATAGTGCATCAGAACCCAAACGAATGCATGATACCAGTAAAGAAATGTAAGTAGAGAGAGAAATTTTATAACAGTTATTTGTAAACGTTTTTAAATAAGGATCAAATCGTCAGATTTCGGATTCACGTTCATTTTTTTTGTTTAATTCTAATGTTGTAAAATTTGATTGTTAATTTGAATGTAAAAAAGAAAAGGTTTGTTCTTTATTTAAAAGGTCCAAATAAACAACCCTGAGATGAGAGTAGATAAAATTTGTAAAATAGTAAGAACACGAATGTAAATGAATAACATCCAGAAATTTTGTTATTTTACTTTGAATAAATTAATTGTTTTCTGAGGTTTAAAATTTTGTAAATTATTTAACAACCTTTCATTTTAAAATTTAATAAAATAAAGTCATTCATAATTGTCATAATCAAATAATTATAGTTTATTTATTACATTTTGGCGCCCAACGTGGGGCAGAATTACTTTAAATTCATTCATAATTAATCAATTATAGTTTGTTTATTAGATTTTGGCACCCTCAATGTGAGGCAATTCATCGAATTAATTACAATAGTTGTGTATTACAATATATATATATATATATATATATATATATATATATATATATATTAGTAGAGTACAAGGTTATTTGAGGGTAATCCACGTGGTGGCAACTCTCCTTTAATAACATAGGAAGGATTTGAAAGGGTGGAGCCATGCGGAATAAATATGTTTTAATTTTACATTTTTATATGAGAGATATATACTGCGAGAATGAAAACCTCTTTTTTTAGTTGTAACGAGGAATGACGTCAAAGCGTCGATGACCGTGTCGTCACGTTACTTATCAACAATATTTTACATTACATCTGTTCTTTTTATATTAATAATATAAATTAATTAAAGACCTTTATTTCCAACACAACTACGTCGACATACGTTTCAGTACCATTTTTGCTACTTTCATCAGGCTGTTTGTTATGTTTCTACGGTAACAATTTTGTTTTTGTCATACACACGGTGAAAAACAAACAATAATTCAAATCGCAAATTTACATAACATGTTATTCTTCTATAGTATTGGTGCCCGGCGTTGTCCGAGATGTCATTTATCCATAACCCCTGATTTGACTACAATATAGGCAGCATTTCCGTTATTTTTATGTAATGCAACTCAACCCCCATCCCTATACCATTCAGAAGGGGGTTGAAATCATTGACCTTGAAATAGTTTCATTCCATGAAAATATCGTCGAATACAGCCCCGCTACTGTGGGTTAAACAAAAAGTATTTATTCCACGCAAAAATTGGCTGGTTACATTGTTTGAAAATTTCTACCCCCCACCCCCACCCCCGCGCGTTACCCAGTTTGTCTAAATGAAACTGAGTGAAATCCATTACCCCACAACTGACTCGAATCTCGGTTGTTTTCGCGTTATTTTCTTGTAACTCCATTCCACCTCCCCCCCCCATACCCGTGCTCCCCTCCCATACCGAAAGGCGTTGAAATTATACACAAACAAATTCGTAGAAATCAATCTTATTAATTCTAAAAATAATTATTAAAAGCAAATATCGTCCTTGATTACACGTTTCAAAATTTCCGTCCCCGTCCATCCCCGCACCTGGGGGTTAAATGGCTATTTGAATGTCATAAAAAACTCATCGACATTTTCATAATCTTGGATTAGACTCCAATCTCGGTTGTATTAGCGTTATTTCTCGTAACGCCCGTCCACCCCCACCCTTAAGAGTGTTCCTTTCCCGTGAAATTATACTCAGATATCGGTATAAACACTATCAATCTCTTTGACCCCTAAAAATATTATCCGACTCAAATATAGGCTGTTTTAGCATGTTTGAATATATCAACCCCCGCCCACGGGGGTGGTAAACGTGGCTCAGCCTGACAGTGTTTGTTTCCAGGTCGCTAGGACACACGTATACGAAATTTGCAGATTTGTATAAGGAACATACAAACATATAAATATGCAAACACTCTGCTTTATTTACTACATTTTAAGAAATGTAAAATAATTTAATTTTAAAAAGTAAAATCATTAATTTTCACTACTCTTGTAAATTTAGTACATTTTTTTTACCAATTATTAGGTAATTATGAACTTAAATTTTTTACCAATTAAAATCTCAAGTCTACTAAAAAATTGTAAAATCCATTACCTTTTAACTTTTGATATATATATATATGTATTAATTATAAATTAATAAATTTTATTCTTAAAAGATCTTCATAATTACTTTATGATTAGCAACAAGATTAGTATTAAATTTACAAGATTGTTGAAAATTTATGATTTAATTTTTAAATAATATATCCTTAATTAAAATATCTGTACTATATTATATTCTTTTACTTGTTTTAAGATAGAAGAATAAGAAGAAGTAAACGTTATGTAACTTTCTGATTTGAAAAATTATTGGTTGTTCTTTTCACCATGTCTACGACGACAAAAAAAAATTGTTTAGAAATTAGAAAAAATAAATTTGTTAGTCAGTGTAGTGTTCGTATTCGCAGGTACCAATAGACTCCCTCCATTTCTTCCCGTGCGCAGGCAACAGCTACGGTAAGCGCCCAGAGCTCAATCAGCGCCACACCGAATTCATTCCAGACTCGTGTTATAGTAATTTTTCGGGTTTGTTTTAGAGAATGCCTGAGGGTAATCCTCGAGGTGATAATTCGCCTTCAGTAGTTTACGAATAGATGTTAAAAGGAGGGATGCAGGAAAGGAGAGCTAGGCTTAACTAGGGTATTTCGTGTCTCAGCCGCGGCCGACAACAGCGTCATCATTTGTCAAAGCTCAGTGTTTGCATCTCCGGGAGATAAGTCAGGCACCCATAAAAAAAAGAAAACGTGACTCTCAGTCACATACACATGGTGATGACGCCATCGGACTCTCACAACATCTCTTTTTTTTTGCGATCCGTTGCAAATTAATTTGCGTTGGCCTACAGAAAACTGACGTCATCGATCCCTTATATTTTTTATACTGTCAATAATTGAAATTCCTTTACGACTCTATTCCGACGTTGAATCAAGTCTTTTTCATGTTCCGCATCGAT
Source organism: Zhengitettix transpicula (assembly GCA_037074705.1). Taxonomy (NCBI): domain Eukaryota; kingdom Metazoa; phylum Arthropoda; class Insecta; order Orthoptera; family Tetrigidae; genus Zhengitettix; species Zhengitettix transpicula. The sequence goes on from CM073594.1 coordinate 68,433,340, forward strand.
TCTACTTGTAAACACTATCAGTTTAAGGATTTCTGTAACTCTCTTTTGTAGTGGAAACGGAGAAGATGAAGTTGAAAGCACAAAGAGAAAATGATGGTGAACAAAGATCCGATATTTATAAATTATAAATACCATTTAATTGTTTATTAACAAAAATTAAATATACCGACATTTCGTCCTTGTTTTCGGATCTCTACAGCGTTGATCTATAATTTTATAAATTAGTAACATGATTATTAAAACGTTTTTAAAACAATAAATTAAATAATTTAAGTAAATCATTATTTTGAGGTTTTTAAAGTAAATGAATAATTACGTTATTAATTTATAAATTTATGTTAAATCTGAAGATGTCCTAAAACAGGACGAAACGTCGTTTATTTATTGTTTCGTGAGGAACCTAGTATTCTTACTCAAAGCCGTGCATTTTTTTATATTAATGTGAATGGCTTATTTTTCATTATAATAATAATATAAGAATAATTTATTTGTTACTGTACTGATCTTTAACCGAAAAAATAAATTAATGAAACTAAGTCGTGATCGTGACGTTGAAGTTCTTTTCTTCAAGTCCGTGAAGAATGTGGGTTGGGGAGGGAAACTGTATCCAACAAATCTGCTAATGTTTGTAATATCTTCGAAGGTGTCAATAACGCGAGTTCTGTCCCGTTGTAACGCAGTTTACGACGTGCTTTACGGCGTTAGATAATCCTTCAAGACAATGGAACTCAACTTCTTTTTTTTCCCAGAGGAGGCAAAAAAAAGCACTGACTCACGTGTGACTCCGATGTAAAAGAAAAGAAATCGGAGAGGTGAGACAATCGAGCTGACCACTCACTTCCGTTCACGTTGGGGGGTTTCCACTTCGTCGTGGCTACGACGGCAAAGTTCGTCGCGGGGCGACCTTATTGAAAAAACAACAAACTGTCAATATGATCCATCAAAGAAGGGAAAGACAGACAGACAAAAGGCAGAGAATAAGTCTACCGAATTCAGCTTTCTCACGCGCGCGTGTGTGTTGACGAAACGACTTTGGACCGTCCCTGAGAATCTTACAGAAATTTAGAGGATAAGAAAGAAGAAATAGCCTGACGACAATGGACCAAATGGTCAGCGTCACCGCCTGAGGTCCCGGGTCATGGAATATTTTGTGCTCGTCACGGTCATTATATATGAGGGCTGATGGAGATTCACTGCTACGGTTACCACGTGGCACTCCGAAGAATTCAAGAAGCAGCCACGAAAGATAACAGTCAGCCGGGATGGGCTGTAGGAACAATGAGAGAGAAAGATGACGGAGAAAGTGACTAATCTCAATGGTGTCGTCGTCGGTCGACCATTTTACAACGCTTGAACCTATCTCCCCCCCCTCCATTACGATGATTAAACCTTTATCTGGACCCATTCTCTTTTTGACGATTGAGTACAAGGATTCCAGCGGCGAATTTTCAGTTGATAAAAAGAAAGAAGCAATGACTCTAAAGCGTTCTGGAAGAGGACTTAGGCAGCGACGAATGGACAAACAAGGGCTGCAGTGCCAAGGAGGAACGACCCAAGGTTTCATAACCTCAATGAAGTCAACATACAAATTACCGTCTTTTCTCTAAACAACGTGAGACACGGCGAATATAATGATCTGAGGAACTGGTCAGAGCGAGGCGTGGCCGCCACGTTGATACAGCCTTTCTGGAGATCTTGCTTCACTTCGACATAATTACGATCCATGGATTTTATGGAAGCGATCTCCACTCTATGTTGGTGGCGGGGAGGATTGTAGGAAGTTTAGACCTGAAATTGCCTGTTCGTAGATCGATTGTGCCACTTATACGGCCACGGGCAAGCAATAGCGGGGTCGGAGGGGGTAAAACATTCGCGTTCGTTTAAGGTCACGGACGGACCTCACCGAGTCAGAAGAGCTGCAATCAGCCGTTTCCGCAACACACTCTCTCTGTGTACGATGAAATACGACGTGCTTCCGAGTCTTGAAATAACCAGGAAAATTATACGCCATTCCCCAGTTAAAGAAATTCCTCCCAATCCTGTAAATCATCCCTTAGACAATTCCCATAATGTGAATATTACTCCCAAGCAGCAGTCTGACAAATTACATCGTAGTAGTTTCCAACTGATTTTCTTCTTAATAATTAAAATTACTTGACATTAACTTAAGATAAGCTAGATATTTTTTTAATAAAGCGATCGATCTCCGCAAAACCCTGAGAGAGACGCAACACGCTGTCGCTTGAGCTGTCGTGGCCAGTGCCAGGGACGAGGCGCTCCAACGACCGTGAGACACGCCACTTCTGTCATGATTTTATCCCCGGGTCTGACCCAATTCCCAGCGCTAATAGGACACGCACTCTTCTCCACGAACGGTCAGCGTGGACCAGGTTCCCGGAACAACCCTCTACACAGACCTCTTCAGGTCCCAAAACTTCCTAATTACCTCAGCCGTCCTTCAGCGAGTTAACAACTTTACCACACTGACTGTCTATTTAAACACCAACAATTCAAAAACTTCCACCTTTTCTAGCCCTTTCCAGGTTTCACACCGTAAGATTCTAGATTGATTCATATGTTCATATCCTGGGCTAAGTACTTTGTGTTCCTTGACAGCGACGGACCACAAAAATGGAACCTTGTGGAACACCAATTTCTAACGCAGTGGAAAGTAAAAGTCTATGAACGTTCTCCGTTTATTTTAAGCCAAACAGTTTCATAAGTTTTATAAAAAAATTGGACAATTATCCTGACTTGTATTTTTTGAATATAATAATACAATATGTTGTTAATTATCCAAGTTACCATGCTATACTTGTTTGGAAGTCAACTATTGTCTTTTCCATTATAAATCGTTTTAGATACATCTGAAGATGTTTCCAATTCATAGGGAGGACACGTTTTGTGTATCGTAAAAAATGTAAATTATATTTAATAAATTTTGTTTTTGTATATGATACATTAATTATATTCAAAAGTTCGTCGTCAGTCTATTTGGGAAGCTTTTATTCTGTAACGAAAAATTCTTAAGTTTCCAGTCTCTTAATTTCTGGTATCCCAATTGATCCTGGTTTAACCGTTTGGTGCGTAGTTTGAAAAGTTTCCGACCCAACAATAATATAAGATATATTTTTTGAATTTTTATTTTTTTATTTTTCAGCATAATCTCCTTGTAACTCTCCACACTTCTCCCAGCGATGCTCCCATCTCTGTAACCCGTCCAAAAAGTACTCGGCGTTTTTCTCTGCAAAATAAGTGTTCACGAAGGTGATTGCCTCTTCATTTGACGAAAATCTCTGTCCTCCGAGCGCAATTTTTAGATGAGGGAACAAGAAGAAGTCGCTTTGGGCTAGATCTGGATGGTCAAGCAGTTCAAACCGTAATTCGTGGATTTTCGCCATGGCAACCGCAGAGGTGAGAAACAGGATTTTCTTTTTCTGCAAATGTGGCCGTTTCTGCCTTCAGCGTGTCAAGTAATGATGCTCCTGTAATGTTTTTTCCTTTTTGAAGATAATCGATTAAAATAACTCCATGACTATCCCAAAAAACAGTCGCCATCACTTTCCCAGCCGAAAAAAACAGTTTTTGCTTTTTTTGGAGCCGGTTCCCCCTTTGCAGTCCACTGTTTGGACTGTATTTTTGTTTCGGGCTTATAACGATGTATCCAAGTTTCATCTACAGTAATTAACTGTTCATTCGAACACGTTTTTGGTCTAACCTGAGCAAACGCGGCACCCAACATGCGGACAGCTTTCTCATGGCTAAATGTTGATTTAACATGTGACAAACACGTTCTCATGATCTCTGCTATCTCTCTCACTTTAATTCGGCGGTCGTGTAGCACCATTTGGTGAACTTTGGCGATGCTTTCGTCGGTAGTTGCAGTTTTTGAGGTCCCCAACGTTCATCGTCTCCCAGGCTCTTACGGCCACGTTTAAATTCAGCTGCCCAAAATTTCACTGTGGTGAATGATGGTGCAGTGTCCCCATACTCATCTTTGATTTGTGTAGACGTATTGCCTTTCAAAAACAAATATTTAATAACAGCTCGATACTTGATTTTCTCCATTTCCACAAAAACACTCACATCAACTCACTCAAACGACTGTTACATAAAAACTGCGCGTCCAAAATGGCTGAAACTTTGGTGAGTAACTGTCAACAGATGAACAACGAAATTCACTAGCTTTTATTTACTAGGGCTGCCATCTTCACGTTCAGGTTGGTAAATTTTCAGACCAGCCTTGTACTCAAGATACATCTGTTGGTTTCTAAGAGAGCAGAATTGTGATGCAGATATGAAACAACCTGCACTTAAGGAAACGGGGCGAGGTTAAAACATGCCTGTCCTAGCTTTCTGTGAGTCAACCCCTCAGGACAGATTTCTGTATTTTTTGTTTTTTTCACGAAAGAAAATTTACGAGTCATTCTCAAGGTATTCTAATTACACTTAAATCAAACTTATCTAATTGTGTGTTCTTCGATTCTCGTCTGTAGTGTCCGTTTGGTCTGGTCAATGTAAACAATTGCAATCACTGCAGCTGATTTAGTATACTACAAAATGCGCGTCCTCAGGTTGTAAATGATCTTTGCCGTTCTTGACTAAACTCAAAAGTGAATTGGTGGATCTAAAAATAATGACAATTTTATACTGGTGTAGCAATTTGGAGAAGTTTACATATAATCTCCTGTAGTAGAGCCGCAAAACGATCTTTAACTTTGAGAACAATACTAGGTTTGGCAATAGGGGAATATATAAGGTGTTTGAGACATTACTAATGTCGAATTTAATAAAAGAAAATGGATGACACTTTGCGCATCCTAAGATCGAAGAACGCATACCGAATTATAAGTTACGAATGACAAGCATTATGTGATTACGAAACAGATATATTTAAGAAAACACAGTAAAAACTGAAGCAAAATTAAGATCGTTGAACTCATTTATTATCAAAGACTAATTACGGAAATGGTTCACATCAAAATTCACAAACGGAATGCTGATAATATTCAAAGTGACACTGACTCTTTGAGCAAAGTCTACGATCTTTTGCTACCCACTTGATCCTTCTGTCATCTTTGGACAGCTATATACCACTGTGAACAAAAAGTAAGGAGAATTTATTTATAAAATATAAATTCTTTATTTATGCTTCCAAATCAATTTCATCCCCTTCAAAGTAATCCCTGTCCGATAAAACGCACTTTTTCCAACGCTTTTTCCAGTCCTCGAAACAGTCGGAATAGTTATTTTCGGGTATAGACTTCAAGACCTTCTTTGATTCGGTTTTTATCTCCACAATCGTGTCAAAACGGCGTCCCTGAATTGGCCTTTTGAGTTTGCAGAATAGCCAGAAGTCGCACGGAGCCAAATCAGGCGAATACGGTGGTTGCGGAACGATATGAGTCGAGTTTTTGGCAGTATTGCATGGTGCATTATCGTGATGAAGGAACCAAGAGTTGTTCGCCCATAATTCCGGCCGTTTCAGACGAATAGCTTCACGCAAACGACGCATAACGCTCAAATAATATTCTTTGTTGACAGTTTGGCCCGGCGGAAGGAATTCATAGTGCACCACACCACGATAATCAAAGAAAACTGTCAACATGACCTTGATTTTCGATCGATTTTGCCGTGGTCTTTTAGGTCTTGCTTCACCTTTTGCACGATATTCGCTGGATTGGTCGGTGGTTTCAGGGTCGTATGCGTAAATCCAAGTCTCGTCTCCAGTAATGATGCATTTCAACTGGCCCTGATAGTCAGATAGCAAAGTTTCACACACATTAACGCGACTCTTTTTTTCCAAACAATCGAGCGATTTTGGCACCAATCGAGACTTGACGCGTTTGAGACACAAAACATTCTTCAAAATGGTTTGGGCTGAGCCGAATGATATTCCAACACTATCAGCGAGATCTCTAATTGTCCATCGACGATGTTCAAGCACCAAATATTTCATTTTTCTGACGTGGCCCTCGTCGGTAGACGTTGATGGACGTCCAGAGCGCGGTTCGTCTTCAACGCGTTTTCGGCCCTCTTTGAACTCATTCTACCACTTATAAACGTTTTTTTGTGCCATAGTTTTATCACCAAATGCCTTCCGCAACATTTTCAACGTGTCCGCACAAGAATATTCGTTCCGCAAACTTGATGCAAGTTCTTTGCTCAACAAAATTACCCATTGAAAAAATCGAAAAATTCACTTTTGGTTGTTTACAAAACACGTGCAACTCGGAGATAATTAAACGTTTTAACAAACAGACGCTTGGCAAATATTACAGACAGTCCTACCAACCTAGGGGAAAAAAAATCCTGCGTTCCTAATACCCGGGAGTTTTAAATGACAATTTCACCTTACTTTTTGATCACAGTGGTATACCAGCACAATGAAGTTTCCCGGTTTCTTGTTCATGTACTTGAGAAGGTTCACAAATCTCTCGAAGAAACGTTGTATCTTCTTTTATTCTTGTGAGGACTGTTTTTTGGCCATAATGTTAATCATCGTTATTTTATCATGTATAAATTACTTCCGTGGTTTATTGGAGATTGAGTTGGCTCCAGAATTGCACCTTGTGGAACACCAGTCTTGTCTCACGTCTGTACCGCTTTTCTCCTGACTTACTTCTTCTCCAAATTGGACAGTGTAACAAGCGAAATAAATAGCATCTCTGACTTCTAAATGATTTTGAAGCTTCAGGATGCCACCTCGTACGTTTCCACGAAACTGAGAGCTCCTTTACTTGCAATCCGGAGAGTCTGCAAGTCGAAGGAAACCCACCTGATGCGGTTCCCTTGCGGAGAGAGTGACATGCACAGGGGAATTTTTTTAAAAGGGAGAGTAATCGTTGATTTCCGTGCGGGACATTGAGGTCAACGCTCCTCATCCTACTCTTGTCGTTTCCGTGGTACGTACAACGGGCCATTAGAGAGAGAGAGAGAGAGAGGATTTCCCACCTCCCCCTCCCAAGGTCGTCCACGATATTGATCATTCATGTTTCCGTGACCGGAGAAATCCGGCGGATGTCACCAACCTGCCCTTTACCCCCGTCGTTAACCGCAAAATAACGAGGATAATGGCACGGTTAATGGATGGCGATAGTAGGGCACGATAATGCTCATGCAGAAGCAATCAGATCCCATTCCGGGCGTCTAACTATTATAAATACGAAGGACGTCGAATGTATCCTGTTGATACTTATTCGGCGATGCGAAATTAATAGCGTGACGTCGGCGAGTCAATCCACGACGTCATAGTCACACTCCAGACAGGCTGAGGTGAGGCACAGAAAAACGTCATAGGAAAGGAAAGGAAACTGTTATGCCATCGGAAAAAAACGCAATCTGTAGAAAAAAAAATTGCGTTCATGCAAAACAAACAATCGCAGCAGACAGAAAGAGAATGAGGTCGACATGCATGTGCCGGTGCCGTCTACTTGCACGTAATCAACACCGGAGAAAAATATATCTTCTTAATTTTTTCAAACCCTAAATCGAGGTTTCCGGTGACACCAAAAGTAAGTTAGCTTCGCAGTAGAAAATATATGTGAGAAAAAGCACTGCGTTGTTTTCTTCCCAATCAGACACACACAATGTCTGATCAATCTATACAAATTATTTATATGACAACTAGCTGGGTTGTCATAATTAAACTCAACAACAACCATAATCTCGAATTCGACCCAATATCGGTTGTTTTGGCGTTATTTTTTGGTAAAACCCCTCTACCCCGACCCCTAAGGATGCTCTCCTCCAATTCAGAAATTATACACAAAAAAACATCAATCTCATTAACCCCGAAAAATATTTATCCGACGTTTGAGCGTATTTGAAAATTTTCACCCTCCGCTCCCGGGGGTGGTATACGTGTCTTACTCCCACAGTGTTTGTTACCGGTTCGTGAGGACGTGTACGAAATTTTGTCAAATTTTCTCCACGGGTGTAGATTTTGATGCGGAACAAACAAACACTCAAACATTCAAACAAACAATATTTTTATTTATTAGAAGAAGAAGATATAATCTTATTCCATGAGAGTAAGAAATTATTTTATTTCGTGAAAACATTGTATTATTTTGCGTGAATGGGAAAATGTTGTGGAAAGTGTGAAATGAGAACAGTGGAAACTTTAAAAGAACGTTGAAAGACAGCAAAGCTTTTGACAGTTGAAATGAACTGTTCAACTTTTCATCCGTTCAGGACGGACGATTCCTTCTCGTTCTGGAAAGAAATATGAAGATTGGGGTTCCACAAGGTATCATAACCTTCGTTCTGTTTAATCCTCTGATTACAATTTATTTATCCCAGCGATGCTACTTGTCTGTTCGGATATTAAACCTGGAAAACCAGAAATGGCGAGAGGGAAAATTTAAAATTTTTCGATACAGAATAATAGATTCATATATGGGCTGATAAAATAGGAAACTATAAGAGGATAACGTCCAAAGTTTTCTGGTGTTTTTTCGAACTGGTTTAAAATTGGATCTTGACAAAAAACTAACGTTTCGAACGGTAATAAAAATTGTCTGGTATTATAAAAAGGTTCAGAATGAACAAAACTCTTCAGAGACTAGAATAGACCAAGGTTAGTTGGTTTATTTCTCTGGTGGCAACTACACGATCCATAGATTCATTCACATGTGCTACGCTCCACTATATATTATTATAGAAACTGTGATGCTTGTCGAGAAGTTGTAATTAGAAATGTATCCGATTTTGTTGCTTATTGCGAAGAATGAGGTAGGCCAAAATGAAGTAAAGTGCGATACAAACTGTAGAAAACGGAAGAAATACGAAAAATGGTCCGGACTGAAAGTAAAAGAACGGAGAATAAACCAGCAACACGAAGAACTAAACGGAAAATAACACCAAAAACAGAAACAGAAAAATGGCATTGTCTCGAACTTAGAAATTTAATTAATTTAATCACCATTTATTTATTTGGAGGGACTGACAAAATTTCAGGACGTAAAACTGAAAACCGTGACTTCACGCGTCCCCCTGCTTGCTTTCATAATTAGCTTAATTGATTGCCTGAGTGCCCGTGCCTCTGGCTAATTTAGGTGGGTAATTGAGACTAATTGGCCACCACTTTACGTATTCTAACTTCACCCTAATTTCCTCCTGAGAGTAAACAGGACCAAAAAACTCTTTTTAACAATTAAGAAGTCGAAGATCAGCTAAACGTATGGGACCCTTGTTTTCCTTCGATGTTAAAGGTAAAATAAATACCACGACGTTTCATGTATTTTCTGATCGGTTCGCTACTATTTTAATGATTTAAAAGCAACCCACCCACATGAGTGTCGGCGAGTTTTTGGGATTGAAAAACAGACACGGTCTAAGATATTAAATCCAAGGATAATATCATGAAATCCGTTAAAACCTTCATAATGACAGAAATCTTAATAAAATATTTATAAATTAATTAAATCAAGAACTAAAGAATTAAAAATCCTTGAAACATATTTAAGGAAACGCAAGGAAACAGAAAATCCATTGTTTTTCCACACACAAAGAAAACTGGAACCGAATATTTACTTATACGAAAAACCAAAATAAGTAAGCCTGAAGCAAGGAAAAAAATCCTTACCTAAAGCAGAAGAAAATACAGATAAATATAACTTCAGTTGGTGAACCGTACAGGCTCCTTCAACCAAAATTGAACCTCTAAATTGAACCATGCTAAGAGTGAAAGAGTCTACTTTTATTTAGGGACGGAAGATAAATTCAAAACGACTCGTTTCTTGAACAGGGGAAAGAACCAAAAACATTGATAAACCTGAAATGAACAGAAATATTGTGTTTTGATCAAGAAAGAGGAAATGATTTATTTAACTTCTCTTTAACGGATAAAAAAAAACATAAATCAGTCTTGAGTGAACCGAATTAGAAGAGAAGAAAAATTATAAAGGAAACCGGTTTTTGAACCAAACTTGAATGAAACGAAAAATAAACAACAAAATCATCGGTCATCCTCAAATGAATTTGAAAATCGGCAAAACAAAATTTCACTATATTATTTGTAATAAATTGAAAAAAAAACGTAATCGTATCGTTTCTTGAACACAACATATAATAATATAAGTAAAACAGTAGTCATATTTAAAAAGCCAGAATAAAATATATATAGTAATAAACAACTTGTTAGGCTTTAATTAAATGAATCAATTAACAACATTTACTTAAATTTAAAATAAATTTATATTTTTTAATAAATTTTACAATGTACAAAACCTATTTTTCATGCCGAATTTCATCCATTTTTTTAAAAAAACAATTACTTTAATTTTCATTTATTCATTTTTGAACATATAGTTCTTATATCAATACAATCAAATTCGTCGAATCTCTTATCTCAGGGCCATAACTGGTTTTGATAATTAGAACAAAATCAATGTATAAACTGACAATTAACAATTCAAAATATAAAATGTTAACCTAAAACAATATGAAAATAAGTGAAAAGAAAGCTGTACGAAATCTGACTCTACCCTTTTAATTATCGTTTACAAATTTGTATCAAAGTATTGTTACTCACGGACCGTCTGTGTGGTGCCAGATCTCTCTCTTGTATCTTGAAAACTACCACACTAAAAGGCCTTTTTTACACAGACTCTAAACTTCATTGAAAATTTTAATACACAAGATTAAAATACTCGTCCTCTGCTATCTGGAACCTCGGATGAGCCGCCCCCTTTAGTCTGCTAGTGGTTGTCGATCCCCTCTATGCGATAATTGTTCAATCAGCGTGAAGCAACTATTTACTTCACCGTGTGCAAATTATTATGTAAATCTCTCCTTGAAAATGTTGTTTGCTTTCATGTAGAAATACAGGATCTCGCCATTTGTACTTTATATCTGCAAACTTTACTGTTCGTTGCTCTAGATATAATCAAATGTATTATATCTCCCCGTCGACTTTTAACTGTTTCATCTCTCGTACGCCACCATTCATAGCCGATTCCAGACTTTTAGATCATCAGACTTTTACTTTTGAACTGTTCCGTTTCTCGCAGCAGACTGGCGTTCTCCAAGCGCATACAGAGTTTAAGCGCGCGCGGTCTCCATTGTTGAACAAAGGAAAAACCCGACTTCATTGTCGCCTTTACGCATTCGTACCGCTAACAATTTAATTATATTAAAAACAATTAATGGCCTGTTTAATTGGCATTACAATAAATAACAAAATAAATTACAAAATTCTTCACAGACGTTCCGTCCTTACATCATGACGTCTTCAGGATTTAATTTAGAGACATATTATGAGCCGCATGTCAAAGAATACTTGTACTGCAGCGCGGAAATGTCTCGTAACAAATACACCGGAAGAGGTTCTCATGCAAAGACGAAAGATTAATGTTTGTCTGCGGAAGAATTTGTAATTTGTTTACTACATATTTAATTCTGGCTTATTTGGGCATTAATATTTATTATAAATTCCAAGAACGTCAGCCTGAAGTTATCCCAAATGTGTTTTTTTTTCTGACAGACGATAAATTCCGAAATAGCCGTCTGGGCGAACATTGGACACTGAATAGAGAAAGGTTTGGGGAGTTTTTGTTTTGGCCCAGGGAAAAATCTGGAAGAGAAAATCTGCTTGAAGAAAATCGGAAAATCGGGGAAAATAATCCACTATATTAGGATGAAATTATTAGGAAAAAGAAATTGAGCGTTATTCGCGTTGTATGAGACCGGTTAATCAGCAAATTCAGGTCCCGAGGACCTGTTCTGCTGGAACCTGTTACAGGATATGAACATCCACCAAAGATGACGACTAAGGTTTCGGCAGGCAATTCCACCACAGTCTCTCTCGTTGCAAGGCCATTCATCATCTCCTCCTCGTGTGTCTTCAGGCAATCTACATTAATTAACGGCTGACCAGGAGGATAAACATCGCAACTTGGGTCGGTCGTAGGCGCCATCTTGTCCGATAAACCAGATCCAGAAATATAAATTATTCCCTTTACTCTCTATATATACACAATGTAATACGCTAAATAAATACAAATACGTTTAGTATCAACGCGTCGATGGTCATAATTTGGTAAGAAGAATGAATATCAAGCCATAATACAATAGACACGGTACCAAGGTGCAACTTCTAGAGTGTGGCGACTCTTGTATATAATTTCCCTCTTTCGCGTAACGTTCCGACGGTACAGAAAAAGCTGAACCACTAGTCTAGATAACCGAGCAAATGCAATTTATAAATTACTTATTTTTACCAATTTATTTTTATTAAAACAACGTCCCCGTTTATGAAGAATGTAACACGACGGGTTCCACAAAACTCAGTAATCAGCACACGTTTACTTCGAATACTAATTTAATTAATTGTCATAGAGTCTTAATTCAGCTGTGTTAATTCGCAGTCGACATTATTTGAGTATAAAGGATAAAAAAGACACATTTGTATAACAAGAATGAAAATAAAAATTTCTTATCTATGAAATTGTAACGCGAGGAGTTCCTCAAGGCTCAGCAATAGGACCAGCACCTTTTTTTATATTTGAAGAAATATAGACGGACGAGTGTATTACTTACATGAATGTAAAACGGGATCCGAAGGCCTACAAGGAGGAAAGCTCTGCAGTAGCTTCTAGAAAGAGAAGAGTACCTCAAGGCTCAGTAATCGGACCACTATTATAGGTAATGTTTACAAAAGAACCGACCGGAGAATCTAAAATCAGGAACCTTGAATTATTGTTGTCGACGCCATTATTTTACACAAATACAAAGGCTAAACTAAACACATTTGTATGAAAAGAAATAAAACAAGGCTCAGTATCGGCACCATATTGTTAGTGTTATACGAGGGTGGTCTAAAAGTTTCCGACCTCAACATGAAGATGGCAGCACTAGAAAAAACTAGTGAATTTCGTTGTTCATCTGTTGACAGTTACTCACCAAAGTTTCAGCCATTTTGGACGCGCAGTTGTTATGTAACAGTCGTTTGAGTGAGTTGATGTGAGTGTTTTTGTGGAAATGGAGAAAATCGAGTATCGCGCTGTTATTAAATATTTGTTTTTGAAAGGCAAAACGCCTACACAAATCAAAGATGAGTTGGATTCCTGTGTGTGGGGACACTGCACCATCATTTACCACAGTGAAATTTTGGGCAGTTGAATTTAAACGTGGCCGTAAGAGCTTTGGAGACGATGAACGTTGGGGACGTCTAAAAACTGCAACTACCGACGAAAACATCGCCAACGTTCACCAAATGGTGCTACACGACCGCCGAATTAAAGTGAGAGAGATAGCAGAGGTCATGAGAACGTGTTTGTCACATAGTAAATCAACATTTAGGCATGAGAAAGCTGTCCGCAAGTTGGGTGCCGCGTTTGCTCACGTTAAACCAAAAACGTGTTCGAATGAACATTTCTAACGCTCTGTTGGCGCCGATTAATTACTGTAGATGAAACTTGGATACATCGTTATACGCCCGAAACAAAAATACAGTCCAAACAGTGGACTGCAAAGGGGGAACCGGCTCCAAAAAAAGCAAAAACTGTTTTTTTTCGGCTGGGAAAGTGATGGCAACTGTTTTTTGGGATAGTCATGGAGTTATTTTAATCGATTATCTTCAAAAAGGAAAAACCATTACAGGAGCATCATTACTTGACAAGCTGAAGGCAGAAACGGCCACATTTGCAGAAAAAGAAAATCCTCCTTCACCAAGACAACGAGCCGTCTCACACCTCAGCGGTTGCCATGGCTAAAATCCAAAAATTACTGTTTGAACTGCTTGACCATCCAGATCTAGCCCCAAGCGACTTCTTCTTGTTCCCTCATCTAAAAATTGCGTTCAGAGGACAGAGATTTTCGTTTAATGAAGACGCAATCACCTTCGTGAACACTTATTTTGCAGAGAAAAACATCGACTACTTTTTGGACGGGTTACAGAGATGGGAGCATCGCTGGGAGAAGTGTGGAGAGTTACAAGGAGACTGTGTTGAAAAATGAAAAAAATTAAAAAATATATCTTCTATCATTGGGTCGGAAACTTTTCAGACCACCCTCGTATTTGCAGTCCAGGCTGGACTATTAATTACAAGAAAGTAAATGACAAAATAGAAGGGAGCAGAAAACCACGCGATTGATTGAACCGTTATTACTTATAATAATCCTATATTTATAAAATAAGCCGAACCTAATTCATTGTCGTACGCTTTCGATCGACGACTGTATTATTTACAGGAAGGTGAAGGACGAATGAGATAAGATCTCAGAAATCATACAATAATTATTTCTAATATTCACGAATGAACTGGCTAGAGAATGTGAAATCGCATTATTTCTAATATTCATAAATGAACTGATCAGAGAATGTGATACTGGAAGTCAGAGCTCACGCCAACGCCAGTTTCACATACAGAAGGAATCCATATAAATTACAAGGGAACGATCTCGCGAACTTTTGATTTTGTGACCTGCGGGGAAGGCCTCAAGGTTCAGTAATCGACCACTAATATTTATTAATGAACCGTCCAGTAAATCTAGTCTGACAGGACCATCAAAATGACAAGATCAACCATGCTAACCTCTGATCTTGGCTTTCTAACGTGAGGAGTTTTACAAGGATCAGTAATCGGACCATAATTATTTAAAAATTTAAAAATATAACCTGTGCGATAATCTAAACGATAATTTTTCAGACAATGTATATATTTTTTAATTAAAAGAAGAACCAAGGCTAAGGTAGAAAAACTATTTTCATCGAACAGTTTATATATATATATATATATATATATATATATATATATATATATATATTGTAATATACAATATTAAAATGAACAAGCCCCACGTTAGAGAGTCAAATAATGTGGTAATTACTTTTATAAGGAAGTTTTCGTTGAAATTATAAATTTTAAATAGATAAAAGATTATTTAGTTGATAAATTTGATTTTCGTTGAATTACTATTTATATTTATAAGTAAATGCCTCAGCTTTTATGAGAATCTAACTTTCAGGCCCGCTTATATAATAAAGACAGTGATTTGCAATTTTCACCAATCAAAAAAAAATTAATTTAAATTTACAATAACAAAATTTCATACCAATAAAAACTCTTAGAAATCTGAAAAGTTATAGAAATCTGGTGCTAAACGATATTTGCGGAAAGGTTTACAGATAAAAGTTTTTGTTTTTACATACCATTTATTTAGAGCTGCTCTGGTTTGTGCACACGTGATTATTTTATTTTTATAGAAAGTTATTTTCACTGACAGGCGATAGAACTGATTTTATTATCGTCTCACTTCCCAACACTTTTGGCGCCTTTCTACTTTTCTGAATTCGTATTGTCACGCTCAGTTTGTTGTGGAAAATATTTAATAAGATATTCAGCTCATACTTTGCTGAATTCGACCATCAGACTCTAGCTCGGACTACCATGGTCAGCTCCTTCAAAACACACTGACTCTCTCCCATACACCATACTACCTTGCCTCCCAAACACACACACACACCGCTCTCTGAATATCTGAGTGACTGTCTACATACTGTTTTCTGAATATCTGAGTCTCTCCGCAGGCTCCCAAACACACAGTCGGAGCGTCTTTTGTAAGCTTTTCTCGACAACAATTCGTGGCATCCATTACAGTCTGCATTCGCGCGCCAAACAATGCTGTTCTTTACAATGCTCCGCCAATAATTAAAGAAATAATTTTAATGTAGCATTTAATTACACTTTTATAATCTCTACTATATATATATATATATATATATATATATATATTATTTATTTAAATAATACGCCGAAGTGAAAATACTAGGTTAGTTTTAACAGTGGGAAAAATAATAGATTTTATTTAAATTTAATTATGAGGAGCATACAAAAAATGGTGGGTGGAGTAGTCACATATTATCGAGACCAGTCGTCGATGTGGGCGTGAAAGCCTTTATCCAATTCTCAACACTTTCTTGCCGCGGAAAGTTTTCCCGTCGTTTCACAATTATCTTATCGATTTTCTCACTTGCATTTTGAGTAATCTGTATTTTTCTTTACTGAAAGAGATTAAAGTCCGTGCTAAATGGATTATGTACGGGGATTCGCGATTAAGACAGCGTCTTAACAACAGATTAATTATGTCCGTGGAAACTTTCCGATGTGTCGGGTTTACTTTTTCCTTGTTTCTTTACGAAGACGCTCAGCAAGAGTGAGTGAAATCGAGAGAAGCGATGATCGTCTGTGACTTTCTTTCTTCCTTTCGATTCTCTTCGGAAAAGTTTTACCATTCCTGATTCGTTGGCGCTTTCGTTCTGGTCCGAAGAGGCTCCTTGCCTTCTTTCGGCGATTTCATTATTTTCTCCCGGTAATTTCAATTAGCTGAATAAAGTGGTGAAGGGAAAAGTCCAAATCGAGTGTTTCTGGAAATTTACTCCGACGATTGTCTTCGTTGTCAGCGACCGCCGGTGCTTAATTTAAACGCTCAAGACGAAATCAAGCAGGAATTAAAGGCAACGAAATGCGTACGTTGTCGTCTCTAGAGTTACAAGTGAAGTTGTAATATATGTTGTATGTATACTTTATTTTATTTATTTAATATTCACGAGTGTGCAAGGCTTCGTCGAAATAATACGTTTATTGTATCCAAATTATGAATTGCAAGCTGATGACTTGATTTAGAAAAACTATCCTGAGTCAATAGTTATTCCCCATCTGACCTAAAACACACCAATGTATAAGATGAGTATCGATAATGAAACACTTAAGCCATGCTTCACTGTCGCTTGCCTGCCTGATGCTCACCCACGTGCTGATCGCTCCCTCATAGGAAGGGATAGAAAAGGGGGAATGCGGAAGAGAGAGCAAGGTAGCATACAGTTTGAATCCTACCGAGAAATTCGACTAAATGCCTCGCAGGGAAAACCCTATAGAAACCTGCATCACGTCGGTAGGGCTCTTGGTACTATTTTTTTTAGAGAGACAGGATACATGAGACTAATCCACGTTCTGGCAACTCCTCTTTAATAGCATAGGAAGGTATTCGAAACGAGGCATACGGAAAGGTAGAGCAAGGTAGCCAAGGGGTGAAGTTTTAAGGATCCTACCGGGCAATTCGCCTAAAAGTGAATATTCTAGAAAAACCTGTATCAGGTAGTTCGGGTTCTTGGTACTTGTCTCACGCCTTTCCGGTGTTGGAAATGGGGTTTCCTGCGGGGACGCGGCATTCCCTTCTCCGTGCCTCGACCAGTTTAGGAGGCCGACTGATCCAATGGAAACAGAGGACAAAACTTACCGTATGCCTAAGGCATACGACACCGTAATATAACCTCTCAAGGTAGGCTGACGTGCCTCGGCTTGTGGAACCCTTAGTTTCTTTTTAGGGTAACAGGCTACATGAGGGTAATCCACATGGTGGCAACTCCCCTTTAATAGCATAGGAAGGGATTTGAAAGTGGGGATGCGGAAGGGAAGAGGAAGGTAGCCAAGGGTTAACTAGGGCCCCCGACAAGCCGATAATTTTTTAGGTGTAGACAGGTTATGTATAGGGTAATCCAGATAGTGGCAACGCCCCTCTTATAGCATAGGAAAGGGATTTGAAAGGGGGGATGCGGAAGGGTAGAGGAAGGTAGCCAAGGGTTAACTTGGGCAGCCGGGCTATGGTTTAAGGATCCTACCTGGCAATTCGCCTAAAAGTGATGCAGAGAAAACCCTAGAAAACCTGCATCAGGTAGGTCGGGCATTTGGTACTCGTACCACGCCCTTCCGATGGCGGGAGAGTCTCCTGGAAGGTTCCACATGCTAGAGCATATTTCTTAGAGACCAGCTCCCACAGGTTCTATCTTATCCTATCGTCATTTTAAAATTAAATGATGCGCGCACCCGTCACGCGGTTATATAAATGAAACTAGTAGGAAATTTTGTTGGCTATATAATTGACAGCAATCATTCGTCACGTGTTCTCTTTTATTATATGACACTTCATTGAAACAGACTACATGATGGTACGTAACTCGAGAGATTAACAAGTTCAATTTGTGATAAAATCTACACACCCTTGGAAGTTTTTGATTGGTTCCTGGCTTTCATTACACATAACAGACTGTCTACCTCGATCAGAAACAGACATGAGAAGAAGTGTTTAACTTTTTTAAAAAGATCTTAGTAGTTTCTTCGAGGAGAATGCACAACGACGCATTGGACAGTTCATTAACTTCGTGGACCTACTCGGGTCCGTCGATTATTAGTTCCATTAATCCTGTGCTGAGGAAACAGGACAAGTTAAGTTGATATTGCCTACAAATATGAGTAGAATAAGACATACATAAATACAATAGATACATATGGCTGAGCATAAATAGTAAATAAGAAGAATTGGAAAAGTACATAAACTTAAAAAAATACTTGAAATAGGAGCAATTTTATATATGAGAGAATTTGGTAGGATTACAAAGAATAAAACTTACAGAAATCAGGGAGCTTATATGTAAAGGAAGGATAATGAATTATTATTTTGTAATAAGCGACTGATACTAGTGAGACACCGACCAATATCAAAAGCAACGGGAAACACAATAGCCTCTTCTCGTTAAAACCAGATCATGCGTTGCAAAGAGAATTAAATTCTCTAAAACCTTTATTCTTTGAGAAATTAGTTCACTGCCGACCACAAATATGACAACCTGCTTCCCTTCCAAAATGACGTAACTTAGTGCTACCGAATTTCGTACTCGAATACACAATTCCATGCAGAATTTTATGCTCTACAATTTATTATTGGACATTATTTTCAATAGAATGCTTCATTCTTTTGCTATTAGCGAAAAACTGAAAAGAGGTGCAAAATTTCGAGGTTTTTAGGCCACGGAAAGTTTTTACGAGGCCATTTAGAATTTGAAAACTTGGTTCCTCACTAATGGCCAACAACATATACAAGTTGGGGAGAAAAAAATAAAATACCCGACCTTTTGCGGGGTAAGATGTATTAGGTTACAGTTTTTACGAGTCGTATAGGTCACTGTGTCTTCCTTCAGGAGAGCGAAGGAAGCAACGAGACGAGAGAAAGAGAGAGAGATTCTGCTCCAGAGTAACTGCGCGATATTTACGACTATAAAACTCGAGCATCGATCCTGCGAAAGCCTCCCCTTTTTTTCCCACCGTCCCGTCCTCATGAATAATACTTACGAAATGTAGAGAGAGAGAGAGAGAAGGCATTGAAGAGAGCCAACCAGGTCTGCAACTGAAATAGACTCGCTGTACCACAATTACTCCGGCATGAAACGGCCACTCACTATCTGGGACACTACGCCTGCCTACTCCACTGAAACGACCACGCTCTAAGAAAAAACGAAAAAATAAGAAACATGAAGGGTGAAAGGAAGAAGACGGACACGACGTCAATGAACCGACGGTCGCTGTTGCGTCCTCGTAACTTGTAAAGATAACAAAGAACGAGAAACAGCAGCCTTTGTACTCATTCAACCAACCACTAATTCTATTATATAACGACTCTGGATCTGACAGCAATTGGTCACGGAAGCGTAGACATAAATGTCTTCCGTCACTTTAACATTCAACCCCTAGGAGACGAATTAAATTCTCCAAAACAAAGAGAACGGTAAATCTAAAGGAAGGTTTCTTTACTCCGATAAAAAAGAAAGCTGTAAGTAATTGACGAACCGTGACTTCCGTGGCGTATATATTTTATTTTATCTCCTGTGTCCACATTGATAAGTGATAAGCAAAGTTGCGACGTTTACTTCAGCAATTAGCGTCTCTCCTCTTAGACATACCAATTTCAAAATAAAAACAATATAATCTGACAATTATCATTTAATAAATTATTAAGAAACACTGACAATATGTCAGAACAAATGTTAATTAATTAGTTAATTAAAACAAAAAAATCGTTTCAACACAACGTCTCATCCTTAGGACTTCTTCGGGTAATCAAGTAATAAACAGATTTCGACTACATTCATTTAGAATATATATACATACTTTCAAAACTGTATATTACCTGATTCCCTGAAGAAGTCCCAAAACTTCGGTCGAAACGTTAAATTGAAGCCATTTTTTTGGTTTAATTCATTATTGTATTTATTTACGAAAAAATAAAATAGTCCTTAGCCATTTTAACCAAATTTATGAAAATAAAAAATCCTTCTGAATTCTTTAATAATTTTCAAAAATTATAAATTTTTGACCTAATTATGATTGTTTATCCACTAAGTTTAAAATTTTATTCAAAACACTAAATATCTCTGAAAAATTCAAATCTGTTAATTATTTGTCTTTATTTAAAAAAAAACATTCTCATAATTCTATGTATTCCCATAATGTTGTTTATAAAAGTACGAGTAATTGTAATAATTGCTCATTTTGTTATATCGGCCAGACCATACGATCTTTGTTAAATAGAATAAAGGATCATAAAACTAATGTCAAATTTCCACGTTATAAACATTCTCCTATTTCTAAACATTGTTTATTCTTTAAATTTTAATAAATCTTAGAAATGTTACACATAAAGACAAACAAAAACAGTATTTATGGTTTATTATATAATCTTTGTTAACTTATATCTTGTATTCATATTCTTTGTAATGTGTTGTAACTGTAAATCTGTAGTATTGACAAACATCACAACAGTTGACCGAAACGTATACAATTTTTTTCAAATTATATTATTCAATTTTTTTTGCCTGCCATACAAGTCATTATGTCTTTAATATTTTCCCCTGTAATTTTCTACGTTTAAAGTTTATTAGAAATTCCAAACAAAATTCAATACCCCGTTTACTAATTAATTACCTTATTTTTTTTAAAAAAAAACACGGAAATACGGACATTTTACTGCCTGTGTTTTCGAATTTTACTCTGTAATTTATTTTGGTTTAACCATTATAGAACTTGTAAAAATAATTCGCTGCAACCAAAAAACAAAAAATAATGCCCCTTTAAGGCTTATTTTAGTATGACTGATTATTAATTTGGTAATGTAACAGGATTTTAATCAGTCTCAATAAACAATTTTACAAATCCAATACAAGTTTTTTTTATTGATATTGAAAAAGTTAAGCCGTAGTCATGTACAAAAAAATATATCTTTATTAAGTTAAAAATTAATATAAAAAATTTAGTAGTGGAGTTTTATAATTATTTAATGAGACTTATTAAAACCCTGTGGGGTTTTATCACAAAAATAATTCCTTTTGAATTCTGTAGCTAATTTCCGGTAACTATCGTCCCTACGTTTTCTACAATTAAACTGAAAAAACATTGAAGCGTCAATTACGAATTTAATTACATTTTGTTATATAATACTGACTGATTTTTTAATTCATTTTACTTTAACTCTTCGAGAACTTTTAAAAACAAATCCAAAGCCAATATAAGCAGACAGGCAGTGGACTTTGTCACAGTCAATTGTCCAAAACACCAGACAGACACACCCTTTATTATCCTAGTGATAGATGTGTCTTCATCCATATTCCTTAACATCTCCTGTCATAAGTCGTTTATATAACCAGCCTTGTTTGACCCTTACGATATTGGAATACTGAGTAAACTCATATGTAATTCACTATAACCTATACCAACAGATCCTTATCAAGACCAACAGGGTTCTAAACGTAGGTTTTGAACAGTCTTAAAACAAACAGAACCCAGAAATTTATTTTTCCATATCTATACTGTTGTAATTTATTATATATGTATATAAAGCACCTTTTAGACTCGCAATTTTTTGTCTTAATTTTTTTCTGTAAAGCTTGATATGACAGATTTGCTTTTAACTTACAAAAGACTAATTAATGAATAAGAAAGATAGACAATTCAGACAAAAATACCACACAGCGTTTCTGGGATCCTTGTTCCTTTCGTCAGGTGCTAAGAAGAGCCTAGAGAAACTCAACTTCACTTGTCAGTTGACAACACTCAAAAGCTTCTTAGTACCTGATGAAAGGAACAAGGATCCCAGAAACAATGTGTGGTATTTTTGTCTGAATTGTCTATCTTTCTTATTCATTATTTTCAATCACACGTCAATTTTTTCATTTTTTTTTCATTTTAAAAGACTAATTAACCTTAAGTATAATTAAAACACAAATATACTGTCTGTCAAGGTGGTTTACCGTGTGTATATATATAACTAAAAAATATATTTGACCGTGTAGATAGCGGATGAAATTCAGTCAGGTAAATTCGTCGAAAACATGCGACGTTTCGACGACTGTCCACGTTATCAACTTCGGCAAAACAACCAACGAAACATCTTTTTTTTCAACGAACTTACCCGGCTGGAATTCTCAGAAAATTAATTTTTTTATTAACGTAAGACATAAAAAAAACTAAATAAGAATAATTTTCAATTAGAAATTAATAAATATTATATTTTCACTGTATCATAGTGACGCTTTACATAATGTTTAAAAATACCAATTTAGGCTGACAGGCCACAAAAATTTATTTTTTAAATTAAAACATTATATTTTTCCCGGTGTTTCCTTCTGAACGCTGAAAATAAAAAATAATTTAGTCTCGTTTAATGTCAAAATGTTTTTATCTATTTAAACACTATTACAGTAAAATTGAAAGATCCTGGCCATTTGAAAATAAAACAATTTAAAATGTTTTTTTAAAAAAACTTGTCTGTAAATTGGTATTTTTAAACATAATGAAACTATTAATTTCTGTTAGTAGATTCCAAGCTCGTTTAAATTATCCAAACTGAGGTATGTGGAAGGTGCCACATTTCTTTTACGTCAGTTCTTTTAAGTATGATACTGTTATTAATCTGACATATAATAACAATAAATAAATAATCGGAAAAGATTGGCAGGCTTAGCGGAGTGTACAATAAAATTTAAGTGAACTATATAAATGAAAAAAAAAATAGAATAAGGAGCAGCGGTAAACAAAATGCGTTAAAAAGAAAAGAAAAATAAAACACTGCAGTTCGATTCAAAATTTTGTTCTAAATTGAGGTTACGCGTATCAACTACACAGGCTTACCATGAATTTAAATAAAATATATATGGATGTATATTGCAAAATTTTAAATAAATAGTTGTATTCAATTAAAGCATTAAAAGACATAAAGGTTATGTAATTTGCTACATTTTTCTTTGAATATTTCAAAAATATTTTTAAAAAATCTTGGCGGTAAACGCATTACAAAGAGATGGTAAAATAATTTGCTTGTGTTCACTGCAAAATAAAGAGGTTATATTTTTCTTTTAAGTTTTCCTCAAATTACTGTTTTTTTTAAAAAAAAAACATCTAACAATTCTATACGTTCCAAAGATATATAAAGTATTGCGTTCACTTCAAACATTACAAGAGAAAAAGGTTACATGCTTCTTTACACTTCTCTTTAAATTAAAATAAAGATATAAAATAAGTCCAGTTCGTACAGAAACACACTCCAAAAAAATGAACGGTAAAAACAGTCATATGACACTTATGTGCTATATTAATGGGCAAAAAAATTGTCGACAGCGATAGTTTTTTTAATAAATCTATGAACAGGTCAACGTGTCGATTCTCTCTGAAATCACACGTTGTTTTTAAAAAATAAAAATTGCAACAACAGGAAAAACAACAACAATGGACTCACCACTAAGACGCAAGTTCCGATTAATTCCGCGAAAAATTCGCGGAGCCATTTCCTCTCGGTGCCGAGCTTATCCGAAACCTTTTCCAGATCCATGGAACACGACGACGACGAATGTGGGGGGCGGAGGCTCGATGAAACGAAGACTGAACAATTTTTTACTACGGCTTCTGGTAGGATTCACCGAAGATTCCCCAGTGGTCCACCGTCGGCGGGAAACTATTCGAAACTGTCAAGATTCTGTTGAGCGGTGTGCTATCTGGCGTTCCCGTTTGTAACTATCTAGGAAAAGCGCGGCGCATGCGCAGTGGCGCCAACAATGTCGCACGGCTGCGACGGCCGAGAACGGAACCGAAAATGACGTACTCGAAAAGTCAAAACAGCTTCTGTACGTTAACCGTTTTAACGACGTAATCGTAAAGACTGGTGGAATTAAATAAAAATATTATTCGTGTAATATTACGTATAAAATATTAAATGGTGCGTCGATAGAAGTGAAATTTTAAAGCTAACATAAGGAAAGTTGTCGTCTAAGCGGAAACGGCGTACTGGCGGAATCGAAATAGTGTCGAAACTTACCGTATGAACTGCGTAATTAAAACTTACTATCTGGAGGAATATCAAATATATTTAATTCGTCGAATGTTATAAAATAATGTAATAAACATTAATGGTGCGAGCTGGAATCGAAATTTCGTCGCTTACAGTAACAGGAAATTTGTAGGACGAATAATTAAAATATTCGTTAAAGGATTTTGAGTTCAAACATTAGATGATTGCATGAGTACGTGACAGATTTATACATAATTATTTTTGTGAAACATCACTAAACTTTATTACATATAGTTTATTGTTTTGTGCGTGATCCTCCATCTAAATTATGTGCGGTGACGTCACACAACGTCACTTAAACGCGTTCGTGTTCTGCCAAAGCGTAACATTCTCTACGAGCTCGGCTTGTATCATATTGTAATATACTGTACACTGAACGCCTAATATGAAAAGTCTTTATTTATTTTTGACACTGGATATATTTTTTACCTGTGATTGTCCCAGACCCAAAGTTGAGCTGACAGCAGAAACAGGTGACTGGACGCTCCACTTCTTCCACTGAAGGCAGAACTCAAATACAAAATTCTAGGTTTTGTTTACACATAACTTGTGGAAGAACATCAGCCATGCTATTTTTGAAGGTGACACTTTTTTGTAATGGAATCCAAGGTGATATAAAGAATATGACATAAAGTGAAGCCTGGTAGCTGCTCCACGAGTATGACGAGACGAGCCATTAGCAGAGGTGGAACACGTAGCTTTGTGACGTCACCTCGCAATATTTAGAACATGGCCGGTGGAAACTTACGTCATACCCCTCAACATTGTATAGCAATGAAAATGAAACTCAAGAATATTGATTAGTAACTATTTGTTTAAATTTGGCACCAAATTATGCCTAGACCATATCAATCTGTTGGGGTTTTTTTTCTGTGTGCCTAGAATAATGTTTTTCAGATCTCCTTCCATCTTTATCGAGCCGTAGAGTATTTATTTTTCGGTTAGTTTTAGTCTAGCTATTTACATATTTGTAATCTGCGACAGCGTATGTTTGGTAGTTATTTTTATGTTTTCCGCATGGACAAGGTCTCTTCAGGTAGACTGACACGTTCATTTAGCTTGTCCGCGTGTAGGAGACATTGAGTCAGCAGGATGAAGCAACTCCCTATAACGGTCAGTGCCAAAATCGCTTTCATTACATACTTCGTACCTGACCGTCCGTCACCATCCAGGGAAGTTGTTTCTTTTTTCCCTTCCAGAGTTGTGAGTTATTCTTTTAACCACTGGGTTTTATCCACAAAGCACACACAATTTTATTTTTCAAACGTATAGAGTGGAAGGGATTCTTACGGGGACCCTTTTCTTAAATGCAGGAATGACACGTTGGCTCCGTTTCAGGCAGTCAGAAATCCCTGTTCGTCTTCAGGAGTCCTAGAGAGATGTTGGGGAATGGGTAAAGAAAATCAGAGATGGAACACACGAGCACACAAGAGTTCAGACTACTATTTCAGACTGTCTGAAGACCAAGAGAGACCCCATCGAGTCTCTTAGAGCAAGGGTTGGCAAAGAGTTCCGTGACCCGGATATTTTAGACACAGACGTACATGCACAAAATCAGAACTTTTTTATTTAATTTTTTAACTATTTAATATTTTCACAAGTCACATATAAGCACACACAAAAAATTTAATTATGGAAAAATAAAATAATTATTTTAAAATTTTGGTCATGAAATTCAAACATAATTAAAAATCAACTTATAAATAAACAACAGCCAATTTGAAGAGATCGCAAAGATTAATTTTCCATAAATAAATACATTTTTTCTGCCTTCAATTTGGCTATATATATATATATATATATATATTCTGACTATTGAGACAACTTATAAATAAAGAACAGCCAAATTGAATCCAGAAAAAACGTATATATATATATATATATATATATATTCTGACTATTGAGACAACTTATAAATAAACAACAGCCAAATTGAAGCCAGAAAAAAATTATTTATTTATGGAAAATTAATCTTTGCGATCTTTTCAAATTGGCTGTTGTTTTATTATAAGTTGATTTTTAATTATTTTTGAATTTCATTACACATACATATATATATATATATCATTATAATAAAAATCAAATATAAGGAAAATATATTTCCTAATAAAAATATAATAAATATCTAACACAACGTATGATGATGTTTGGCGCAAAATTAGTGAAACCTGTCCTCAGAAATTCTATAACATGTTGATTGCTTAACTGTGGACGATGTTTTCGACTTCAGGAAACATCCTTGTGGATTCACAACAAATATTGTGTAGCAATACTCGCAAATGTAGATTTCAGTCTCTTCTCTTTACATCTCTTCAATCTGTATTGACGAGGTTCACAACTGTTGATCGAATCGTCTACAAATTTCAAAAACCGTATATTGTTCAAAGTTAATTTCTGTTTTGTGTCTGTTCTTACAATCGTTAATTTTGTTTCTATTATTTATTGTATAAATTACCAAAAAAAAAATTAAGTTGACAAAAATTTCTAACGTGCGACGTTGCTGCCTAAGTGACTGTTATATTGGTACAGCTGTTACGAGCATTATTCAAATTTAAGAAAATAATAGACATACAAATGTTATATAACGCAACAGATAGATTACAATAATAATTATTTGTGTCATTAATGGTAGAAACATTGGATCTAACATGCAGCATGTTTCACTCATCAATCTAAGATAATATTTACATTTTTCATATAAAATCTTTGCATTGTGTAAATAATTTTCGACATTAAATTTCAAATTTCCAACCAGGCACAAAACATTGTGTTCATAATTTGGACATTAAATCTTTTTTTATGAATAAAAGACTGATAATTTAATTATTTTTATTTCAATTGAAGGCAGATAGTTGTAATTGTTATTTACAATTGATTTTACTCGGAGAAAATAATAAGAAAGATAGCCAAATACAGACAAAATAAGTGATAATATAAATACCACACAACGTTTGTGAGATCCTTGTTACTGTCTTCAGGTGCTAAGAAGAGCTTAGGGTACACAAGAAAGGGACAAGGATCCCAGAAACGTCGCTTATTTTGTCTGTATTTGGCTATCTTTCTTATTATTAATTTTCAATTAGACGTAATTTTTTTCATTTACTTGTAGAAAATTATTAAATATTTTGTTCTCGACATCGTAAACATACAGTCGAAGGTTTTTTTCTTCAAAAATGGCAAATCAGTAAATTTCTTTTCTGTCTTCTTGTAAAGCCATTTGAAGAAAATGTTGAAGCACATCTGTAAGGAACTTTAAATAAAAAAGCTAATCCTGGATAATTTTTGCCCTTTTTTTGTTTGTAAATGTTATGATAGGAGTTCCACAACAGGATTCAAAACATTATAAGTTGCCAGCCATCTTACAACAGAGTATAAGGATTAATTTACTAGTCATTGGGCAATGCATCTGTTTTTTAATGTGAGCCGAACTTCACTTTACGAAGAACCGCATTTGCCCACAGTTGTCACAGATATTCAGAGCCATCGACGTCACTGATGAGACAGTCTGCCAAGACTTGTGGCGAAGAATGTCATCAGAAACTAGTCTAGAAATTGCAAAATCGCCGCCCTGTTGCCCTTCATAACCTAACAGCAAAAAACTCGTCCGTTGCAGTCGATTTGCAAATATATGTTATACTTAGATAATTATTTAATGTTGTACGAGGTACCTTGTTGCTCCCTGACCTACTCTGCATGATAAGTGATTACCCAATGGAACGAACCCAACGAGTCACAATTGTCGAGCTGAAATGGGAAAGCGTTATCGCCCTACGTTCATTTTACAACTACCGGGAAAAAGAAAAGCAGCTATCTTAATACGAGTAGAAAGTAAGGGGAGAAAAAAATATAACCATAAAAATAAAGAGGCCGATGACTGTTGTGTGCTAAGTTTTCCTCAACTGAATGGAAATTAGGCCTCCAAAAACAAAAAAGTAAGGCCGTGTTGGTTACATAGAAACGTCACGAGTCCAACCTCGATGTCTGTTTTGTTTGTTTGTATTAATTTTCGGTGGGATTGGATTGCAAAATTCCGCTCTCAAACAATACAGAAATCGTGACCACAGAGTTTGAAATGCCTGGAAAACTATAATCAAACAATTTTTAATTGTTATGTTATGTTCCTGTTTACAGATCAATGGAATGTGTTTAACTTTTATCTGTGTTGTGGAGATTTAAATATATAAAAGTACAGTACAACAACGGTTAACCGAAGTCGGGGGTCAAACGAAACCCGGGTTATCCGAATAGTCTCCGAAAATCGCTATTTCAAAAATATTAAATATTTTACGGAACGGAAAATTACAGAGTTTATTGAATGAGTAATTCACATGCTACAAATCTTATTTTAAATTTAACAAAGATCATAAGAATAGCCTACCAAGAGATTTTTGAAGTTGTTTGACCTTCGAAACCTTTCAAAAATACGTACTGTAAAAAAAAAATTGTTTTCCGAAACGGTTCCACCCCCTCTAGTTCGGTTAAAATGGTTGTAGGTTACGTCTTCTGTAATGGAAGAAAAAATAGTTTACAATGGTTTATTTGCACATACCGACTACGGTAAGGATAAGTGCTACAATAAATGTGCTGACTCATTTTGCAGATGTCTCGAAAGTACAATTCCGATTAAAAAATGTACGTTTTGTCTTGAAATTAAAAAAAAAATGTTAATTTTCCCGTTCATATGAAATATTCAATAATGAAGAGCTCCAGGTATTTCCTGTTGAACTGTCGCTTTAATGTCTACGAAATTTAATTTAAAAAATTGTAGGTTACATGTTCACAACTCGCACAGGGAATTTAGAATAGAATTTCAGCCATTGAATAATGAATCTTATTTTAAAGAATTTTATATTTTCAAAGGGAAAACAGTGTTCGAATATTTAGCATAGGTGTCGTTTTTAAAGGGAAAAAAACAATCACTGGGTTATTTTAAAGATAAAAAAACTTTAAGGGGCGGTATTTCCAATACTTGCAACATACTGACAAAATCTACCGCACGATCCTGGTCAGATACTTTTCGAAGTTTTTAGTATTCCACCTGAAATGGGAAATATCCAACAAAAGTAATTAAGTAACAGGTGCTCCTGTTGGAGCACGGTTGAATATATATAACGGGGAGACATTACAGTAGAAACATTGTAGGTTATTATCTTGTACACAATGTTTATTTCCTCTCCAATATAAATTTCTGAAAATGAACTCAAAACTACACTTTACATAACCAATATTGACTCCATAAAGTCATAATGGGAGGATACTATAACGCGTAAATAGCACAGTGACGTAAAAATTATAAATGTTCACAACAAATGGCAATCGGCTTCTAATTTAAGAATTTTTTTCGTGGTTGTCAGCAAAATTCATATGTTTGCGGATGATACACGCACAAACACACACAGACACACACAATTTATATAAATACATTTTAATAATTAAATATGATATGAATGTGGCGTTTCTAAATGAAAGAACTTAAGTGAAAACTATTAAACAAGATTTATTAACAATTTTAAAACAAGTATAAAATACACAAAATATTTGGGATCTCAGGGTCTTGAACTGGGTTTGATAAACGGCAGAATTTATATAATCAAAATTACATTTACTTTTTATGGAAATCAATGCGTCTGAACATAGACGAAATTTGTTGCGGAAGAAATAATACTAAAGATTGAATTTAAACAATTTTAATTTTATTAAGGATCTCATTTTATCAATAATTAAATAATTAAAGAACGATCTGACTTTTATCTTTTAAACACGGTTTACAAATGATTTTAAAGTTGTTCTCTGATTACGGCCGCCCAGGTCTCTTATTAGCTTTTCGTGCACAATTTTTGGGACATCACTGATTCTAAGTACTCACAGACTCTAAATGTTCACAGGCTCTAATTGGCGTTGTTTGTTAGTTGGTTTAACACAAATTGGTTGGTTCTCGATGCTTTTTCTGCAACCTGGATTTGTAGATCTCGTGACTTTAGTTGAAAATGGACTTCATTGGTTCGTCTATGGCCAGCATGATGAATCTACGCTCGACCACCGAATACACACTAGTTGCTCTGTCTCCTTCCCGACTGAATATTGCTTTACTTTTTAATATTTGAAAGCATGTTTGTGACTGGACCACATTCTTTTGTTCTGACTGCCGACTGTAAAACTTTTCGTCTGATCTATTCGCTGTCTGCTGCCCGACTGTAAAGCTTTCAAACTGCTTGCTGTCCGCTGCCCGACTGAATTCTTCGCCTCGTAAATTTTGTGCGCGTAAAACCTTCCCAACCGATCAACAATGTTTTCTTTGCCTTGCCGGTTTGTTGCGGCGTCCGCTCTACATCCACTAATAATGAGTCCTCTACAATTCAACTTTTCAATTAGAACAATGCCTTAATTACCAATTACTACATTATATATATATATATTGTAATAATCAACAGTTTAGTCTTTATTTAAATTAATTTATTTAACGGGTTTACCTCACGTTGAACGTCGAAATGTAATAATTAAATGCAAGGCTTTCATTAAATGAAAAGATCGAAATTAACAAACAAAATATTTATTTTATTTTGTGGCAATAACTCAAAAACAATTACAATTTAAAATATTAATTTCTCAGGGTCTTCACTGGGTTTGATAATGGACACAACAATTTGTTTCAAAAATCTTATTAACAAACAAATCACATTTACCTAAGCAATACGTCGATAGAAATAAACTAAAAAGAAAATAAATTAACTTGACAATTAAAATAGAACGAAATTAAAAAGTAAAGAAATTAACTCTGATTGACAATTAAAATAGAACGAAATCTGACTTCTATCCTTTAATTACGTTTACGTAAATTATCCAAAATTAGATTACTTACGGACCGTCGGTCTGGTACCAGAACAATTTTACCTCGTTCGGACACTTTTACACTTTAATTTTTACTCATCAGGCCTTGGTTTTCACTAAATCTAATTAATACTTTTTAGTTTGCCAAATGTTGGTTCTCTGTTTGTTAAAGATATGTTATTCACTCGTTCCGACGATAATTAGACGCTGGATTACTTGGTCTTCCAAAATTGAAACAATGGTCTAATTTGAGAATAGAAATTATACTTCTGCACTCATAATGTTTATCGATGAATATTTGGATGTTTATTTCACAGACTGCAACTTATAACAAAATCGTTCTGCTTCTCGTAATGTTCTGCAGCCAACCAACTATCGTAGTCTCGAGTTTTTAGCGCGTATACGCCATTTTGATTTTCCGACAAAGTAACAGAGCCTGCATACATTGTTGTTTTGGAAGCTCCTGCCGCTATAATGTACTTCTCAAACAATTTAAATTTTATGTCTAAACAATTAATGTCCTAATTAATTGGCATTACAATATAGATAGATAGATATAGATATATCAATGAGATGAATTCTCAGTAAATTCTAATCAAATTGAATAATTAATTAATTCTGGCTAGTAAATGGTGAAATAAAAATTTCTTAAGTCTAAATGTAGATAAGACTAAAGATAATAAAGAATTTAGAGACAACCTAGAAAAGAGACATTAAGTTGGAAAACAAGTAAAATCGGTTCAAAAATTTAAATATTTGGAAGTATACATTGATAAGAATCTTATCTTTTAAAGACCAGTTTGAACATGAAAATATCAAGATAGCAAAGGAAGTTAATTTATTATTATGCAAACTGAGAAAAGTCAAAATCAATTAAGAAATTATTGTTTAAATTAATTTTAGTATCACGTATTCCATACTGTTCTATTAAATTTATGATGGGTGCAAAAAATATTTAGGTATATTATAAAAGAATTTCAGTAAAGAGTTGAATAAAAGATGTAGACCTAATGATATAATACGTTGAAAGAACTATAATATTTAACTGTTTATAAAGAGCTACAAAGAGATGTTATAACATTTATTTATAGGTTGAAAAACAGTCTACTACAGGATTATTTAGTATGCTTAATGGTAAGAAAACAGTGATGTACATAAATGAATTTAATGTAAACCAGACCAGTGGTAGAAATCAAAAGACTCTGTTTCACAAAGGGTTAATAATGTAAAACAAATTACCAAAGTCAACATCGGCAGAACAATTTAAGAAAAATTTGGGACATTGGCTTGAAGGACAACATTGAGTGAAGTAATATTATGTAAAAAAATTATTGTATTCAATGTGAGTGAAATTTTAAGGTAATTTATGTAAGTGTTATATTATTGGTTGAAATTGTAAATTTCCACAAGCTATTTGGAAATAAATAAATAAAAGTTTAGGGATTAGAAGCTAATGTTGGCACTAGTCATACATCTCACGACGTCAAAAAGCTTTAACTGCTAATTTCCCAGTAATTATAATTTTTTCACCTATAACATAATTTCTTAACCTCCTAGAAATGGTCAAATATCTACAAATCTATATATATATATATATGAAAATAATTTTACCATATATGACACGATAATTTGTGAGAAAATAATTTAATCATAGGTAGACGTTTCGGTGGTTCTTTGCGTCTTTCTCTAGCACCTTTTGAACGCATTTATGAAGTTTTGTTAAGTTGGTCACTAGGTATGTTTAAAAAAAATCCATTTGATATTATTCAGGAGACAGGATTCTAGGACGTGCTGAAACGATTCAGGAAATGTGTAACATTTGTGACTTAATTTAATAAACAATTAAAATAATTGTTCTTTACGTCTATTAAATTTAAGTTAAATTTTAATAATATTTCAGCTGGCAATTCTAATAATTCGTTAACTCGAACAGTTGTAGTGGACAGCTAAGAACATTATTAATTTTTTTATTATCTCCAGTATGATCTATTTAATGGAATTATGTTTATGGACCACGTTGTTTGGTATTTTTCCGTCATTGAGATGGAACTTGTTTATACTAATATTTAAAGCCAGAGACATATCTACAATCGTCCTTAGTAATTAAAGTAACAGTAATGCTTAAGTAATATATGATTGGGAGTAGCTTTTATTACAATGTGATTACAAATCATTCGTGCCTCGATTAATCGATAAGCTAAACAAATGTGAATACAATGACCGTTTACTGATATTTTTAAATTGTAGCGGTGTGTGATTAAATAGTGTTGATCTCGTGATAAAATAATCAACTTACATTTTACGGGACCGTATTAAGTTTTTATTAATCTTAGAATGGATGGGAAACGTCTTAATTTTTTCACGACAGTCACGAGAACGTGTTTCTACGAATCTACGTATTTACGCGTGAAATCGAGATTTCTAAAGACTATCACAACCAAGGTATTCCCTGACGTAATCGCCAAGAAAATGACAGGGAAGCCCGCAATAGCTCAAAGAGAATCGATATGCTGATAACTTGAAAGGATTCTTGGATTATTCCTCCAAAGTGTTGGCAGTTGTGTCTCATCTTCGGTGGTGCGGTAACGAAATGCTCCCCACTTAGTAGTCGCATTCGAGAACAGAAAAAAATTTTTTTTTTAGTTTTAGTATTCTGCTGTTGAGAAATTTCAAATCACTGCTTCGTTAATGTGAAGACAGAGAGGGGGAAAAAACACTAGCACGATCAATGGTAATTATATAAGGGTTTTTTCCGTCACAGTATTTCTGAAAACGTTTTTAAACGATCGGATGAGTTGAAGCGTGATTCGAATTCATCTACATGTGTACAAATAAATTTAAGCCTTCGCCATTACCCATCAGTGTTCGGTTTACTTTTGATTAAATGATGAAAATTTTGTAGGGTAAAGTTATAGGAATTTCATATTTTTAGTTAAACGCGATATTTTGTATGTTATATTTGATGTGTTTATGTTACAACTGGTGGTTATACCTCGTATCATATTATAAGTTACTTATTATATTTCCTTGAGCTTAAATCGTAGTGTTCTCGCAAGTCCTTTGTACTAATATTTAAATAACTGTTTCATTAACCGTGATTCACTATGAAACAACATTTGCTTTCTTGGACCTAACTGTATTTCCGATTAACAGTTGACTTCCTGTAAAAAAAAAAATCCGAATGCTTGTCAAAACAAGGCTTCGTACACAGAAGTTTCCATGTTTCTTGTGGGTAAATCTGTGATATTGCTTACAATTATCTGTTTATTTTTTGGGTAATGTTACGGTAAAATATAATTGTATAAAAGCGAAATAGTATTTTTAAAAATGCTGAATTTTGCTTTGTTTGTTTCTGTGTGTGCAGGGGACTGTGGAAACGTTCGTCGAGAAGGCTGTGCGTACGGCTGAGGATTGCTATGGCTGTCTAAAAGTGAAGATGAGTCAATAATTCAGTGTAGTGCATGAAAAATTGATAAGGGCCAGTGCATAAACACGTCCGGAGTATCGCATAATTTCATTTGTAACGTTGTGGAAACATATTTGAAAAATGAACGGCTTAAGTTTGAGTGAGCTGTGTTGTTTGTTTTGTTGCCCTCCTTGTCCAACGAGGATAGCTGCCAAACTGGCATTCTTACCACCAGAACCCACGTACAGCTTCCAGGCGGATGATACAGGTTCAAAATTCAATCTTAACCTCACCGAGCGGGCCGAGTGGCAGTATTCGGAACGAGAGAAGGAAAACATCGAAGGTTTTTACACGAGGACTTCAAGGGGAAACCGCATTGCCTGTTTGTTTGTGAGATGTAGTTCAAACGCTAGATTCACTATTTTATTTTCTCATGGCAATGCGGTAGACTTGGGACAGATGAGCAGTTTTTACCTAGGCCTTGGTTCCCGCATCAATTGCAATATATTTAGTTATGATTATTCAGGTTATGGGGTGAGCACTGGTAAACCTTCAGAAAAAAATCTTTATGCAGATATCGATGCAGCGTGGCACGCACTCAGAACTAGGTACGGAATCTCCCCTGAAAATATTATTTTGTATGGACAAAGTATCGGGACAGTCCCCACGGTGGACTTGGCGTCTCGTTATGAAGTTGGAGCTGTCATCCTTCACTCACCACTGATGTCAGGAATGAGAGTGGCCTTCCCCAATACCAAGAGGACTTGGTTCTTTGATGCCTTTCCTAGGTGAATATATTTATTTTACTTTGAATGTATCTGTTTTTCAGCAATCAAAATTGGTGTTATTTATAATTCTTGCAGCACTCGAGCTTTAAATTATTCTGGTGGCTGTGTAATTATTTTCTAATTCACCCATTAAATATTAAATTTTATGTGTGCACCAAATAGGTTCAACACAAGCACTACCCAGAAAATTTTTATAGAAGAAAATTCTTTGAATGTTGGGTGTAGTACATAAATGATTTTTTTTAAAAAAAATTAATAACTACATTGTAACATGTGAAAGCTGTGTTATGGAACAAATTTCAATGTCGATTGTCAAGAGTGCTTCATATTTCTGTCTGCAATTTTATTTCACATTATATTTCAGACCTTCACAAATTGCTTAGTTTATTGAATGCAGAGAAAACAAATCTTTATACTGTCAGTTTGTGAAGAATTACAATAGGTAGGTTACATATGTTAAAGAACCACTTCATACACGAAAGATTAGCTGTGTTTTAGGTCTAAAAATACCACCAATTATAATGACATCTATTGATATAAAAATCTGTTATGTACATATTTTCCAATAGTGTAATAATTCAACTAATCAGTTGCACTTCTCTCACTGTTTTGTAATTTTCAGAACAGAAGCAGTCTTCTCATGTTCACTAAACTAAAAATGTTATTTCCTTTGTGCATATAAATATAAGTATTAACTTAGTGCAGCCTGTTTAAGAAAATTGGTGCAAAATATAAACATATGTTTTATGTTATAATTTTTCTGAAATGTATTATCATATTGATTGAATGGATGGAAGTCTTTATTACATTCATAAGAGATAAGTATAATGCTAATTAATATATTTTACAGTAGATGGTTATGGGATCTCTGATTTTTCATCACTGAAGATATTGATCTACAATTCATGGAGATGTTTCTTTTTTCCAGTGTAACAAATTCAGGTTTCTTAAGGCATATATTTTGGGAACAGAGATGTAATGTACAATTTGCTGCCTGTCTATAAGAGTAAAAATATATGAATTAAAAATGTGCAATTAACTGTGAACCATTATTAAGCACATACATAGTTAGTTAAAATAAAAATCTGAATTGTTTCTATAAATTAAGCAGTAAATAGGAGATTGTTGTACTCGATGTACCATATTAGAATGTTCCCACTAAATACTGCTATTGTTAAACTCACTTTCATTTTTATGGTAGCTGATGGAAGTGTTAAAAGCTCATAAACCAAGGAAAAAGTATTACATTATTCACTTCTGAGGTTAAGTTTTAAAACCCAGCTTTCATGTAATAATTTTTTATGCAAGTGAAATGTAACAAAAATAATTATATAATTGGTATTATATTAACAATGATATATTTATAAGTGTCGATTCTTATAAATTATGACATTTTAGACTGGACTAAGTGTTTTTTTTCAGTATTGACAAAGTCCCAAAGGTGACATCACCAGTGTTAGTTATCCACGGAACTGAAGATGAAGTTATCGACTTCTCTCATGGCCTTGCTATTTACGAGCGGTGTCCCAGGGCCGTGGAACCTCTTTGGGTTGATGTATGTATATTTTAAAATGTGTTTGCAATCCACTTGAGTATTTATCAAAAATATATATGAAATTGTCTGGTATACCAACAATATCTGCAACTAGAGAACATATGCCTAGTATTACACACAGGTATAAACTGTTTCTAAATGTAACCTTTTATGAAGTAACTCATGCAAAAGAAATTCCATTAAACTACAAGTTACAAAACAACATAGCACTCTTTCTTCCTTTAAAAATAAATGCCAACAAGAATGTTTTGGCAATAGCCAAGGAGGAGTATGGGATATGTGGCTTGATGCCACATCAGATCTTGTGATAATGTCAACATTAAGGAAATTGTAAAGATAAGTGTGTTAAGATTTGCTGGAATTACCCAATGACTTCAAGTCTGAATCCACAAGTCCTGTGTTAAGAAAATGTATACTGATAGGTTTATGAATTATTGTGATTTGTATGTCACTCATAGTTAGAATTTTGTAACAGGATTAAAATATATATTCAAAATTATTATAACTATTATTACGTCTTCTTAGCACCTGACGAAAGGGACAAGGATCCCAGAAACATTGTGTGGTATTTATATTACCTTTTGTCTGAATTGGCTATCTTTCTTATTCAATTAAATACTTTGTTCAATTTTCAATTCTAGGCTAAGACTGTCACCCTTTGCATTTTCAAGTGATTTTTGGAGCACTTAAAAAAAGTTGTGGGATACGGTTATTACAAAATTAATGAAAGTTAATTAAAAACAAATTAAGAGAAACTTGTAGATAAATTATTGTTGGTATTGTTAGAATTAGTGACTACTGTACCCATTACTTTTTCTGTAGGGAGCAGGGCACAATGATGTGGAACTCTACTCCCAGTACTTGGACCGTCTCAAGCAGTTTGTTTCTGTCGAACTGCTCAACTGACAACTACTGCCCGCTGGTGAGGAATCAGAACACAATGCCACCTCAACAGTCAGCTCTGCAACCACTAGTTCTGTGACTGAAAAGCTACTTTAGCTAACCGACACTCCAACTAATCAAGAGGTTGGTGATTTAAGCAGTAGCCCCATCTGCCCTCAAAATGAAAAAGTGGACAGTGAACAGTTATCGAGCAAAGGTGCCGATGAGGTTGAAAATGTGTCGGTTAGTAAATCCCCCATAACTGCAGAGAGGCCTGTTGAAGAAAAGGACAGTGCGTCAACTTCTCCCCAGGCAACTACTTATGAACTTCCTAGAGAAACAACTTGCTAGCTTGTGGAAAAGAATAATTTTT
This sequence comes from Zhengitettix transpicula, assembly GCA_037074705.1. Lineage (NCBI taxonomy): Eukaryota > Metazoa > Arthropoda > Insecta > Orthoptera > Tetrigidae > Zhengitettix > Zhengitettix transpicula. The sequence goes on from CM073594.1 coordinate 68,471,349, forward strand.
TATCTTTGCAATTTCTCTTATATGAATAATTTAAAAATTGTTTGTGAACCGTGAATGCCTACAATACAGTTAAACATTGTTACATTTACAATGAATTTTTGTAGTGAATATCTTAAAGTCTTAATGATGAAGTGCTTGACGTTTCTGTTACAATAATAGTAATAATAATATTCTAGTGTTTTCAATTGCAATATTGGCAGGGAAATACTGTGCAAAGTGTTAGTTTGTTAACACTTTATTGTTTGCTTAAAGAAAATTATTATTTTCTATGAAAGTACAATAGTAATACCGATATGGTACCTGTAAACGGTAACGAGTACATACACCAGCTCGTACTTATTTAAGACAGACTGAATTACTTTATTGCAAAAGGTTTGCATTAAAGTGGCAATGGGTAACATGGAATTAAATGAGAAATTGCGTTGTGGAATGAATAGTCGTTAAGATCGGAAAGTATCAGATTTTGTTTAAGGAATGTGTGAGCAATCCCCTTCCCCCCTCCAATTTTTGAGCCAATTATGTAAACATTGATAAAATTTGTAATGCGAATGGGGAAAACAAACACAATATTTGTAATTCCTGTTCCCAGTGTTTGATACTGTGTGATGTTATGTATAATTGAATTTTTATATATATCTGAGTGGAAGAATATGACATGGTGCTCTTTTTTTTTGAATATTTGCTATATGAATACAAGTACTGACATGTTGGATTTTATATTTTTCCTATCATGTAAGTGCTTTCATATCTTGTGATAGTCTCACTTTATCCCCCTCTATATTATTTCATAAAAGCTTGGGATGTGGTATGTTGAAGATATTGGTAACTTACCAGATAGTACAAGATGTGAATTTTTACTGTATCCCCACAAAATTGCATCCAGGTTGTTTTCCATCTAAATCCAGACTCACATTTTGGCAGCTACCAGTTTCGGAAAATTTTGTTACACGATAAATTTATATTTGACATTTGATTTGTTTAGTGTATATTTGCATATTAGTTCTGGGTAAAATAGATTGTATTATTTTAATAAAGTTTCTTTTAGAAAAAATGTAATGACTTAGGATAAAATAAGATATATTTAAGATTTACTTGAATATTTAAATTTACGCCTTCTGTATATCATATGGACGAAATTCAAAGTTGACAGTATTCAGAGAAACATATTTAAAGGATCATAGCTCGTACGAAAGAATATTGAATATTATTTAATATATCTTATTTAAATTTTATATAATAGATTTATGGTTGTATCTGTTAGGTTTATATTAGTAGTCATCAGCTTATAGGGAACGACTATTATTTCATTGTGTTACTCATTTAAATAGGATTTCTGAAGTATTTCTCTTTTTGAGGTAGTTTATGTTTAGTATTTGATAAGTATTTATATTCCAAATATTTAACACATTTTGTTGAATACTCTTTATATTTAAGAATAGAAGGTAATCTGCTGTTTCAAGAAATGAACCTCATGTTGTATGTGCTTTTGAAGTTTTGTTCATGGCCATTTTCTTTGTAATACTCATATGTTAAAGAATTGATCTTTTTTTTAGAATTGTATTTCTGTTACCAATTAAGAAGAAATCCTTCTGCAGTATCAAGGTTTTTTTTTAAAAAAAAAGTTTTTGATGTCTATATAGTATATTTCATTATACTCTATACTGAATTAATGAGTCATCATCAAGTTATGTGATATTTCATATGGTGATAAAATATATTTTTTACTGATGGCTGATGAGAATTTTCTTTCTTCTGATGTCCTTGTAGCAATAAGTACTAGAGTTTCTGTTTTTCCCATAAAGATTTATTTTAAATCTGAACATGTATGATTTCAGTGCATTTTGGTGTGTGGAACTAGTATTAATGAATTTTTATAGGCACTCTTTTTGTTATGACATATGTGATATACATATACATAATCATACTCTTATCATTTGTAATTTTATTTAAAAGTAATGTCCTCATATCAGTATAGCAGTTATTTTGGTATTACAAAAATTATTTTTAAAAAGACAAGTGATTAAAAATTAATTCGGTATGATGTGATTAGACTTAAATCTGCTTTTTAGAAATACATACATATATATATATATATATATATATATATATATATCATGCTAATTACTTTTGTTACAATTTGCATATTAAAGTGGCTCTCATATATAAATTTGGAGGAACAAAATAAAATAATGATTTTTTTTATTTAAATAATTAATAAAAATCAAGTATGATTATTCTGTCTTAATCCTTCAGTATTCTTAAACATTCTGTATTTGTGACTCGTCAGACAGTGATATTTTTCATTAAGAAATGACAATTTCAGAAGATGTCTGGTATTCTACTGATTACTTTCTGCTCCCTTTAAGAATTTTTTTAAAATAAATTAATGTTTATTTCTTGAAAAAATGTGAAGGTGATGTGTTTGTGGAAAATATAGAATGAGCAATGAGAATTGACCATTGAAATTTGAATTGAAAGACCAGAGTGTTTTCAGAAATGTGACTAGACACAGATTTGTCTTTGGGAACAGAATTTTTTGTGTTGAAAATTTTTTCATTTGTAAGATTTAAAATTTTATTCTTACAAAAATGTATCACATTTAAATAGAAACAAATGTTTAGCCTGGCTTTGTATTTTCAAATAAATAACCACATTATGTTTAAAAAGGTGGAGCATTATACAATTCATGTATTATTTTTGCATTATTTTACTCATATTGAATTTTTTGTCAGGCAAAAAATGAAATATAGTGTGTAAATTAACGAATAATTTTACTCACCGATCAATCCAGTAATGGAAAGTACATCTAGCTCTCATGTAAATAATATCGGCACCATTGAAATTAATGGTTTGCTGCAATTATGTAAGTAGTACATTTCCAAGACCGATGTAGTCGAGTGTACACACTTTCAATCCACTCTGTGATTGTCAGTTCGATATGTAATTACAGTTAAAAAAGGGTAACGTTTAGATATTTATCAGAATATTTGTAACAGTAAAAACCATTTGATTTGCATCAAAGTTTAAAATTTTTGTGCGGCAAGTCAAAAAATAAATGTATAAAAATTATGGACAAAGAGTTTAACTGGGTATCGACATTAATTAACCACAAAGTTTGGATGGCTGCACCCCATCGTCCTCACCTGAAGAAGATGGTGGTGCCAGCCATCCAAACATTGTGGCTAGCTAACATTGACACCTGGTAGGAAGTCGAGAACTCTCCGTCCAAAAAAACACTGGGAAAACGTACATTCCCTATTAAAATTTCTAGTGTTTACACAGTCCTTAATAGGTGATGAATAATTGATTGTTTTTTCACTGTCAATTTGCAAATCCCTTGTTTCTTTGGAAATAAATTTTGTAAATGAAATATTTTTAGTTAACCTGCACTGTTGGATGTTCAGGACTGATTTATTTGCATTATTCTCATGTGTATGGGTACTCTGAGATATTCGCAAGTTTACATATGTAGCTTAATTATAATTTTTCTTCTATAAGAACCCAGGAAAAAAAGGCCAATAGGCATTCACTAAACTTGTTATCTTTTTGTGAAAACTGGTCATGCTAACGCTGCTCATTCTAAGGTGTCCACAATATGAAATGGCAGGTTAACGAGACAAACTTTCTCCTGTGAGGTAATTTTTGCAAGTGCAGAATGACGCCTTCCAAATTTCTGTCTGACTCAATATCACTGTTCCTTAACCCTTTTTCACACTAACATTAGGTGGGCAACATTTCAGGGAATGACTGCCTTTGCAGTCATATCTGATGCACCAAAAAAAATTAAATTATTTTATTGGTGAAACAATTGAGTCCAGTAATATATAGCATATTTTTGTAAAATATGTTCTGCCGTGTACTGGGCATCAAAATATAATCAATCTGATTTGCCTTTATGATACTGCCATTCACTCCTCTTAGTTGTTTCCATTCGCAATAAAAATGTGATTCATGAATACTTTTTTATGAACACTGGTTCAATAAATGAGGATAAGAAGCAAAACTAACGTCTGTATATTCTACAAGAATGGGAACTTGTAACTGATTCGAACTCCTACCACTCTGTCACTTTTGGCATGCGAAATGAAAATTTTTCACGAATTTCAATGTGTACTCTCTTTTTGTAAATTTTATAATACAGAAACAATTGTTAAAATATGAGCTTTTAGAAATTTATGTTTATAATATCATGATCTGAATTTATAGTATACAGACAAATAATTATTTTCAATTTGTTTTTTATTATTTAATATTGTTTAAGATTGGAAATTATTTGATTTAAGAAAATCTGTTAATTTGTACAATGCACAGAGTAAAGAATTTGTCCTGTTCTTGGATAAAATTCACAGCTTCATTTATAACTTTGAGAAGTTGTTTTTCACTATATAAATTATAAGTAGAAGATTTGAAACATTCAGCGAAAATAGTTATTTTGACTAATATACTGAACACAGTCAAGGTCTTTAGTTAAAAACTAATTTCCAATTACTGTTAATTTATTACAATTATAGATTGTTGAAAAATACATTGATTCTGGTACTTGAATTAATTCAGATGTGTATAATGTAATGAAAACAAAGTTGCCAGTTAATTAGCCTATGTGCTGTCACAATAGTTTCACCTTATTGTAGCTAAACATCAAGAATAACATATTATTAAGTGGGAAAAAAGATCATTTTTATAAATTGTTAGATAAGGACAAACTGCATTAGCAGGACAAAGTGCCAAATGAATTTTTTATTGCTATATGTTTGTTGATTGTGGTGATGCTTTTTTTGGGTAATGAGTTGGAATGTTTATTTAATTAGTGGATTAATGAAGGATGTTTTGAATACAAGTATAATAATTTGTGAAAATCGTATAAGTGAAAGACAGTCCAGAATGTGTGAATTGAACAAAAATATATTTTTTTTTGTCGATTCCAGGTTTCTTGTAAAGAGATGGTGTCAGTAGTTCGACATTCTCACAACTTTTTCACCCATTGTGGACCTCAGCTTTGATGACAGAGAAAGTTGTCAGAAATGTTTTTATTTTCATCTTCGAATGTACTTTCTGTGTGGAAGCCCGAGTATTTTTAAGAAACGATGATTTTATGTCATACATAATTTCCTTTCTGTCTCCTAAGGTCAACTTTCCTAAACCATTAATTTGTTTCCTGCACCAATCATGTAAAACTATTACCAGTTTCCTTTGCTTTCTTGCAGACATTAATACACTCAAAAGTTTGAATACAATCTGTTGAAAACTGTGAGGAGAATAACTTTCCCATTTGAAGTGTTGCAGAGAAAATGGCTTGAGTGTGTCTTACATATTTTACCTTGTTTTGCTATTATTGATGAGTAACCTGTCTTTATTGTTGTTCTCATTAATTATTATTAAATTCAGTTAAATTTTTTCCCTGATGAAATGTGAAAGTATAATTTATTTATGTTCATATAGTTTAAATTAGTAGAAAAGGCCCCAAAACAGACAATTAGATTATAATTTATGTAATTCAGTGACATGTTTTGTATTTACAAGTGTGACGAGGGTCCACATTGGGAATGAAACATGTAGGCAGAATTAATTAAATTACAATTTAAATGTCTTGGTTTTTCTTTCAGCCTTTTTGCTACTCGTTTAAATGTGAAAGTAAATTTGCTGTTGACAATCATTTGAGAATTATAAATTAGCAATAATAAGTTGTTGGTTTCAGAGAGAGAAGGTTACAATGATTCTTAGAGTTAATAAGTTGTTAATTTTATCCATGTTTCATTAATTTTATTTCTTTTTTTTCTAAAAAGAAGATATTAAGTTTTATTTTGATGGCTAAGGTAGAAATTGAATGCAATTGAATTTTCCTGTTGGAAGTATAATTTTTCCAAGTTATCTGTTGTATAATACTTTTATTAAAAATAATATCAAGGTTGGGTGTATTTATTACTTGCCTTAGTTTTAGTAAGTTACTGCATTGTATTTGTAATATACCAACTTTTTATAATGCATAATATGTAATAAGTCTGCTTATAAATGTACAGATGCACCAGAAAATAATTTATATTGCTATATAACTACATTTTTTTCTTTCAACTTATATATCCTTATCTTCTTGACATGTCAGAATAATTATTTTGATTTATGGGGTTATTGGAAATATCCCTTTTGTACTGAGATAGTTATCAGTTGACAATAATATTTTATAGTTCATGAAGTCACAAATTTTAATGATGTATTATCCAGCATTTTCTTGGGAATATTCAATTTTTTTATAATTTGTTTTAATTATAAGAATGTTTTTGGAAATGTTAATTCTTTTTCAGAGTTACTTTTAAGTTGATTTTGTTTATCACTTTCTATAAAATATGTTAATTTTTGATTTGTATAAAACCTTTTTACAAGAGTGAAAGTTATATTCAAAATATTTTGCTTCACTGTGGGACTCTGCTATTTGTTTTAATTGTAGATTATTGTTATAGTACATACCAGAATTTTTTTTTGTTATATCAGTGCAGTTATATTTGAAGGAGGTAATAGAATCCTAATACAAGGTGAACAAAAAGTAAGAACAGTACCTATTTTTGGTTTTTATTTTACCAAAAGTCTGAAAGACACACACAAAATTGGAAAAAGCTAAACATGCAAAAATATAAATTAGTATACTTCTAGCAAATTTTAAACAAGATTAACATAAACAGAAACTTCATATTTTTGTCCGATTTTGCAATAATAGGAGGAGATGGTTTTTTGGTGAATTTATACCAATTATAATTATTGGGTTTCAACCTGGTCTGATGTTTCTGATAATGACAATTTGATAGCGAGCTTTGTCGTGGTTGTCAGGTTGACGATGTATCCCTGCCGACCTGACAATGGCGATGGTTAACTGGCCATCAGAAACATTGGCTTGGGGTGGAAGCTGAGAATTATATTTGGCTCATAAAAATAAATACTTACTGTTGGGTCACCATGTATATTTGCTATGGTTTGTAATACAATTGAATAATGTGGTTTTCTCAATTTACTTGTTTAATCAGGAAGTTGAGCACTTATGAGCAAAGTGTCATTCTTCGTTAACATAAAAACCAATTAATGGATTATCATAATATCCCTTGATTGTTTAAATGACATGGGAAGTATTGTAGATTTTTACTCGTTTTTGCAGTGTTTTACAAACAATTTATCCCATATATGTCTTTCACTTTGTTTAAGACTGAGATTTACATTAGCTTCCACTTTGTTTTTATCTTAACTATTAATTATATATAAAATCTTGTTTTTCATACTTTACAAAGTAAAGGTGAGTATAATTATTGTGTCAAGTGTGCTGTTTGACTCACCAGTTTATATACCCTTACAGATTTTTTTGGTTACTTCTCGATTTTGCCTTCAACTGTTGTTAAATATGAATGCTGTAAAGAGATTTTTCTGAATCAATTAAGAACTTATTTAATTTCTCATAGCTGTAAGAAAATACTGCGATAATTATTGATTCGTAGAGTTAATTGTGCATTTCATATTTTCATAACCAAAAAAAGTAAGAAACCAACAGAACTTTTTCATACAAGAGGAAAAGATTGTTTATTAAAAATACATTTTTCATGGTGGACAGTTGTGTAAAGTCCATTGTACTGTATAAGAAATGTGAAAAAAAAATAAAAAATACATATTGGAAAATTTTTAATTATTTTAATGTTTGAATCTATTTAACATATTTTTCACCTCTATTTTTAATCTATAAAAATATTTGTACAGCTTTTGTGGAGATCTGAAGCCTATTTTATTTTTACTTGAGATTAACTGTACTATTGATATAGTACTATCAATATAGATGAGCGCAGTGTAAGTAAGCCAATATTTATATTAGAAGTTTAAAATAGAACTAAAAATGAAATACACGTGATGTGCCAATATATTTATGAAACTGAGTATTAAAAATACCCAACCAAAAACAAGAGAATTATTCATGATCACATGTACATGCAAATAAAAATTCTTTTGTATCACAAATATACCCCACTTGAAATAAATTGTTCTAGGATCCAACCCTGGAATTTGTTTGAAAATGGTGTGACATTTCTTCTTTTAGCTTTACCATCGTGAAATACAAACTATATATGGTGGAATTCAAAAGACTGTTGCAGGTTGTTAAATACACCAGAAAAACTTTTGTTTGTATCTTAATGGCATGTGTCTAAATTACAGCAGTTAGGCCCACTTTTAATGCTGTTACCCCACAAATGTAGGTCAATAGTGTCACTGATGTGCAAATTGTTGAGATAACTAAATCTACAGTTAATATCTTGAATAAATTCTTCTATGGTTTCAATGCTGGACTTTGTATAAAAAAATGTTTGACATGTCAACTGTTATCTTCTTAGTCTCAATGAGGTAGCTGTTAAAACAGTCTGATATTGCAAACATTAAAAAACTATAATTGTTGTCAGGGGACAATAACAACTCTGGGAATATGGATATGATCACTCCTACAAACTGAATGGACCTGTAGCTTTCCAATTCTACAAATTTAGAGCTACCTCCAAATTTTGAGTAAGTAAATACTTATTAAGTTTAAGTTTCAGGATGGGAAAATGTTGACCGGACCAGGAATTGATCCCAGGACCTCCTGCTTACTAGGTGGACATGTTGACATGGGATAGCAAAGTTTGTGGTGCTTCTGTCCAGTAAGTGGGAGGTTCAATTCCTGATCCAGTTGACATTTTTCTATTCTGATACTTTAATTAAATTTATATCATGCCCTCTTGAGCTTGTGGAAGCTTTTCTCTATAACCTTGAATTAAATTATGTGATGTGAGGTTCTGTGATATGATTGAAACTCCAGGAGAAAATGTGAGTAGATGGTAATTATGTACTTTTAATACAAGATGATAAATAGTTGAAACTTGTATCTCAATCAGAAAATTGAAGACAGTAGGAAAATATCATAAGAGTTAGGTCTTGAAACATATGGATTAATTTTTCAATTTATTTTGAAAATCATTCCTAAAATCATATTCTGAAAGGGAGATAAAAATTACTCTTAGAATTATCATCATTCCTCATCGCCTTTTGATTCTTGCTCTGATTTTTTCTTTAATAGTTTTCAGATAAACTATGTTACAATGTTACTTACAACAGCTTCTATCAATCATGCTATTCTATTTATTATTAAAACATTTGGTGCTGTATGCTCTATGTTTGAATTTAAGTGTAGAATATATATACTTTTTTTTCCATAGCTCCAAGGTTTTTGGGTTTGATAAGATTATCTTGTTACAAAGAAATATGACAAATCAGTTATATGCATTTACTGTAACAAAAAACAAGATGTCAGGATTAATTTGTTATTAATTAATAAGATAACATGTAGCCAATCAAGTCAGCAACCATTTTATTAAATGAATTAATAAAACTGTATCTCATTTGATTGACCACATGTAACCTTAATATGTCAGATTATTCTTAAATTTATTTTGTTATTTATAGCAGTCCTGAACTATTATCCATCATACATAAACTTTGGTTGAGCCTCAAATTTTATTGTCTCACTATTTTTTAAATCATTGCTTAATTGCTTGTATTAAATATAATTTTGGCCCTTATGTTTTCCTTCCATTTCAATTATCCCATATGTTATACTTTTAATATGTTTTTGTCCTTTTGATTGATTACGACTGTTCACAGATTAATATTCAAGTGAAAACACACACAATCTCATATAGTGTTAAAAAGTTTTAGTAGATGCAAGTTTTTGACCTATTTGGTCATTACCAACATCATTTTATGATTTTAGACTTAAGGTTAATCATTTTAAAGAACCATCTAACATGTTGGAATGCATATTGTTGTCTGACATTGAAAATGACCAAATAGATCTATAAAAATTTGTATGAGACTGTTGTGGTTTTTCTTCGCCTGAATATTATTTTGTGTGTGTCTAGAAACTGGAAATAATATTTTCTAATTTATTTGTTTCTTATGTTTCTCTGCAAAGAAAAAGTAATTTTTTTTTGTAATTTAATTGATTCAATTTGATAATTAAATATTCTATTTAATGTCAATTTCAATTGACAAAACTCAAAAGCTTTTGAGCACTTGAGGAAAGTGATGAGGATCCCAGAAACGTTGTGCGGTATATATATTATCACTTTTTTGTCTGAATTGGGTATCTTTCTTATTAATGAAATCAGATATTGTAAAGCTTATATGAAGTTGAGAGCAACAATGCTTCGGATTGAGCGTACCGTTTACAGACGGAAGGTAACGCGCAGAAGTATTGTAGAATGTAAAAAACCTATACGTAATTATACAATCTATTTAACTCTATCTGAGTACACATAGAACTTTCCTCGAGAGATAATCAATATAAATGCACGTTACATACCTGAGGAAAGTGAAATAATAAATTAATGTTTTCGGACATGTAAACGATGAAAGGTCCTATTTGTTTAGACATCTGAAGGTATACAGAGATTTCCAATTAAAATTAATGAGACGGCACATTATTCATTTCTATTTTTGCCTTTAATTGTTTGTGTAAAAAAATAATAGATTAAGTCTTGTTTTATATCTGTGACCCTTTCTTCAAAGGTTTAAACTGATCCAGTTAGGAATGTCTTCAATGTCAAATCGAAACGAAGTTCTTTGACTTGTGTCATGATTTGAGTGTCTGCGTACAAAATAAATACATTTTTAGGTTCGGAACAACGCGTTTCAAGTAAACTCTGTAATAACGGTACATATTTCAAGATGCCTGAGGATACAAGCAAAAGATATCAGTTCATACACAAGTTTGTCAATGACATTAAGCAAGGGTATGCTCTCCTGTTGATTTGTTTTGATTCAACCAGATTGGTTCGTTTTGTGTGACTTAACTTGATGTTTTTTCTTAAAGGAAAATTACGGATTCGTACTGTATTGCAATGAAAACTGTCGAGATGCTGAAGAAGATTATCAATACCACCGAATGGAGCACAGCTAAGTAAGTTAAGGCAATCATAACCATAAAGTTAATGGTCTAGGGGCTCTAACTAAACTGCACTTCTTGCAATAATGTGTTACAAAAGCACACCTTCGAAACTTATACACAAATAATTTCATCAATTTATTGTTAAAAGTTTCTGGAATAATCGGAAACAAAATATGATTCACACTATGTCTTAGTAAAAAAAAAAAATTGAAAATTTTGTATGTCATCTAGTTACAATTGATGTGCCTGCATTTGTTCCACAGAGATCTAATAGACATCATAACTCTGGATGGAAGGTACTTGGCCAAGTCCCTCCCACTTCATGCTTCTGTAGGAAATATGGTTCGAAGAATTTTGAAAATAGTACGCGAGGAATACATAACTGGACAGCAGGTAACTTGACATTTTACTTCCAAGTTGTATGTGGTAGATTTTAAGTAATATTTGTGTAATAACATTTTAAGAACAAACAAGAAGAAGTAGACCCGCAAGAGTCGTTGCATAAAATTGTCACATCAGAAGGTGCAGAGGATGATTACAGTAAAGATATTCCTCAGCTGAAACTGTCCATCATTGAACATATCAGTGAATTTGAAGTTGAACTGGAAACCAGGTAAAATCCTAAAACTTCATAAATATAAAAGTTTTAAAATATCTTACCAGCTGGATCCATTTAATCAATTCATTTTTAAATGACTTTTCATTCTGTAATGCTCTTATAATAAATCAGTATTACTTCATAAAATGTATATTAACTTATGTACTATATTTTAAATTACTTAAGAGCCAATAACCAACAGATTTTAAACTGAATGACTATTAATGGTATTAATAAAAATTTAAGTTGGTCACAAGGTTTATTTACAGTTAATTGAATAATTATTGGTCATGTATGACCCAATTTGACTAATTACTTTTATCATAAATGAGAATTTTGCTTTCAGTTGACATTCTTTCAATATATTCTTATTTTCTTGTGTAACACAGTTTTTATAAATTTCAAATGAACTGGAATTTTTTTCCGGAAGATTCATTTGGTTTTTAATCCTCCCGCCTTTAATTTTTTTCAGTGCAGACAACATTGCTCAACAAGCGAGAGAGCACATACACTCAAATGAAATTATAATGACGCTGGGGAAGTCGGCTTCTGTTGAAGCATTTCTCAAGAAGGCTGCTTCAGAAAGAAAATTTGAAGTAATTGTTGCTGAATGTGCTCCATTTTGCCAGGTATATTTTATGAATATTTAGCGTCATTTAAAAATTATTAACATTTTATCGTCTGACTGTATCCCACTTTTGAAAGAGGCATATACATAATTGGTATGGAAAGCAAAGAGAAGGAAGTAGGTGGCTTACCTGAAATTGAGGTCTATATATATATATATAACACTTAAGGAAAATGTGACGAGGTCAAATTAAATTAACACATTAGGATAGGAAAGGGAGATAGTGATGCCGACTTACCTGAAATAAGTAGTTGGACAGTCTGGCATAGGTGGAAGTTAAAATTTTGGAGGTCCTGAGCCCCCTTCATCAGGAAGGAAGATCTCAACTGTTTATATATATATATATATATATATATATATATATATATATATATATATATATCTTCCTGTGGAATGAGGTTAATGCCTCTGAAAATGTGAATAATATATATACAATACTTTAATCATTCATGTATTTAGGTCATTTCAGAATGTGGAAATCAAATTATTTTGCTTTAATTGTAAAATGTTAACTGGCCAAAATCTTTCATCAACTGTCACTTTTACTATTTTTTAGGACAGAGATGTTAAAAAAATTATACATTACCTGACGCAAATATATAGTGTTACCATCTTTCAGGTAAAGTAAGATGGTGACAGTGCAGATGGTCATCAAAATGTCTCACAGTAATTGTTGTTGTAGCTGGGTGGAAACCCGAGAATGTTTTAGTAATACATTTCCAATCATTAACATGGACAAGAAAGTAAGAGTATTTTATATTGTAACATATTTTTCTTACAGGGTCACAACCTAGCAGTGAGTTTAGCTAAAAGTAAAATCCAGACGACTTTGATTGCAGATTCTGCCATTTTTGCAATTATGTCTCGAGTGAATAAGGTGATAATAGGTACTCATACGGTGATGGCCAATGGAGGCCTCAGGGCTGTCTCTGGGAGTCATACACTTGCCCTTGCAGCCAAACACTACTCAGTTCCTGTAAGTACTAATTGTTAACAATATTATAAACAATATAATTTTAATGTAATTTCCTGAGTTGGCAAGAAATGAACTTTAATACTTGTTTATTTAATACATTTTTAGTTGTCCAACATACCTATTCTGTGAATATATTTTATGAATTTGTTTTGTACATTTAAGATCTGGTCAGTATCTTGAGTAACAGAGCTAAACCCACACACTGAGACTTGATCTATCAAGTGTTACGAAAAATTATAATTTTTGATTATTTTTATGAGAAAGTTTGAACACAAATTTTAATTAAATCTCAGGAAATATTTGTTTATAACTACATACAAAATATTGTAGAGCTTCAATTTAAGTTTACATATTTATTTTTATAATCTTTGCTTACTTGTAAAATAAATCTTGCATATGTCCATGTATTAATGAGTCTAACTCAAAGCATACAATGAATTTGTCTCATAGGTGATTGTCCTGGCTCCTATGTACAAGTTGAGCCCCCAGCACCTTTGTTCGTACGATCAAGACGCATTCAATAACTACGTGTCTCCCGAAGGTGTCCTTAATTACTCAGATGGCCGAATTTTGTCGAAGATAGAGGTTTATAACCCCGTGTTTGACTATGTTCCTCCAGAATTGGTGACGCTTTTCATATCCAATGTGTAAGTTTAAAATTTATATTATTCTCTTTTTAAAGGTTTTAACATTTAAAAATAAAATTGAATTTTTATTGCTTGTAGCAGAATTTAATTAATCTAAAGTTTATGACTGAGATGACTTCTGGTTTGGAGGACTTTTCACATTTTAATTGGAACACTTGTGTTTATACTAATTTAGGTGTTTTCAGCACAGGGGTTCTTTTTGTGATTATAGTATTTTCATTTTCAGAGGAGGTCATTCACCATCTTACATCTATAGGCTCCTTAGTGAGTTGTACCACCCAGATGATCATGAATTGTAGAACCATATGAAAGTATTTTATTTGTGGACTGTGTAAAAATACATCATTTGGTAGATTTTGTAATATACAACATAGATTTTTAATAAAACTTGGGAACTAGATCAATTTTTTTTTGTGTATCTTGGCATCTATACTTTACTAAGTTCACCTTCATTTTAGTGGTTTTTCTATTGTGGATGCATCAATGTCGCCTTGGATCACTGCAGTAATTTATGTGGCATCCAAATTGTGTTAAAATCATATTAAAATTGTGGACATATAGAAGGCCAAGAAAGTTTCAGTCTTTGGCAAATAATCCAGGAAAACCTATGATCCTTAATAAAGTATGAAAATAGATGCAACAGCATAATTGGATGTTATTGTAACACAGATTATTGGTTTTTACAATCTTGTGGAGGGGGTCAAAGGGGCAATATATGATCTCAGGAGGACACACCTTGCTATTGAGTGTGTACTAATAAAACCTGAGAAATGTCATGTATTCCTGCCAAGTCCTATCCACACCCATCTATGTCGTGACACATGGATAATGTTTCAATGGCTAAGATGTGGGAGGGCAAAAAAGTGAATTCCTGACACTATAATGAGGATAAACTAGCTAATACAGAAAACTGATGTAAGCAAAGGTTATAAGACTTTATGTTAAAAAAGTTCAACTATTGCAGTAACCCAGATTGATAAACCGATGCAGACCCAAGTGAACACAAAGTTTAAAAAAATTAAGGATAATATTTTTAAAATATGATGATGCAACCTGGAAAAATACAAGGATTGGAAGAACAGATTTGTAAAACAGGAATTGGAATAGTAGCTGCTAGAAACAACTGGGAGTGTCAAAAAGAAAGGTGGCATATTTTATTATATTGGTCCAGAAACTTGAGCAGGACATGCTGGTACTGTTTTTTTGAGTAAAAAGGTCAGGAAATATGTAATCATAGGAAAGAAAAATGAAGCAAGAGCTAAAACAATGGAAACTAAATTAGAATGAGTCAAGAACATAACAAAAATGTAAGAAAAGAAGTGTGCAGGAATCAAAAGAAAAAGTGATTAAATGAAAAAGATAGCTAATATAGTGGAAAATGTTAAAAGAAATGAAACAAGAAAATTCTGTACACTTGTTGAGCATTTTAAACTGCAGCAAGCTTATACACCTATGATTTGTAAAGATCAAGAGGGAAATGTTTTATCTAAGCCTGGACAAGTGTTAGAAAGATAGTGAAATTATTTTAATAATGTCCATAAACAAATGAATGTACACAAATCCAGGATAACAAATAAATTCCTCAACCAACCAATAATGAATTATGTTATAAACTTAAAATTAATAAAGCAGCATTCCACCTGAGTTAATAAAATTTGGTGGAAGAACATTAATCATAATTTTTTAAAAATGGACAAACCAATAGTTCAATAGTTACAATGGAAAGGAGACAGGATTTGCTGTAATTCCAGGCCAGTAACATTATTAAATATAGTGTACAAAATGTATACAAGTCTACCAAATAATAGATTAGAGTGAAGTAATAGAATATAAATGAAGTGGCTGCCAAATGGGATTTAGGCCTAATAGGTCAACAATTAATATTTTCATTGCAAGAAAAATGTTTGAAAAAGATAATGAACATGGCTTTGACTCATAGATTTTTCAAAAAGTTAGGAATACTTACCCTCCCAAGCCATTACATTCTCTCATTAATGTTATCTGTGATGAACAACAAAAATAACTACCAACACTACTAACTCAGATGTACACAAAATTAACATAATAAATAAAGATAACTTTCATATAGAATGTAAGAAACTTCAATTACACATAAAGGATTACACATTAAATATCTCAGAAATGAACCTAACAAATTTAAAACAGAACTTGCCACATTTGTACTTTGCTACTCCTTCTATTCCATAAAGGAACTTGATCTGTGAGGTTATAATTATTATTACATTACAATAACCAAATGTAAATATTCAGCATGTGGTATTATCCTATTCACTGTAAGAAACTTATGTAAAACTATTTGACTCATTCGGTAGACTGGAAGCATGGCTTCACCTATTGATCCATGGAAAATTATTATCTTACGTTATGAAACTTAAAACGACATAATTTTTTCCAACACAATTGGCCAATCATTCAACTAATCTTTCCCATACCGTGAGAGTTCAACAGCGAAGCCGACTTCAGACACACGATCGATCCTTTTATGGATAATTTCCATGACTGATATGGTTTGCCATTATTGGATATTCAGAAACAGGACATGGACTTGCTCAAATGTTGTCATCAGTGGTGGATGTGGCTGGACATCCTGCTCCTTCACCCATCCTCCGCCCACGTTAGAAATCTCCATTGTGTAACATTCCAATAGAAAATTATTGGCTAGTGTGGATGAGGATACGGGACTTGTTCAATGTTTTCATCATTAGTGGATGTGGCTGGACGTCCGTTTGTTCTTTTCCTTCGTTCTTTACGTCCCTTCGTCGACTGAATTGTGCCGGAAGTCCTCCACGGATTTGAATACCCGTGGTTCGCCTTCAGACCACACTAAGCCAGACGAAGTGCATTTCGTTGTATAACCATCGCATAAAGTGTTGCTTTTTAGGTTCTAACGCCACCTCTCTTCAAAACATACAACTTCCTCACAAATATTGTCTCCGAATTGGTACGTCTGTTGGTCGGCGACGGTGACGGGACAATATTTACTAGTCAATATAATCAATACGACGATAGCGGCGGGGATCTGTTTCCCGAGCAAACGTTTACACGTGGCAATCTCGCGGTGCCACCGGAGACTCGGAATACAGGCGAAGGAAGAGAGACCATCCAAGTCTTCCTCTCGACACCAGAGAAAGTCAAGAGCACTTGGAGTTGGCTTATACACGGGTAGAAATGGCGGGATAAGTTCGTAGGTTGAAGAAACAAAGTCACAACGAGCGGCAGGCAAGTAGCCTCGCTCGTGGTCGTAGACTGGTTACCAGCAGCGGCCCCTATGACATCACGTTTGCTAAAAGGCGTATACATCGTGGCAGGAGCCTAACGGTTTGTTTGAAACAGGCCTACTATGTGAAAAATGAAGGCGGTGGTTGCTGTACTCTATATATACGGAGCCACCAGTCAGCAAGACTGAAATGGGAAGAAACGGAGATACTGAATGGACATCCTGGCAGGCATAATAGAAGGAGCAGGTAGTGGCTGGATGGAGTGGAAGGATATATATTGTAATGATTAGCCTTTTATTACTTAATATAAAAAAATAAACTTTATTCCAAGAAAATACAAAAAATACAAAAGTACATTAAAAAATATTGTTGGGCGCCAGCAGATATACAGTGGTCTGCATAAAATTAAAATTAGCTCCGGCTTGATTAAAAAGTTCTCCTTCTCAACAGGGTAATGTGGGCGGTTCGGTGGCTATCCAAGAACAGAGTCTATTTCCGCACTGTGTAAAAGAATTCTACTTTTGAATGTACTTTACATATATTGTGATGCTTACTTTACTTGTGGCGTCAGCCGTGGATCACTGGACTTGTAGTAAGCAGCACACGATCTCCTTCTTCGCGATAGACGTCCTTCAAAACCTTTGCGTCTCCGTCTCCCTGCGTCTCCCTGTCTGCCTGCGTCTCTTCTTGCGTCTCTCCGTCTCCCTGCTTTTCCCTGCGTCTCCGTCCCCGTCTGCCTCTTTTGCCTCACGGGTTCGGAGTATTTATTCGAACTCCGCCCCCCCCCAAATGATGCAAAAAAAAGGGACGCGAACCCGCGATTTCTTTTGGCCTTCTCAGGCAGAAACACGTGCGCGTTTAATGTACTCATACTTAGGCCTCCTCAGGCCCGCGGCCCTTAAGGTTGTTATTCACTACAATATATATATATATATATATATATATATATATATATATATATATTGTAGTAATTAGAAATTAAGACATTGTTATAATTGGAAAGTTGGGCGGCCAGGACTCATTAGTGGATAAAGCGTACGCCGCAACAAGGCGGCAACGAAAAGAATGCATTGTTGTCAATAGGTTGAGGTTCTACGCGCTCAAAAAGCTAGGAGACGAGGAAGTTCAGTTGGGCAGCGGACATAGAACAGTTCGAAAGCAATCTTCAGTCAGGCAATGAACGGCGAGCGGACCGCAAATAGAACAGTCTGATAGCAGTTAGAAACATTCTCTAATTATTGAAATATTAAAACAATCTTCAGTAGAGAAGTAAAGATTGAAATTAACATTGTAATCGGTGGCGGAGCGGAAATTCAACCCGGAGAACCATAGACCAAATCCAACTAAAACTACACGAGATCTGCAAATCCAGGTTGCAGCAAAGCATCGAGAAACTACGCCAATTAGAATTCGTTGAAATTTAAAGCCTGTGAATACTAGAATCAGTGATATCCCCAAATCGTGTGCACTAAGAACCTAAAACGAGACCTGGGCGGCCGTAAGTAGAAAACTTTAAAATCATATTGTAAACCACTTTTAAAAGATATGTCAGATCGTGCTTTAATTATCGTTCTTTAATTATTTAGTTCTTTAATAATAATTATTTAATTATTACATTTAAATTCAATCTGTAGTGTTATTTTTATCCACAACCAAGTTCGTCTATGTTTCAGACGCATTAACTTCAATAAAAGCTAAATGTAATTTTATTGTATAAAATTCACCCATTTATCAAACCCAGATAAAGACCCTGAGATCACAAATATTATTGTGTAATTTTATATGTGTTTTAATTTTTATAATAAATATTGTTTAATAGTTTTCCCTTAACAATCTTTTTTATTTTGAAAAACGCCTTTTTATTTAATTATTACAATATATATATATATATATATATATATATATATATATATATATATATACACATATACATAGATCTGGGGAATGGAAGGTGTTGGCACAAGATAGAAGTAGATGGCGAAGGATAGTTGAAGAACCAAAGGTTCACCAATGGCTGTGGAGCCAATCAAGAAGCAGAATATGAGAAATATGAGAACGGTGTTAAGCTGGAAAATAAGTTAAGGAGGATGGACAAGTAGAAACCACAACGTCAACGACGATGTAGACTTAAAAAATGCGTTACTATGTACTAAAACCATTGTTTTACAGTCTCAATATATTTTTTTAATTCATGTTATCACACTAAAACTGTGCAATGATTAAAAGAATACAAATTTTGGACACACACAATCATAGATATCTGTGTAAGAAAAGAAGTGGTAATTTTTTTTAACATATTTGAATAATTGCACATGAAAAAATTCATTGTAAATTTTACATAAGACGAAATTGAGTTCCAAATCTTACATAAAATAATTTAAATAGTTTTTAAATATATAAATATCAATGTTTATTTTTTTAAAAACATAACATTGGACATTCTTAAGTGTATATAATATAAAATAATATTTTTAAAAAGGTCTCGAACCGAGGGATATTTACCACATACAATCTAACTTCAAAGGAATATTAAAGGTTAGAGCTCAAATTGGTCTACCATTTTTATTTTAACGATATAATATGCACGTTTGATCTTCTAATAGATCGCTTCTGTGTTTCGGATTTCGTCACTGGAAATTGCAAAAGTGAAATCCGTAACGTGTGTGTGAGTGTGGAAAGGGGTTTTGTGTGTGTGTGTGTGTGTGTGTGTGTGGGGGGGGTGAAACTGAAGAGCCCCGAGGCCTACGTAATTGCAGTTCAAGTCTCTCCCTTCATTAATCTTTTATTGCACTCTCCGGAAAAGAGGGAGCGTATTTCACAAAATAAAAAAAAGAGAAGGGGGCGGGATACCGAACGGAGGGAGCGTTGCTCCTTCTCTGACCCAATATCCCCCTCCCCCAGAACGTGTCAATTATTTCCAATCGGAACCCGAAAGCTAATTTCGTTCGTCAGAACGCGATAGAAAAAAACCGCGGGAAAATAATAAAAATAAAGGTTGTCGTCAGATCGATTCTTGGTTCCCCAAAGAGAATTGATGGACCTTCGCCACGGCACTCGAATTCCTTTTCTTCTCACTCTCACCCCCCCCCCCCCCGCCCCATCCCAATCAACTTGGATAACACTATGCAGTTATTTGTTTGAAATCACGTTCTAGGGAAAATTTAAAAACACGAATTAATCTGAACTAGTGGTAAGAGGTCTGAAAAATTTGTCTTGTACTTTATTATTATTTTGACGGTAATGTTACCCTTCAGTCGGGCAGTCAGCAGCCCCTCTAATACATTTTTAATCTGAAAAACACTTAACGTCCCAAATGAGTGAATTAAAAAAAGCAATATAATCACGATTTGTGAAAAATAAATTAACTTGATTTGAAGATATAGTAATACCTGCATGTTGTCAGTTGAATGTCTCAAAAAAATCATAAAAACAAGAATCAAGCATACACTGTAGCTGTAATAAATCAGAAATTAAAATAAAAGTGATTTGCCAATTTTAATACCTGCAGTAATCAATTTCTTCGTAATTTGATGTAACTCCGTTGTATTTGAAAATTAATATCCTTACTTTTAAAGAAGTATTTAATCCCTATATTTAAGCAATTAAAAGTATATTTTGTTTACTATATGTGATGCATCCTTTACGATTATTAAATAAATTTAAATCTTTAAAATTCACAAATAATGAAATGAATCGCCAAATTTTGACTTATTATTTTGAGTTTACTTATTAAATCTTAATTTTTTATCTGAGAGAAAAACATTTATGTACTCCAATGCAATCTTGCCTAAATAATTTAAAAGTTATGAATGTTCTTGGACAGTATTGAATCATAAAACATTTCATGCTTTACAACCGACATATGCTCGCTGCATCTACGAGTTAAGGCATGGCATTTCCGTAAGATTAAAAATGGCGGACGGCCCGGCCTTATATTAGAGGGCCTTTAAGTCAACTCAGTCGTATACTCATTGTACTCGCTTTAAATATCGGCCTGTCTCTACGTTATAGGGAAAGATTTTATTAATTCCATTAAATATCGACTGTGGAAATAGTTTACTAGAAACTATAGTATCATATCCTACAACCCAAACCATTTTTTCTGTAGAATAAAACTACGAATACGGTATAACAAATAAATTGCAATATCAGTTTTACTACTACTGTTTCATTTTCAAAATAACATTTAAAGCCTTCCAATAGACCTCACAAAGTTTTAATTTGTTGCATTTCCTCATTTGTTTAGACATTTACCACAATCACTTAGAAAGACTTCGCCGTTTTATCAATTCAGTCATATGAATACTTAATATAACATAGGCGTATAAAGAGGGGAAAAAAATCTAAGTACAAAAATTAGATCATTCAATTTATTTTAAAAACATTGTATTTGGTGAGACATTTGATTGAACAATATTGAAACTCGATTTTTAAAATTACTCAATATAGAGTAATGATTAAAAAGGTTAATTAATAACCTTAAATACAATTAAATAACACTGGAGCACAGAAAAAGAACTTAAAATTACTAAGAGTACAGTTTAACAATAAGAGATAATTAATCCTCATCTTTTATTTTCTAGTTAACAGCACAACGTTTCTGTACATATTTGTACCATCTTCAGGCTGTCTGAATGAAATAATTTTTTTTTTGATGCTGTAAAAGTTTCCTCAGTCTGACTATTAATATAATATTATATATTATTAGATAAAATAAATATTATTTTGTACAGTTTAATATTTACTAAGTATGCTTACAAATCGCATAGACAAATAATTATTTAAAGATAATACTTTCTACTGAAGAAACTAAATGTGAATGTAATAAAATATGAACAGTTTTTTAAAAAAGAAAACTTCACAGTTTTAAATTTATTAGCTTTCGACACCTTTGGCCATTTTCAAATATGTAACAAGAATTATAAGCATATAAGAATTTTATGTTTATAATTATTGTTAACTCGTTTTTAAAGATTTTGAAAATTAGCAAAAGGTGCCAAAAGCTAATAAATTTAAAATCGTGACTGATAGTTCGTTTTCAACTATTTTAATATGTGCAATAAAGTCTACTTAGTCCTTTCTAATATTTATATATATATATATATATATATATATATATATATATATATATATGTGTGTGTGTGTGTGTCATTTTTAAGGCAATTAGAAAGATTTTCTTTGTGAATAAATGTGGCTCAGAATTGGTTAAATTGGCAGCGAAAGTGTTAAAGATCAATATTTAATAACAATATCGTTGTTTTTCACTTTTCAACATTTGTTTACGCAACCGTTTCTCACGGCAATATTTTAACCATAGTTTATGCTCTGGGAGTTGACGGACACTCTCGTAAACAGTAAAATAATGATAAAAGAGAAGCGCTCCATTTTGTATTATGCCCAGAGAGTTTCCTTGTGGGATATCAGATGAGACAGTTCCTTGGTTCTGCGGGATATTTCCCTGGAGCCTTCAACACCTTGACGGTCAACGCCATCGACGGGAGACGCGGATTGATGGGAAAGAAAGAAATCCAGATTTAATTTCCGGCTGAAAGATGGTGTCGTCGTAGGCGCTTTATCGTTTCCCTTCCAGAGGAAATGGGAGGAAGGACCGAGGGGGGGTCGCTCCGTCTTCAGATTCTCGGCGAAAAGAGGAATAATTGTTCTTGGAGTAGATAAAAGAATTTAACATGAGGAGGTGGGGTAAAACTAATTAAAAAATGATTTTGGAAAAAAGAAACAGTAAAAAAAATATTCTTCATGCGGCATTGTGTTTTTAGGCCGAACAGTGTAGAAGATTACCGCTATCCACATCTACATATATAAAAACACTAACATATATACCAATTAACACTATTTTTTATTATTAATTTTTTTCTATAACAGCGCTACGTTTCGGTACTTATTTGTGCCTTCTTCAGGGCTTTGGTCTCTGTCAAATACGCCATGAAAATTGAATTAAAGGATAAAAATAATCACATTATCTCACAATTTATATTATCTATATAATAAAAAAGGATGTTTATTTGTATGTATGTATTTACGTTAATTTCTAAAAAAAAATTTATGCGTGGACAACAAAAATTGGTATATATATTCTGCCAAAATCGAGAACCGGTTCTGTGGGGATGAGAAACCTCTTAGCATAAAGGTGGAAAGAATTGTAGTTGATATAATTTACGAGTAAATGCGAATATTTGCGTACGAGTTAAATATTACTGCGCGTGCAGCTATCGTGACGTCACATCACACGGACTCACGAGAGTGAGATGTTAATACGCACCTATACTGCACATCACAGGAAATAGTTCCGTATATCGTAATGAAATAGAACAGAAATATTTTGATTGAATAAAAAGTATAATTTTATTCAGTAAGACTCCGTCGAATGATAATAAAGAACAATACGAAATACTTTATCATCCTTGCGCAAAATTAATTCGAAAAAATACTTATGGACGCCATCTTTAATAACACCAATATGGAGTCCATTTGTTTACATTCTGCGTTTCAAATTAATGTTGACGGAGATTTATAAAATTTCATTCTCTACTGCTGGTCATATAGTACTATTGTATCCTGTATAATATTTAAGGAGGTAATAAGAGTTGTATAACGTACGGCTGATGAGTTATATGTATATAAAGTATTGTAAATGACTTACGGAACTCCCAATAAGATTTTGTTATTGCCGTTATTCAATTAATGCACTGTCAGTCAAATGTATGTAAAGAAATAGGAACATTTAGATTGCATTAAGAGTACAATTAATTGTAATTTATGCAATGTATTTCTATAAAGTTGTATAAATGTAAACAAATTAGTGCGTGTAATATGTGTAATTAAACAAAGTTGGCTTTTGAGTAGATAATAGAATTTGTTTCTTCATGTTATTAGTGAGTAATAATACATCATCTAATTTATATTTCATATTTGGGAAGGACGTTGTACGTGTACAATTTCTGAGCAATTAATCATAAAAACTGACGAATTTCTTCAGTCGATATTTGTGAAAAAAATTGTGTGTATATCATTATCATTTTACATATTTGAATGTAAATGTGTAAAGATTAAGGGAACGTATTTCAATTTCTGATCTACTTTCAGCATTTATTTCCAGTAAAAAAAATAATATATATCCAAATTGGGAATAATTCTGATAACATAAATATATATCTTAACTGAGAACCAAATTTTGATGTTAGGTGGTTACAATTGGCTGTACAATTATTTAAAAGACTTCTCAAATTTTGCATCTAAATCAGATGATTTTTTTACAATCAAACCTATTTTTATGACAGTTACAGAAAAAATTGGTTAACAGTAATGATGAATCATGAATGAATCTGCAGCACATAGGTATATGTTCCTAGATGTAGGAGAAGTAACGTAAACTAAATCTATAAATGTAGTTAGATACATTGAGTCACAAAGAAATTGTGTCCATGATCATGAAGAATGAACAAGCGATGATAAGAAATATAGCCAAACACAGAAAATAAGTGATAATATTAAAGTATTTTTCATTACAAAATACTGTATTCATATCAATCGTACAGTTCACACTAAAAAATTCATTTATTCAATAATAATAGTTCTTCACTAGGAATATTTTTAACTTATATTTGAAGATATTTAAATCAGAATATTTTTACAGCTGAAAATTGTCTACGTTACATAGTAGTTATTTTCTTGAAACGCACGTCCACCCCCACCCCTAAGTGTTCTCCTTTCCCATGTTGTAAGGGGTTGAATTTATACTCAGATAACATCGGTAGAAACACTATCAATAGCTATTTTGATCAAATATCGGCTGTATTAGGATGTTTGAATATTTCAAACCCCGTCCATCCCCGCTCCTGGAGGTGTCTCACCCTTGTTTCCTAGTCGCAAAGAACACATTTTTTCTCCACCGGTGTAGATTTGAATTAGGAACATACAAACAAACAAACATTCTGCTTAATTTATTAGAAGAAGATAGATGAATGTAGAGCCTAGTTTTTCGAAGAAATCATTTTTTTAAAAAAACCATTCCCTTAATCGTATTATTTGTTGTAAATAACTCATTGTAACATTTTATTAACGTTTTTGTTGTGTGCTGTTCATTTAAATTTGATTTCATTCCATTTTCCGCATTCAGTACGTTATCCTTTTTAAGCTACGACGGTTCCACCTCCTTCACCAGAGATATAATAAAGATTTAGCGGTTCTTCTACAATATTTCGTATTTAAGTCACCTACTTGTGGCCGGAGGATAATAATTTCCCTGGCGATGAATTTCTAATTTTTTGCAAGAGCGTTCACACACGCTGTAAGTAAATTCCAGAGATCCAGGCTACTTGATTTCCCTTGGGGGTAAATTGGTAATACGAAGAACGTGCCATGATTTCTTAAAATAAAATAAGGGGGAAAAAAGAGGATAAGGAGATCTCCTATTTTTTCTCCTTCTGCCTTCCAGATACAATTAATTAAAGGGAGCGCCGTCTTCGTTTCTAAGCTCACGTGGTCTTCAAGGAGTCGAATTCAATTTCTCAGAGTAATAGGAGACTGACGGACGGACGAATTAATTAACGTGATTTGGCGAAAGGGAGATGCCTAATTATTTATAACGATTTTAAATTTGTCAACCTGCTGTCTCCCTATCCTTTTCAATTAAAACGGGTATGAAGTGAACCAAATCGTCAATTTTTTATTATTAATTATTTTAAAGGAGTTTTTTCACGGTATCATTTCTTGAGATTTCATTCCTGATTTTAACTCCAATTTTCAGGCTTTTTAGCCAGTGAACGAAATAGATAACTGATAAATTAAAATACCGAATGAAATATTAAGAGAAATAAAGAACATAACTAACGAGGTAAACCTTAATAAAAAATAGTAAAACAAAATAAAACAAGTAAACTAAGTTAGTAATAAAGTAATATATTATTCATAGAATAATTGACTGCATTATTAAATATTATAAATTATAAAAAAATAATCTCTCACAGTCTCTCTACGTTAAAATGTTTTGGTATTGTTTACACCGTGTCAAGGTGTTAGAGATACTGATGAATAGGACTTAGGGAGGTCGGAAGCTCCAGTTTTAATATACCACTGTGAACAAAAAGTAAGTTTGGCCCGGCGGAAGGAATTCATAGTGCACCACACCAAGATAATCAAAGAAAACTGTCAACATAACCTTGATTTTCGATCGACTTTGCCGTGGTCTTTTCGGTCTTGCTTCACCTTTTGCTCGATATTCGCTGGATTGGTCGGTGGTTTCAGGATCGTATGCATAAATCCAAGTCTCTACTCCAGTAATGATGCATTTCAAGTGGACCTGATCGTCAGCCATCAAAGTTTCACACACATCAACGGCAAGCCTTTTTTCCAAAAAATTGAGCGATTTTGGCAGCAATCGAGACTTGACGCGTTTGAGACACAAAACATTCTTCAAAATGGTTTGGGGTGAGCCAAATGATATTCCAACACTATCAGCGAGATCTCTAATTGTCCATCGACGATTTTCAAGCACCAAATCTTTGATTTTTTGGACGTGGCCCTCGTCGGTAGACGTTGATGGTCGTCCAGAGCGCGGTTCGTCTTCAACGCGTTCTCGGCCCTCTTTGAACTCGTTGTACCACTTATAACCGTTTTTTTGTGCCATAGTTTGATCACCAAAGGCCTTCCGCAACATTTTCAACGTGTCCGCACAAGAATATTCGTTCCGCAAACAAAATTTGATGCAAGTTCTTTGCTCAACAAAATCACCCACTGCAAAAATCGAAAAATTCACTTTTGGTTGTTTACAAAAACACGTGTAACTCGGAGATAATTAAACCTTTTAACAAACAGACGCTTGGCAAATATTATAGACAGTCCTACCAACCTAGGGAAAAAATTTACCTGCCTTCCTAATACCCGGGAGTTTTAAATCACAATTTCACCTTAAGTTTTGATCACAGTGGTTTCTAAAGGCGTAATATTTAACAAAACAACATTTGTAGCCTTTAATAGCGAAAAGTAGCGGCTTGTGCGTATGTGCTCATGTGATACAGCACATAAATTAATTTATTAACAATTAATAAAGCTGGTGTTTTTAACATCAATTTCAAATATTTATAATATTGCATTGGATTTTCAGCCGCACATTTAAAAATAAACGAGAAAAACGAAGTAATACATATTTTAATCTACATTAAATATAAATGAATATATGGCCTGTTGTCAGAAAAGTTATTATGAACATAATATTTAACAGAGACTGAAAATATAAAGGCCAGAACATCTGTAAACAAGAAATAATAATTATATAATATTTATGTTTTATTTATCAGCAATTACAGTGTAATCTATAAGCTAATGTGGTAGCTTGTTGTTTATATGTTTAACATTATATAATGATGAGATGCCCTCCAGCGAAGAGAAGTGTTAAAACGCGGTTATTATAAAGCTTATTAAAATTATTTTTATCATTATTTCCACTGTTATCTTTAAAATTCAATGACACTCTTAATCAGCTATGTCAATAACGGGCATTTCGGCTGCAATGCGTGTGAAAACCGCACGTTAGAATTTTTTTAATTTAAATATTATTATAATACATTGTCACGCTATAAATTATATTTATACATAATTGTATTAAAAATTATCACTTTGTTTCTTAAATATTGTTTAGATAACAGAATTTAATTATAATTGTACACTTGGAGTGGTTCCAATCAGGGATGGAATATAATAATTTTTTTCTGACCATCAGGGCTGGTGTTTTTAACATTTATTTTATAAAGAAGTCAGATTATTATAATTGTTATGAATATTTGAATTTACAAATACTAATAAATTAAGAGGGGTATTCTTGGCGTCAATTTATGGGAGGTGGTATGACGTCACTGGGGTTAGCAAATTAATATAAAAGATTAAACTACAACAAAGTTTCTCCAGTCCTTGTTGCCGTCGTGAAAGCCGCAAGAACGGCGAAACAGCCACACGAACCAGACGACAACTTCAAGATATAGGGAAATATTACAGTTTGCTAGTGTTATGTTAAACGTCTTTGAATTTGCGAAGTAAAGCCACTTTCACGATAAGCGCTACCCGTGCAATTCACAGATGATAGATGTCTCTCGCAGTGCTCATGACGTTTCTATTTAGAAATAATACAATATATTTCTTTTCCCCCACCCCATCCGCAACACAGTTCCAGCTGAGTTTAGTCTCAGAAATGTAACATTTCATTATAACAGCAGTTCCTCTTCTCCGCGGAATGAAGCCTGACAGGCGGAGGAATATACATCTTTAGCGAAGAACGTGATCTATGGAACAGACCTTTCGCAACGGTTCAAGACTTTTACATTAGATTTATTATTATTTTTTTTTTCAAGAAAAGAGAATTATTGAGAGAAGAAACGTTAGTTGTAAGTAATTTACTTCTTTTTCTTTTTTACTTATGGCGACAGGACAACGAAACGGAAAAGAAAAATACCAAAGCTTTAAAAGTTATAGTTGCTTCTGTTTTAGATTTAATCACATGATTTACGGACTGGCGGACCAATTTTTTGTACAGGGTTGAATTGGTATTCTTATTATCAATATATATATATATTATTTAATTGAAACAATAAATCATTTTAACAGTTATAACTGTATAACTTCATATTTAAATTAATTAATTTTAATTGTTTTTTGATAGACAAAATTTTTAATATTTAAATTTTAGACACAACGTTTCGTCCCTATTTAGGACCTTTTAGAGTGTATGGATGTTATGATTAACAATTTTTTTTAAGTTGTCAAAAATTTTTAATGTCCGTACTTTGCGGCCTAATATGATTCAGGGACGAAACGTCGTGTTTAAAATTTGACAATAATTTTTTTTTGCCGTCCTATGACGGTTGTAACCAAAATTTAAATTTGTTATTACTATTATATATATTGTATTGATCAACTGGAATGATTAAATGAATTAAATTTGCCCCACGTTGTTGGGCCAAAATGTAATAATTAACTGAAAGGCTTTAATAAAAAAATTAATTAATTAAAAAAAATTTTATTCTTCAAAGATACAAATTATCAGCCTCACTTTGCACATTTAATTTCCTCAAATTCACAAACCAAATTTTATATTATTTTTTATTTTATTTGTGGCTTCCTAGAAAAATACAACTTTATAATTTTACAACAATTTCATCTAATTACTCTTTCTCTCAGGGTCTTTACTGGGCTTGATAGTAAGAACCAACAAATTTAATAAAATATTTAACAAATCAAAATTGAAATGAATGGAATATAAATTCTAAACACAATAAAGAAACGAAAACTAAAGAAGATAACGAAATCTGACTTATACCTTTAATCCTCGTTTACAGACTTTAAATAATTGTTTTTGTACTCACGAATGTCTTTCTGGTACCAGATCTGATTCTTGGAGCTTGAGGGCACAACTCACTAAAAAGGCCTTTCTTCACTGATTCTACACATCATTTTTAAATAACACGGTCGTAGTTCTCGTTGTTATTCCACCTGGAATTTTGGGATCAGGCGCTCCCTAGGTCAGCCCTCGGACGTAAATCTCCTCGATGCCTTTTGTATGCGAAATTCTATTTCTGTGTGGTGCAAACCTTTTGCTTCCACTTTGGGATTTTATATCATGAGTCTCTCCGTCAACAACTATTTACTTGTGTTTTATAGAGTTTAATAGATCTCTCAGTTGAACTTCCTGGACCACGCTATTCGTACTTTTTAGGTCAGCCTCCTCTCTCTCTCGAAACGTTTGCCGGACTGACTTCTGTACGTGCGCGCGGTTTCCAACAACTATCGCCGACAAAGAGCCGTGATTGTTGCTTTCAAGAAATGTACCGCTAACAATCCAATTATATTAAAACAATTAATGGCCTCTAATTAGTATTACAATATATATTATATACACATTTATATGTATATATTGAAAATTGCATGTTACACGAAGAACTCCCAAAATTGTGAAAGAAACGTTGTATTTAAATATTTTTTTTCGTTTTAATTAATTAATACATTTTTCTGACTTTTGACTGTTTTTTTAATACATTTATTTACAGGTTATACTAAATGTGTAATGGTAGACATGAGAAACATGTTTGCATATAATATTTTTTTCAAATATTTATAATTTCTGAGTTATTTTTGGATTAGTTTCGTTTCTTTATTACAATAATTATAATTTTTTTCTTTATTGTAATATTTATTAAACAAAGAACCCTGAAAATAGACTTCAATTTACCCACAAATCATTTATTTTGTCATTCATATATCAGGACGTTTCGACTTATATTAAGCTATATTCATCTGTAAAATATACAGACATTACATTTTGGCTTATATTTCGTAGAACAATTAAGGACATTACATTATGACGTCAACTGGATAGAAGGTTGGGAAAAAATTAATGAATTATTGATAAATGGAAGATTGTTTTTTCATGGTCCTTTGTTTAATATTTTTATATAATTCTCTTCAACGTGTGACATGGCGTTTTCAGCCAGTCACAAGTTTGTTGAAATACGTCAATTAAATTCATTCGCAAGACGATCACGTCTGATAAGTGGAGTATCTCTGATCGGGAATTTTTTTTTGCCCTCTGCGCGATATTTAGCAAATTAGATTTAGTTTAAAATATAAATATAATTAACTTCACGTACTTTGACAATGTTTTGAAAAATAGTTCCAGTTGGTTGCGGTAGTACTGAGTGGGCATAATTGAATATAATATGCGACGAAAAGATAATATTGTAAAATGTACGTAGGATTACCTCTGGTGTGTGTTCCATCTGTGAGAAAAAGACAATCGTACAGGGATGATCGTTGAAGACGTTCTTTGAAGAGAATAAAATTATAAAGGATTGAAAACGGGTTACAGAAGTATTGAGACGAATAGAAAGAGAATATATTGTAACTAAAGGAGAAATCAATATGGTCTGTATGTTTATCTCCAATTCTGTTAAAGACAAAGGAGGTTGTAGGAGAGATATGGAACACGACGCAGATGTCACGTTATACCCACAAACCCCCGAACCCTTCTACGCCATTATCCGGAACTAGTGACGTCACACCCTATTCGTAGCAGCACGTAAAATTCAAAACCGACACCAATATAATAATAAACATGAAATTTACTTACTTGTCCTTAAGAATTGTAGGGGCACAAATTTACTAAACGAAATATCGTTGCGTTAGAAATTTTATATTTATCGTCATCGTCAGGCTTATTTTCGTTCTGCACCATGCCGTTATAAATAAATACGTCAATATTATCCTATGAAATTTGTTTCATCGACGCTATTGCACACGTAAATTAAGTTCTTGGCTCACGATATCATTAAAAACTTTCAGAAAATCAAGCATATAAACCAACTACACGAACAATGTAAATCCACTGTAAGAATTTTAATTAACCGTATTCTTAACTTCAATTGTTCTCAGAGAATTAAATTATTACATTCAACTGATAAAATATCAATGATTAACTAAAACAGTCATTACGGTAATTAAAATTTATCTTATTTATTTTTAAAAGTTCTGTTAAATAAGTACTAATGTATATTTAAATCATATAATATAATAAAAATTAATAGATACATTCAATATATATATATTTTTTTAGGGCAACAGGCTACATGAGGGTAATCCACTTTGGGCAACTCCCCTTTAATAGAATAGGAAGGGATTTATAGCCCCCGGGCTATATTTTAAGGATCCTACCTGGCATTCGCCTAAAGAAATGCAGGGAAAACCCTAGGAAAACCTGCATCAGGTAGGTCGGGCATTGGGTACTTGTCCCACGCCCTTCCGATAGCGGGAGAGGAGTTTGCTGTGGGGACGCAGCATTCCATTCTCCGTGCCTCGACCAGTTTAGGAGGCAGCTGGCCAACTATTCCAATGGGAATAGCGAACAACTCTTACCGTATGCCCAAGGTCTGCGACCCCGGAACATACACCTCTCAAAACAGGCCGAGGTGCCTCGGCTTGTGGGAACCTTAGTTCAAAAACGGAGAGGAAAAGGCATACCCAAAGGCAGCCCCTTTTTTCCTAGGGGTTTCCCTGCATTTCTTTAGGCGAATGCCAGGTAGGATCCTTAAAATATAGCCCGGGGGCTCTAGTAAACCCTTGGCTACCTTCCTCTACCCTTCCGCATCCCCCCTTTCAAATCCCTTCCTATGCTATTAAAGGGGAGTTGCCCAAAGTGGATTACCCTCATGTAGCCTGTTGCCCTAAAAAAAATGTTTTTTATTATTATTTTCAAATGCGAGGTTTAAATGAACGAAAAACTTTGGGCTAAATTACATATATTTGAATATGAAGAATGATGGGATATGTTCAATATTGACAGTAATTTTTATTAAATCGCTCTTTTTTTATTTTGAGTTTGAAATAAAGGAAAATCCTATGTCAAATAACAAATATTTGAATATGAAAAATGAAGGGAAATCGAGAATATAGAAAGAAATTAGCATTATTCTTTCTTTTTCATTTTGAGGCTTAAATGAAGGAAAATCCTTTGATAAATTCTAAATGTTAGAATAATTAATTCTCATAATTGAAGGGAAATATTCCATATAATCAGTAACTTGCATTAAACAATATTTTGAATCTAAAATGAAGGAAAATCCTTTGTTAAATAATAAATACTCAAATTATTAAATAAAGAGTCATACTTAACGTAATTCTACTGGCAGACGATATTATTATTTAGGTATTATTCTCCGCAGATAATATTGGCGGGACTTCAATATATTGTTCTCGGAGTTCAACCGGGTTTTGCATAATTATATTAGAACGTTCTAATATAATTATGCAAAACCCGGTTGAACTCCGAGTACAATATGTTAAACAACTTCACCGGAAAAGGCTTCAATCTTTGATTGGCGGGACTTGATAACGCCGGTAGCTATTACGGCACATCAGCGGTCTCATAATCGTCTTTAGCCGAGATTATTAAAATAATTTGTTGACTTGGTCATTGGTTTCAATAGCTTATTCTATTGACTAATTGTTAATAAGTACTCATTAATACATTTCTTGTTTTTATACGCACATTGGGAAAGAATAACAGCCAAGTGATGACGTCAGAGTGACGTCAGTTAAATCTAGTCAGAAGTGTAATGTCCATGTTTTCATGTCCCTTGGACAGAGATAGATATTGACAACGTGAGAAGGATCTCTGATGCATTAGCTAGTTGTATCTTTGACGTTTATGTTACGAAGTTATTGTTTCTGTTTTGTGAAGAAAAATAAAGAAATAGTATTGAAAGTGTTTTTCGTATGTTTTCAACGTTGAAAATTCAATTATCATTATAGAAGCTTCCTAACAGCCCAGGCGGATCTACTGCGCTCAATCCGGAAAACAAGAGTCATGATATCGTAAAAATCAAATATAAACAATTATAAGTGGTGAATTGTGTTTGTTTTTAAGCGTTGTGAACGCAGACCTATTTCTAAGGATACCTCGAGACTATAAGGGTGTTAGTGTTGTATTCAATAAAAGAAGTATAAATTTTCATATTATTGTAATCTCTGAAAAATGTGTCGAGTAGTTATTTATCTAAAGTTGTGACTGAATAAAAAAATATTGTTCGTTGATATTTTTGTTTTATATAATCGAGTTGACATTACTCTGGAGACAGACATTTATTATTTATCACAAACAGTCGTTTTGACTTCACCAAATTTGTAATCATTATAAAATATCTAGTCATCTCTGTCTGAGACAATATTTACTTAACTGACTCTTTCAGTTCCCCCTTGAAGAGTTGGATGACTTGTCTGTGGACCAGCGTCAGGTTCCGGAAGGTAAAGTTGCGGTTCGCAACCTTGTAGTGAAGTGTCATGGCAGAAAAATTTCAAAATCCCGCCCTTCCTGTAGTTTTTTTTTGCGGCGGTAAAATTTCATATCCGACTATAGAAAAGACTAAGAAATTATAACATACCGTCGGCGTCAGCTGCGGAAGAATACGACCAGGACACCGTGGTAGTGTCGGGATAAATTTTTCCCCTCGTGGAGCAATCGTTATTAAGTTAAGAAATATGCAAAGGCCAGACCATCGGTTCCTCCCCCTCACTTCTACATTTGCATAATGTGATTGGTCTCGGAGCTTCAACTAACCTTTTGATACAAGGAGAAGAAGCGAGAAGTGAGACAGCACCAGAAATAAGACAGACGCAGAACACAATTTGATATGATTTCCAGAGTGTCGACACGGTTAGTTAACCAACTTTATAGGAAAGCGAAATAAAATTTGCCCCTGCACTTATTCTTTCCATAAAAAGGAAAAGACTCAAAGAGATACAGAACCGGGGAGGGGGGGGGGCAACGAAGAGACTTGATAACCTCAAGTACGGGAATAATATATTGTAATAATCAACAATTAAGTCGTTTAATTTGCCCCGCGTTGTGGTAGCCAATATGTAATAATCAACAATTAGGTGACTAATTTAAATTAAAAGAATTTGCCCCACGTTGTGGTGCCAAAATGTAATAATAAACAATTAAGCTTTATTTAATTTTCGCCCCACATTGTGGTGACATTAAATGTAATAATTAACAAAGTGAGGTGATTTAAGTGAAAAAGATAAAAATTAACAAACAAAATAATTTATTTTCCTTTAGTGGCTTTCAAAGAATAAAAGACAATTACAAACAAGATTTGAGATCTGTTCTCTCAGGGCCTTTACTGGGTTTCATGATTTACAGTGAAAATTATTGAATGATCTTATTAACAATCCAGTTTAAGAATTTATTTCAAAATAATATGTTGATAAATGAAAGAAAAACTACAAGAAAAACGAACGAAATCTGACTTTACCTTTTAGTTAGCGTTTACAGATGTTATTAAGGTTTATGTTACTTACGCATTGTTCGGCTGGTACCAGCATTCTTTTTGCGCTTCAAAAGTACACTATATTGCAAAATTTTTACACAGATTATAAATATTTGTCACAGATTCTACACTTATGGAATTTCTATGCGCCCAGTAACTCGGATGATCCTCTCCAAATTGGTCAGCTATCTGATGACTGCTTGCTTACAGGAATCTTACGAGTTGCAGATTTTTTTATAGTCTTTTACCTATTTACTTATCGATTTGGATTGAAACTGCAAAGTAGCTTAGTAAAGATTTATTTTTAAATGTCTCTCCTTTCGTGGCTGATCTATTTCGCTCCTCGCTGTAGACTGCTAACTGACTATGCTTTTGCGCGCATAAACGCCATTCCGCGCTCTCAATAATAGGAACAGAGCTCGCCACTCATTGTCGCTCTGCTCGCTCTCACTATAATACAAACTGTTCGCTAACAATTCAAATTATTTAAAAACAATTGATTGATTAATGAATTGGAATTACAAAATATAGTAAAGAATAGATCCCACTAAATGTGTAGAATCATCATTTTCTTTCCGAATTAGCTGAGTCGTCAAAATACTTACACGAATCTCCTAAGATGTTTTGTAATAGGAGAATGTTTATAAGGTGGTAAATTTTATGTTCCTTAATTAAGGATCATAAAACCATGAAATGAATGATTGTGATTATTCAATCAATTTTGATGCAATTATTATTATAAATACAGAAACTAATTTTAATAAAAGATTAATGTCAGAAATGCTCAATATTAAGATCCAACAAATTTTCTTTAAATGTAAAACGATACACTTATAATTTAAAAAGTATTTATGACGGCTTATTAAATAATCTGTTAATTTTTATCTTGTATTCATATTCTTTGTAATGCGTTGTAACTTTGCCTAAATCACTTCAGTCTGTCTCTAGTATTGACAAATACTGTTAATATTAAACGACACAGTAAGTCTCAACAAGTTATATAATATTTACTTTCAAGTTCTTTGACTCTTAGCATGAATATGTGATTTTAGTTTGTTGTTCAACTACAGTCTTAAATTATTATTATTATTATTTTTGGGTAACAGGCTACATGAGGGTAATCCACATAGTGGCAACTCCCCTTTAATAGCATAGGAAGGGATTTGAAATAGGGGATGTGGAAGGGTAGAGGAAGGTAGCCAAGGGTTAACTAGGGCCCCCGGGCTATATTTTAAGGATCCTACCCGGCATTCGCCTAAAGAAATGCAGGACAAACCCTAGAAAAACCTGCATCAGGTAGGTCGCCAATTGGGTTCCTGTCCCACGCCCTTCCGATAGCGGGAGAGAAGTTTGCTGTTGGGACGCAGCATTCTCTTCTCCGTGCCCCGACCAGTTTAGGAGGCAGTTTGCCGACTATTCCAATGGGAATAGCGGAAACTCTTACCGTATGCCCAAGGTCTGTGACCCCGGAACATACATCTCTCAAAACAGGCCGAGGTGCCTCGGCTTGTGGGAACCTTAGTTCAAAAACGGAGAGGAAAAGGCATCCCCTTCGTATCTCTCCTACAAGGTTCTGCCTGCGAGAGAACTTCCCTCGCGAGAGAATAGCCCTTGCAGACCTGTTCCTCAGTTTGAAATTATTCGCCTTTAGAAAAAGTCGCTAATCCGCGTCGAAACATCCAGCAGCTTTAAATTTAAATTTCATTTGTTTAAAGTGTTTATTTTTTAATTTTTACCTTTATAACTGCCGTTTTAACATTATTATTAATTTATTGTGTTGTAAATATGTTTAGTATACAGCTCCTATGAGTAGAGTTATGAGAACTGCAAAATATATAACATAAATGATTTAAAAATAACCTTAAATAAACTGTAACATTAAAGTCTTTACCTTGTATTGATTATGCAAAATGTGGGTTCCTAATTATCCTTACTATATTTCTGTTTCTTTGACCTGTTTCTTTCGCCTCGCTCAGAAGTCCCCTTTTTTTCATCTTCTGTTTTTCTTTTTAAAAATTCACCTTAACTTCAACCAATCTAGGCAATGGAAAAACCCTAAAAATAATTTCTACTAAGTTATTTCCAGTTTTTCAGAATAGTTACACAATTATGAAATTATGAAAAATGTTGGTTTCCTAATTATCCTTACTATATTTCTTTTTCTTTGGCCTATTTCTTTCGCCTCGATAAGAAGACCCCCTTTTTTTCATCTTCTGTTTTTCTTTTTAAAAAATCACCTTAACTTCAACCAATCTAGGCAATGGAAAAACCCTACAAATAATTTCTACTGAGTTATTTCCAGTTTTTCAGAATAGTCACACAACGCCTTTTAAATACATTAAATTTAATTCAAGAACAGAAGCAAAGATCAACATCTAAAGTGAATTACCTGATTTGGATAGAAAATTTTTAACTGGGCCGGGAATCGAGCCCACGATCTTCTGGTTAGTAAGCGTGGCAGTCGCTCTAACCACTGAGCTACAATTTACCAAATCACATCCTTGACGGACTAATTTTAGGACTTCAATAGAGAGTGGACGTCAATGTTACATTGAATAAATTCAAGAACTATAATAAATTATAAAAACAGGTGTGTTTCTTTATGTCTGCGTAATTTAGAAGAATTTATATAAACTTAACGAGGAACAAAAATAAATCCTGGAA
This sequence comes from Zhengitettix transpicula, assembly GCA_037074705.1. Classification (NCBI taxonomy): domain Eukaryota; kingdom Metazoa; phylum Arthropoda; class Insecta; order Orthoptera; family Tetrigidae; genus Zhengitettix; species Zhengitettix transpicula. The sequence continues at coordinate 68,508,877 of CM073594.1, forward strand.
CTTCGCTGACGTCACCAGCGTCCCTGGTCAGCCATTGAGGTAAACGTGACGTAACAACTCGACTGAGGTGTAGAACGCGGAGGGAGAGAAACCAATTGTAATATTCGTTAATGTTTTATTTCCCCCCTGTATTATTATTTCGTCAGTTGCTGAACATCGCCGCGGAGATTAATCACGCGCGTGTTAGATTAATCGACCACACATCATAATTCAGGACGACAAACGCCGTCTCTCTCTCTCTCTCATCCTACCTATCAGCACAATTGGCTTTAAATCAGCAGAAAAAAATCTGCGAGTTACCGGATACAATGCGTTATTGTTTCTGCGAATTGTCGCAGATTTTCCGGACTGATTGATTGAAAGCCTTTCTGCCGTTATTAATTCTTCTGCGAAGGGTTTTGTTTGTTTCCAGGGCTTCGAGACGGGGTGCAATGGAAACAACACAAGCTATATAAATATAAAAGAACATTCGGCTGTTCTCGTGTATTTATCCTGTTCTTCAAAATCGTTTAGAATTTTTTGCAGAGTTGGTCGAAAGTGTCCTTGTAATAATCAACCATATTGGTTATAGGAAACCTTTTATATACGGTAAAATACACGTTAGAGACAGATAATTTTAATTAAGGTCAACAGGTTAGGTTAAGATTCTTGTGTCAGAGCAACTATTATTAGTGTTGTGTCTAGCAGCTGGCATTTTCCTCGGTCTGTAAATCTTCCTTCCAGCAAATTAAAAACGATTTACAAACGACATTTTCCTAAACATCATAAACGCCGTAAAAAATTATTACCCGGACACAAACAACAATTCCTCCTCCAATAACGATTTTATAGTTTTATAATACGGGTTTGTTTAAGTCGAAGGCCCCGTCCAATAAACGCGTCTGGCTTTCAAACGGCACGGGGTCGGTCGTTAAACGCCTCCTCTGCCTCTCCTGCTGATGCTATTATAATCTCAGCCAGTGTTTAGCTTTCATCTGCAATGGTTTGGCTGCTTAAACACATTCATGAATATAAACAGACACACGCTCGCCAGTACAAGGCTGCTTAGCAGTTATCATAGAAGCGCTGAATCCTTCGTCATGTCGTCGGTAACGAGGCCTCCCATTGGTCCAAGAGAAGGACATGGCTGACAAAGCGACTGGTCACTTTCATGTACGTATGTATATTATTAGCTGGGATTGGGATCGTTCCCGGTGGCAGTTTAAAACAAATACATAAACAAAAGTGGAACAAATAAATAAATAAAACAAATTCGAAAGAAGAAGAAAAAAAAGTCTTAGAAATTTGTCCTTGAAATTATTCAGTTTACTTCAGAAAAATATGGACATAAACTTATTTATATTATATAATAATCTATATAATAAAAAAGGATGTATATTTGTATGTATGTATGTATTTACGTTGTTCTTTATACAAATTTTATCGCGTGGACAGAATGCAACAAAAATTGGTATACGTATTCTGCCAAAATCAAGAACCGGTACTGTGAGGGTGAGAAACGCCTAGCATGCATGTGGAAAGAATTATAATTAAAAACCGTGATCATTAAATATTAAATTACTGCGCGCCAAGAGACAATGACGTCACGCGAGAGAAAGACGTTACTACGCAACGAACAAAGGAAATATTTCCTTTATTAGGAATGAAATAAAGCAGAAATATTTTCTTTAAATAAAAAGTATAATTTTATAGAGCAATACTCCATCGAATGGTAATAAAGAAGAATACTAATTACTTTACCATCCTTGCGGAAAATGTAAGTTAATTTTCGCGCTATATTAGTTGTGAGTCTAGCTAACAATTTCATCAATGTAATATTTCGTAATGTATGAAGACTGAGTGACAATTGACAATTATATCCTGAAATACTCAAGGAATATATTTAAGTATTCAATTAAATACTTTTTCGAGTTTATATAAATAAGTACACGAGCAACGCCGGGCACCCAGCTAGTAATAATAATAAAATACACTTCACTAATTTATTTATATTTTTCTTAAACCTTCTTATTGGAAGATTCTCCTCAAACACTGCTTCAGGTACACTGTTCCAATCGATCTGTTTAGGAATGAGAATTTTTTAACGTCGGGTTTTTGCACTCTTATTGATTTTAAATTTGTGGTCACCTCTGCAGTGTAAGTTGATTTTTCAATCTTATCCCGTTTGTTTTCCACGCTTTGTTATCTCTATAAATACAAGCTCCCCGATCATCAAAATTATGTAGCAGAAAGCTCCAGCGGTCAGTTAAAAGCTTTCAATCATGGGCGAACCGCTGGAGAATGCGAATCAATGGGGAGAAGACCCAGGCTATAATGTTCACGCGAAAGAGAAACTTCCCCATTGTAGATATAATGGCAGGTGGAACCAAAGTCCAATGGACAAAGTCTGTAAAGTACTTAGGACTAAGGCTGGACAAGCGACTGACCTTTGGGGAGCATATCAAACAGACCAAAGCGAAATGCTATTTAGCAATAAGAAGCTTGTACCCGTTGTTTAAAAGCCGCGGTCTTAGCCTAAAAACTAAGCTCATGATTTACAGGACTACAAGTAAGCCTGCGAGAGGATTTCTCGCAGGTGAACCTTCCCAGAGAGCTCTGGCGGGGGCTCTCACATCTCTCTGTTTTTTTTGATCTAAGGTTCCCACATGCCGAGGCACCTCGGTCTGTTTTGAGAGGTGTATGTTCCGGGGTCGCAGACGGCAAGAGTTGTCCGCTATTCCCATTGGAATAGTCGGCCAGCTGCCTCCTAAACTGGCCAAGGCATGGCGAGGGGTAAGCTGCGTCCCCACAGCAAACTCCTCTCCCGTCATCGGAAGGGCGTGGGACAAGTACCAAATGCCCGACCTACCCGATGCAGGTTTTTTATAGGGTTTGTCCTGCATTACTTTTAGGCGAATGCCGGGTAGGATCCTTAAAATATAGCCCGGGGGCCCTAGTAACCCTTGGCTACCTTCCTACACCCTACCGCATCCCCCCTTTCAAATCCCTTTCCTATGCTATAAGAGGGGAGTTGCCACTATGTGGATTACCCTATACATAGCCTATCTACACCCAAAAAAAAAAAATTTACAGGACTATGGTACGTCCTGTACTTATGTACGGTAGCGAGGTCTGGGGAGTAGCAGCCAAATCCCACATTGATCAGGCTCAGGCAGTGCAAAATAGGTGCATTAAAATAATCACTGCAGCACCTAGCTATACAAAAATGATAGATGTACATAATTTGTTAGGTTTAGATACGATTAGAGAATATTTAGGTGTTAAGAATAAAACGTTTTTTGATAGGGCTAACAATCCCAAATTTGATAACATTAAAATAATTTCGACTAGTGATAGCAACCTTATAGATAGATTTAGTAGGTTTTAGGTTTAGGCTTAGTATAATTATTAGGTTTTAGGGTTTAAATTCAGATTAATGATTACATTAGTTTAGGGCACGCCTTGGCCTGATCAATACAATTAGGCAAGCCATCGCATAAAAGAATAAAAAGAAACAAAGGCAAGAGCTACGCTCGGAACTTGAGTTTAGGACAGCCCTGGTGGCCACCACAAGGTAACGCCGTTCTCTGTATAAATATAGGCGCAAGCTTAAGGTTTTCGTATCGACAGTAACGCGGCCACGCCATTGGTGCAAATTAAAATGTGACGTCACCCGCGCAATAAATTACAAACGAGACGGCCACTTTTAACTGTATCAATACAGGCGCAAGCATAATATTTACAGTCTCTTCAGTTACGCGGCCTCCCATTGGCCCAGGAGGAAATTTGACGTCATCCGTTAAGGAAATGGTGGACGAGGCGGTCGTTCACTTCTCTGTATGAATATGGGAGCAATCTTGAACATTTCCTCACGTCAGTAACGCGGGCACCCATTGGTCCTAGAGGAAATAGGACGTCACCCGTTAAATAAATGGCTGGCTATACGGTCGCTTACTTTCATATTTATAAATACATGCGCAAACATAAGCTTTCGCGTCACGCCAGAAACCTGTTCACTGATTGGTCTAAGAGGAAATGTGACGTCACCTCCGTAAGGACGAGACGGTCGTTTACTTTTCTGTATTATTATTGGCTCGTCCTGTTAGTAACCCGTCCTCTCATTGGTCCGAGGGGAGATATGACGTCACGCGTCAAAGCAGTGTATAAAACCAACCCCAAGTTTGAAATTTTCCTGGCGCCACAAATAGTGCCACTGATTGGTACACATGAAAACGTGACGTCATCCGTGAAATAAATTTCAGACGAGGTGGTCGTTTATTTCTTTGAATATAAACACAAGCACAAGATTTATCGTCACGTCAGAAACATGCTCACTGATCGGTACAAGAGGAAATGTGACGTCACTCGTTAAAGAAATGGCTACCGAGGCGGTCGCTCATTTGTATCTGCATAAATACATGGACAAGCACAAGCCTTTCGTCACGTCAGTAAAGCGGCCACCCATTGGTTCCATCAGAAAAGGTGACGTCACCCGTGAAATTCAAGAATAAAACACTCTTCGGAACCTTCACAAGGAAACATCATTGACGTATTTATATTTCCCTCATTTTGACGATAATGTTACGTTAAATGATGACGTCACGGTGACAAAAATCTAAAAATACGGTCCATTCAGTATCATGGAGGTCTCACAAGTATCCACTATCAAAATTAAACATTTCCGCTGAATTGGCAAACTACAGTTTTTTTTAAAAAAAATTTATATACAGAAATACCACGCTCAGTCACATTGTAAATTTTTCGTGTTTTATTGTGATTTTTCTGCCTAAGTAGCATTTATAACATTTTTGTGTAAAAAATAAATCTATTTTTTTTAAAAACAATATTATCAGGGTGAGTAAGGAAGTCCGCGAAAGGATTCTCTCGCAGGTGAACCTCCCCAGAGAGCTCTGGCGGAGGCTACCTTTTGGGATGCCTTCACATCTCTCTGGTTTTTTGAACTAAGGTTCCCGCATGCCGAGGCACCTCGGCCTGTTTTGAGAGGTGTATGTTTCGGGGTCGCAGACCTTGGGCATACGGTAAGAGTTGTCCGCTATTCCTATTGGAATAGTCGGCCAGCTGCCTCCTGAACTGGTCAAAGCACGGCGAGGGGAAAGGTGCGACCCCACAGCAAACCCCTCTCCCGCTATCGGAAGGGCGTGGGACAAGTACCCAATGCCCGACCTACCCGATGCAGGTTTTTCTAGGGATTTCCCTGAATCACTTTTAGGCGAATTGCCAGGTAGGATCCCTAGTTAACCCTTGGCTTCTTGTGTGTAAATAATATATTAATAGTCTTAATATAATATTGATATAACATAAAAATTTCAAGTATCTAGAGGTATTGCCTGGAGGGTGGGGGTGTAAATTAATAATTTAAATGGGGATTAATTCTTTGCTTTCCATGATTAATTGATAATAATAATATGACGCCGAGCTTGAGTTATTTTCCCAAAAAGGAGGCCAGCCTTTAATAGTCTTAAAGAATCCGCTTCTTTTCCAGTTTATGCCAGTTTTTCAATTAAATAAGGATTGAATTAAAATAATAATATGCAAATTATTTTTTGCATAAAAAATGTAATCCTCAACCTTTTGAAATCTTGGACAGATTTTCACATTACTACTTTGTCAAGAAGTTACAAAAGATGATGACGTCACGGCGGCTGGAAACTAAAATTCGGTCCATTCCATAAAATTAAAGGTACTGATATGTATTAACTCATAAGTAACGAATTAATAAACATATATAACGGTTAATTATTTAAATGATCGCTTTTAGAGAAATATTGGTGTTATTGAATAATATAATTATTAATTTAAGATAGGGATTGGGCAGACTGTCTTGGAAACGTTACAATAGTTTAAAAACCAACTTACCACTCACAGTTTTAAAATTTATGAGCTCTCAGCACCTTTTCCCCTTTTCAAATTTGCAGTAGCGAATTTATCAAGAATTAAACATATATTACGTCACAGTAATGACGAAATACCTAATATCGCACCTACTTGAATTAAAATTGTGACTGATAAATTGTATTTTTAATACTATTATATCATATTAATTTACTAATTGCTTTCATATTGGTTGCAAATATGTCGAGCTTGAATTATTAGAGGTGGCAAATTCAATAATATTTACATATAAATACCACAATTTTCAGTCTCAATATATTTATTTCGATCTTTTTGATCATGATCATCTATATAGTTCTTCTCAATCTCACTATCAACTTTTTAAAAAAACGTTCGTGTGTGTGTGTGAAAATTGTACGTAGAAGAAAATTTTTATAACGTGACAGTGAGATTAAAAACACCGAAAAGAATTTTATAAATGATTATGGTTAACAAGATCGAAAGGTTCAGTAGAAAGCGAAATAAATATCTATATTAAGACAGAAAATATTGTTTTTTTTACTGTATTAATTTTGAACTGTTATTAACCAATGTAAATAAAATAGAAAAAAAAGTTTTTTAATAGTCTCGGACAGGTGTTATTTTTCGGTTTAAAGCTGAATTATTAAAATATTGGGCATTGAGAAGTAAAAAAAAAATTATAATTTATATTTTTCAAAAATCAGATACTTTTCCACCACCGTCGTATTTTTATTCCATCTTGCAGCTAAGGGACACAAAACGCTGACGTCATTGCTACTGAATGATAAAATACGATCTATTTGGCGAAACAACACTCGTGTTATATTTGTTTATTAATATACATTTGGAAATAGTAAAAATTACCGTTGTCCATGACAAGTATCGAAAGGTATTTTGGAAACTAAATTATTCAAAACGGTTTTTTTAAAAAAATCAATTATGACTCTAATCTCTAATTATTAAGCAAAAATATTAAATTTGATCATTCTTAAAGTAAGGTACCTTTTCCGGTGTCCCCGAAGATGTTCAGGAGTTGATTATAATAATTAGTGTTATATATTTAGTTAGTGCAAGTTTGAAGGTTTGGTTAGTAATATTACAAATGTAACTCAAAATTCAAAACAGAACTTAAAGGTATATAAATTCCACAAACAAAGAAACGTCTGTTCCCGTCGATTGTAATGTAATCGGCAGTTTGTAGGTTAGGAATTGTCCGCGATGACGTCACAGTTTGTTTTCGTGTAATAGTGAGGTTTATTGACAGCGGAATGGCACGTCACAAATCTATCTATAAAAACAACGCAACTACACAAAGCAATATTACAAGAGAAAGACTCAGAAGGACTGGCACTGCTCCTGCATCTCCGGAGGCACGTTGTAGTAGGTGACGTTGTTGACGTAGTACGTGGAGAGGCGGTACTCCTGGTTGGGGCGGATGCCGTCCGTGAGGATCCCGTAGGTCCCGTCCTCGCGGTGTCCCACGGGCATCAGCACCATCAGCCGGTAGCCGCACGAGTCCGAGATCTGCTTGTAGACCATGGCCGGCGACGTCCTGTTGGGCGGCGAGTCGGGCTCCGAGGGCGGCGACGACGTCGGCGACGACAGGCGGTGCAGCGGAGGCGCCGGCGGCGGCGCCACGGGCACCGGCGTGCGGATGGGTGGCGGCGGCGGCGGCGGCTGCTGCTGCTGCGACTGCGGGGGCAGCACGACGACCGCCCCCGTGAGGAAGGCGGGTCCCGGGAAGGGCGGGATGCGGGGGACGGAGCCCGGGGGCCGCATGAGCAACGCGTGAGTACGCCGCCGAGGAAGGCCGTTGATCTGCTGCATGCTGCTGGCGACGGTCGTGACGCCCCCGCGGCGGCGCTTGCTTCGTTTGCTGTTGTACCGCGACTTGGACGCCGTCAAGAAAGAGGCCATTCAACACCTTACACCTGTCACACTGGCTCCGAACGACCTTTTAATTCCCGCAAGAAACTACAACAAATTGTTGGTGACTTTTGTTTCCGGGGGGGCAAAGCACTCAGAAGACAATGGCCGTCACGACTGGGTTGCTTACGATCACTGGAACCAGCGACGCTACACGACGCGACGCCAAGCGGCCCTGACGCAACTGTCAACATTAATCTTTCACGACAAACATTAAATCGTTGATTTCAGGAATCTGGAATTAATCAACACCATAACCCTGTTCGATTTCCTTCGGAATAAATTTTTAAAGAGGCAGAACACCAGAATATGTATGACACAAGTCAACAGAATTTTTTTTTGCTACTCAGCAAACGTAAAAAGTTAACGTATACAATTGCCTCATACCACAGTAAACAAAAAGTAAGGTGAATTTATTTATAAAATATAAATTCTTTATTTATTCTTCCAAATCAATTTAATCCCCTTCAAAGTAATCCCCGTCCGATAAAACGCACTTTTTCTAACGCTTTTTCCAGTCCTCGAAACAGTCGGTATAGTCTTTTTCCGGTATAGCCTTCAAGACCTTCTTCGATTCGGTTTTTATCTTCTCAATCGTGTCAAAACGGCGTCCCCGCATTGGCCTTTTGAGTTTGCTGAACAGCCAGAAGTCGCACGGAGCCAAATCAGACGAATACGGTGGTTGCGGAACGATACGAGTCGAGTTTTGGGCAAAAAAGTCGCGAAGAACCAATGCAGTATGACATGGTGCATTATCGTGATGAAGGAATCAAGAGTTGTTCGCCCATAATTCCGGCCGTTTCAGACGAATAGCTTCACGCACACGACGCATAAAGCTCAAATAATATTCTTTGTTGACAGTTTGGCCCGGCGGAATGAATTCATAGTGCACCACACCACTAAAATCAAAGAAAACTGTCAACATGGCCTTGACTTTCGATCGACTTTCCCGTGGTCTTTTCGGTCTTGCTTCACCTTTTGCACGATATTCGCTGAATTTGTCGGTGGTTTCAGGGTCGTATGCGTAAATCCAAGTCTCGTCTCCAGTAATGATGCATTTCAAGTGGTCCTGATAGTCAGACAGCAAAGTTTCACACACATCAACGTGACGCTTTCTTCCCCAAGCAATTGAGCGATTTTGGCACCAATCGAGACTTGACGCGTTTGAGACACAAAACATTCTTCAAAATGGTTTGGGCTCAGCCAAATGATATTCCAACACTATCAGCGAGATCTCTAATTGTCCATCGACGATGTTCAAGCACCAAATCTTTCATTTTTTGGACGTGGCCCTCGTCGGTAGACGTTGATGGACGTCCAGAGCGCGGTTCGTCTTCGACGCGTTCTCGGCCCTCTTTGAACTCGTTGTACCACTTATAAACGTTTTTTTGTTCCATAGTTTGATCACCAATGGCCTTCCGCAACATTTTCAACGTGTCCGCACAAGAATATTCGTTCCGCAAACAAAATTTGATGCAAGTTCTTTGCTGAACCCAATCACCCATTGGAAAAATCGAATAATTCACTTTTGGTTGTTTACAAAAACACGTGCAACTCGGAGGTAATTAAACCTTTTAACAAACAGACGCTTGTCAAATATTATAGACAGTCCTACCAACCTAGGAAAAAAAATTACCTGCCGGGAGTTATAAATGACAATTTCCCTTACTTTTTGATCATAGTGGTATACTAATGATCGAAACCAAGCTTCTCTATAATAAAAAAAATAAATTGGGGTTTTAACGTTGTATTTTTTGTACTACATACGGCACATCACGCGGTTAAAAATTTTAAACTACAAAAGCGAGTCGTAGGAATCATATCTGGTGCGGATTGGAACGCCAGTTGCAAGTCTATGTTTGGGAAACTTGGGATTTTAATTTTTCCTATATTCTAGAAATTTTAAAGTTGGCCCTAATCGGAGCAAATCCTTTATGCAACACTAGAAACCGCTCTCAACTCCACATTGAAAAACATCGCCTAAACCTTTTTGAATCAAGCATTCGCTATTCCGGGATAAATCTATGCACAATTTATTTATAAATCTTTGTTAATTAATGGAGCACATTACTCGCTGAAAGTGTTTGTAATCAGTAAGGATAGATTAGATCCTCCTTAGTAAAATAGTTTGATGGTCTCCTATAACGTTATGCTATTATTTTATAAGTATAATATTGTAGAATGTAAATGACGACTAATTTTCTTGTTCACGTTCGACGGGAACCGAAGTAATATTTACTGTTGGTAACTACGTCGAATTAAAATTGGAGTTTAAAATAGATATCATTTATTGAATTAATGTTACATTAGTATCTTTAACGTTGTTTTAAATTATGCATTTTTTTTGTAAAGTACAATGACTGTTTTTTGAAAATTGTGATTGTAATATTTTATTATTTTCTTGAAATAATATATTACGACGTATCCTATTTCTCTTCGACCGAGGACTAATGGAATGAATAATAAATTCAAATTAATTCGACATGTACTGAAGGAAAATGATTGTACGTTCTTTAGTGCTCAATTAATGGAACACCAGAGCAGACTTGCAATTTAGTAAAGACTTTGTGTTTTCCTGACAGCAAAACTGCTGAGCCAAATAAAGGACTTTCTAGATTATTTTATTTGTAAAATACAAAAAAAAGAGGTAAAATAAATTTTTTGAGGTCCAGGGTCAATAGAAAAGTCGAAGTTGGATTTGCTTATTACAAGACATTGCGGAATATTTTCTCAGCTACGAAAGTACCGATATAAGTTTCCTGCAAAATTAAAGCTTAAATGAATACGCCGTTTTATTTGTTAGTAGTTGGGTGGCCGGCGTTGCCCGGGTTGTCACATATCCATCCATAACCCCCGATTTGACTCCAATCTCGGTTACTATTGTGCTAATGTTATGTAACGCGCCTCGTCCCCTATCCGTAAATGTGCTCACCTTGCATGCCGAAAGGGGTTGAACTCATTGACCCCGAAAACATTCATTCCACGAATACATCGGCCGTTTTAGCATGTTCGAAAATTTCCACCCCCGCTACTGTGGGTTAAACAAAAAATATTTAATGGGCGCAAAAATCGGCCCAGTCCCTCCCACCCCGCGCGTTGCCCAGGTTGTGATTATTAAACTCAGCGACTTCCATAACCCCGATTTTACTCAAATCTCGGTTGTATTCGCGTTTTGTCTTTGTTGCGCCCCTAAATGTGCTCCTTTCCCATGCTGTAGGGGGTTGAAATTATGCACAGATAAACTATTTATCGCTTTGACGTCTAAAAATGATTATCCGACTTAAATATCTGCCGTTTTAGCATGTTTGAATATTTACACCACACCCTCGCTTCTCTAGGTGGCACATGGCGTGTCTCACCCCGACAGTGTTTGTTTCCTGGTTGCAAGGAACACGTGTACGAAATTTGGTGAAAGTTGTTGCACGGGTGTAGATTTGTATTGGGAATATGAAAACAAACACACATACGTACATACATACATACATACATACAAAGAAACAAATATTATTAGTAGAAGAATATTGATGAAACAGAATGGAGCTTAATCCGAATAATTCGTTAATTTATTTGTATAGGAATTTTTCTACTTAGTAAGCGAAATCTGCAATAATTACGGTTAAAAAATATGATAATGACACTTTTTACAATATTAAAAGCTGAAAAAAAAATTTTGTGAGGAAAAAATTTATTTACTCGCTAAGTTCGTTAATAACAATTTATGGTGACTTGAGAATCTATTACTTTAGTAAATTTTAGTACCCTCCTTTTGTCTAAGCTGATGTTTACGAGTCTCACGAATAATAATACTAAATAGATAGACATGCTCGTTGTATGTCATGTATATATGGACAGGTCGTAAGCGAAGGGGGAAAGAACTAGAGTTACCGCGGTGTGTCGTTTACAAGGGTAATAAACGTCAATTGCCGTGCTCGTATTTCTCCGATCAAAGCCATTTCGCTAATGGACGCCAAAATGGGGGGTGAAACATTAATGACGTCCTTCGTAAAATAAACAGAATAAGTATTTTCCAAAGCAAAAGTTGTCTCGACGGACGGAAACAAGTCGGAAAGAAAAGTTGTGTGGCAAAATATTAAATAAAATATGCAAGGACAATGTTCCGTTCGTCTAGGGAGTTTTCAGACACGCGGTTGGCTGTAGTGTCAATTTCAGTTCCGCTCCGAATTGTGAGCACACAAACATTATACCAAATTATAAGTGAAAATGAGGCTTAAGAGCTTTTTGAAAAAAACGTGTGTAAGTTGCACGGGACGAAACGGAACAGAAATCCGTGACACGGTAATGACATTATTAATTTTTATTAATATCAATTTGCAATGTCATTAATTTAGTAAGATATTTTTCAGTACAGTTTAATAAAACATTTAAGAATTTGTCTTTACGAAACTTATTGTGAATTTTTAATCAACAGCGAAAATTTATTCTTTTCAAATGTTAGACTGCAAAACTAATACGATGCAAGTAAGTATACTAATAATTAAATACTAATAGACGTAATTAGGAAAGAGATGGATAATTTTTAATTTTTTTTTTCATATAAATAGAATTAGATTTGTTGATTCCAATTACTCATTCACTTTACTCAGAAAATAGGACTGTTCAAAGCCACCACCATTATATGGAATATATAAAAATAATTCAACGGTTAAGTATACAACAACCGTGAAAATGCGAAACATTTACAAAGGATATACAAAAATTTACAAATAAGGAAACTCAAAAATATGTGGAGAAAAAATAAATTGGAAATACATTTACAGTAATGTACATTAATAGACAATTGAAGGAATGTATTTCTATAAATCATAAAAAAATAAAATATATAAAGGCAAAAGTGAAACATATATATATATATATATTGCAATACTAATTATAGGCCAGTAATTATTTTATATATATATATATATATATATATATATATATATATATTGTAACACTAGTTAGAGGCCAGTAATTATTTTAAATAAATGGATTGTTAACGGTACAAATTCTTAAAAGACAACAATGTCGGCGGGCTTTGTCGGCGGGTTTTGTCGCGGGCTACGTGCGTTTGCTGGAAGGTCAGTCTGTCTGAAATCGTAGGAGGGAGAAGTCGTAACTTTGAGAGAACGAACAGCGTGGCTCAAATTTAAAATTCAATCGCGAGAGTTGTAAGTTTTAAAATCCAAGTATAAAGCACGGACATTGAGATACTTTGTAAAAACCGCAAAGCAGAATCAAATATTTAGCGACACATTCAGATTCCTACGCGTACTGAGATCAAAATTTTCCACGTAAAGAAAATTGAGTAACAATATGTGTGGCTGATGATCCGGAGGTGAAGCAGATCCAATTCTCGGAGGAAAATAACTACGACCGTGTGTTTGACCATCAAGTGTGCCTTTTTAGTGTAAATTGTGTGCCCGAGCCCCGAAACTAAGTCTGGTACCAGCAGGACATTTTGTAAGTAGAAAGCAAAGTAATTAAGTTTGTAAACGATAGTTAAAGGTATTCGTCAGATTTCGTTCCTCTCATTTTTGGTTTTGCATTGTTTATTACTTAATTTATAAATTTTATGATTGTTCTTTTCTTATCAAGCCCAGGTAAATGACCCTGAGAAAAGTGTTATCAAATTGCTAAAATTTGAGATTTTAAATGCATTTAACCTCAGAGCAAATGTCGTAAATTTCCATAAAAGAAAATAAACTTCCAGAACGATTTATCAATTTGTTAAAGCAGAAAAATAATTATATGATAAATTTAAAAAAATTGTTTTTTAATTAATTAATCATTACATTTTTGGCTTCCACAATGTGGGCAATTCATTTAATTTAATCTTTCTATTCATTACAATTTGGTCCACAACGTGGGGCAAATTAAATCAATTTTTCTTCTTTATTAAATTTCTGCGTGCCAACGTAGGGCAAATTAATTGTAACATTCATGAAATAATCTTTTGTTAATAATTTAACTAATAATCAGTGACTATTCATTACAATATATATATATATATATGTATATATATATTAATACAAGAAATATTTCATACACAAAGAATCAAATATATAAATACTTAAATGAGTGAAATAATAATATAACATAAAAGAATATATAGAATGCCCTCTAACAAAAATATGTGTATGAAAGCATATGCAAAAAATAGACAAATGTGTGAATACATAAATAGATAATTGGGAAAGACGTGAAATAGGATAATATATGTAAAATAACATCCAAAAGCCAATAAATACGTCAACGATGAACTATATAAGTGAGTAAAAAATGAATTAGAGAAAATTATAGCTGAAAAAGTGTTAATATTGTTTATGAATATTATCTTATTACTTTGATAAGAATAATTTTATAAATTACTTCACTTAGCAAAGCTGGAGCTTTCGGCAATGTTGACATATTTTGCAGAGAAAAAAAATTATTACTTATAAAAACTCATTTACAATTCAATAAGAATTTTAGTGAGACTGATAAAAAAGATGACGGATGTAATACAAAAACATAATTAAAACATATCAGTCATATTAAATTTAAACATTTGAAGAAAAGGATTAATATTTAAACTATATCAATGTGATGTTTATGCCAAAAACTAATTGCAGGGATGAAATTGAGAGAAAAATGTGTACATAATGAGAAAAAACACACACATAATTCTACATTGATCCGAGTAAGTCTGTAAAGTGATAAGATAATGATATAGAAAGTACAAAACCACAGAAAAATAAAACTAAATTGGAAACAACATGTAAATACTGTGATAAATATACTGTTTACATATGAATATGGAAATAACTCAAAAATGGAAGTAAAAGAAGGTGTAGACAGGCTATATATACGGTAATACACATAGTGCCAACTCCCCTCTTATATCATAGGAAAGGTACTGAAAGGGGGGATGCGAAAAGGTTAAGAACCCCGGACTGTAGTTTTAAGGATCCTACCAGGCAATTAGCCTGAAAGTGGGGTTTCCTGTGTGAGCTTTCAGCATTCTCTTCTCCCGTGTCTCGACTAGTTTAGGAGGCAGCTATCCGGCTATTCCAGTACGAATAGTGGACAACTCATACCGTACGCCCAAGGTCTGCGACGTTTCAAAATTGACCGAGGTGTCTCGGATTTTTTTTAAAGAGAGCTCTGGCGGAGGTTACCTTTGGGGATGCATTCACATCTCTAAGATTTTTTGAACTAAGGTTTCCCACATGCCGAGGCACCTCGGTCTGTTTTGAGAGGTGTATGTTCCGGGGTCGCAGACCTTGGGCATACGCTATTCCTATTGGATTAATCGGCCAGCTGCCTCCTAAACTGGCCAAGGCATGGCGAGGGGTAAGCTGCGGCTCCACAGAAAACCCCTGTCCCGCCATCGGAAGGGCGTGGGACAAGTACCAAATGCCCGACCTACCTGATGCAGGTTTTTATAGGGTTTGACCTGTATTACTTTTAGGCGAATGCCGGGTAAGATCCTTAAACTATAGCCCGGGGGCCCTAGTTAACCCCTGGCTACCTTCCTCCACCCTTCCGCATCCCCCCTTTCAAATCACTATCCTATGCTATAAGAAGGGAGTTGCCACTATGTGGATTACCCTATACATAGCCTGTCTACACCCAAAAAAAAATTAACAACGTGACTTTACAGTACAAAAGTATGTAAAGATAATTATTCTTGGCATTGATGCAGGGGAAGTCACTCCTGGCTGTAATCTTGAACTTACTAATTAATTTATGGTATTTGTGATAAATTTATTATCTTCTTCTGTCATCCACAACATCATAAACAACACAAGATATAAGCGGAGTATTAAATAAAAATCTTCTGTAAGTTGTACCAAAAGGACAAAAAAAATTCAGGCTGACAAGAACATGATTTTTTTCACACCCTTTCTCCCCTCTTATAGCATAGCAAAGGAATTGAAAGTAGGGAGGCGTAAAGGGAGAGGAAGGTAGCTAAGGGTTAACTAGGGCCCGGGCTGTTGTTTTAAGGATCCTACCTGGAAATTCGTCTAAGAGTGATGCAGGGAAAACCCTAGAAATACCTGCATCAAGTAGGTCGGGCATTGGTACTTATCCCACTCCGTTCCGATGGCAAGAGAGGGGTTATTTGTGGGGTCGCAGCATTCCCTTCTCCGTGATTCTACCAGTTTAGGAGGCGGCTGGCCGACTGTGCCAATGGGAAAAGATAACAACTCTTACCGTATTCCAAAAACCTCTCAAAACAATAATATCTGAAAAAATTACATTAAGGGATTAAGAAACACGTCAAAAGAGACTTTCTAAAAGATTTCCGCTAAGTATCTGATTATACTCTCTGAAACATATATATCTGTCTGTGTATCTTTCATTATTAATGTATTTTATAAATTTATTTCACCCAGAACTGTCAGATTTGATTGAACTGAGATGTAATTATGTAGAAGAATTTTCTTACTTATCTACATATACAGTGTTATTTATCTACGTGTAAATAATTTTTCTGTTTTCATTTTATGTATTTAAAATTTTTTACTTTTCAAATGATAGATTGCACTTATAAATTTAAAGAAACTAAAGACCGCTTTTCACAGATATTTTAAAATGTTTTATTTAACACTTTAAACAAAGACGTTTCAGAACCTTTTTTCTACTTTATCAGATTTTAATAAAGTTGTTATGTTAATACAGTAAACAATTTTGTGTAATAAAATATTTCAAATCACAGATTTACAGTACATATTTCTTCTATGTTGATAATATTTAAAATTAAATCTGAAATGTTCAACCTTCTTGAAATTTAATAATTAATTTTACCAATTATAATGTAAATATGAACCAGATATTCGTTTCAATTTAAAATGACAGATTAATACTAAGTTTTTTTTATAAAATTGCATAAAAAGTTTTAAAAAAATTGGGTTGTAAATATTATTTAATTTTAAGGTGTCATCATGTGAATTTAGTGTGTTTAAAACTGATTTTAATACGGTAACATTTCTAATAAATTACGTTTTAATAATGTCAATTGTTAAATGTCGCAAAATTTCCACCTTATTCCATTGAAATTCATGGGGATCCTTCTAATTTCTGTAAGGTGACAACATTATGATTTAAAGTTTTGTAATAGGTTTTATGATCTTTTAATCTAGTTTCAAGAGCACGTTTAGCAAATCCTATGTAACATTTTCCTACAGTTACGTTGGCCACAATTAATTTTGTATATGACACTATGTAGTTTTTCGTTTTTTAATTTTGTCTTTGCCTCTGTATATAATTTTTAGGTTTGTTATTGATTTTAAAAAATACTATAAAATTAAAGTTTTTTTTATTTTAGCATAATACGGTAATATTATAAATTTTCTTGAATGTAGTATTACATTTAAGGTTATTAATTCTTTTTGATATATGTTTATTTATAAAGGCTGAGGAGTATTAAATATTATTTAAAGTATTTTTAATTTCGTTAATTTATTATGTTGATAGAAGAGGGGATAATAAAAATATTATAGATGTATTCTACTATTTGTCTATATCTACTTACATGTCCAATTTATTTTTGTAATTACGTTAATAATTTTCAGGCTCTTTACTTGTAAATTACTATATTCTGTATTTATTTGAATTTTTTTACTGTTTTATTTTACTTGTAAAAGATAATTTTGAGTATTTATTATCAATTTTTTCCTTTTTTATAGAGTAACAGGTTACATGAGGGTAATCCACATAGTGGCAACTCCCCTTTAATAGCATAGGAAGGGATTTGAAAGGGGGGATGCGGAAGGGTAGAAGAAGGTAGCCAAGGGTTAACTGTGGCCCCAGGGCTATATTTTAAGGATTCTACCCCGCATTCGCCTAAAGAAATGCAGGGAAAACCCTAGAAAAACCTGCATCGGGTAGGTCGGGCATTTGGTACTTCTGCCACTCCCTTCCGATGGTGGGAGAGTAGTTTGCTGTGGGGACGCAGCATTTCCTTCTCCGTGCTTCGAACAGTTTAGGAGGCGGCTGGCCGACTGTTCCAATGGGAACACAGAACAACTCTTACCGTATGCCAAAAACCTCTCAAAACAATAATATCTGACAGTGGAACGTATTATTGTACGTAATTTGAACATAAATACCCAAAATGTATTTCGAAACAACCCCACTGTTAGAAAATATCTCAGGTTTTGTTATAGTTTAATTTTGTTTTTAAAATACGTTTCAGGTTATATAAAACAGTACATTATGTTTGTAATTATTTTGACATTATCTTTTAATAGATATTATAAATATGATTCTATCCCTTTTTCTATATTAATAATTCACCTTTGAATCACGAGTGCTGGACAATTTGTACTTTACCTTTATCTTGCTCTGGAAACCGCACGTGCTGGTCCCCCCCCCTCCCTTGAGGACGGACATCTCCTAGAATTGATATTCGCCTTTATTGATCCGTAGTGGGAGACATCTTATTCTTTTCTTACCCTTTTTTTTTCTCTCGGCTCATGACGGGGGAAACGGCGGCGATGTGGTGGCAACACTGTGACGGCCAGATCAACCGTGAAAAGAGGGATAGAATAACGCGTCCAACTTATTTCCCATGAGGAAGGGGAACTGTCTCAAATGGACCACTTCCTTACTTGCTCTGTGAGATAACAACCAGAGAATATACACTCTGAGTACTAAAATACACTACCGTATGTTTTTAAATAGTATATAAAAAACATTTATCTATTTATAAGTCTCGAAAATGCGGAGTGCAACATTTCAATATATTAATAATAAAAATACTAAAGAATTTTTGCTTTAATAACTCATTTCCATTTTTTTAGAAAGAATTCCACGAAGAAAGTAAAAATACTCTAGTTACATGTATTACAGAATATTTTTTACTAGTGTCAGTTTTTTTTTGTCTAAGGAGGCTCTTTTAATCCTTCTATTTAATTTAGTGTCCTGAGATAATCCTTAACACTTTTCTTGACGTTGTTAGAGAATCTCTGGGTTTAAGGTTTTAGGAAACGTCACTTGTTCGTGCTCCGTGTACTGAGAGTCACGAATTAGTCTTCGTCCTTCTTCAAGACTGACAACATAATCGCATGCACCTGCTACGGTTTCCTGTTTCATTCCTCTGTCTGTCTTCATTTCATCATTTTATTCATGCCTGCAATATTTATTTTTCATTCTCGCTGCCTTTGTTTCTTTCAAATTTTCCTCAGTTTCTTTCTTTGTTTATTGAAAATCCTTCTTTATATTTTCATTTCTTCACTTTACTTATTCCTTCATTATTCTCTTCTATCCTTCCTTCCCTATTTATTAGTTTTCTTCTCCCACCTCTCTTTTCTATGGGTTTTTAATTTTTTGTTTTCATATTTGTCTTTCCAGCCTTTCATTCCACTGAATTTTTCGTATTTTACCGTATTTACTTCCTTTTTTATCCCAATCGAATTTTCGTTTCCCCTGTTTACTTATTTCTTCTGCCGTTTATTCTTTAAATATCAGTTTCCATTATTATGTTAATTCCTCCTTTCATCCATTCTTTCTTTCTACCATTAAGCGTTATGATATTTCTTTCATTGCCATACTATAATTTCGGCTTTATTTATTCCATTCTAATTTCCCTTTGATCTTTTTTTAGTTTTTACTCTCGGTATTCTTTTATCAATTATTTTAATTCTTTCTTCCATCGTGAAATATTCCTAACTTTTCCTTCCTTTTCAAACTTCCATGATTTCTTTCCGACTAGTTCATTTTACTTTCTGGCTTCTCTCCTTCCATCTTAATTTTCCTGTCGATTCTTGTTTTCTTTTTTTCATTTTTCAAGAATTTATATCCTTCATCTTCCTTTACTTTCCTAATTGTTATCTTTATTTTATTTCCTTCATTAAATCTTCATCCCTACGTATGTTTCCTCCCTTCCTTCATCAATATGTTCCTTACTTCACTACCTACTTCCTTACTTACCGTACTAAAAATTCCACAGTAAATATACTTACGAACGTCGCTTTCCACTTATTTTTTTGCGTTTGTTTTGATTATGACGTAATAGTAATTTTACAACTCACATTTTGTACCCGTTAATAATGATGAATCTGATGGTGCCCGCTCCAAAGATAAGAACAACGTGAATCCAATAATAACCTCTCTGATTTGCTGTCCCTGATTTCTTTCGATCGTTTACGTAAATTGGGATCGTCTTCAGGACGTCGTGGCAATGAGCTGAGTGAGGATTTCCTGACTACATGTGTTGTCGGTAACGAGGACTCGGGGAAGATCCTCTAATGACGTCTTACGTAAGATTTGTAGAAGGAGCGGCTATATATGTATACAGAGTAAGACGCAATTTAAAACTCCACAGGGGTTGACATTAATTATCCACGTCAATGATTAGAAAAATGGATTTTATAAGTAACTTAATAATAAATTCTGAACGTGAAGAAAATTAAAATTGAAGCTGTCTTCAAATAAATTAATTAACTTTTTTGTTTTTTAAGAGGGAGAAAATCTATGGACGATAATAATTAATTACTGAATGTCGAGTAAGACACTAAAGATAAAAATAAAATAAAGGTACAAATTTAATTAATTTAAAAACATGACATAATGTTTCCTTCAATTTATTTCTCTCTGAACTTTCTAAGGCTCACAATTAATCACAAATGTGATAGAGATAAATTTGAAACGTATGAATATCATATTTAAGAAATCCAACACATATGTTTAGTCCTCATTTTCTATTATATATTAGTCACAGCCATAAAAAAAACAATACTGAAGTAGCTTTTAACCGTACTAGGACTCATCTATAAATTATACACAAAGATAGACAAAAAATGATTTTTTTAATCAAAATTCCGACCCTTATAATATTTAGATATATATTTTCATTCACATAAAACTCATATCAGTACTTCTGGAATAATAATCAACCAGAAAACGACAAAAATTGTTTACGATATGCAAAGACTCGAAGATCTATTACGAAACGCCTTGTATGTATGCAACTCATTTAACGCCCAGGTCGTGGAGTGACGCTGGACAATCACGGCGCTTTTCGTCCATCAAGTGGGTTTTGTTAATCAGGAATCGTGAAGAGTGATTTCGTACACGTACACGAAATCTATATAATAAAAATGCACCTGATATTCGTAATATGAATTTAAATGTACGAATGAATTGCAAGAAAACTTGCTAATATTATTATTCCATTAAGGTACCTCGAGCATTATTTACGCCCTTGAGATATTGGACTCTTTTTTGACTGCGTGAAGGTTACAATGTTCTTGACTCCCATAAGATACAAGTAGTTCCAGGGAACGTTCTTCTCATCCTTTAATATATCGGGAGTATTTTTTAATCGCCTTTAAGGTACAAGAATTAATTTTTATGCACATAAAAGAAGTATTTAGATTTCTTGAAGGTACTGCGTGAGTTCTTGACCCCCTAAAGGGTACAAGGGTACAAGGAGGATTTTTTTAACGATTAAACTTCCCGACGGATATTTGTTTTTCATTGTCTTAGTGCAATAAGGATTTTAATTTATTTTAATGTACCAGGATAAATGTTTTACTGATTTGAAGCTAATCGGCATTGGGCAGGGAGGCGACCTTCAAGGGGTTATTAATTGCCCTACACCATATAAAACGTTATGGGATAAATAATAACTCACGAGCAACGCCGCGGCTATTAGGTAGTTGAATAATAAAATAGGGGAGTGAAGGATGCCTGACTGACTAGTCCTACTTCGTGGAATGTTTTATTAATTTGAACTTCTTACACGTTCCGTTTCTTCCCACCTCAAACCCCTTTACTGTATCCAAGAAGCCATGACACGCTTAATAAATGAAATTTCGTTTTTGTTACCCTTAGCAAAGACCTTTAAAAATTTTCTTTAATAACTTGAACCTCCTCTAATGTGTTCCGGAGGGTTGGGAGGTTTCTTTATGTTCTTTTCTTTCCCTTTCGTCGGGGAAAATGAATCAGATTGAGTCTAATTAGTTGAGACGGACGGACGGACGGACAGACAGACAGAGAGTCTCTGTTCTTGACACAAAGTTGTAAATGACATGTTGCTGCTCGCAAGGAACGTTGTAATGGAAAAAGAACTTTGTTTGTTTCTCTTCCTTGTGAGAGCGAATCGCTTTGCCCGGAGGGGTTTATTACGAAGTTTCACATTTTTTTAAAAGCTCCAGAGAGAAACGGAAGAAGTGCAAGAAGTATGAGGAAATGTTAGTGAATTATTATTATCATTTTATTTACAAAACAAAGTTGTGCGAATTAATAATAGTCAAGTCGAGAGGCCGGCCATGTTTGTTACTAAACCGCCTTAAAAGGAACACCACCAAGAAAGTCAAATATCCGTTATATAACCTCAAATATTATATTAGTTGTTTTGAGTATCTGAGATGAAGCGTTAGATAGGTACAGAAACGTTGTGTTTTTTTAATAATAATGGAAAAAAATATCTGATATTTTATAACAATATAAATAAGTCAGCGTATTATAATGTTTATTACACAATAAATTAACGACCCTCGTATAACAGACAATAACAGAAATTAATTTTCAAAAACATAATTTAAAAGTCTGTAAACGTTTCGATCACCGGTTGTGATGTTTGTCAATACTAGAGACAGATTGTAGTGATACGGCCAAAGTTACAACGCGTTACGAAGAATATGTTCAAAAGACCGAAACTAGCAAAGATTAATTAATAAACCACCATGAATGCTGTCTTGATTTAAATTCTTTTAAAAAAACTGTTGAACTTAATATGGAGTATTTCTGAGATTAATCTTTTAATAATCGTCATTTAGAACAATAGCATTATCAAAACGGAAAGAATGATTAAGATCCAAACGATGTTTTTGTAATACGAGAATGTTAAAAAGACTGGATTTTACATTAAACATTCGTTAATTCAGTCAACAAAGATCGTTTAGTGTGACCAATATAACAAGATCAGAAACTATTGCAACCTCATTTTATAAACAACATTATGGAAATCGATGGTATTAAGACAGTATATATGTTTTTTAATCAAAATAAGACAAATAATTAACCGATTTGGCGTTAACAGACATATTTAGTCTTTCTATAGCATTTTAAATTATGTAGATAAACAATCATAATAAGATAAAACAATAAAATTCCAAGTATGTTTTTTTATTAAAATTCATCAATTTTAAAATTAATTATATATACATTAATAAAAAGATTCATTTAAAGAATATTTGCAATGGTTGTATTCATATTCTTTGTAATCCGTTGTAACTTTGGCTATATCACTTCAGTCTAGATCTTATTGATAAACATCACAACAGTTGATCGAAACGTTTAATTTATGTATTGTTAATAATTAATTACTGTTATTGCCTGTTTTACGTCGTTAATTACTTGTGTTTTTGCCTTGATAGACGTTAATTATGTTCTTTTATGATGTTTATTAACGAAAATTAATGTCACGACGTTTCGACTTCTTTAAGGACCATCTTCAGGTTGAACAGTTTTTAAACTACAATTAATAAATTACTAACATGTGTAATTAAAAAATGTTTTTTAAGAACAATTACAAATTTAAATATAATTTTACCTACAGTTTTTGTATATAGCTCATGCATAAAATCTCATCAAAATTTTCACTATTTTTTCAACAGGTATAACACTTGAAGATGTCCGCATTGAATGTATAGGAAGAAACTTTGTTGTGTTTCTATTTAATTTTTATAACAATTTAATTAGAATTTCCACTAAATTATTGACATGACAACCTGACGTAGTACACAAGTATATGATAGTATTTTACTTTAAGTTTTTATTAGACAACTTGAAGTTATTAACTTGTTAATTGTAACTTTTAATTAATTAAGTTTTGTCTTTCGGTGGTGTCATATTCCATTATCGTACATTTATTTATTAGCAGATGATTCTGGCAGAAAAATTAATATCTTTGACTTTACTTATGCTTTTAATTGTATATAAAATTAGTATGTAGTTTATTAACATAAGGCGTCATTATTTTTAAAAAAAACGTTTCGGTGACTTGACTTAAAAATTTTATCTAGAATTTTTGTGACACGTTTATAATTTAAAGCTTAATTGCTACCAAATATATGGGTTAGTTGCGGAAACATTTCGACAGCGTTTGTTGCTTTTACTTATTTTTCACACCTGAGGAACCGATAATACGTTGCTCCATAATTTTTTTTTTGTGAGAGACGATCTGTGATCTCATTACCGGTTATTTAAAATTTTTAATTCCAAAATGTTTTATTTTTTTAGAAAATATTGCGCCCGTGGTCGACGAGGTAAACAAACCGACTGACTGATGACCGACCAGGGTGACGGATGACGTCACTCGGACGAGTACGTAATTTTTTTCGATCGAGGGTGAGAGATTGATTGATTTCCTGGGGGGCGCCGATTATATTAATTAATTAATTAATTGATTGACTACCGCGCGCACATGCGGTCACTAATCAGTCTGTCATCACGACGGGTGGAGCCTCGCTCTGATCACTCCAGGGTGCTTGATTACGTCATTCTTCAAGGGGAGAGTGGCTCTGTTGTGACGTTACTTCACGTTGTAAGTTTGAACAAAAGCTCCGAAAAAGGACCGAAAAAGGTAAAGGACAAGGAAGTCGTAATGTAGTTGCCACAAAAATATTTTATGCAGAGGACTCTTCATCAAAGGCTTTCAATGGTTCAATCTTTGTTTCTTAAATGAACGGAAAAGGACGGGGGGCAGGAAAATGGTGGAGCAAGGCATGGCGGGAACAATAAACTTTTTAAATTTGAAATAATCCCGGCCACGTGACGTCGACGTCATCATGACGTGTTATTTTGTAGTGTTTATTAACAAAAATTATCGTTAAGATGTTTCGTCCTCTTTTCTCTTAAATCTTCAATTTAGAAATTAATAACGTATGTAATTATATAAGCCTTTTTTAAGGATAATACAAATTTAAATTTAATTTTACTTAAAAATTATTTTATTAATGCACGTCATCATGAAAATTCTTGATTGTCACGTGACAATCCCATCTATAAATTTTTATGTTCCCTTTAATTACCTGCTAATAGTTCATGATTCTTAAAAAACGCGCGTTCCTGTGATGTTTCCTTCCACAGCGGCTGATACGGTTAAAAATGGAGGCTCTGCTTTAACGATCTGGGCCACCAGCACCGCTTTTAATTTAACTCAAGAACCACATTAATTTAGACTTTATAAGTTTTAAGCTGAACAGCCGTGGACTCCATTCGCTAATTCCTAGGTAGAGTCCTCGACGGCCTCATTCCTCATGTCTCCAGTGCAGTTGCTGTCAAGGAAAAATGGTTGTCTTGGGCAGGATTCAAACCAAAAAGACGAGACGGTTTATTCTGAAGACTTGCTTCATACGATCTACTACATAAGTTTTTCGAAGTTTTCCATCCCTCATTATTCCTAATATATTTCATCTAGTTGAAAATCAAACAAAAATGTAGCTCTTCAGCTACCTCGCAGAGGTATTACTGTGACGTGGTGGTTATTTGTAATTTCCTGAGTGAAATCTTCGATGAAGGTTTTTTTTTTATTAAATCGCCGTTTAACAAGTCTTCTCACTGTATGCTTCAGCGGTGAGTCTCGTCGCCCTTCACGGAAGAAAATTGAAAGAATCTATTAAAAATACTACACAACGTGCAATAATAGTCAGTGTAGATATAAAATATATGGTATATATAAAAAGTACAGCCAATGCTTCACTATAAACTGAACCAAAAATTGTTTTCAATATAACGTGTCGTCCATTTCTTCAGATAATCAGGTAAAATATAGTAGTATGTTAAATTTGGACGAAACGTTGAATTCAATCGAATTTTTGCTTTAACTACTTAATTAATTTTCCTTATATATTGGCCGTGTTCCTTATTTAACTATTAATTGTCAGATAATATTAAATAAAAAATAATTATAAACACTGTATAGTTTAATAAACCAGGTTTATTTTTCATCCCTCTTAGATAATTATAATTAAATCATACTTTTGTGTGTCAGTTGATAAGTTAACAGCTATCGCTTCGTTAAACATATGCACGTGCCAGGAAAATATTAAAGAAATAAACAGTATGTGTGAGAACAAACAAAATAATTTATTCAGATACAAAGTTTCAAATTTTTCTAGAACACCACTCAAAAAATATTCAAACATTTCTTTGTGTACTGTTACCTTTTCTAAGCAGCATAAAACAAATTGATTTTGAATAATTGTTGACTTATCACAATTTATTACTATTTTATTGTTAGGACAGTCCCATTAATGTATAATATGTTTCTAAGTGAAAATTAATAACTTAGAATCGCGAAATATAGACAGAAGTGGTTATATATATATATCTGAAGAAAGGACCAAGGTTTCCAGAAACGTAGTGCGGTATTCTTTTGTCTATATTTGGCTATTTTATCTTAATATAATATGTTTCACTGGTGAATAAGTAGTTACTACAAGAAAACTTGTTTGATGATATATGGCAACAAATCTTACAAAATCATGGAATTTATAAGGTTTTATGGTTATAAAGTTCATAATAATTATATTTTCTGACTTCTTTTAAAATAAATATGTTGAATAATAATAAATAATAGTCAGAAAAAGTTATTATAAAATTTAAAACATAATACTTAACAGACACACAAACGTTTCATCCCTGATTGGGAACTCTTCAGGTGTACAATTACAATTAAATTCAGTCATATAAAAAGCATTTCAGAAACAATGTCTTTTCATGGATGATAACTTATAACACCATTATGTATAAATTATATATTTTATATATAGTGTTACTTACAAAATATAAAATTTCTTAAGTGCGACGTTGAGGCATTAATGACACAGCTCATATGAGTGTTATTGAAATTATCGTAACTATGGAAATAAAAATTTGTACAATATATAGGAAAGAATCGTTAATTTTATTTAAATTATTGGTGTCATATTTTTGTATTAATGGCCGAATCATTGGATCTAACTTACCAACATTTCGCTCATCACCTTGGAATAATATTTACATTCTTCATCAATCTAATACATTTACATTGTTTCCCATCGAAATTATGTTTTTTCAAATAATAAAATCATAATATTGGACTTTAAATTTCAAATTAGTTTTATGTTCATAGGTTCTAGTTTTACACATCGTTTCGTTTGTCCCATATAGCAAGCATAATAATCTAAACAAATAAATTCGTAAATACCATTAGGTTTATCTAAAGTGTTAATCATGTCCTTGATATTTTATAAAATTTATACAATAAAAACTTATTCATTTGTTTAATAAATAAGGCAATCGTGTTATTTTTAAAACTTCCAACAATTTAGAATTAATTAAATATATTATAAACAGCACTTTAGATAATCAATGTTGTTTACCAAATTAATTGTTTGTATTTATTGTTATATCGGGCAAACGAAACGCTGTATAAAAACTAGAATCAATAGAACAGATTTTTTTAAAAAAATTTAACGTCCTAAATTATTCATTGATTTTTTTAAAAAATATGTAATGTTCGTTGGCAACAATGTAAAGATTTTAGATGGACGAAGAATATAAATATTATTCCAGTTGAATTCCCGCAATATCTTCATGTTAGATCCAATATTTCGGCCATTATTGTGACAAAAATGACACAAACAAATTATATAAAATTTATGATTATATATTATTGTGATCTATCTGTTGAATTAAATTAAAAATATATATATAAAAATTATTTCCATGGTTATCTTAAAATTCAACATTTCTTCCAATAGTTATTTAAGACCGCATGTCGCGACTGTATAAATTTATGTTAATCTAAATTTTCTTAAATTAAATTGTAAGGAACGCTTAACAAATTATATTTATACGTAAAGGTATTACGAATTATCATGTATGGTTGTTAAAAAAATATTTTAAATTACTGTAAATTTTCACCTGAAGAAGTATAATCAGGGATGAAACTTTGTGTATTTGTTAAATATTAAGTTTTAAATTTTATAATAAATTTCTCATACTAATAGAACTGGTATTATTATGAATATTAAACATAAATTTATTATTAATATTAAACATAAAATTTGATAAGTTTACATCTTCAATTTAAAACTTTTGCAAATTATTTAAAATAAACATTACCTCTATAACGAGAAATTTAAAATTTATTGTTCAAGTTACTGTTGGATCATCAAAACGTTTTCTTGGTTATGTTCTTGATCCACTTAATGACGAAGAACTCGAAGATCGTTGTGGGGAAATTTAATAAGCAGAAGGCTTAAGGCTCTGCCATTTTTTTCCCCTCCTGCTTCCGTTCATCGCAGCATCGCGAAGTCATGGAATCTGAAAAACGAAGTTGAAAACAACCCCACGAGGGACACAACAACAAACCGTTGTCGCAGGCCGACCTCCTGTACGCCTCTTGCTGCAGTGACGTCACTAACACTGTTCAGGCCTTGATGGCGTTGGTTCAGTCAGGCTGATGCTTCCGCCAGGCGCTCCCCCGGCACCCCTTCAACCCCCTGAAAATAATATAATGTTTTTAATTATGCCTTCAGTACGAAACATGTTTAATATTAACATACATAAATATACCGACGTTTCGTCTTTTTTTGGGCCTTTTTTCAGGTTTAGTCTGCAATTTAGAAATAAATAATATAAGTACGTACAGGTTTTAAAATATATTTTAATAAATTTCGTTTTACTTATAATTTCATATTGTAATAATTAATAATTGGGCGTTTAATTTAATGTAAAGAATTTGCCTCACGTCGAAGCGCCATTTATTGTAATAATCAACCGGTTGGGTTTAATTAAATAAAAGAATTAATATAATTTAATACATAAAATCATTTATTTATTTCCACTTTGTAAATTTAACTCAAAAACAATTACAATTTAAAATATTAATTTCTCAGAGCCTTCACTGGGTTTGATAATGGACACAACAAATTGATTTAAAAATCTCATTAACCAACAGTTCACATTTACCTAAACAATATGTCGATAGAATGAAAGAAATTAAAAAGAAAAGAAATTAACTTTGATTGACAATTCAAAGAGAACGAAATCTGACTGTATCCTTTAATTAAGTTTACAATTAATCATTAGTTTGGTTTTGTTACTTACATCTGTCCAGCTGGTACCAGAATTCCTTTTGGTTTTGGAAGTACATTATGGAAAACTTTTACACTGATTCTAAAATGTCGACTCACAGATTTTACACTATTGAAGTCAAAATTTATAGGCTCCCAGGAACTCTGATGATCCTCCTGAATGTCAGCTATCTGATGTCTGCTTGCCTTCCTTGGGTGGCTATAGACGTAAACTCTCTTAGACTTTCCTGGCTGGCTGTATACGTAAAAACTGCTCGCTTCCTTCCCTGGCTGGCTATATACGTAAACTCTCTTACTTAGCGATATTTACGAGGTAATACTTCCGTGAATGTTTTTACTTTGTCTTAAATTCACAACTTTATTTAATAATACATTTACGACGGCTAATCTCTGCTCTATTATTATTTGTTCCGTCCTCTAAAATGTCCCGACACCAACTAACTGTTATATTACTTGTTCTGCTCCTCACGATGTTTTTCTGCGAACTGAACTGCTAGTTCTCCCGTGTTTTAGCGCGCATACGCCATTTTTGACTTTTCGACAAAGCAAAGTGAGCTCGCTTCTCTCACTGTTGCTTTGTTCGATCAGACCGCTATATTGGATTTCTCAAACAATTCTAATTTTATGTTCAAACAATTAATGGCCTAATTAATTGGCATTACAATATATTATATTTCATATTCTGTGAAATTGTAAATAAAATTAAATCAATTAAAATATGGCTTCAACGAAGGCTGCTGAGTGGTCTAACCGTCGTTAAAATACTTTATTGTCTTGGTATCCGCCATGTTTCCAAATTTAGAAAGACTCAATTACAAGGATCTCTGACAGAAAAAAACCGTTGTCGTCATCAGTTTCTGAATCCCTTAAGTGCGAAGCGAATCTGTTGCAACAACACAGGATGTGTTTACTTAATTATTTTAGTTTTAACGCAGACGATTTATAAATTTAAATTGATTTGTTTTGTGTGTGTATGTCGTCTGTGAAGTCGTCATATGTGGCATGAACATCCCACGGGGCTGCTGCGACGTTAGGGTGAGGGGAAGCAACACGGCTGAATGGAGGGGATTATCCGCAGTTATTGGAGAACGTGATGGCGGACGAGGTGCTCGGGATTTAGCCTGTTACGTAGAGAATCGGTCTCGTGCACGCCGCCAACCAATACAACAAACACGGAGAAGCCTGTGAGAGCTGTTCTCTCGCAGGCAGAAAATTTCTGGAGAGACGGAGAGGGCTAACTCCTCTCTCTGGTTTTTGAACAAAGGTTCCCACAAGCCGAGGCACCTCGGTCTGTTTTCAGAGAGGTGTGCGTTCCCGTGGTCACAGAACCTTGGGCATACGGTAAGAGTTCCTTGTTCCCATTGGAACAGTCGGCCAGCTGCCTCCTGAACTGGTCCAGGAACGGAGAATGGAATGCTGCGATCCCATAACAAACCCCTCTCTCGCCATGCGTGGGACAAGTACCAATGCCCGACCTACTTGATGCAGGTTTTTCTATGGTTTTCTCTGCATCACTTTTAGGTGAATTGCCGGGTATGATCCTTAAAAAAACAGCCAGGGGGCCCTAGTTAACCCTTGACTACCTTCTCCTACCTTTATGCAACCCTTGTTTCAGTTCCCTTCATATGACATACGAGTATAGTGCCATATATAGTGTCAATACCTTCTCTTTTTCTTCTTACAACCAATATTACCATTATATACTGTAATATACACAAATGATAGGCTTTTTAAATGAAAAATTAATAAAATTTACAAACATAAGATTTTTATTGTGGCAATAACTCAAACAATTACAAATTTATAATATTGAATTTCTCAGGGTCTTCACTGGGTTTGATAATGGACGAATCAAAGATATTTATAATCTTATCAACAACAAATTACAATTAAAAGAAAAGAAAATTTTCTCGTCAATTAAACTGGAACGAAATTAAAAGTAAAAAGATTGACTCTGATTAACAATTTTAATCAAAAAGAGAACGAAATCTGACGGCTATCTTTCAATTACGTTTACATAATTAATTGTTTTTTTCAAAATTGTTACTCACGTCTGCCCAGCATTCTTTAATTTTCGAAAGCACTATTGCGGGTTATACACTGCTTCTAAACTCACAGATTCTACACCAAATTTTTAAGCCAAAATTTTATATGATGTCAGGAACTCGGATGATCCTCCTTTCGTCATCTGTCGGTTGACCGCTCGCCTTACGTGACTTCTGCGATTTCTCGATTGGGTAGTCTTTATTGTTCCGGACTTAAACCGAAACTTTTGCTATTTCTGGCCGGCTATGGACACAAAAACTGCTTTTTCTTAGCAGGTTTCGACGTTATGCTTTTATGAATGTTTTACTTTGTCCTGCTAATTGCCAACCCTGTTGGATTCTCCTTCCAAAAACTGTTATACCTCGACGAGGTCTTTCCGTGAACCGTCTCTCACCAAATCTCCATGCGAACTGTTTCTATCAATATCTTAATGCGAACTGTACTCTCGTCTCGCAATTTGAGCGCGCATACGCCATTTTGACGGACCTTCCGACAGAGGAACAGAGCCGGATTTCCAATTGTTCTTTCAAAAACTCCTGCCGCTACAAAGGATTTCTCAAACAATTTAGATTTTCAATTTCACAATTAATGTCTTAATTAATTGGCATTACAATACACTAAAATACATTTTTGTTAGAAATATTACCGTGAGTTACTTTCAGCTTTTTACAGATCGTTGAATATATTGATTGATCTTCTCTAAAAAAATCCATCATGCCTTGTATGGCTGCAGATGATATGGATAAGTCTCTTGGTTTGATATTAGACGTAATCTTCCTGATCTCATTGGAATATTGCGAGCACTGGAACAGGATGTGTAGCGTAGACAATATCACTTCGCATGCTGAACATATGGGCGGGGGATCGTGTGCATTGTCGCTAGGAAGACTTCTCGTCTTTTTTTTTAGTTGGTTGGGAACTATATACTCTCCATTTGTTCGTGAAATGTGTCTTCTTGACTAGTATTCATTTTATGACTCCATTTATTCTCATTACACCTTTGAGCTGCCACCACTGGGTCCTGATTTCTTCTACTTGGTGGCGGCCATTCTGCGTCTCTGGCCACAGCATCAGCTATGTGATTACCCCTTATTAGCCTATGTGCGGTGTCCACACTAGCTACTTTTTGTCCTTCCTGATCTCCCGGCTATGTATCATTGTGAGTCCCCCATCAGTCTATATTTATGCCCCAACTCGTTGGTTATATTCTGTAGGTCATGGGAAGAGACGTACATACATACTGATATTCCATGTTCAGATAGGATTCTGATAGCTACGGCTTCAAGAATTGTTTTCAGAGATATTTCCTCTGTTAGAATTGTTCTTTTAATGAATGTACCTTGTAGGCACGTTTCCTTATGGAATACTTGCTATCTTCTGGTTTCTGCAGTCTTGTACCGAGCTGTGTTGTGCCAATCCTATTCCTATCCAAAATAGCCTAATGACACACAGAATGAGGTGAAGATATAAATACCACACAAAAAAGTTTCTGGAGACTTTGTTCCGTTCGTCAGGTGAGTAAACAAAAACTACAAGAGCCTTAAGAGTGACACACAACCCGCAACAATCCAGTTGGAAAGCCTTTCTCAGTTCGTCAAGTGTCATTTCGCTATTTTTTTACTGATATATTAAAACCCTCCATATGATATTTTCACCTCTGTCTGTAATTGCACTGCCCCGCGTGTCCGGGTGACGTCACAAAAAAATTAATGTTTAAAAAAATTATTTTTAACATTAAAAAACAATACGAATAACAGATGAACAAGTTGTCTGGAACTTATCTGAGAACACATGATTTATATACTTTGACGTTGAGTTTGGTCCCTCCATTTAGGACTTCATCAGGAGTGATTTAGGTTTCAAGAAAGTAAGTGCTGCCAGAGCATATATATTTCAAATTTTACTCAAAATTTTATTTACATTGTAATAATTCATAATTTATTCTATAGTGAAATTGCATAAAATATATTATATAAGTAAAGTTTTCAGGAATTTTTGTGATCATAAGATAATTTTTTGGCGGCAATGTTGTAGGATGATCGCTGGTGTTATTGAGCATTACAAATAAACGTCACATTGTATTGGCCGTGTTTAAGTCGTGGCGCCTAGTTAGGTCGTCTACATAATTAACATGATATTTAAATAAGGTTGAGGGTTCCAGCTGGCGGTGCGGCCTGTCTTGTGTAAACTGTCGTCCATCTTGTAGTTGTAAATAGTATTAGTGCCAAGACCTCGGGGTGATATCATCTCCCAACCGAGACATTAGTGAATTGTCAGTCACGTGATAATTTTTAACTGTTTTATGTTTAATAATTAGTATTTGTAAGAAAGACATATAGTGATTATAGCATTACAGTAACAATACTGACATTTGTCTTTATTCTATCTTAAAATACAGTCGCAAACTATCAAAGAAATGCTTTGTTTGACTGTATTTTGTCATCATCTCTAAAACAAGATTGCTAAGGGGAAAAAAGAACAACTTACATCCTCCCTTCCAAGCAGTGCCGACTGCAATGAAATTAGAATAAATTCAGAACCAGATTTAGAATCCAAGAAATGGATTATTTATTTTAAGTTACCGTGAAGTAATTAATCATTTGGCGAGTGGCGGTGCTCGGCCTCCGACGTGTTTGTTGTGTGTCTCGTAGTGTTACTCTTCGTTTAAAGAAGTTTAACACCACCCTCTGAAGATTAAGTTAATGTTAGTAAAGAAGAAGTTCGGATACTAATGGCCGTGTTGCTGGAGAAAGTGGTGTTCCCCGCCCTCCTGGAGAACGGCCGATGGCGTATTTATTGCTCCAAGTCGACGACGGCGGTAATGGAGCGAACGCGCCCCGACAAATCGCTTCGCCGCACGAAACAAATTCCTCCACCACGGCGTGAGCTATAAAACGTTCCCGAAGCGCCGCCATATCCCGCGGGGTACGAAGTCACTCCAAATTAGATTATGCTCATAAGTGACGCGTCGCCCAAGAGAATGCATAAGGTGTTCGTTGATACTCTATGTCCCACGTCACGTGGACTGTCGACGCGCGGATGAGGAGTGACTGGCGAATAGTTCCAAATGGATAGCCGATCAACGGGGCCTATCAATTGAGTCACTGGAGTCTTGTAAATGATGGTCCTCAGGTGTTTCATTAAGCTGTACCAACCCCTCAAAGTTTGTCGCCTAACCTAGAATCACCCTGTAGTTCGATGGCTGAAGTGTGGTCAAGGGTTAACTATAAGGACCTCCGGGCTATAGTTTACGAATCCTACCCCGCGGTTATTCACCTAAATGTGACGCAGGGTAAAACCCCTATGGTAAGTACTTGCCCCACGCGCTTCCTGATGACGAGTGGGGTGTCGCGCAGCATTTCCGTCTCCATGCCTCGACTAGATCAGCTGGTTGACTGATCCAATTAGAACAGCGGACAACGCCTGCGATCCTTGGGACACACATACACCCCTGAAAGCCAACCCCGGGTTGTGGGAACCTTGATTTAAAGTCCTTGGTTTAGAAACGAGCGACAGTAGTCAAAAGATTAACTTTGACCTTCCAGGGATTAAGTTGCCCTTAATTTCTATTACACGGTATATGGTTACTCGTGTGCCTTTTCCTTTTGCGAGTTTGATGATGACGTTATCATTGCGCTGTGTGAATTACCGTCTCTGGTCTCCAGGACAATTTTTTTTATTGGATCTTGACTTACTCCAAAAACCGTCCACAATTTTATTGAAAATTTTCTAATATTGTAAATAAATAAGTGGTATCGAGTCATAAAAAGTAATTATAAAGTTTATTTCCACCAATACATTAATAATATAATATTAAATTCGCGACGTCTCGTCCTGTTCTAGAATTTCAACAGGTATGAGAATTTTTAATAAAAAACTTAGAAAGTTATAGCCTACGTATTTATAAAAGTTGGATTGTATACAAAAATTGTACACAAAACCTTGAATTAATTAATGTAAGTTTTAATCCTTGATGGATAGTAATCAAAATTGTATGTAAAATTACATTAATTATTTGTTAAATTTATACAAAATTGTAAGTAAAATTAAGATAAATTAAATAATTCGTAATTGTACTTTTTAAATACAGAAATTATTACTTTCCAAATTGCAGGTTAAAAGTTTTCGTAACACAACGAGGTCCTATAAGACGTGGATATAATATATGTATCAGTCAACTTTAAAAATTACTTTTTCTGAATCAAGGCAATTTTATTTTTTTATAATATAGGCATATTTCTTCATCATTATTATAGAAAATTTTGGTCGGAACATTCAAATTACAGAACTTGTTCACTAAGTTACGTCAGACGACGGATCTTCGACGTTGCAACACTGCGTAATATAGTCGGGTGGGGGGGGGGGGTTGTCATTATTCTATATATTTTTATATTCAGCGAACAATCCACCAGAACTTTTCCCTTTATATACATCCTTGCATTATTTAAGAGTCTCCGACAGGCTGAGATCTATGACGCGACGGCCATTATATATTCCGTCATCTTAGATATTTTTTTTCTTTGTTGCGATCAGAAAACGCACTTCGGACTTGAGAATGCTTCTCTTTTTTCCTCTGCTTTTATTTCTTTGCTTTTTAAAAGAAAAGCAGTGCCCATTTTTCTACGAGCGTGAGTGTTTTTTCTCTCTCCTGTCAATACATTGTCTTTGTATTGATAACATTTGCATACGCCCTGGATGAATTGTATGCTCTTTTCTTTTAAAAAAATAAAATTAAAATGCCTAATTGTGTAACAATTAAACCAATTTACTGTTTCAAAGGAAAATTCCCGATAGAAGAATGTGTCGTAATAATATAATTCATTTTATTTTCTGTATTTCAGTTATTATGTTTATTAATTATTAAGTGTTGGGCCTGATCACTGGAAAGATCCTTGGGAATAATGAATATGCTGGAATGAAAGATGTTTTCTCATTGATCTATATTCACAAAATAGTCTTTCTTAACATGACCATGTTTTTGGTCTTATCGTCAAACAGAAATTTTTCATGCGTTTGTGACGTCATACGCAAACGTAAACAGCTCTTCAGCTACTCATTGCTTATAAAATTTCCTATTAATAATTTTTTTTAGGGTAACAGGCTACATGCAGGGAAAACCCTAGAAAAAACCTGCATTAGGTAGGTCGGGCATTGGGTACTTGTCCCACGCCCTTCCGATAGCGGGAGAAGAGTTTACTGTGGTAACGCAGCATTCCCTTCTCCGTACCTCGACCAGTTTAGGAGGCAGCTGGCCGACTGATCCAATGGGAACAGCGAACAACTCTTACCGTATGCCCAAGATCTGTTACCCCGGAACATCCACCTCTCAAAACAGGCCGAGGTGCCTCGGCTTGTGGGAATCTTAGTTCAAAAACGGAGAGGAAAAGGCATCCCCAAAGGTAGCCCCTTCGTGTCTCTCCTACAAGTTTCTGCCTGCGAGAGAATATCCCTCGCAGGTACTGTCTGCGAGAGAATAGCTCTCGCGGACGTTCTATTAATCATTTTTCGTCTTCTTTCTTTCTTTATATATATATATATATATATATATATATAGAGAGAGAGAGAGAGAGAGAGAGAGAGGGAGGGAGGCAGAGAGAAGACGAAAAACAACATGAACGAGTGATATATATATTATATATATATTGTAATGATTAAAAAGATATTAATTAAATGAATTGATTTAAACAAAGATTATAGTTCGTTTATGAAACAATTTTATTTATTATTTATTTCTAGTGAAGGATTGCAAAATAATGACGACATTCTTTGAACTTTACAAGACAATTTACTTTTATTCGGTTGAAATTTACAATATTTTATATGAGATTAATTCCATTTAACGTTTTTCAATGTTTATCGATTTTACAACTCTTTTCTCAGGGTCATTTATCTGGGCCTTCTAAGTAAAGAAACAACCTTTATATTTACGTTAACAATCAAATTCCTTTATATACTAAGAAGTTAAACAGTGAAACAAAAATGAGAAAGCGAAATCTGACGACTTTACCTTTAATTATCGTTTACAAAACTTGATTAAATTTGTTTGTACTTACAACACATTGGCTGGTACCAGACTTAACTCTCTTGGGCTAGGGCGCACCTCACAATTCACACTAAAAGGCCATGAAATCACTGCTCCTTCCGGATTATTATTTGGACAGATTGTTACAAAATTGTCTCTCTGTGGAATTAACGACGGTCACGGTACTAAAGACATTTTATTGTAGCGCTATTTATTAGGTCACTCCTTGCAGTGTCAAAAACTTTATACTCAAATTTAAAACTTGTAACTTTTTTGGCCAGATCTATGTGACTGTCACGCTGTTCGTTGTACGCTTCTCAATTTCCGACTTCCACACCCGACTACAACATCAGACTGACTGTTCCAGAAAAGCGCTCGCGGCCGAAAAAAGCTCGCCTAACCATTGTCGCCTTTGAAAATATGCACCGCTAACAATCCACCATAACTATCCAATTATTAAAATCATTAATGGCCTCTAATTAGTATTACAATATATATCACTTGTCCATATTGTTCCATTATCTTTACAATTTTAAATGCTTTAAAATCATAATCTGCTCGTCTATTCTTATCAAAAATTATCTGCGCTGCTACGTAATTCTGATCTTGTTTATTTTATCCGTCCGGTCCAATCTCCAGCCGTTCAAATTAATTCGGTCAACCGTTGCAGCATTTTTATTATTTTTATCTTCTGTTATATCTAAACCTGAAGAGTTAATTCTTATTCTCTAACCTTCGTAATACTTTTCTGAGGCCTAGATGAGTCTTAATATGTTCCTCTCTCCAGGTCTTGCTAAAAAAAACCATAATCGTATTCGTTTTCTCTTCAACTTTTCCCCGCCGAAATTTCTCTGTAATAAAACGAAGAATGTTAGTAAAAATGCAAAGCATCAATCATCTGAAAATAATTTTTCTCACCATTTTGCAAAGATTGCCGCACTAGTAATTGGTGGTTGGGGGAAAAATCCTCAGGGTTAGGAAATTGAAGAACGAGAATCAGTAGTTGAAGAATGGATTTTTACAACAGTTTCTTTATTAAACATCTACTTTCTTTATTTGTTTTAAAATTACATTTCTATACAGTTCATTTTTTCTTATAATATATATATATTATATAATGCTTGATAGTAACAGTAATAATATCTCTGCCACGAAGTCTTGTGTGAAACTTTTAAAATAAAACTCTCTGACTGTTATATTCTCTCTGGATAAGTCAAACATACATATATATATCTTTGTATTAATATAAGTACTCTCTATGTGTGTGTTCTTTGAACATAATAATTTCCTTTCTTGATACAAAGATTCAATCATTTTACAATATTTGTTGTTGTGTTTTTTTGGTTGGTATTATTAATATATCACCTCTGAGAAACAAGTGAGAATACCTTTATATTAAATTCATTTATTTGTACATCACATCCCTGTTTTATTATTCCTAGTATTTTGTTTTTTGCACGGTCAGTCGTGATAATAATAGTGTAGTTGAGTTAAAGTTAAACTTCTTATTTACAAAGTATAATAAGCGTCTTAAAGTTTTCTGTATTTTTCAATCACGTACAGTTAGGTTTTATATGTATATATATGTATGTAGTAATATAATATATATTTATTTATTTATAGATTTGTTTGTTGTGTCTGCCTGTAAAAGATCTCTCCTTGGTCCAAAGATAATGATCAGTCCACGTCGAGTCAGAATTTTCCCACGAAGGACGTGCCTGAACCTTTTTCGGGGCTCAGTTTTCTTCGAGTTCAAACACGCCCGCGGGGATTCTCACGACGTGGTGGTTGTGTGGAAAAAAACCCATGAAGACTTCCACAAAGCAAAACAAAAAAGATGAAACGTTACAAACCGACAGGAAGCATTCTCAAAATCGTCGAGGAGACTTTTGTCACATAGAGGAATTATTTAGAAATAGTTCAAAGTTTAGTTTGCAAGTAAATTAATTAAGTTTGAAATATGATTGCAGAAAAACAAGAATAATTAAGGTATAGTAAATTTTAGTGGGAGATACGTGAAAATTTTATGACTGATACCATCAGTACAGTGACTAGAGGTTTTGTGCCACATGCGCAGTGACGTCATCAGTGCTTCTGCGCATATGTAGACAGTCTGCCCAATATCAATCCGCTGTACAGATACTTCATTGACTAGAGTGAAGTCATCCGTGCTAAATTCTCGTCACAATCAAGGGAATCCGCTTTACACAGATATAGTGTTGATGGAATAGCAAAACCAGTACAGAATTGACGAAATATGTGAGCCTTATGCAGGAAAGGATGATGATAATAATAATCTGATTATTAAATCTGTTTTCATTACCATAGAATATTCCGTGCATCATGGCCTCTGGCCAATCCTGGTTGGGTTGATGCTGCTAGCTCTTTAGGAGACAAGATGAGGTGAGCCTCACTACAATAAGACAACAAATATGGAGATTAAGTTACCACGTCGGAGGTACTCGGATGGTCCTCAAGTGGAAGATTTGTTTGTCTTCGTAGCCAGACTGAGTCAAAGTTTATTGTAATTTACAGTTTCTCACTTATTTTACTACATAACTTTTTTCACTAAAGTCACGACCCCTGAAGAAGATACAAAAAAGGTACAGAAACGTTGTTGTAGTTTCTTGAAACTATTTTTTTTTGGAACAAATGTTTTATTGGCCACGAAATTCATGTTTCTTTTATATAATGAAAAAAAGAAACTTTGATTCGAAAACTTTAATCCTATAAGAATTTAGGGGAAAATAAAGGGAACTGATTTGGTAAAATGTAAACATGTTGAATTTTTTAAGAGAAAGGTTAACTATATCGTAGGACAAGTCCAAAGGGAAATCAACGAAGGAAGGACACGTGGATGGAGTTTCAGGATAAAGGACACATCCAAAGGACATGCATGGAGTTCCAGGATCTAAAGACACGTCCAACGGAGATAAAAAAACGGACACATGGATGGATTTGCACGTCTAAAGGGAGATCAAAAAAGGATACGTCCAAAGGAGATTAACAAAGAACACGTGGATGGAATTCCAGGATCTAAGGACTCATCCAAAGGATATGGATGGGGTTCTAGTATCTAAAGACACGTCCAAAGAAGATCAACAAAGGAAGGACACATGGATGGAATTGCACGTCCAAAGGGAGTTCAACAAAGGGCACGGTGAAGGGGATCAAAAAAGGATACGTCCGAAGGAAATCAAGAAAGGCAGGATACATAAGTGGAGTTCCAATATGTAAGGACACGTAGAAAGGGAGGTGAACGAAGGATACGTCCAAAGCATATCAGCAAAGGAAAAGTGGATGGAATTCCAGGATCTAAGGACACGTCCATAGGAAATCAACAAAGGAAGAACACAATGGTGCAGTTCTAGTGAAAGAAAAAGAAGAAAATTTCAGCAGAGTTAAGATTTCTACGAAAGAAGAATCTAAAGGCAAGTAAAAATGGAAAACGAATAAATTTTTTGCTTCGTACACCGGAAACGTGAAATTGTATTTTATTTTGTATTTGTTTATCAAGACGGATTTCACAACTGTTAATTTTTTAAATTATATAGAAGAGCGTGGCAAATTTAGTGAGGTTAAAATACATAGTAAGTGGAAATAAAGAGACTGAAGATCAACAAACAGGCGTTTCCGTATTTTTGACCAACTGCATCGCCTGTGACGAGTTTTTGGAAGCTTCCAAGTTTGCAAGAAATTTCGTTCTTTCGTTTTCCCAGTTTCCCTTATACTTTATGCCGACATTGCTTTTTAGACAAGGAGAGATCAGCCAAGAAAAACAACGCGTCGACAACCACAACGCGACTCTTCTTCATCTTAGTATATATGTATATATACTATATGTACAAATATAAATATAACGACAAAGTAGGCCAATGATAATAGTGATTTAACAGCGACACGATTCAACACATACACACACACAGACACACACGTCCGGAGAAAACATCGTAAACAACGACAAATAGGTATGTACAAACACATCGACGGCGAACGAATAACAGTTATACATCTATATGTACATACTTTTTACGGAGCTGACACGAGAAAAAAAGGGGACACACACACACAGACAGACAGTGAAAAAGTCTGAAAAATAATATAGAGCACGTCGTTAGTTGTCTCAAGGTCTTGACACTGACAGTTCCAGAAAGTTGGGTGGGGGTAATAATTCTTTATTTTATTTTATTCGAATCGTAACTGACATAATTAAACACACAGATGAGGGGTTGATTAAGGCCGTGAGGGGGAAGAACTACACACGGAAAACTGGGATAAAGGTGTTAAATAAATCTCTCTGTCTGTCTCCATGTGCGTGTCTAACAAGTGTTTCAAGTCCGCAAACTCAATAACAACATATATATATATATTTATTTATTTAATTATTTATTCACACGTAACACGTGTCCTGTTACCTTTAAAGTTCTAATAAAAAAATTCTTTTTCTTCTTCGAGTAACACTCACAGCGCTGTTGTAACATCTACTTATTACCTATATATATATACACTCGTTTAGTTGTGTATTCTGAATACATATAGCACCATTTTGGAGATAAAGAAAAAATAATATATTTATATAAATATACACGATCCTTTAGTACTGATTATCGCTTCAACACACACACAAAACACTGACACTGACAAGTCTTGCGTGTTACAAGTCCGTAAAATTTCAAAAACAAAAAAAACTTTGGAACCAGTCTCTATACGACACACGGGAAAAATATACATTTATATGCATGTATATTATTCGTGTAAAAGTCTTAGTCACAAAGAAATACCGCCGTATTTTTTTTTAGCTACGATGAGCGCTTCTGTGATACTTAAAATTTTTCAAAGTATCTTGCATCGCAGAGACGAAACTTCTCGGTCAGTCTTCACAAGTACCGGGTATTCCCGTGCGGGACATCTTGGGGTACCATTTATGGGACCACGTCACGGTGGATTTTTCCTAATCCAACCACTACTACTGACGCCATATTACAACCTCTTCGCCTTGCCACGGCGTCTTTTTCTCCCCGGGGGGGTGTTTCTTGCCTCTCAGCCGCCATATTGAAGGATCTCGTTCCAGACACCTCAATAAAACTCACTTGCATCAAAAGGAGAACAGGTAACACTGGGGAGAGGTTGACGATGGAAGTGGACCGCCCCGACAGAGGAAGGAGATGCTTTGATTTACTGTACGGTGCTGGTGAAGTGTCGATGTTTGTTGTCCAGAGCCGAATAATCCGTGGATTTGGGGGTAATATATCTTTTTCGAGAGAAGAATAGTCTGTGGCCAGGTGACAAGAGAATATTTCTGCTGAAATAAGAATGTTCTGCAGCTGATGATTGACGTAACCCAATTTTTCATCT
Organism: Zhengitettix transpicula; assembly: GCA_037074705.1. NCBI lineage: Eukaryota > Metazoa > Arthropoda > Insecta > Orthoptera > Tetrigidae > Zhengitettix > Zhengitettix transpicula. The sequence goes on from CM073594.1 coordinate 68,551,156, forward strand.
TAGGGTAACAGAGGAACTGTAATATGCTCCACGGCTGGTGATAAAAGGAATGTCTTTACAGGAACCAGAATGTCCTCGAGGTGCGAAACGGATTATTGCACGGGGAGTTTGACGGGACGAGATCTAGAGCGCCGTCTCGATGGCGGAGGTGGTTCGCGATCCGTTGACCGTCGTGGAGGTCGTGGCAACGTTTCGGGACCCGGCCCGCCGGGCGTCGTCGCGAGGTTAGAGCACGGTCTCGTTGGTGCACGTGCGAGGTCCGTTGACCAGCGAGTACTTGGAACTGCTGCCGTTGTGCCTGGCGGCGACGGCGCCCCTCACAAAGAGCTCCTTGAAGGTCTCCCGGAACTGACGCGACATGCCGCAGTAGATGGCGAAGTTGATGGGGTAGCTGACGATGATGAAGAAGTTGGTGAAGAGGATGAACACGTTTGCGATGCCGTAGTCGAGGAACTCTGTGCAGATGCTCGAGATGATGTGCAGCGTCGTGACGACGGCCAGCGGGATCTCCACCAGCAGGAAGACCGTCACCACCACGATCAGCATCAGCGTCGTGCAGTTGGAGTCGCGTAGCTTCCGGCATTCGCTCTTGCGGTTCTCCTGGAAGCACACGAGGGACACGCCGGAGTAAAGTCAAGCCGTCGTGAAGGATGGACGGGTCCAAAGGATTTACCTGGAAGAGCCTCTGCCTCTTGACCTGGGCTTCCCTCATGGCGCGGAACAGCAGGACGTTGAGGACGACGAGGGACACGCACGGGATCGTGTGCACGAACAAGACTCTGAACAGGTAGTACGACGTGAAGTACACGTCCTGCGTGATGTACTCCACCCACTGAGCTGCGTTCGTCTTGCACACCTGGAAGAACAACGCCATTGGTCAATCAGCAGATATTAGGTGGTAAAACAGAAATATATGTTGGTCAATAAGACTGAAAATATCACGAGATGTTGCACAGTAAAATTGAAATGTCGTGATATATTTGGTCTTCCAACTGAAATATCCAGAGATATTTTGCGTTACTACTAAAATGAACTGAAATTATTGGCGCACAACTGAAACGTAACGTAATATTAAGCAGTAAAACTAAAATTTGTAGAAATATTTTGGATAAATATCAATTAAATCTGAATATCACAAGACATTAGACAATAACGTTGAAAGATCCCATAATATTTTGCGGTCAAACTAAAATATCACGTGATATTTGGTCAAAAACGTCAAAAATCCGTACATATTCGGCTTCAAACCCTGATTTTTAGTGACATTCCCAAGAATGATGAAAAAGTATTAAGTACAATTGTTCTTATAATTTAATAACAGAGATAAATAATACATTCAATGTGAGAAAAAATGTGTATTAATTAAATAAACCCAAAAAATCATCTGATTACAACGTTTCGTATAGAAATTTTGAGACGTCTTCAGATAATAAGATAAAATACGTAAATAGCAAAATTTATATGATAAATTAGAAATATATATTGATAAAGAACGTAGTCAAATAACTGATAAAATATTACAGAATTTAATTAATTTCCGTTTACATATCAATTAAACAGACTTAATTTCGAATCAGTAATTTTTTATTATTATTTTACTATGTTTTGGCCAATTAAAATATTTCAATTTATCGTATAAATTTTTCTATTCTGGTATTTTACCTTATTACCTGAAGAAGTCCCAAAAGTGTGGACGAGATGATTTTTTGGGACGTTATTTAATTGATACAAATTTTCTCTGACATATTTGCAGTACTGTTCATTCATTTATTAAATGATAATTGTCAATATTGTATTAAATATTTTATGATAATGACGAAAAATGTCAGTCATTTTAGAATAAGATAATCAATAAAATATACGATCTGAATTTAAAAAATTATAATGTTTATTAAGAATAATTAGTTTTACGACGTTTCGTCTTATTTTAAAGACAAGCATTGCCTGTTGTAATCTTAATAAAACCTAAAACGAGGAAGAAACGTAATTTTTTTTAAAACTAAACATGATGAGTTTTTGAGTCGACGCCGTATAATTACTTATAAAATAATGTTATAATTAATTTGAGGTTATGAACTACTATGTAGACCTTTTATAATTTTATAAAACCAAAAATTTCGGTATATCTGAATATCATCTCCAGTGTTTCAAACATCGAGAAACAGTAAACCTCATTAAATATGTTTTGTTTGGATAAATTTGAGAGATGGATTACAATTTTAAATAAACTCAATTCAGTTTATCGTTATTAATTTCTGTCTGTATTTCTTTTGCAGCGCAACGTTAAGTTCTTTGCACTATCCAGGCAGGGATATTTGTGATATTATTCTCTGTGACCCGCAGGGGAAATTTAAACATCAGCAGCACGGCTAATTTGCCGTGTAGTTTGTTTAACGTTGGCATTACTGATTGACATCCAATTATACAGCCGGGCTCAGTTCCGTAGTCGTTGTTGTTCTTCGATTAAAACTAAAAACCAATTTACCGCTTCTGCGAATTTTTTCCCCATTTACGATCACCCGGCGTGACGTTAAACCCGAATCGTTTATCCCCTGGTAGGTGAAATCCCACGCCGTATTCAGTTAATTTGGCGGGTTGATTAACAATGACAACGTAGAATTTGTGGTCCTTATCTCCATTGTCGCCTAGTTTCATCTATCATCCAGATTTATCTGTAGATAATTGTGTTCGCTCTTCCCGTATACCGGAAGGTTTCACAACACGCGCCATTTTATGGGTTCTCGGAGTTATTTAGCAAAACATTAACCGTCAGGTGAATTAGAATATTGACCCAATAGAGCTTTGAAAGGAACAATAAAAAAATCACTCTGTTATATCACAGTTATTGCGATTACACATCGAAGCCCTTTATGGTGGGAACCTGGAACCAACATTCAATTTTCACCGTAAACAAGCAGAAGGATAGTTCAGCCTGTAGTTTTTACTTCCTAAGCCAATAATGTGCAGAAAAATTAACTTCCGCAGCATTTTACCAAGCTAACACAGCTAATTATATTATTGAAATGGCGTCGGAGTTGAGAAGGAAGGTGGACGTTCTGTAAAGAAGCATGTTTGAAAAGATTTTTCTAAAAATTCACAAGCGGCTTCTTTTCCTGCATTGAGAAGTTAAGAACGAGACAGTACTGGATAGTAGAATACACGGTTGGAATGATTTCACTGCGAAGCTGGACGTAATGACAACTGATGTGAATGCCGACTCAGTGGAAATGATTGACACACACGATATCAGCAGTCGCCATGCTCTCAGCACATAATTTGACTGTACCTGTGGTTCCGGAGATTTGAAATAGATTCGATCTTGAAACCTATTTTTCATCCGGACATCCTTATCAAAAGTAAACCCTCTCTACAACCCCCGTAGAAGTCTCTAATAGGAATTCTGAAACACCCTGCATAATTACCTTCATTAATTTAAATTTAAAAGCTTAAAACAAACTAGTCGCACATTAAAATTGTCTAAAGCATGTCTTTAAGATACAGATATTCCTGAAGAAATAGTTCTCGGGGTTTCTGCACGGGTCAGAAAGCGAGGTGGACGCCTGGAAGATGCGGTCGTCGAAACGTCGCGGTTTAACGTTGTATGGTATTTATATTGTCACTCATTTTGTTTGTATTTGGCTATGTTTATTATCATTAACTTTCAATCAGACGTAAATTTTTCATTTGTAATTAAATTTGGGTACAGTAAAATTAAATATAATTTAAAGTATAGGAAATCAAAAATTTCTTTATTAAAAGTGAGTTGAAAATAATTTTTTTTTTAATGAAACTGACAAAAATTTTGATCAGTAATAAAATTTTAAAATGAAAAAAATTACGTCTGATTGAAAATAATTCAGACAAACAAGTGATAATATAAATATGACCCGGGTTGAAACCCCTGAGACCTATTACTTCACCGGGATAGCCTCCGATCTGTAATACAGATATTCCTATTTACAAAGATATACAATACTTGCAAAAAACAACTTTGTAATTATCAGTTTTTTGTTTTATTCTGTCCAACGTGTCAGCATAAATGATTTTCGCTCAATCCTGTTACTGAGAACATTGAATAATTTTTTATTCGTTGACGTTTTGAGCGTTTCGCCTATCCTACTGCTTCATTTCTCAGCGGATGGTAGTAATAGTAAGAGCCTTCTAGAGAAGTTCTCAGCGGATGGTGGTAATCGTAAGAGCCTTCTAGAGAAGTTCTCAGCGGATGGTAGTAATAATAAGAACCTACTAGAGAAGTTCTCAGCGGATGGTAGTAATAGTAAGAGCCTTCTAGGGAAGTTTTCAGTGGATGGTAGTAATAATAAGAGTCTACTAGAGAAGTTCTCAGCGGATGGTAGTAATAGTAAGAGCCTACTAGAGAAGTTCTCAGCGGATGGTAGTAATAGTAAGAGCCTTCTAGAGAAGTTCTCAGCGGATGGTAGTAATAGTAAGAGCCTTCTAGAGAAGTTCTCAGCGGATGGTAGTAATAGTAAGAGCCTTCTAGAGAAGTTCTCAGCGGATGGTAGTTAAGGTAAGAGCTTTCTAGAGAAGTTCTCAGCGGATGGTAGTAATAGTAAGAGTCTTCTAGAGAAGTTCTCAGCGGATGGTAGTAATAGTAAGAGCCTTCTAGAGAAGTTCTCAGCGGATGGTAGTAATAGTAAGAGCCTTCTAGAGAAGTTCTCAGCGGATGGTAGTAATAGTAAGAGTCTTCTAGAGAAGTTCTCAGCGGATGGTAGTAATAGTAAGAGCCTTCTAGAGAAGTTCTCAGCGGATGGTAGTAATAGTAAGAGCCTTCTAGAGAAGTTCTCAGCGGATGGTAGTAATAGTAAGAGCCTTCTAGAGAAGTTCTCAGCGGATGGTAGTAATAGTAAGAGCCTACTAGAGAAGTTCACAGCGGATGGTAGTAATAATTTTTTTTAAAAAAAACCTGCAAAGTGTTGAATGTGTTGCTAATAAAACTACTTTTTTCATAACTTTCTTAGTTTCTGTTGGTCTTTTCTGCCCTTTTGTTTGTTTGTTTTATGTACGGCCTGGAGTTTGCAGATTCCTCGTCGCTCTGTTTCGTGAAGTGACTTGTCCGTCGTTTGCGTTTCCCCCTAGTGTGCGTGTGCCAAGTGTTTATTCTTGTGTGATTCTGTATTTTATGGTGGTTAGTTCTAGAATCATTAATTATTTAATAGTTCGTATTGAATTTTTTTATTATAACTGGTTAAAGAATTATTATTTTTGTTATTATTAATATATTTTTCTTATGTTGGAGAGGGAAATTTGTGTTTCCGAATTTCAGTATTTTTATTTTAACTTCTAGTTATTTGTAATTGTAACATCCAATTATATTATATTGTAGTTTTATGTATTGACGTTTCCTGTTTCTTTATATGAGGACTAATGGAATAAATCAAAGCCAATTCACAGTACGGACCGTGACGAGCTCTCCTCTCCAGACGATGGTGTGCGGGATGTAGACGCGGTCCACGAGCCTCGTGGACTGGTGCAGCGTCGCGGCGAGCGCGATCCAGCCGACGCCCTTGAGGACCCTGGGCATGGTGCACCACGTGCGGGCCACGGGCGCGTGACACACGTAGATGTACCTCTGCACGGCTAGCGCCAGCGTCAGCCAGATGGACGCCGTGTGGAACAGCGCCGGGATCACCTAAGGTGCATCATTGTTTTATATTTATTAACAATAAAGTTATTAAGATGTATTTTTATGAAAACAATACGGTAAAACTAACCAAAAATATAAGGTCGAAATTTTTATAACATTATTTTAACAACCCTATTATTTCGCAACATCATTCAAATGTAGATTCTAAATATGAATGATCATTAATCTACAACGTCATGTCTTTAAGCTTTTTTCGAAACAAAATTTTATTTTTATTTTGAGTTTTGTCAACTGACGAGTGCAGTTGTGTCACTCTAGGCTCTTCTTAGCACCTGAAGAAAGGGACATGGATCCCAGAAACGTTGTATGGTGTTTATATTATCACTCATTTTGTTTGCATTTGGCTATCTTTATTATTATTAACTTTCAATCACACATAAATTTTTCATTTGTAATTAAATTTGGGTACAGCAAAATTAAATATAATTTAAAGTATATGAAATCAAAATTTTCTTTATTTAAAAGTGAGTCGAAAATAATTTTTTTTAATGAAACTGACAACAATTTCGATGAGCAATACAATTTTAAAAGTGAAAAAAATTACGTCTGATTGAAAATAATGAATAGGAAAGGTAGACAATTCAGACAAAAACATGATAATATAAATACCACACTACGATTGTCTAGGATCTTCGCAGCTGAAGAAAGGCACAAGGTTCCGAGAAATGTTGTGTGGTATTTATATGATCAATTTTTGGCTGAATTATTCAATAATACAATTTTATTTAAATAATTACAGCTCTATTTATGTATGAAATAAATGAAAGCAATTGTTATGCAAAAAATATAATTAGGCCTGATTTATAAATAATTCACATTAAATGGATAATTATGATTTTAGTGCAATTAGAATACCCTGAGAATGACGCTTAAATTTTCTTTCTTGAAAAAACAAAATAACAGAAAATAAATATTCTGGAGTCTGTCCTGACTCACAGAAAGCTAGGACAGCCATGTTTTAACCTGGAAACTTTTCCTCACGTGCATGTTGTTTCATATTGCATCACAATATATTTCTCTTAGAATCCAACACACGCCTCTGGGGTGATACTCAATATGTTGCATATAAGCTTCACTAAGCGGTTAATTTCTAATTGTTGTTAATCGCAGATTATAATAATTATATTGTAAATAAATATAATGAAAAATTAAATCAATTGATATCTGTTTTCTTGGAGCTTGTACAGTTTGTTTTCACCGAGAGGCGGCCCACCATACGACCATGAGTCTATTAAAAATTTGAAAATGTTTATTCCTTCTCCCGTTATATAACTTATATTTTATTATTAAATTTTAAAAAACTTTTCGTTATATATACTTTTATGTATCAAACGACATATAGATCACTTCATATCTTTATTTACGACATATAGATCACTTCATATCTTTATTTACTTAGATATATAAACTACAGGAGCTTTCGACGTTGGTCATAATTATCTTATTTTTTAAAAAACTTTAATGATACATACGTAACAACCCACAATTATTAATTTTTTACATTAAATCACAAACATTTTCATTAGTATTATCATACCAGTCGTCTGCCATAAAATGCCCTCCAAGACTATATCAAGTGCATTTCGTCAATTTTTCCTTGTTCATAACATAATATATCACTGCATCTGGTTAGTCAATTTCTCATACTGCAAACCTATCGCTCTCTTTCATTTACGATAATCGACGTACATACATTTGTCATTAATTTTTATTTTCTAAAAGTTCTTTCAAAGCCTACTTATTCGAACATATATTGCAAATACAAGATTTTTGGCTACTGGATTTCTGCCACAGAGCGTTGTTGGAAGGGCTGTATAATCAAGAGCATTTTGAAGAACTTGTGAATAAAAGAACGGATGCGGGGACTATGTTTTTTCATGCCAGTGTAATCGAAAAAATAAAAGAATTGGAAAATGGTAACGGTACACGGGTGAATTTTAAAATTAGTGACAAAAAATGTGTTATTTGAATTATATGTTAGAATAAGTAGGATTTGAAAGAACTTTTAGGAAATAAAAATTAATGAAAATAATGTAATGAAAAATGTATGTACGTCGATTATCGTAAATGAAAGAGAGCGATAGGTTTGAAGTATGAGAAATTGACTAACCAGATACAGTGATAAACGCAAACATATATTATGTTATGAACAAGGAAATATTGACGAAATACACCTTATATAGTCATTGAAGTAATTTTATGGTAGACCACTGCTATGATAATACTAATGAAAATGTTTGCGATTAAATGTAAAAAATTAATTATCATGTGTTGTGTGTAAAATTATGTACCAATAATTGTAGTTTTATTTTTTAAAAAACAGATGATTATGGCGAACGCCAAAAGCTCCAGTAGTTTATATATATAAGAAAATAAAGATATGAAGAGAACTGTATGTGGTTTGATATAGATTTTTTGAAGGTGTATACAGGCTATGTATTGGGTAATACACATAGCGGCAAATCCCCTCTTATAGCATAGGAAAAGGTAGAGCAAGGTAGCTAAGTGTTAACTAGTTTTTTTTAGGGCAATAGGCTACGTGAGGGTAATCCACTTAGGGCAACTCCCCTTTAATAGAATAGGAAGGGATTTGAAAGGGGGGATGCGGAAGGGCAGAGGAAGGTAGCCAAGGGTTAACTAGGGCCCCCGGGCTATATTTTAAGGATCCTACCCGGCAATTTCCTAAAGGAATGCAGGGAAAACCTTAGAAAAACCTGCATCGGGTAGGTCGGGCATTGGGTACTCGTCCCACGCCCTTCCGATAGCGGGAGAGGAGTTTGCTGTGGGGACGCAGCATTCCCTTCTCCGTGCCTCGACCAGTTTAGGAGGCAGCTGGCCGACTATTCCAATGGGAATAGCGAACAACTCTTACCGTATGCCCAAGGTCTGCGACCCCGGAACATACACCTCTCAAAACAGGCCGAGGTGCCTCGGCATGTGGGAACCTTAGTTCAAAAACGGAGAGGAAAAGACATACCCAAAGGTAGCCCCTTCGTATCTCTCCTAAAAGGTTCTGCCTGGGAGAGAAAATCCCTCGCAGGTTACCTGCGAGAGAATCCTCTCGCAGGCTTCTCAACCAGAGTGTTAACTAGGGCCCCTGGGCTATAGTTTAAGGATACTAGCCGGCTATTCGACTGAAAGTGATGCAGGGAGAACCCTAGAAAACCTGCATCAGGTAAGTCGGGCATTTGGCACTTGTCCCACGACCTTCCGATGGCGGGAGAGGGGTTTGCTGTGGGGTCGCAGCTTTCTCCTCGCCGTGCCCTGACCAGTTTAGGAGGCAGCTGGCCGACTATTTCAATAAAGAATAGCGGACAACTCTTACCGTATGTCCAAGGTCTTCGACCCCGGAACGTACACCTGTGGTTTGATAATAACATGTTTATTATTAATGTTTCGGCGAAGTAAACAACTGCGATAAATACCTCGTTCATGATGTTCCAGGCGTAGCAGGCGCTGACGGGCGACAAGGGCTTGTAGTGGTTGCCGAAGGTGTACATGTAGAAGAGCCACGGCGCGGGGAACAGCAGCGTGAACATGTCCGAGAGCGCCATGGCCATGAGCACCACGTTGGTGGGTGTCCGCATGTGTCTCTTGGAAAGCACCACCACGATGAGCGTGTTGGCGATGATGGTGACCACGAGCAGGAAGGGCACCGCGTAGCCGTACATGGGCTGCGCGTACTGTATAGGCAACTCGCGCGTCACGTTCAGGTAATCCTCCTCGCCGCCGCCTGACCCGTTGGCGTTCGCGTACACGAGCGTGGTGCTGTTAGGTTCCGTCATGGCTGCGTCCTCCTCACATCCTTCAGGGCTGTATTTTTAGAAATAAAAACTCCAACATTAATTGTGGTCTAGAGGGAGCAACGCCACTACCGTTTTAAAAACATTATATTCTTACGAACGGGATATTCAGACAGCATCAAAGTATCTCTACTCATGATCTCTTAACTTTTATGGATGACTACAATATATCCTGAACGGAACAGAATATATTTTATTCCATGGCCAATGTATTTAGGAATAATTTTTACACTACCAAGTTGCTGAAACAAAAGCTCGTGATGTACTGGAGCTCCGGCCTACCCCCAACTACGCATGGACCACTGCACATCTTACCTTCACACGCCTTGATACGCCTCTCGAGTTATACGTTAATTTCTGTAATGTTGGGCTTAATATAAAGCGTTTATAATATAATTGTGGAATGGTTGCCTCCTACCTGGGATCAACGTCTAAATTCTTAACATTTTTTCTGCTTTTGATTAGAATTTCTCGAATTGGTGACATGTTTGGATGCTATAGATGATATCGGCAATATGTTCCTTGATGCGGGTAGTATCTGAACGTTTTGTTCGCCCTATGTAGCAAGAATTACGATTACACGAAGGGATTTTTGTAAACTACACACAATGATTGTTATATATATTGTAATGGTCACCAATTATTAGATTATTATATTAGTAGCGTAATGTTGTGGCCAGGCTATTGTAAGTAACAGTCAACATAGCGTAAGAATGCGGATATTGGAGTGTTTCCAGACTGTGTTGTTGCGATGTAAATGAAAGGCGGACTCTAAGTGCGTCGGTGTGATGTTAAAAGCTGTGACGAAATGAACATTCTGTTAGTGGAGATCATTAAGTAATGATCTAGTCGGCTTGTAGATTCTGTTTGTGGAAGTCTGCAAGTAAAGTTCAAATAACAAGGTTTTGCTTGTGGAGTTTATTTGTAGACGACAGCGTGTAGAGGTTGGTCAGTAAAGTCCTTCATGTAGTCTGATGCAAACGTTTCCTTGGAATCTACTCAGTAAAGATTAGTTTTAAGGGAAATAATTCGGTTGTAACTGTTTATCCGTGGTGAACGAAAGAGTGGTTTGCGTATGCACACTGAAGTGTGGTGTATAAATTGTGTGTGTAATTTAACGCACATTATGGCCATTTTGAAAGCAAAAGTCATTTAAATATTTTTATTTTTACCTAAACCACAAAGTTTATGAAATTTTTTGAAGGAATGAATTGACGTGGAACGAGGACTGTTCCCTCATTTGGTATGTAAAATAATTATATTCATAAAATATTTTGTGAGAGTTTGTATAATTTTCATACCATCAGATTAAATTTTCTTATTGTTAATATTTGAGGAAAAGTTAAGTAAATTTTGTAGTAAATTCATTTCAATATTTTCGTATTTTTCTATAAATTTACTATTCGTTACTGTGACCCGAGGGATATTAAGTCTCTCATAAAAAAGCCGTTTATTAATGTATAAACATTTTATGTAAAAATTGTTTATAAAAAATATAAATTTAACTTGTAATTAATTTAAGAATTTCAAATTGTCGAATTCGTGAATAATAATTTACTTTACCAAAGTTTCCTTTTAAAGAGTTGTTAAAATAATTTTTCAAATATTAAATTAAAAGATATTAAAGGTTGCCACAGTATAGTGTATTAGTATATCTTTAAATGTTGCAGGATCGTTTCGTTATTTTTATAATACATTCCCAGAATTCCACACCCGCTCCTCAAGCCAAATTTTTATCATAAAACCGACAATTTTATTAAATTAACTGAATCATCCTTTTACGAGGAAGTTTCTTTTCAATCGCTTATTTCATTTCCGCAAGGATTCTCCCGTTCTTTAACGTAAAAACTTTTACAATCGCAAATTTTCGGTGACTGACAAACTAAACAAGTTTCCCCCCCCCCCCCCGTCGCCGGGCCCGAAGAATGTCCTTTTATTATTATTTTCCCTCTCCCTGTCCGCTTTCTTCCGCCCACCATTTTCATTGTTTGTGCAGGGTTTTCTTTCGCTTCGTTGCGTTTCTCTTCTCTCTTTGACAATTTTTCGTTCTTTGTCCAAGTTAAAGGAAGTTGCTTGTTACCCTTTACCTTTTATTATTCAAGACAGACCACCAGTTTTTCTAATATTTCGTATTCAGGAATCAATACTTTCTCCCGCGGCTTTCTCTTTTGGGAATGTTGGGCTTAATCAAGGTTCCGCCCTCCCTTAATTCACCCACCCAATTTACCTGGCTCCGTCTCAGAGAAAGCCCTTTCACTCCCCGCCCGCCCAAGTGGGAAATATTAGTAAAAGCATCCCTTGAACTGTCACAAACTGTGCGAAAAAAATATATAAACGGTCAGCTTCGGAGGAACTTTCGTGATTGATCGCTCAGGGGAAGAAGAAAAATAAATAAATAAAGGCGAACTCCGTGGACGGCGGAGACTTGATTGCTCGATTGTGGTCGTCTCGGGATCTTCCACTCGTAACTGTAACGTCACACAAAGTGGACAAGCGCCTCTCCTAGGACGGTCTTCACTCTTTTTCTTACAGACTTTTTAATATTTTAATTTTGGGTTTGTTTTTATTAATACTATAAATTGAAATTAACGACCATTTTCAGACATTTTAATATATTTTATTTAACTAAACTAAAATGTAGTAATTAACATCCGCTAAAGATAATAACTCAGGCAAACGACCTTACAGAAAAACGTAAAATAGAGAAACAAAACCTAAAAACAAAAGCGAAAAACTGGAAATTGGACAAAGAACTAAAATGAAAAATAAGTACAGCAGGACCAAAGAGCTTAAAATAAAAAATCGTATAACTAACTTATTAAGATTTTTCGAGCGTCGTTAAACTGTTAAATATAATATATTAATATATCTCAAATCTGTTAATTTTCTTAATTTATAATATATAATTTACTCAAACTTTTTTAAAAGACACTTCTGGTGTTTTAAAATTGAAGACTGCAAATAATAATCACAATCGTGCAATATACTATTTTAATATACTTAAATTCAAAATATTTTTTAAAAATAATGTATAATGTAAATTTTTATGGAATTTTGAAAACGATTTTTTTAAAAATAAATATTTTATAAGTTTAAATTATTGTTTGACGACCGATAAGATATAGGAAGTAAGTCAATTTCTTTTTCGGAATTAAAAATTGAACTTTATTGAGTTGTATTAAATATAATCAGTGGAATTTGACCAAAGTTATATATTAAAAAACATTAAAAATTTACAATTAACTAAAATCCATAACGTTTCATTCATCATGTAGGTTTTTTATGCCTTGCCCCGAAACAATTTTAGGCGAATGCCGGGTGGGATTCTTAAAGTACGACACGTAGTTAACCCCTTGGATACCTATAACTTCCCCATATTCGCAGAGTACTGTGGCGTTATTCGTCTATAATCTGTAAACCTCAAACAGCGTTTATGATGAACCTTCCTTTATACATAACAGTTCACTTTAATCGGTCACCGTTGATGCTGTCACGCTCAAAGGGAATTTTCCGTCTTTTTTTTTTAACTACTCGTCTTTATGTGCTTTAGAAAGGGATTGGTATCGTAATTGCGAAATAGTAGGGAAGAGAGGAAGTGGTTGTGAGTTTCGTATTGTCGTTGGAATTTCAGAGAGAAGACTCACGAAACACAAAGGCATGGCACGAGAGTCCGACCCACTCAATTTAGGGAGAGAGACGCGGAATCTGAGGATCCTCCACGTTATTAGCGGCAGATTCCGAAATCACAAGGACCTGCACTTTAAAGTTACAAAAAAAACCAGTGAAACTCTGTACAGAGGAGAGGAATTTTGGGTACTCTCACTTCGTCATGTATGTCTTCTACGTAACTGCTGTCTTCTTCCTGAGATTATTCATTCATTTCCTTGTGAATGAAAGATTATTTATTCATTTTTCACTTAATACATTCAGAATTTACTTACAAAATTACTTTATTATTCTATTTTAATTTATATATTACTTCATTTACTTTTGCATTTCAACATGTAATAATTGGTTCATTACGTCATTTATTCATTTCTAAATTTATTCCATTGTTAATATATTTAATAATTTGCTCATTCTTTTGATTTGTTCATCTGTTTTAATTTTTACTTGTATTTTTGTTCAATTATTCATTTTTTCTTTATTAACTTATTCATTTGTTCAGTTATTCATGTCTCCATGTTATTACTCATTTCCGCATTTGTAATGTAATCATTCTATTATTTATTCGTTTATCAAAATATTCATGTATTAATTTGTTTACTTATTCACTTGTTTATTCAAACATTAATTCCCACATTTAATTCCCCGTTTTAGTATTTATTGATTAATTTAGTTATTAAAAAGGCGTCTTGTTTAAGTTTTCATTTTATGTCTTTATTTTATCGATCAACGAGATTAGTCCTCTTCCTAGAGGAGAAAAGGATTAATAAGAAGCACCAATACACCCACAAAAATGAGGAAAAAACCTTCCCTGCACCAAAAAACCTTAGTAATGATAAAATTTTCTTAAATATGGGAATGTTTAAATTGTAAATAATTGGACAACACAACTGATAAAAAATTAATATTTGTATTAGAAGGATAAAATATCCCTCAAAAATTGATAAAACATAGATAGTTTGATAAATCGTACCCACAAAAATGTAATAACATATGAAAATATAAATATTGGAAATATACATATATATTAATGAATTAAAGAAATAAAGTAGAGTGAATCTATAACAATAAGGAAAATTTATGGTGAGTGAGAAATGCAATTAAACACATATGAGAATATGTAAAATATAAAATACAGGGTTTCTAAAAAAAATAAGAAAAATCTATTAAGGAAAAATTGGAAAATTTAAATATAGTGATAATAAGCTATATAATTGATACAAAATTATATGAAATACATTGAATATTTTTTCTATAATTAAGAGATGCAAAGCTTCAAGGATGTGAAAATGAGTCAGAAATATTTACACATTCTTCTACTTAATTAACATAAACTGACATAAAATCCTAATTTTTCTTCCACCCATAAAATGATTTAAACTAAATTATTTACATTAAAAAAGCAAAATGAAAAATTTACGTCTGTTTTGAAAACTAATAGTAGGAAGATAGCGAAATATAGGCAAAATAAGTGATATATTGAGTTTTATCAGCTCTTGCGTTTTATTGCAACTGAAGAAAGGAACAAGGCTTCCAGAAACCTTGTGTTGTATTTATATTATCACTCCTTCTGTCTGTATTTGACTATCTTTCTTATTATTATAAAATAAATATTATTCTTAGATTCGCTCTAAAAATTTTCAGTAGCTGATTCTACATCAGAGGAAAAATAACACAATCAGTTACGTAAAATAGGAAAATTTAAAACTTGATTGAAAAAATAAAATAGGATATGTATATAATACTTACACGAAAGAGTTAAAAAATTGATGGAAATAAAACAAAATACGACAATTTTATACAGAAGTATAACGCGGATAATTATTATTTGTCCTTAACTAAGGATAAACAACAACAAGCTTAAAGAGAAATAACAATTAGGAGAAACAGCAATTAGCTAGAATTATCTGTTTACTATTTTCTGTAGTAGATTTTATTATTCGCTTACATTCTTGCCATCTTATTAAATTCTTTTAATTTTTTCCCCGCCAAAAATTAGCACTATTTTTTTCTCGATCAAGCACTAAATTCTCTTATTTTCAGTAACAGAATTTTCCTGATTGTCTTAGTTTTTCCTCTAATTTAGAATCATCTATTAAAATACTGGAAAAGCGCTTAATTGACTGAACTTTGAAAATAGTAAAGTTTAAGACATGAATGAAGAGTGAAAATACAGACATAGGTGAAAAAAATGACATAAATATAAAACAATTTTAGTATTTGAATGTAGAAAGACCTTTAGGTAATATAGTTTATTTTTACATTTTTGAAGAAAACAATATTATTATAAAACAAAACAATTACATATTATTTAGGCGGTCGGTTAATATGGAATTCAAGTCATCTGGAGAGAAAAGAAGATCCAGTTTACCTCGGCAGGTATTTTCACTGCCACCGAAAAAAGACTGGAGCTTTATTATTTTTCTTTTAATGGGCATTTTCAGGCGATTGTGGCAGAAAAACTGTCCACAAGAATCCGCTTACGTTGGGGGTGGTGGAGAGCCGTAAATAGCGTCATGGAAGAGGATTATTTTTTAAAGTCGATGCCGAATGTTGAGGAGAAAAGACCGACTGCTCTCTTATGGCTTTTTAATATATATATATATATATATATATATGTAGGAAGAAGATCCGTAAATAAAAAATATAATTTCAAGACCGTCGAATGCGACATAACGCGAGAGAAGAGAATAAATGTGAATAGCAGACAAAAATACCCTGAAAAATGATATTTTACCGTTATGACGTCATTGGTCATTAATATGAAACGGTTGATTAAACCTTTGAAAAAATTATTTTTAACGAACTCGCCAACGGAAATTGTTATTCTCTCTCTCGTCCGCTTTTATATAATAATCCTGTGACGTTTTAATATTTGACATATATATGACATATTTATTTATATCCGAATTAATAATGAAAAGCAATTAAACGTATTCTGCATATTAAAATGGTACTTTATATTCGAGAATGGCTGAAAAAGCGGACAGTTTTTTAATATTTTTAATATATATATATAGCAGAGTATTCGGGGAGAAGATTATATATATATATATATATATATATATATATATATATATATATATATATTGTAATGATTAAAAGGGAAGCTAATTATTTAATGAATTAATTAACATAATGATTACAATAAAAACTTATAAATTGCCAGATTTATTTAACAGGTGTTCATTTAGTTTTTTTTACAAATGATTCGCCCTAGGTTGGTACGCCGAATTCAATAATTTCCAAATTAACAAAAAAATATTTTTTATTTATAATTTGTGGCGTTCGAAGTAAAATACAATCTTTTATATTTCACATACAATCAAATGTAATAACTCTTCTTCTCAGGGTCTTTAACAGAGTTTGATAAGTAAGAACAATCAAAAATTATAAATTAAATAATTAACAATTCAACCAAATTGAAACGGACGGAATACGAAATCTAACTAAAAATTAAAAGAACAAAATCTGACTAATACCCATAATTACCGTTTACAGAATTTAATTAGTTTGGTTTGTACTTACAAATGTCCTGCTGGTACCAGACTTAGTTTTCGCAGCTTGGGAACACAATTTACTAAAAAGGCCATTAATCACTGATTCTACACATCATGGTCATAACACACGGTTGTAGTTCTTGTTTTATTTCTCCGGGATCTCGATCAGCCGCACCTCCGGTCAACAGTCGGACGTATTATTTCTCAATGCCTTTATGCGGAAAAATATTATTTCGGTACTCGTATGTACTAAATTTTTTGTTTAAGCTTTGTGGTTTTTATAACGTGTCGCTTGGATTTTAAAACATATAAGTCTCTCCGTTGAATTTTTAAGCTTGCGCCACGCTGTTCGTACTCTTAAATTTTGCTCCCTCTCTCGACCATAATATCCGCCAGACTGAATTCAGCCAGTCTTAGCAGCTCGAAACAAAGACCGCCGACAAAGAGCCTGCTGTCATTGTCGCCTTTAAGAATTTATACCGCTGAACAATCCAATTATTTAAACAATTAATGGCCTCCTTAATTGCTATTACAATATATTGGGTGGCTGTTCTTACAAGCTCTTACGTGTTTTCAATCACCTGACGAAAGCAACAAGTTACGTCAGAAACTTTTGGGTGGTATTTATTGCTAGATTAATTTCCCATCTTTCCTGATGAGGTGAAAAGCTTCAAGTATGTGGAAAACAGTCAGAGATTTTACACTGTTTTGGAACCGTACATATGGCATATCTAGCGTGCATAAATTAACTTAATTTACTGAAGGATAAAAATTTATTATTAAATAAGATAAAATAATAACTTTTTTACTACATCAAATTATTATAATTACGTTTTTTTACATTATAAAAATATTATAAGTATCAGTTTCACTCTAAAATAAATTTAAACAGATGATGACGCTAATTGGGATAATTCTAAAAATAAATGTTAGGAAATGTAACACATTAAAGAAAAATTAGGTTACTGAAAATACAAAAAATTTAAAACTTGATTGAAGGAAACAAAGAACTCTTACACGAGAATGTTCTAAAACAAATTAATTGTGGAAAAATGTAACAGAATAAGAAAAAATAGTATATCAAATAGTAAACGGCTAATTTTACCTAATTAAGCAGAAAGAAGAAAGTAATATAAATATATAATTGTGACTGAAAAAATATGGTGAATTGACTGTGTAAAGAAAACTGGCTTATTAATTAGTTTTTTCATGTAAACTGTTTAGAATATATCAATTTTAGTTCATTTCTGTTGTAATAAGGCTATTGAAAAAAGAACAGACGCCATCTTAGTCTGTTTCACTGAAACGTCGTGTTCGTTGTTATACAGAGCTGTCATAAAGATTTATTTTAACAGAATAAAACTAATTACAAAAAACGCGAACGTTGAGAAGTGTTCTATTTTTCTTTGTTTAGAAATGAGTAGTAAATGTATAAAGATCCAGACCAATATCGATGAAACTCTTCGTATTTTCCTTGGATCATCTGGACGATAATGAGAGCTACACCTCTACATCCAGAAACAACAGACAGGGATCTATTTTATTATTATTATTTTATGAAAATATGTTTTTTACTCACCTTAAGTTATTAAAACAGCATTGCTACGTTTCCTCCTTGCCGAAACCTCCTGAAGAAAAAAGACAGGGAAAAACATCAGTACCAAAAATAACAGAATCCGTTACAAAAACATCAGTACCAAAAAGAACAGAATCAGTGTTTTAAAGTGTTTTAAAACAATGAGAGAAAACTTGTAAATAAATATTTAAAAAGTTGACAATATTTACAAAATAATCTCTTAGTCGTTACTTATATTTTATTCTTGCTAAAGGGACTTATTTTATGGAATCAACAAAAATATCCAAGAAAATTTTAATTTAATTAATGGAGTTATATGTTACGACCGTATTTAGGTCTTGTAAATACAGAGATATTATCTGTCAGGGTTACCATCGGAAAATATTTTTTTACAATTTTTTTCAACAAAAGAGATAAAGGATGAATTAGTTAATTAATAAACTCTTCCTGAATATTGGCTGAATAGGTTATTTATGAAAACATATTGGTCAGATTATAATGAAAATTAAATAATGTTTAATATTACTTATTATTATGATATCATCGACAGTGATATTAAATAGTAAATTGGTTGATATCTTCTTAATGACGTCAAAAGTGTAACAAGATTTTTTTTTACAGTTACAATATATGAATATATTTTGTAATGAACGGGTTTTTGATTATGTGTTTATTTATTATAAATGATTAATAAGTTTTGATTAATATAAGATAATTTAATTACAATAAGTGCGATTAAAGAAAAATATATAAACTTTACAAATTTTTATAATAATTATATCAAACATGTACATCAACCTTTTTATTCAGGGTTAATTTTCGCGTAGGGGGATAATGGCAAAGCTTCTGTGACAATATAACGAAAAATTTATTTATTAATTTAATTGTTTAATCTTTTTCCAGAATGTCGCTGTTAAAATTAGACTTTGAGGTTTGTAAACCTTGATTATGGGTTTATTTATCATAAATGATTAATAAGTTGTGATTAATAAAGATATTTTAATTAAAATCAGTGCAATTAAATGAAATTATACAAATATATTATTACAATATATATATATATATATATATATATATATTGTAAGACTAATTAATGCCAGTAATGATTTTAATAATTGGATTGTTAGCGGTACCAATTCTGTGTCGGCGGGTTTTGTCGTGGGCTACGAGCGCATTCTGCAACGGCAGTCTGTCTGATATTGTAGGTGGGACAGGAAGTAAAGTTTGAGAGAACGAACAGCGTGGCCTAAGTATTAAATTCAACCGAGAAAGTTACAAGTTTTTAAATCCAAGTATAAAGTTTGGACAGCGAGATACTTTGTAAAAACTGCAAAGAGTAATCAAATATTTAGCGCCACATTAAGGTTCTTCCACGTACTGAGATCATCATCATTTTCCACATAAAGACAATGTGTAACAATATGTCTGGCTGATGATCCGGAGGTGTAGCAGATCCAGTTCCCGGAGGAAAATTCAATAACTACGACCGTGTGTTTAACAATCAATTGTGTGAATTGTGTGCCCGAGCCGACGAATCTAAGTCTGGTACCAGCCAAACATTTTTGTAAGTAGAAAACAAGTTAATTAAGTTTGTAAACGATAGTTAAAGGTATTCGTCAGATTTCGTACGTCTCGTTTTGGTTTTGATTGTTAATTTCTTAATTTATAAATTCTATGATTGTACTTTACTTATCAAGCCCAGGTAAACGACCCTGAGAGAAAAGAGTTATCAAATTTCTAAACATTGAAACTTTAAATGAATTTACCTAAGAGAAAATGTTATAGATTTCTATTTAATAAAATAAATGGTATCATAAAGTTTAAAGTAGTAATTATTTCTGGATCCTTTCTGTGAAAATAAAATAAATTGTTTCAGAACGAATTATCAATTTAATAAATTAATTGTTTAAATAATTGAATAAAATTTTGTCTGTAAATTAATTCATATCATTTTGATACTCATTACATTTTGGCTTCCACAATGTGGAGCAATAAAATTGTTTAATTAATTCTATTTAAGCATTACATTTTTGGTGCCTCAACGTGGGCTCATTTGTATTCATTACATTTTGGTTTCCACAACGTGGGCCGATTCAATTTAATTATATCATTTAATGTGTTTATTACAATATATATAAATATATGTCATGAAACATTGTGGAGGGACAACATTTTACTGGATTACACAAGTCTTTAACTCTGAGGGCAGGGAAAAAGTTATACAAACAGACAATAAATCAAAAATTTTTGCTGTGAAGTGGCCCTGTTATGTGGAAGTCATCAGACCCGGAAAAGCCCACCGCCTACGGGTGTGGATAAAATTGGAAAAGAATAACAAGAAAAGTCAGCAAATAATATTTTTTTGTCCCTTCCCCGGGGGGTTGTGATGCCGTAATTGTATTCAGCGAGAGCTCGTTGATTGCAATTACGAGGTGTCGGGTTTCGACGCCCACGAGGCATTCGACAAATAGTAATAACAACGCGACTCTACTCAATCTATCTCTAATTAATCATCCAGCGACGGGGACAGAAGCACAATAAAGAAGGGGACGAGACGAAGTACAAGGTTGCTGAAAAGTAATTTTGTAGATGGCCGTCAAAAGTTAGGAACGCGATCAAGGAAGCTCAAACCACTAAAGACAGAACACGGGGAAATAGAGGGGGTGGAAGAATCGGAGAAAACAGTTGGAAAGGCGAAGAGTCTAGAAACGTAACTGCGAAGTCATGGCGTCACACCACGAAATTATCAGACATTTAATTGCTAAAAAATGTGGTCAGGAAAGGTATGAAAGTATTTTAAGGGTGTTGCATGGTTGGTAGTACTGACAATTGTCAGAAAATAATAATTTTATACGCAGCGCCGTAAGCGATTTAATTAGCCTTGGAGTTAACCAATCAGGTATCAAATACAAGAAATCCGTTTCATACGGTGTTGCCAAACGAATTCTTCGTTTCTTTTATCCCCCAAGGTTTGGGAATCAATTAAATGTAATATACACAAAATCGATGACATAAATTAATTTTAAAAATTCACTTTTGTCTCAAGTTGGAATGAAATTTATGTAATATGCAATTTGTAACCGTTATTAATTAACAAATTAACTTAAAACTAGTGATTATGCAATTTTGAACAAATACTAATTAACCAATAATGTCAGACAAATTTAAAGTTTTACCTAAATTATTTAATCCATTTCCAGGTAAGCTGTTTAAAAAATTATGTAGATAAAACTGTTTTCTATATTTTTACAATTAATTATTAAGAAAGTCAAGAGCTGATTTCAATAATTAGCAAAGCTCTAATTGGCACTTTCCATTTCACCAACAAACGCACACAAAAGATTATTACCCGCGTTGCTAAAATTCTCAGTTAACTGTACACGTAATTTAAATGAAACATCAAAGAGCCTATAAATGATCCTGCAAGAGAGATATTTACCTTTCATCTGCAGGTATCACTGTAGGTATCTTTATTATTTTTTTCCTCTGTCTGTAAAATTGTGAAAAGAACAATTGCCGATCACCGACGACCGCGCAAGAAAAAACAAAAACCCGTTTCCATCCAGAGATATGATAATATAAACACGGATGGATAGAGAGTAGTAAAAACACAAAGAACTCTTTGGATTTGATCTCTTTCCATATAAACAGAGACAAAACAAACACTCAGAGCCACTACGTAACCTCTAAACGTTTCAAAGAGAGATACACATAAAAGATACTTCAGAGATATTACTAATGAAACCAATTAGCAGAATTAAAAAAACAACAGAGGGAATGAATAATAATTGAAATATAAGTGGGAAAAATGTTCGAGAGACGGGAAAAAATAGATATTCCACTTCAAAAAAGGTAGTCTGCCGAGAAGTTCAATTAAAACTGCTGGAGTCGGAGCTTTTAGTTGTATTGATCCGTAAATAATCAGTTTCATTCAGCATGAAGAAGAAAAGGTAAATCAAATCCTCGTAAATAAATTAAACATAAATCCGGGTGGGGAGGTCTTTTTGGATGGGCAATTCGATTAAGTAAGGGAGAGAAGCGTATTTACTTTAATTATATTTAACATGGGGGAAAAATTGAAGTGGCTTTTAGGGAAATTTCAATGGATAAAAGGATTAAAAGTTTGAAATAATTTAAGGAGCGTCACGGGCGATGAATGTGGAGGTGAGGCTGATTTTAAAACTTTTTTATATATTAAAATAAAACCGGAACCATGAATTCTGCTACTTAAATACTAGAAAAATTAATAATTTATTTAATTGCCATTCTAAAAGATTATTCTGAAGAAATATTATAATACTTTTTGAAACACGTGTTGACAGAATAAAAAAAATGTTCTACGGTGTGTCTTATTTTGAAAATTATTTTTTATATAAAAAATTAGTTGTCTCATTTCAGAAAAATACACCACCACTTGTATACGTCATCAATAACCAGATATTTGCTCGTCTTACAAACGTGGAAACGTAGACTTCCAATTTAAGAGTTCTGATTTGTTGGATTAAACCTCATACCGTTCTCATGATAATTTTAATCGCACTATAATGAATGGTTTTATTTTATTTAATATACTATCGGGAGAAACGTTATCAATGTCTTGACCCTAAAAAATTATCCGATGCCAATATCGACCGTTTTAGCATGTTTATTTACACTCCCCCGCCGCTTGTGATGGTAGACGTGTTATACCTCCACAGAGTTTGTTTCCTGGTCGCAATGTACACTCGTACGAAATTTTCTCTACGGATATAGATTTGTATGCGGAACAGACACACACAAACAAACAATCAATTTTATTTATTAGATAATCTGACAATTATCTTATTAATAAATATGTGAGAAAAAATTATTAATGAAATAAACAAAAAAATTCGTTTCAAAACAATGTTTCATTCACAAGTTTGAAACTTCTTAAGGTAATATATATATATAATTTTGAAATTGGGAGATAATTTGACCTTGAAACTCTTTCTTGCGCCGACGAATCAAAATTGTGCGACGTTGTCACATGTTATTGTGTCAACGCGCAGCTGCAGTGATGGTGTTTGTTGTCATACATTACTGACGAAGTGGCAACGTTCTTCTAAATTCTCTGATCTCATTCTCATTGACAGTTGTAGTCAAAATTAATTTTTCTGACACATTGGTTGCAATGTTTGTTTTCTTTCTTATTCTTTAGATCCCTACGCGGCCGTTGTTAACGCAGTCTCTGGCTTCTGGTTGGTTGCATCCAAGCTGTGACGTCACTTCAGTTTGCCTCACAAGTTTTTAGCACTCCAACTTTGGAAAGTGCTCCTTGTGTGGTTTGATGTTGAAGGTAAAAGCCGCGGTGGATTAGTGAGACTTTTACCGGCCGAGCATGAAGATGTTGAATGGATGACGGGGGAAGGTGCCGGCTTATCGTCGATCTCACACACAAAACTTTTTTTTTTAGCAGGGGCGGGGGTAGAAGCAGACCACTCACTTTTCGAACTCTCGAGGCTTGGGAAGCGTTTGTACCCAGGACCGCTCCTAATCTCCCATCGTGGAGATGGATTCAGGGCACGAGTCAAGACTTTGTGAGGATCGCCCGTGATCTTGATACGTCATGATTTGAGCATCCTAAAGGATGATGAACACGAGCGCTTAACAACTTGGCGGAGTTGCATCTGTGACCCAGGGCAACCCTTTCTGTTTCAGAGGAATAATGTGACGAGTATATCGCACAGATAATTTGGGCGGTCAGCCTTTCCTCAGACGGTCCGTGGTTCTAGTTAGTATAATTACTTGTTAAGATATTTCTGATAGGAAATGACAAAGAAGAATTTATAGGAAATGAACGTTGAAATGATGGATGGACATATAGATAAAGTTAAGAATATATAAAGTGACGAAAGGGTGGAAGGAAGCAAGTTAAGAAGAATGTAAGGAAAGATGAACGAAAGAAAGAAAGGAAAGGATTTATGAAAAAATAGGAAGGAAAGCTAGGTAAATACAGGAAACGTAGGTAAAGGAAGTAAATGAACATAAATGAAGAAAAGGGAAATGAATGCAAGGGAAAGGCAGGAAGGTAAGAAAAGGAAGAAAATGAAAGAAAGGTAAGCAAGGAAAAATATAAAAAGACAAAATATTATAAAATTAAATAAAATTGAATTGTTTAATGAAAATTAATAAAATATAACAATGTAAATATAAAAATACCGTAATGAAGGAAATCAAAAAGAAAATAAAGTAAGCAAGGAAAGTGAAAAGGTTGTAACGGAAGCAAAGATAGCAGAACGAAAGAAATAATTGAAGGAACGAATAAAACATGACTGAAGGAAGGAACAATGGAAGAAAATAAGAAATAGAATTAGGAAAGGAAGAGTGAAAGGAAAGTTACAATATTGGAAAGAAGTAGGGAGGAAATTTGAAACTGAAGGATGTTAAAACGAATATGGAAGAAAGATGAAATTAGGGAAAGAACGGAAGTAGAAAGAAAAATCTGAAAGATGGAACAAAGGAATTGAAGGAACGATGGATGGAAAGAAGGAATGAATAGAAGGTAGAAACTATGGATAGTATATAAGTAAGAAGTGGGATAGATATTGGTATAATAATTCAAGGAGGAATGATGTTGTTTATCGACTTGAAGACATATCTCTTGTACGACCTATTTCCTGAGGTTCCCTTGTCTTGTGAGTATTGTTACATTTAATAATATTAATTTTTTAATCATTTTAGAAATATTTTCTAAATTTTCGCTGTATCTGAGGATATAAAATACAATATGGTGCGCATCCTCTTGACGAACTAGGATAATTAGACAATTGCCCGTGCTGGAATGCGAGTCAGACAAGTGTTTGAAGACCGATTCCAGCCGAGTGACGCTCAAGTTTGCGCTTTCTAATCTGGACGCTTTCGGCTAAATTAAACCGCCTTCGGAGCGCGCAGGAGTGGCCGGCCAGTGAAACAGCCCAAATTACTCTTCGGTTGACCCTCTATAGCCTTTACTCCAGATTAACAAACTTGGCTGGCTGGAGCCTTGCTGCTGACCGTCCGTACCTCACTCACACTGTTGCCATCACGCAACAGGAAACGAAACAAATGAAAATATCTCGCCGTCAGTTATTGAAAATGGACCCGCCACATTAGCGTTCCTTGTATTCATGTGTGACATGTAATTTCTCATCTATGTTCCAAAATTTTCAATGATGTATTATTAAACTGTATCATATAGAAAATTTTACATTTTATCATTTATATATTTTCCACGTAATTCTTTTTCGTATATTGTAAAGATTCTCGTTAATATATTTTCTAATTCATTTATTTCCTCCTTTATATACTTCTACACTGCTTAATTTTCTCATTTATGTATTTTCTCCTCTGTATATTTATTTTATGATTTCTGAAGTTGTTTATTTACTCACATTTCCTCCTTACCAACAGTTGGGAACCCTTCAGCTGTTTCGGTATTATCAATTAATTTTGTAATTCCCATATATATATATATATATATATATATATATATATATATATATATATAGTAGCAATAGTTAATTAGGCCATGAATTGTTTGGTTATAATTTGAATTGTTTTGATAAATGAATTGTATCGGAATTTGAGCGACAATAGCGCTGAGCTCTGTTGTTTGGTTGAAGAGCCGAAATGGCGATTGCGCGAAAAAGTAAAGTTAGTTTTGAGTCTACGGTCTGCCACGAAAGGATAGACTTCTGCATACGAGAAGTCTATGGTCAGCCACGAGAGGAGAGACATTAAAACAAATCTTCACCCAGATACATAGCAGTTCGATACAAATCGATAAATAAAACAGTAAGAGTCTAAAATCTGCAAATCGTGAGTTCCAGTAAGCAAGCAGATAGTTGGACAGAGAGATTTTCTAACAACTAGCCAACGGTGAAGCAAAGGATGCTTCATTATAAAATTTGAACAATTTTGGATTGAGGGAAACCGACAACCGATAGTTGACCAAGGAGAGGATCATCCGGGGTTCCTGAGAGCTGAGTACGTGCATTTCGACAGCGTATGTGTAAAATCTGTGAGGAAATTAGAATCAGTGTAAAATTTTGCATTTATAGTGTAGCGTTGAAGCTACAAAAGAATGCTGGTACCAGTCGGACATTATGTGAGTAACCAAAACTTTGATAATAATATTTGAAAACGATAACTAAAAGG
Organism: Zhengitettix transpicula; assembly: GCA_037074705.1. Lineage (NCBI taxonomy): Eukaryota > Metazoa > Arthropoda > Insecta > Orthoptera > Tetrigidae > Zhengitettix > Zhengitettix transpicula. The sequence continues at coordinate 68,577,523 of CM073594.1, forward strand.
CTAGAGTCAGATTTCGTTAATCTTTCATTTCGTTAAAGTTTAATTTCATTACATTTAACTTCCTTTCATTTATCGACATATTGTTTTTAGGTAAATTTTAAACTGAAATGTAAATAAGTTTATTAAATCACTTTTCTGTTAATTATCAAACCCAGTGGAGACCCTGAGAGAAGAGATTTTAATTTTATTGTAATTGTTTTAACTTTTGGAAGCCACAATTGAATAAATAATTATTTTTTTTGTTAATTTTTTATAATCTTTTAATTTATTTAACCTTTTCATTTTGATTATTACATTAAATGTCACCATAACGTGGGGAAAATTAAATAATTAGCCTTATATATATATATTAAAGCAAAACAAGTTAGAAACTCAATCCCATAAATTTCATCGCCGATCTCTTGTGATGTAGGGGTCAGAGGTCAGAGTGACTGCTTGGCATCTCGGCGAAAGAATGAATGTTGGTGTGCGCCAAATCAGTCCCCCGACAAGGCAAAATGAGTTCTCATACTAAGTCTCTAATAACCTGAGATATTTATGCGACTGTAAATAAATGAATATGTAAAAAAATTCATAATTAACAGCAAACTGTTGAATTTTTATGCTTAGCCTGAAATGTCAAATCCATTACATTTTGGTCTTAAAAAGTAAAGTAACGGTTTTTGTTTTCATTTTGAGATTGAGTTTTTTCCTTCCTTTCCTTCCTCAACTACCTTAACTTCTCATCATTTTTTTTTTTACATTTTTGACCTTCTATTGATTCATGGGTTTGTCAACTGTCTTGGTTCTTGTGATTTTACTTTCCTATGTATCTGGAGACTTCTTTTGTCTGAATTTGGCTATTTTATCATATTATTAGGTTTAAAAATAGACGTATTATATTTTTAAATTTAAGTATAATTTCTGTACTTTGTGTCATCCCAAACTTCCTTTTTTTCCAGAAATAAATAAATTAAAATATCAAATTATAATTTATGTACTATATTACGTCTTTGTAGATTTTGTACTTAAGTTTTATTATTATTTTCCATTATTATTTATTTAAGTAGTTAAATATTTTTGTTTCATTTGTGTTTAATTTATTTTTCCTGATGCAGTATATAAGGACGCATTTTTTATCTTTAAGTTTATTTAAGATTATCTTTTATGTTTTTAAATTATCCAATTTTTCTTTAAGTTTCTTATTTATTCAAAAATTATTTTATGTTATTACATTCAATTTCCTAATTTTTATCTTTCTTTTCTTTACTGTCTTATGTTACTGAATTATGTTTCAAACTTTTGTAATAATTTTGAGGTTTAAATTTATCTTCTATGTAAGAAATTTATAAAGTTTTTAATACATCAATATTTTTTTCTTTTTTAAAATTTTAAACGTTTCAAATGTTTTCTCAACTCTCATCATTATGTAAATTTATTTTTTCATATTATATATATAGCAACGAACAAGAGAAATATACCGCTTGCTAATACGGGGTCAGCAGGGAAAAATTTATAAGGGAAATAAAAGGGGAACCACGACAATAAATACCAATAGCAAGCTTAATTTAAAAATAATCAACTTTGTAAATTTATTGTTGGTGATAACCTTTAAACTTACAATATCCACCAAAACATCTTATAATCCAGGGATATGAGCGTCGCTGAGTTTATTTATGACAATTAATTTGCCATTTATCCCCAGGGTCGGGGTGGACGGTGGTGGAAAATTTGACACAATGTCGAATAAATAAACACGGCCGATATTCTCGTTGAATTAATATTTATCAGGGTTAATTAGATTGATAGAATTTATGCATATGTTGTTTGTGTAATTTAAACCCCTTTCGGCAGGTTAAGCGAGAGAGATTTGGGGTGGGGGTGAAGGGGCGTTACAAGAAAATAACGCGAAAAAACCCCAATAGATTCCAGAAAAATCGGGATTATGGATGTCGCTGAGTTTATTTATGACAACCTGGGCAACGAGCAGAGGTGGGAGGGTCTGCGCGAAGGTTGACGAGGCAGAAATTTTGAAACATGTTAAACGGCTTATTTTTGCGTCGAATAAATATATTTCGGGATTAATGAGATTCATAAAATTTCTCTACATGTTTTCTGTGTATAATTTCAATCCTTTTCGGGGTTGGGAGGGGAGCATCCTTAAGGGAGTGGGTGGAGCGCCATAACAAAAATAACGCAAAAAATCGAGATTGGAGTCGAATCCTGGTTTATGGTTGTCACTGAAATTAATTATGACATTCAACTTACCGTTTAACTCCCCCAGTGGAAATTTGAAATATGTAATATGGTCGACATTTGCGTGCAATAAATTTTTATCTGGGACAATTACGTTGATAGTATTTCTACCGAAGTTGATTGTGTATAATTTCAACCCCTTTAGGTGGGGTGGAGTGGCGTTACATAAAATAACGCAAAACAACCAAGGTACCAGTCAAACCCAGGGTTACGGATGTCGTTGAGTTTAATTATGAAAACCTGGGTAACGAACGGGGGTGGGAGGGGTTGGCCGGAGGTAGAAATTTTCAAAAAATATTTGCGTCGACTAAATACTTTTTGTAACCCACAATGGCAGGGGTTTATATTTTCGAACATGTTAAAATGTCCGATATATTGGCCGAATGAAACTTTTTCGGGGTCAATGAGTTCAACCGCTTTCGGCATAGGTGGTCAGCACATTTAGGGATATGTTGCATATGTTGCATAAAAATATCGCAAAAGCAACCGAGATTGGAATCAAATCGGGGGTTATGGATATGTGACAATCCGGGCAACGCCGGCATCCAGCTAGTATTAAATAAAGGCAGGATGTTTAGTTACTAAATTGAACAAGCACAATTATTGTGTTAAAAAAAGTTTTATGAAGATGAACCACGTTTCGAAATGCGAAGATGTTTGTAAAAAAATCTGCACTGAGTGATCGATTGATTTAGGTTAATTATATATGGTATAAGATTCCAGAAGCGTCACGCTCATGCGCAGTTCGGCTCCGACACGTATCAGTGTTGACATTGCGCATGCGCAGTAGAGATCTCGTTCTCCAACCCCACATTAACGTTGTATTAACAATAACACACACAGGCACGCTTACAAAATTCCTGCGAGGGCTTTTATACGATTATTATTTGTTATTAACGATGGCTTTTCCCCGTGGGAGGGCAGCAGCAGTTTGGTTCCTCGTATTAATCGCTTTTGTCAGGCCTCATAAATTACGCATCTGCGAAACAACAGCCACTAAATATTGTTTGAGCAAACAGTTCGCCTCTGCTGCTCGCTCAGTTTACTCTCTCTGACAGGAATATATGTTTTTTAACAGGCATAAATAATTGCACGAGGGTCGAAAAAAAGCAAACAGTGAAGTACAGCAGGAAAACATTGGGGAAAAATTCCACAGTTACTTGAAAAAAATGGGGGCGGGTACACGAGGCAGCTTTGTTTTTTAAATAAAAAAATTTTGTTAGGAAAAAACTCTCAGTATTTAATAAAGCGAAGAGTTTTTAATTTTTTTTACAGAGTTGTGGAAAACAGAACATGAAAAACAAAACTAAAAAGTGAAAAATGTAGTGTTGGGGTAGTAAATTTGAAACTACTTATATTTATCTACGGAATAGGAGAGCCATGGAATTATTATTTTTTGGTGCGGAAACTTTAAGTAAAATTAGTAAAGTGAAGTGATATTCATTCACCCTATCTCAACCCTTAAAACTCTCCCCCTAGAAAAATATTAAAGGGACATAAAACAATGGTAATGACTACAATCTGAAGTGTCATGGAGTTGTTAAGCGGTTTATTAACTCAAAAACATATTCTATAACTACGGTAGTGTTCGCGGTAAATGTTAATAGTTTTTTTATATGGGTAGATTCTTCTTCTACTATGGCTTTACAGACCCTATCTCTCAGTCCCAGAGGAATCGTCTTCCATACGCTGTGTTGTCGATCATATAAGCAACCCCTAAAGCTTGGAGTACCAAGGTATTTGATTTTCCATTTAGGTTGCAACAGGCAAGGCACTAAAATTTTGCCGGAATCTTTTTGCATGATTGATATATAAATATGTAAAATTATTAAATTTGAAGATGTCCTAAAAAAGAGGCAAAACGTCGGACAGATGAAAAATCTTTCAATTAGTTGTGTTCAAGACCTCATTTTATTCCATGGCTACTATTTGAAATAAACAATCCAGCCAATATGTCAGAAAAGTGTGTATTAATTAAGTAAACCCCCTAAAAAATAAGTTGAATACAACGCTTCGTCCACAATATGCGACTTCTTCAGGCAATAAGGTAAAATAACTAATTGGCAAAAATTTATATGATAAATTAGAAAATGTAAATTGAAAAACATAATTATTAATCAATTAAGTCAGTATAATTTATATTTTAACGAAATTTAATTCAACTCTGTTAATCTGTAAAACTTATTTAACTATGTTTGGGCCAGTATAAATTTATAATTTGATGATATAAGTTTTTTTATTTAGCTAATTTACCTTGTTACCTGAAGAAGACCGAAAATTGCAGACGAAAGTTGTATTCAAACGAATTTTTACGATTAAGAATTTTTTTCAGACATGTTGGTTGAGCTATTGATTAGTTGGTTGATTAGTTTAAATATTAGATTTTTTGCTAAATTCATATTTCTCCTAATATGTGTGTGTGTGCATCCACAAAAACTGTATATTACCATATTTCCTGAAGAAGTCCCAAACCTGAGGACGAATCGTTGTATTCATATGATTTTTTTGGGTTTATTTAATTAATGCAAATTTTTTCTGACATATTAGCTGTACTGTTTACGTATTCATCAAATGATAATTGTCAGTTTATATTAAATATTTTTGTAATAATGATGAAAAAATATCTGACATTTGTAATAAGGTAAGATAAATACATAAAAATTCGGCCTGAAGTCCGAAAATTATGTTTGTAACAATAATTCGTTTATGACGTTTCGTTATCCTTTAAGGACCTCTTCAGGTTTGGACAGCAGTAATAATTTTGTGTATAAATGATGTATAAAAATTTAGAGGCAAAGTTTTGCAATCCGGTCTTGCCTGATGCAATCTGAAGAGGTTCTAAAAAGAGGACGATATGCAAAATGAATTGTTTGTTAATAAACTTGATAAGTTTCTGATTCAAGGCTATTTATTTATAAATGTTTTGTATCTGGGACGGTTAAAAAGTGAACGGCGGAGGTCTTTCTTAGAAACCTTGTAGCAGCGTGTCCTCGCCGCCATCTTGAACGCCGCCGTGAGACAACAGGTGGTCCGGCAGTATCACCGCGACGGCGGCGATGTAGGGCAGGATTTATAGTTTGGTCGATACCTGAAATATCTTGACCTGGACGACGGTCATTGAATTGCAAATGGAAAACAACAGCAGCCAGCCGAAGCTTTGTCAGACTGATTTAAAATTCCATTGGCGCTCGCGTCGGAGCAAAGTGCAGGCGCGCTCTGGCGCAAATAAAGATTTGCATAACTGAAGAGGACACGTCTCAATATATATATATATATATATATATATATATATATATAAATCATATTTAAATCCTGATGCTATTGAGGATTGGGGGAGGTTAAGCCCAGAGATAAGTCTATTACACCCTCTACCGGGATGTGATTGAGGTTGAAACAAACAAACAAATTCACCCAAATCAACACACATAAGAAAAAAACACCATATATAGTCAGGGTGAAAGGGTACTGCGACGTTTACAAAAACAGAGGCCGTATAGAATAATACGTGACGGGAAATTAAAATTTGGAAATTAATTTCTACTACTCAATTGCCGGAGCAGTTTTCGTTGTAATGCGGGCGGGTATAACTTTCAAAATCAGGAAAATATTTAACATAAAATCAGAAGAAAATATAATAAGCCAATAATAAAGTATACAACGTACGTAAAATGATAAATGAACGATCACAAAAATCTTGAGAAAATTAAATAAATATATAAGAAAATATTGAAACACGCAAGAATTTTGCTGTGTATAAACGTGCAAATTAAATACATATTCCCACACCCGTAGGGAATAATATTATTTACCTCTTTTTTAAAACACCTGAAGAGGTTTCGAATATGTGGAACAAAACGTGTTAAATGCATGTATTTAATATGTTTAACGTCTATATTAATATTTACGAGACTATTCATAAAGAATCTAAAATTAAAACCAAAAAAGAGAACTCAATAATACAATTATAAGTCTTTCTTTTATACGTACATCATCTAATAGTTTAACAAAGGAGCTTTCAGCATTCTTAGCCATATTCATCTATGTAAATCTATATAATTAGACAAAAGAATAAATAATTATTGTTGACTTTTTTGAGGACCCTTTGGTTTTAATTCTGGAATCTTCAACGTCCTGTTTTGTTATTTTGGATTCAACCTTTTTATTGTGTTTCTTTTACATTATATTTCTTAATTACTTTGTTGTAAACAGCTGAGGAAGTCTCTAAAAAAAGCGATGAAACGTTAATAATTTCTGTTGGTACTAAGTTTTGATGTTTAATTAATAAATTCTGAATTTGTCCAAATTTTCAGCTAATTATATTTAAAGTCGGATTTATCGAATAATTAATGATTATTAAAATTATTTTTTAAATATATAATATAAAATAATAGCTTTGTTTTAATTTGTCCAGTAATGATTTTTACCTGATGAGTTGTTTCTGAGGACTGAGGATAATGGAGGATCTTTACAGTTAGGCTTGTGCCCGTGTGTTTATTATGACGGCGGCAGATATCGCAACGATGTTTGTGTAACACGAAGCCGCTGTTTGTTTTTTCTTGGGGGTCGGCCCCAGAACATGGCCGTTCCGTTCCCTTCAAGCAGAGCGATAGTAAATTTTAAGTTTAGACGACTGTGGGGGGACTTTTACAAGCACGCAGACACAACACACTCGAGGACGACGTCTCTGCAGCACGACACCTCGCGATACTGTCCAAAACACTAACTCAAGGGATTAAAAATTTAAAAAAATTCTACAACTGTTCTTATGATTCTGTTCGCGTGCATTTTCGTGGTTAGGGGCACCTAGAGGACCAAGGAATTTCAGGAAATATACTGTACGTCCCCTAAGAAAGACGACAAATTTTATATTCGCGTAACTACTAATACCATCTTTGAACGAATGTATGTGTTATTTTTGACTATGTTTCGCTTTAAAATTTAACAGCGTCGGAATCACAGTTTACCAGAATCTTTGACAGTTTTCAACTTTGGTCGTTCAAAATGTGTCAGAAATTCTTCAAAATAATCGCTTTGCACCTACGATGGTAATTGAGGAGCTCAATGCAAATTCCTAAAAGAACTGTGCATTGCATTCTGTAAAAGAACGTGTTGTCTGTTGCATAGGCATTTCTTGGGCTCAAAAACGTATCGCGGTGCTTGAACACCCTCTTTTTATTCGTCTTATTTGGCTCCGTGCGACTTCTGGTTCTTTCCAAAAAAAGAAAAATACAATTTTTGAAGGTGTTTCGACCCAATTTCAGTTATCAAGAAGGTCACAACTATGGTTTCGAAGGCTATTTGGAATAACAAGTCATGTGAAACAAAAATAAACGGCGCCTTATATATTATTTCACATCAGTCATCTTTCTGTGGGACGACCTGAGCATATAGGCTGATTCTACGGTCTTTGTATAGGAATGTATTGGTCGGAAGTTACACGTTGAGGAATCCAACAAAAAAATGAGCTCTTAATTATGTTTCTTATTTTTTAAAAGAAAAATGGGGTAAAGCATTTGGTCACCCTGGTTGTCCAATCGTTAGATTACCTCGGCTATCGTCCAATAGCCACAGAAGTGATATAAATTGTAGTAATTAGGTCATATAAGAATAAAAAGAGCCTCAAACAGTAATAATAACCCGCAATAAAATAACTAAATTCAGAAAAAAAATTACAAAATATTTAAATGAGTTTACTTCAATATTACACAATGAAACTGACATACGAAATGTGACTTGAAGGATTATTATACCAATAATAAATTTTGTGCATACTCGACATCGGAACAGCTCTCGTATCACATTAATCATTCACTTCACAAATTATTTTATATTTTGAGTTTAGATCACAAATTATTTTATCTTTTGAGTTAAGATCACAAATTATTTAAATGTCTTTAATTAAACAGGCCAGAGCATCACACACTCTACACAACCTAAGTCGACATATGCGATTGAATGTCTAACACACCACTGACAAACCTCTGTTGATTTCTAAATATATCGGCGAACAGTACGGATTTTGGAATTACAGTTTCCAAACATCAGATGAATTCAACTCACGATAAATCGTACCAATTAAATTAATTCAACAATAGCCAGTACAATTTACTACAATTTATACTTGTGTTCTTCAATCTCTAGCGCCAACAACCTTAATAACTGTATTTTATTCGTCGACATTTACTTTAACATGGTTTATAAGAAATTATCATAAGCAGTCTTCACTGTCTGCCACGTACAAAACCTTTTTCCGATCCGCCCGTATTGGAGACTTTGACCAACTTTCTCTTGTCAGTTCGTGTCGCAGGCTGACTTATCTTCAAAGCTTTCAACATTACACCTTGCTGACAACAATACCGTCTGTAACACTCCACATTTTTACGCAATGCTGACCATTGCCTACAATACCCGGGCCACAATATTACGCTGACAATAAAAATATGGAATAATTTATAAAATCCTTTTATTACATATACTGGTGGTCATTACAATATAAATATTGTAATAAACAAAAGGATTAATAATTTAATTGTTCACGTTGTGTTAGCTATTTAATGTAATAATTAAGTATGATGGGTTAATATAAATGAAAAGCTTATGAACCATTAACAAACAAAAAGATTTATTTTGTTTTGTGGCTTTCACAGAATAAAACATAATTACAAACAAAATTTTAGATCCGTTTTATCAGGGCCTTTACTGGGTTTGATGAATAAGTCACGATAAAAGTATAATTTGACTAATTAACAATTCAAAATATTCTTTGCCTAAAATTAAAACAATAAGTCAATCAATGAAAGAAACCTAGAAGAAAGCGAACGAACGAACGAAATCTGACTCTATCCTTTAATTAATGTTCACAGTTATTATAATTAAAATTTGGTTACTCACACATTGTCCGTCTGGTACCAGCATTCTTTGTTTCCCCTACTCAACACGATAAATGCAAATCGTTATTTACACAGATTCTAGTTCTCACAGAATTTACACGCTCACCGGCGAATAGAACGCAGGCAAATTTCCGGAGACTTGGATGAACCTCTCCTTGGTCAGCTATCGGATGTCGTCTTCCCCTCAGTGTAAAATTGTTCGAATTTGCCGTATTACTGGAACTGATGATTTGCAGATTCTTTGTAGACTTATACTGTTTTTTTATTGATTTGAAATAGACTGCATGGTATCTCGGTGAAAAATTTATTATAATGTGCCTCCTTTCCTGGCTGGCTGTAGACGTAAAACTGACCCAGACTTTCGTGCGCGCAAACGCCGTTTCGACTTTTCGACAAAGCAGCCGAGCTCGCTCCTCCATTGTTGCTTTGTTCGATCAGACCACTATAATGGATTTATCAAACAATTCAAATTTTATGTGCAAACAATTAATAGCCTAATTAATTGGCATTTTATATATATATAAATTCACTATAAATAATAAACTACCACGAAGTGTTCGTCACATGCACGCAGAGGAGACTGAATTGTTCCTCCAGGTGGTGCGGGGGACGACACAGTTGTACCAACGTAATTAGGGTAATGCTGTTGAGTGTGCGCACTTGTCTACTGGGGGCGTTAATAATTTCTTGTTGCAGCTGGGGTTGTATATGTGTGTGCGGGTGTTCTCACTTAATTGTTATAAAGTACGGGGTGGCAGGGGGGCTGTAGTGCAAGCGGGCCCCACGAGGCGGCGTCGTTAAACACAAAAATAATAAGGACGTGACGTTCTACTGTTAAATACACAACTACACTTCCACGCTGTAAGTATCTAGCCAGCCAGACTGCCACGCTGTCAAATTTCCAAGAAGTAGAATCCTTTAATTTTTTTTTGGAAAAACCTGATCTTGTTTTGCCGAATCCTATGGTGTCGTCGAAAATTGGTAGATAGAGAGACGAAGAAGAAACAGATTATTTGTCTTTGCCCTGACCGGCGTCTCGTGATTGGATCCGAGAGCGAAATATCCCTCGCAAACTGATGTGATACGAATATATTTCTTTGAACGACAGAGAGATTGGTGCTTTTGCCGACAGCGTAATATTCCGCTGCTGCCGCACGGAGACTATAATATTATCAATTGATCGTTTAATAATTCAAAATACATAGAACCTGTCGTCATTTTTAATTAATTTTAAATTGGTCATAAACTGCATTAACTCTTTGGTCTATTTAGTTATAAAAGCGAAATAATTTGTGGCTACATGTAAAATATATTTGGCTAAAATTGAAGTTATCTCGTTCTTGTAAGTAGATGAATAACTATGAAAAAATATTGAATCATATCCGCAGGTAGGTAAAAAATTTGACAAAAAAAGAAATAATCTGCGTCGATCAATACAAAAAATTATGTAATCTGTGTTTTGTATGTTTGTTTTTAAAGGTGTAGACAGGCTATGTTTAGGGTAATCCAACTCCCCTCTTATAGCATAGGAAAGGGATTTGAAAGGGGGGATGCGAAAAGCCCCCGGGATATGGTTTAAGGATCCTACCCGACGATTGGCCTAAAAGTGATGCAGGGAAATCACTATAAAAACCTGCATCAGGTAGGTCGGGCATTTGGCACTTGTCCCAAGCCATTCCGATGACGGGAGACGGGTTTTCTGTGGGGTCGCAGCTTTCCCTTCGCCGTGTCTTTGACCGGTTTAGGAGGCAGCTGGCCGATTATTCCAGTAGGAATATAACATTATTATAAAAATATAATTTCCATAAGAATAAAAACATCTGCGGCTGTCAATTCAAAACTAAACTATCTTTGTCTATTCTTGAATATCCCGTGCGTGGCTGATGACAGAAAATATTTTTGCCTATTGCATATAAGAATATTTTCACACTTGCCGATATATTCCAAGGTTACACCTTTCCAAGGGAATTTATCCAAAAAACGATATTACTGCCGTGACAGGAATATTTTGCACATTATTTGGCCGTGAACAACGGAATGTTCCACTGCTGGGTGGTAAAGTGCAGAAGCATGCAAACCCGGATGACTGCATAGTGACTACGAGTCCCCGTTGTTGTTGTCTTGAAACCGTGCCTGCTATCACGTACATAAAAATAAATAGTTTGTAGTCTGAGTTAGCAGCAGCCGACGTCTTTGATTTATGTACTTTGGCTGCGCGTGACGGGAATTCACCATATTGACAAGAGAGACTCCGTCCGAGTCGCTCTACCTGCTCTGAATAATTTGTCTACCCGGGTTTCCATCACGGCCGTCATGTAACAACTCAGAAGTGTTGCAAATTATGTTAACTAAAATCGCGAACGTTATTGATTAATTTTCTTTACTTGTGCGTAATTAATATATTTTTCTACGTACCCGGTATCGTCGATCCGTCTGAAATATCTTCCAGAATAAAAAACCTTTGACGTACCAAAGAAATGTGGATTGTAGTTGATGACATGGGGTCATTGGGATTATTCAATAGTAAATTATTAATTTCATTTGAGTTCTGTGCGTGTGTGACCTATGGGGCAAGTCAACAAAAGAAAGCTACCCGTTGACAGTTACTTGATGATGGGTACACTCGCAAATGGGCTGTCCAAAGGCGTTTAAGTCTAGGACAAAAGACTGAACCATGAGTTGTGGGAATGACCAGTATCGCGGCGAATTGAGAGATTCGTTCACCAGGCGGACGGGGTGCGATATTTCAATAATAGTACCACTGAAACGTAGAATACTAAACATGGGTCAATGCAGATTATAATAAACAGTGAGCATTCGTCAAATATCAGGTTGGACTTTATTATAAAGTCAGAAACCATGACCCGCAAGATGCCGCAAGCGAAACTCAGCACATTTTAAGGTGTACCTGAGTTATAAAGCGTATATAAAAGGTCGCATAACTAATTTAGAAGCGTTTTGAACAATATCTACGTCGTTTTGTCTCAAATAATAGCAATAAAATTAAAATGTTAATTAAAGCTAATGTGTTAAAAACTGAATATCTAAATATTATAAAACAACTGCTTTTGTTTTCTTTTTGACGTTACAGGACGGCTGCCAAATTGTGACGTTCCACGACATATTCCGGATTGAAAGTCTCCTTCAATCCTGATTAATCACAGTTTTCCTGAGCTTGGTAAATTAAAAATCTGTCCCACTTCCGAAATTTCGCACCGAGTCCTATGCGATACCACATATTAATTAATTATAGCAGGAGTCAGAAAGGAAAGCGGGTGGCGCATACTGAGGCACGTCGTCGTTACCACCATATGCGCGCAGAATAAACACACACACAACAGAAATGTAACGATTTCAAGCTGTAGGTGCAATATTGAAGCTGTTTGGGGTTGGCACTAAATTGGGCCGTCATCGAACATTCCGCTGATGACAGTACCTTATAAATTATGACTCCAATACATTCCGTTAACAATAAATTTAAGCTATGTCTGGTTTATACCTTAATATACGTCTTTATAACATACTATTTTTCTTTATAGTCTTATACATTCCAAATTGTTATTAAGAAGAAACTTGAGGGAGAAAAAATATATATAGTCCTTATTAACGAGGATTTTTCATGATAACATAAAAACTATTTTTTGGATGATATATTTTAATATTTGGAAAACCGCAAGATTTTTTAATAAAAGAAATAAAGAGATACTTTTTACGATCGTAATATTTTCTAGCGTTTGTTTTTTAATCCCAGTGTTTCACCTCTTTCAACGTCAGGATAAAAGAGAAAGATAAATCGCAGAGCCAACTTCATTGCTCAGCGTCGCGGCGGTTTTCCTTTACTCGGGAAAGCTCGGAATATTTCTGTGTGTGCGCGAGTGTAGGACCAGGAACGCAGAGATAAGTAAATATCTAGTTAGGGCGGGCGTTTTACGAGGACACATTGTGAAACCAGAGAGGTTTTGTGTTCCTCCGCGTGCGAGATAAGTGGAATTCCTCGAGATATCATCTTTGCCTTGCAAATTCGCAGTACAAAGCTCTAAGCTCTCTGGAGAGAGCGAAAAAAAGAGAAGAGAAACACACCAATAGGGATAAATGCAATACTGTAACGCCAACGCCGCCGCTGCGTTGCCAGTTATGTCGTGTGTGTGTGTTAAAAAGGAAGACAATATGACGGATCAGTTCTGTTTTATATCGTGTGATTTGAGTGATTCGAAGAAAAAGGGGTGGAAGGTGGAAAATAATTCCACAAAAATTATCGGGACAATTCTCATTCAGGTTTAGTGAGCGTCTTCGATAAGAAAATGGGAAAAACAATTTCCATAAAATCAATAGAAAACGGCAAGTAGTTAGTAATCTAGGAAATCTTTCTGATCAAGAACGAAAGTAAAATATATTAAAAATAACCCAAAAGTTAATCACTTCCTTTTTCGTGGAAATTAAGTTTTCGCTCTAATTTTTTTAGAAAGCATAATCGTATCCTCATTTTAATTTAAATAATTTGTTGACTCAAAGACTAGTTCATTCTTCCGGAGTCAATGTCTGATAATAAATTATAAAGAAATATAAAATTTCGAAAATTCATAGTGAATAACCAATTATTCTAGAATGTTTTCATTTGAAGGACGAAGTAAATAACAAAAATATAAAAAAAATCATGCATATTTCCCCCTTAAAATAGCTAAACGGACGTTGTTAAATTCCTCAACTTAAAATAAACAGTAAATGACGTCACTTGTCAAGATAAATTTGTAATTTTATTTCGGTGTAATGTCTATTACTTTTTTAATTTCGACTTTGATCAGAAAATTTTCCTCGATTGTTACTTAATTACATTTAAATATTACAAATTATAATTTTCTAATGTATTATCAAAGACTTTGAAAAACGGATAAATGCAAAGTAAATTTTAAAAATTTGATAAAATAAACAATCTCTACAAAGAAAGAGGAAATTTTAGTTTTACAATATTTTTCGTTTATTTCGTTCTTAATTAGAAAAAATTTCCTCTGTTACTAAATCAGTCCTCTTTATTTTATAAATGATATTTTATTCCAATTTTAATGTCAGAGACACTCTTCCAAAAGAATGTAATTTTTGGTTTCCTGATCGAGGATGAAATGAGAATATGAAAATAAACCTTATAAAATAATACTAATAAAAAGAATAAACAATTTAGAAGAAAACATAAGCAATTTTTTTTCATATTTTTCCAATTTAATTTGACTTTATTAATTTTATCCTAGATTAGAAAATTTTCCCGAATTATTGATTAATAAATTTAATTTTCTAAATTATATAATTTATTATTTATCATGTCACTTACTTAACAAGAATGAAAATTATCCTGGTAATTTTTCTGACCAAAGACGTATTAAGAAAATGAAAATTAAATTTTAATATTAGTGAAGAAATTGATAAATTTCCACAGATGAAATAAAATTAGCCATGGAGATGTATACTCAGTCTTGCATTGGAAAAGCTGAAACGAAAAGTAAGAAAAAATATCCCCATAAATGTTTAATGGTAATTTTTCTATCAAGGACGATATATAAAATTGAACAAAACACTAATATAAAGGATAGGATTACTAGGAATATTTTAAGCTTTGTACGTCGAAAACTAAGGATTATTTAAAAAATAAATAGAAATAATAATAAAAAATAGTATTCCGATTCTATGGCCAATGTGGAAGTCAATCTATTACATAACTTTTAAATCATAAATAGAAAAATTTAATCTGTGTCGAGGACAATAGTTTCAACCTGTTCCATTAGCCAAAACAGTTCCAGTGGAATTGCTATTTATTATATGAACGTTTAATTTTATCCTCCCGTTTTTCAACAATTCTCCCTTTCTACCTCTATATTGCTTTTATGCACACACGCTCAATGATAATAAAACATAAAACTCACTCTAAAATTGTCATTCAGTTCACAAATTATAGGAAATTAATACGTAACGTCATAAAGTGTACATGTAATTGTGTCTAATAAAATTTAATTTAAGTGGCCGGAGAAAAAAAAACTAAACGACATGTCAAACAGTTAATTAGGCCAAAATTAAAAATCTATATGTTTTATTAGTTTATATTAATAAAGGGGAACGAAGGTTTCATATCACGTCCAGCAAAAACAGATTGATCGCGAGTGACACATTTTGGGTATTCCATAGTTGACATGAACTTGTTACATCAATCCGTCACCGAAAGCGGTGGGTAGAAATGCTTCAACGAAGGCCTCGACGTGTGTTTCAACCACATACCACTGTGAACAAAAAGTAAGGTGAATTTATTTATAAAATATAAATTCTTTATTTATTCTTCCAAATCAGTTTCATCCCCTTCAAAGTAATCCCCGTCCGATAAAACGCACTTTTTCCAACGCTTTTTACAGTCCTCGAAACAGTCGGAATAGTCTTCTTCCGGTATAGCCTTCAAGACCTTCTTCGATTCGGTTTTTATCTCCTCAATCGTGTCAAAACGGCGTCCCCGCATTGGCCTTTTGAATTTGCTGAATAGCCAGAAGTCGCAAGGAGCCAAATCAGGCGAATACGGTGGTTGCGGAACGATATGAGTCGAGTTTTGGGCAGAAAAGTCGCGAAGAACCAATGCAGTATGACATGGTGAATTATCGTGATGAAGGAACCAAGATTTGTCCGCCCACAATTCCGGCCGTTTCAGACGAATAGCTTCACGCGAACGAGGCATAACGCTCAAATAATATTGTTTGTTGACAGTTTGGCCCGGCGGAAGGAATTCATAGTGCACCACACCACGATAATCAAAGAAAACTGTCAACATGACCTTGATTTTCGGTCTTGCTTCACCTTTTGCACGATATTCGCTGGATTGGTCGGTGGTTTCAGGGTCGTATGAGTAAATCCAAGTCTCTTCTCTAGTAATGATGCATTTCAGGTGGTCCTGATAGTCAGACAGCAAAGTTTCACACACATCAACGCGACGCTTTATTTTCCCAAAACATTGATCGATTTTGGCACCAATCGAGACTTGACGCGTTTGAGACGCAAAACATTCTTCAAAATGGTTTGGGCTGAGCCAAATGATGTTCCAACACTATCAGCGAGATCTCTAATTGTCCATCGACGATTTTCAAGCACCAAATCTTTGATTTTTTGGACGTGGCCCTCGTCGGTAGACGTTGATGGTCGTCCAGAGCGCGGTTCGTCTTCAACGCGTTCTCGGCCCTCTTTGAACTCGTTCTACCACTTATAAACGCTTTTTTGTGCCATAGTTTGATCACCAAAGTCCTTCCGCAACATTTTCAACGTGTCCGCACAAGAATATTCGTTCCGAAATCAAAATTTGATGCTAGTTCTTTGCTCAACAAAATCACCCATTGCAAAAATCGAAAAATTCACTTTTTGTTGTTTACAAAAACACGTGTAATTCGGAGATAATTAAACCTTTTAACAAACAGACTCTCGGCAAATATTATAGACAGTCCTACCAACCTAAGAAAAAAGCTTACCTGCCTTCCTAATACCCGGGAGTTTTAAATGACAATTTCACCTTACTTTTTGATCACAGTGGTACATCTTCGTAACAATTAATATGTTACGATTATAATTGAAAAAGGGCAAGAGATGTCTCAATTTTCTTTGCTCCTCGAAGATTCGAAAAATTGTAATTGTATAATGTCACACATTTATAATTAATATTCTAATAGGGGATAAATTATTTCCTATTTACTTTTCAGAATAATATGCGTAACCCTGATGACGTCAAATTTATAATAGTATTAACCGAGAAATTAATTATAATAATTTGTACATTAATTACAAAGTGATGAGTAGATTTGATGAGAGAGAAAATTAATCCCTTGAGTGTTATTAGAAATAACGTATTGTACTTTATTATGAGACAGATACAGATACCAACAATAGTTTTGTGAGACAATAATTGTATAGGTAATACGGAGTAATAAAGACGTTACACAACACAAAAATCAAATTAATATGAAAGTGGGAAAATAAATTACGAAAAAATATATATTTCACATTTAAGAGAGAATTACACAACGAACTCAGAAAAATTAAAGACCTATGTCAAAGAATTAGATACATATAAATTATGAATTTTAATTTACTGATACGAATCGGAAAATAAAATTTCGCACGCAACTCATAAAATTTAGAACAAAAATCTGAAAATTTTGAATAACGGATTTTAGAACATAAACCAGAATTTTTTTTATCATAAATATGGAACAAACATCACAAAATTTTCAATGTAAATCAGAAAATTTAGAATGTTAATCAGAAAATTTTGGGAGAAAAATCAGAAAATTTAGAACACAAATCAGGAAATTAGTATAACAGAAAAACAAAATTGAAAACATGAATCGGAATATTCAGAAGACAAATAAGAAACTTGAACATATAAATCAGAACATTCAGAACAGTGAAAATCGTGTAATTTAGAACATGAACAACATTTAAAACATCAGTCAGAAAATTTAGCGTGTCAACCAGAATATTTAATACGTAAATCGGAAAATGTACAACACAGCTCAGATAATTAATTTTCTTATACATACAAGGAAATTTAATAGTTCAGTAACGGGAAATAGAAAATGATACTGCTTAATATATTGTAATAAACAACTGGTTGACAATTAATTTGCCCCACGTTGGTGAAGCCATAAATGTAATAAACAACTGGAAGGCTTTAATTAAATAAATCAATTAACAAAAATATTAATTAAAATTTGAATAATTAGCCAAACGTTGAAGACGTCGAATATATAATGATTAAAAAGGTGGTCTTAAATCATAGGAATAATTAACAACATTTATTTTAAGATTTAAATTAAAAATTTATTGTTGTTGATAAATTTAGATTGTACAAGACCTACTTTGCACGCCGAATTCCATCCAGTTAAGAACAAATACTTTAATTTTTCATTGATTAATTCGTGGAATTTATGAAAATACAATTCTTATATCATTACAATCAAATACGTCGAATCTCTATATCTCTGGGTCACTACTGGGTTTGATAATAAGAACATAATCAATGTATAAACTGACAATTAACAATTCAAATATAAAAAGTTAACCTAAAACAATATGAAAATAGGTGAAAAGAAAACTAAACAAAATCTGGCTATACCTTCTTAATTATCGTTTACAAATTTGTATAAAAGTTTTCTTACTCACGGAACGTCTGTCTGGTACCAGATCTCTCTCGTGTATCTTGAAAACTACCACACTAAAAAGCCATTTTTACACAGACTCTACACTTCATTGAAGTTTGTTTAATACACACGATTGAAATACTCGTCCTCTGCTATCTGGAACCTCGGATGAGCCGCCCCCTTTCGCCAACTAATGGATTCTGGTCTCCTCTATGCGAAAACTGTTCAATCAGCGTGAAGCAACCATTTTCTTCACCGTGTGCAAATTATTATGTAAATATCTCCGTAAAATGTTTGCTTGCTTTCATGTAGAAATACAGGATCTCGCCATTTGTACTTTATATCTGCAAACTTTACTGTTTGTTGCTCTAGGTGAACTGAACTGGATTATATCTCCCCGTCGACTTTTAACAGTTTCATCTCTCGTATTTATTTTTGACTCCTTCACCATTCAATCGCCGATTCCAGACTGCCGTTCTCCAAGTGCATACTGAGTTTTCTCTGCGCGCGGTCTCCATTGTTGAACAAAGAAAAAACCCGCCTTCATTGTCACCTTTACGCATTCGTACCGCTAACAATTTAGTTATATTAAAAACAATTAATGGCCTGTTTAATTGGCATTACAATATTATTATAAAATATAGTGAGATGTGAAAAATATTTTAGTTTAGAAAGTTGTCTATGTATTTTGGGACACGAAAAACGGTGTTTCCGAATTTTTTCTTTTTAAAAAAATGTAGTATTTGATAACGAATTTTCATTTAATTTTTAAACGAGATCTGATTTGCGTCTGGATATTTCTTGATGCAGATTCAGTGTAATGAGATTAATAATTGGTAAATGGATAAGAAGGACTTGTTGCGTAATTTACATTTCGCAGAGTCTTTGAAGTTCCTCCTCGTGAGCGTTGTTGACACGGGCGCTTATTGTCTGGACGATATAGGGTCTCCTCGTTCCTTGAACTGATAAATCCTCTTCAGCCTCAGGGCAGAATACAGAGACACGCACACACAGACAAACACAAAGCACGAGCACAAAGGAGCGAGTTTAGGGCTTGGCCAGAGGCTGGAAATCGTAGTCTACCTGGTCCACGTTTAAACAGCGTAGATATATCCTATCAGTGCATTCGGGGAATACAAAAGAAATTAATAATAACGCTAAAAACAACGAGATTCACATTACTCAACGTCTTATCGGAGTCCGAAATTATTCCATCCCGAAAGTCAGAGATTCATAAAACCGAAACCTTAGTGAGTTTGACTATCTCTGATAAAGCAGCTACGTCATCACTTATTTGATACCGCTTAAATAGAACCAGTAAAAGAGAGGGAAAAAATACCCAGAGACTGTATTAGATACTATCAGCAATTGTAAACCGTTAGGGGTTAGCTTTTTGGTACAAATATATTTGTTTACGGTGTTCACTGTCGATTGGATAGTCGCTTGGGGTCTATCCTTTCTCCTACCAATTTTTATCTTATCTGCAAGTCTCTGTCTTGTAAGTAATTAACTAATTGAGAAGACTTAATTATAAGTTACAACTTTTTCAAAATGGCGGATGAAAAATTTAAGAAACAGATTCAGCGAAAAAGAGAACCGTTAGAGCGAACAAGATCCCCAGTCCCAAGCTGTTAAAAAACATCAAATTGTTTCGTTTGGACAAGCGCGCGGAGCAGGTTTTGACTGAGGGTGTCGTTTATGTAGTTAAAATACTTAGCTTACCAGGTCGCTGAGGTTGTTTGTCCGTCTTTTATGGAGATTGGAGTTATCGGTACCTCATTACAGATTCCGGTGATCAGCTTGAGTTTTATGATTGCTGTCTGAGCGTTTCTGCGCGTCACCGGTGATCGGAGCGCACGTTTGTAATTTCCAGTTTTATTACGAATAAACAAAAAAATAGCCGGAAAAATTAATTAAAACCAAAAATAGTCCACAATTGTAGATCCTACATCCTAGATCAATTAACATAAACATTAACATTGACATAAAAATCAGTTTTTCAATTGAGGTGCTATAATTTAGGCCATGTAAGAATTGTGATTAGTAAATTGTAGATGAGCCTGCATCAGGTCTAATGGACAAAGGAATTTCACACCGGATCTAGGAGTCGACATGGGATAACTCAGAAAAATGATTCAGCGTCCGCCCTGTTAAGCGAGGAGGATCCGAGTGCGAAATATCCCTCGGAAACTGATGTGATACGAATTTCTTTCTTTGTGGACGACAGAGAGAAATTATTCTTTTGCCGACAGCGTAATATTCCGCAGTTCTCCCCACAGACTATAATATTATCAATTGATCGTTTAGTAATTCAAAATACTCAGAACCTGTCGTCATTTTTAATTAACTTTAAATTGGTCATAAACTGCATTAACTCTTTGGTTTATTTAGTTATAAAGTAATTTGTGGCAATCTGTAAAATATATTCCTGGTAAAATTTATACGTCAGTCTCAGGGTATTATAATTACACAAAAATCATAATTATCCAATTAACGTTAATTATTGGTAAATCATATTTCTCGCATAAAAATTACATATATAAAAATAGAGCTGTAATTATTTTAATAAAATTGTATTATTGATCAAAATTTTTGTTAGTTTCATTAGTACTTTTTATCTTTTTATATTCGACAAACTTTTAATAAAGAAAATTTAAATTATATTTAATTTAACTGTATCCAAATTTAATTACAAATGAAAAATTTACGTCTGATTGAAAATTAATAATAATAAAGATAGCCAAATACAAACAAAATGGTCCGATAGACATTTTTTCATTCCAGTAGTTTGATTTAATTAAAATATTAAGTATTTTTTTAGTGTTTTTAATAAAGTTTCGTTGATTTGAACAACTGCCGTGGAAGGCCCACAACACCCTGACATTTATTACAAGAACTTTTTGTTTTATTACTCAAGTCCCTTTATATAAATACTTTATTATCAATTTTTGTATGGTTTTTAAGAGATGAACAATGCCAACGAATGTTTCTCTGCAGCGAGTGTTTCAGTTGCGTAGTAACTCTTTGACAGGATAACGAGGTAATATTTAGAACATGGTCTCGCTGGTTATGACTTCATCAAACACTTTGCCTGTGTACAAAAGCCAGTCGGCCTTCCTGTTTCGAGTAAACTTTCCTTCACGATGTTGACTCAGCCAACGCCAACGATGTCCATTATATTTATCCTACCAGTTTACGCCTTACTCGCCTCCTGTTCTACGAAGACCAACAGCTTCTATGTCTTATTCCTCGTGTTTTATCATCTTTGAACTCTTTTTTCTGTCTTCCGTAAAGTCTGCATTTGTTTTAAGTATTTCCGCAACAGAGACCCATACACTTTAGTCGACATTCTTTTCGTTGAGAAAAAAAAATCAGGCAGTCTTTCAATTTTTAAAAAGTTACTGACGGCAATAGATTTAATTGGATTGGCCAAAACACCCGGATGTAGCAACGTTTAAAATGAATTATATGAAGTAACAAACACGAATATGAAATAAATAAGAGAGAAATAAAGATTAACTATAACTAATTTCGTAAATGACGTCATACAATTTACATTTCACTTCACAGTAATGCCATAATATTAAACTATATTTCACTATTATTATTACATGATTTAGTTTTCGACTTCACTTAAATTTTGTTATTAGCAATTATTATTATTATCACACTAAATTCTCGTCGTGGGTCTATAATCTATCCTTTAGGCACGCCGCCAGCTAGAAAACAGCTTTGCGGATTCCGATTCCCGAATAGTTCTATTTAGGAATGACTTCACTTCAATTTTCTTAATTGAAATCTTATTATAATCACACTAAATTCCCATCTTCGGTCTATAACATGCCATTTAGACACGCCGCCAGTTAGTAAACAGTTTTAAGGATACCAAATCCCAGAATGGTTCTGCTTAAGAATGAATGGTTGCCCTTCTCTGTCCGGAGTGTAATCATCTTCACATCCTCCAACAAACCAATTCTTACTCTTACGTTATAATTTACCGTCCACTGTACAGTCTCTTGCCGAGTGTACCGTTATATCCATCAGGGCTTTCCTCTTTTTAATATTTTCCAACATGTTTCTCGTCTCTCCCATTCTTCTTAGTTTCTAACTCTATCAGATCACTTCTCCACTACACTGCAATGACTCAATGATTAAAATAAAATATCCTTATTAATATATGATTTTATTTGTCCTTTACTTCAATTTTATTGATACAAATCTGATTATCCAATTCCTTATCTTGGGTCTATAATCTGACGTTTAGACACGCCATCAACTATCAAGCAACTTTGCGGATTCCATTTCCCCGAATGGTCCTGTTTAGGAATGAAACTTTCCATATATCAGTTCCCTGACCGCTTTCAGAGTCTAATCTTGCACGGATGATCCCTTTTATATAAGTACGAGGTAAAAGTAAACTGTTTACATTTCTCAAGGCCAGGTCTCGTTATTATAAGTCCACAGAGGCTCTAGTCCAGTTTCCTTAAATTGCCAAGGCTCATTTTTTTCCGCAAGTCAACAAGATAATTCCATAGGCATTTTTCTCCTGTCCGTTGTCTGAATGTGTTTATTCCTCTGGTAGCGCGACCAAGACCCTCAACGGGAAAATACGTCACAATTTGTATGTATTTATTTAATCTACAAATGGGTTGTTTTGACGGTGGTAAATGCATGAAATTAAAATTTAATTGAAAATTAAATAAGGGACGGTACAATTAGTGAAAATAGATTAAATTAATGTAATTATTATAAAATATAAGCTAGGTTTCGGGACATTATTTCAACTATAAATACATGCATATAGCATTATATTAATTAAAGGTTAATTTTGATAAAGTTATAGAAGGAATTAATATTGTACTGGCCTGAAAAGAAGAAAAGTGGAAATATATCTGATAGTTAACTAATTAACTACCGAAGGAAACAAAGAATTTTAGTTTATAGCGGAGCACTATCACATCACTACATTACAATACACTACCACATATTCACTAGAGAGTTCAGATTCAGTTTAAATTCTTTTTACGTTAGAGGACTTTCTCCAAAAACTCTTGCAGGTAAATTGTTCCAGTTATGTATTATCCTATTTATAAATGAGTATGTCGGCCAACTGCCTCTGGTCAAGGCACGGAGAGGGGAAAGCTGCGACCCCACAGATAACCCCTGTCCCGCCATCGGAAGGGCGTGGGACGAGTACCAAATGCCCGAGCTACCTGATGCAGGTTTTTATAGGGTTTTCTCTGCATCACTTTTAGGCGAATTGCCGAGTATGATCCTTCAACCATATCCCGGGGGCCTTGTTAACCCTCGGCTATCTACCTCTACCTTTCCGCATCCCCCCGTTCAGATCCCTTCCTATGCTATTAAAGGGGAGTTGCCACCATGTGAATTACCCTCATGCAGCCTGTTACCCTAAAAAAAAGTATTTTCCAACACCAGTTTTTTTCCTGTCTGGTATTTAACTTAAACATATGGTCAGTCCTCCCCTAGGTTCTTTTAATCTAACTCGAATTCCTTGCTAAGGTTTTTGACCTGCAATGGCTTTAAAGAAAACGTGTAGGCTGTTTCCGTTCTCTTCAGGTATATTTTCGGATACAGCAGTCATGGAAAATAAGTCCCCGACTATTAAAATTTTGTAAAACTTCATATACCTCAAAAGGTCGGAAATAGCGATAAACGTTCAATTTTTTCAATTATAAATCTGTTTCTGACTTCAAAGGGCTGTAATGTTTTATAACTTCATTTTTTAGACTTTATACATTTTTCCTGTTTATTTTCTGTATAAAAATAGATTCAAATTTTTTTATGTATTTTAAGCTATGCTATTCTTTTGTGTAACATTATAATGTAATACGAGCCGGGCCATCCGCCATTTTCACAGTTCTTTAACGCAAAAAAATATGTTTCGATGCTGAAAAACGCTTCTTGTCCCAAATCAGTGAATTAAAAAAGATTCAATGTAATTACAGACAACATATTTGAACAAACAATTGTATCTTGATGTTATCAGTTCAAGGAAAATATATTTAAGTATTTATGTGACAGTGGTAGTACCGGTCATCATGAAAACAAGAACCAAAAAAAACCCTGTATCTTTTGAATCTAAGTCTGCTGCAAAAAATCAGAAATTAAAATAATTTCTTTGTAATTGAAAATAAATACCTTTATTTTTTAAAGAAGCGTTTATACTTTTATTTATGCAATTACAAGTATATTTTGTATACCATACGTGTTGTAAATTTTAATTCAATCATTTACGATTATTATTTTAATTGAAACCTTTAAAATTCACAAAAAATGAGTTTAATCACTAAAGTTTGACTTATTATTTTGAGTTAACTTATGAAATGTTAATAGTTTGTCGGTGATAAAATAATTCTTGAGAAAATAAAACATTTATGTACTCCAATGTGAATTTGCCTGAATAATTTAGAAGTTGTGAATGTTGGTATTATTTAAAACATTTCATGCTTCACAACCGACACGTGCTTGCTTAATCGACAAGTAAGGCAAGACAGTTCCGTAAGATTAAAAATGGCGGACGGCCCGGCCTTATAGTGGAGGGGCTATAGCTTAACGTCATCATAGGCGATATTACGATTGTAGATTTTAGTGCGTCAATTCGTGGACGTGTGGCTCATAGATCACAACCTTCTGATCCAGAGTGGGAATTTTTATCTTTAACTTTCTTATAATACCATTAATTTAGAAGACAATAAGTAAACTTGAAGAAACTGGCTGCTGCAGAGTCCTAGGATAAAGATCCGACAACGTCTGCAAAGTGGAAACAACACAGGAATGGACTGGCGTGTCGGGAAACTGTGACGTCACACAAAGGGACGATTGCCGATGTCGATGAGCGGAGATTAGCGCGTGGAGTGTCTTCCATTACCTTGGCCTGGGGCTGCGTGGTGTGTTTGACTTATTTTTTAAAATACGAAACACTGCCTCCTACAGGCAGTAACGATGGGAGATCTGTTCGAGAACTGATTCAAAGAGCTAGTTCCCTCTATGGAGTGAGCGAAATATGAGCCGGCAGAAAAGAGCGGTGGCTATTCTGATCCCAAGTGAATCACTCAATATAAGAGTGTGAAAGTCGGAATGGATCAAGCACTCTCAAAGTGATTGAGTCTTTATCATTAAATACTATATCAAATATATAATAACAAAGAATTAAAACTTGTAGATACGAAGAATTTTACCCTTAAACAATCTAAAAAACCATGAACCCTTTATTTATAGGGAAATTATCCTGAGAAATTTATTTTGGCAAAATTAAATTTAGTGGCATATGAACAAATAGTGGTAACAGAAAGTTAATATAATTTTTCATTTACTTATTGTCGTAGAAATCCTTTCTGTAAGCCTCCTGTTCCTTGAAAATGTTATCCACGGCTTCTTGCTAGAAGTTGTCCTATGTCCTATGTCCACTTACCATCTCAGGGTCACTTCATTATACACATTATACACCATACTATGATTTTATTGGCATTAAAAATTTTCTTCACTTATAATCTCGGCGTAGAATTCGGATCACATTCTAAATTACTAAAATTCAGCAAGAAAAATACGCGTGAAAAATATCAGTACAAAAAAAATATTGAGAGCAAATAAATATTCAGCGAGAAAAATTTTCGAAGTTTTAAAGACCAGGAGGCAGTACACGATGTTGCCACATTACATAAATAAATTAATTTTGATGGAACGTTATTTTCAGATCTGTGTTCCTATATTAAGGTAAACGGCACCGACAAAGAATTTTCTTGGACAAAGCAATGTTACAACTACAGTTGAAAGAATATAAAGAGAGTTTTAAATCGCAGTTTTCCGTCCAACTTCCTAACTTTTTGAACTGGCTTCTGTAAATTACTGTAACAATTTTTATTCAGTCGCTTAACAATTATAATATAAGTGTATATATGAATATTGCTCATATATAATATATATGTTAAATAAGTTACAAATACTCGGTTAGTCATGCTCCATCTACAAAATATTTTAAGAAAATCTTGTAAAGGAAAACCCGAATGCAATAGAACCTATTCCAAATCATTTAATTGAAAAATTAAGTCCCTATAGTCACATATTTAATTTTCATAATTATTTATTTTTTATTAATAATTACGAGAAAAGTATATATTCTGTTAAAAAATTATAAAGCTAAATACACATAAAAATCCAACGAAAATTTATGTAGCAAGGAAAGATTAATTTTGGTGAATCGCGAGTGGTGAGTGGCCATTAATTGTTTTAATATAATTGGATTGTTAGTGGTACACTTCTAAATCAACAATCACGACTCTTTGTTGGAAACCGCGCGCTCGTACGGAAGTCAGTCCGGCGAACGTTTCGAGAGAGAGAGGAGGCTGACCTAAAAAGTACAAATAGCGTGGTCCAGGAAGTTCTACTGCGAGATCTATTAAACTCTATAAAACACAAGTACATAGTGCTTGACGGAGAGACTCATGATATAAAATCGCAAAGTGGAAGCAAAAGGTTTGCACCACACAGACCAAAATAACATTTCGCATAAAGGCATCGAGGAGACATACGTCCGAGGGCTGACCGAGGGAGCGGCTGATCCCAAAATTCCATGTGGAATAACAACGAGAACTACGACCGTGTTATTTAAAAATGATGTGTAGAATCAGTGAATAAAGGCCTTTTTAATGAGTTGTGCCCTCAAGCTCCAAGAATCAGATCTGGTACCAGAAAGACATTCGTGAGTACAAAAACAATTATTTAAAGTCTGTAAACGAGGATTAAAGGTATAAGTGAGATTTTGTTATCTTGTTTAGTTTTCATTTCATTAATGTGTTTAGAATTTATAACCCGTTCATTTCAACTTTGATTTGTTAATTATTTTATTAAATTTGTATGTTCTTACTATCAAGCCCAGTAAAGACCCTGAGAGAAATAGTAATTAGATGAAATTGTTTTAAAATTATAAAGTTGTATTTTTCTAGAAAGCCACAAATAAAAAAATAAATATAAAATTTGGTTTGTAAATTTGAGGAAATTAAATATGCAAAGTGAGGCTGATAATTTTTTATCATAGAAGAATAAAATTGTTTTTTTTTCTAATTAATTAATTGTTTTAATAAAGTCTTCCAGTTAATTATTACATTTTGGCCCAACAACGTGGAGAAAATTTAATTTATTTAATCATTCCAGATAATCATTACAATATATATACATATATATTGTGATAAACAATATTTAATAAAATCTAATCACCCACGATGTGGTGCCAATTAATGGGATAATCTTCTTAGGAGAATCGAATTTATTGAACTATTGATTAATAGGAACTATTGTCTAGTGGTGATATGGTAAACGAAATAACTATTAATCAATCAAATTTTAAATATAGAAACATTTATTATAATTTAAATTTAATTCGCTATTATACACAAACTTTATACATAAATGCCACGGCTTTCATGAGATTCTTTAAACCTTCAGGGTCGCTTATCGGGACTCTTAACTTTAACCCACAATGAAATAATCAAATTTAGAAAAAATATTACAAATTTTGAAATGAAATTACTTGAATATTACACAATGAAACTGTCTTTAAGGAATATTATACCAGGTTTACAACAGATTTTTGTACATACCCGACATCAGAGCAGCTCTCTTATCACCCTAATCATTCACTTCACCAATTATTTTATCTTTGAGTTTAGATAACAAATTATTTAAATGGCTTTAATTAAAGAGGCCATAGGATCTCACTCTCTACAAAACTTAAGTCAGTATACGTGAATGAATGTCTAACACACCTCAGACAAACCTCTGTTGATTTATACTTCCCAAATATCAGTTTGGTTCAGCTCACGATAAGAACAACCAGGACAAATTCCTACAATTTACTCATGTCTCCTTCAGTCTCTAGCGCCAACAACCTTAATACTCGTCGACTTTTACTTGCAGACGCATTAACGTGGTTTATAAGCAATCCTAATAAGCAGTCCTTACTGAGTGCCACGTACAAAACTTTTTTCGATCCGCCAGTATCGCAGACTGTAACCGACCGTTACCGGTCGGCTCCTATCGGAGGCTGTACTTATCTTCACAGTTTTCGACATTATACATTGCCGACAATAATACCGTCTGAAAACACTCCAAATTTTTACGCAACGCTGACTGACTACAATACCCGGACCATAATTTTACGCTGATAATACAATAATTGATTAAATCCTTTCATGACACCTATTCGTGGTCACTACAATACATATATTGTAATACTAATTAGAGGCCAGTAATGATTTTAATAATTGTATTGTTAGCGGTACTAATTCTTCAAAGACAACAATGTGTCGGCGGGCTTTGTTCGGTTTTGTTCTGAAACAGTCTGTCTAATATTGTGGTCGGGAGAGGGAGCAAAATTTTAGAGTAACTAACAGCGTGGCCTAAGTACAAAATTCAACCGAGAAAGTTACAAGTTTTTAAATTCAAGTATAAAGTTTGGACAGCGAGATACTTTGCAAAAACTGCAAAGAATAATCAAATATTTAGCGCCACATTAAGATTCCTACGCGTATTGAAATCAACATTTTACACATAAAGACAATGTGTAACAATATGCCTGGCTGATGATCCGGAGGTGCAGCAGATCCAGTTCCCGTGTGTTTGACAATCAAGTGTAGAGTCAGTGATTCATGGCCTTTTTAGTGTAAATTGCGTGTCCGAGCCGAGGAAACTAAGTCTGGTACCAGCCGAACATTTTTGTGAGTAGAAACCAAGTTATTATGCGACAGTTAAACGTATTCATCAGATTTCGTTCGTTTCATTTTGGTTTTGATTGTTAATTTCTTATTTTATAAATTCTATAATTGAAGCCCAGGTAATCCTTCCTTTTATTCAGTACAATATATATATATATATATATATATATATATATATATATAAATATCAAAGGAGTGGTGATCCATGAAAAAGAACTAGCTCTTTCGACTGAGCGAGTGATTCCGATCCGATCACGAAAAGGAACAGTTTTGCCCATCTTTAACGGGCAGCAGCATGACAGCGCACTCCCGTGGCAATTTGGTCGACCGTCAGAGAAAGTTTCACCTACTCCGTTCAAGATTGAAGTGCATCGCCAGACACAAAAGCCACCCCCCGGGGTGGCGATTCCCAAGAACCAAAGAAGCGTTTCCGCTGATTGGATCGATTGAGGCCGCTGTTGATTAATTACGGTAAAAGCGAGCGAGCGTGTCGTTTGTCTCCCGATGGTCTGTTAGCAGTCTGGAAGCGCTCTGCGCTTGTCACTATCAATATCGCAGAGGCATAAATAAATAAACCTTCAACACTTCTTCGCCATTAACTGATACGTCACACGCGGCGGGTAAGAGAGAGAGGGGGGGGGGGGGTAAAAGGCCCACTTGTTAGTCTCTTCCGGGAGATTTATCACGTGTCTTGGCATCATAGCAATTTAGATACGTTATCTTTTCGCGGATAATTGTGTATATCGTTCATAGGTGAATACTCCCTTGATTTTGTTGCTTTGCTCTGAAATGTATATAGTAATTTTGCGTATAATTTATGGGTATTCGCGATAATATAAATGTAATAAGGGATAATTAAGATCTTTTAAAATTATTAAGACATGTTGATTTGATGCTAAGAACTAAGAAGTATCATGATAAAAGATTGAAGACTTTCCCGGTGTAATTGTTGGATAAAAAGATGACGACAGGGCTTTCAGTCGTCGAAACGTCGCGTTTTAATCGCTGTTGGCACCAGTGTGAATACCGAGAACTTTTTATCCAAGTATCATGACAGTAACGGAATTTAAATATAGGATGAGAGGAAAGGAATTTAATAGTTCTTTGCGCGAGTTTAGCTAGTAAGAGGGAAGATTCGGA
The DNA here is from genome assembly GCA_037074705.1 of Zhengitettix transpicula. Lineage (NCBI taxonomy): Eukaryota > Metazoa > Arthropoda > Insecta > Orthoptera > Tetrigidae > Zhengitettix > Zhengitettix transpicula. The sequence goes on from CM073594.1 coordinate 68,607,676, forward strand.
TTTGGAAGATTGACGACATCACAGCTGTGTGTAGATTCTGTAAAATTGTTCTAAGAGAGTTTATTAATTATAAAAAGAATTGATTTGATGAGAATTATTCGTAAACTAAGATTTCTTAATTATTTAATAAGTACTAACAGCTATTTGTGGATGGTTAATAATTTAACTATATGAATTATTTACTAATATTTGTAGGAACCTTGTAGGAGAGATACGAAGGGGCTACCTTTGGGGATGCCTTTTCCTCTCGTTTTTGAACTAAGGTTCCCACAAGCCGAGGCACCTCGGCCTGTTATGAGAGGTGTATGTACTGGGGTCACAGACCTTGGGCATACGGTAAGAGTTGTCCGCTATTCCCATTGAAATAGTCGGCCAGCTGCCTCCTAAACTGGTCGAGGCACGGAGAAGGGAATGCTGCGTTCCCACAGCAAACTCCTCTCTCGCTATCGGAAGGGCGTGGGACCGACCTACCTGATGCAGGTTTTTCTAGGGTTTTCCCTGTATTACTCTTAGGCGAATTCTGGATAGGATCCTTAAACTATAGCCCAGGAGCCCTAGTTAACCCTTGGTTACCTTCCTATACCCTTCCGCATCCCCCCTTTCCTATGCTATTAAAGGGGAGTTGCCACTATGTGGATTACCCTCATGTAGCCTGTTGCCCTAAAAAAACAAACAAACTAATATTTGTATATTCATGAAATTGCATGTAACATTGTACGAGGTGCGATCTCGACCTGTGACGCCATACTGACGTCTTGCCGAGCTGAAATCCTGTCTGACTTACAATAACGATCCCGAAGCCGATACAAAATCATATAAGGCATCAAATTTGTGGCAAAATCCTGAAATACTAAGTTTTTAATCTACGAAATCTGAGTTCCAGAGATATAATGTAAAAAGTTATAGCAATCGGGCAAGTTATTCATATGAATATTTTAAAACTTGGTATGATAAAAATAAATGTTGTTCAATTCTTATAATCTAATCTAATAAAAATAGAAAGTACAGTGTTTGTTTGTATCAAAAATCAAACCTTTGCGAGCTTTGGAATACGCGGCTAACAGTTGTCCGCTGTTTCCATTATAACAGACATAGCCCTGCTGGCTCCCTAACCCGAGGCATGGAGAAGGTAAATTCTGCGTCCCCGTTACTCCAGGCCGTCGGAAAAACCAACAAGAGCCCGCAGCCTACCTGATGCAGGTTTCTCTAGGGTATGTATGTCCCTGCATCAAATTTAAGGCGAATACCGTGGCGTAGGATCATTAAAACTACAGTCCCTAGGGTGCCGTAGTTGACTACCTTTGTTTTCTATTCCGCATCTGCACTTTCCAATCCCTTCCTATGCTACTAAAGGGGAGCTGACACCATGTGACCCTGTCACTCTAAAGAAAAGGATCTCGTAACTACAGCTACCTTGATGTCCCTTCGGCATCCCCTCTTTCGAATCCCTTCCCTATGATATTAAAGGAGGAGCAGCCATCAACGCTGATAACTCGCATAGCAGCATGTTAGACAGGAAAATAATATAACGGTCACTAATACACTGGATTTTCTCTCACAGGCAGAACCTTTTAGGAGAGATACGAAGGGGCTACCTTTGGGTATGCCTTTTCCTCTCCGTTTTTGAACTAAGGTTCCCACAAGCCGAGGCACCTCGGCCTGTTTTGAGAGGTGTACGTTCCGGAGTCACAGACCTTGGGCATACGGTAAGAGTTGTCCTCTATTCCCATTGGAATCGTCGGCCAGCTGCCTCCTAAACTGGTCGAGGCACGGAGGAGGGAATGCTGCGTCCCCACAGAAAACTCCTCTCCCGCTATCGGAAGGGCGTGGGACAAGTACCCAATGCCCGACCTATCCGATGCAGGTTTTTCTAGGGTTTTCCCTGCATTTCTTTAGGCGAATGCCGGGTAGGATCCTTAAACTGTAGCCCGGGGGCCCTAGTAACCATTGGCTACCTTCCTCTACCCTTCCGCATCCCCCCTTTCAAATCCCTTCCTATGCTATTAAAGGGGAGTTGCCCAAAGTGGATTACCCTCATGCAGCCTGTTGCCCTAAAAAAACTTTATTCCACGTGAACTGCGACTCATTTTCACCCCATTTGTATTTCACAGGGAGGGAAAAACGATACCAGGATCGACAGGGGTACATGTTGTGGTCACCCAAGTGGTGTCAGCTGCCCCTTTAATAGCATAGGAAGGGGAAAGAGACAACCCCTCTAGAAAACCTACTTAGATACTGGTCACACGGCCCTTCCTTACGAAGCCTGTAGTTACAGATGCGCAGCATTCCCTTCTCCATGCCTCGGTCTAGATTATTCGTCTACTACCCGTTCGACGTGGACCGTTCCCATAGTCAGAGGGACACTAAACGACGTTGCAACACTGCATTCAGCTGATATTCAATGAGTCTAGATACGGATGGACGTTAAAACCCCTACATCAGAGTATTTTAAATTTAAATCGTTTTATTTTACAATACGCCACGCGGGCAAGGGAACGTTCATTGGTTAGTTAGTACCCGGGTCAACGTTTCCGTGAACCTGTCAGGTCCAGACTGCTAAAACAAGCAGAATTAAATCAGCCTGAAGTAACAACATTAGCAACGGAAGAGTTGGGATGGGTGTTTTCCTGTATTTAGTAAAGCAGGGGGTGGTTTAACAGCAGTTTCACACAATTGTTTTTAATTCGCCGTAACGTAATTTCAATAGAAATTAAAACAAGTAACTCTGGGGTTTGAAATAAAAAAAAACGGGGTGTGTTTGGTTTGAAGCCTGTCCGTGGCATGTGGCGCCGCCTCTATGTTCTATTTCACTACACTCGAAATTAAGGGTTGAACATTAAATTATTTCGCTTTGAAACGAATACGTGTGACCACCACGTACGTCGCCCGTCGTATTCAATTACTGATATATTCGAAGTTGCGCCTCAGTGACGCTTGCCTTCAGCGAAGGGGCCGGTCTGCTAACTCCACCCCCAGCGACACTGAAAGCGATTTCATTCAACATACTTGACATTATCACATAAAAAATATTTCAAGGCTGCTGTTAATATTTACCATTAACTACTAAACGTTTCCTACCCCGTGTTTTGCTTTCGGCCATCTTCAGTTTTCTTTAAAAATTAATATTCTGAAAAGGTCAATAAAAACAAAATAATATGCGAATTTATCAGGAAAAAATTTAAACTTCCTTCATCAAAACTTCCATGACCGAAACGTGTCCATTCACACTTACATTGTTGTAGCGGATATTTTTTAAAAAACACGAGAATTAAACTTTCAAAAATTTTAAGTCATATATACAGCAATAGAAACATAAGATTGCAGCATTCCGCTAATCAAAAACTGTGAATGATGATAATGATATTCCACACATTCTGTGCTGACTGCTCCAATGGGAAATGAGAAACATTCTGCTTTTGTGAATAGTGTGAGACATCCTTAAGAAATATGATTAAAATAATCACTCCTGATCGCGGCCATGCAAACCGTGTCGTCACTTCCCTTACAACTGCAAAATAAAAGTTGTCCTATTTCGCAGGGTTTACCTCCGTCATTTTTATAGGGAAGTGATCGCGGGACTGAGAAACGTAGCTCGAATTCGGTTGGCGAATTTTCCACTCTTAATTTCACTTTTACAGCCTTTTTTTTTTCAATTTCGTCAGCCAGGTTTATTTATATAAATTTTAGTACTCGAACTTTAGTGTCCGATACACTCATCAGAGCGTTCCCTTGTGAATAAATTAAATGCTATTAATTTAACCTTCGAGTGAATGATTTTTTATATTTTTTAAAACTTAATTTTTTAATATGTATTTCTGGATACAATACGGTAAAAGTAAACGAAAAAATATGGTCGATATTTTTATATTATTATTATAACAATATTATTTCGAAACATAATGCACTTGTAGATTCTAAAAATGAATGCTCATAGATCTATAACTTCAAGTTTTTCAGCTTTTTTGTATTTGTAATTAAATTTGTAATAAGAAAGATAGCAAAATAAAATCGAAATAAGTGATAATATAAACACCACACAACGTTTCTGGGATCCTTGTACCTTTCTTCAGGTGCTGCACTAGTTAGTTTTTATTTTGAGTTTTTTCAACTTACGAGTGCAGTTTTGTCTCTTTAGGCTCTTCTTAGCACCTGAAGAAATGTACAAGGATCCCAGAAACGTAGTGTGGTATTTATATTATCACTCATTTTGTGTGTATTTGGCTATCTTTATTATTATTAATTTTCAATCAGACGTAAATTTTTCATTTGTAATTAAATTTGGGTACAGTGAAATTAATATTAAAAGTTAGTCGAAAATAAAAAGTATTAATGACACTAACAAAAAGTTTGATAAATAATATAATTTTATTAAAATAATTACAGCTCTATTTATATATATGTAATTTTTATGCAACAAATATGATTTACCAATAATTAACGTTAATTGTATAATTATGATTTTAGTGTAATTATAGTACCACGAGACTGACGGTTAAATTTTCTTTCCTGAGAAGAACATAAAAACACAGAAAATAATATTCTGAAGTTGACCGGTGAGTAGAAAAATCTGTCCTGAGGGGTTGACTCACAGAAAGCTGGGACAGGCATGTTTTAACCTGGCCACGTTTCCTTTACTGCAAATTGTTACATATCTGCCTCACAATTTAGCTGTCGTAGAAAGACTCTCTTGCACTAGGCACTAAAGGGTTAATCTTCACCCTACCATCCGAGTGAGGTATTCTTGGCTCCTGTCGAGGACGTTCCTTATGCTCCCACGTTGCCGATGACGTAGAGTTTCCATATTTATTCCCAGTTTTTCGGGGGGTTGTGGGCATAAGACTTGGGTAGGGGCTGGGGAGTATACAAGAAGGCCTGGCAGAGGAACAGCAGCTAAGGAATTGGATGCTAGCCAGGCAGGCGTCTCGATCTGATTCTGCGCGGTATGGATGGCTGGAAAACGGAAGAAGAAGAAGCAGCGATGGGTGACAAAGATGGGGACAAGAGATAGAGAGGAGTCGCGACCTTCCCGACCAAAGAACGCAAAAGTCAGGCTCGACGTTTCTGCTGACAGAAGAGTTGCTGGACAAAAAAAAAAGAAGGTCCCATGACAGATTCCTGAGGCGGTCATCATTCACAAGAGCCTGGCTTCCCGCGGGCCTCACCGTTGCAATATCTCTATTTCAAAATACTTTCTGTATTTCTTAAAATAATGTTTTATTAAGGTATTAGCTGAATTTACCGGGAATTGATTCGACACTAACCTCTTGGTAAAGCATCAATAGCGCCAGTGCTGGGAACATTTACCTATTAACTGTCCCCTCCCCGACCTAACTTCATGTAAACCAGGACGATGACTGACGTTAATTCTCCTACTACAAATAATAATAGCGTCTAAAAGTCACGGCGAATTAAAACAGTAAAGCAACACACCAACGTATCAAGTCTAAAACTAGTCCCAGCATCTTAAAGGATTAAAGAAAAACAACCTTAAACTAAATTTAGATCAAAATATAGCTGGTACCCTAAAAATTGACACGGTAACTTAAGGGGGCCAACACTACACCGGGTAACCTTTTGTCGACCTCCATAACATATAATTTCATTAACCACTATGATCAAAGCGAGAATTAAACTCAGCGATTCCTATAACTCCGGAATCGACATAAATCTCGGTATTTTTTGCTTTACTTTTTACGTAAACCCATTCCAACCACAACCAGTACAATAGGGTTGCCTCCCCCCTTGCCTTTTGTAGTTGAAATTAGACACTTAAAAATTCTGTCGATTTCAGATCCAGGTCTAAAGGATGGAAGAATTTTTCACGCGATATGGAGTCGACAGAAATTAGCTCAGTGGTTAGAGCAATCGCTCGGTAAGCCTGAGGTCCCGGGTTCGATTCCCGATCCGGTAGACATTTTTCCCATCCACATACCTTAATTAACTTAACCAAGGCCGTGTGGCTTAAGGCTTATGTAAGCTTTCTCTCTCTACAATTATGGTATAGTGACCAGAGTTTATTATAAAATGACGTCACTTGCCCTTGCCGATGGGGTATTATCATTATGAATGTTCCTTGATATCTCGGTTGTCGACTAAAATATACTTACACAGTCGTTGATATAAAGTGTGTTTGAATGGTAGACGCCCCAACAACCGACGTAACCAGAACGCTCTAGCGGTAGTATACAGAACTAACTCTTACAAACAGGACAACACACACTTCAAGAATATTCCCGACATACAACACAGAAATTATCGTCTGTTAAAACTAACATTACTTAAAAACGACCATCGTACAGATAAACTTAAAAAATAGTAAAGCAAAATCTAAGAAAATTTGAATTTATAAGGTGCCCGGGACGTTTATACGCGGATTGGTGACTTTTTTAACGGCAAATAACTTAAGACAAAGATTTTTTTTTATCAATGACTAAATATCTCTAGTTGACCGCCAAGAGACCAAGGAACATTCACAGGAACATATTCCTTCTAAACGGGCAAGTGACGTCAATTTAGGTTCCTTGGACTTATTTAACCTTAGAAGAACTGTCCAGCACATTTTAAATTCAGACAAATTTGTCTGTAACAAGGTGATTTTTAGTTTTATAAATATACCGATAGTTAAAAACACCTGTGTCTAGTCCATTTTTTTTACAAAATCGCGTCATTATACTTTATGACGTCTTTGCTTTATGGCAGGTGGATGGATGGAGCCCTTTAAGGCGAATTCGGCTCCGACGATAAGCTTTAATACGCTATAAAGCAAGGGGCGCGAACTCCTACCATTAGGATTCCTTATGACGTGCCGACGTGGACGAAGCCGCCATATTATTCTCCTTCCACACTGTGAGCTACTTACTTCTCCAGTTTCATTGTCAGAGTCGGCTCGTCTGTTTCTCTAGGACCAGGACCGAATATGGAAACACAGCGTTCCGTGAACGCTCTAACTTGTCCGGGCTGGACCTGTAACGAGTAAACTTGTCGACAAGTCTGCGTCACTCTCGTATCGTTTAGTTTTTCCGTCTGAAAAAAAAAACAGTCTCGCAAACAGTTGTGTATGAAGAATAAAATTACCTCAGTCAGCAACATGTTATTTCGTCACTTTCCAAGGCGACGAATAATTTATTAAAATTATAAACGACTCCCTCAGTCAGTTACACGGTTTCTTCCTTCCTCTCTGTACGGAAATTACAACCATTAAAGCACATATACATCTCTGTCAGTCAAAAAAACACATGTGGCTTCAGAATCGGCTTCTTATAATTTTACACTGGTAATTTTGAAATAAAAATGGTGTCTACTTTATATGATGATGACTGGTATAAGATTTGTGTCTTCGACGCCCAATTTATTAAAATATATAAACAACTCCCTCAGTCATATAAAAACTTCCTTGTATGCTCTCAGAAACAGATATGCGACAAAGTCAAGTGATCAATGTATTGCATCGTTACTCTCCAAAACAACGAATAATTTAAAAAAAATTACAAATACTCCATCAGTCAAGACACAGGTTTTTCCTTGCTCTCCGAACAATGATTGCAATCATGCAAGTTGGAAGTAGAAATAAAATTTATTTTGACGGTCACTTGTTTAAAATCAATACATTTGTTGGTAGCTTTCAGAAACTGACGTGCCATAAACATCCTAAGATATTTAAAATGGAAAAACTAAAAACAATTTTAAAATAATCCTTACAGTGTACGTCATAGTAACAAAAAACTTCTCGTTCTCTAGAACACGTCGTCTTGTTACTACGAAGAACACTGTAAGGATTATTTTAAAATTGTTTTTCGATTTTCCATTTTAAATATCTTAGGATGTTTATGGTACGTCAATGCTGAAACCTAACAACAAATATATTGATTATAAACAAGTGACCGTCATATAGGTTTTATTTATACCTTTAACTGTTGACATTTAAAGGTCAATCAACCCAATGCATTCATGAAAGTACATATACGACTCCTTCAGTCAACAACATGTTACTTGATGTTCTACAAACAACGCCGAATAATTTATTTCGTTACCTATTTACCTGTTTGTTGAATTTATTGGTTCGTGACGTTATCGACGTACTGAAAAGGGGGAGAAATCAAGAGATTGTGATATCATACATGATATATATGTATATATTTCTAACTATAGCGATTGAATATAATGTGGACTTCCTGAGGCATAAAAACCTGAAGATAAGCTAACATCTCTCGATTCTGAGAAACAATTATTCTATTTATATAGGTGACGTCAGCCGTGAATGGTCGTGGGTTGTGTTTTGTTTGAATCGAGTGATGAACCACGACGACGTCGACGCAGCGGGATATTCTGGCGCCGGTCCACTGCAGTTTGCTGCAAACCTCGTTGCGTTTCCATGGAGACGCAGCACGCCACGCGAACGCCCTCACTCCGGCAATTTGTACTAATACAAGGCTGCATTCAAAGTCCTTCGTTCGTGAAGGAAATCGATCAGCGAACAGCCAGGGCCTCCTGCTGCTCCAGCTATATAGGTCCCCCCCCCTCCCTACACTTGTACCGTGAACGTTGTCGAAGACTATGTATAGTCGGATGACGTCAGGATTCAACCTAAAATCCCGACAATATGTTTCATGTGGTAAGGAATGATTTTGTTTGGTTTTCACTACTTTCTCAGGGAAAAAATATAATAGTAATTAAATAAAATTAAAATAGGGGAACCTGGACGGATTTGATTTAATTTTAAACACAATTCGTACCTTAGGATCGTGTTGTGGGTCGTTCTATGAAAACAGAAATTATGATTATCGCTGTAAAAAAAAATCAAATTTATCACGGTAGTTGTTTATATCACTGAAACGTTAAAAATAGAGTCGGATCACGAATGTGGCCTCCGGTAACGAGTAACGCGCAGAAATAGCCAGAAAAAACTACAAAAAAAAAAACAGAAAGCAAGCAGATCAGCCTGGCTGACGTCTTAAAAATTAGGTTGCAAAACAAATCCTGTAATTCCAATCTTCGAAACGACAGGAATACTCGGCCTGTACAGAAGACCTCCTTGTACGCCTAGCTACCTATATAGGCGGACAGATGAATATAACTCATCAGTATTGGCGTAGCCTTGAACAACAGAAAATTTGATCAATTACCCGAAAAGAAACGTCGTAACAACAGCCACAAAAACAGGTGGTTATTGATAAGGGTTTAATTTCAAGTTGAACATGTTCTTATCCTGGCGTCGTCGGATGAAAGGAAATACTTCAGAGGACTGATTCATGGGACTTGAAAATTCTTGATGTTCACAAGCGAAACGTTGATAAACTCGACAGAAATAAACGTGGCAACAACACCCACAAAACAGATGGATACTGATAAGGATTTAATTTTAAATTGAACATGGAAGTTAGGCAACAACTCAGTCAAACTAATATTCAAACTGAATTCAAATAAAAATACTTAAACGACTTCCTCAGTCAAAATACGCAACGTGTTAGTTCTCCGAACGAGAATTATATTCCTTAAAGTACATATATGACTACCTCAGTCATCAAAATGTTGCTTCCTGACTTTCGAAGACAAGGAATAATTTATTAAAATAGATAAACGACACCCTCAGTCATAAATACGGTACTTTAAACGGTCTATGAACGACAGCTGCATTCAATAAAGAACATATTCGACTACTTTAGTCAACAACGTTTTGCTTCTTCGTTTTCCAAAGCAACGTATTGTAGTGGTAGGTTTTTAAATGATGAAGTAACGGAAAGTTTGTAGAATTGATTAATTATTTAACTGAACTTGGACAATTAAAATAAAAAAATACAGCGTTCAGTTAGCCTGACAAAACAATCTGATCCCTTAATCTCTGTAAAACATGGTCTGCGGTAATTCCCCCAGGCGCGTCAAGGATTGAGATACCTTCGTTGATGTCTGGCCGTTATCGTGTGGCACCCTCGATCTCTCCGGATCTTCTCGAAAACTGCAAGTTGGGGCTGCACGTCCGTCGCTGGCGACGGTTTGTCCTTCTGTGTCCATACTTTCTTTTCAGCCCCCTCGCTGGATGTCAAAAATCGATCGTCTCGATCATCTTTTGATCGATGTTTCCTGAACCAAGAAATGTCATTGGTTCAGGCAGTCACGTGTTATCTCAAAGTTCTGGGATTTTCAGAGAGACGTTTCCCACGGTGCGACAGTCCAGGTAACTTCCAAAGGGTCAACATCATACGTTTCCAATTCCAGACTGAAGGGATTATCTCCCCGTCTCGGCGGCGCCTGCTCAAATTCCAACTTACCAAGTTCTCAACCCTTGCTAATATCTAATTATATTAAAATGAAACATATATATATATATGCGTAATATCAATAATAAAACTATCGCGCTACAGTATAATATTTTTAAAACTATTCCCTCAGTCAGATACATAAGACTCTTGCATGCTCTCCTAATGAAAATTACATTCATTGAAGACTACATCAGTCAACAACTTGTTGTTTCGTCGGTTTCCAAAACAACTAATATGTTTTTCATATGTTTTGATATGCATCATTATCATAATGAAAACGGGAATACAAAATATATACACGCTATCCATTTTCAGTTATTTATAGAGCTGAGTATTCCCCGAATGTGTACGTAGTTATTTAGTCTACTGTAGGACTCAGTGTTGTGATTACTGAAACCTGATCACAGCGTGTCTGTTAAAAGGCTGCCCAAATTACGTTCGTTTGACAGGATTGGATCACAGGTTTGGAGGCAGAGGGACATTGAAAGACTTCGAGGCCTTTCGTAACGAAATTGTCGAGCCTAATGAAAGCTGGATACTAGGAGCTCAGCTCTGCGTAATGGATGCCAGTCGTTGACGACGTCTTTGGAGAATGCTTTATAACGAAAACGTTCCCTAAAATACAAGCACAAGGAAAGATAATTCTTCAATTGTCGCGTCTGCGTAATAGGGGCGAGATCTGTCCAACCAAAATCTGAACTTCGGGTACAAAAAACAACAAATAAGAGACCTTTATTATCCTCACATGTAGAAACTCCTTGACTTGGGATCATGAACACGTCACAATTGCTGTGAATCGGATTGAAAATGAGACACGTGCAATGTACAAATCAAAACACGTGCCAATAAAGTTCACGTCGGTGCCGTAGCAGTTATTGTTACTCACATAACTCACATATGAAATTCGCTTTAAATCTGCAAGTTTGTTTAAATGGATTTATCCCTTGACATTTTACACCTTTTATGTGATTCAGACTTCCTAGGTTGGATCATTCACCAATCATTATTCTGATTTTCCTGTGTTTTCATCCATAATGCCTTGTTAAATATTCACCAATTTAGCCTCTCAACTAGGTCCTACTTTTCATTTTGAGCGTTCGTTCTTGTGATGGCGTTCTTAATTCCGTACCTACATCCCAGATCATATAGTTTTACAAACCACCTGTAGTAATAACCTGTAATCCCATCTCATCGTGTCCGCAGATGTCGCATCATTTCGTGTGACGTCACTGGTTTTTCCTTTAATCGGAACGAAGCCAGGATAAGAACAATTTCAACTTAAAATGAAACCATTATAAATAATCACCTGTTTTTGTGACTGTTGTTGCCACGTTTGTTTCCGGGAACTAATCAAATTTTCGCTTGTGAACATCAAATGTGTTCAAAACTATGGCATTACTGATGAGCTTTGTTCATCTGTACGTTTATATAGGTAGCTAGGCGTCCAAGATAACCACTAGTCTTGGCCGTGTATTCATGCCGCTGAGCACGCTTGTAGGCTAAGTGAAGATGACAACAGAGAATATTGGTCGTCGAAACGTCGTACAATATCTGCTGTTTGAGCCGGGTGGGAAACCGAGAACGTTGTATTTAGCACTTAGCACGTACACCAGAAAAACCTTCGATCTTGTGTTTTTTAATGTTTGTCTCTGATGCTGGAAACACATACAGGGGATCAAGTTCGTATCCAGTAACTCTGTTGAAATTGGTTGATTACTTTTTAATTTAAGTAGATTCCTGAGTCTTTCGTGACAAGAAAAAAATTATTTTTAGAGACAAACGGGAAAAACTCAGCAACACAAGGTGACCTTGGACGCCCAGCTACCTATATAAGAGGGAAAACGCGCCAGTCTAATAAATATTTTAAACACAAAGGCCCTCATAAATCAGATGGATTAGTAATAAAGTTTCATCGATCGCTAAAACAATTAATTATTTTAAAAATTGTTATCATTCAAAAATAAGAAATCGCCACTCACTGTACGGTTGATTTTTAACACATACCTTTTTACTGCTTCGTCCTCTAGACAGCCCGGATGGTAACAAAAATCTTTCACAATCTGAAATTGCCGTCATAAATTCCAAAGGAGCGGCAAATCATTTGTAAAATTGATAGCTTCATATGAATCTCCCATCGTTGTAATTCCTGGCTGTTTGTCAAAACTACCGAAAACATTAATTCCACCACAACAACCGTTTACCACTGTAGTGGCTCCATTGTTTTTTTTTCACAAACTCTACTTCATTCCGAGTAGTCACTGAGTCACTACCTTGGCTAATTTCGCAGTTCAGTTTTTCCTCGAGTTTCTCTTTCCCGGGTTGAATAATATAAGTTTACGCAAGTGTTTTGGTTCTCTAAAGTCTGTTGAACTAAACTTCCGGCACTACGGGGGGCCCTGGATAAGATAAGCTGGAAGGAAACCAGAGTAGACATTAGAAAGCAGGAGTTAACATTAGCCTACCTGACGTTTAATCATGTATTATTCATGACCACGGTGGTGCAACGAAGGAAACAATTTTCACGGACCTGAATAAAAGACGTATAAAACTACTGCTTTAAATAGATGTGAATAATTGGGTGAATAAAGTTTTGAATTACACATAACAGGATAAAGTTACTACTAAAACGTCGAAGGAATCGTATAAATCAATGACATGAACAAGTTTGAAGTCTAACATAAGTCAATGTAGACTTTAATATTTGTTTTTTAAAATAAATTTACAGGGACTAATAGACCATAAATTCAGAGTGAGGTAGAAAAAAACTTGCAGAATATGAGAGAAACAGGTGACATTTTTCTGAAGAAGTAAAATATCAAGTATAAAGTGCCAGAAATGGATTTAGAGTAAATGGTTCCAATAAGAACCTTGCGGCACACCATTTTTTTTATCGGTAAGACAAATTCATGTTTTCAGATTGAACTAACGGTGAATAAAATATTTTTTTAATTAAACTGTGGACAAAAAAAATGTCAGAATGAAGAAGGAAGTGATAATTAGGCATAAAGGGGAAGTAAATTATTTATCAAAGAATTTTAATGTAGCATTGAGTGTGTTTGTGTGTGTGTGTACGTTACTAGAAAACAACCCCCGACGGTGATGCAGAAAAGATCCATAAAACATGAAATATGATTTTTAGCTATTTTAGAAGATATCTTATTAGGTTCTGTAAGTAAGAGGAGAGAACCGGCGAATCCCATCAATTGGCAATTAGGGTGGTGATTTTTTTCTCTCGTTTCTGCCTGTCTGACGTGGATGTATCCATCAGTGCCTGAAATATTCTTATAATGAGCTACGAGGGGCGGAAAAGAGAGAAATTACCTCGGTTGAGAAGAGAGAAGCGTTCGTTCGACAGCAATATAAAATTTCAACTGAAGTCTGTGAACGGTTTTACCCCACTCAAGTTTCTGTATTACGGTATTGACTTAAGTGAACAAACAACGAAGACGTGGATGGTGAGGCGGGGTGGGGGTGGAGGGGTTGGAATTTTTTTCTTCCCCAAATAATAGACGAGAACGTCGCTGATTGCGGGAAAAAAGAATTGGAGTTGTTGGGGGAGGTTGGAGAATGGATGGGGGTGAGCTTTTCTTGGTAATATACAGCTGTCTCGACTGCCTCATTACCAATCTTCCAAGGCGCCGTTTATTCGTAAATTTTTTTATTCCCTGTTTATCTCCTGGCCTTAGGGGAGTAAAAAGTAAAGAAATAACGAAGGGGACGTTGATTTTTCAATATTGGTTTATGACTTGAGCACCGCTAATGATCCGCAACTTAGTAAACGTTCACAAAACATAATTAGATACTTCTTAAATTAATCTCCTCCGACGAGATCCCATATAGAAGCAGAAAATAGTTTTAAGGGAGAGCGGGGCTAGATGGACCAGAAATATGTATTATTCTACCTCTTTACCCAGGTATTTATACGACGTAATTTTTAGAATAGACATGGAAAATAAATGAAAAATCTCTGTATTGTTGATGACATCAGTGGCGTAGCACGCGGGAGTCGCTTCTATAGTCTGTATAAACCTAGAAGACTGATGGCCCGGTTAGTTGCCGTGAAAATGAGGGGCGGGTAATAGTGTGTGACCTTGTATTAACCAATCATAACGCTTGAAATAAAGCACAACGTTGCCGAGCGATTTGCGGTGTTCTTTTATTCTTCTTTCATCTGTGACTTGTGTGCAACACTGACACACGCCAGGAGACTTCTAATTTAATACGGACTATAGTAACCATGTAGGGAGGTTCGCTGTGATTCTTAAATCAAAGATCTGATCCTTAAAGAAACCATACATTAGCGGGGTTACGTTCAGCTAATGTCTGATTTCATTCTTCTGACTGTCTCAACGCCTTACAATAATTATTTATTGTTTTATTTAAGTCAATCTGACCAATATTTCGGGAAAAATGTGTTACTCAACTACACGACAAATCATTACAACATAACGACGTTTCGTCCACTTCATCTGGTAATATTCGTGTTTGAATGTATACATGCTTGTATCACATTTTTCTCGTCGTGACGGAAGGCACCAGTTCGACTTGGTACGGAAATAGAAAAAATGTAAGAATTCATAGGAAGGATAATAGTAAAGGTTGTTAAAATGAGGTTCGGCGTCAAGATTGCGTGACGCTCCCAGAATAGGCGGAACGCGGAATCGGGGGAATTCATTCTGACACAAATTTGTTAGAAAGAAGATTGATTGAAGAATTAAAGGATTACAGAAAGAACGACCAGGATCATCACACATAGCGACTATTTAAGACCAGACTGAGGCCTGCGACCGTGTCCAAGAACCAAGTGACGACGGCCGTCGCGCTAGGACTATATGCACTAACACGTGTGAAACTAAGTTTGGGTTTTGCTGATGCAGATTCAGCAGCCAGACAGCATATCTTCCCTCTGTCCTGTGGAAAATTATTGGAATCGTCCCATCCTGTAGCTTCCAACGCGCAAATCGTCGCATAATGCAACCAAAAATTAATAAGACATGTATGGTCAATATTACATGTCCATGTACCAAATTAAATTAAAGAAAATTACAGATTCACCAATTAATAACCTTAAGAATAAATTTATCGTTCTACATCCTGTTTTTTTTTAAAACATACACTACTGACTTGTTTAATAATTGTGGTATTTGGATTATTTTTAAAAATTTCAATAATTTTAATTTTGATAACAAATTAAAAACAAAATTAACATTTTATAAAACATAATGAAAGTATATGGATGGTAAAATGTCCATGAGAGCGGTAATCGAACCTTTCACCTTGCATTTACCAGGGCGGTTACTCTGACCAACTGAGCCAATCCCGTCGACTCACGATCCGAAGCGACATTCCTCAATCTTTCAGACCTCATGCGGTTCACCTACAATTTTACACATCCAAGCACTTACATGGCCATATTTCCAGGATCAGATTGCAAGAGCATCCGACCGGTAAGCGGAAGGTTCCGGGTTCGATTCCCGGTCTGATCGACATTTTACATCCATATACTTTCATTAATCTTAATCATATAGAATTTGGCTTGCTTGCATTCAAAAAGTAATGTTAGATACAAAATTAAAGTTTTAAATTGTAATGATTGTTATATCGTGGAAACGATTCGTTGTCAATCAATGGACATAAAAATTTATTTGAAATTTAACGTCCAAATTGTTCAGTAGTGTCCAAAGATATTAATGTTTTCTAAAAAAAACAATTTACATTGGCACAATGTAAAAGATTTTAGATGAAGAATGTAAATATTATTCCAGATTGTTTTATACCGGCCAATGACGGTCCCCGAACGATCAGTTTCTGTTCTGAGAAAAATCGGAGCGGTCTTTAGCTTGAGTGTTGTGACCCTATCACTGTGCCTTAGTCAGATGGTGAAAGTATTTAATTTTATATTTAGAAAAACGGTTCAAGCTCACTTTAGAACATAGTTTGATTTTAATCAGAAGATGGAACTATGATTCAGTGACGTCACTGTCGAGAATAACGATTGCTATGAAATTGCAGCGATTGTGTTTATAAGCAGACAGTGGGGGACGGGGGACGAATAAGGGCCGCACGTAAGGGACAAGATGGAAAGGTATTATGACGTCCGTCGCCGACCAGGACGATGGCTGTATATTTGGATAAGGGAGACACAGAACACGCCATCGTGTGTGGGTGGAAGGACACGGGATGACGGGGGGAGACAAATAACTTCTATAAATACGAGAATTACGGCCAATCCACAAGGACAACAGGGCGGAATAGAACTCACATGTCAACCCCTCGGCATTGATCGTCTTACCTCAGACGCAGAGGCGTTCATTCTCTCTCAAAACAGCGCCATTTACCTGTGGGCGAAAAAAAAAGAAATTGTAAAATATACTCACTAAAAGATAATAGTTATTATGAGTAAGAGAAGGGATACTCGACAGTAACACTTGGCAGAACCTTAATAACTCTTACACATCGCAGAAAATATTTTATAAAATATAATTAAAACACACTGAAATTAAAATATACTATTAATATATCAACTCTAAAGTCTGTTTAAATAAATATTATAATAAAACAGCCCATAAGAGACATTTTAAAAATATTATATTTTATCAATAAATTATATAAATTATAAGATCACAACACAGTTATATTGTAGAACCAATTAAAGGGGCCATTAATTGTTTTAATATAATTGGATTGTTAGCGGCACGAGTTTTGAAAGTAACAATCACGGGTCTTTGTCGGCTAATGTTGCCGGGAAAGGCGCGCGAGTAGGAAGTCAGTCTGCGGCGAGAAGCAAAACAGATCAGTCCACACGGGAACTGAAAACGTAAAATGTGGATGCTGATCTAAAAGTATGAATAAGAAATCCAACTGCGAGATCTATTAGTTTACATAAAACACGAGTAAACAGATTTTACGGAGACACTCAAATAATAATCGCAAATTTGGAAGTAAAAGGTTTTACTTCACACAGACTGAATTAAATTTCGCATAGAGGCATCAAGGAGACCTATGTCCGAGGGCTGACTGAGGGGCGGCAGATCCAAAGTTCCAGGTAGCAGAGAACGAGAACATCGACCGAGTATATTAAAATTTTAAGGTGTAGAATCAGTGAATAATGGCCTTTTTAGTGAGTGTTGTCCTCAAGCTCCAAGAATCAGATCTGGTACCAGAAAGACATTCGTGAGTACAAAACAATTATTTAAAATCTGTAAACGATAATTAAAGGTAGAAGTCAGATTTCGTTCGTTTATCTTTTCATGTAGTTTATGTAATTTCGTTTATTTTCATATTGTATTAAGTTAGCTTCAATGAGTTTGAAATGTTAATGTTAGTTTATTAAATTGTATTGTTCTGAATATCAAACCCAGTAATGACCATGAGATAAAGAGAATTTCGACGTATTTGATTGTAAAATATAAAGTTGTATTTTTCCTAGAACGCCACGAATTGTAGAAGTTAAAATGAAATATTTGTTTGTTAACTTGATGAAATTCGGTGTATAAAGTAGGGATTACAATTTGTACTTTTGAAGAATTAGTTTATAAATCTTAATAATTTTGTTAATTAATTATTTTAATTAAGACCACCTTTTTAATTATTACAATATATATATATATATATATATGTTCTTACTATTTGAGATAAATTATAAACAGAAGCCTGTAAGAAGGTTTACAAAATTTTGATATTTTGGCCACAGTAGTCAGCGGAGAACGACCCTTACGTGAAGAGGTTGTGTAATTGTTATTAAATATCTTTTTCTGACTTCAAAAAGGCTGTTGTTTATTCTTAAATTACATGTTTCGGTTCTCATGTGGAACACCTCATCAGGCAAAGATAACAGAGTAACAGTAAATACAGAGAGGTATGTACATTATAAAGATATTACTGTAGTAAAAAAGAAGAATTTATAATAATAAACAAGAGAATAGAATAAACAGAGAGTAGACAAGCATATGACAAAATTTCTTAAAAACTAACGATTAATAAAATATGGAGTTAACATATCAATTAATGTTTTAACATTAATGTAGTTAGGATCATGTTTTATATGTAAATTTTCCGAAATTTTTTCTACATTGATAATTATTTTCTATAACCAAAAATGTATTAGCTATCGAGAAAGTACATAAGGAAAAAAGAGAAATTTCAAAGATAAATGCTATATAAATAAGTTTTACTTAATCTCTTTTCCTTATTATCCTTCATTATTAACTAATATCTCTGTACAATATAATGTTTAATCTATTTATTCTTAATCTGATACTTCACGTTAGGACATGTTGTTAATTATAATTTTTAATTGTGTTTAGTCCTATTAAGAATAATATGTGAAAAACTTCAGCCCAATTAATAAGAAAAATTTCATTACCAAATTTATTAATATGCTCGTGGAAGAAATAGAGTATGCAGATTAAATTGTTTAATTAATGGGAATTAAATTATAATTCTCATCCTGTAACTAATGAAACCACAATGTAAAAAAATTGTAGTAGTAATTTTGTAAAGTGAATCGTGGTCACTAATAACCATGTCGGTTGATGTGACAATAAACTAAATATTTTTTAAAAAATTATAATTCTACAATTTATGAGAAATTAGAACTGTAGTCGTGAGATTCAACCAATTTATTAGAAAAAATTAATCATTACGTTTTTTAAGATGTGATAACGCTTAAACTAATTTTATTTTATTTTAAAACAAAACATTAATTAATTGAAGTAATCTTTATAATCAACAAAGATAAATTTGATAATAAAATTTATGTGACTAATCGAGTGGTTATTTTTTCACATTTATTTAAAAAGAAGTCTGATTCTTATAATTAATACCAATAATTATTTTTTTAACTGAAAAAAATACAAATAATTGAAATATAATTTATGATTCCATTTGATAAAAAAATCATTTTGTTACAGCATAATTATTTATTTCCATTGTTATTTTAAAACTCAACAATACTGGCAATAACGGTCATTTTTGGTCGCCACGTCGCACCCTTACAAATCTAAATTTTCATATAATTAAATGCAACACCATCAATGGTATTTATACATAATTGCATTAAAAATTATGATGTATGTGTAAGATTTTTGTTATCTTTAAAAATGTTTTTAGATAACTGAATTTGATTACAAAATTGTATACATGAAGAGGTCCTGTAGCAGTCTATTAGTCAGATTTTTTTTTTTATTTAATGAAAACATAATAAGTATCATACACGTCGTTCTGTCCTCGATTGAGTTCTCTTCAGGTTGTATAGATGTTACATATTATAATTTTTGACTACGTTTCCGGCAAACCGCACGTTAGAAATTTGTCAACTTAAATTTTCTTATAAGAAATTATAACTGAAGAGGTCCAAATCAAGGACGAAACGTCGTGTTTGATATTAATGGTTTTAAATTGAATAATTTAATTTTTTCTGACTAATAGCCTGATATTGTTATTATTACATTTAAATATGAAGACAGATTGTTATAATTTTTAATTATATTGTATTAAATTTGATTATTTTTCCTGATTAATAGCGTACGTGTTTTTCCTGCACATTTATTTAAAATAGAGAAGACTATTATACTTGATAATTTATTTATATTGCAATTTAACAATTATAATAATGTGTCTTCTTTTTTAATTAATTGTTGAAAACAACACAGATCTATTAAGTCAGAATTATTAAATTTAAAACATTATGTTTTAACATACACAAAACTTTTCATCCCATAATTGGGATTCTGTTCACGTGTAGAATTTCAATTGTTAACTATAACAATAGAAGACTAAAATAATGGATTGTTTCAATGGCGTCACCTGATGGCGGGTAGGTTTTTTTCCCCTGTCACAGAGAGAGAGGGAATCGTGGCATCTTTTCTCTAGAGAACTGCGTGTGGCGTTTCTCTGTGCCCCCGTCAACCCCCCGTTTCCGTATCTATTGACTCTTGGCTCTTTGCCTCCCCCATCCCCCGTTTCTTGATTCTGCGCGTCGCAGGAAATTAACACCGTCAACGTTCGTTCTCGTTGGTTGGGAGGAGAAAATAAAATGCAACTGTCCTTCATCCATGGGGCTGCTGGGAGAAAAGAGACTCGCACATCTTGTTGTCAAAGAATAATAAAGTTGTGGAGTAACCTCTGCGGACCGAGACACTACATACTCGTATATATACACACAACATGGACGGGAACTCTGGCTCGAAGAAGTGACACTGCCGTCTCCTTTATATCCACCCGTCTGAATGGCAACGTCGCAGTTATTCAGCCACCAACACCGCAACCGCAACCGGTGTTTTATTTCCACCTTCTTTCTTGAGGTCTTGCAGAAGAGACCAACGCAACCACAAGGTCTCATTCCAAAGAGGGATAAATTAAATACAGACTCGCTGCACGACTGTGGTTATCAGGGACGTGTAACTAAATAAAGGTGATTATTTCTCACCGCGTGCCTCCACAAAACACGACTGGATCCTGGGAAGAATAAACCACAGGTAACTATGTACAGGGTTATACATAGGAGCCACTAAAGAAACAATGTTCTAATATATAGATTGAATGACAAAATATCGAAAGCTATTGTAAAATATATTAATAAAAAAAACTCAAACAGGATATGCGGGGATTTAACTTCACACAGGTATTCGATAAATAAACATTCCTCATAACTTCTTGTAAATAACGATTTATTAATTTTTATTGATAACAACCCTTTAGATCATTATTTTTGATATTTTTAAAAACTAAATTTTCAATGTATTTTAGTTAATATCATACGGTAAAATTAACCAAAAAATATAGTCGCAATTTTTATATTGTTATTGGAACATTTTAATTATGTTGCAAATATGCAACATCATGCACATGTAACTTAGAGATTTTTAAGATTTGTTTGTATTTGTAAATAAAATTTGTCTACATCACAATTAAATATAATTAAAAGTAAATTAAATCAAAATTTTCTTTATTAAATTTAGTCGGAAATAAAAGTTTAATGAAATTAACAAAAATATTGATCAATAAAACAATTTTTTAAAAATAATTACAGCTCTATTTATATATGAATTGAATGAAAACAATTTTTATGAAACGAATATAATTAGGTCTGATTGATTAATAATTCACATTAATTGGAGGATAGTAATTGATGTGTAGTTACAATACCAAGAGAATGACGCTTAAATTTTCTTTCTTGAATATATATACCATATACAGAAAATAAATATTCTAAAGTTGACCGGCAAGCAGAAAAAGGTGTGGAGGGTTTGAGTCACAGAAAGATAGGACAGGCATGTTTTAACCTGGCCATGCTTCCTTAAAAGCATTTTGTTTCATATCTGCATCATAATTTAGCTCTCGTAGTAACCAGCAGTTTTCTCTGGGGTGTTACTAATTGCTTATATTAGTGTTAATGCATATATGATGCACTACGCACTGATGAGTTAACTTATTTCGGACAAATTTCGCTGTTTTAGTGCATTGATAATAATTATTCTTTATTCTCAAAGAAAAGCACCAACGGTTCACAATGAAAAATGTTGTCTCAGTCTCACAAACTTACTCTGTCAATTGTTGATATAGAGCGTATAAGAAATGAAAAGATATTGATGATCCCGCAGCGTCTGTGAGAAATAGAGGGTGCTGAACAACAGATGTTTGATCCCAGAGCGAGGAAGGGGACCTACATCCTCAGGACTTAGGGGTGGTTTTAAAACTTTCCGGGAATTAACGCGATCAGCAGAAACATCCCCTGTCCCTGTTCCCCTAATTTCGGCGTTCTGGTTGGAAGTTTCCCTCGCGTGTATATTCACCGTGTTATTTTTTTTATGCCAGTTACCTCGCGAATACGAGTTTAATTACGGCCAGGACCAGAACAAATTTACAAACTCCCGTGTGCCGCGGGCTGGTTTCCTCAGGCGCAGTAAGGGGTGGGGTGGAATTTCAACCTCCGCCCCCAGAACAATTAACACCTCTCCTACTCCTTACCACTTTCTCAACGGCGGCGTCGACTAAACTTGCGCAGTTAGTTCAATTCCCCTTCCATCCTCCTTAACAGCCTCGCCCCAATACAGGAAACGTACTTACTTTACTATACCTACTAATTTACGTCATCGCCATCTTGAATTCGACATCGCTGGGGATCCGTACAGCTATTATTATTAATCTCAATGCCTTTCAGGATTATCTGATTTCTTCAACGAAATAACAACTGCCGTCGTTTTTTAACGCCTGTAGTAAAGATCAACTTATCAGGGGGCGGGATTGTGAATCATTATTCGAAACCCTTACTCTCTCGAGGATACATCTGCCGACGCAAAGTGGTTCTTATGTCGGTCTCAGTTATAACCCGATTATGACTCTGTAATATTTATAGTTACGCATTTATAGTATATACGAACGAAGGTTCCCGCAAGCCGAGGCATCTCGGCCTGTTTTGAGAGTGTATGTTCCTGAGATGCAGACCTCGGGCATACGGTAAAGCTGTCCGCCATTCCCATTGGAATAATAGGCCAGCTACCTCCTAAACTGGTCGAGGCACGAATAGGTTATGCTGCGTCCTCACAGAAAAACTCTCTCCCGCCATCGGTAGGGCGTGGGACAAGTACAAAATTGCGCGACGTACCTGATGCAGGTTTTCTAAGGTTTGTTCTGCATCACTTTTAGTCGAATTCCCAGGAAGGATCGTTAAACTACAGCCCGGGGGCCATAGTTAACGCTTATCTACCTTCCTCTATCCTTCTGCATCCCCCCCCCCTTTTCAAATCCCTTCCTATACTATTAAAGGGGAGTTGCCACCGCGTGGATTACCCTCATGTAGCCTGTTTCTAAAAAAATTATTAAGTATAATTACGAATATATATTTTTTCACGGCAGTGTGTATGTGAAAAAAAGAATTCACCGAGAAAATTCTCGAAGGATGCAAAAAAACATTTGAAAGGGTAAAATAATGTATAACCCGAGGATAAGTCCCAATGATTATTCCAGGAGAGTTTTGATTCCGTTAGTCACAATCTTCTTGAAACCTCGTCGGTATTGAAGCTCTAAATAATTAATTAAAGTGATTTACTAATTGAAAGTGTAAATAATTTTACTAAAATTAATAATTACAGAATTTAAATTGTTGAATCAATAAAAATTTATACTAAAATGTTGAAAGAAAGAATAATGGAAGTTGAAACTAATATAATTTTACCGAAAAAAATTATTGAAAGGAGAAAATTTCGAATTGAAACAATAATTTTACTAAAATATAATTACAGAAGTGATAAAATAATTGTAATTAAAACTATAAATCGTATACTCTTTTTCTGGAGACGGATAAAATAAATGTAATTGAAACTGTTAAAATTATTTGCTCCTTAAGATTCATCAATTTAATAAATTATCCTTATTGGATGATTTCGTCCTTATTAATCTCAGATAGCGATATTGTAGTAAAATTAACGGGTCTTGAAAGGTTTAAATAACGTCAAGGCTTTAAGATGATTATGTCTGGATCAAGTCAAAAGTTCCTGGAAATCGTCACAAAATCAAGTATTGAGACTTCCTGGGGTTTTATTTACTAATATATAATTAAAACCAGTCTATTAGCTTTTATTAATGGGATAAGTGGTTGCGCGTTGACAGATGAAGCGACGGGATATTTCTGCGTATTTCTAATCCGTTCGGCCTCCTGTTTCTCTTCATACATTTCCTTTTATTATTTTCCTTGTAATTCGTCTGGTTTCGTTATGAAGTTCTACTTACTGGCTGAGGAGGAACATCTCCCTGCCTTTGCAGATTCCACGGTCCGATTCCATCCTTACTTTCACCACATTCACAGATCCTCTTCTTTCCGAAATGAGCTTGCGACTCGCGTCAGGTGTTGGGGTGGGGGCTTTTCCGACGACACTACAAAATCTTCATTTAGCACGCGCATCGCAAGCGTTACTCCCGTGCGGTTGTGTGTCTGTGTTCTTTCACAAGGTACACGAAGAGAACCTCTTAAAGACTTTGCAAGAGAGACAGAACAACAAGCGCCACAATTAGCGACGGAAGTCTTTAAAAGCTTTGCCACAGAGGTGACGCTGGCTTGCCAACGTTCTCACAACTGTTGAAATCGAAACACACGCACGCACATAAACAAACAATAAAGGCTGGCGACAGAGACAATTACATTTAATACTCGAGAGTCGTGTGTGTGAATGTTCGAGGAAACAGACACCACAAAAGGCTTCACTTGCCTCTTAGAACAAAACACAGGCAAGACTTGTAACTACTCTGCAAGAGAGACAGAGAACAGCAGGCAGAGAGAGGGCTTTGACGAGCATCATCCCTTTTCTGCGGGGGAAAAAAGGAATACCCAGGTAACGGCTTTGAAAAACGGGCACACGGCAGAGGTCGAAAGCCAGTACAGTTCAAGGGAAATGTGACATGACTAATCCTCTGTCTGTCTCTGTGCCTCTTTGGGACGCCAAGTGTCCTGTAATTGGATCCACTTTAAACTTTGCAAATCAGTTTCGTCATTAAAGGGGAATTAATGGCTACAAGATCCCAAGGCTCGGCTCAACTGCGAGAATTCTGTGAAACAGACCCGGAAACGGTCGCTCAAAAACACACAGCGACAAACGGAGTAAAAACCTTGTATAAAAATTAATTAAAGACAGAAAGAAATTATTTTAATTAAAAGTAAAGAAAATATTATAATTTACAGTTATAATAAAAAATTAATAATGAAAATGTAAAAATATTTTTAAAAAATAATTGTTATAAAAAATGTAAATTATATTACAAAAAATAATTA
Organism: Zhengitettix transpicula; assembly: GCA_037074705.1. Classification (NCBI taxonomy): domain Eukaryota; kingdom Metazoa; phylum Arthropoda; class Insecta; order Orthoptera; family Tetrigidae; genus Zhengitettix; species Zhengitettix transpicula. The sequence goes on from CM073594.1 coordinate 68,632,699, forward strand.
CTGAAATAAAGAAGAATTCTAATTTAAACTATAAACAGTATTCACCACAAAAAATTAATTCCTGAAAGAAACAATAAATATTATTGAAACTGTAATTAACATCACCAACAAAATTAGGGAAACGGACAAATATGCACTAATTGAAACTGCGAATGGTTGTAAGAAAATTATTAATGAATTAAATAACAATTATAATTGAAGCTGTCAATAAATGTACTAAAATAATAATTGAAATATAGATTTATTCTAAAAAAACTGTAAATGATCTAATAAATAAAGCAGAGTGTTTGTTTGTATGCTTGTTTGTATATATATTTGTATGTTCCTCATACAAAACTACACCAGTCGAGCAAATTTCACCAAATTTCGTACACATGTTGTTTGCGATCAGGAAACAAACACTGTCGGGGTCAGATGTGTCTACCACCCTCAGAAGTGGGGGTGGAAATATTTAAACATGCTAAAGCAGTCGATATTTCAGTCGGATAAATATTTTTAGGGGTCATAGATATTCATAGTGTTTCTACCGATGTTATATGACTACAAAATCATCGGAACGGAGGACCCTTAGGGTTGGGGGTGGACGCGTATTACAAGAAAATAACGCTAATACAATCAAGATTGGAGTCAAATCCAGTTTTATGCATGTAGCTGAGTTTAATGATGACATTCAATTCGCCATTTAACCTTCAGGGGCGGGGCTGCAAGGGGTAGAATTTTTCTAACAGGTTAAATGGTCGATATTTGCGTGGAATAAATAATTGTTGAGGTAAATGACGTTTATAAAATATCTACCAATGGTTATTGTAAAATTTCAATCCCTTTCGGCATGAGAGCTAAGCACACATAGGGGGGGGGGGTGGAAATATTCAAACAATGTAACCGGCCGACAACACATTTAATGATAGGGGTCGAGTTGCGTTACATAAAAATAACCTAAAATATACCTACATTGGAGTCAAATCAGGGGTTATGGATAAATTACATCTCGGATAACGCCGGGCACCCAGATAGTTGTAAATAAAAATTATCAGAAAAACGAAAAATAATTAGAATGGAAACTGTATTCAAACGATTATTGAAAGAAACAGTATTTGTTATTGAAACTTGTAAATAATGTAACTAAAAATATTATGAAGGTAATGAAAAGTTAATTGTAATTGAAATTGTCAATTTTACTGAAATATAATTACAGACATTAAAATAATTAATTCATAACGATCTTTACGATTTTTACTAAAATAAACTAAAAATAATTACAGAATAAGAAATTTATTTGTATTGTAACCGTAAAAAATTGTACGTAACTAATCAATTCAAATTGAAATAGAAACTATTTGCAATTAACATAGCAGAAACATAACATTTTTACCAAATGAAAACAATTAATTGAAGCTGTAAATAGTTTAACTACTAGAATATTTACAGAAATGAAAAAATAACTAATTGAAAATTTGTGTTTCTAGAGTGTTCTATCTTTTATATTTTGAGATAATATAATTATATGTATAAGGATTTTCCTTTAGGGCAAGGACGTTGTCGTAGAATTCGAGTACTAGAATCTCATCGGCGATTCCAAAGGCATTATAAAGGATCAAACAGCTATTTCCAACCTAAACCAAAGATATTGTTTCGCGGTAAACTCGTTGGCCGGTTTCGTCGACTCCAGAGGAACGTGGAAAAGTAAACGTCGGTTGCTGCTGCTGTTGTGTCGCGTCCGCCATCTTTCTCCCTCGCAACCTGTTGCTGGCTAACACACTCCCACTGCCTGGCCGCTGAATTCCTTAAATTATCCCATTAACTTTACTTGTCTCTTTGCGTCTGTCTGTCTACGTCGACCTCAGTTATCCTCCCATTTTGCCGTGACTTGTAGTAAAGCGTCACGCTGTTGACGTTACCATAATTATATCTACCTAAATCCACATCGAACCTCCTAGTTTTCCCTCGCTATTTATCCGAAAACTCTATTAACATTTATATCTGTTTTATGCGCTTGTTTATAATTAATTTATTCCACCCCCTGGCCGTATGTTTTTTTATCGGCTTAAATCTAAACCGGATTTAATTTTTAAATTGTAAACAATCCTGAGATATATAGTAATAAAACAATCTCTGGTGGTTTTTAACCGCGGTTAAATATTTGTTTTTAACCCATGGTATAAATGACGGGGTACGTTTTATTTATTTAAATTTACACCCCGGGAAAGGCCTCTTAGAATTATTTACTGTCGAACTGTAAACATGAACTTTAAAAAGAAACGCAAATATGGCGGACGCCTCAGAACCACAGCAAAGATTCCTACATTTAGACATTCCTCTGGAAACTGCCGAAACGTTCTCTGCGCAACAATATCGTTGGCTCTGAGCAGTAACTTTCTCGTTGCCCAAACTTCATAGACTTTGGAAACAGGGATAAGTTACTGTTACTACAGAATGTGGACCAAACTTCCTTGCTCAAAGAGGAAATTCTTCTTCGCATTAGTCATAGATAATAATTTCGATAATTTTAAGAGAGAGAAATTTTTCGTTGGATCTTCACCTCGACGATAATAAAAATACTTCCTCAGAGGAAACGTCCGCCTGTCACAATATTATCGCTGTATTTGATCCACCACCGTCATCAAAAACCGTTTCACAGAACCGATTTTCAAGACTTTTCCTTCTAAACTGACGCACGAAAAATAACAAAAATACAGTGATATCATTGTTATTATCAATCTTAATAAAAAGCCTGGGTAGTAAGTCCTCGAAAGAGAAAAATAGGATACGTCGTTAAAATCCCACAAGGTTATTAAAATACACATTTAAAAATTGAGATAACAATATGCAATAGTGAATTTACAGGGTTATTCCAACGGAATAACGTAAAATAAACACTGAAACTGTACTTGACGAGAGAATTAAAATTTCCTCCCTGAAAAAAAGATACACACACACTCACAGAGAGATTAAATCATACGTGATATTACCTGACGCATTAATCAGTCTTCAATCCGTCTATTTTAATCTCCACACGCATGGGAGATCCAGACAGAGATTGTGTAGCCTCGACCTGCGATATTACTTACTAGGTTGCTGCGGTTGTATCTCTCAGACTTGCAGCAACTTTCTTAGCGGTTCTTACGCACACAAGCAATAAAAATAAACAAACGTCTCCCTTCAGAAACAATCTGACAAAACAATAAATATTCTAAAACATTGCTGACTGTCTCAATAAAAAAGGTTTTCTAAGATGCTTGGAAATGAAAACCGTGGAAAACATATAAGTATTGCTATAGGAAAAGCTAAATAACCAACGATAATAATACAACAGATGCACTATTAGTCAGAAAAATTTTATTATCACACTTAAAAAAAAAACATAATCATGTAACAAACACCAACGTTTCATCCGTTGATTGGGACCTCTTCAGGTGTACAATTACAACTAGAATCAGTTATCTTAAGAACTTAAATTACAGTCTTACATACATGATCATTTTTAATATAATTATCTATAATTTACAGTCTGTTAGTTACAAATGTATTATAGAAATGACTTATAATATAGGCAGAGCTGTGAAAAATATTATTGAATTTTAAGATAAGATGCAAACAGCAATTTTAATAATACAAAAAATAGATTATAATAACAAATGGAATCATAAATTTGTTTCAAATGAAGTTTTCCTTTTTAAAAATTGTAATTAATAATTTATAAATCATATTTATGCATAATTGTATTAAAAATGATCAGGTATGTAATACGATAGTTGTTTCTTTAAAAAATATTTTTAGATAACTGATTTCAATTGTAACTGTACACCTGAAGAGGTCTCAATCAGAGGGATGAAAAGTTGTGTGTCCCTGTAATACAATGTTGGGGTTTCTTAACATTTATTGTAAAAAGAAATCATAATATTATAATTGTGAATAGTACAAATAATATAAATTAATAATAATTATGATAATGAGTAGTAGAAGATGATGAAAATATTTGATTTGAGAAAGTAATTTCCAACAGAAATATTTTGATAATTGGGTGACTGCAATCAGTATGGATTGAAATAAGGAAATGGATAGTTTTAAGCGAATCGGGGATATTAGTTCACCCTTACCATCTTTACATTTATAAGAAGTATCAACAAGTGTCGACGCTGACCTTCCACACAGTGTTTCGGCTGATCTGGAGAACGCAACGTCCTCGACGACGTCCACGAGGCGACTGACGCTGCCTGCCGACGACGCATGGCGTCTCTGGCGGCGTCCACGAGCGGTGGTGGGGGTGGGACACTCCACCCACCCCTCTTCCATCCTCCGTCCCTCCCCTGGCTTATCTCGTCGTGTCTGCGATCGTATTCACGGCTCATGACCCTGACCTGGCCCTCCCCTCTGAAGACGAACGTTCGAAACGTGTCTAAACCTTCACTGACCTGTTCCTCTTAGTTCCAAAGAACTGCTTGGCGCGTCACTCCCGTCCTACTCTGTTTCCACGCGGAGATACCATCACAGTTCTCAATCCTCCACGCAGCTAGAAAATTTCAGATAAACGATGACGTCATTGATCGATTTACCAGGCGCGTCCTCCAGCACGAGTGGAAGTCCTGGAAGTACCCGACCCCTGACGTACTCATGGCGAGGTTGGAGCGCTATTGTAGTAATAACAAAAAACCATTACTACTCTATAAAAATATTTTACTCCAACTTTCAATTGTACATAATTTTACTGTCAAGTGCAGAGGTGTAGTAATAAACAGTCTCAGTTTCCACGGTTACGCCAATGATAGTCGCAGTCATCCACAAAGACTATATTTCCTTTCTTATGCTCCGTGAAAGTACCAACTTTATAAAGCTTAACTTTGTTTAATGACAGCCATCAACAGTGAACATGAGTACGCGTGCGGATGCAACGAAATGAAGAAGATGAGTCTGTCAGTTGATGGAGCTCGTTGGTCGTCACTTTAGAACAGGTTAGCGAAGATTTTCAGCGTCGCTTAAACTAAGATTTCTTTGTTAGGTTGGCTACTTCTGGGGCGAACCTCGTAAGTTCATCCCCACATAAGTTCAGAGCGGGAATTTAGATGTCATTGAATTCTTCTGTAAATTGTCGTTCGATTTCATTTCCTACGGTCATGACGTATAAGACTTTATGCACTCTCCAACAAATAATATCTTTAGTTTTCCTTTAGTCATCTCTCGGCTTAATCGCTCAAACTCTGTGACTATGACGTCATAGGCCAGAATATTTACAAATATAAATATTATTTTTTACCCGCAAAATGAAAAAATTAAGTGTTGAGTAACCAACTTGATGCGGAGCGATGTAAAACAAACTCTTTAATACTAGCCTCGTAAAATAAGATCAATCATACAGTAGGACTAAGCCAAAATATTGGCTGACGCATTAATCACTCTTGAATTCGTTTATTTTAATCTCCACACGCTTGGAGAACCAGACAGCGTGTTGCTCTCACCTGCGATATTAGTTACCTGCAGAGAGTTGATACAACATTGTTAGTGTTTTTATTTCCGGGCAACATTTTTTTTCCAATATATAGCTTTTTTTTTTTGCCACGCCAGCCTGTCGTCGTCGTATCTCAGAGTTATCGTGTCGACAGCCATTGCTAGTCGGGGGACGGCCCTGCTGCTGTTGTGTTAAAAATCTCGTACTTTATTAAAAAGATTGCGTCGCAACACGCAATATGAATATGCAACACTGCAAACTCACAAACTAACTGCTTTGGTCATGCGAGCTGAAATACAACCGCGGTAAGTTCACCGATACAAAAAAATAAGCTAATACAAAGGGAAACTGATGAATTTTTCTGATTTATCCATTTTACATTGACAAGATATTTTACAAATACACGAATAATTTTCTACTTGATAAGTAAATTTTCTTATCTTATTATCATATTTTTCCGTTTCTTAATTTAAATTAAACGGTTTTCCCGTGTATTTTTTTTTTGGGTGTAGACAGGCTATGTATAGGGTCATCCACATTGTGACAACTCCCCTCTTAGTGCATAGGAAAGGGATTTGAAAGGGGGGATATGGAAGGATATGGGATATAGAGGAAGGTAGCGAAGAGTTAACTACGGCCCCCGGGCTATATTATAAGGATCCTACCCGGCATTCGCCTAAAGAAATGCAGGACAAACCCTAGAAAAACATGCATCAGGTAGGTCGGGCATTGGGTACTTGTCCCACGCCCTTCCGATAGCGGGAGAGGAGTTGCTGTGAGGACGCAGCATTCCATTTTCAGTGCCTCGACCAATTTAGGAGGCAGCAGGCGGACTGTTCCAATGGGAACAGCGAACAACTCTTACCGTATGCCTAAGCTCTGCGACCCCAGAACATACACCTCTCTCAAAACAGGCCGAGGTGCCTCGGCTTTTGGGAACCTTAGTTCAAAAACGGAGAGAAGAAAAGGCATCCCCAAAGCAAATGTAACAGCGCAGTGGATTCAATCTACTCCGCGCTACGGTTGGAACATTTTACAAGGGACCCTGGATATAAAAATGAGGGCTCTGTATTTATTTCGAGTGAGAAACCAGTGTACGTAATTAATTTATATAAACACATATAAAAGCAGCAGCAGAAAAAAAATCATTATAGTCATTAAGTTTTTTTTAGGGAAACAGGCTACATGAGGGTAATCCACGTTGGGCAACTCCCATTTAATAGCATAGGAAGGGATTTGAAAGGGGGGATGTGGAAGGGTAGAGGAAGGTAGCCAAGGGTTAACTAGGGGCCCCCGGACTATAGTTTAAGGATCCTACCCGGCATTCGCCTAAAGAAATTCAGGAAAAACCTGTATCAGGTAGGTCGGGCATTGGGTCCTTGTCCCACGCCCTTCCGATAGCGGGAGAAGTGTTTGCTGTGGGGACGCAGAATTTCCTTCTCTGTACCTCGACCAGTTTAGGAGGCAGCTGGGCGACTGTTCCAATGGGAATAGCGGACAACTCTTACCGTATGCCAAATGTCTGTGACCCCGGAACATACACACCTCAGAACAGGCCGAGGTGCCTCGGCTTGTGGGAACCTTAGTTCAAAAGCGGAGAGGAAAAGGCATCCCCAACATAAAATATTTATAATTTAATTTAACAACATGCTTTAGTCCGACTTATCTACGGATTTTCTATTTGTTATTTTTTACAGCAGTCGTACTTTACAATATACTGATATACCTCTGTTGATGTGACCTAAAACTAATATTGATATGTGTATTTATTCTTTATTTATTTTCTTATCTTTGTGTTTTTCTTCTGGTCATATACAATCAGTCCCTGTATTTTACATTACACATATAAATATTTTCCCGCGAATTTATTCCTTAAATCCTCATCGAAGGAGTTGTTTATTTGCTATATTTTCCAGCATCTTTGCTTTCTTTTATTACTTTCTCATATTTGTATTTTCTCAATGATGGTCTGATATCCGTATTTATTCCTTAAATCCTTATCGAAGGAATTGTTTATTTGTCCAGCATCTTTGCTTTCTTTTATTACTTTCTTATATTTGTATTTTCTCAATGACATATCTGCTTCATTTCTAGCTAGAATAAACTAACTAATAAATGACGAAGATAGAAGACTATGTCCATGACGAATAAAAAAGAAATATATGAGAGTAAAAAAGTAAAAAATAATATATAAAAATTAAGTCCTTATATAAGAAATTTAAGAATAAATACAAAGGGAACTAATATCAATGCAATTTAAAATTATTGATACTGGAAAATATGACCATGAGAAAATCCATGGATAAGAAAAGAATTAAATAATACACCGGAAAATAGTTAATCTGGATTTTCAATTTATTGACAATGCTGATATAATATTTATTTAGATTCCGAATTATTATTTAGAGTCAGAACGAATTCTATATACTAGGACAGCTGGCGCTCTACGCGGAATTTAGTAGGTCTACCCCTCTAATACGTGTTCGGACTCTCATGTTGCCCGTCTGAGTGTTGTTCTCTCCCTGATGACGAACGGAGTTTTTTCCGTACTGTTCGAAACGTTGGAGTTTCTACATCTTTTTCTGAACTTCTAGACGATGTTTCACGTCATCACTTTAACCTGTCTCTTTCTTTCTCTGTTTTTATTGTTTTCTTTTCTTTGCCTTTTTTCACATTTTCTTGACTCCAAGACAATGTAATCACCGAATAATCTAAATAATAACGGAAAATAATTGTAATGTAAAATACATATTGTAAAAATATAACAATAAGAAAATCGATACATGATCAAGAATCTATATAATAAAAAAGGATTTATATTTGTATGTATGTATGTATGTATGTATGTATGTATTTACATTGTTCTTTATACAAATTTTATCGCGTGGACAGAATGCAACAAAAATTGGTATACGTATTCTGCCAAAATCGAGAACCGGTACTGTGAGGGTGAGAAACGCCTAGCATACATGTGGAAAGAATTATAATTAAAAACCGTGATCATTAAATATTAAATTACTGCGCGCCAAGAGACAATGACGTCACGCGAGAGAAAGACGTTACTACGCAACGAACAAAGGAAATATTTCCTTTATTAGGAATGAAATAAAGCAGAAATATTTTCTTTAAATAAAAGGTATAATTTTATAGAGCAATACTCCATCAAATGGTAATAAAGAAGAATACTAATTACTTTACCATCCTTGCGGAAAATGTAAGTTAATTTTCGCGCTATATTAGTTGTGAGTCTAGCTAACAATTTCATCAATGTAATATTTCGTAATGTATGAAGACTGAGTGACAATTGACAATTATATCCTGAAATACTCAGGGAATATATTTAAGTATTCAATTAAATACTTTTTCGAGTTTATATAATTATGTACACGAGCAACGCCGGGCACCTAGCTAGTCTATATAATAAAAAAGGATGTATATTTGTATGTATGTATGTATTTACGTTGTTCTTTATACAAATTTTATCGTGTGGACAGAATGCAACAAAAATTGGTACACATATTCTTCAAAATACGTGAAACGGTACAGTGAGGGTGAGAAACGCCTAGCATACATGTGAAAAGAATTATAATTAAAAACCGTGATCATTAAATATTAAATTACTGCGCGCCAAGAGACAATGACGTCACGCGAGAGAAAGACGTTACTACGCAACGAACAAAGGAAATATTTCCTTTATTAGGAATGAAATAAAGCAGAAATATGTTCTTTAAATAAAAAGTATAATTTTATACAGCAATACTCCATCGAATGGTAATAAAGAAGAATACGAATTACTTTACCATCCTTGCGGAAAATGTAAGTTAATTTTCGCGCTATATTAGTTGTGAGTCTAGCTAACAATTTCATCAATGTAATATTCCGTAATGTATGAAGACTGAGTGACAATTGACAATTATATCCTGAAATACTCAAGGAATATATTTAAGTATTCAATTAAATATTTTTTCGAGTTTATATAAATTAGTACACGACCAACGCCGGGCACCCAGCTAGTAATTAATAGAAAATGTAATTATCAACTGTAAAATTATTCGTGTATTGAGGAAAAATATATTATCAACGTATAACGAATGGATCAGAAAATTAATCGTTTTTCGTTTCGTCTATTAAAAGCCGTATATTTCCGTTAAGAAAGAATTTATTTTTCAATAGTCTAATTTTAGAATATAAATAGCTTCTTGTTAATTTTCAATCATACTCGGTCTTTGTTTTCATAAAATCCATCTGAATAATCCTGTCGCTATTTGATTCTCGTTAACAACGTTTCCCCCTCCTTCCCCGAGCAGTAGCAGGATGATCGTTCCAGGAATGTTTTTTTTTTGTGTATTTTCAAAAATGGAACTTCTCTCCCCACGAATTCTCTCTCTCTAGATTAAATTACGAATCTTCAGCTTGTTTGTTTTAATTAAACGACGTAGTGCTGCTGAAGCTCCAGTTTCATGGGAATCGCGTGTGTGCGCTCGTACAATTTGGCTGTCAATCAGAAACCGTCACATAGGAAGGATGAACAGAGAGTTTCACACACACAGACACACAGACGAGAGGAACACTAATTTCCCCCTTCTCTACTACGTCATAGACAGTTCCAATATCAGTCGCTGTGGGAATCTCACAGGACACAGTTGGCTGCACTGGCGACGACGTTACACGAGTCAAGTCACTTAGTTACAAGGGCGGGTTGAACTATTATGCATCTATAACTTATCTCAAAGAGCTTCACAGTGGATGGAATTAATTCTAAATTCTCAATTATATTGATATGAGTTAAATTACACAATATAACAACCGTACTTTACAAAAATTTAAAAATAATTTATTCAGTGTAGCGGCAACGTTTCAGTATATTATTATATGGACACACTACCGTATCCATTGTGGTGGGTTCTTCCTGATACGTCGTTGTTTCATATAATAAAATATTTTAAAATGTTTGTAAAGTCGTTAATTTATTTAATTTAGATTATCAATAAAACAGACGAAAATTGAAATAACATTTACCTGACATTTTAAATAATTAAAAAACATGCCAATTAGTCAGAAATTTGAAACACTACGATAAAATGACACGACGTTTCATCACTAATTTGTTTTTGGCCTTTTCAGGTAAAAATTTTAATTAAATAATTAATTTTTAATCTAAAAATACCAACAAGTCAAATTTTTAAAAACATAATAATACAATTATGTAGAATTTTTATTTTTTATTAACATTTGTACAAAACTGTATTATAAATGATCGTGTTTGAAAAATTCACAATTTCTTTCACGTATTTTTAATTAGTTTCCAGTGTCCTTAATTTTTATGTTATGCATAATAAGTGTCCTATTACCTCAACAGAACGGTAAGGTAACAATTTAAATCTAAATAAAATGATTTCGCTCATTGAAATAATTCTTTTAGTTATAACTAATATAATTTAAGGATATTACTACGTGTGCAGGTTGCCTACCTCCAAGGTTAAGGACCTAGAGCGAGGAAATTTCTTTTAATTTCACCAAGACGACGCTCAAGGTCCAGTGACGTCATGAACCACACTGTAAGGGTTCTTAGCATCGACAGGGCCGCGGAACAGAAGTATATATATATATATATATAATTTACTTGTTAGGGTTAATTAAAAGAATTAATAAATTATCAAAAGAAAGGTTAATTAAAAGAAAAGATTATCAAAAATTAACAAATAAAATAATTTGTTATTTTATTCACTTGTGGCTTCCAAAATTAAAACAAATACAATCAAATTAAGATCTCTTCTCTCAGGGTCACAACTGGGTTTTATAATTAACAGAAAAGTGATTTATAAACTGATTAACAATTCAAACATGATAAATGAAATGAAAGAAACCTCAATGTAAAGAAACTGAACGAAATCTGACTATTACCTTTGTAATTATCGTTTACAAGTTTACATAGGTTTTGTTACTCACGTATTGTCCGTCTGGTACCAGCTCTTTCTTTTCTAGCTTCAACACTACACTAAAAATGCAAATTTTTACACTGCTTCTAACTTCCTTGCGTATTTTACACAACGCGGTCGAAGTGCACGTCCTCAGCTATCAGGAACCTCGGTTGTTGTCTCCCCTTTATGGTCAGCTACCTTTGTCGGATCCCTCAATGCGAAGATTGTTCAATTTGTGAAGCAAACTCCTGCTTCCATACAGGAACTCGTGATTTGTAGTTTATGTTAGCAGTCTTTACTTATCATATGCAGAGTCCAGCCTTTCACTCCTTTCTTCTCATCGCAGATTTTAGGTTTTTTGTTTCTCCTTGCTCGACCCAGGCTCAGTGCAGAACCTTACTGTTTTTATTTCTCTATGTGGACTGAACTGCCACGTATCTCGGCGAAGACTTTTTACTGTTTCATCCTCTCTCGACCGAGGCTCCGTACTGACTGAATTCCTTTCTCGCGCGCATTCCCATTTCGGCTTTCCGACAAAAGAAAATAACTCTGCGCCACTGTTGCTTTGATAGCTCATGCCTCTACAATTCTACTTATTTGCTACAATTCAAATTATACCGAATCAATTTAATGGCCTAATTAACTATTGCTATATATATATATATATATATATATATATATATATTATTTTTATTTCCTTCGGGTGCAATTCCAGTGTTGCCGATACTGTACCTTCTTAGGGAAACCCCCCAATGGAGACCAAGATCCAACAACACTTTGTCGTCTCAACAGACAGGAGCAGCGCCAGAACTTGTCGCCAAACTTAGATTGCTATCATCTAACTTAGGCGACTTCGCTAAACAGAAGAGACACGGAAGAGCTGTGGCAGCAGAGGGGGTGGGGGATTTTACAAGTACAATAACAACAATAAACGACGGGCTCCGATGATCTTCCAACAATGAATCTTAGCCCTTGCAAAGGATTATATTCCAACAGCGGATGGAAAAAAATAAAAAGACTTTCAGAACGTAAAAGAGCAAGCTACTTTATGTCGTACAGTGTCTATCTACATACAATAAAGAACCTGCCTTAAGAGCTTGGTGACGTCACATCTTCCCCCTTAAAAGTTCTTTGCCTCTCCACCAATCGGACAGACCCAGAAATGTCGATGAAATTTAACTTAACATGACTTCCAGAAGCATAAAATCTGCTTATGAAATCGTCAAATTAGGTTAAGACGTGACGAATGAAGACCAAAGATGTTTCAGTACATTTTTATGGTGCCTTCACCTGGGTTGTGACTATTTCATTTTAAAATAACCATTTAATTATCCCAAAAATTTAAGATATTACTAAAACGCAATTTTTATATAAAAATATCAATAGGATAAAACGTCTTTTCAGTTATCTTTAACCATGGGTATAAAATTTGATGATTTAGGAAGAAACAGTCACAAACCTGAAAGTGAAGGCACAAAAAATCGACGGTGATTTTGAAATTTATATAAATATTTAAATAAAATGTCTGTGATTGGTCGGAAAATTATTGTTAAATTTTTATAGACTGGTTTCAGACAATGAAAAACACATAACGACGGAAAAAAAATCATAGAGGATATCTGAAACCCTTCTAAACGTCTGTGACGTCATCCATTACCTTGTGAAAGCTTTCTCTCTACATTCTTGAAATGAAAATTCTAAAAAAATACTCTTGACATAAAAACAGTTCTTCAAATGAGGTCTCAAAATTCAGGCAAGGTAAGATTTGTGATTTTGTAAATAAAATTGTAAGTGAGCCTGCATCAGGGCAAATGGAGTCGACAGGGGACAGCTCAGATGGTAGAGCGCCCGCTCCGGTAAGCTCTGCGAGGTCCCGGGTTTGATTTCTGGTGCGTTCGACATTTTTCCTTCCTTGATATATTAATAATATTTATTTTACATGTAAGTAATGAAACAAACTCCTCCGATTCCATTTAAACGAATTGTTTTGTCACTCGTTCCCAGTAATAAAACGGGATGGGGATAAACGTGGAGGTGCAATCTCCGTTAACCCAGACACGATGTCCACTGTCCTAGGAACAATGTATCTGCCCCCCCGCCCCCCTCTGTGATTCCCATAATACATAATAGGGTGGTTGGAGAGAGGGGATGGGGTGGAGGAAGTCCGCCATTCAATAGCGAAGCTTCCAGACGGCGTCGTTATTGGGTCCAGCAGCAGCTCTCTTATTAAGAGGAAAGCTGCTTTAAAACACAGCGCACAGTTTTATCGCTCATGAGGCTTAAGAGAGGTTGGTTTACGAAATGTATTAAACCCCTTCATACCCCGTCGGCTGCTTCGTTACAATTTACCTAATACTCTAAAACTGAGTGCCGAGACTGCGGTAAGCTTCCGCGCCGCAATCAAGGTCCAACCACTTCTACATCAACAATTATGTATTCATTATAATAATTAAAAAATTGAACTTTATCTGACTTATATGAGATATAATTAGCGGAAAATTAGCCAAAATTCCGAATTTATTAAATTTTTAATAACAAACCCCCCAATATTTTTAATTAGTCAGCAAGTTTAAATGAATAAAATGTAATTCTTCATGTTCAAAAACTTAATTTAGAATTTTGTAGGAGCTTTCGCGGTCCTGTCCGTGTAATTAATCTCAGCAAATATATTTTTTTTTTCAGAAAACCAATATTACATTTTTATGCGGTTCATAACACTAATTAAAAATATAAAATTAGTAAATTAAGGTTTGGGCAAGTTGAAACTTAGTGCGATGATGATTTTTATAATTAATTCTTTGTTTTTTCAAAATATTATGTTTAAAATGTATTAAATTTACATGTCCATATATACAATTATGTACATTATAAATTGAAATGAACAACTAACGTCTGTTTTAAAAATTAGTAATAAGAAAAATAGTCAAATACTGACAAAATAAGTGATGATATAAATACCACAACTGATGTGTTTTGGTCGATCTGTCTCTGGTCTTCTGAAAATTCACCCAATCACAAACTCTCTCTGTGATGATGTATAAAAATCAGGCCGATAAAAACGCCCAACTCTGATGGGGTATTTATATCATCTTTTCTTTTGTCTGTATTTGCCTGTTTCTTATTATATCACAAATTTATTATTAATATTAAATTTATATACATATATTTATAAAGTTAATATTTTTTTTAAAACAAACAATTATATATAAAAAATTAATTAAAGTATAAATACATTTGTAATTTAAATACATTACAAATCAACAGAATTTAACGTTTTTATTGACCTGATTTTTATATCTCATCACAAAGAGAGTTTCTGATTGGGTGAATTTTCAGAGGAGCGGAGACAGCACCAGTGAAACACAACATCGGAGACGACTGAGACCCGTCACGTTTGACAACTTCTGATGTTAGTGTGATTAAACTGCAGTGATAGTATCCAAATACGGTCGGGATACGGGATGTCGGTTTTGCTTCAGTTTATTAGAAGTGGCCATTCACCGGTATTGGGCTGCGGTATCAGGGTGGAATGACTTTGTTGTATGTGCCCGTTAAGGCTGTGTACTAGCTTCGCCGCGGATGGAGCCAAGCAGAGCTAGACCCTCTGCATGGGGTGGTAACAAGGTCATCCCGTGTGGCGCACGCTGATGATTGGAAATAAGGACGGAAAACCGTAAGACGAAACATACTATCATTAAGTATTTGATTGCAAAAACATAGTTTGCGTCTCTGATATATTTAATCTAATCCGCAAAACCTTGACCAAAATGAATCTCATTTTATTCCCCAGGAATTAACAAAGTTTTCTTTAATAAATTTTTATATTATATCCAATGTCACTCTAAATAAATGGATTGGTAATTCAGCAATAAAATTCAGTGATTATCTCTGTTAAGAAATATATAGGTAATTAAATTTGCAATTATTAAAAATTCTGATTGGAGATAACCTCAAAATTATGTAAATATAATCAAGTCATCTGTTTGTGAGGAAACGATAGCGGAACAGTATAAGACGAAGTCATAAATACTACTAAATATGTGTGTATATAATTCCTGGCTTGTGTATTCCCTGGTTCCTGAGGCAGCGGGTGTCTGTGACCTTGCAGCGAGCGAGCGAAATTGGAATCGTTACCCCGGTCGTTTCGCCCTTAAGATCTGAGGTAGGTTGGCGCCATATTGTTGCCGTTGAGTAGACACACACACACAATCTGGGCCAGGGATGTTCATTAAGCCGCCGTCCTCCGCATTGATGCTCAGTTGCCGGTGGTTGTTGCGTAATGCTGATGATGGTATCTTCACTTCACCACGGGAAAATAATAAGTTTTCCAAGAGAGAAGAGTTCCTCATTCCCCCTAGAAGCTGCGACGCTCCCGTGGCTTTTCATTTCCGCCTCGAAATTGGCGAATTTGCCGCCGAGGGAAGAAGAGGGCAGCATAGAAGCAGAGGGTAAGGGCGGTGTGTGTGTCTTAGACGCCTTGCTTCATTACATGGCGCACACAAGCACGCACGTCTGTGTTGCGGTACAGAGGAAACGAAAGGGGGTCGCGGAAGTGACGTCAGAGCGTCTTCTTTGTGACAAAGGTGGTGCTGGAGGAATCGTGCTTCAAGGTTATCAGTATGTTCTCTAGGTTGTCTATTTGCATATAAAACAAAACTACTTGAACTAAGGATGCCACAGAACGTCATATATTGAGTATCTGGAGACGAGTAATATATATATATATACATATCAATAATTTTAATTACTATAATTACTGATGAAGATTAATCGGCATTTAATACTATTAGATTATAGAATTACATATCAAACAAATACAAATAATTGTATACAACGTTTCGACCCCACTGTGGGAACTCAGGACTAAATTAAATCTATGGAAAACAATAAAAAACCTCTTTACGACATTGTTGACGTAAACAGAATAAAATAAACTTAATTACAATGAAATACTGAAATAAATTAAAATAATTAAAAAGTAATTGAATTAATTTTGAATTTTGAAATGATTTCAATTTATAAATCTAATTGTTTGTATTAATTCATAGTTTCAATGAATTAAAATCTATGTAAAAGAACAAACAACTATTAATGATGTTGAAGTCAACTCTTAACAGGATTAATTCAACAAATTTAAATTATATATGAAAGCCATTTCATGTAACTAATATTTCAAAATGTAATTTTAGTTGGTTCAATTAAATTTGTTTGTTTCAATGAATTAAAGTTATATGTTGAAAGGAAGTCAAAAAATTAATTGTAATTACTTTAGATATATATAATTTAAATTGATTGAATACTTGAGTCCAGTGAGGCCGTTGTACTCCTTGGATTTCATTTACTCATCCTTTTTAATTTTTAATTACTATAATTACTGATGAAGTCCCAGAGATGGGACAAAACGTTGTACTGATTCTTTTGGCATTATTATGATATGTTGTATTTGTATTAAAAGCAGATAAATATCAATTTTAGAGAGAGAGAGAACAAAAGTATTTTTTTTTTCTTCAAAGTGTCAAACGACAAAGAATTGAAGGGAAATCCGTTTAACTTTGTTTACTCAACCATAAGTAATTTATATTTATAGATATTTTTATTTGATTATCGATACTTTATAAATTGGGAAACTTTGCTGTCAGGTGATCGATCTTCGACTGTATTTGAGTAAGTGAAGGGAAGTCTTTTAATAAAAGATGATCGTCGGAGCACGAAAGATGTCGTATATCGTCTACACTGACTTTTGTTGCGGACGAAGTAAGATTGTTTATATTAAAATACATATAACGTCAGAGTTGGAGATTGATTGATTGATCCCTGTTGCTATCAGACTCACGACGGCCATTCCAGCTAAACCTTGCAGCCATTAAGCGCGGAGATGTGAATCGTAAACGTCAGCCTGGTAAGCCATACCTATTTATGAGGGTGTGGGAAGGGTTGTTCTCTCAAGGGCACATAGAGGTCGCAAGGAAAAGGGAACGTGGATTAGGAAAACATCAAAGAGCTTTGTGGAAAACGAAATGGGTTGGAGGAGTGCGGAGGGTGAGTGAGTGAGCAAGTGTCGTGCATTTTAGGATTAGCAGCAGAGTGGAAAGAGGTGGATGAGGAAGCTTCGACAACGACGCTGCTGCTCTGCTACTGGTGCTCATTTCATTTTCTCAACCCTCCGCAACGGTGGAGCTTTGCTGGTGACGCTCTAATAAGTTTGCATGATAGAGTTTAATTATGAGAGGAATAAAACTTCGCGTCAAGCGGTGGAAGGAAGAGAAAAGAACTTGCGCAAAATAAATCCGACAGGGGCGTTCGTATGCAAATGAAATCTTGTAGAACTGACCGTGAAACATTCCGCACCCAACATATACTTTTTCAAAAGTCCGTGGAATGTTCTACCATCGGAAATAATACTTCTTCAAAAATCTGTGGAATATTTCACTTATTGACAATAGTATTATTTTGAAACAATTTGTGGAATTTTCCATTAGCAGAAATATTATTCATCTTCCAATAATCTGAACATTATTCCATTATCATAAATAATAATCTTCTTTAACAATCTGTGAAATATTTCACAATGAGAATTAATATTATTCAACAATCTGTGAAATATTCCATTATCGTAAATAATATGCTTCTTCAGCAATCTGTGGAATATTCCACAATTGACAATGGTATTATTTTGCAACAATCTGTGGAATATTCCACTATCGACAGTAATATTCATCAACAATGTGTGGAATATTTCACTATATGAAATAATATTATTTGTAAAAAATCTGTGGAATATTCCATTACCAGAAATATTATTCATCTTCCAAAAATCTGAAGATTATTCCATTATCATAAATAATAGGGTACAACAATCTGTGGAGTATTCCACTATCGACAGTAATATTCATCAACTATGTGTGGAATATTTCACTATATGAAATAATATTATTTTTAAAATATCTGTGGAATATTCCATTATCAGAAATATTATTCATCTTTAAAAAATCTGAAGATTATTCCATTATAATAAATAATAGGGTTCAACTATCTGTGGAGTATTCCACTATCAACAGTAATATTTGTCAACAATTTTTGGAATATTTCATTATATGAAATAATATTCTGTTTCAAAATTTGTGAAATATTCCATTACCAGAAATAGTATTCATCTTCCAAAAATCTGAAGATTATTCCATTATCATAAATAATAGGGTTCAACAATCTGTGGAGTATTCCACTATCGACAGTAATATTCATCAACAATGTGTGGAATATTTCACTATATGAAATAATATTATTTTAAAAAAACCTGTGGAATATTCCATTACCAGAAATATTATTCATCTTCCAAAAATCTGAAGATTATTCCATTATCATAAATATTAGGGTTCAACAATCTGTGGAGTATTCCTCTATCGACAGTAATATTCATCAACAATGTGTGGAATATTTCACTATAGAAATAATATTATTTTTAAAAAATCTGTGGAATATTCCATTACCAGAAATAATATTCATCTTTAAAAAATCTGAAGATTATTCCATTATCATAAATAATAGGGTTCAACAATCTGTGGAGTATTCCACTATCGACAGTAATATTCTTCAACAATGTGTGGAATATTTCACTATATGAAATAATATTATTTTTCAAAAACCTGTGGATTATTTTACTATCGACAGTAATATTCTTTTTTATCAATCTGTGGAATATTTCATTCTTAGAGATAACGTAACACAAATACGTTGAATATTCCTTCATCGAGAATATTAATTTTGATTCATATGTTCTTACGTCACAATCTATTCAGCTATTAATTAACAGAGACACAATATGGGATGCGTTACCTACTTTTTTATTCTGACTTAACTGGACATTTATATCTATATGATATATTTCTAAAATAGAATGCCAGATAATTTTAAGTACATTTCATATCTGAATGGATGCCCGCTACTCCCTTATCAAACAGAAGGTTTTTAATCAACACAGACGGTTTCATTGCAAAACAGTTTGCAAAACTCTCTGCGAAAGTGTAAATAATATTTAAGTTAATTTATATAAAAGGTTGGGATATCCTTAATGGTTAGTCCGATCCAGATGCTATTGATGAAGTTTTTCTAATATTTTATTCTTGTTAAATGCTAGTAAATATAAATGAATACTGAGTTTTATTATTCAATTACGTATAGATCGAACATGAAAATAAATACAATGAATAAATAAAGAATTTATTTTACAAATTAACTTGAATACTTTCCACAGTTGTGTGTGCAAGTGACGACGTTCCTTCGCAGGGAGTTGTGGGCTTCTTTCGAGAGTGCAATTACGTCGCTTACGTGATTTGTTCGATGTAATCTCTTACAAAACGCCACGTATCTCTTTGTCTCTTTGCCGTAACACGACGAAATTTCGTTTCGGGTAATGCCGCAGTCACGACAGCAACACGAGCAATGAACCAACCACTGACTGAGTTATCTGAACGTTCCCATCCCCCTGGAATCGATGCTCTGGCACGCCATCCTCTACAAGTCACGCACACGGGACGACTGTTAACATACATGGGGGAGGAAGCTCGCACCCTTACAATCTGCATGTAAATAGCTTAGAATAATATCCACCGGTGTGTGACAAGTCACGGAAATGGAAGCCATTAAAGGGAAAACTGTGCTGCGTGCGTGTTCGTGAAACCTACTCCGTATGAAATCTTAACTGCATGGAAACCCTTAATTCAATTTCAGAGTTTCTATTCTTCATACACTAAATGAGAATACTATACTAGTTCAAATAATAATTGAATGGTAATAAATATTAATGTTAATTAGATAAAGATGTAGCTAATTATCGGACAAAGTATCTTTCCCTCTTACGTATTCCGGATGAAATAAAAATGTATGTATAAAGAGTTGTAAATCTTTGCTAATTAATGGAGCATATTACTCGCTAAAAGAGTTCGTAGAAAGGAAGGTCAGATTAAATCCTCTTTAATAAAATAGTTTGCTGGTATCCTACCACGTTCTGCTATTATTTTACGATTATAATGTTGTAGAATGTAACTGCCGACTTATTTTCAGTTTCATGTTCGACGGGAATCCAAAATATTTGCTGTTGGAAACTCCGCCAAATGAAAATTGAAGATTAATATAGTTATCATTTATTTAATTACTCTTATATACTTTAACGTTGCTTTAAATTATATTTGTTTTGTTAAGTTCAATGTTTGTCTTTTGATTTTTAAATTGCAATATTTTATTCTTGTTTTGTAAGCTTATAATATGACGTATAATATTTCCTCTGCCGAGGACTAATGGAATGAATAACATATCTAAATTTAATTATAAAAATGTTACTAAGCTTCACAGCTGAGCTTTAAAGATATATCCTCCTAATATAAAATATATATTTATATTTTTTTAAAATAATTTGGCCGAACTGTTATCCCTATGTCTCCTGTCCACACACTTTCTGAATTTTGTTCTTTCTCCGCCGTCTCCTACCACTCACTGGAGCTCTGCGCGTCTCACAAAATGTACTTCGACAATCCCAGCAAGCAGGCATTGTCGCCCCATATTCTTGTACACAACTTGTGTGTTAACGCCGCCAACTATACAATATATATATATTTGATTGGTTCCTCTGTATTATTGCCACATTAGACTTGCTCGGGGAACTCCAGAGTTCAATACCATAAACTCTTATTGGTTTACGAATAAATAAGATTATTTATACATTAGGAGTATATTTTCAAGTGGTAGCTTGCACCTCCTACCATGTAACCATTGTATTTACTTGACTTTAAAACCTAGATGCTTATGTTTTTTTTAACTATATGCTGTTTACATTTTAATCTCTCATTTAAATACACCAGAATCAATAATTTTTATTTTGTTTAAATTATAATGAATTGTTTAGCGGCACCGATCTTAAAGGACAACAATGACGACAAGCTCTTTGTCGGCTAGCTTTGTTGTGAACTGCGCGCATTGATCGGAAAGTTGTTGGTTTCAGTCTGGCGAATCTTATGGTCGAGAGAGGGAGCAGAATTTAAGAGTACGAACAGCGTGGTCCAAATTTAGTAATTCAACTGAGAGACTTAAACGTTAATCATTACATTTGTAAAAAGATCTGGACGGAGAGACAAGTTATAGAAAAAGCTGAAACAAAAAGGTTTAGCATCCCGTTCAGATACATACGAGCTACGAAATAACATTTTCCGTAAATAGGCATTGAAATTTAATACGTCCGATTGTTGACCGTAGTTGCAGATAATTGAGTTCCTGGAGGAATAATCCAAGATATACAACCGTGTGTTTGTTCAAGTTTAGAGTCTGTGATTAATGGCCTTTTTGTGAATTGTGTCCCCAAGCTTCGAAAACGTAAAGTCTGGTACCATCAGGACAGTTGTAAGTACAAACCGAAATAATTAACTTCTGTAAACGGTAATTAAGGGTATTAGGCAGATTTAGTTTCTTTTCATTTCGTATTCCGTTCGTTTCAATTTGTTTGAGTTGTTAATTATTTAATTTATTAATCTTGATTGTTCTTACTTATCAAACCCAGTAAAGACGCTGAGAAGAAGAGTTATTAAATTTTGATTGTTTGTAAAATATAAAAGATTTTATTTTGCCTTGAACGCCACAAATTATAAAATAAAAATATGTTTTTAAATTTTGATTGAATTCGGCGTGCCAACCCAGGGCATATCATTTGTAAAACTAAAACTAAAAACACCTGTTAAAATAATCTTTGGCAAATTAAAAGGTGTTTTTATCTTAATCATTTTTTATTCATTTCAGTTTAATTAATCATTTACTTTTAATCATTACATATTGGTTCCACAACCTGGGACAATTTAATAAATTATTAAATATAATTATTTAAATATACATATAATTTTTAATCGAAAAGATTTCAGTGATGTGATTCCTGATTTTATTGTGTTTTGTTGGGAATAAAGATATATTAGTTTCGAGAGGAATGGATTGAGATTTGTTGATGGATGTGGTGGGTAGAATAAATTTGTTTCCAAGTGATACTACGTCAATAACTTCCTTAGGAATAATGTGGTTACTTAGGTCTTTGAACCAATGTCTTTGTAATTGGGAAAAGTTTTGTGAAATAGGATTTTAGCTTCCCTTAGACGAAAATGTTATCTGATTAAACGAGAGGATTGGCGAGAGAAAAATTCGTCATAGATGTTGGCGTTCTAGTTGTATAATTCTCATGAAAAACAAGTTTTTTAGTTAAGGACTGAATGTGTGAATGTATATCTTGGATTTCCAGGTTTAGGGTACATAACTGCAAAATTTTATTTTGTTATTATATTTATAAGAAAGTTTAGAATTAAAGAAAGAAATACTGTTCAAATTATTGTGTAAATGTTGTAAATGATCTCACACTGGATCCTCGCAATAAATAATTTATTTGAGAGTTTTAACCACGTTTTAAAACTAGAATAAATATTAAAACCCAAAGTAAGCAAAACATAATTGAGAAAAGACATAATATAAACATAAAACGAAGTAGAAGACGCTATTGAAGGCTAGGCGTCAAATGTTAAAATGAAAAAAATATTTCTGATTGAAAATTATGAATAAGAAAGATAGGCAATTCAGACAAAAAAGTGATAATAAAAATACCCTTTCGTCAGGTGCGAAGACGAGCCTAGAGCGACACAACTGTACTTGTCAGTGGACAACTTTCAAAAGCCGATATAATAGTTTCTGTTTTAAAAAATTCCCCTACAGAGATTCATCCACTATTCTTCCAACTACATAAATTTTTAAAAGTTAACGAAGAGTAAGAAGTGATACGAGGATCGAAAAAATTCCAAAATTCCATCGTTTCTACAGATAATGTTATATTGCAGTTTGTAGATTAACTGATCGTTGGAATCTGAACTGCGCATGCGTGGCCCCAAAAGTCGTTATCTCGCACGCAATTTTTTGTTTCATCACGACGCTAGGAATTAATTCATGGGAATGTGAGCTTTTGCCAACTCGACAACAATTTTAAAAAATTCTGAGTCCTTCCGTTTGCAGTTTTTTTAATTACGTAACGATTTGATTTGAGGAGGTCTCTCACTCCCTCCCCCACTTTCCACAAGGGTCCCCATCCACCACCCACCTAAAACGCTCGCTCCAACTTTTTCCTCTCTGTTTAATTTATTTTATTTTATCTGTCGTTGCCTTAAACGTTCTGGAGACAAGCGTGACACTTTCCTCTTCTCGTCGACGACTTCTTTTCTGGCAGCAAGGCCAGTCGCTGACAAAACGTACTGAATAATCACTTTGTCTCCTCCATTCCGTCTTCCTCAACTCTTAGAGCTTTTTCGCTTTTAATTCAAGCAAAAAAAACTGATTTTTTTCGTCACGAATAAATTTACCTTGTCCATCCTCGTGCGCCTTTCTATAAATCTCTTTTGCGAATCGTTAAATATGGATCTTAATTGGAGGCACTGCGTAAAGCTCACAGTGAGGGCATTCGTCGGGTATTTTTGAGATGCACAGGACAAGACAGGGAATGACAGAAACGTTAAATAGTAAACCAGCGAGTTTGACACGCGACAACGGTGACGTTCTCTCTCATATTCCGTCATGTTACTGTAATTTCTTTTGTCAAAAAGTTTTATAATGAGAAATAGAGAAAATGTTAAATTTACAATATAATACAGTTTAAATAATACGTCCTGTATGATGTTAAGACTAATTATATAAAGAAGTAGCCCCTTAATAAAAATATTAAGTTTTTCTATTCTCTATCCCTGTTATTTATTTATCATCGTAGGTTTCCTGGCTGGTTTCTTTTCTTCCTTCTTAATTGCTTCATTCAAGATCACCTTTCTTCCTTATTTACTTTTTATCGTAGGTATGTCTTTCAGGTTTTTTTGCTTTACTCTTAATTGTTTTACTTATCCTTAATTCCTTTATTTCTCACCACATTTCTTCTTTTATTTATTTACTATCGCAGGTATTTTTTTATGAATTTTTTCTGTTACTAGTTCTTCATTTGTTATTCCTCCATATATTTTATCGCTGATCTTTCGACTATATTTAGTTATTATCGTAGATTTATCTTCCCGGCTGCTTTTATTTTATTTCGCCTTAAATTTTTTCTTTACTAATTTCCTTTATTCCTGGTAACCTTAATTATTTTATTTATTTACTATCGCAGGTATATTTTTTTTAGCGTTTTCATTTTATTACTTCCTTAATTCCATTTTATTTCTCATCTTTTCCATTCTTTATTTACTTAAAATCTTCGGTGTACCTTTGAGGACTTTTTGGTGTTATTTAAACATTTTTTATTCCGCCTTATTTTATTTATTTCACCTTTCTTTTCTTCTAATGTTAGAACTGTCTTTGTGGCTCCTTTCTTTTATTTATCCTTGTTCTGTTCTTTATTCATCGTTGCCTGTCTTCTTTATTTATTAACGAAAGTTTGTCTTTCTGGTTAATTTTTTTTCTCTTCCTTGATTCCTCATCTCCCTCATTGTTTAATTTCTGAATATCATACGAGTATTTCTCTGGCTACTTTCTTTTATTCCTACTTCCATTGCTCCGTCTACGTTTTTTTAATATACAATGATGTTGAAACTGATGTCGACTAGTTTGACCGGATTCCAATGTTTTACCGTCCCAGCTACTTTTCTACTTATTAAATATTGTCAAGAGGATTCCACGTAAATAATTAAATAAATCGTTTTACATTTGTGTATTTTCTTATTGGATTAACAGTTCTTGTTTTTCCACCCGGGTTAAACCTAGCTTAAGCCACGACTTGTCGATGGCGTATTCTGCCATCTTTCTCAAGTAAAGGAAGTGAAAAATATGTCAGAGTACGTCATCGAAACGTCGTGGCTTAAGCTTGCTTTAACCCGGGTGGAAACAGAATAACTATTTATCCAGAATATACACCGGGAAAATCTTTGACCTATGATGTTTTCTAATTGACTCTATTGGACTTTACAACATGTCTGAAAATCTTGTTGCTTTCGTCAGGTGATTCGTAATCGTAAAGAGCTGTAAGGTCGACATACAGCAAGCACAAACCCACGAGACGGTTTCGAATCACGTGACGAAAGGCAACACGAGTTTGAAAGAAACGTCGTGCGCCTGTTTATTTTACATCTTAATTTAGTCTGGTAATTTTCTGATGATTTATCTAATTATTATACAATTTAATGAGAATTTTGTTTATAGTATCTAACATTGAAGTGGAGTGAGATAAAAACTGGATGTTAATGAAATTGAAATTGAAATCTACCACCTGGTGTTTACTGTTCTTTGTAATTTTTTCTTGCTTGGAAAACATCATCCACCTTATTTGTTTTTGGCACCAGCTGTTGAATCCGTCACAACTGTATTAAAGTAGCGGAACAACCTCGTTGTTTGTGTCTTGCTGAATGAAGACGAACGACAGGAATCCATCTCTCGGTCGGTAAACAGAAACCTCTTTCCCAAACACGAGGTATCAGATAAAAGAACAGCCTCTTAGTAAACACCGACATTAAAATCTCATTCAACAGGGATTCCACACCAAACCCACCCCCCTTTTTTCCACGCGCGGGGGTTTATCACGAAGCAGACAGAAGGCAACTTCTTTCCTGAGCCTTGAAACCCCCCTCGAGAGATAATATGCTCACACCCACGGCTGCCAACCTTGGTTGCTTACATTCATCGCAAAGAAGGCGTCGGAAAGGGAGGAAAGAAGGAGAAGGGGGGAAAAATGCATGAAAGCTTCGACGAAAACAAGATTATAAATTCTTCGGCGTCGGAAGGTCGAAGTCGGCTCACACGAGAAGATCAATATACACACAACTGTCACGGTTTTCAACAGAAAAAGGGAAATAAATACATGAATAAAGAATAAAATAGTCCTAATTTTTTCTAGATGTTGAGGAAAAACGTAATTGAAAATTGGTTATATTGTTTCAGCAGGCACAAAAATCCCCTAAGTGTCGAAAAATAACTCGATTAGTGGATCAAATTTATTTTAAAAATCCTATACATAGACTGTTCTTACACATATAATTATTATAATGAATGTTCAATTGCATTAATTAAATTGATGATTAGAAATTAAATATTTCTTCAAGGGTTAGAATTTCCTTATTTAAGTAACACCTTATATTATGTTTACATATTGAAATTTCTTTTTCATTTATACATTTTCTTACTTATCTGATTTCTCTAATTTATAAAATGTCAATTTTCTTTTTTTATTCCCGATTGTTGTATTTTCCCATTCGTGCATCCTTTTTGTTTGTTTATCATTCGCCTGTAATATGTTTTCTTTTATTATTTCAAAATTCAAATGTCTATTGAGTTTTTGAGTTTTTTATCAAATTAATTTAATAAAATAAAGACAAATTAATATAATAAGAAAAACGAATATGTTAAATTTCTGTTAAAGTTTTTAATTATGTCTCAATTATTTTCTCATCTACGTGAATTATTATTCTGATCATTATATCTATAGTTATGCAGCGGTTTCTTGACTCGTTTAATATATCAATTTTAATTCAAGTATTTTCAAACTTTAAATTTTATCGCCCTATTTAAAATTAACATATTTCATTACATCAAATTAATGTATTTATTATATCTATATATATCTTTAGTTGTGGCGTTTTTTTCTTGTCTTGTGTTCTTTTAAACTCGGTGATGTATTTTTAAATTGAATTCCTTAGTCAGGATCATTAAAACACGATTTTTTGGTCAAATATAATTAAAAACAACGTTTATATATTCATAATTCTTTCCCAGAAATTTTCAAGTTTCGTCCGTAATTGCTTTAAATTTTTCCTTAGATTTTTAATAAAATTAAAAAAATTATATAATACTGTCAATGATATCAACAATTTTAATATTATATTAATCATCTGATTCATAATAATTACTGCTTTACGTTTCATCCCTCATTTAGACCTTCATCAAGTGAAAAGAGTTAAAAAAGAAAATAATCTAATAATCTAAAGTTTCTATCCCGACAATTTGGGAATTATAATTAATTATATATTGCTTTATATTAAAGATAAATATGTAGATTATAATTCTTTTTCTCTTAAGTATTTATTTTTATTCGATAACTTTCCTGGTTTATAAATTTTTCACATATTTTCTGATTTATGTATTTATTATTTTCTTATAAGTCTATAATTCTTATTATCGTCAAAATTTTTTTTTATTAGTTTGAATATTTTTCTTATTCTCAAATATTGTACTGAATGAATTTTCATATTTCCTATTTTCTTATATATATATATATAGATTTTTTCATATATCGTACTATTTCTATTAGCGTTACATTTTAATTTCATTGGAGTGAGAGGAAAATTATTTATCAGTATTTTTAAAATAATTTTAATGAATCTTTTGATTTGATTTTAAGTGTTGTTACATATATTTCTTTAAAACTGTAAGAGGTTTTAGCATGTACGATGGCATCACGTGGAAAATCTTGGCCAGCCGTGTATTAAGACTTTTGAATTTTCTTTTCTTTCCGGTGTGTTTTGTTTTTGTGTATGTGGTTTTGTAAGGGTTGTGTTATATGATAAGGGGATTTGAATAAATATGGGTATTATACGTAATATATGAGATTAGTTTTCTCGTGAGGATTTGAGGAGTAAGGGCGCTCCAGGTTTCCAGGCAGTGTGAAGCTGAAAGGAAATGAGGTGGGAGGAGAAGCGCGTCTCTGTCGACAAAGAAACTCAATATGGCCGAGCACGCTCGGAATTTTACTCTCTTCCGTCTCTAGCACGTGCAAACATGTTGCTGCTTCTTCATTCGCTCCTCCACCTTTCATGTTTGATTATGAATACGAAGTGGTGACTGGACCCCCGACGACATCCAGCCAGAGATATTACGTATTTAGACGTTTCAGGGCGCTTGCAAAATTCAAATGATGTTATCGTTGGCGTCCTACTTAGTCCCGCAAATATAACACGCTAAAGAGCGGAAAACACGAGACTAAACAGGACTTTAATATCCCCAAAACCCGAAATAAGAGACTGAAAACAATACACATCGGAATGACACAGGACCAAAGATATCAACAGAAAATATCATCTTTCATTGTAAGAAAAGAGTAAATATGTCGCATAAAATTGTAATGAACAATTTTTTATTTACTTTATTTGATTAAAGTAATAGAATAGAATGAAGAACAGAAAACAATTAAAAAATATATATATCTCAAAATAAACACAATCGGTACCTCACGGCCATATGCTGTATATATCACACGGAAAGTTATCTCTTACGTCACCGCTACTACCCAAAAAAAAACACCAGTATAGGCGAGGAAACTAGAAAGTGGTCTCCAGCAACCGGTGGCGCTCAGATATTGGCAGGAAACAATCAAAAACCTGTAATTC
This sequence comes from Zhengitettix transpicula, assembly GCA_037074705.1. Lineage (NCBI taxonomy): Eukaryota > Metazoa > Arthropoda > Insecta > Orthoptera > Tetrigidae > Zhengitettix > Zhengitettix transpicula. Next base: position 68,661,426 of record CM073594.1, read on the forward strand.
TGATAACCAAATGACAGTTGCATCTCTAAATTTTTTACAATGAAACGTAAGGAACGATCAGCCACTCTGATATTAAAAGTGGATCCGATAAAAATTACCTAAACGACTCCCACAGCCAGAACAAGTAGCGTTGTTCTGTAAACGACGATTAATCGGTAAAAAAAATTGAAAAAATATAAACGACTCCCTCAGTCAAAAATAAAGTTTTCCCCGTTGTCCGTCAAAACGGCAATTAATTGAATTCTTATGTACCAGCCCACGTTGGGCAACTTCCCTTCAAAAGCACAGGAAGGGATTTGAAAGGGGGGATGTGGAAGGGTAGAGGAAGGTAGTCAAGGGTTAACTACGGCCCCCAGGATATATTTTAAGGATCCTACCCTGTATTTGCCTAAATAAATGCATGGAAACCCCTAGAAAAACCTGCATCAGGTAGGTCGGGCATTGGGTACTTGTCCCATTCTCTTCCTATAGCGGGAGAGGAGTTTGCTGCGGTGGGGACGCAGCATTCCCTTCTCCGTGCCTCAACCAGTTTAGGAGGCACCTGACCGACTGTTCCAATGGAAATAGCGGACAACTCTTACCGTATGCCCAAGGTCTGTGACCCCGGAACATACACCTCTCAGAACAGGCCGAGGTGCCTCGGCTTGAGTGAACCTTAGTTCAAAAACGGAAAGGAAAAGGCATCCCCAAAGGTAGCCCCTTCGTATCTCTCCTACAAGGTTCTGCCTGCGAGAGAACATCCTTCGCAGGTATTGCCTGCGAGATAATAGCCTTCGCAGGCCTCATGTTAAGTGTGAAGAAAAATAATAACGCGTCGCCTAGGAAAAGTAATGTCAAGGGACGAACTACGTTTCTTTCATTACTAAATTATCGTCCTATTGATATTTAAACATCGCTCCCTTAGACTTTTAGTTCATATTAGATGAAATTAATTACATAAAATAACAATGAGTTGTTTAATTCAAAATATAATACTTTACAAGAATGCTAAGTACAGTCTTAGCATTGTTCCAAATTAATTTCTATTACTGTGTGTTATACGGGTCCTTAATTACTTGTGCTAGAAATTAATTACGTGAAAGGGAATATATTTCTCTTCTGGTGACGTAACAACATTATTTCCTACGACGGAATATTCCCTCGTCGACGATTAGTCCACCGCTGCTGCTGATGTCATGGCTTACTGGAATATTCCACGATCAGGTGATCGATAATGTTTTCCGAGGAATGAATTTTCCACGTCTGATTCTACACAGAAAGTTTTCGATAGTAATAAAATTACTCAGTCGGATTATTCCGTGGGTCGGTAACAGAGGAGTGAATGTCATTGCATGAGACCTAATTTTAGGCTAATAATTTTTTAAAAAAATCTTGATTAAAAATTGAGGATTATTAATTACTGTTTATTGAACTATTTTGTAATTTGTAATCTGTATATAGTCTATATATAGGTACAGTGAGCCTATTTGGTTGCTTAAAGCAGACTAGTCGGGTGGAGTTCACGTGCCTGCGTGCCAGATAACGTCGTTCTTAGCCTTTTTTCTTTTTCAATTACAGCTGGAGCTTATGCGGGGTTCACCCTTAAGACGTGACGGAGTATTAGGGGTTGTGCAGGTTGGATTTTCGACGGGATGTTTTGCGCCGTCCCAACCCCTTTCCACTTCTTCGCCGCTCAACGCGAGTGGAGCGTCTCTGAATATTCATGAGCGCCCGCCGATAATGAGATGCCACGCAGTGGTTCAATCTCCAAAGTGTGTGTGGCGGAGGATTGCCACGGAAAACAACTTTGCGAGGAGCGATCATTAATTTGCAGACATCTTTGCCTTCCCCATTCCTTGGATTTAATCTTGACTGTACTTGTGAAACGTTTAATCAATCCAACAATGGTTTTATCGGGGGAGAAAAGATTACTCCTGTCTTTTCAACAAATTGACGTGCTTTATTTCATGCAATAATAAATATCTTTAGGAATTTAAAAATGGCTTTAATAACGAGTACATTATATATTATCTGATTCATATTTCCACTCGTCTATTTACTATTATACGACATACAGACTGATTGACGTTTGTATTTGTCCTCCGGCCCTTCGTGCGCGCCATCTTTGCGGAGAAGAATTTCAGTCTCGTTGTAGTACGTGTCTGTTATTGGCGAGAGCAGTTGGTACGCCTATTGCGTAATCTGTTTACCTTCCGTTCCCTGGAGCTTCTCGCTTCTTATTTAAAGAACTCGGCGCCGGCCATTTTGATAATAGCGGAAGTACAACCCCGGACGACATGAATTTCCCACGAGGCGTTTTCGTCCGCAAATTGAGCCCGGCACAGAGGCGACTACGACGAATGGATCCTTCTCTTCTATCCCCTTCCCTATCCCTTCAGAAAGCAATATTCTCTCTCGTCCTGTGCCGTAATAACATTGACAGAAAATACATTGGCGAGATGCCTAGTTTTCAGAGTTTTGTAATTTAATTTTATTCAATCCTTTGTCCCTGCGCTCCATTGGAAAAAATAACGTTAGAGAGCGATTTCACTCACGAATAAGAAAATGCACACAATGACTGAATGTATAAATTATAGAATATAATAGATATAGAAAAATACAAAGATAAGAAGATTTGGAAAGGTCATGGAAAATTGCACAAATGAAAAAATAGTGTAAAAGGAAAAAAAACGGAATGAGGAAATTCATCCAAATGTAGGAGTAAATTATATAATAAAAACATAAAAATATCAAATAAAATAATGTATTTTAAAAAGGAAAGAATATATAGGTATAAATATATTTTTAAATTTTTTAAAATATTTTTATTGTAATGCCAATTAATTAATCAATTAATGATTTTAAATAAATTTGAATTGTTAGCGAACAGTTTGTATTATAGCGAGAGCGAGCAGACCGACAATGAGTGGCGATCTCTGTTTCTATTATTGAGAGCGCGGAATGGCGTTTACGCGCAAAAGCAGAGGCAGTTGGCAGTCAGCAGCGAGGAGCAAAAGTCAAAAGTCTAATTCGAGGAGCGAAAGAGTAAAGTATACAGAGAGGAGCGGAAAGGATAGACATTTTAAAATAAATCTTTACTGAGCTACTATGCAGTTTCAATCCAAACCGATCAGTAAATCGGTAAAAGACTATAAAAAAATCTGCACCTCGTAAGATTCCTGTAAGCAAGCAGTCATCAGATAGCTGACCAATTTGGAGAGGATCATCCGAGTTCCTGGGAGCCTAGAAATTCCATAAGTGTAGAATCTGTGAGAAAACTTATAATCTGTGTAAAGATTTTGCAATATAGTGCACTTTTAAAAGCGCAAAAAGAATGCTCGTACCAGCCGAACAATGTAAGTAACAAAAACCTTAATAAAAATCTGTAAACGCTAACTAGAAGGTTAAAGTCAGATTTCGTTCGTTATGATTTCATTTATCAGCACATTATTTTCGATTAAATTTTCATTTGTATTGTTAATCAGATCATTCAATAATATTCACTGTAAATCATCAAACCCAGTAAAGGCCCTGAGAGAACCGATCTCAAATTTTGTTTGTAATTGTCTTTTACCATTGAAATCCACTAAAGGAAAATAAATTATTTTGTTTGTTAATTTTTTATCTTTTTCATTTAAATAACCTCACTTTGTTAATTATTACATTTTGGCTACCACAAAGTGGGGAAAATTGATTAAGTTGATAAATCGTTAAATTGTTGATAATTACAAATTGGCACCACAACGTGGGGCAAATTAAATTTTGGGATTATTACAATATATAAATTAAATTCATTAAATATATATATATATATATATACAAATTCTTCAGCATAATTTTAGCTTCATTCGTGTATTATTTTATTATTTATGTACTTTATATTTTTCTAATTGTCATTTTTTATTATCTTCAGTTTTTGTATTTTAGATAATGATGTTTAATTATGTTTTGCTTGGATTAAATGCAAGTTAATTGGCTGTTTTTTAATTTAAGTTGCCATTATTTAATTTATTAATAATTTTTTTAGATATTCTTGATTGATATTTCCTTAAAACTGAAGAGGTCTTGACGCATGGATGAAACGTATTTTATATATATAATCATTGTCTAATTATTTCATTAATTTTAATTCTGACTGAATGGCTGTAAAATTGTGTATGTAGATGACAAAACGTTCTCGGGACTCACCAGAAGATGAAAGAAATGACCGCTATCGAAACGTCGTGGAATTACTACATTCTCAGACAGCTGGAATCCCGAGAACACTGTCAAATTTTATTAATATCTAAATTTCCAAAATATAAATTTTCTAGATCATGAAATACGTTCATATCAAGAAAACGAAGCTAGATATTATTAAAATACAAAATGTGACAATTATAAATATATAAAATACACATATATTAGAAAAATACATGAACGAGAGAAATGGAAAATACGTTGTTATAAAACAATGTAAGTTAGAAAATACCCATAAAGCAAAAAATATATTATAAGATACTGCATTTACATACATAATAATATTAGAAAGTACATAATTGTGAAAAGTATTTAAACGAAAAAATAGATTCATGTGAAAAATGTATAAAAATAAGACTATTTGAATGAGAAAATATTTTGATCATATATTAAAATTTCAATATAAATACATAAAGGAGAAATAAGTAATTAAGAAAATTATTAAATGACATAAATACCCATTTTTTTCAATAACGTAAAGAATTTCTTGTATTTCAGAAATATTTTTAAAAAATTATGAAAAATGTGTAGTGCGAAACGGATTGTTAAAAAAAAGCATAACGTGAAAATATATCAATGAGTTAATACAGAGAGTGAGTAGATAATGTAAGGCAGAAAAATTTTAAAAATTGTGATATTTCATAAATGAAGACCGAATAAATAAGTGAAGATAAAGGTGGAAAATATGTGAATGAAAAAATAAAAAATTACGTGAAATACGTCATTGAGAAGCCAAATTCATACAAGTGAAAAAATTAATAAAGAATAAAATATGTAACCTAGAAAATTTATTAATAATGGAATATTAGAGAATTACATATATAAGGCAATTAGAAGAAAAAGTATATATATATATATATATATATATATATATTGTAATGCCAATTAATTAACCCATTAATTGTTTTTAAATAATTTAAATTGTTGGCGAACAATTTGAATTATAGCGGTTGTGAGCGAGCAAAGTAACAATAAACGGTGGGCTTTGTTCCTATTATTGAGGAGTCGGAATGGCGATTATGCGCGGAAAAGTATAGCGAGTTTGCAGTCTACAGCGAGGAGCGAAAGAGAAAAGTCGAAGTCTACGGTCAGCCACGAAAGGAGAGACATTTTAAATGTGAGTGACGCAACGAGCTGCTGGACCAAGTACTTACTCACTCAAGCTCTGTGCGGAGGAAAATAGAGAGGTTCATGTTACGACACTGGAAATTAAAAATGATTCCCTTGTCTCTAGTTCATAGGAAGACTCGGAGGATGAATGATGCAATGAGAACTGAGCTACTTAGAAGTTTTCAATTCAAACCGATAAATAAAGCGGTAAAAGGCTAAAAATCTGCAACTCATAAGATTCCTGTAAGCAAGCAGTTAGTTGCACCGAGTAGATGTGCTAACAATTAGCCAACGGAAGCAAGGGTTTGCTTTATTATAAAGAACTTGAACATTTTCGTGCTGAGGGAAAACAACATCAGATAGCCGACTAATTAGGAGGATCATCCGAGTTCCTGGGAGCCTAGTAATCGAATTTCAACTTCACAAGTGTAGAATCTGTGAGGAAAATTTAGAATCTGTGTAAAAATTTTTCAATATAGTGTACTTTTGAAACGCTAAAAGACTGCTGGTACCAGCCGAACAATACGTAAGTAACCAAAACCTTAATAAAATCTGTAAACGCTTTTTTTGTAGCTTTTCTTTCGTTTATCAGCACAATATTTTGAAGTAAATTTAAAACTGTATTGTTAATAAAATCATTCAATAATTTTCACTGTAAATCATCAAACCCAGTAAAGACCCTGAGAGATTAAGAGATTTTCATTTTATTGTAATTGTTTGTAAATTTTAGGAGCCACAAATTAATAAATAAATTTTGTTTGTTAAAAATTGATTATATTTTTCATTTAAATAAAGCCTATCATTTTGATCATTACATAAATGGCTACCACAACGAGGGGCAAAATTAATTAAAGCCTACTTGTTGATTATTACAATATATATATATACGAGCGAGGAATAAGAATACACAGATACTGGGGAAAATATCCAGACGAGAGGGAAAATTAGATCATGACTTATTCAACAACGAAAGTCCGACAATGGGGGAACGTTGTCGACTGACGACATCGACCTTAATGCAGTTGATAAGAGGAAGGCTTAAATATTTCTGGATGTAATTGGCAGCTCCTGTAATGTTACAGCAGAGTTACGGGGAGAGAGTGTATGGAGGTTGGGGGTAGGGAACTGATCCCGTCGCCACCACATTATTCGCACAGCTAATAATCTCCTTAATTACTCAAGTACAAGATCCCTTGCTCCACTTTCCTGAGATTACGCCGGAGCCTCTCACGGGAACACTTGCTCTCTACACAAACGGGGATTAATCGAATCAGCACTCGGGGAGAATCGAGAATGCGGCGACAATTACCTGGAAGTCATTGTTGGTGGACCCTCAGGTACTAGTAACAGCGGCCAGTTCACACCTATACACTTCAAAACTCAAAATGTAGAAGTGTCTGATAATTCTAAAAATATAAAAAAATATTTGAGTGCCGGACCAGTCTAATTCATGAGATGACGTCATCCCAACGTCTCCGAGATGCGTCCGGACTCTACTTAAGTCTCGTTCTCTGGGCTCTTACAAGCCATAGGGCTTCAATTTCACGAAAAAGGTCGTTTCCATATCGACGGACACTTCTTTACTGACCCTGAAGCAAACGTTGACTGCGCCGTCCGTCCGAAAACGGTAATTTCAGTCACATGAAGGCACCGAATCAAGTCACAAGGCAATTGAGTTATTACATTTAAACGTTCCTACCCACAGAAATCCAGTGAATAGAGTTGAGACTTTCACACGCTTTGACTGCTCCAGGTAATACAATTAGGGTAGCAATGCAAATACTTTTCAAAAAAATTTCCTAACCTTCAATAAGTCACGAATTTCTTGCAGAACATTGTTCTACTCTGTTCGGTTCCAACATACACTGTATGCGAATGAAAAAATAAAAAATTACGTGAAATACGTAATTGAGAAGCCAATACATACAATTGAAAATAAATGAATAAAGAATAAAATATGTAACCTAGAAAATTGATTAATAATGGAAAATAAAGCCATGAGATATTAGAGAAATTACATAGATAAGGCAATTAGAAGGAAAATGTGGGTATGAGAATATTTGTTAACGATTTAATATTCAGGAAGGGATTATATATCTACGAGCGAGGAATAATAATACATAGATACTAGGGAAAATATCCAGACGAGAGGGAAAATTAGATCATGACTTATTCAACAACGTCAACTGTAGAAAAATTCTCAATATTTATTTTAAAATCATAAATGTTTTCTAAGTTAACTTAAATGTAATGTAAAAAATTAGAAATCTTGTATTAAAAAACTTTTATATTAGAATTTTAGTTTCATAAAACACAGTAAGCAATTCTATAATTAAGGACTAAACTTTTCCCATTGTTGTACACGTCGCCTGCAACTCTACATCGAATGACTTTCCTTGAAGGAAAGAAGAAATCGCCTTAACAGTGTGGAACGAGTCACGTGACATTGAAACAAAGATATAGAATTACGAAATTTTATAAAATTTAATGGTCATTAAATCTTCTATATAATAAAAAAGGATGTATATTTGTATGTATGTATGTATGTATGTATTTACGTTGTTCTTTATACAAATTTTATCGCGTGGACAGAATGCAACAAAAATTGGTACACATATTCTTCAAAATACGAGAAACGGTACTGTGAGGGTGAGAAACGCCTAGCATACATGTGGAAAGAATTATAATTAAAAACCGTGATCATTAAATATTAAATTACTGCGCGCCAAGAGACAATGACGTCACGCGGGAGAAAGACGTTACTACGCAACGAACAAAGGAAATATTTCCTTTATTAGGAATGAAATAAAGCAGAAATATTTTCTTCAGCAATACTCCATCGAATGGTAATAAAGAAGAATACGAATTACTTTACCATCCTTGCGGAAAATGTAAGTTAATTTTCGCGCTATATTAGTTGTGAGTCTAGCTAACAATTTCATCAATGTAATATTTCGTTATGTATGAAGACTGAGTGACGATTATATCCTGAAATACTCAGGGAATATATTTAAGTATTCAATTAAATACTTTTTCGAGTTTATATAAATAAGTACACGAGCAACGCCGGGCACCTAGCTAGTCAGAAATAAAATTAATGAAATGATTAGGCAATTAATAATTAAAATTTATATTTCCTTATTAATTCTCGAAAATTTTTATTAATTCCAGTTCTGATTTAATGACAATTAATTTTGTTATGGTACGCATTAAAGGTCAGTTAGATTTTATAATTACGAAAAATATTTAACGTTATATTAATTATGAATTTCAAAGTGTAATATTTAATCAATACCTTTTATATCATTAGTGTCAATATCAAAACTAAATAAATACTTAATTAATTTAATATATAAACAAAGTAGCCAATGCCAGAAAAAATGTGTATTAATTAAATTAAAAATTCTTGACCGTTTTGTTTATTAATTAAATGATAATTGTCAGATTACATAAATATTAAATATAAACTTTATTGATTAATATTCCGAACAATGTTTTATTAATTAAATCATGACCAAAGGCTGAATTTTTTAAATTACCTCAAACAAATTCCCAGACTATAAAAAGCAGCCGCTGAGAAGAAATGTGTCAAGTTCACTGGAGGAAAAAAGAAAAAATTAATGGGAGGAAAATTCTTTCTTCTTATTACTATTATTACTTTTTTGTTTGTTCAAATATGAGTAAAGTGTTTATTAAATTTGAATAGCAAAAGCAAGTCTGAGCCAAATGAGCTGAGGAAAACGTTTCTTCCTTCGGCGGTTTCCTCGGGCCCCGTTTTGGGTCGGGACGAGATTTAACAGAAATTTTCCTCCACGAGGTTATTTTCCCCTCTCCCCTCCCAGCTCCCCTTTTTCTTATAATGAAGTTCCCTTATTATCAACAACGTCTGCACACTTCAATTTACTCTCCCACCCCCGTCCACCCTCTACAACCCCTCCATTAGCGCGCCTGGAGAAACTCTCCAGTATAAGGTTTTGTCCCGTTATATTTCATGTAACCACGGCCCCTTTCTCCCTCCACTCTCTTCCAAAACAAACTATAACAGTTTCCGCCTCGACGAAAGTACACTACCAATTCTATTTAGGCGGCTACATTTTCTACGTAATGGCTGCTGCAAAATGTTGAGAATTTCTCTGCGGGGGATCTTAAGAGTAAATTTTAACTCAATCATAATAGCAATTACCAGACCCGTTCCTCCTCCATAATCAACCCCCACAGTCAACGGAAAATTAAGGAAGTAACAATTAGACTGGGGATTGTCGTGGATCTGTAACAATCAAGGATAACAATAATTATAAAAGTTTGAACATGTATTTCAATTTTACGATGAATAAATAAGTCAGTCATAAGACCGAAAAAAAATTATGTTCCATGATCCTTTCGTTCGCTCAATGTAGCAGGAGTTAGTCAGAGCAAGAGAATTTAGGAACTACATAATGTATGCAATATATATGTTGTCAAGAGCGTCATTATATTAGAAATGCTTCACGTTGTATATAGTATGAACTGACCAAAAATAATTAAATTCTGAACACGTAGTTTCGTCATGAATTTAGGACTTCAGAATCTGGACTGCTTTAAATCTAAAATTCAACTAAAAATATTTATAAAACAATATTTGTCAAAATTTTAAAATAGTATATACAATTAATTTAATTTACAATTATGTGAATAAATTTTGAGTAGAATATCTATAGTGCCTTTTGGGACTAAAATGAACGTAACAATGTGTTTCAAGAATGTTATGTATTGTTGAAACTAAACAGCACGAAATTTATGGTGCTTATTGAAATTAGATCCATTGTTACATTAATTCAATTATTCAAATATTTTTACATTAACACCCAAATAGGCTAAATTATGTAGTAAAACAAATAACTCTGGTTCGGTGTCACCATCTGAAATCTTGCTGATCATGTTTGGAGATAACAGATTGTTACGACGTTGAACAAATATGTTCTTTAATACGTGGGTATTGAGTGATCGTTTTGTCCGGCCAATGCAGCAGGAGTTACAGCCAGAGCAAGATAATTTTTGGGACTACACAATGTTTGATATATATATATATATATATATATATATATATACGTTGTCGAGTGGGTCCATATATGTAGGGATCATATAGAAATGTTTTATATTAAAACTAACGCCACCCCGCTTGTCGTAGGAACTGCCATTAAACTCAACAATGATTATGAACCCTTGTTGTTAGGCTAACCTGTGTTTCTTTTCTATTGTGTTTGGGTTTGAGTGCGAATCAGATTTTCTTTTGAGTTCGTCACTGGTTTGCTGTTTTTGAATCACCTGACAAACGCAATAAGGGTTGAAGAAGCGTTGACGTGTGGTATTTAATTAATAACTTAATTTGGTCTGTTTTCTTGCCATTTATTTATGCAATTAGTATAATTTTCACTCATAAATTTTGCAATTTTAAATTAACTTTCACATTTCCATTACTCATTTACTGTGGAGGTTTACCTTTCAAATAACCAGTGAAGTCAATTTCATTTTGGTTGGCCACCGCGATTATGCAGAGGTCGAGAAATCTTCCGAAGAAGGCGTCGGAAATAGAATTTCTGCAGCAGGACCGCGCGCGTGCACTTGTTGTATCTTATCTATATCTCTCTCAGTAGTCGAAATCGTAACCCACGGCCTGCTGCCGGATTCCCCCCCCCCCCCCAACCGACGCTCTATAAATCACGTGGGATAAATGACAACGATCCTCGCTACGTGAAAGTGGTTCCAATAAATCTTCATTCGGAAAGGGGTCGAAACAGATACGATAAAAGAGAGACGAAGAAGCAGAAGGCTCTTTCCTACATACGCGCTGTCGTTCGGAAAGTTCTCGGCCTGACCAAGACTTGGCGCTAGTAGAGCAGACTTTCTATACATCTCTAACTTCTTCGTTTTCGTGATAAACAAGAGGATGTAAATGTGGACGAATAATCGAGTAGTTGTAAAATACTCCCTCATGATGGTGTTCAGTCGTGAGCGAACCTCCAAGGAGAGCGGACGTGTGGTTCAGCCACGCGAAAATAAAGAGTGCTGCCTTAGCAAGAACAAAGACAATGAACACATAACACTTAAATACGAGCGATAACTACGAAAGTGACAACTGTTAAATATTTGTTCAGTTAATTGATAAAAATAAGTGACTACGTGAGCGTCGTAGTCTGGCTGACTCCAAGCAGTAGAATTATGGATCAGCAGAATCATGGTGCCACACAACGCAACGTGATGCAAATTCCAGAACAGACGATGATTCGTCAGTTGCAAGAACAACTTCAGCAATTCTGAATGAAATCAAACTACTGAAAGAGCACGTAGTTACATTAAAATCCAAATTAGCAGAAAGTAGTGAGAAGAAACCAACTAAAAGGGTAACATTTATTCCAGAAAACTCAGAAGAAGAGGAAAAAATCGTAGCCACAAAACAGTAAAAGTAGAAATAGCTAAAAAAGTAAAAATAGCGAGTCTGTCAATAAGTCATATAAAGCAAACAGATAAAATACCCAAAGTTAATTCTAAGCAATGTAGAGAATTAGCAGACAGTCAGAATAAAACTAAACATAAGTAAAGTTGACTACAAAACTGCCATGAAGAGTAACAAACAAATTAAAATAAATCTTCATTATGACGATGAGTATCGAAAAATTACAGTATTATTAAATACCGATGACTTTGAGTGGCATTCCTATAAAAATAAAGCCCTCAGGCCAATTAAGGTAATGATCAGAAACCTGCAACTCTATACTTGAGCACACGAGATCTTTTATGAACTAGTTGAAAGAAAGTTTCAAACTGTAGAAGTAGTGCAAAAGCAAAAGAGAACTGTTACTGATAGAAAAGTACCGATATACATCTACCACTATAGAAGAACTTAAGATATCAATAAAATGTATCCAGTACATAAATAACATAAGAATAAAAATAGAGGCAGTAAGGAACAGTAAAATTATACCTGAATGTAAACAATGCCATAGGTTTGAACATTCTGTAAAAGAACCCAAACTTGCGTGAAATGTGCAGGAGACCACTTAACCGCAAACTGCACTAAAACCAGGACACTTCTGCTAAGTGTGTAAACAGTTCTCAAGACCAGTAGGAAAGGAGTCACCAGCGGAAAGGGCTGCGGTGATGGACAAACTCATAAAATTTGAATGGAGACAGCTACGAGAGATGTGTGAATTTTAAGTACTCGCACGTGTTGGTAGCTGATGTTAACAGCATAAGAGAAGAAATAAAGGCAAGGAAATAGCGGGAAATAGAGCATATTGGGTCCTGATGAAGACACTCAAGGCAAGCAGCCTAAGCAGGAAATCGAATGTGACTGTATACCGAACGGTTATAAGACCAGTGATAATGTATGGATCAAAGACATGGACAGTGACTGTGTTTGATGAAAAGATCCTTAGAAGATGGGAGTGGAAAATACTCAGAAAGATCTTCGGAGCAGTAGACGAGGAAGGACAACGGAGAATACGGAGAAATAAGGAATTTGAAGAATTATATGGATATGCTGACCTGGCATCTGAAATCAAGAGTAATAGGTTGAGATGGTTGGGACATGTGGAGCGAATGACGGGAAACAGAGCTGAGAAGAAAGGTTACAGGAGCAGAAGGGGTAAAGGTAGACCACGGAAACGTTGGTTGGATGATGTTGAGGATGATCTACGAAAGATGGGAGTAAGAAGACGGAGGATCGACAAGACTGCGATGTGATTGTCAGAGAGGCCAAGGTCCTACTAGGAGTTAGTTAGTTACATCCTCATCAAACAGTTGAGTGATCAAAAGTACATCAATTATAGGAGAAACGTTAATTTCTTTCGAATACATATTTATTTATTAAAAAAAACATTGATCGTAAACATTTTATACCTGTTTATAATCAGAGTCTGTAAACTTAAAATCACTAGAAACATAAACAGGTGGAATAAAGAAGCCTTTTATATCCTGAATACTTTTTCTACAAGAAAATTAGTTGCATATATAGTATCAGAATGAAAAAAAAAAGTCATTCGGAACAGGAATCGAACTTGAGACCCCCCTCGCCGTCCTACTTAGCTCTCTGAAGCAACTGAGCTACCCATGTGGACTCCAGATTTTGCGAGATTCCTCCATTCCATTAGACCTGATGCCAGGTTCACCTACCACTTTTTTCGAACCACAATTCTTACCTGGTCTAAATTTTAAGTACTCAAATGGATTTTTATGTAAATTGATCAACGGTTTTAGCCTGCATCAGGTTTAATGGATAGAAGAATTTCGCGCACGGGATATGGAGTCGACAGGGATTAGCTCAGATGGTATTGCGCCCGCTCAGTAAACATTTTCCATTCTGATACTTTAATTAAACTTAACCATAGCCGTAAGGTATATGATCTTGAATTTTTATGTATATATATATATATATATTGTAATAATTAAAAAGTGGTCTTAATTAAAAGAATTAATTAACAAAATTATTAAGGTTTAAAAATTTATTCTTTAAAAGTACAAATGGTAATCCTTACTTTATACGCCGAATTTCATCAAGTTAGAAAACGAATATTTTATTTCAATTTTGCAATTCGTGGCGTTCTAGGAAAAATACAACTTTATATTTTACAATCAAATACGTCGAAATTCTCTTTATCTCAGGGTCATTACTGGGTTGGATATTCAGAACAATCCAATTTAATAAACTAACATTAACAATTCAAAATCATTGAAGCTAACTTAATACAATATGAAAATAAACGAAATGAAAGAAACTAAATGACAAAAAAACGAACGAAATCTGACATCTACCTTTAATTATCGTTTACAGATTTTAAATAATTGTTTTGTACTCACGAATGTCTTTCTGGTACCAGATCTGATTCTTGGAGCTCGAGGACAACACTCACTAAAAAGGCCATTATTCACTGATTCTACACATTAAAATTTTAATACACTCGGTCGATGTTCTCGTTCTCTGCCACCTGGAACTTTGGATCAGCCGCCCCTCAGTCAGCCCTCGGACGTAGGTCTCCTTGATGCCTCTTTTCGAAATTTAGTTCAGTCTGTGTGAAGAAAAACCTTTTGCTTCCAACTTTACGATTTTTATTTGAGTCTCTCCGTCAAAACTGTTTACTCGCGTTTTATGTAAACTCGCAGTTGTACTTCTTGGGCCGCGCTATTCATACTTTTTAAAACAGCATCCATATTTTACGTTTTCAGTTCCCCGAACTGATCTGTCTCGCTTCTCGCCGCAGACTTTTCTGTTTCGCGTCTCGCCGAAGGCTTTTCTGTTTCGCGTCTCGCTGCAGTCTGACTAACTCTCGTACAGAACGCAGTTCACAACAAAGGCTCCGCCGACACAGAGTTACCGTCCATTGTTGTTCTTCGCCAACTCGTACCGCTAACAATCCAATTTAATTAAAACAGTTAATGGCCTTTTTAATTGGTATTACAATATATATACGGTAGATACTCGTAGAATACCGCGATATGAAAAATTCCAACGGAAAGTATAGCCTACGTCGTATTTATTAGGTTTTTTATTTCGGTAGATATGAAAATAGTTATAAGTGATTTTTCCCCACATCGATGTTCTTCATCGACGTCACTGACTGAGACAAGGAGTCAGTTTTCCGTTGAGGGAGCAAAAGTTTTTAAATTTCCGGGTTCCGTAACAAAGAGACTAGTCTCCTTATTATAGGGATCAAACAAACCGTTAAGAATCATGGGGAGCAAGGAAATGACGTCACGAGGCTGCAGAGCTTGGTGGGACTGTTAAAGTTAATGTTATCGTTATTATTATTATTAAATTTCCTCTTGTAATATTATCCTAAAGAATTTTTGAAAGAGAAATATGGGGTTAAAAAATGACGACGTTTAAATATTTCCCCTATTTTGCCGAGAGTATTTCTCATTTCCGGCCATAAAAATATTGCAATGAGGGGTGTTGGAAAAAGAAGGAATCCGACCGAGGATGATGGAGGAGCCCTTAATATAGAATAGCGCGAGTCCTGGACCTCTCCGCCCCTCCTGGAATTCAATATCCACACTGGAGAAAGAAGGAGAGAGACTCTGCCAAGCCGAGTGGCGAACCTTGTACCGGGATTCCCACCAGACATTCTTCTTCCATTCGCGTCAAATGTTCTAGTATTTTTCTCTAGAAGATTTTCCCCCCTTCGTCTAAGAAAATCGGGTCTCTTTTTTTCTCCCTTCAACTCTTTCTCACCTCCCGTTTTCCCTCTTCCTCCATCTCAATTACATGGGGCCACTTGAGTGGTTAATAATTAGACGTCCAGTCTTGATTTGTAGCTCTCTGTCTCAAAAATAAAGAAAAGCTCCGCCCCGTTTGGCAACAGCGCTAATTTACAGATTACCCCTACTGGCGACTCTTTATTTACACTCAAACCTTTAAATGGTGTAGTCTACAGATTTATAGTTTTTTTTTAAAAAAAAAAATCAACTACATACACAAATAACGACAATTATATATTCACCCTTTGGTGCATAGTGCAGCTTATATGCAAAATAACTTTTAGTATCACCCCAGAGAGATAAATTGTGATGCAGATATGAAACAAAATGCACCTAAGTAAACGTGGAAAGGGTATAACATGCTTTCTGTGAGTCAACCCCTCAGGCAAAGATTTTTTTGCTCGTCGGTCAACTTCTGCGTAATTATTTTCTGTTGATTTCTTTCAAGTGAGTAAATTTAAACGTCATTCTCAAGCTATTATATTTACACTAAGATCATAAGTATCCAATTAAAGTGAATTATTAAATAAATCAGACCTAATTCTATTTGTTACATGAAAGTTGTATTAATTTATTTCATAAATAGAGCTGTAATTATTTTAATAAAATTGTATTATTGATAAAAATAACTTTAAGGTTTATTGATTTTATATAAATTAAAATTTATATTTAATTGCATTGTAGCCAAAATTTATTTAAAAATACAAAAAAAGGTTAAAAACTTGAAGCTATAGATTAATGACCATTCACATTTATAAATTACATGTGCAGGATGTAACATATTTGAAACATTAAAAATGTTCAAATAATATTATAAAAATTTAGACCATATTTTTGGTAATTTTTAACGTATTGTATTCCCAAAAATAATCTTTTAAAATTTTAGTTCAAAAATGATGAATCCGAATGAATTTTAGATATTAATTTTCATTCATCAATTATAACAACTTGGCTTCAACGATAGGGGGGAAAAACCTACACGTCACAAGGTGACGTCATCGAAGCAATTAGTTATTTTAGCCTGTATTATTAAAAGTAAAAATTGAAATTGTACACACAGAAGAAGTGAAAATATAATTGATAGAGTGTTTCAATTTATTATAGGATAATTTTGATAACATAAATTTCTAAAATGCGACGTTCCAAATGAATTCGAAAGCAATGGCATTAAAAAATTATATCATGAAACAAGTGGATTACAATAATAATCGTTCAAATTTGCAATAATATTTTCACTATTTAATTTAAAATCTTAACATTGTTGCTAATTGAAATTATTATTTCTTTTAAAAAAATACACGTTTGGATACATCTGAACCATTTTTGACGTTAAATTACAAATAATTTTTATGTATATTGATAAAATTTTTAGACAGCGTTTTTATTGTCCGATATAACAAGAATTGCAATGTAATTTATTATTGGTAACTGAATATATTTATTATTATGGGATTATTAGGGATGAAACGGTGGTGGTTGTTAAATTATGATATATTAATATTTCAACAATACTCTTAACAACTGTGTTATGTAAGTAATTTTAAGAAAACAGAGGATTATTTTAAATACAACTATGTATAAACATAATTTACAGCGTATAAATTACAATTTAGCTTATGCAAAATTTTATATTTTAAAAACTTCCAACAATTTAAAATTAGTTGAAAATATTAAATTTATTATTTTAGATAAATAGACTGGCTATTTGAAAAATTATTTAGAATGCAATGCTTGTTATATCGGACAAACAAAACGCTGTCTAAAAAAACTATAATCAATGAAATTTAACATTCAAAATTAAACATTTCTATTCAAACATATTTATCTCATTTTTTTAAAAAAAACATTTCAATTGGCAACAATGAAAATATTTTATACCAAATAATATAAATATTATGCCAGATTGATGAGTGAAATGTCGCCGAATTTACGCTCTTTCAATTTGGAAAATATTTAAATTCTACAATCTAAAATCTTTACACTGTTGCGAAATCGAAATTGTTTTTTTAAAAAAAATTTAATTATGTTTGAAAATAAGTGAATAGTTTTTCACGTTATATTTTTTTATTGGTTTTTTATGTGCATTGTTTTACAGATTGATAGAATCATTTCGATCGAACCGATGTAGCAACTATTGCAGTTTAATTTAATTTAACTGAATTTAATTGATATATACACATTAAGAGCTTCCAATTAGAGATGAAACGTTGTTTGGTAAATTAGAATGTTTAAAACTTTTTTAATAACATTTTCTGCCTAATAATGCTTTTCATTTTACGTGAAGAAACTTTTGTTTTAATCCGTGTGTCCGAACCAGGCGGCTGCACGATGATTCCGCACCCCGTTTAACGCCATAACCGAGGTTCTCCGTACGTGACCGCAATTCCGCTTTGTGAATTTGATCTGCGGCCGGCGATTCATTCCTCTAAAAGGGCGGACGATGATGATGATTCTAGAGAGGCTTCACCGCCGCCTCCGCCATATTAACCGCCCACAGGTACCGAGCGATCTCTGGTTTACGCATCCATATTTCGAGTTTAACCGTAACCGCCCCCATTTGTGGTGTTTTATCTCCCGTGCGCAATGAGACTCAAACACACAGTGGTTGTGGGGAGAACCAATAAAGTGGGATATTACACCAAAACATAAACAGCGAAATAAACACAAAGGGTAATTACACATTCCGTCAGGCTCCATTCGTCGTCTCATCGACTGCGATTACGCTGATGGTGACTAGATTATTAATTAAAACGCTGGTGAGTGGAACCTCTTTTTACAGATGTAGGGTGAAAAATACAACGGTGACATTAATTAGAGATACAAATATTAAAATGGCGAATCGTCATGATCCTACTGGGGGTGCGACGTTGCTACTTTACCGTCGATAACGCTAAATAATCAGTCCGTTGAAATCTACCTACATTATTATACACTACAGTAACTGAAACGATCGTTTATTAATTAATAACTAAATAAAACGACCGAACCGCAAGAAACAATTTAATATCAAAATAACAAAAAATTTCGTGCCCCATTTCTTGAAAGTTTTTCTCAGGTGTAGTAAAATAAAATAAAAATGTGTTAAAAAGTATACTAATTAAATAAATACAGAGCAAAAGAAAATCTTTTCAGCGTGTCGCGAAGTTATTCATGTTCCAAATGCAGTATTTAAGGACCAGAAATGTCGATTTGCTCACTACGCACTTGCGCCCGATCGTGACGTCATCAGCACGCGGCCTCACAGTTAGAAACTGAAAAAATAATTTTCGTAGGTTCCTCGGTGTTTTTAGTGAACTTTGTTTAGTAACTTATATACTTTACAGTCTTTCGGCCGATTTCCTCTAATTAACAGCATTTCCAACCTCCAAGAGAGAATTTCTCATTGAACATGCCTTGCCAAGTCAGTGCTCACGTCCGTGACGTCACCAGAACCATATACGTGTCAAACACATCGATTATAATTTTTTAATAGTCATACTATAAATATAGTCAATATCTCAGAATTTTTATTTTAACCCCTTAGTGCATAGTGTAGCACTCAAAGGACATCTGTTGTTTTATAAGAGAAATAAATTGTGATGCAGATATGAAACAACATGCACTTAAGGAAACGTGGCCACGTTAAAGCAAGTCTGTCCTAGCTTTCTGTGAGTCAATCCCTCATGTCAGATTTTCCTGCTCGCCGGCCAACTACAGAATATTTATTTTCTGTGTTTCTTTGTATCTTTTTTGAAGTAAGAAAATTTAAGCGTCATTCTCCAGGTATTCTAATTACAATAAGATCACAATTATCCAATTAATGTTAATTATCGATAAATCAGACCTAATTATATTTATGCTGCATGTGTTGCGACGTTGGATATTTTTTATTATTTTTTCCGTATTCACAAAAATACATCTTAAAATTAGTTTAAATACTACAAAAAATCATTCACTGAAGGGTTAATTAATTAAACAAAAATATTCGTTTGAATACAACGTTTCGTCCAAAACTTTAGAAACGTCTTCAGTTAATCAGGTAAAATACCGTTTTGAATATGTAATAATCATCAAGAAAGCCTTTATTTAGTTTAATTTGCCCCACGTTGTGGAAGCCAATATATAATAAACAACAATGGAGCTTTAATTAATTTAAAGAATTATCCTCTCGTTGAAGCGCCACTTATGTAATAATTAAATGGAAGGCTTTTATTAAATGAAAAGATCGAAATTAACAAACAAATATTTGTTTATTTTGTGGCAATAACTCAAAAACAATTACAATTTATAATATTAAATCTCAGGGTCTCTACTGAGTTTGATAATGGACACAACAAGTTGTTTTTTTTAAAAGTAATTAACACACAGTTTATAATTCACCTAGACAATATGTCGATAGGAAGAAATTAAAAGAAAAGAAATTAACTTTGATTAAAAATTAAAATAGAACGAAATCTGACTTCTATCCTTTAATTACGTTTACATAAACCATTATTTTTGTATTTTGTTACTTACATCTGTCCAGCTGGTTCCAGCATTCCTTTTGTTTTCGGGAGTACACTATTGAAAAATTTTTACACTGATTCTAATATCGGCTCACAGATTTTACACTCTGGAAGTCAACCTTGATAGAAACTCGGATGATCCTCCTTTTTGTCAGCTATCTGGCGACCGCTTGCCTTATATGAATCCTGTGATTCATAGATTTGCTAGTCTGTTTACCGCTTGGGACTTAAACTGCAACTTTACTATTCCTGGGTGGCTACAGCCGTACACTGCATTTACTTATCAATATTTACGATTTACATGCTTCCGTGAATGTATTTACTTTGTCTTAAACTCACAACTTTGTTTAATAATACATTTATTAAATGTCCCGTCACCAACTTAACTATCGTAGTCTCGAGTTTTAGCGCGCATACGCCATTTTTTACTTTCCGTCAAAACAACAGAGCTCAGCTCCATTGTTGTTTTGGAAGCTCCTGCCGCTACAATTAAATTTTATGTCCAAACAATTAATGTCCTAATTAAGTGACATTACAATATGTTCCAGATTATAATAATAAATATGAAATTACAGCAATAGACTGCATCCTATGAAGATTGTAGTAGCCGAAAATTATATTACCTGAATACGTTGTGGAAAACAACGTTGTATTAAACCGAATTATTCGGTTTAATACATTAATAATATTTTTTGCTTCTATTGGCTGTATTGCTTATGTATTGACTTAAAGATAATTGTGAGATTATTTGTATTTCTGTATGTCAGCCAGATAATTTGCAACGTATAACTAATCTTTTTTGAAATATTTTTACAGTATTTAACAGAGTGCGTGAGCTGGTTGTTGATGCTGGAGCAGGCTGGATCTGATTTTTTTTTCCAGAACCCCTCTGAGGCTGAGCTTTGTTTAGATTGATACTGAAATCTATATGCTAATGTAACCATGAGAAATAATATTGTTTGAGCAAACAAGTGTTGCTGACAATCCTAAAGACAAGCAAGTGGGAGATTTCGATCGATCCAATTTTAATCAGCTTAGTTTACACACGGACAGGGAATCGGAAAATGAATCTGCGATGCGTGCACAAGCCGCAGGTGGAGGATTCCACCAGAGGATCAACAAAAAATTCTCCTGCTCACACGAAATCCCCTTGTAAATTTTTTCTCCCCAAGAAGAGAGATACGATACCCTTTCCAGCCCCCCCGGCAACCCCCTTAAAAATATCCAAGGGAACGGCAACGTGCGGATTAAACGGAAAAAATTTTCAGTCAAGTGGTTTTTTCCCTGAATTTGTTTGTCCAGGAAACCACCACGGGGATTTACATAAAACCTTACCCTTATAATCTGTAAATGTTTTAAAGAGTCAGTTCCATCCAGTATTTTTATAATGAAAAATAAAATATTGTTTTTTAGACCTGATATTAACAAGTATAAACACCGTTGATACAGCTCAAATACCGGCAAATCCTTGCACGGAATAAATATCATGTATATTTACAGTCTAACACTTTTCAAAACGGAAACTAAAACACTTTAAAATGTTTCTAACCTGCCAGAAAAAAGTACGGATTTCAAGAATTTTATAGATTCGCAATTATGTGTTTGGTTTATTTCACAAAAGTAAGAAAAACCTCAAGGAAGACACACCATTAACGAAAGAGAACATTGAATTAGATTAATGTAAAGTTTTAGACTTGAATGTCTTCCTTAATAAATCGCTCCTGACCAATGGTAATTTAACCTCAGATTTTTAAATTATCTCTTTTCCTCAAAACATTATAATTATTGCAATATACATTTATAAAAGACCAACAAACACCTAAAATACTTTCAATTGGCCTGAAAGAAAAGTAGAATAATTGTTATTCAATAATGAAAAACGTTCCATGCGATATTGTGCAACTATCAAACAAAGGAATAAACCAGGCCAAATTGCTCAGAATACACTTTTAATACAATAAATTTTTAAACGAAGTACCTTTCCATTTTTAGGAACATTTTCAGTTGCAAATATAAAAAAATTACAAGTTTCAATGTGTAAAACATTTAGAGAAATCCATATATATATATATGTATTGTAATGATAAAAGGGCAATTAAGAATTAATAATTACAAACTATTGAACTGAATTGTTACCGGCGAACACACAAAGATACAATACTGGTCGAGCATATTAAACAGGCAAGGGTTGTTTGGACTTAGCGAGCGTAAGTTGATGGAGTGGGCAGTCAGCCACGAGACATTGCTGAGTACGGAAGAAATTAAAATTAAACAGTCTGCAATAAGAGTCTGATGATTTTGTGGTCTCCAGTTTTCTGTTGCAAGTTCTCAATGATTGGCAGAGAACACAGAACTAAGGACTATTAATACAGATATTCAGAGCTTGAACAGTAAACAGCGATTTGTTAGCGTGCGGTGTGTGATCGACTAACAAACACACAAAATCAGAAATAGATTAACAGTTTTTAAGTGTTTGCAAACCAGTATAAAAATAAATTCAGTGTTATATGGCCTGTTCATAAATGTTCGAGGTGAAAGTGCGTTGCAGAATCTTTACCATTGCTCTGATACCAGTACAAACAGTGAGTAAAAAGTAAACATTTGAATAAAAATTGTAAACGTTAATAAAAGGTAGAATATTGTCATATTTCGTTGTTTTTCGATTACATTTAGAGAGTTTATTAAAAATATTTGTTTATAGTAAATTGTAAAAATAATTGTTTAAAAGGGGAATAGATGTTCTTTATTTAAAAGGCCCAGTAAAGACCCTGAAGTAAGAGAAAATGACTTTTTTTTTGTATAAAATTGTGGTAAAGTTCAGCAAGTAATTTGTTTCGAAAGGTAATATAGTTGTGAATAATAAACTAATTGTTTAATTAAATTAAATAAATGTTATTATTTCATTTTCCTTACATTAGATAATTTTCAATTATTAGTCCAATTTAATTATCTTCATTATCGAGTACCGTATTTTCATGCCTTAACGTGTGGCCAATCAATGCATTTAAATTGGTATTATTTTGCTCATTACATTAATGACGACCTCAACGTGAGACAAAAAAAATCATTTCAATTACTATTATTTTGCTTATTACAATATATATGTTAAAAATTAACTTTACTTAACAATAATTTCTTGAAATATAAATACATACATAATTAAAAATTAGCGGAGAAAGTTTCTAAAAGTAATTTATACAATCTTGTTCTGTTATTCAACATATTCAGACTTATAAAACTTTTATATTTGCACCTGAAGAGACAAAAAAATGGAACGATGTATTGAGAAAATATTTATTTTATTAATACATTTAATCTTTTATGTCATGTAAATATATTTCTGACCTAGTTGGAGACAGCTTTTTTTTTCCATTTTGTTACTCCAAACATAATTTTTTAAACATTTCTTAAAAAACAATAAACAACAAAAAATTTACACCTTGACTGACTGTTTAATAATAAAAGAAAAGTATAATTGACTCCTTTGTTAAATTAAAGATTAAACCAACCACCAAATTTTAAAATGAAATTTTATTTCATGGATCTGTTAAAATCAGGTGAATGTACTGCAACTTAGAAAAAAGTTTATTTTCTGCCTATTGAGAAAAATAATAAATAAACCTCAGCCAATTTTAAGTCAGAAAAAAGAATTCATTAATGTAAAATTAAAGAACGTTCCATCGCTTATTTTGCGACCTCATTAGGTTCAACAAAAGGGACAAAACAATTAAAATGATAACATTTGGCAGATAAAAACAAAGACTATAAATTTTGTTAGACTTTACAAAACTTTACTGCCGTGGTTGAAATTTACAGTTTAAAACGAGAACGACCAGTAAAAATTAATATACATTGTTGGGTGTGGTTTACAATGGAAACAATTTAGAATTTGAACTTATAATCATATATTAATTAAACATTACAAATGCAAACTGACAAATTTTATTCAAATTGTTAGTATAATTATTTATGTCAATAGATGTTTTATAGGATCTGATATATTGCACAGAATTTCACTCATTAATCGTTTCCTCGTCCAAAATTGATACTTAACACCATTATAATATGAGATTATTTAAATAAATATGTTTATACAAAACAGAATAATTTTCAATATTACTATTGATATTATTTTTATGTTATTTTAAGCTAGTTTTTAATGGGGTTTGGTTTGGCCTATGTATGTGGCCTGACAATCCAAACAATTAATTATATAAATTACATTATGCTTATCTAAATTTTCAATTTTGTCCTTAATATTTTTTACAATGTTTAAATATTTATGACCCTTAAAAATAATTTTTACATCATACTTTTCTAACAGTACCATTAATTTGAGTTGTGAGCAAGCAATAGGTGAAACTATGAAACTAAATTTGACATTAAAAACTGGAATTCAAATTATTCTGTTGTAGTGGTAGGTTTATTGAATGATGAAGTAAAAGGATATTTTACAGAATTTAATAATCATTTAACTGAACATGAAAAAAATAAAATAAAATAAATACAAATTATGTGTGTTCAGCCGGGCAAAACAATCGGATCCCTTAAATCCCAAGTTAAACCATGGTTTACGGTAATTCCCCTAGGAGCGTCAAGGATCGAGACACTTGGCAGTTACCTCGCGTTGATCTCTGGCCGTGATCATGTGGCACCCTCGATCTCTCCGAGTCCTCTGGATGATGCAAGTTTGGGGCTGTACGTCCGTCCCTGGCGACGGTTCGTCGAGGAGTCTTCTCTATACTTGCTTTTCAGCCCCAGGCAGTCACGTGTTAATTCATATTCTGGGATTTTTGGAGAGACGTTTCCCCCGGTGCGACAGTCCAGGTAACTTCCGAGGGTCAACAGCCTACGTGCCTAAGTCCAGACTTTTGGGATTATCTATCCGCCACGGCGGCGCCTGGTCAAATTAAAACTTGCCAAGCTCTCAACCCTTGCTAATATGTAATTGTATTAAAATGAAAAATATATATATATCAATAATAAAACTATAGCGCTACACTGTTTGTCTAAACATATTTATGTAAATATCACAAATTATATTGGTGTAAAGTATCAATTTTTAACGAGGAAACGAAGTACTTTCGAGATTAATAAGTGCAATGTTGTGCTATATATCAGATTCTATAAAACAGATATTCAAATAAAAAATGAAACTAATAATTTGAATAAAATTTATAACAGTTTGCTTTTGTAATGTTTAATTTATATGTTGTTATAATTTCAACTTCTAAATTATTTAACTTCACTGGAAGAATCCCCCACAAGCCTCTGTGAGTATAATATATTTAATATTTCATACAATGTATTTTTTATCCTTATTGACAGATTGTATATAAAATGGAGTTAAAAATTGTTTCCATTGTAAAGCGCTACCAACAACGTTAATTAATTTTTACTGGTTATCTGTGAAAGGTTTATAAAACTGTTTTGTTCTTTTTGCAGTTTTAAACAAGAAACTGACGAGGTCGCAAAATAAGCGATGAAACTTTGTTTAATTTTACATTAATAAATTTTTTTTCTGACTTAAAATTGGCTGATGTTTATTAATTTATTAGGAAAAATGATAGATTTTGACCTTTAAATTGTCAAAAATATATAATGTTATTTCTCTCTATAAATTAAAAGAGATCCATGATATATATATAATGTTGGAAATAAAATAGAATTGGAATTGGAAAGGAAGCCTGCGGAGAATTCTCTCGCAGGTGAACCTTCCCAGAGAGCTCTGGCGGGGCCTACCTTTGGGGATTCCTTCACATCTCTCTGGTTTTTTGAACTAAGGTTCCCACATGCCGAGGCACCTTGGCCTGTTTTGAGAGGTGTATGTTCCGGGGTCACAGACCTTGGGTATACGGTAAGAGTTGTCCGCTATTCCCATTGGAATAGTCGGCCAGCTGCCTCCTAAACGGGTCAAAGCACGGCGAGGGGAAAGCTGCGACCCCACAGATAACCAGTCTCCCGCCATCGGAAGGCCGTGGGACAAGTACCAAATGTCCGACCTACCTGATGCAGGTTTTTCATAGGGTTTTCTCTGTATCCCCTTTATGCGAATTGCCGGGTAGGATCCTTAAACCATAGTTGGGGGGCCCTAGTTAACCCTTGGCTACCTTTCTCTACCTTTCTGCATCCCATCTTTCAGATCCCTTCCTATGCTATTAAAAGGGAGTTGCTACCATGTGGATTACCCTCATGTAGCCTGTTACCCTAAAAAAATGTATTGGAATGACTTGTTTAGGGAAAAAAATTACTGACCATTTCTATTGAAGGTTAAACATATTTGTAAATTATTTCAATCTTTTGGAGAAAACTGAAAAAGACATCACACGAAGGTTGCCAAGACATAATCATTTAAAAGATCAAGAACTTTTTCAAAGGAGATAATCATTATGAATATTCTGTAGATATCAAAAAGTTTGCAAAATAAAACTATTGTTATTTTTGTAAAAATAACTAAAAAGTATCCAAAAGGTACAACGATTGTTAATTGGTTGTAAAAATAACTAAAAATTTCCAAAGGATATCATTCTTGTTGTTCTGGTAATAACAAAATAGCTTGCAAATGATATAATCACTGTTATTGTTTTTAACAATAATATTTTCCCTATAAAACTGTAACTATACTCTACAACAATAAAATGTAAAGATTTTCATGGGATCAAAAATAACCCTCGGTATATAATGGAATCAAAATTTCATCATAAATTTTTAAAACATTTTTGGGAACCTACAAGACAACACAAATAATATTTTACTACGTAAAATTTTATTTTGAAAAATGACAATCACGAAGAAATTACAAGCTGACTCTACATTTATGAAAAGAAACATAAAATAGACTGGAAAGCGTTGGAATATTATGAAAACAGGATTTGTAAGATAAGAAATGTTTCGCTACTTAAGAAAAAAAATACTGTGATTCCATATCAATTTCCTGGAAATAGTAAGTCACATAGGATATAAGGATGCAAAATTCCTGTGAAAATAACAAAAAAAATCCCAGGAGCCTCCATAAGATATACTTTTTTTAAAAAAAAATATCATTGAACGGCTTTTAAAAGTCATACTATGTAATGTAGTGAGAAAGAACGTTTATACTACTGGAGACAGTAAAAAGTGTTCAACTATAATTAAGGATGTACACAGTGTTGAAAACATTTGAAAAGCCTGCACGAATAAGAAACACGAAACAGTAGACAAAGGGTACGGTCATAAAACGTTAAATGAACTTAGAAAATTATAGGGTAACTTCTAACGTGATATCAGACCTGAACACAACCGTTATTAAATTAGTAAATCGTCGTTAGAGCAAAATGGCCTCAAAAAGTTTTCTTGTATAAACTTTCCTACTCGGAATTAAAACAAAAAAATCTCTCTCTGGGCGCTCGCGGCTTATCTGAGGGTCTTCTTTTTAAAGGGGGTTAATTGTACATTACGATACTGTTAAAGTTTTTTTCATGAACAACAGTCACTGGATTACTCACCGCGCTGCGGAGCAAGTAGGTCTGGTCCGGGTCATGTCCAAGAGATCTGTAAATATCAAGGAACGTTAATAGTCTGAATGAGAGTATGTGGCACTGAAATTAAGACTAATTAATTGAAATAGAAGTTTTGTTGTGCTTCCCCAACAGATACATTTTTTTGACGTGCGATGATCATCATCGCCGTAGTCAGGTAGAGAAGTGCTCGAGTTTAAAAATCAATAGTAATGGAACGAACTTGGAAAGGGTCTCACGAGGCTAATTAATGACGTGATTCCGATTAAAACGCTGTCCAGGGAACTGTTGAACTCCCAACCCACCAGCGCACGCGCGCCGGAAGCCATGTATCGTCCAAATATTCCAGGAAGGGGAAGCTAACCTCCATGTATTCTTCCGGTAGATACAATCTGGCAGGTTTATTGCAGACGCTCGACCGTTGCAGATAACGGTTTACAGGAACACTGAGGGAACAGGATCATCTCAGGTAGACAGAGTCACCCGTGCTTGTAAAGGTCCATGCGTGAAGTCGGGTAAGCTCGTGTTAGTCGCGGAAGGTGAGAACCAGTCCGTTTATAATAAATATCTGTTTTTGTACGCAAGAAGTGCAGCTAAAAATGGACATGGATAATTCACAACTAACTGCATCTACGAGCTCGACAAGCCAAGCTGATAAGAAAGACGTCAGTAATCCAGAACAGAAGACAAGCACTAATCCACCCAAGAAAACAAAACAAAACATACAGGATCAGAAATATAAGGCGCTTAGTCAATCATTAGGTCTACTAAAAATATTATATGAAGAAAACAGTTCTCCACCTATCCCTTTGGAACAGTTAAAGACTCTTACACTGAATGCTACGGACTCAAAGGACCCTAGTACCATTATTACATATTATAAAACATCCTCTACATCATACATAAATATATTGGACTCTTTTTAACCACACTTAAATGATAAAACGGCAAAAAATAAAAAAAAGGCTCATAAATTTAGTCAAGAAACAAGAGAGTGATTCATATTCAGAACCAGACGCCTCTTCCTAATAAAAACAGACTTTGACTACAGAACAGTGGAATCTGCAACAGTCGCAGCTTCAAACAAGTTAATATAATTAATTATCCAATTACTATAAATGATTAACAAATGCGAATTGTTAAATGTATAATTATTCTCTTAAACTGTTCAAATATATGTATATTATTGGAATCAATGTGAATCGCTTTTATTTATAGATCGGCAATGACCAAGTTGTTAACGCGACCATTATAACCCTTTAATTTTTAAAAAAATGGTACAGGTCTTTATGCAACAATAGAACGAGGTTAATAGTTCACAGAGAGCCAGGAAAACCACGTAATCCTTGCTGGATCCCAGGTGAAAGGTTAATCCGCCGTATTGATTTTGGAACCTTCAAGAAACTGGAATGACTTACGTTTTAAAGAACGCAGACACTGTGGGTGGAGCCGAGATTATGAACAAGACGAGACTTTAGCTGCTCTGTGACGTAATCTCATGATAGTTTTCGGGCCACCAGTAGCTGAAGCTTTACTTTCTGTCATACACAGGCATCCTGTGATGACGTCAGTAAGAACGTCATCCCACAAAATGTTTCGCTGAGATAGTAATTTTATTTTAGGGCAACAGGCTACATGAGGGTAATCCACGTTGGGCAACTCCCCTTTAATAGCATAGGAAGGGATTTGTAAGGGGGGATGCGGAAGGGTAGAGGAAGGTAGCCAAGGGTTAACTAGGGCCCCCGGGCTATATTTTAAGGATCCTACCCGGCATTCGCCTAAAGAAATGCAGGGAAAACCCTAGAAAAACCAGCATCACGTAGGTTGGGCATTGGGTACTTGTCCCACGACCTTCCGATAGCGGGAGAGGAGTTTTCTGTGGGGACGCAGCATTCCCTTCTCCGTGCCTCGACCAGTTTAGGAGGCAGCTGGAAGACTATTCCAATGGGAATAGCGGACAACTCTTACCGTATACCCAATGTCTGTGACCCCGGAACATACACCTCTCAGAACAGGCCGAGGTGCCTCGGCTTGTGGGAACCTTAGTTCAAATCTGAGAGGAAAAGGCATCCCCAAAGGTAGCCCCTTCGTATCTCTCCTACAAGATTCTGCCTGCGAGAAAATAGCCCTCGCAGACTTCCTTTAAATAGTAATTTACCGAGGACGTCCAGATAAAGAGTGACACTCCCAAATTGACTGAGATTAGTATCGAATAAGCAATGTGATTGGTCTGTCGGTGATATTAGTCAAACAGAACTCAGTGGAACTGCGCGTGTAGTTATAGATAAATTAGACATGATTATTTTATTAGAAAATATCTGAGCGCCCGCTGCGGCGCGGGATGTCATTATGAATCTCAGCGACATCCATAACGCCGGATATGACTCCAATCGATGTTTTCGCAATATTTTCTTGTAATGCCATTCCTATCCCGAAAGTGGTTGAAATTATACACAAATAACATCCGTAGAGATAATATAAATCTGTTTGAGCCCGAAAAATATTTATCCGACGCAAATATAGGCCGTTTGAACATGTTTTAAAATTTCCCACCGTCCACCCCTGACCCTGAGGCTGGTAGCCGTATTTAACTCCTACAGTGTTTGTTTCTTGATTTTCTGGAACACATGTACGAAATTTTGGTGTAGATTTGTAGGAGGAACATACATAATACAAAAATACAGGCAATTTTATTTATTAGAAGATGGGAGAATTGTTCCACTGTTTCTGATGTAACAGCCCTTTTAACTTTGAAGAGATTCTAAATTTCCAGTGAGACTTTCGTCATCGACATCACTGGGCCTACAGACTGTTACGTACCTTTCGGTCGCCATTTTTCTCCCACGACGGTCGACATTGCTCTGTTTTTTTATTCAAGTGTTTGGGGGTATTATTCCTCAAAATTGATGGATTTATCCTTGCTCAATTAAAACTAACCGGCAAAGTGAAACGTGTTACCAAGTTCCAGGCAACTTCAGCGTTTAAAGGGGGTTGTTTTGGGTTGGAAATTCAATCAGTCTCGGCAATCAGCGTATTCAAACTGAAATTATCGTTATCGTCATTGACGACGGCAATGGCCGTTACTAATAGAGTTTCCGCCTTTTCACCCTTCGTCGATTAAACATTGAAATGCGGAATTGCAGCTGAATATTCCGGCGTTTGTGTGCATGTGCGCAGTAGATAGCAGAATGTAGTGTGTCAGACCTGCAGTCATTGGATGGGAGGAAACGAGATCCCAGTGACGGCAGAATGGCTTCCGTGAGTGAGATTGCATGGGAGTGTTTCCTTACTTTTCCTGGGTTGTGACGTCATCATCCTTCGATTACGCTACACAATTTACAGATTTCATGCGGTCACGCTGATGTCGCTATGTTACAAAGAAGACGGCACCGACACAGAAAGGTTATTTTTTCTCTCTTACGACAAAGGTTCATTTGTAGCTAGATTTCCAAGTTCTATATTTAAGGAATATGTGTGCTTTCGAAGACGTAGTAGCGTCTTTACACCGAGTCTCTATTCAACCTGACTTTATCTTAATTTCAATTTAATTACACTGGACGATATATTATAGGAAATAAAGGATATTTATACGATTTGCCGTGGTGTCGTCATGATGACGCGGCACCGGCTCTGGAACCTCGAAGTTCTATTTTCTCTCAAGGTAACGAACTTTAACAGCGTATATTTTTTTTTATTTTCCACAGTTATGCACTGTCTCCATCACATTCTTTGCATTATTACATTTATTTTATTTAACAGTGCTACTGGCGTGTCTCTCCTTAGAGACTCGTACGATGACGTCATGGAGTGACGTCTACGACAACCTCATCGTCTCACACAAGTATTCGGCCGGTACGTCTGGTTTTTCCCCGGTATCGAATTTCTTACGATATGGTCTTTATTATTTTACCATATTTCCCTCAACGATTTATCAATCACTACTAATAATTATTTTTAATTATAAATAATGAGTTTCACAAATCTTCAGTCCACAAATTATTCAACTACCAAATACTTATGTCAAATTATACTAAATCTTTCAGTTGTAACCCAGTCATATTCATCTGTAAAAAGAAATTGTTTCGTACAGAAATCCGTCAGACTTCAAATATAGAAGTATTAAACAAGGACAATGGTATAGTTGATAAACGATCGTCACATTTACTCGTTTAACTTCTCCAATTCTAAAATTATAAATTATAAATTAGCATCATTCGAACAAGAGAGAATCCGTAGGGTTACGCTTTAATGTATACATTTGAAAAGTCAAAGATAAGCGTACAGATATTACACTTGTAAAATTAATAAATCTTTATCTAATTTATATTAAACTAATTACTTACAATTAATTCCATAATTTGACCTGCCGTATGAATACTTAATTATAAATTTAATTTGAAATGCAATACGCAATTATCAGATTCTAATTCGAAATACAATACTCATTAAATTTTATTAAAAATTCAATTTTTCACATCTAATATATCAACTCCAATTACAATTTAATTATAATAAGTTATTTATTACACCAAGAATGCCTTTATACGATCTAATTTCATGTTTTAACTCCTTTATATTAACAGATAAAGAAGTTGTGGTGTTTACATTATCCTTTAAAGTATTTTTATGATAGTACAATCTTTTTGCTGTTGTCATTGATGTTTTTCCTTATTTATATTCTTTCACATTATTTACATTTCAATTCATATACCACTTCCTTGACTATACTACTATTTTGAATAAGAAAGATAGCCAATAGAGACAAAAAAGTAATATAAATACCACACAACGTTCCTGGGATCCTTGTTCCTTTCGTCAGGTACTAAGAAGCTTTTGAGTGTTGTCAACTGACCAGTGCAGTTGTGTTTCTCTAGGCTATCTTTCTTATTCATGTTTTTCATTCAGACGTAAATTTTTCATTTTAATCCTACTATTTTGTTAACAGGTTTAAATACAATTTTAAATTAATTTATTCCATTATCCCTAAATATCCACCATATTCTGTCGGGCAACCTTTTAAGTATGTAATACATTTTAATTATTATTATTATAAAACTCCTACGTTTTTCACTGAATAGTATATATGTTGCTGTAATAAATTTATTGTACAGATTGCTTCTGTCTCCATTGTTATCTTAAACTCAACAATACCTTCCACGGCAGTCTAAATATAGTTTGTGTCAACGTTTCGGGACTAAATTTTTATGATTCATTGTTGCTGCAATCTATTGAATGTATTATTGGGTTCTTTGTCTCCATAGTTATCTCCAACAGGTGTCTAAATATAAACAGTAACGTTCGTGACATAGCGCACACTTACAAAAATTCATTTACCCATCCTCAATTAATTTTAGGTAATGTTTTATCAATTTCTGTTCTACAGAATTCTATTTTAAATGTTCACATATTTTTTTAAATTGATGTTTTCTTTGATTTTTGGATTCCGAATTTACCATATTAATTTTTCACTGAAGAGCTCCCCGAATTATCTGTCTAATTGATTGACGTTATTATCATTTGTCCGTTCACTTCTACGACGTCATCACTAAATAAATACGATTGAATTTCGGGGCGGGGTCGGGAAGGAGCTGAAAAGTATATCACCAATCCCACTTTTCTTAC
Organism: Zhengitettix transpicula; assembly: GCA_037074705.1. Classification (NCBI taxonomy): domain Eukaryota; kingdom Metazoa; phylum Arthropoda; class Insecta; order Orthoptera; family Tetrigidae; genus Zhengitettix; species Zhengitettix transpicula. The sequence continues at coordinate 68,694,589 of CM073594.1, forward strand.
GAGTCGACGTGGTCATAAAAGTAGATAAATTGTATTGAAAGAAAGTTAGCGATTGGGGAAGACGGAGAAGAGTAGCGTTACTGGATTAAAGGTCACGTCCGAAGGCGCCATTACAATCTAATAAAAACGAAAGAAGGGAATGGATGGATGGAAAATGGCCGCCTGAAATCGTATATTCTCGTCTCACGTTTCTAAAAGAATCGATTCCACCGACTAAACTCAGCTCTTCGGGAGGAACCTTTACGCACACAATCCCTTCCTTTTTTATTTCAAATGAACGGGGAATTAAAATAAACCCCCCCCCCACGTTACACTCATGTCCAGCGAAGTTAAGTGTCACTCCAGAAATACCTACATCAGAAAGGTAATAAAATAAATACATAATTTTTGTCAAGTATTTTTATTCAGTAGTTGATGGGCTTTTTCCTTATTATGACATATTTGTAACAGGTTAATTTAAAGATCCGGGCCTCTCCACAATCCGAGGAGCAACAAGTGGGGAAATTTTCTGCCACCATTGCCGAGTCGCTAATCGCACAGATAACGGAGACGGACGTTGATTAAACCCAGAGAGTTCATCGCCTCTCCTAACCCAACAAAAACAACCACGTAATTCACGTGGCGTTTTGGGATGCTATCAGTGGATGAAAGTCCAGAGAAGCCTGAGAATGGGGTAATTTTTTATTGTATTATTATAACAGACATAATAGGAAAAAATACACCATAAAAACTAAATAGTATTTAGATTTTTGTGTGTCGAATATGACGTCACTGACTACGCACGCGGCCAAATTTCCCCTGAACGAACCAAAGGCCGGGGCACATTAGTGACCGTGCCGAACAATTTAAACACTTATTAAACTCTCTCGTAGTCAAGTCAACTAACAAAGAAATTGTTTTTTTTAGGGCAACAGGCTACATGAGGGTAATCCACGTTGGACAACTCCCCTTTAATAGCATAGGAAGGGTTTTGAAAGGGGGGATGCGGAAGGGAAGAGGAAGGTAGCCAAGGGTTACTAGGGCCCCCGGGCTGTGGTTTAAGGATCCTACCCGGCATTCGCCTAAAGAAATGCAGGGAAAACCCTAGAAAAACCCGAATCAGGTAGGTCGGGCATTGGGTACTTGTCCCACGCCCTTCCGATAGCGGGAGAGGAGTTTGCTGTGCGGACGCAGCATTATCTTCTCCGTGCCTCGACCAGTTTAGGAGGCAGCTGGCCGACTACTCCAATGGGAATAGCGGACAACTCTTACTGTCTGCCCAAGATCTGTGACCCCGGAACATACTACTCTCAAAACAGGCCGAGGTGCCTCGGCTTGTGGGAACCTTAGTTCAAAAACGGAGAGGAAAAGGCATACCCAAATGTAGTCCCTTCGTATCTCTCCTAAAAGGTTCTGCCTGCAAGAGAACATATCTCGCAGGCTTTTTTCTTTTTTCTGATACTGTTAAGTCTACATATACAGTGATAAAACTAACTTGGATGTGAGCGGGTTTTCTGTGTCTGTCTGTGACCTTGAATATACAAAATAGGGAGGGCGACAAGCAGCGTTGCTGAACAATCGCAGTCATCGGCTGCTACGAAGGGTCTAGAGCGACATAATTGCACTAGTCAGTTTTTATTTTCAGTTTTGTTAACTGTAGAGTGTTTGGTAATAACTGAATGCTTGTCATCCTTGGGCAGATATATTGTAATAATCAATAATTATGGTTATATAATTTTTGCCCACTTTGTTGTACTATTAAATGTAATCATCAAAATGATAGACTTTATTTAAATGAAAAGATAATCAATTTTAAACAAACAAAATTTATTTATTAATTTGTGGCTTCTTAAATTTACAAACAATTACAATAATATGAAAATCTCTTAATCTCTCAGGGTCTTTACTGGGTTTGATGATTTACAGTGAAAATTATTGAATGATCTTATTAACAATACAGTTAAAAATTAACTTCAAAATAATGTGCTGATAAATTAAAGAAAAGCGAACGAAATCTGACTTTACCCTTTTAGTTAGCGTTTACATATTTTATTAAGGTTTTCGTTACTTACGTATTGTTCGGCTGGTACCAGAATTATTTTAGCGCTTAAAAAGTACACTATATTGCAAAATTAATACAGATTCTAAGTTTTTCTCACAAATTCTACACTTATGAAGTTGAAATGCGATTACTAGGCTCCCAGGAACTCGGATGATGCTCCTAATTGGTCGGCTATCTGATGTCGTTTTCCCTCAGCACGAAAATGTTCTAGTTCTTTATAATGAAGCAAACCCTTGCTTCCGTTGGCTAATTGTTAGCACATCTACTCGGTCCAACTAAATGCTTGCTTACAGGAATCTTATGAGTAGCAGATTATTGCCTTTTACCGCATTATTTATCGGTTTGGATTGAAAACTTCTAAGTAGCTCGGTGAATATTTACTTTTAAAATGTCTCTCCTTTCGTGGCAGTCCGTAGACTTCGACTTTTCTCTTTTGCTCCTCGCTGTAGACTCAAATTGTACTCTTTCGCTCCTCGCCGTAGACTTAGACTAACTTTTACAATGTCTCTCCTCTCGTGGTAGACTGAAGACTGCCGATACTTTTGCGCGCGTAATCGCCATTCCGAACCCTCAATAATAGGAACTGAGCTCGCCGCTCATTCTTGCTTTGCTCACTCATCGCTATAATTCTAACTGTTCGCTAACAATTCAAATTATTTAAAAACAATTAATGGCTTAATTAATTGGCATTACAATATATATATTATACGTCTATTATTTTTATAATATCACAGTTCTGTATTTATTGTATACTTAATCATTTAATTAATCGATTCACGATTCTTTTGTCTATGTTTTAAATTTTATTTTTCATTTGTAAATATTATTTATTTGTGTATATATTTGATTTATTCACAGTTTTCATTTGAATTTATTTTTGATACGAACGGAAGATCAAAAATATTTAATTTTTATTATTAAAAGACAAAGAATAGTATTTTATTGAAGTCTATGAGAATTGTAGTTTTATCTCTCGATACTGTTTTTTAATGTTACTAGACTCCGATAATTTTATGCTTAATATACACGTGACTTTCACCTGATTTTATCTTCGGGTGGTTTTCCTGAAACCACAGTCCCTGTAATTGATAAAAAAATGTGAATATGACGTCATACGAATACTTTCTTCAGTGGCCGAGAAAATTATGTTAAAATATTTTTCAAAGCTTATAATTATTATAATTTTAGGGCACTGATGTGCTATCTCTGAATTTAAAGCCTGGGTTTTATTTAATTATTATTTCAGACTTAAGTTAATCTGAAAATTATAATTTAATAAATTAACAGTAGAACGGCTAATTTATTGAAAAAATATATTATTTAAGTAAAACAAATTCCCGACCTACCTGATGCAGGTTTTTCTAGTGTTTTCCCTGCATCACTTTTAGTCGAATAGCCGGGTAGGATCCTTAAACCATAGCCCAGGGGCCCTAGTTAACCCTTGCCTTCCTTCCTCTAACCTTCAGCATCCCCCTTTAAAATCCCTTCCCATGCTATTAAAGGGGAGTTGCCACCATGTGGATTACCCTCATTCAGCCTGATACCCTAAAATAAAAAACCACTGTCGACGTCTTCCTGTTTCTGACTATATAATTGTTTGTAGATTAACCATCACACTCTGACCACTTGCTTTTTACTGTTTACTTGCTATATTCTGCTCCGTGTACTGGTGACCACTGATATAGAATCATCCTGCTCCCAAAACACGCTCTCATCATTCTCCTCCGAGTAACTCTCTCTGTGTACTAGTGACCACTGAACTGCTTAAGTTATACACGACAATGCCCTTCTTAGCAAGCATTATCGGCTCCGCTTTCTCGTCAACAATACCGTGAGTCACTATGCAATGGCCTCTGAGTCACACCGCCAATAAGGAAATAAACCAAATTTATTAAGTAATTATATATTTTTAATTACTACAGTATATAGCACCCCATTATTATTGTAGTTTTCTTAACCTACGTCTGAACTGATCAGCGCTATTCGGAAAAGCCGTAAGTAATTCTGCAGGCAATGAATTCCAGTCGCGAATTGATCTATTAACAAATGAATATTTGCCAGCGTCTGTGCATCGGCCTTTTTCTTTAATTTTGAATGGATGATCATTTTTAGAAATATAAGTTGGCGCCAAGAGATGATTCTTAATTTATTTCCAGGATTACCTTCCTGTACATCCTGTAGGTCCTTTTTACAAAAATATTCCAAGTTCTATTCATGTGCATGTTAACAGCGACACTATTTACTCCTCATTAGGACGGAGTCCCGTCGCCTGACCAAAGCAATAACACTACACAATTACAGCTTTCATTCAGGCGGAAATTATCCAACTCTGATTGGCCACAAACTAACGCGTAGAAAGTAGTTTTCACAACCCACAAATTTTCACCCGCCGTTGTCACTAATTTCATTTCTTTTCAATCCTTTTAAATGACGATGTGGAACTCAATTACGTTTGCGCTAATTAGCTTCACAAACCTCAATTAGAGGGAAAAATATTTTTTTGGGAGAGAAAGGGTTATTAATTAGTGGTTATTTTACCTTCCCCACCCCGTAAACCCTTCGACCCTCAATTCCATTCAAATAAATCACAGAAAATTGAACAAACTACATTTTGGTACTTCAATTTCCGGCCAGTAAACAAACACACAGACACCCCCATACGTGAAAATAAATCGTTTGATGATTGCAGTGACGTGACAGTCCGCAGTGAAATAATAACGTCGACAGTGGAGCCGTAATGAACTCAGTTTTAAGATAAAAAGGCATGTCGTTGCAAATAACAAGTATTGACGCCATGGTAAACAGATATCGAGTCAGAGATAATACGCAGTGTCCCAGTTCATTTGAAATTTACGTTTTTTTCTTCATATTTGGTTTCAATTATAATAATTATTAAAAGTAAACAGACAAACGGTCAATTTGTCAGAAAAATGTATATTATTTCACTAAAACAAAAGATAATTACGATGTTTCTTCCACTATTTTTTGAATTATCAAATGATAGATATATTTAAAATCACTATTATAAGTTTGTATAATTTATATTTCCACGAAATTAATTTTAATCTCTAAAATTTGAATAATTTACTTAACTACGTCATTATTAATTAACAATTCTAATTTATTGTATAAATTTTGCCATTATTACTCTATTACGTGATCAAGTCCCCAAAACGTGGAAGAAACGTAATTACTTTTTGTTTTACTTAAATTATATATTTCTTTCAATAAATTAGCCGTTCTACTTTTAATTTATTAACTTATAATTTTCAGATTGACTTAACTCTGAAATAATTATTAAAGAAAATCCAGGCTTTAAATTCAGAGATAGCACATCAGTGCCCTAATATTATAATAATTATAAGCTTTGAAAAATATTTTAACATAATTTTCTCGGCCACTGAAGAAAGTATTCGTATGACGTCATATTCACATTTTTGTAACAATTACGGGGACTGTGGTTTCAGGAAAACCACCCGAAGATAAAATCAGGTGAAAGTCACGTGTATTTTAAGCATAAAATTATCGGAGTCTAGTAACATTAAAAAACTTTATCGAGAGATAAAACTACAACAATTCTCATAGACTTAAATAAAATACTACTCTTTGTCTTTTAATATTTTAATAATTACAATTAAATATTTTTAATCTTCTGATTGTATCAAAAATAAATTCAAAATGAAAACGGTGAATAAATCAAATATATACAAAAATAAATAATATTTACAAATGAAAAATAAAATTTAAAACATAGAAAAAAGAATCGTGAATTGATTAATTAAATGATTCATTATTCAATAAATACAGAACTGTGATACTATAAAAATAATAGACGCATCTTATAAAAATAATAGACGTATTTAAGAATATGTAATTATTTAATAAACAAAATTTTACATTATCGGTGGCGTAAATATGAGGCCATTTCATTATACCTTAAGGATTGTCTACGAGAATATGGAGCCTACAATGATTGCTTGCTAGAGATACATTGTTGCCTCAGGCAGCACTGAGACGTACGGAACTTCAGATATTCAGAGTTGATGGACTAGAAAGGCGGAAGGTGTGCTTTGGGGAGTCCGTATTCAGAGTTCCTGGTACCATGATTGAGCATAGGTGATTAGGCAGCAGAGAAATGTTATATTAAAAGTTCCGGGTTTTGGATTTACAAGTAGACAGTTTGGAATATTTCGTCTATTGCCATATTCATGCAATTATCAAAGTTATAGAGAAGAAAGCTATCAACGGTGATTGTTCAACCAAGGATATCAACATATAAAAGAGCAGGAAGGGATCTGTGTTTGAAAACAAAAACATGTTTAAATTCAGAGAAATATGGCCTTTTTGTGATATGTTTAAAAAAATCAAGTGAGGTCGAGCCCTGACGAACAGCTAAAGGTAAAGTTAACAAAAAGGGATTTTATTAATTGTAAAACTAATTTGTAAATATAATAATCGTCAGATTTCTTATTTAAAAAATTATTAAAGTCTGAATATTTTGCATTGTAAGAATTTAATTGTCATTTTATAACTATCTTTATTAGCGGCCCTATAGGTGGCCCTGAGAATTAAGCGGTGGCACAACAAAACCAACATGTAAAATTAATTTTGTTATATTTTGAATTTTTGTTTTCATTTAAAATCCATTCAGTTTAGACTTTTAATTAGTTTAGAAACAAATTTTTGCTCAAACGCAAGATACACTTACATTTAATTTAAATAAATTTGTGTTTATTACAATATATATATATATATATATATTTATATATTGTAGTAATTGGTAATTAAGACATTGTTCTAATTGGAAAGTTGGATTGTAGAGGACTCATTATTAGAGGATATAGAGCGGACGCCGCAACAATTCGGCGAGGCAAAGAAAAACATTGTTGAGAATTTTACGCGCTCAAAATCTACGATACGAAGAAGACAGTCAGGCAATGAACGGCGAGGCATAAGGACCAGCAAAGTTTTTGTACAAAAGTAGTGCAGTCGGGCATAGAACAGCGAGGTGTAAAGACCAAAACTTTTCATATTATAAAAAGTTTTGCAGTCGGGCAGCGGACCGCAAATAGAACAGTTTGATAACAGGTTTTCAAAATTTAAAAAGTTAAGCAGTCGGGAAGGAGAGAGTGAAACTAATGTTGTAATCGGTGGCCGAGCATAAATTCAACCTGCTGGCCATAGACAAACCAATGAAGTACATTTCCAACTGAAGTCACGAGATCTGCAAATCCAGGTTGCAGCAAAGCATCGAGAATCTACTAATTTGTGTTAGACCAACTAACAAAACTACGCCAATTAGAATTTGTTGACATTTAGAGTCTGTGACTACTAGAATCAGTGATATCCCCAAATTTTGTGCACGAAAAACGTAAAATGAGACCTGGGCGGCCTTAAGTAGAAAAACTTTAAAATCATATTGTAAACCACTTTTAAAAGATAAAAGTCAGATCGTTCTTTAATTTTAATTATTTAATTATCGATAAAATGAGATCGTTAATTCCTGATGAAATTTAAAACTGTTTAAATTCAAGCTGTAGTTTTATTTCTTCCACAACAAATTTCGTCTATGTTTCAGACGCATTAACTTCCATAAAAGGTAAATGTAATTTTGATTGTATAAATTCACCCATTTATCAAACCCAGTTTAAGACCCTGAGATCCCAAATATTATTGCGTATTTAAAATTGTTAATAAATTTGTTAAATTGTTTTCCCTTAATAATATTTTTTATTTTAAAGAGCCCACATATGTATTTTAATTATTACAATATATATATATATATATATATATATATATATATATATATTATTCCGCGTCCCCCTTTCCAAATCCCTTCCTCTGCTATTAAAGGGGAGTTTCCACGATGTGGATTACCCTCATGTAGTCTATTGCTCTAAAAAAAAGTTACTATAGATAATTTTTCTTCGCCATTGAAATATCTCTGTCAAAGAAATTGGTGACCCAAACCTAATAAACATAAAATTGAACACTTTACGCTTTTATGAATAATTTAATCTTTTATTTCCGGTCACAGAAGTGAATTAAAACGGGAACATTTTTTATTAAAAAAAAAGAGAGAGGAAAAATGGTGGCCGACTAGTTCCACTTGAGGGGGAATGGAAGAGGTGTACAATATGTTTATGAGGAAATGGCGACTATTATTTCTGTTTCTGGATAGTCGCCGCGCGTCGCAAATGCTGCCAATGCGAGTGACTGGCCAGTCGCCAGGTATCGATTATGCGTAGAGATACGAGTGTCACGCGAGGTCGACTACACACACACAGACACATATCCGTACATACAGACCACGCCTCTTGTGCAGAGTGACACATTAGTTCAAATATTTTTTTAATGGAAAAAAAACAGCCAGAAGGCTGGGTAAATAATATGGCGACGTATTATTACACATATACATGCATAATAATAATAATTGTAACGTGTCAAATTAAAACTAAAAGTTCCAACAATATAATTACCAAGTTCACATGTTAATTATGTACATAATATTTGTATTTACTGTACATAATATGCAAAGAACCGAAAATCTTAGGAGAAAAGTTTGTAATAAAAAAAGTTCCAGCAGTGTAGAAGTTTTTATCTCTGATGGCTGTGATTGTGTTCGTGCATTTATGTAAATGTTTCTTCGCTTCTCAGTTGACGTCTTAATCCCCGTTATAAAGTAAAATATTTTATTAATATTTCTATGTCATTTAATTAACTAAATTACTGAGATTGAAGTCTTTCCCGGTGAAGTTGTTCAATAAATAGTCCTCGGAATTCACACGGGTTTTGCATATTTATATTAAGACGCGACGTTTTGATGACTGAAAGCATTGGAAGATGACGACAGTGCTTTCAGTCGTCGAAACGTTGCGCCTTAATATAAATATGCAAAACCCGTGTGAATTCCGAGAACTATTTATTGAACTAAATTACTATTTGACATATTTCGTCATTTCTGTATGTATAATTATTTGGAATTTTTTTTATATTTATTTGTGTTTGTATGTTGTTTCTTGCACGTGTTTTCTGGTTTATGGTCATCTTTCACAGTTGTTGTATAGTACAGGGTTGTATTTTATTAACTTATGTGTTTAATGGTGATGCTTCGACTTGTTCCAATTCCCTCATTTGCTATTTTTCTGATTTCACGTATTTTTATCCATCATTATTTAATTTTTAAAAATGGAATATTTTGCTATTTACTTGTTTTTTAACTTTTTTATAAATCTTCTGTTTCTTGTAAATAAAATTTTGTTTTTTAATAATTATAATTTGTATTATTTTCTTTTTTACGTATTTATTTAGTAAATTATAGTTTTTTATTATTTATATTCTTTATAGGGCATTTTCTAATTTTAACGATCATAAAAATCTGACTTAAATTTTTAAATTAAATGATTAAAAACAACGTACGATTTTAAATTATTCTATTCCAAGCATAATAGTTGTAAGAGAAGAATCCCTCATTCACATATAGTTCTAAAATACTTCAGTAAACCCATAATGCATTATTTTATTTTGAAGGTGATTTTTAAACGGAGAGAAAAATATTGGCTCATAATTTTTTTTTCGAGTTGTTACGTTGGCAACGTCTTCGCATTTGATAGTGCTTTTGGGTTTAGAAGAATAATAAATGTGACGTGCAGATCATGCAACAGTCTGATTGGGGATGTAGGAAACTTTATTCTTAATCTCCTGCGGGAACTAATTTCCAACAAGTCCCACGTATTTCTATTTATACATTCCGTGCCACCTTCTGTGTTATTCTGCCGTCGCCAGCGTTTCCATCTCTCACGTCTGAAAGTTTGATTATTTCTTTGAAATTCGAAGTCTGCGGAGCGTTCTGTAATTTCCAATCATAACTTTCGCCATGTTTTTTTTTTAGGTTATCCAATTCCTCGTACCTCCCACCCGTCCCCATCACCGAGTCCGTCCCTAATTTGAAACGTCCTCAGCTGCTGGTTGGTTGCGGCTGTCCGAGTCTCGACTCTGCATAATTCAGCTACAGACGGAGAGAGTGTGTGAGAGAGACAGGGATTATGCGCCGCCTCGAAGTCCTTCATTATGCACGATGGACTCGAGTGGCCACTTCCTCCGGTGATGATCCCAGTCGAACAGTCGCTGGACAGCCGCTTCCATCATCTGCGTGTCTCTATTCACGGCCATGTTTTCCAGAAGCGGACTTTATTTCATTACTTGTCACTATTATTTTAACGCCGTTTATTAAAAGTTTATCATTGCTTTAAATTATTAATTTTTCCTCGTTAATAATCAGTCTACTTATATATTTCCCGGTCTATTTTACATCTCCATTTACGAATTACGTCATTTGTAAATGCAGTTACTTCCTTACACTTTCCTATTTATGTATCATTAAAGCATTAGAAATTTATTAATTAAGAATTTACATTTTTATATCTTTTCTAATACACTCATTTCCGTATATCCTTATTTTTCAATTATTACCTACAAACATATTTTCTCATATAGTATTTCTTTAAATCATTTTCTTAATATTTTTTTTTGATTCAGGAATTTTCTAAATTTATCTTTCAATATATTTTCTCATGTACGTATTTTCTTAATTGTCTAGTATTTCCTTCACTAAAATTCCTACTCTTCAAATTTTTTATTAATATACTCTCTGATTCCGCAATATTTTTAATATCCCTCAACATATTTTCTCATATACGTTAATATATATTCTCATTTTCGTATTTATGTGTTTATCTAATTTCTTCACTTATATTATTTATATAATATATTTTTAATAATACAAAAGAATTTTACGGTTTTCTAAATACATTTCACATTTTTCAATTTTTTTCCTCAATGCATATCAACTTATTTTTCAACCTTTTGTCCTCTATACATTCTCTCATATTAATTTTCTCAGTTATGTTTTTCGCACCACTTTTGTTTCTTGAGTATACATTTTTTGCTGTTTGTAGTCAAGTATTACTTTTTCTTTCAGTTTTTTGTTTTTGTATTCTTCTAATCTTTTTATTTTAGAAGTTAAAATGCTCGTGTTGGAGCACAAAATTAATAAATACAATTGATGATTAAATGAATTAAATATCAATTTAATTTGCCCCGCGTTACGGTGCCAAAAATGTAGTAAATACAATATTAATTTAAATTAAATCCTAAATTGAGGCACCCAAAGTAATATTCAAAATTAAATGAGATTTTTATATAAGCAAATTAAAATTAAAATGAGTTTAACTTGTACAACAAAGTTAATTTATTAAAACAAATTATTATCACCATTGAAATTACGTTACATGTTGGTAAAAATTGCCACGAATTGATTTCAGGGTCGACTATCGGGCCTCAAATAAAGAATGTTACGAAAATTATAAATTAACAAAGTGAGAAATTTTTACTTTAAACAATCAGTGAAATCTGAAATATAATTTACATTTATTTTACAGATAATAAATTATTTAATTTACATTACCATTTTGCCGTGCGAAAGGGGGGTTCGTACTCACTCGATTATTGTTTAACACTTTCACAGACAGAATTTAATTGTGGTTATAATTTCCACACTTTCTGCTCTTTATATTTGACCACACTGCTTGTTTTACTGTTCTCTTTCGTTACATACTTAACATTTACTGCACACTAGCTTGATATATCCGATCATGTAACTAACTGGTGTTTCTCACCACATCAGAGAACCATTGCGAACTGTAGACTGTAGACTGGCGACTCCTAACACACTCCAGGTCTAACAAATACATTCAGCTCTGCATCCTGGTGACTCCCAAAAACACACTCTTACAACTTTATCATTAGAGCTCCCAAACGACACTCAAGCTTTTCAGGTTTCATTCTCCTCTCTCCACCGACTCCCAACACACACTAAATATCCGCGCGTCCAGTCATGTTTCACGACAATGCACACAGCCGGCCCCATATTATTGTAAATAATTCTTATGTTTACGCCCCCGTCAATGTAAGTCCCAAAATCCTATTAATTAATTAATTACATGTTTACTTTAATTACCACAATATTTATGTAATACTAATTAGAGGCCATTAATTGTTTTAATATAATTGAATTGTTAGCGGTACATTTCTTGAAAGCAACAATCACGGCTCTTTGTCGGCGATATATGTTGAAAACCGCGCGCTCGTACGGAAGTCAGTCTGGCAAAAGTTTTGAGAGAGAGAGGAGGTCTGGTGAAAGTTTTGAGAGAGAGGGGATGCTGACCTAAAAAGTAAGAATAGCGTGGTCCAGGAAGTTCATCTGCGAGATCTATCAAACTCTATAAAACACAAGTAAATAGTTCTTGACGGAGAGACTCATGATATAAAATCGCAAAGTGGAAGCAAAAGGTTTGCACCACACATAAATAGAATTTCGCATACAAAAGGTATCGAGGAGACATACGTCCGAGGGCTGACCGAGGGAGCGGCTGATCCCAAAATTCCAGGTGGAATAACAACGAGAACTACGACCGTGTTTATTAAAAATGATGTGTAGAATCAGTGAATAAAGGCCATTTTTTAGTGAGTTGTGCCATCAAGCTCCATGAATCAGATCTGATACCAGAAAGACACTCGTGAGTACAAAAACAATTATTTAAAGTCTGCAAACGAGGATTAAAGGTATAAAACAGATTTCGTAATCTTTTTTAGTTTTTGTTTTCTTTATTGTGTTTAGAATTTATATTCCGTTCATTTCAATTTGATTTGTTAATTAATTTATTAAATTTGTTTGTTCTTACCATCAATCCCAGTAAAAACCCTGAGAGAAAGAGTTATTAGATGAAATTGTTGTAAAATTATAAAGTTGTATTTTCCTAGAAAGCCACAAATAAAAAAAGATAATAAAAAATTTGGTTTGTAAATTAGAGGAAATTAAATGTGCAAAGTAAGGCTGATAATTTGTATCTTTGAAGAATAAAATGTTTTTTTAATTAATTAATTTTTTAAATTAAAGCCTTCCAGTTGATTAATACAATATATATATATATATATATATATATATATATATATATATATATATATATATATATATATATATATTGTAGTATACAATAAAAGCTACAACGTTGAAACCAATTAATGTGGAAAGCAAATTTAAATTAAATGATAATTAATAGGATTTATTCCTCAATTATAACAACTTTTAATGATAAAAAATATTTAATACAAACTTATATTTAATTTGGGTTCTGTACTAAATTTTTAATTAATTTCCTCAGTTTTTAAAGAAAATCTCAATTCTTTAATGCCGCTTATTGGACCTCTAATAGTTACATTAATTTGTAATTATCGCCAAATCAAATGGAAATCAAAAGAGTTACAGAAGAATAAAAATTAAATTCACAATAACAATCGATATAAATAATATAAATAAATCTGAAATACTCTGTAGAAATTTAAAGAAATCTGACGGTAAACATTTTTTTGCAAGGTTTTCAATGTAAGATTTTTACATAGCAGATTATTAGAGCTGCTCTTGTACCACTCTAATTATTAACTTCACTTGTTTTCTTATAAATAAAATTTATTTAACATACCATTCACTCTTCATAACATTGGTTTAATTTGCTTAATTCCGGCCTATTGACAACCGGACACTTCTCCAACAATGGTTCACGAACTTTCTTTCGTCCTACTTATATCTGCCGACTTTTCTTTAAAAGTTATTTAATATCGTACGCTGAATACGACCAATATCAGCCGTTACCCAGCACCAACTTTGCTCGACCGCTACTTGGTTACTCACGAGAACAGAGTTTGCTATGATTATTCTCGATCGGCCTCCGAAACCAGGCTGCTGTTTCGCCAAAGCTTTGCGTATCACACGCGCCGCCGACAACAATAGAGAATGGAAACATTCCGATCTCCGCATTCTTGCGCCAACAATGCAAATTGAATTTGAATTTTCTATTACACATGAATTTTTTACATTTATTTGTATTTCATTATTAAATTATTTTATAATACAAAAGTAGTTTGTAATTATTTGGTTTTAGGGTTTGTGTATTTCTTCATATAATTTGCATTTATTCTTTCTTTTTAATTTAAGTGATTTTATTAATTTTTACACGACTTGAATGACATGTCGTGTAACTTATTTCAGTTTTTCCAACTTACGAATTTCTTCATTTACATGTTTTCTTCATCTATATTTTCCTCATTAAGCTTTTCGTATCTCTACAGTGAATTTTTCTCAGTTAACTATATTTGCTTTTTATGAAAAAGTTTTCTTAATTATGTATTTTTTCACATTCAATAACGCATTTTTGTTTTGTCTACAACTGTAATTTAAATGTTTTTTCCCCTCTATTTACGAATTGTTCTCATTTTGATATTTTCTGAGTAATATGCCACTGTGCAACCTCTTATGAATTACACTATTTCCTATAGTTTCCCATTTATGTATTTTATTTTACATATATTTTTCTTATTATTAATTTATTTATTTACATATTATGTTGCGTTTGTTTTTCCGTTAAAAAGACGGATGGAATCGGTAAATATAATTATTATATAATTTCAAGCGATGTTTCCTATTACCCCAGTGTTTTTTATCAATACTCGGAAAAATTCTTTGCGTGGAAAAAATAAAATTAAAGAATAATAGGTTAATTCTCTCATTATGTAGCACAATCATAAGTAAAATATGTTTGTAGTTGGTTCGCAAATATGGTAAAAGGGTTGTCCAAAAATCTGTTTCTCCAGATTCCACACGTGTTGTTTGTGGTTTTTTTTTTCGATTGATGAGAACAGACGATCTTTGAGATGAGTTTCCTCTCTATTTCTTTTTTCTACCCCCGCCGCCCCCAACCTCTACCGCCCCCTTCTTCAGACTCCAACGCCGCCGAGACTGTCGCCTCCTTTGTTTAGTCTCAGTCACGCGGGAGAACGAATGTCTCTTTGTGAAAGTTGTAAGCCTTGAATCAACTTTACTCCGGTGATAAATGGCCGTTTCTCTCAAAGATAAACCAACAAGAGGCCAACCCGAGTCGGCTGAAATATCTCGGACCCTTGTGTGTGACTCTAAGCCAGCGTTATGTATGTATGTATGTATGGCCCACCCTCTAGACGGTTTATACCTACGGGACTCTTCAGTAGTGTCGTCACTCGGCGATGACGTCAAGACCTATTTCCATCCACCCTCGTCATGCAAAGATAAACCCGGACATTTGGCAGAATATTCCGTGTTTGTCAGTAACTATTATGACGTCAGTTCCCGATCCGCTATCACGTCCCTTCTCGGAAATAAAATTTTCAGCTGCCTTGACACCCACAAAACACCACTGGATGTAATCACTACTGCGTCTATAACCTCTGATGAATACCAAAAACGGACGAAACGTCGTAATATTGTAATCGTCTTCTTTAATTTGAGAAATACAAGATTGTTCTGAAAATGGGGAATTATCTAATCCAATAAAAAAAATAACTCTTTGCCTTTGTGTGTATGTTCCGCATACAAATCTATACCCGTGGAGTAAATTACACCAAATTTCGTACACGTGTTTCTTGCGTACATAAAACAGACACTTATACAGGAGCGGGGATGGAAATTATAAAACATGCTAAAACGGCCGATATCTGAGTCAAATACATATTTATCGGGATCAAAGAGATTGTATTTCTACAGATGTTTTCTGTGTATAATTTCAACCCCTTTTAACATGGGAAGGGAGTACCCTTAGGGGTGGGCTTGGAGGGGCGATTAAAAAAAACGTGAATACAACCGATATGGGAGTTAAATCCGGTGTTATGGATTTCGCTGAGTTTAATTATGACAACCCGGGCAACGCCTATAACCCAGATAGTTAAATTATAAATGTCAGATCAACTTAAATATTAAGAGCAAATAAATATTATACTGTAAAGAAGGGTTTTATTCATTTTCTTGAAATATTTATCACTGTGGCAACGCTCCACAACCCGTATCAAGGTAATAAACTTTCCTGCAGTAGTAAAATGTATTCAAGGTACTGTTTACACCTCAGTTATTTAGTAATCAGCAGTGGGCATATTTATGATTTTTCTTTGTCCGCATTTGAGCTCTAAGCTTTCCTCTTTCTTATTGTCGCTAGTGTTTTTCCCTTTCCGTCCCCCAACCCATCCTTTTTCGATTTGATCTGTGAATCACTTTCCCTTTCATCTCTCGCGCCCTTCCTCCCAAAAGTCACTCACTTTTTTATTGTCTTTCTGTTTGACTTGGCCCCTTCTAACATTCACTTCAACCGTCTCACACTTCTCTGTGTGTCAGTGACAATAGCAATTTCAACCTTTCAATGTGTCAACACACCCACCATCATTATCATATAATACAGTTTCCAATCGGGGATGGAACGGGTTGGGGTAAAAAATGAAACTTCAAAGAATTTTAAAAAATTAATAAAAACAGGAAAACAGAATCATATGATTTTAATTTAATTAATTTTACAGCATGTTTCGGTCCTAACGTGGACCATCTTCTAGGTTTATAAGTAAACATATTTAAATAAAGTACTCATCAGACTAATATAAGAATAACAGTCAAATTAGTCAAAAATCATTAATTTACACAACGTTTTGACATCAATGTATGACTTCATCCGGGTGTACAATGGAGTAAATTATTTTAAATATAAATATATATATACATATTAAAAATAAGCGCTGACTAAAAACATGAATATAAAAATTCTAGAAAAGTCCTTCTAAATTCTACACTGAATTTATTTATAGTCAATCAATATTAAGATAAAATTAAATTTATTGTATTTTATGTAATTTTTTACTAATTATTTTTTATATTCAACGCTGGTTTAAAATATAATTTTTATTGGTATTTTTAGATTTACTCTTTGTAAAATCTGATGAAGTCATAGACTGAAGACTTTGTTAATTTTCGTTGAAACTAATTTTCGGACCAATTTGGCTCTTTTATTTCTTTATAAACCTCAATAGGGCCCGCATTTGAACTGAAACATGACGTTAAATTAATTAAATTATACTTTAATTAGGAATTATAGTAATTGCCTGTTTTTTTTAAAAAAAAGTAAATGTAAATATTAGTCAGAAAAATTTATTGTCATATTTAAAACATAATATTTAACAGACACAGACGATTAATCCTCTGATTGTAACCTCTTCAGGCGTAAAATTACAATCGAATTCAGTTACATAAATAACAATAAGAACAAAGAGTTATACAGATTATAATTTTAATACAAATATGTATAAAAAATAATACAATCGGTTTTAAGAAAATATAGATCAAAGTATTTCTAACGTGTAACGTTGCGGACTAAATGACACGGCTTTTAAGAACATTGTCGGATTTTAAGAGAACAATGGGAATAAAAAAAATATGTAATGCAACAGATTGATGACAATAATAAAGAAACAAAAATTTAATACAAATATTTGAGCTATATTTTATCATTAATGACCGCCTATATATTGGATCTAATATGCCAACATTTCTCTCAACAATCTGGAGTAATATTTACGTTATTCATCTAAAATGTTAACATTTTTACCAATTGAAATTAGGTTGTTTTTTAAATAGTTATGTTTGGACACAACTGAATAATTTTGGACGTTCAATTTCCAGTTATTTTTATGATTCATTGCTTCTAGTTTATAGGCATAGTTTCGTTTGCCAGTTATAACAAGAATTACAATATAACACAATTGATTTCTTTAATAAGATTATGATTTATTGAAAGTGTTAATTTGGTAGTTAATACTTTTATAAAGCTTTCATTTAGGCCTCATCCTGTGTGTAACCCGCACGTTAGAAATTTTAAAATCTAAATTTCTTGATAATAAATTGTATCACTCTATAAATTATAATTGTATTAAAAATTAACATGTACTTAGAACTTTGTTTTATAAATACTTTTAGATAACTGAATTTAATTGTAATTGTACATACACTTGAAGATGACCCAATAAACGATGAAACGTTATTTGGTAAATATAATGCTTTAAATATGATTATAACTTTCTGACCCATAGGTTGGTGTTTTAACATTTATTATAATTTAGCTGTCTTTACCATTCAGACGACAGTTACAAGAATATTTACAGTATTTTCCTTTGAAACACTTCTCGAGCGTTGCTATACGCGAAGTTCTGAGACGAACCGCCATTTTGTCTTCGAGAAACTTTCCCACGTCGCCGCGAAATGGAGTCGATACTTTCAGATACAGACTCTGTGCAGTGGTGTTTTTTTTATCAATACGGCTTGCAAAGTAGTTTCTAATCTAAAGCGTGAGGGGGTTGTGGGGGTGGAAACAACCACTTCAGAAAAGTTTTGTTCTGTTTTCTTTACATAGCCACGCGATAAGGCGAGAGAAACCTCGGAAAGTTGTGTTGCGGAATTCATTAGAAAAAACACCTCACCAACTGCAGGAAACGACTTCATACGAACTTCAGTCAAAGGTTTACACAAAGTTTCACGTGATACGCGAAGTAATGAAACAGGAAAATATTGTTTCATGGAACTCAATAACGAATAATACACAGAAAATCAGGTCGAGGTAGATGAAATTCACAGTCTAATAGGTTTTATATATTCAAGACATAAAAACATTATAAAACGCTCTTATAGTTTTTATATTTTTATTTACTGACAACCTGAAGGTTTTAAATCAGTTACATCACTAAAATATTCAACAAACTGTATTTAACCTATCTTCTGAATATTATTACAACATGTATATTGTAATGAATAAATGAGATTATTAATTAAACAATTTATTGCCTCACGTTGGAGACGCCAAGATGTAATGAACAAACAATATTAAAAGAATTAAATGGTTGGTTAATGGATTAATTTTTATATATTTTAAATTTAAACGAGAAGGATTTAAAATAATTTACCAAATTCTTTTTAACTTTACAAAACAATTTATTTATTCCAGGTAAAAATTACATTTCTCGACGAGATTATTTACATTTGAAGTTTTGCTATTTAATAGATTTTAACAACTGTCATCTCAGGTTCGTTTATTTGGACCTTCTAAATAACGAACCAACCTTTACGTTTAAATTAAACGATCCAATTCCTTTTTACAACTTTAAAATTAAATCAATAAAACAAACGTGAAACCGAAATCTGACAAGTCTATCTTTTGTTAGCCTTAACAAAATGTATTAAATTTCTTTGTACTTACAATCTCTGCTGGTACCAGAATTAAATTTGGGCTCAGATGCACATCTCTGTTCACATTAAACAGGCCATGAACTCACTGAATTTAAATTGAATACAAAACATAATGAAACTTTGGGATCTCTCAACTGTAAACGGCTACTCCTTCCGAATTAACGGTCATTCAGTTTGTTTCAAACTTTCTCTCGGTGAAATTACTGACGCTCTCTTTACTTATTGAAATTTATTACAGCATGACTTATTAAGTTACTTTGTTGCAACTTTACTCGATGAATTCACTGTCCGAAAACCTTCCGATCAACCTCCACCTGCGATCTTTCTGGGTGGATATCTGCCTGCAACTGTGTCCGCCGTCCGACTGCGGTTTTAGAAACGCTTGCCGAAAAAAAAGCTAGCCTATGTATTGTTGCCTTTATATTAGTGCCAATAACAATCCACCATAAATTTCCAATTATTAAATCACTAATGGCCTCTAAATAGACTCACTATATATATATTGTAATGAACAAATTAAACACCTGTAATTAAATGAATGAATCTAACAACATTTACTAAACTTTAAAAGAAATTTATTATTGTTGATAAATTTTGCAATATACAAATTCTTTTTTATATGCCGAATTTAATCCATTTAAAACAAATAATTTAATTTTCATTCATTAATTCGTGGCATTTATGAACATATAGTTCTTATATCAATACAATCAAATTCGTCGAATCTCTTTTCTCAGGGCCATAACTGGGTTTGATAATTAGAACAAAAGCATTGTATAAACTGACAATTAACAATTCAAAATATAAAAGTTAACCTAAAACAATTTGAAAATAAGTGAAAAGAAAGCTGAACGAAATCTGACTATACCCTTTTAATTATCGTTTACAAATTTATATCAAAGTTTTGGTTACTCACTGACCGTCTGTCTGGTACCAGATCTCTCTCTTGTATCTTGAAAACTACCACACTAAAAGGCCATTTTTTCATTGAAAATTCCAATACACACGATTAAAATACTCGTCCTCTGCTATCTGGAACCTCGTATGAGCCGCCCCCTTTATTCTGCTAGTGGTTGTCGGTCCCCTCTATGCGATAATTGTTCAATCATCATTAAGCAACCATTTGCTTCACCGTGTGAAAATTATTATGTAAATCTCTCTGTGAAAATGTTACTTGCTTTCATGTAGAAATACAGGATCTCACCATTCGTACTTTATATCTGCAACCTTTACTGTTCGTTGCTCTAGGTGAACTCAAATGTATTATATCTCCCCGTCGACTTTTAACTGTTTCATCATTCGTACGCCACCATTCATAGCCGATTCCAGACTTGCTTTCTCCCAGGGCATACAGAGTTTAAGCGCGCGCGGTCTCCATTGTCGAACAAAGGAAAAACCCGCCTTCATTGTCGCCTTTATGCACTCGTACCGCTAACAATTTAATTATATTAAAACAATTAATGGCCTGTTTAATTGGCATTTCAATATATATATATATATAAATATAAATATATATTCCAATTTAAAAAATGAATAAATAGGTTGGAATATAATAAAAAATTAATAATTATATTAATGTGAACTCACTTTAAGCAGATCATCAATCTTTTATTAAAATCAAAGGCGATGCCTTTTTTGTATTTAAATTATTACACTAATGATTTATTTAACTGTATATAGATACTTCGTTTCTTAACGTTGATTCCTGTAAGCTTATCTTCTTTGGAATTCATCATAAATGACGAGTAGACACTTTCTGCATAATTCATTAATCGTTTATTTGACTGTAATTTCGTTGAAATATTTTGGCTTTATATTTCTAACATGAACTAATTATTTTTCGTGTAAAATTACATCGTTCTTGAATTGATGAAATCGCAGAAAGGGAAATAAAATAAAAAACGAAGTGAATTTGTTACGTCAAACAAACATAAATCGTTGGTAAAATTTTGAGAAAGTGAAATAAATCTTTAACTTTGGGAACGGGAAATCTTTATGAAGTCCAATCATGTGAATAAAAATGTTTGATCAAATCCCAAAAGAAATTAAATTTACGTAATGCAACATTGAGAAACAACTTCCCTGTAAATAAATCGTTGCTGAAAAAATTTAAATGAAAAAATTCCATGATCATTGATTCCAATTATGTTACACCCAAATAAACAATTGATTAACCGCGGATATGTTTTTTGCACGTAAATGTCTCAATGGCCTTGATAAGGCAAAAAATTATTTAATGATAAATTCCATTTTCTACAGATCATAATTTATTGAGTAAACGACGACGTTTCGTCCTAAAATTAGGACAACTCCATAAATAATTCTAAGAACTTTAAATCTAAATTATATAATGCAGTTTTATAACATACTTCAGACAATTTATTTATGTAATTAAAAAATCGACGGTTTGGTACATTTTGGCACGACCGCATTAGTGTGTAGTTGTGTTAAGAAGTGCCTAGGAACAACTTCTAAAATATAGTAAAATTTTTAATAGGATTGTCAAATAACTTTTAATACTTAGTGAAAATTATAAAAGACCTGAGAAAAGGATCAAACACGATGAACTTACCTTTTTATTGCTTAAAAAAATTGGTTTTTCTCAATTTTCAATAAATCATCGAAAAAATAGACAGATTTATTTTATTTTTGGAACCCTGAATTTAATTTCAGTTTTATTGAATTATTTTCTTTTTCTTGAAAAATTGTGAATTGGTTAATTCTTTTCACCGATGAATTTATTTCATCCTAGGATCTTCTCCAGTTCCTTAAATATTTATTTTTAGTGATAGAATGTTTTCTTTCTCATTAATTATTTTTGCAAAATGATTTTTCTTTTCGTTTTACTGACCAATAAATAAAGAATAAACGATTTTATCTGATAGATTTTTAATGCTACTCATTCGATAGTTTCATTAGTTTATAATGAATATTAAAAGGAAATGTATGACATCACGCGATCGTCTGTCGCTTTCGAGTCCAGGAAAAGAATTTCCTCCGTCCCATTTCGTAGGTTTTAATAATGTCTCCATCCCCATTACGCGCAACGTCTTCCGCGCCTCACTAATCTTCTCTTTACCTTTTCTTTGTAGCGCTCTAGTTAATGGATTTCTGGGGCCTAGTGCAGAGTTGTTTTCTCCATCCTCGGCCATTTTTTTCCCTTTTTCACTCCAACCACCCCATTTTCTCTCGCTACCCCCTCCACGGCGACTCTGTATCTTTCTCGTTCTTTTATAAACTGAAATTTCATCAATTTTGTCCTGTTACCGTCGTAGTCGCCGGTGGCGCCAGATTGCTCAAAGTGTATCGTAGTGTGTGTGGGTGTGGTGAAGAATTATCTCCTGTCGGCTGATCAAGGGGGTTTTATTGCATCAGCTAAGTTTATTTGCATTTATTTTTCACGCTTAATTATTTATTTGCAGTAAACTCCAGCCATTATGCAGCGAGGGACGTGGGACAAGTATCAAGACCACTCAACCTACCTCGATGCTCTACAATTTTCTGTGCATCAAATTTTCGGGGGAGGATTCTTTAAACTACAACCCAATAAAAATGAATTAATTTCTTTACTATTTAAGATTTTTTTCGTTTCTCCAAAGATATATTTATTCACGCGTAGATTATTATTACCATTTCTCTGGCAACTTATCTTCGCGTGTAATAAAATAAAAACCTCTGTTTACTGTATCGTTTCAAATTCCGGAGCATTAGTCCTCAAATATATTCCATGCTTGGATATCATTGGGTGCAAGTTTCCACCCACCCCCGTCATGAATAATGAATAAACTACATCCGACACTCAACAGTTCCATGTCGCTGAGAAATACATTCTCCTTCCCCTTGACGACGACTAACATCAGTCGCCTCCAAATGTCACGCTCGTAATATACGTTTTTTCCTCTGTACTACCCCCATCCCCCCTTTTTTTTAGAATTGCTAATAAGCAAACATATATTTCTCTTACTCACATAATCTCCTTGACCCGCTCTATAGATATATCCGGGATTATACGGCGCCGACAGTGACGTCACAAGTCATAAAAAATACGAAAAATAAAAAACTGAAGAACAACTAAGGGAATGATGTAACATTAGCAAAAAAGTCAGAATTTAATTAAGATTTAATTTTTTATGTTCAATGATTCCAGTTTTTAGCCATCCTTTCGTTAAGTCCATTTAACAAGAATTAAAAAAATATATTTTATATATATTTCATTATTGTATAGTTATTATTATTCAAATCTGTAAACATACATATTTCCTATTGCCTCTTGGGAAGTTTGTACTTTTTCATTTATTAATTCGGGGCAGTTTATGAAAATATAGTTCTCATATATTTAGAATAAAATACGTCGAATCTCTATACCTCAGGGTCATAACTGTGTTTGATAATAAGAACACTCCAAATTAAAACATTAACAATTCAATTAATTGAAGTTAAAGGAATACAAAATTAAAATATTAGAAACAAAATAAAACGAATGAAAAGAAAAACGCGAACGAAACCTTTAATTATCGTTTACAATTATTAATAGTTGTTTTGTACTCACGACAGTACTTCTGGTACCAGTTTGGATTCTTGGAATATTAAAAATGTTTGCATTTAACACTCACTAAAACATGCCATTCATTACTCACTGATTCTACACTTAAGAATTTGAATACACGTGGTCGTTGTCCTCTCGTGTCTCTGCTATCCGGGAATCTGGATTAGTCCACCCTCAGCCACTTGCAGGATATAGATTTCCTCAAAGTTTCTCGATGTGGCAATTAGTACAATTTGGGCAGAAAGATCTTCTGCTTGCAAATTGCGATTTTATGTGTCTCGCGTTTTATATAAACTATCATATCTCGCCGTTGGACCTCCTAGATAACACTATTCATGCTTTTAGGTTAGCAAATTATTACTGTGTTATTACTTTATTTGGACCATTCTGTCTCGTATCTCCGTGCAGACTGACTGTTCT
This sequence comes from Zhengitettix transpicula, assembly GCA_037074705.1. NCBI lineage: Eukaryota > Metazoa > Arthropoda > Insecta > Orthoptera > Tetrigidae > Zhengitettix > Zhengitettix transpicula. The sequence continues at coordinate 68,718,739 of CM073594.1, forward strand.
CCAAGCGCGCGGTTTTTCATTTTCCATTGTTAAACAAAGGAAAAACCCGCCTTGATTGTCGCCTTTACGCATTCGTACTGCTAACAATTGAATTTTTAAAAACAATTAATAGCCTGTTTAATTGATATTACAATGTATATATATATATATATATATATATATATGTATATATTCATTGGGTTGGTCAAAATATTTTGTAAAAATTCATCAGATTTTTTTAAAAAATTAAATTATTATACGATTTATATATTATACCTAGAACCGTAAATTTGCAATAACCTTTTTTAATTTAAATTGATTTCCCCCAACTGATTTTTTAATATTTGTGAGTGAATTATTCTTTATGTTTAATTGATTTTAATCTACTTTTATTTTTTTTACTAATTAAACTAAGAATTTAACAATAAATTTTGTTCGACTTATCCTTGTTAAATAATTTAACAGTCTGCTCAACTAAATTAAAACCTATAATTAATGTAACACAACCGTAAGTCAAAAAATTATTATATTATAAATTTACACAATTTATTCTAATATAATTTAAAAATGACGGCATTAATACAAAAATTGGGTCTAAAGTATGTTAATTTTGAACTATTACTTTTCCAAAAATTATACGCTATATATAAACATTGTTATTTGTAGTTCAAACATACAAAAGTTTGACTTTTATTTATGGACCAAATTTTGTATTAATTATGCCGTTTTAACATTATTTTAGAATTAATTATGTAAATTTATATAACATTTCTGAGTTAAGGCAGTGTTACACTAATTATGCTTATACACTTCAAGTTAATTTTCATATGTTATTTATAAAATAAATACCGTAGTGATTGGAATAAAAATTAGTAATTAGAAACGTCCTGATTAAGTAAGGTTGGTTAAGGAACCAGTTATAAAAACTGTAATATTCTATTAAAAGAATGATTATGTTTTAATTCAAGCTGACTAGACTTTATTATTATTAATATATGATTTAAAAGTGAATTTCTATTCAACTGTTTAATCCTTAAACATAAAAGCAGGGAACAATCCAATTATAATTACCAGGTGTTGACAGTGACTCAGTGACTGTATGCGCCAGGTAGCAGGTGCTTGTTTTCTCTTCCAAGAAAGAGGATAGAGTTGGGGTGGAATGGAGAAGATTGTAATGACGTCACGTGCTGCAGACGACCAGATGTTGCCACCGCCGCCGCCGCTGGCTCTTTTATTTTTATTTTCTGCCTTTCCTTTGTATTTATTTTGTACCGTTTCCTCTGTCCCTCTCTCTGTTACGTCAGACCAAATAACTATGTCCATCGTTCCCTTCCACACCGTTCACCGACCCCGGGAATGACGTCACGGACAATGTTTATATGAAGAAATAAATATATACATATATATTTATAGACGATGTATGCTAAAGTCAACGATTATGTTATTGCACTAAAGAAACTGCAATTTCTCAACGTATGCACAAAAGTTTCCACGACGTCGACGCCATGACAGGAGTCTTTTGGAAAAATCGCCGATTGCGATTGAGACACGAACTGGGGCTCGTGCGGCCACGGAGACCGATTTTAATCTTTGGGAAAGGCCAGGTCATTTGAGCAAGGAACACAAGAAACCACTTCAAAGTTATGCAAATAAATGTAAATGGTAACCTTGTAGGTGATATATATGTAGTCGTTTGGCCATGTTGCCGGGGTACTTTTTATTTTTAACGTTCTCACAGAAGGAACTGACATTCTACACCATATAATGACACTGCCTCCTACCGCATCCCCCCTTTCAAATCCCTTCCTATGCTATTAAAGGGGAGTTGCCCAAATTACCCTCATGTAGCCTGTTGCCCTAAAAAAAAAACGCGACTCACTCGGGGAATGACTGCAGGCAATATCTCTCGCAGGCAGAACCTTATAGGAGAGACACGAAGGGGCTACCTTTGGGTATGCCTTTTACTCTCCGTTTTTGAACTAAGGTTCCCACAAGCCAAGGCACCTCGGCCTTTTTTGAGAGGTGTATGTACCGGGATCACAGACCTTGGGCATATGGTAAGAGTTGTTCGCTATTCCCATTGGAATAGTCGGCCAGCTGCCTCCTAAACTGGTCGAGGCACGGAGATGGGAATGCTGCGTCCCCACAGCAAACTCCTCTCCTGCTATCGGAAGGGCGTGGGACAAGTACGCAATGCCCGACCTACCCAATGCAGGTTTTTCTAGGGTTTTCCCTGCATTACTTTTAGGCGAATGCCAGGTAGGATCAATAAACCATAGCCCGGGGACTCTAGTTAACCCTTGGCTACCTTCCTCTATCCTTTCGCATCCCCCCTTTCATTCCTATGCTATTAAAGTGGAGTTGCCACCTTGTGGATTACCCTCACTTAGCTTGTTACCTAAAATAATAATAATAATAATAAAGCGACTCACTCAAATGGTGAAGTCACACTACTCAAGTGAAGAAAAATATTTATTCTTGTATTTGAAAACGTCGCCTTTACTAGTATCAAAAGCAGTCCGAATTCTCGCCGCAGCAGCCACCTGAGTAATTTTGTGCAATGTTGCCGTCACTATGAAGCTTACAGAAACGATTTACCATTGTATTTAAAACCGTACAGGTATGCTTCTGTATGCACCCATTCGAGAAGAAAGACTTGAAATAGTTTGAGTGAGTTTTAACCCTTTAATGCAAAGTGTAGCCTATATGTAACCTAACGTTTAGTATCACCACAGAGGCATCTGTTGGTTTCTGAAAGAGCTAATTTGTGATGCAGATATGAAACAATATTCACTTTAGAAAATGTGAACCTTTTTGCAACCGAGGCCAGGTTAAAACATGCATGTCCTAGATTTATGTGAGTCAACCCTTCAGGATAGATTTCTCTGCTCGCCATAACTCAAGAATATTTATTTTCTGTGTTATTTATGTTTGTTAAAGAAAGAAAATTGAAGCGTCATATGCAGGATACTCTAATTACTCTAAAATAATAATTATCCAATTAATGTGAATTATTGATCGATCAGACCTAATTATATTTGTTGCATAAGATTGTATACATGTACATACAACTGTAATTATTTTTAAAAATTGTATTATTGATCAAACTTTTTGTTAGTTTCATTAAAACATTTTATTTTTGACTATCTTTTAATAAAGAAATATAATTTAAAAATTATCTTTAATTTTACTGTAGCTAAATTTTATTATCACATACAATAAAAGCTTTAAAACATGAAGTAATTGATGAATTTTCGTATTTAGAACCTACGTGAGCATGATGCCGAAATAATATCATAAAAATTTCGACCAAACTGTTTTTGTTATTTTTATGATTACTGTATATTTAAAAATACATATTAAAAATTTCGTTTTAAAAATATAAACAATCATGCACTAAAGGGTTAAAAGAAAACCACAGCACCGGATGCCTATTCTCTCCGGAACTGAAAATACGTTGGAAGGAATGCGTTGGACAACCCTGTACGTACTAACAAACCAAATGAAAAAGAAGACAAAAGAACGGGATAAAATGTGGATTCATCCCCATAAGGAGACAGGAAGAAAGAAAAACAGGTGATTGTCGTTTGAAATTTGTTAGAGACGTAATCAAACAACTTTCCATCACAGATAACAACCCACAATTTTGGAAACACGTCGGCGTTCAATCTATATTTTTTCGCCCGCTTTTTTACCTATTGATTTTGAGGTTGGTAGCATTGTTCACGGCCAAATAAGCACCGTCGAAGCCCCATTTCCTGGCTTCTCGAACCGTTATTAATTGTCGTCGATATTCACCCGAGGAAGGACAAGAGAGAAACAGTTCAGTTTGCGTTACGGGAGACGAGATTGACGTTTCAATTTCGCGTGGGGACAAAACAAACGTTCGCCTTCAGCTCGGACAGACAGGTAAACGGAAACACTCTGGATGGAAATCACGTAGCACATCACAATAAGGCAGGAAAAAATAAATATTGAAAAAACAACCCCCACCACACCACCACCAGGAACCTCCCCCGGACCAGTTAACCGAAAAAAATTAAAAACAAATATCAAGCTACAGCCGATAAACATAAAAACCAGGAAAGGGGAAAAATGATAGAAAAATATTCCATTTTTAAGAATAAACCAAAACGTGGAACTGGATGTGATGGATGAAATGGGAAAAGAATTTATAATATACTACAATCTCAGACGACTATCTATGGTGCTTTAATAAAACATTGTAACGTCTCTGAGTTGCATTCGTACCTCATTAATAACTTATTATTCAGTTCTTTAACACAAACATTTAGAAGAAAAAAAAAATTTTGTTACACTTCGTGCAAGACTTAAACCGATGAAACTAAAATAATGATTATTTAGCCCCAAATTTACGCCAGGTTAAAATATGTTAATATGCCTAATAACAGCAACACCGGATACTTAAAAAATACAGAAGTGTCTTTCTGAGATGAATCTCTCAGTACCAATAGATAGATAGATAGATATATTTATTCACCATTAGCCCTCTAAAGAGGAAATAGGATTCGTCACAAATGTACAGTAGATAAATTGCATATAAACGTATAATACACAAAAACACACACAAAAATTCATACCTGTTTACATTAGTCTAGTCACTACAATCATACACACTATTTTTAGGAAACACGCATCATATTACATCATATTACAAAGATAATAGTGATAATAATTTCTACGAGGGCTTCAATTAATTCAATAAACACTGGTTCAATAAAACTGATTTTAATTCAAATAATTTCGTCTCAAAGACACTTCTGCATATTGTTGTACCGCGGAGTTGCCTACATTCGGAAGTTTCCACAGCGACACTGCGGCTAAGTACCTAATAAAAAAAATATTCCTACACTTCATGGTGTTGATAAGAATCCTCAACGCTTGGCAAAGATGCAAAGCACTCGGAAGAATCAGTTTTTTTAAAAAAAAATAAAAGAGTTTAAACAGGAAAGCCATTATTATGTGTTTTCCCTCTAATTACTCCGTTGTCTTGGAAGCTGCTTAAATAAGTCCCCATTTTTCTCCGTCTGCTATTTCGTCGCCGGAGATATTATTCTTCATTCCACTCAGCTAATGAAAAATAAAACAACAAAATAGAAATAAAAACATAAAATTGTCGTCCACGACGTATAATTTCTCTCATAGATATTAATTTACGTCGGAATTTAATAAAAGGGGGAAGTGGATGAGGTTCGCGGTACAACAATACAAGACACCGTGTCTCCACCTCCCCCCTATCTCCCATCTCCAGACTTTTTCCCCCACTCTTGTAATAGAAATGTTAATTAAGCCTCTCAGAACCGAGAAAAACAAAACGATAATAAAAATTAAAATTAAGAAGACGAAAGGTCGCGTGTATAAAGAAACTTAAAAGACATATATACCGTTTATTAAAGACGGATTTAATCAATAATTAGACGAAAGGGATAAAAAGAGACAATTTACAGATCATAAAAAATTTATTTAAACAGAAAATACCAAAACAATTGAAACATTTGGACCACCATATTTCACAACAAAAAACCGATTAAATACAATTAAATTGACGCTCAATTAATTATAAATTAGCTCTTAGAGAAAGGAAAGCTAATGCTGTGTCAACAATATTACTAATACACTTGCTTCTAGGACCTTCCTCGACAATAGAACGTCGCTGTTACGATATCTGTTACTTCCTTCGCCAGGACGAAAATGCAGCAGTCGTCCCAATTAACTGCTTATATTTTTGTAGGAATAAATATGGCGCGCCGTCTGAGAACCGTTGTTATACAATTTTCAGCGTTCTGAGAAAACGGCCTGCAGAGAGCAAAACCATCGAGGTCATAAATACGTCGTCGCAAAGCTAAAACGGGGGTTAATGAGATCTTGGGCTGTTCGTTGCTTTAATCAAGCTACCGACGTAACAAAATAACAAAAACAACAACGAAACTTAAACTAGGGAAGGTTATATCAGTCTTACTTGGTGGAAAAGTTTTGTAGCGGAGGGTGGTTTGGGGGCAGAAGAAGAAGAATAACGGCTCTCAGACTCGGGGCGGCGAAAATTAGATGCAATTTGGATTGTAAATTCTAGACAATGAAATACCCCTCGAGAGTTTTGGTGTAAAGGTCGACAGAATCGCAAACTCGAGTGTTTTCTTTTGTAACGAATCAGATCTCGACTTAACGTGACATCATCCTTAAAATAAACAAAAAACAATTGTTCACCCCTTTCCTGTGTGAAACATGTAAAACATTAATTCTAAAGTGGTTAACTACGAAAATGAAATTATATATAGATCAACTTAGATGTACAAGGTTTCTTTATGGAAGGTTCATTGCTCAAGGATTTCTCTGTTAGAACAATGATTTTTTCTTTTTTTATGGATATGAATCATAATTACCAAAGAGAATATGGTTACTTCATAAAATAGAACTATCTGTTACACACACACACACAGAGAGTAGCCATTTCAGAGAGTCTTTATTTGTCTTTGGCACTACAATCCATCTGGTCACGAGTTGCCTATATATAGAGTGGAAAAGAAAATAAATAACAGCGCAGAGATACTAAAACGTTATCGGGGAATTCTCAAAACCATTAAGAAACGACTGAATATACAATACTTGGAGGTAGAGAAAAAGAATAACGTCGAATTGTACGTACCGGTACCGTCTTCTTTGGAGACGATGTGACGTCTTCATAATCAGCAGAACAACCAAAACCACAGTAACGTTCGTCTCAGTCCTGTTACAAATATTTAAACACAAAAAAAAGTCAATTTCAGAACAAACCTGAAAAAATTAAATGAAGTTCTCTTGTTTTTTAATATCTGACTGGAATGAAGAATAATATATCTGGCAAATGAAATAAAAAAGATGAAGGCTTTCATGAAAGCGGAGTAATTAGGGTGGTGTAATAAAATTCATATTGGTTTCCTGTTCAATATCTTCTACCGAAGTTTTAACTTTTCTACCAGTGAAGCGTCGGGGGTGTTTCTAATCTCATGCTTTGCTCTAATAATTTATTTGTATTTTTCCTGGCTACCTGCTGAAACTTTCGAATGTATGCAACACCGCAGCACTATCTGCTACATAAAAACATATCGAAGTCTCTTTTTTGAGAAGAATCTCTCAGAACTGAAATTAATATTGCAAATATAATCGTTATATGCAAACTGCTTATACCTGAAGAGGCCGCAAATAGCGATGAAACGTTGTATTTTTTAAATTATAAATCTTCTTCTTACTTTAAAATGCTGTGTTTTATTTATAACTAGCTGGGTGCCCGGCGTTGCCCGAGATGTCATTTATCTATAATCCCCAATATGTCTCCAATTTCGGTTGCTTTTGCGCTATTTTTATGTAACGCTCCACGAACCCTATCCCTAAATGTGCACCCTCCGATGCCGAAGGAGGTTGAACTCATTGACATAATATATCGGCCGTTTATACTTGTTAGAAGATGACCACCCCCACAAATGTGCGATAATCAAACAGTATTTATTCCACGCAAAAATCGACCGATTACAATGTTTGGAAATTTCTACCCCCGCCCACCACCTCCCAAACTCGTCCAAATTAGACTCGGCGACATTCATAGTTTCTGAATTGATTCGAATCTGGGTTGTTTTAGCGTTATTTTTATTTAACGTAATTCCACCCCAACCGCTAACCTTGCTCCCCTCACAGGGGTTGAAATTGTACACAAACAACATAGGTATAAATACTATCAAAGTCATGAACCCCGGGAAATAATTATTTAACGCAAATATCGACCGTTTAAAATGTTTGAAAATTTCCTCCCGCGCCCAACTCCGCGAGGCCCCTCACACCCCCGCACACCCCCACCAAATCTCGCGCATTGCCCATGTTACCAAGTGACTCGAATCTCTACGCGTACTTCCCTACCATGCCGTAAGGTGTTGTAATTATACTCAATCAAAATCGGTAGAAATACTATCAATGACATTGCCTGCGTAAAATATTTATTTCACGCAAATATCGGCCATTATACATTTCTGAAAATTTATACCCCCGCCCAGAACTTACCTCCCCCAGTCACTTTCCCAATGGTTGTCATAAATAAACTCAGTGACATCCATAACTTGAATTTTACTCCAATCTGGGATTTAGTTTCTTGTAACGCCCCTCATACCCCCACCCCTAACCTAAGTGTGATCTTTCACGTCCTTAAGAGGTTTAAATTAAAAACAGAATCTGTAGAAATATTATTAGTACATTGACCTCGATAGATATTCATTCCTTTCAAAAATGGACCGTTAAACATGTTTTAAAATTAACACCCCCGCCAACCCTTCCTTGGGGAGAGTTAAATGATTAGTTGAGTGTAATAATTAAACTCATTGACATCCATGACCATGAGTTCGACTCCAATTTCGATTGTTTTTGCATCATTATATTGTAATTACACTCCACCCCCACCCTTAAGGGAAGCTCCATTCCCAATCCCAAAAGGGGTTGAAATTATACGCGGAGAAAATGTAGATAAATTTTATTAATCAAATTGATCCAGAAATATATTTAATAACGACCGGTCAACATTTTTTTTAAAAATTCACCCAACTCCTCCCACCTCAGCCCACCCCTCACGCGTTGTCCAGAATGTCATAAATAAATTCAGCGACATCCTTCGATTTGACTCGTTTTTTTCTTGTCGGTGCCCTCTACCCCCATGCATCGCCCTCATGCCGAAAGAGGGGTTCAATTTTTACACACACAACTTGGGTAGAATTACTTTAAATCTAATTAACCCTGAAAATATTATTCACTTCTAATATCGGTCGTGATTTCATGTTTCAATATTTCCACTCCCGTCAAACACCACTCCTCGGGAGTTAAATGACAAATTAAATGTCCTAATTAAACTCAGTGACATTCATAACCCTGTATTTGACACTAATCTCGTTATTTATTTTTAACACCCGTTGACCCCCACCCCTAATGTGAGCTCCCTCTCAATCCCGAAAGGGATTCAAATTAAACTCAGAGAACGTGTAGTGATATTTTAATAATCTCATTGTTCCAGAAATATATGTAATCGTTGCAAAATTCAGCCGCTTAAGTTCCTTTAAAATTTGTATTCTCCACTCACCTCCACCCAAACCCTCCCACCCTAGTCCAGCCCAACCCTGCGCGTTGCTCAAATTGTCATAAATTAACTCAGCGACATTAATTACGTTCGATTCATTCGAATGTTGGTTGTTTTCGAGTTATTTTCTTGTAACACACGTCTCCCCCCCTCCCCTAAGCGTTCTTCACCCTCATGTCGCAAGAGGTTGAAATTGTAATACATAAAATGGGTATAAATACTATAAATTAATTAACCTTGAAAAAAAATATTTTCCGTTAATATAGACCTTTTAACATGTTTGAAAATTTTCAACCCCATCCTCTCCCGCCCCTGGGGATTAAGTGAGCAATTGAATATCATAATTACATTTTGTGACACCCAGAAACCTGGGTTTGACTGTAATATTGGTTTTACTCGCGTTATTTATTTATAATGCCCGTCCACCCTCACCCCTAAGAGTGCTCCTTTTCCATGATGTAAGGGGTTGAAACCATACTCAAATAACATCGATTAAATTACTATCTATCTCTTTGATCCCAAAATTTTTTATCTGCCTAAACATCTGCTGTTTTAGCATATTTTAATGATTCCAGCTCCTCTCCTAAGTGTGCTTCCCTCTAATGCCGAAAAAGGTTAAATTTTACAAACAACATCGGTAGATATATTATAAATGTCATTGACCTCGACAATTAATTATTTAATGCAAATATCGACCGTTTAACATGTTAGAAAAATTACACCCCCGTCCACCCCAACCCTTCGGGGTTAAAAGGCCAATTGAATGTCATAATCGAACACGGCGACATCCATTACCTTTGGTTTGACTCCAATCTCGGTTGTATTCGCGTTATTTTCTTGTAATACCCCTCCACCCCTAACCGTACGGTGCTCCTTTCCCATTCCGTAAGAGGTTGAAATTTTACTGACATACATTGGTACAAACATTATTAATCACTTTTTCCCCGAAAATATTTATCCTACTCAAATATCAACCGTGTTAGCATGTTTAAATATATCCATCCCATCTACTCCTAATTGAGACACTAAACAACAACTTGAATATCATAATTAAACTCACTGACAACAATAACCCTGGATTTGAGTCCAATCTCGATTGTGTTTGCATTATTTTTATATAAATCTACTCCACAACACCCTTAAGGGTGCTTCTCCAAAACCACGAAAAAGGTTAATATTAAATATATGGAACATTTAGAGACATTTTATAAATATCACTGAACCAGAAAAATATTTATTCGACGCAAATATCGACTGCTTATTATGTTTTAAAATTTCAACCCCCGTCCACCATTGCTCCTGGCAGTTAAAACACCAATAGATTGTCTTAATTAAACTCAGTGCCATCCATAATCATTGATTTGACTCTAATCTCGGTTGTATTCGCGTTATTTTCTTGTAACGCCCGTCCACCCTTACCCTTAAGGGCGCATCCCTCCCAAGCCCGAAATGGGTTGAAATTAAACTCGGAGAACATGTAGGGAAATTTTATGAATATCATTGGTCCAGAAATATATTTATTTGATACAAAATTCGGCTATTTTAAAAGTTCTACCCTCCGCCCAACCCTTCCTACCCAATCCTACAACTGCGCGTTGCCCAGATTGTCATAAATTAACTCAGCGACATCCATTACCTTTGAGTTGACTCGAATCTCGGTATTTTTAGGGTTATTTACTTGGAAACCCCCTCCACCGCCACTCCTTAATGTGCTCAACCCTCGTGCCACAATGGATTAAAATTAATAAAAATCACATGAGTAGAAATACTATAAATCTAATTAACCCTGAAAAATATTTATGCAACGCAAATATCGGACATTTTAGCATGTTTGAAGATTTCCACCACCGTCCAATCATTCTCCTAGGGGTGGTAGGCGTGTTACACCCGCACAATATTTGTTTCCCTGTCGCAAAGAACACGTGTACGAAATTTGGTGAAAATGCTTCGAGGGTGTAGATTTGTAAGCGGAACATGCCATCATGTATACACACATAAATACCCGCATAAGCCAATTTTATATAATAGAAGCTAGTTTTAAATAGTGTATATATATATATACACTATTTAAAACAATTACTAAATTTGTAGATATATAATTTTTCCATCTGAAAATAAACTATTTGGTGGTTTTAGCAATCTGCAGTTGGCAGCATTGTTTAAAATTAGTGCAAAACATTACGAAATACGCTTTCTTTAATAGAAAAATATTAGTTTTTAACATTTAAGTATTGTTCTTACCATAATTATATGTATCTTCCCGTTTGTATTGCAAGATATAATGAAAATAAACTATTTGGTTGTTTTAGCTGTCTGCAGTTGGTAGCATTGTTTAAAATTAATACAAAACGTTACGAAATACGCTGTCTTCAATAGAAAAATATCAATTTTGAACATTTATGTATCGGTTTTATCATAATTCTATGTATCTTCCAGTGCGTATTGCAAGATATAATTTGGCAACATATTGGTCCCTGATCCCGTTAAATATTCCACGTCAAAAGTCAAGTTATTTAAAAGAAATTTAATGCCATGGATTGTATAACCTTTGATAATGAATTTTATTTATCACTCGATGTGGTATTGGTAGATTTAATTATACTTATTATTCAATCAAAATATTTTTGCTCAGCTTCATTTCTCAGAAATTGAACATCTAGAACGTCGATCTCAAAAATGGAAAACAAATACTGCTATCCTAACCTAAAATTTTTGTGTCACGACACAAATTGCACGCAATAATTTGTTTACATTTATACAAATTTATAGAAATACGTTGCGTAAAGTATAATTAATTGTACTTTTAATTCAATTAAAATGTTCCTATTTCTGAATACCTTTGATTGAGAGTGCATGAATTGAATAACGACCATAAAAACTTTTGGAGTTCCGTACGTCATTTTGAATACCTTTATAGTTACAAACACATAATTCAGCAGACGTACCTTAGACAAATCTTATTATCTTCTGAAATATTATACAGGATACAATAGTACGTTATATTATGAAACTTTAAAATCTCGGCCGACACATATTTGAATGTATTATAAGGCGCCATATTGCCTTTATTAAATGTGGCGGCGTAATTAACTTTTCCAAATTAACTTTGAGCAAAGATGGTAAAGTATTTCGTATTGTTTTTTATCTATTCGATGGAGTATTACTGGAAAACGTTATACTTTTTATTCAATCAAAATATTTCTGCTTTATTTCATTACGAAATACAGAACTATATTTTTTATGATGCGTCAATGTTTTTCCAATGACGTCACCGTCTCTTGGCGCGCAGTAATTTAACACTAATTCGTAACTTATTTCAACTATAATTATTTCTACGTTTATTCTAGGGGTTTCTCACCCCCACAGTGCTGATTCTCGGTTTTGGCAGAATATATATACCAATTTTTGTTGAATTCTGTCCACGCAATAAAATTTGTATTAAGAACATACAAATATACAAACTCTCTGCTTTATTTATTAGATATATGCATTACATAGTAAGATGTGTATCATAAAAATGATTTGCTCTTGACGGTGGCCATATTGAAAAAAATTACTGCAGCAAAATAAGAACAACAACATAAAAAAATCAGGGATGAAGAAAACTGTGCGTGCTGGACAAAAAAATGTAGGAAGCGAGTTGATGAAACAGCGGCAATATCGAATAATGGATGCATAAACATAGATGTGGCGTCATAATAAAATTAGAAAACATCTGAAAATCCAAAAACGCGGACATTGGATAATATAAATGGAAAACCGAGAATGTTTTATTTATCAAAGGTATTTTTGCTAATCTCGCATCTCTTATACGTTAAAGATGACGTCAAAGTCACAAGGATGGCGCCGTCGAAGTCACAGTTTCTGTTCGTCTCCTTTTTTTTTGTAGATTTTGGGCCACTCGTGTTGACAGCTCCACGTTTTGGGTTTCATTTCGTCGTCACTTGACACATATTGGAGATGCTGTTTATCAAGGATGAGGTGGAAAGGGTGCGTCCTCTTGTTTTTGTTAACCCCTGTGCCTAGACAAGAGTAAATCTTTGCGAATTTCAGGTGAGTGGTGAGTAAATAACGTGCATAGTGTTCTGCGACTCTCAGACTTTCTCTGAACAATATTAATTAGACCACCAGAGTTAGCTTCCATTCCATCCCCCAACTGCGCCCTTGAAATGCTAATGGGACCAGCAGTAACAAATTAAAGCAAAATTCTCCGCGAGCGCGCGCTTCGTGGAAAAGGGCCCGCCACAAGGGCACGAGATTCGGCGCTGCTCTGCTGCTCCTATGCCACGTAATTGATAGCCACAATTTACAGAGAGGGAGGGAACGGGAAACTCTGCAATGTGGAACCGGGACAAAGTACATTCGCGTTCTAACGGCAACCCAAACAGCTCGGAGGCGAAATGTCAAAGTTTATAATAAAATAAATGTAGACAACAATGAAGAAGCATTTTTCAAATAAATAAAGAGAAAAATTATTGATCTCCAAGAATAAAGAAAGGTTGTTTAATAATAAATCAATGTAATTTACATATTTCTGAAAGATAAAGCATCCTGTACTTAAGGAAAATTTAGGGAACAATTCTGTAGAAAATATTATAGTTTATGATTAAAAATAAGGACAGAAAATAAGGAAAATAGACACGGAAAATGCCGAAAAAATAGAAAAATTAAAAATGCAGAACTTAAAGAAGAAACATAAGAAAAAATTAATCATTTTAAGTCAACAATTTTTTTCATTATTTTTAAAAATAAATCAACTTAATTGCCAATATTTATGAACGACGAATCATCCTGTACTTAAGAAAATTTGAAGGGAAAAATTCTGTAGATAACATGCAGCTTTAGGTGAAAATTAAGGCCATATAATAAAAAAACACAGACAGAAAATGCCGAAGAAAGATAAAAAATGACAAAGGAGGAATTGAAGAAGGTGTAACATCCCAAACTGCCATCATGTAACATCCCACCGCTGTCATCATGTAACAATCCAGCAGTTGGAAATGGGACGTCCAGATAGATCGTTCACCAACCGAGCTATACCTCCGTTAGCTCACCTGGCTACCGATCTAGAGGATAAAGGAAGAATTAAGAACAGGAAATAGGAAAGTCGGTAACGTGAGGGTTCGGGTTCAACTAATTGAACCTAGGCGTAGTGGTTGGTGTTTCGCTGCACTTCAGTCAAATAAGAGTTGATGAAGAATAAAGAGATTTAATAGTTAGACATAAAATAAAGTAAGACAAACTGGCGGATAGCACCAGGAGTCACCAACCCGTCTGGAGGTTGGATCACGACTGTCGTTCCCAAGAAGCTCTGAACAATTCGAAGACTCCTTTCCCCCTCCCTGATGATTTTAAGTCTCCAATGAGAACTCTTACAGGGTGGAATATTCCTGCTGCCGTGTGAATGTCTGCATAAGGCACTTAAAATGCTGACTTCATTAGTCGCAGCGTTTTTACGGCTGCCTAGGCGGAAGGGGTGAAGATTTATATGGTGGTGCGTATCGTTACTCACTATATCTAAAGTGATGTCTTTAACTGCATCAGCGTTCTTGCAGCTGCGCTCTCTTAGGTCCGCTATGCTGAAGAGACGTTATGATAAGAGGGCACGTGTAGACTATTATATTACAAAGGAAACAAACAAAAAGTTTATTCAAGTCTAGGGGGAAAAAGTTTTTCAGCCATTTTTATTAAATAAATCAGTCTAATTTACAATATTTATGAATGACGAATCCTGTACCCATGGAAAATAGATATAAAAATTCTGTAGATAAATTTACAGTTTAAGATGGTAAATAAGCCCTGAAAATAACAGCGATAGAAAATTTTGAGGAAGAGAAAATTGGATCAATACGAATGTATTTTGGAGTCGACTACATTTTTGGGCCAAATACCTTTCTGATTTTAATTTTCTACGGATGTCCGTGTTACCTATTATTTTATGTCTCAATTTAGTTTTCCTCCGATTTTCCTCCGCATCATTTCACTTTCCATTAAACAATTCTCGCACGTCTTTTTTTCCTACTCCCTACTTACCCCACGATTCAATTAACGCGGCCATATTTTTTCAATGCCGTTAAAGCCAGGAAACAATCTACAGTAAATGGCCTTAAGTCAGCAGTTTCTCTATTGGAATTTTCAGCAGCATACACATGGAGTCGTTCCCCCCTCCCACCCCCAATTTCGTAGTCTCGACTTAAGGGATTTTCAGCTGCAATTTTTAAATCTAATATGGCCGCTGTCTAAGAATGAAAAAAATACATTTGCATTTCAATTGTCTCTGCAGCGTGTTCTCTCTCTCTCTCTCTCTCTCCCTCTATACATATATATATATATATATATATATATATATATATATATATATATTATTCCTTAAGCACGTCGAAATTTTTTCCGCATCATAACTAAATTCTTATTTAATTTTGGCAGTCATGTTTTACTATGGCTGCTGTTAAGAAAGAATTTGTATTGAAGCGATTCATCGATCCGTCCTTGTTTTTTACATAATCACTGTGGCACCTCAACCCCTCCAACCTATCACCGAGTTGCAGCTGTTTTTTAATACTTTTAAATATGTCTGTTGTTCAGGCGCAAAATAATTTATATTAAACACCATTGTTTGTTTTCTCTAGCAGGTCCACGCTTGCTTTTTTTCCTCCAAAACGTCACCAAGGCTCCGTTGCGTCTGTAGTAGCCATTTTACAATATGGCTACAGTTAAATGAAAGAAATAATATTTTCTTTGTTTCTTCAACGTAATTTTTATATTATCTCTAAAACAAGTCTATTTCAACCCCCAATAATTATAACTGAATTTCCCAGCCCCCGTATTTTCTGTTTCAAAAAGCAAATTAATTCGCATAAAACGTTTCGTCGACACATTTTTGCATTATCGTTGTAGGACCCCTTCTTCGATTCCTAGCCGTTATTATGAGACAGAGCAAGACATATTTGTTATTACTATTAAAAGTTTCTTCAACTCGATGTTTTAAATTATCTCTCTATGTTTCTTTATTTACACCACTCCTATGGGATGAATTAGAACTTAAACTGCGTGTTGAATATAATAATTAAACTCAACGACATCTATAATCAGCTGGGTTCGACACCAATCTCGGTTGCTTTCACATTGTTTTTAATGAAACACCCAATCCATCCTCACACCTAAGGGTGCTCCACTCCAGAGTCGAAATGGCGATTGAAATTATACGCAAACAATATCGGGAGACAATCTAAATCTCGTTGATCTCGAAAAATATTTATCCGACGCAAAAATCGGTCGTTTGAGAATGTTTGTAAATTTTCACTCCCGTCCAACCCCGTTCCTGGGGATTAAATGAAAAATTTAATGCCATAATGAAACTCAGAGACTTCCGTAACCTTGGATTTGACTTTAATCTCGGTTGTTTTTGCGTTATTTTCTTGTAACGCTCCTCCACCCCAATATCTAAGCGTGTTCCCCTCTTATGCCGAAAGGTGTTGAAATTATACACAAACATCATAAGGAGAAATACTATTAATGTCGTGACTCCGAAAATACTAATTAGACTCAAATTGCGCCTTTTTGACTTGTTTGGAAAATACCACCTCCGTCCTGACAGCGGTAGTCGGGTCTTAAAAACAAAGTGTTAGTTTTAGTTTCTAAAGGAACACGTGTATAATATTTGGTCAATTTTTCTCCACGTGTGTATATTAGTATGCTTAACATACGCACATTGATTTCCCCTTCCACCCCTGTCATATGGGTAAAAGTAAAACTTAACCGGCAACGGTTACTTTTGCGTTATTTTTATGTAACAACCCACCACGCTAACCCCTAAAACTGCTCCTATTCCATGTCGAAAATGGCATGGAGAAACGCTGTGTATCTCATTGACTCCGAAAAATATATATTAGACGCGAATATCTGCAGTTTATCATGTTTTAAAATTTCCATACCCGTTCACTTCCGCCCATAATTAAACGCAGCGACATTCCTAACCTCGGATTTGACTCAAATAACGATTGTATTTGCGTTATTTTCTGGTTACGACGCTCCCCCTAAGGGCCTTTCCCATGATGTAAGGGGTTGAAATTACACGCATAAAACGTCGGTAGAAATACTATCAATCGGTGGTGGACGTGTCTCACTCCCACAGTCTTTGCTTCCTGGTCGCAACATCTGTACGAAATTTAGTGAAATTTTCTCCATAGGTGTCTGTATGTGGAACATACACACAGACGGGAAATTTTATTTATTATATTTACTCTTAAATAGTTATATATATTTATTATTAATAATTAAATATAAACAGCCTCTCTATAACCTCGGAAAAAGCGTCATGACTTCATTATCATGTGCCTAATTAATCAGCAAGATACAAATATTTTAATCTATCCCCTTCAGCGGTGTGTTAATTCCATGTCCCTTTTCGTGGAAACCAACCCCTCCTTGGGAGCCAACGGAAATCCCAGACTAGAAGGTTGTATTCCATTAAATTTTCTTTCCTTCCGAACCTACCTTGTTTGCTTGACGTCATCAAAGGGTGTGGGAGGTGAATGAAAACGTTTTCCAGGATGTTAAAAGTACAACAGGCAGCAGCAGGAGAAGGCAGCGCCCTCCTCTGGTGAAGTTAATAAGTGCGAAGAAGACTTTGATTGCGTTTGCTTTACGAGGAATCAAGTGTTTTCCCTTCAAGCAGCGGCGGGGGCACCTTTTCTTACTTCCTCAAAGAAACTTTCCTTTAACTCAAAGCGAAAACTTTTCACCACCACCGGGGCCGGCAGCAACGGTGTTCAAACTTTCCACCCTCATCCTACTCTCAAAAGCGAGACAGACAGAAGGAGTTTAAGTTTCGTGAAAGGTGGGAGAAAAATCCTGGGTGCTTCAAGAACCAAGTTTTCAGAGACGACGACGGCCTAAATCAATTGTGGTTTACATGGGAAAGAGGGTGAGAAAAGCACGGGCCGAATAGCTTCAGAAAATGTATTGGATAACTGCAGGTGAATTACCGATTCATACGCCGCCGGAAAAGTTTTTCTCAATCCATGACGAAGGCAAAGTTACAAAAGAAAAAAGAGCAGAGACGCATTAGTCGACGAACGTGGGTTGGGACGAAGAGGAAATCTCTTGAACAAAATAGAATATGGCCCAAAGAATATTTAATACTATAAAAGACTTTTCCAATCACGTTATAAACTCATTAATAGTGGCTATAATTTAAATTTATTATTTAAAACGTGAAAATGTTCTTAGACTGGCGTTTTAGCTTCGTTCTTTGAGCCTAGAGATACAATTTTTGACGGAAAAATAAACTATATTTAAATAATTAATATATTTGTGTTGAATCTTTTCTCTTTTTTATTGATATACAGAGAAATTTTTAATCCAAAAACTTTACAATTGTTATACATAGTTGACATTAACATGTTAAAAATAACTTGACGAAATTTAGTTACTTCCTGAGCAGAGTAGTAGCAGAGGAAGTTAAGAAATTTTTATTTTGCTGTGGTTGAGAGGTTAATTTTCCGTTCCTTTTTAATTTTCTGTAGTAGATTGAAGTGGTAGTTTTAATTAGGGGTTTTTGGGTTGAGGGAATATTTAGGTCATTGTGGATTCTAACCATTTCTCTTGATTCATTTGTATACGAAAATCAGAAAAATCTCTGATAAAAGTGCCTTTTAGAGGTGGCGAGGGAAGCGAGGAAAACAGATGAAGGACGATTTCCTGTCATCCTAAATGATTCTATTGTTTTTTAACGGACGATAGAAAAGAAACTAACTGAGTCCGTAATTGAATTTTCTACGTATATGAAGCAACAATGTAAATCTTTTTTAACTTCTACATTTTTTTACATTTTTCCAATATGGCTGCCGTCGATATGAAAAATAATTTGTATTAAACGTTTCTTAAACCCGTGTTCAGAAATTATTTATCACCATATCGTTGAAATTTCATTTAATTATTAGTGTTGAACGATTCCACTAAAAGATATTTCCGTACTTTTTAACAACGTAAGTGGTGCTGCGGGGTTGCCTACATTCGTTACGGAAAATAAAGCTGGGTTATTATATATATATATATATATATATATATATATATATATATATATTGTGGTTTATATATATATTAAAGCAGGATCTCTTCTCTGATTCATTTGTATACGAATAGCTGAAAAGGTTTTGTTTGTATGTCACATCTGTGCCTCGCCTATTAAAGTTTCTGTAGAGTGAAAAAGATAAACGAAGAGTGCCTGTTCTCTTACAGGGTTCATTTTAGTTTCACCAGGCGATGGAAAACAAACTAATTGACTGATTGTGTAATTGAAGTGTCTACAAATATGAAGAAACGAAATGCAGTTGTTTGTGTTCTACATTTCTTCTCTCCTCGTACTCGAGTGTCGACATGACATTAAAAGGAATAAATCGTAGTATTGTAGAAGTTAAATTTTCTTTCGACGCTTTTACCATAAAAGGAGCATTTATAGAAAAACGACGATATGAATTTTAGGTTAATTTGGACAACTTTGTAACGTGTAGTCGACATAGAATCGTCATATAACTGGACCAAATTCCTACAGGATTACCCGTAGAATGGACACGTTTCCTGTTGGATACGCGGAGAGGAAACCGACGTTTTCTACGTTTAGATTTATAGAGAAATGGATTATAAATTATAAAATAATTGGTTATTTTGATATATATTTTATTAAAATAATAACCAAATTTTTTATGTATATAAGATTTTGTAAATTGTAAACGTTTTAAATGAATATATTTTTGTTTTCGTACATGAATATGGCTAAACTACCGGCCTAAGGCTTCTTGGATTCAAAATTAATAATAAGATATTTTAATAATGGAGTTTTAAGTTATTTATTGATACTGAATAAAAACCTGTGGGATTGTATTACATAAACATAAAATTAAAAATCAGTCATATGAAATTTATATTCCTTGAAGAAAAGTTTATGTTATATCTTTCTTATATTTTGCATATCTCATACAAGTGTCTACATGTGGAAGGCGAAAATTAAAACTGTACGTTTTTTTAAGTTCCTTTACATTCATCTACCGGATGATAAACAGATAAATGTTGTGATACCTTCTCTGATTGAATTGTCAACGGAGAGTGAAAAACGAGATTCTTATGACAGCTGTCTTTCTTCTTTACTTCGTTGATTTATGTAAGTTCTCTACGGAAGAAGAAACCGAGAAACTTCCCTCCATCCCCTAAAAAACTGGATAAAATCTCCAAACCAGTCGATTCCAATGAGTTTCAAAAATCCCAGACTAAATAAATTGATTCCCTGCAGAATTAATTCATTTTGTTTAATCTCTAACTATTAGCTCATTCGTTTCAAATTAATTTCTAATTCAATTTTTTTAATGGACTATGTACCTCGCTGCGGAAAGCCTGCGCAGAGGAAAAAAGAGAGGAAAATACATATTTTTCATTTCAGTAATTAATATAATATTATTTTCCCCTACAGAGAGAGTATCACTGACAAATCATAAATATATTGGATTTTTTAACCGATTAAAATTCCCCAATACGAATAGTAATTTAGGACTCCATATTCAATGTCAATAGATAAAATAAATTTTTATGTGTTCACAGAGGGCCGAAAATTAAGCTGCAGACAGATATAAACGTATAATATCTCTGGGAACTTTAATAATTTACAACAAAATTGCAAAACAATTTTATAATATAGATTGTTTCATTCATCAGTAAGCTCTTTGTATGAGCCACAAAAAATATCCGCTTTTATTTCTTCATTATAAATAAATTTTCTTTAAATTGGTTAGGAATTTAATTAATACTTACCAAAATTCCGGAATCGGTTTCTTCAGATCTGTAAAATACAAAATAATAATTTAACTGGGAGAAAAATATTTAATTTAACTACTTAAATATATCAATATTGTTTTAGTTGTATAATTTCTTAATCTTACTTGGTATTTTTATTAAATATATTCTTATGAAATTGAAACAATATTTACATCAGTTCCGTACAAAACTATCTTATAGTTTGTTTAACAGGATCTAATTGTCAGGAGAGACTTAATTCAAATTCAGTCCAAGACTAATTAGTGGTGATGTTTAACTGTTCCTATGAAGAATATGGCTTCAAGGGTGTGATTTAGGTCAGACTTTAAAAACTGTAATTGTGAAATTAATTTTCAATTAATTGATAGAGATTAACCTAAAAAATTAATTTAGTCCCAGTTCTATTTTATTATATCTTTTAACTTATTTACGTTATATGGAAGATTGTTAAATATAGTAAAATACAATTATAATTATTTTGGTGTAATGAAACGAGTAATTTCATAAATTTTAGAATCTTTGGGTTAATATACAGGAATATTAATAGGAATAAATTGAAAAATTGTAATAAATGAGATATATTGTTAGTATTGTAATGAATATTTAATTGATAATACCAGTCATGAATACTCATTTAAAGATCTTCTAGGTTGTATAATTGGTCACAGATTGTACAGAAATGTAAAATAATTTATAATAATGTGAATAATTTAAGGCTTAATTCAATATAAATCAATTAATTGATAGATATGAAGAAAAATTTAAATTAGTTCATTTTTAATTTTATTTATAATGTTTCCTGTAAGTTTATTAGATATAGTAAAACCCAATTATAATTGTGTAATTAAAAGAGAAACTTTTTAATTTAATAAGTTGTTACTTGTATTAAGGAAAACAGGATTATATTAAAAAATTATTTACTGAAGTGTATTGTTAAAACTAATAATTTAATTAAAAATATTTATTGTAATTTTTGGATGATTTTACTTAAATTTATTAATCAGAGATTTGGCAAAATCTATAGAATATTCTAATTTTTGGAATTTAAATTACATATTTTATATTTTGGTTAGTTTTCGGAGTTGTTATTTCTAGTATAAAACATTATTAATATTATAATACAAGTGTATGGACGATATTATTGAAATTTTACGACAGATACAAGGGTTTTAAAATTTACATCGTCTCCATTCACCAGTTCCTATGTTTAGTGCCTTCGAGAGTATTCTTGATCCATATGGACAGACTAACAACATTTATGAAAGGGGAGCCATAAAACTTCCGAGCGCCATCGGCGGCGTTATTACAACAAAGGAGTATGGGGGATGGTGGTGGTGGGATATTATGACAGGGATTTAAGGTTGGAAGACATCATAGTTTGATTGCCCACTTTTGTTTTTTTCTCACCACAATAGGGAAAGACGTGGATGTGTGGAAAAAAGAAATAGTCCCGTCGAACACCAAGACAGAGAAGTTCTGGGGATCTTTTGTTTGAAATTCACTTTGTTACAAGCAGTTTTAGAAACTTTACCACTTATTGGCCGGGACTGTCAGGTAATGATGGTGAATGTCTGGCAAGCATTGGTATTCTTTGGAATGAGTAACAAGTAAATAAATTTATAATAAAAGTTCTGACATTGCAGATGTTTGGGGATGGAGGGAGGATGTTCAAAAAATAAAGTTCCACCTTTCATTAGTATTGAAAAACTTTGGTCTCATAAACTTCAACTAAACGGGGGTGCCTGTGATAAAAAACTTTGTTAAAGTAAGAAAACAAAAGAGTGATTTCATATCCCTCCCTTCCACTTCTTCGTTATGTTAGTCTTCCAGTAAAACTCTGTTATTTTAAGTTTCCCACTATAAAACCTTAAATTTGTTCAGATTATTTTGGAGAATAAAAACAAAGATAAATTTTAAGAACTACCAAGTATTAACCGAATATAGCACTTAATGATTATTAGAAAATTAGTTTGGGAAATTATAAAAAAAAAATTGGGAGATTCATTTCGTTTTACCCAGTCACTACGAAAAGAACTCTTAAAATGAAAGAACAAACGTGACTTTTGACTGAGGGAACCGCATATCTACTTAACTGAATGTTGGCGTATTGGATCATATTTTTAACTGAGGGAGCCGTATAGATATTTTAACTGCCGTTCGAACTTTAGCAAGCTGTCTTATTACAGACTTTGATGTGTTCCAGCAGCCTAGTTTGCAAGACGGCCGGGCTTAATTTTCGAGGTTGTCACCTGGCCGTTTCTGCGCGCAACCAGAGACCGTCCTGGTAATCCTGACTTTGAGAGGCCGTCATTACCGTTCGTGTGACGTAAACAACTTCTTAACCATGTTTTTCCCTCCGTTTACAGTGACTATAAAAAGTTTTGGTTTCCACCGAAAGGCCCACAACAGGACCCTGAGCTACGATTTTTGTATATTTTTAGCATTTATATATATATATATATATATATATATATATATATATAAATTAATTCTCTGACCCTTAATATTTAACTACAATAATTTTCCAAATAAGCGAAGTTTATTACAAATATAGTCATGTGCATTTTTGGTTTTAAAAAAACAAATCTGTTATTAGGTCATTACAAGAATAAAAACTGTAAGGACTGGAGGCTGCAATTTTCAGTTAAAGTATGTGTACTTGATGATTAACTGTCAAATTTTGTTTGTTTAGCGGTACAAATTCTTAAAGACAATGACGGCAGACTCTTTGTTGCGAGCTGCTTTGACTGGCTGAATTCAGTCTGGCGGATATTGTGGTCCAGAGAGGGAGCAAAATTTAAGAGTACGAACAGCGTAGCCCAAGCTTAAAAATTCAACTGAGAGACTTATGTGTTTTAAAAATCCAAGTAAAAAGGTCTGGACGGAGAGACACGTTATAAAAACCGGAAAGCTGAAACAAAAAGTTTCGCGCCACGTTCAGATACATATGAGTACCGAAATAACATTTTTCCGTATAAAGACATAGAGAAATAATACGTCCAATTGTTGAGCGGAGGTGCGGCTTATCGAGTTCCCGGAGAAATAATACAAGAACTACAACCGTGTGTTTTGACCATGATGTGTAGAATCAGTGATTAATGGCCTTTTTAGTTAATTGTGTCCCCAAGCTGCGAAAACTAAGTCTGGTACCAGCAGGACATTTGTAAGTACAAACCAAACTAATTAAATTCTGTAAACGGTAATTAAGGGTATTAGTCAGATTTTGTTCTTTTAATTTTTAGTTAGATTTCGTATTCCGTCCGTTTCTATTTGGTTGAATTGTTAATTATTTAATTTATAATTTTTGATTGTTCTTACTTATCCAACTCTGTTAAAGACCCTGAGAAGAAGAGTTATTAAATTTGATTGTTTGTGAAATATAAAAGATTGTATTTTACTTTGAACGCCACAAATTATAAATAAAAAATATTTTTTTGTTAATTTTGAAATTATTGAATTCGGCGTGCCAACCTAGGAAAAATAATTTATAAAAAAGAAAATTAACACCTGTTAAATTAATCTATTGCAAATTAAAAGTTTTTTATCATGATCATTTTTTTAAATAATTCCTTTAATTAACCTTTATTTTTGCTCATTACATTTTTGGTTCCACAACGTGTAGCAATTGAATAAATTATTTATTTTGCTCATTACAATATATACTTGTTAATTAAATACAGTTACAAAAATAAATTTTTAATAAGGAAGATAGCCAAATACAGACAATATAAGTGATAATATAAATATCACACAACGTTTCTTTGCTCCTTGTCCCTTTCTTTTGGTGCTTAGAAGAGCCTAGAGCGACACAACTGCACTCGACAGTTGACAAAAGTCAAAAGGACCTGAATTTATTTCAAGAAAAAATTGTCCTGGCGAATATGATGACGTCATCGAGAATTACGCCCGTGACGGCTTATGTCTTAAAAATGGGAGTGTTTAGATCTTCGTAAAATAACTTGGGAATTTGAAACAACAAAAAAGCAACAACGCTTCGGTAAATTATCGTTAAATAAGCAACGTCGCAGTTGAAGTGAGGTAGAGGAAGTGCATCGCTGTAAAGCTTGCCGTATTGCAGTATAACAAGACGGTGGTGGTGGCCATCTTGATTTGGAAGTGTCGTTAGATATGGATTTGGCAATACCATTACCTGAATAACGTCGTCGTCTTTTGAGTTTTATTGGCTCCTGAGCGAGGAAATATCTGATTAGATCGTATAAG
Source organism: Zhengitettix transpicula (assembly GCA_037074705.1). Classification (NCBI taxonomy): domain Eukaryota; kingdom Metazoa; phylum Arthropoda; class Insecta; order Orthoptera; family Tetrigidae; genus Zhengitettix; species Zhengitettix transpicula. The sequence goes on from CM073594.1 coordinate 68,743,856, forward strand.
ATGGGGAAAACCACTCCGTCTCTCTTGGGACAGACAGAGAGAAACGAAAAACATATATATATAAGAGATATTATGAACGTCATCTCGGAAGTTATTAGTTCTGGTATCCACCGTCCGGGACTCGTCAATATCAGTGGATGATATTGGCAGTCTGTGAGTAATTCACTTTGCCCTTATCATGTGCTCTGCAGATTAAACAAGCTTCTGCAAGACGACATTATTACTTTCCAAAGACAACCTCAAGTTTTATTTTCACGTTCAATTTGGGTCACGTAAATTAAGGAATAATAAAGACTCCGATTACTGCGGACGGGAAACGAAAGGTCGTCGGGGGAATTTTTTCTGTCCCAAAAATTATTCAACCTTTTACTAATTCCCTTGTAAAACTCAGTATTAGTCTGATCATAAGACATGGCAAAAAATTAAACTGGAAACAGGAAGATACATGAAAAGCTCAAAATATATTTAATTATAAAATAACTGAAGAGGCGTAAAACAGGAAGGAAGAAGGAAAGAAAGACATAATTAAAATAATGAATGAATTAATGAAACAAAAAGGCAGTAAATAAATTGAAAAAAGGAAGAAATAATGAAAGAAATATGGAGAAAACAAAGAAATAAAGAAATATGGAGAAAACATACAAAAGGAAATATGGATGAAAAAACCAAAAAAGGAATATAGAGAAACAAAAAAAGAAATATGGAGAAAAGAAACAAAGGAATAAGTATATAGAAAAGAAAGACAGAAGTATACAGAAAACAAAATATTAAAAAGACAGAAAGACAACCGGAACGAAAGAAATATGGAAAAAACATAAAAGAAAGCACAAAATAAACACATATAATAATAAATACGAAAGAAGGCATGAAAAAAGTATGAAGAAATCAAACAAACAAAGAAAAAACAGATATATTTAGAGGAAAGTAATAGAGAGAGAGAGAGGGATTAAGGGAGAGTGAAAGAAACAAATGACGAACTACAGAGTAACAAATGAAAATTGAAAGGACAACATAAGCAAATAATCAAATTAAATAAAGTAAGCCAATATGAGTGGGAAATAAAAGAATGGAAATGTTTTTAAATATTAAAAACACCGCCGGTTTTTGGATTTTTTAAAACTCGTTTATTTTTCTGCTTTGAATGTTTTTGGAATTCAAAAGTTGTTATGTACTAATATAAGGTGGGGATGGTTTTGAAATTATTTTCTAAAATAACAGGGAAATAAGCGGAAAGAAAAAATTAAAATAATAAATCAAACATTTCTCTTTTGTAGATTAATAATATGAGGAAAATTAAATCAAAGATTTTCGAGTCGAAAATCATTTACTTCCAAGATTTATTTATTTCCCATGTAGACATTTCTCTCAATGCAACAATTTAACTTAAAAATGGGAAAACCTTTATTTTGGTGCCTTGGCTATTCACGTCATTTTCCGATTCCAGTCTCCATTGTATTTCTGTATTCAGAGAATAGATTTTTTCACATCACATCCAACAATTATTTAATTTTCAGACTTTAATTTTTTAGTTTCCATAAGGCTAATATTTGAATGGCAATAACTTGAAAATAAGTAACATAAATACCAAACTCCAAAGGAAATCCGTGGTTTCAGTGTTGAATTTATTATTTTATCGATATTTCTCCTATCAGTTTGACAAATTACAATTAAAATCCGCCCTCCCCCCACCCATTAGGACCGGGAAAGGGTAAAAGATTATTCCTTCTTTCTTTATCGCTCTGAGATTTATTTCTAGTCGTGTAACTGATCACTTTCCTTCCCTTAAATTGGTCTCTAATCTTCCTAAAGATCTTCTCGTCGCTCCAAACGCATCAATTTGAGAGAGATAATTGGTGAGAAAGAGAAAAGGAATGGGGTTGGAGGGAAACGGCGGCTTTAAGCAATCAAAGATCTCCAGAAGATATTCCGTTCGGAGTCTTTCACACGATACGATATAACTTTAGATGATCCAATAGTTCATTAATATTATCTCTTGACAAAATCCGGGATAATTATGCACTGCAAATGAATTTAGACGCTGACGCTCATGTTCGTGGGACTTAAAATCTGATTGTTCTGTCTGGTTGCAGTTAGACTCTTTGAAAAATTAGCTTGTCGGGAAACATGAAAACAAAAGAGCAACTGAACAGAGAAGAAATAGACGACGAATAGATACATCGGAAAGCAATTGCACACTAGTAACTTACAAATATGTAAATGTCAAAGAAAAACCGGACTCCAAAAGTAAGTAAAGTCTTCAAAGAAACATTTTTTAGGACAACAGGCTACATGAGGGTGATCAAACATTGGGCAACTCCCCTTTAATAGCATAGGAAGGGATTATAAAGGGGGAATGCGGAAGGGTAGTGGAAGGTAGCTAAGGGTTAATTAGGGCCCCCGGGCTATGGTCTATGGCATTCGTCTAAAGAAATGCAGGGAAAACGTTAGAAAAACCTGCATCGGGTAGGTCGGGCATTAAAGATAGCCCCTTCGTATCTCTCCTACAAGGTTCTGCCTGCGAGAGTTCTTCACAAAGAAACTTTTGTTTTAAGACAACAGGCTACATGAGGGTAATCCACGTTGGGCAACACCCCTTTAATAACATAGGAAGGGATTTGAAAGGGGGGATGCGGAAGGCTAGAAGAAGGTAGCCATGGGTTAACTAGGGCCCCCGGGCTATGGTTTAAGGATCCAACCCTGCATTCGCCTAAAATTAATTCAGGGAAAACCCTAGAAAAACCTGTATGAGGTAGTTCGGGCATTGGCTACTTGTCCCACGCCCTTCCGATAGCGGGAGAGGAGTTTGCTGTGGGGACGCAGCATTCCCTTCTCCGTACCTCGATCAGTTTAGGAGGCAGCTGGCCGACTATTCCAATAAGAATAGCGGACAACCCTTACCGTATGCCCAAGGTCTGTGTCCCCGGAACATACACCTTTATAACAGGTCGATTTGTACATTATCAGAAAAACGTGATCAGTTCTTTATTAAACTACATTATCCGAAATTTTTGATCAGTTATTTGATTTTGATTTCTACCCACTTCCATATTTCGTATTGACATAAAGAGTGTATAATATTTTATTTCTACATGGTAATGAAAAAAGGTATTGTTTTTTAAAGTATAAACGTAATGTTACGTATTTTTTTTTAGCAGACCTAGACTACGAGATGCTTTTTTCATTTGTGCCAACATGAGTAATAATAAAAGAGGATGACATGACTGGAATAAAATAAAAACCGTAACCTTTCAGGAAAGTTGCACATCAAACGACGTGGAAAAAAAAACCCGCGTAGTGACACAACTGATAAATAATACAAAGTATGGATTTAAGCTGGTCAAGCTTATTGAAGAGAGACGAAAAGAGCGGGGCTTAACGGAGACTTTCCTTTTGATTATGAACGAGGCTAAAGCCAAAAATCCCCGGGCCCGCACTCCCCCCCCCCCCCCCGCCACTCCAACAACCCCCTAGCTAATGGCAACGGCGTTCATTAGAGACGAGCTGCCACCATTTTTGCGATGAATATGTGCTTAAAACCAGACCAAGGAAGTTAAGTTTCAAAAAGGCAGAGAACTAAAATCGTCGCTGACTAAGAAGACGGGGGGGGTTCTTTCACTAACTTACAGTTGGCATCAATGGATTTTCTGCCTTACATAATTCATGACCGACGATGGTGAGTTTCCAAAGTCACAGCCATTACAGGCTGACGTGGAACGGTTCTTTTAGGAAATTACAGTTGGCAGCATTGACTGAGTTACTATTTCTTCCAACTTTTATTTTCACAAACAGGAAATCAATTTATTTATCAATTTCTTTCCGGAAAAAAAAACACTGTAACTTTTGTGGGTAATCTATAATCTGTGACAATTAATGTCACGACTACGTAAAGAAAGGAATATTTAATATAAAATAATTAGGACGACAAGGATTTCCTTTGTGAAGAGAACAAATAATTTTTTTAAATAAAATTCTGTTTATGTGACGTAATCCACATGACGTCTTCTTGAAAATGAGTCTTTTTTGGCTAGAAGAAACTGTGTAAATGTATTTAAAAAATAATTATTATTGCGGAAATCAGAGGGGTTCATTTTAAGGTTGATTCTTGTGTATCTTTTATCACTTTTGCTATTTTCAAAATTAATTTCTTTTTGAGTTATTAATACGTTAAAGTAATATTAACGGACCTGTTCATGCGTTTTGGCAGTCGAACGCGATTCCTGCCACCCCACAGCGAACCCCTCTCCCGCCATCGGAAGGGCGTGGGACAAGTACCCAATGCCCGACCTACATGATGCAGGTTTTCTAGGCTTTACCCTGCATCACTTTTATCCGATTTGCCGGGTAGGGCCCTAGTTAACCCTTGGCTACCTTCCTCTACCCATCCGCATCCCCCTTTCCGCCCTTTCCCATGTAATAAGAAGGGAATTGCCACTATGTGGATAACACCATACATAGCCTGTCTACACCTTCTCCTTCTCTCCGTTTTTGAACTAAGATTCCCACAAGCCAGGGCACCTTATCGTGTTTTGAGAGGTGCATTTTGTAGGGTCACAGACCTTGGGACTACGGTAAGTGTTGTTTCCATTGGAACAGTCCGCCAACTGGCTCCTAAACTGGTCGAATCCCGGATAAGGAAATGCTGCGTCCCCACAGAAAACCCCTCTCCCGCCAGCGTAAGAGCGTGGGACAAGTACCCAATGCCAGACCTAACTGATGCAGGTTTTCTAGGGTTTGTCATGCATTCCATTCAGGCGAATTGCCGGGTAGGATCCTTAAACTATAGCCCACGGGGTCCTAGTTAACCCTTGGCTATCTTCTTCTAGCCTTCCGCATCCCCCCTTTTAAATCCCTTCCTATGTTATTAAAGGGGAGTTGCCACCATGTGGATTACCCTCATGTAGCCTGTTACCTCCCCAAAAAAATAATACATCACTTTGATATTGTGAACGTTCGGACGCCGCCAAATTTTTAGTTTCAGGAAGTTGCCAAACCTATATTCACGCAGTCGTCATTGAAACTGATAAACAGGTAACTACTTTAGGGACAACATCGAGAAGATGTAGATCATGGTTCTTTTCAAAGATATCCTATGCCCAGAGAGCTCTGTGGAAGGCTACATTTATGGATGCTTTCACATCTCACTGGTTTTTTTTAACTAAGGTTCCCACATGCCGAGGCACCTCGGCCTGTTTTGAGAGGTGTATGTTCCGGGGTAACAGACCTTGGGCATACGTTAAGAGTTGTCCGCCATTACTATTGGAATAGTCGGCCAGCTGCCTCCTAAGCCGGTCAAGACACGGTGAGGAGAAAGCTGCGACCCCACAGCGAACTCCTCTGCCGCCATCGGAAGGGCGTGGGACAAGTACCAAATGCCCGACCTACCTGATGCAGGTTTTGTAGGGGTTTTCCCTGCATTACTTTTAGGCGAATTGCCGGGTAGGATCCTTGAACCATAGCTCGGGGTCCCCAGTTAACCCTTGGCTACCATCCTCTACCCAACCGCATCCCCCCTTTCAAATAGATTCCTATGCTATTAAAGGGGAGTTGCCACAATGTGGATTACCCTCATGTAGCCTGTTACCCTAAAAAAAACCTCTTTCTGATGTGGATTTTTCAGATAATAAATTTTCCAAAAAATCAGAATTTCTGATCTAGTCTTATATTTTTCCTTTATTCATTTTGTTTGCTCAGAAAATATTTTCTTTCAATTATGGACCTTATTGCGTATATTACACCTTAACATTATTTACTGTCTGTAATTAGAAATCTTATCTAATTATTAGTTTTTTATAATTCTGGGTTTTTCCTTACATATCTATTGTCCACATCTTTGATATTTAAATGTGAAAAATTTAATATTAGAACGTCATTGTAACGATCATTTCAAATATAGGTATTTATTTAAGTATATAAAGTCTGGGATATTCATCAAAAATCCGCTTTTCATAACTGGATTTTTTCTAAAAAAAATAACTTCTCAGCCAAAACGAAATGAATCTCTGGCTGACACAGACAATTTTAATTCAGATTTCTCTGCCAAACCCCTCACAAAATACAGTCTGTTGATCAAACTACATTATTCGGTAAACGTACCAACAGTAGCTTCAATATTGTTTATCTTTGTCCGCAGTTGCCATTTATTAGATAGATACTCCATTTGTAAATATATCGCTGAAACAACATTTCTATCTCTGTTTGTAGCTTGGAAACGGAAATTCTCCCATCAACCGGACAAACGTCCATTTATAATACTTGCCAAATGGCATTAAATTTCAGTCACAACGTTGATAACTACCGAGGTTCGTAAAGAATGCGTTTCCACCTTTTTTGTAAAAAAAAACGCTGAATAAATCAGGATGAAATCAAATTAAAATAAAAATACCACAATTTTTTGTAAAAAAAATAGGAGCTAAAGTGAAATGAAACTAAAATCCCAAGTATATTTTTTAAAAAACTGAAAAATTGGAGTGAAAGTGAAATAAAACTAAAAATACCACGTTTTTGGTAAAAAAAATGTGAAAAAATCGGTGTAAAAGTTAAATAAAATTAAAATAACACCTTTTTTGTAAAAAAATCGTTGAATAAATAGGGGTTAAATTATATTAAATTAAAAATACTTCGTTTTTTTGTAAAAAAAACAACAAAAAATCGGGGTGAAAGTGAAATGACATTAAAAATACCAAGTTTATTTGAAAAAAAATCGGGGTGAAAGGGAAATAAAACTAAAAATACCACTTTTTTTAAAAAAAACTGAAAAAATTTGAATAAAAGTGAAATAAAACTAAAAATACCAAGTTTATTTTTAAAAAACTAAAAAAATTGGGGTGAAAGTGAAATAAAACTAAAAATACCACGTTTTTTGTAAAAAAAACCTGAACAAATCGGTGTAAAAGTTAAATGAAATTAAAAATACTACATTTTTTGTTAAAAAACGCTGAATAAATCGGGGTTGAATTAAATTAAAATAAAAATACAACGGCATTTCTTAAAAAACTGAAAAATCGTTGTGAAAGAGAAATAAAACTAAAAATACCAAGTATATTTTGTAAAAAAACTGAAAAAATTGGAGTGAAAGTGAAATAAAACTAAAAATACCACGTTTTTTTGTAAAAAAACCCCTGGAAAAATCGGGATGTAAGTTAAATGAAATTAAAAGTACAATGTATTTCATAAATATGAAAAAGAATTTAGTTTTAAGGTAAGCCAAAAGACTCAGAACCACCACAACATACAATCTATATAAATTTTTTACTCTCATTGTAATGATTTCTAACATATATTTGCTTCTGATTATAATTCAGACTTTTAATCTTTAAATTTGTCTAATTGTTATAATTATTATTATTCTTTTTTAAAAATTTTTTTACTTAATATTATAATGATAATTAATATTCTTCTACAATTTTCATTTTCATTATAATTATCCTTAAATTTTTTATTGTAATTATTCTGAATGTATTTTCCTTCTAACTATTAATAAAATATTCTCCTTCAACTTTCACTTTTCATTATAAATATTCTTAATATTCTTCTTCATCTTCTTCTCTTCATTATACTTATTCTTAATGTGTTTTTCATTTTCTTATTATCATTAAAATATTCAACTTTTTAAAAAAATTATTATTATTTTAATGATCTCCTTCATCTTTTTTATTATGTTTTTTCATTATTAATCTTAAATTCTTAAACTTTTTCATTTCATTATAATTATTCTAAATGTTCCCCTTATTATTTTAATTATTCCTAATATCTTCTTATGAAATGTTTTTCTCTTTATAGTTATTTTACATTTTCAACGTATTTATAATTTTTGGGGCCTGAAAAAATTTTAACATTTAGTATTTAATATACGTTATATTACGTCATAGCAAAGGAGGTAAATATCTGAGATTTGTGAGCAATTTAAGATGATAATTTATTTTTTTGTTAGTTACACGAGAACAACTGACCACTTTAATTGTTTTATATTACTACGACGAGGGAAAATGTACGTATAGTGTCTTACATCTTTGGAGCCGTTTGATAGTCACAAGGGATCGTGGAAATCAGATAAATTATTCAGGCAAGATTTTTCTCCTAATTTATTCCACGTAGTATGAAAGATAATGCACGGTTTTTTTTGTCAGTAATTGTCCGCGAGTTAGAAGTAATCTAATCGATCTTACAGAGGACATTACCCTTCTTTATAGACTACCCGCTGTAATTACTCGTCTTAATCTTTCAGGTTCTCTGAGGCCGTATACTTTATTTGTATTTAAGTTGGAAATTTATTGGATCAACGATACCTACATTTATTTAAATTTCCTTTCTGATCGCTCTACTTCCAAGCTCCGTTTCGCTTGTAGAACTTCTCCGGAACTATTTAACAAGTCAAGGGTGAGTAAATTGTTGTTTTGTTTCTCTGTAATTACGCCCATATTTTTCATCTCTCTCTCTCGCTGTCTCTCTGTGTGTATGTGTGTGTGTGTGTATGGGTTGTATTGTAATGGCGGCGCTCTCAGATTATTTTTTTTTCCCCCGCAGTGCATAACTCGGGAGACGTTTTATTGCTTGCGGATTATTTTCCTTTCCGCCATTGTGCTGTGTAGCCGCGGACAACAATGGAGCAACTAAGACTTTATATACAACAGTCACACGGGTTGGGATGGGGTGAGGACAGGGAGAAAAGTACCACACACATTCTCTCCACTACACCCGCTAAATTACAACGGCTACGTACGGCGCCGCCATACTTGTTCCTACAATAATATAATCAGTTAATAGTCCCAGACGATGTAAGAAGGAGAAAGCGTAACGGCGACGTTCTATTGTCAAAGGAGGCTTCTATAACGATTTGAAATATCTCACACTCGACATCAGTTTTTTCTTCCTAATCCGAACGATTCACAATGCAAAAACGATAATATATTTATTTTTATGTACCTCTGTTTTTTGAAAAACTGAAATATATTATTTAACACATCGTTGAAGTTTTTTTGAAAAAAAATCATCACGATTCAATACCACGATTTTCTCCTTTATCATAAGATATATGCAACCACCATTACCCCATTTTCGTCGCCAGAAGCTAAACTTGATGTTTTCCTTGAAACAAAATTATGTGTTTCGGCTATTTTAATAAGATATATTTTTAAAAGAAACAGAAATTCTGTATTTAATAAAGCGATAATATTGTTTTTAAAAATATACGAAAAACAAATTATTTACCCGGACGTAAGTGTATCTTGACGTAGTCCTTGAAATTAAAAAAAAATCCTTTGAGTAAAAGAGTTTGTATTTAAAAAATAATAATAAAATATACAGAATTAATTTACAGGCTAGAATTGAACACTGCCTGAAAATTTATTAATCAATATAATGATTTATGGCCAATCAAGCGAGAAACATTTATAAAATGAGTTGATTAGTATAAGTTAAAAATCAGATTCGAAAATAGCCAAGGAAGTGAGAAAAATTTAGTGCTAAATTAAATATCAGACAACGACTTTTCTTCAATGCTTGTATATTTCGTCAGGTGATTCGTGCACACGGTTTGTCCTTCCGGCTCTTGCGGGTTTTATTTTTAATCACCTGACGAAAACAACAAGGATTGCAGAAACGTTGTAGTGTCGTAATAAATTTTATCTTTTATTTGGCTATTCAATTATCTAATTAGTATATTATTAAAACAGACGTTTGATTTTACATAATAAAAAATTAACATTTAATAAACAACATTTCGGTTGGAAATTTAGGTAGAGATAAACCTCAGATGTGTTTTATACGTAAGCAGTATACGGAGGCCTAACAGATAATTATAATAATATCTCTGACTCGGCATTAGTTTTTCTTTCTAATCACGAACGATTCTCAGAATCTTTAGGTATATATAAACATTCCCCAAAGTCAAATGAAGAAGAAGGTGTAGACAGGCTATGTATATGGCAACTCCCCTCTTATAGCATAGGAAAGGGAGTGAAAGCGGGGATGCGGAAAGGTAGGGCAAGGTAGCCAAGGGTTAACTAGGGCCCCCGGGCTACGTTTTAAAGATCCTACGCGATAATTCGTCTAAAAGTGATGCAGGGAAAACCATAGAAAAACCTGCATTAGGTAGGTCGGGCATTTTGTACTTGTCCCACGCCCTTCAGATGTCGGGAGAGGGTTTTTCTGTGCCTGGACCACTTTAGGAGGCAGCTGGCCGACGTTTTCCAATGGGAAGAGCGAACAACTCTTACCGTATGCCCATTTTTATTTTTTATTTTTAAGGGCAACAGGCTACTTGAGGGTAATTCACATAGTGAAAACTCCCCTTTTATAGCATAGGAAGGGATTTGAAAGGGGGGATGCGGAACAGTAGCGGACGGTAGCCAAGGGCTAACTAGGGCCCCCAGGCTATGGTTTAAGAATACTACCAGGCAATTCGCATAAAAGTGATGCAGGGAGAACCCTCAGAAAAACCTGCATGAAGTAGGTCGGGCATTAGGTACTTGTCCCAAGCCCTTCCGTTAGCGGGAGAAGAGTTTGCTGTGGGGACGCAGCATTCCCTACTCCATTCCCGACCAGGTTAGGAGGCAGCTGGCCGACTATTCCAATAGGAATAGCGGACAACTCTTACCGTTTGGTCCCCGAAATTAATTACACAAAAAAAAATTATCAACGCTAAATACTTTCGAAATGTATATTTAAACTTCCAAGTATTAATTCAATGCCTCTTTTATAGGTCGACAAGGAAGAAAATAATTTAAACATTGTTGACAGTCATGGAATTGATATACTTTGATCAGTAACGTTCGGGTTCCTACGGCCATAAACATTTGAAATACAGCATTTGAAATTATATAAATGATTAAAAATGAAAGCTAACAATATTTTGGCTCGCAACACTGTTTCAATTGTTGTCTTCCTTGAGGACCTAAAAAGAGGGTGTTGAATTAATACTTGACAGTAGAATTGTACAATTAATTGTTTTATTTGGCGCTATACTTTTTCGCCCTCATTACAGTATATTTGCCGTTTCGTGCTCTCGACGACTGATTCTATTTTCGTTCACCAACTGGCGCAGTTCAGCTAGGAGGAGCCTCCCTTGTGGCTTGTTGGTGGTACTAGTCCTCCATCGACAGGGTTATCTGGTATCTACGGGAATAAATATGGTTTTGAACCCATTCCAACCCCCCTCTACACCCGGTTGGTCGGCCCCCGCCCCCCAGTTCTACGTGAAATCAATACTCAGAAAGGAGACAGAGCGTCTGCCATCTGCGCCTTCGGCTCTCTGTGAGCAATCAATCACGAGCAAACAACAAATTCCTCCGCACGTCACAGGAAAAAAAGTACACAAAACACCGCGCAGGAACGGGGCGTGTCTACCTACGCGTGCTTTGTCCCATCGTAATAATAATCTTCCTACGAAGAGCCCCACACAAACACGCCACCATGATGACGTATTGATGACGTAGTCTAATTACATAAATGGTCTCGACTGTCGTAATAAATAAAATACACTCCTAATATCTCATCCTCTACTGCCACGTTGTCTACCTAATATTAATTAATAATTAAGATTAAAACGATATCCAACTTTTATTAAATTTAAAATGAGTAGAAATTGGCCAATTACATTGTTTCATTCATTGATAAATAACAGAAATTTACTATTTCTCTCATGAATATTTTTATGCATTTCGCCGGACGCTCAGGAACCGCTTACCCTTACCATCACTGTATCCCTTTACCACCACAGAGTTGCAACATCGTTTCGCAATTTCTGTACCGTAGCGAGTGAACACGTTTACAGATTTCAAGAAATGTGACATTTTTCTATTTATTTGTAGTTTATAAACGGGCACTTAGTGAAAAACAATTGAAAATTCACACCTTGGTAAAAAATTAGATAACTGTGAATATTGAAAAAATTAAGATAAAGTTTCTGAACTTAATAATTCTTAACGTTGATTTACGCTCTGAATCAAAGAAATTTACAACGTGACCAAAAATTAGAAAAAAAGGGGCGACTAGTTATAATCGTTTAGTACATATTATATTACAAAATGTATGTAGTTGTTCCATTGCCCCGTCTGTCTGTTTAAAAATATTTCGGCATGAAATTATTTATGTAGAGGTCGTCAGCCATGACGTCACAACGTGGAGGCTTTTCTCTGGAAATATTGAATCGCTAAGAAAATTTATTATTTACTATTATTTAACGTCGAGGTACCAGAGATTGTTCTAAATATATGTGTTGGGAAACTTTATGTTTTTATTTTGTGGTATACGTCATCCTTTACGTCACACGACAGTCCGTTGCAGATTACTATTAGATTTTAATTAGTAAAAATGAGCCAACAGTCAGAATATTTATTTGTAAAATTTAAAAATAACATAAATTAACTGAAATATATTGTGACGTTTCATCCCTTCAATTAGGAACCTCTTCAGACGTTATCTAAATTTTAATTGAAAAATATTGAATCCTTAACACAAAAATTATTTAAATATAATACGGTTACCTACAATATTATTATATTATTAATATAAAATGATTAAATTATAAATATTTTATAAATGTTGAAGTGTGAATAAACCTTGTTTTAGTGACAAAACAACAACATTAAAATTATAAACACAACGTTACGTTCCTTTATTCCTCTTCAGGTCAGGTCAGGCAATCCGCAGATTACAAATGTTTGTCAACTTGAATATTTTTATGCATTCATGGGATTCTAATTTTAGTAGTCTGATAGTTATAATTATTAATTTTGAGTTCTTTCAACTTAATTGACCGCCACTTGAGGATAAACAATGACGTTACAGAGACTTTATATTGTTGTAATTGAAATTATTTTTCACACAAGAAATAATCATTTAAAAAAATGAAAACATTATTATAATAATGTATGCCTGCATTTTTAAATGTTTAATTGGTGTGTGTCAGTTACAACAATATCATTTCTGTGTTTATTTTCATTTCGGCGGTCATGGAAGTTTATACTCTTAAATTGATTTTTGAAATTTAAAAACATTTATAACATATGTTTATTTAATTACATTAGTAATGGATTTATACTTAATTTATAGATTTGGGATTCAATCTTTTAATTGCTTCATTTTCTCATTATATTTCTCAAATAATTTTATAGATAACGTCTGAAGACATCCGTAAACAAAGGGAAAGAAACGACAGGATGTATATATTTAGTTAATATATGTAACTTTTACTGTTTAAAATAAATAATGGGGCATTCCATTTCTAATAATTTAAATCAATTAATAATCTTCAACGAGCCCCCTTATGACGTAAACGATAACGTCTACCAAAACAATTTTCTAAACTACTAGTTAGTTTGTTGCTATGAAAACCAAAATTTCAACACAAATATTAAGAACAATCTCTAGTAGCTCGTCGTTAAATATCCACTCATTTTGTTACCAATTAAATATTAAATTTTCCAGCGAAACTCCGCCATGTTGTTGCGTTATCGCAGACTTCAAAATTCAAATTGAAATATTTTTACGTACAATATGGCATTACTTATTCAACTACATATATCTTCATAGCCACTCCGTTAAATAAGGCTACACGATCAGAACTGGACGAATTTTTATTAATTTTTCCTCACATTGTATAATTTACTTGATTGCAGATGGTATTTTTAATTTAATTCAATTAGAATTAAATATTTTTTATTTATTTAATAAGAATTAAATTAAAAATACCATCTGAATTTTCAATTGTATTTCAGTAAGTGTTCGTATCTTAACTAAAAGAAATTGTGAAGAACGCAAGAATGCCTAAAATTTTTAAACGTGTTCACTCGTTACGTTGAATAAATTATGAAACAGTGTTTCAATACTTCTGGGATTTGAAAAGGGATACATCCAGTGTTGTTAGGAATTTATTATTGTAGGAAGAAAAAAAAATATGAATAATATTTTCCTTTACGTGTACCGTACATTAGAGTTACAGCGAATTTCACAAAAAATATATTGTCGAGAAAAATAGTAAATCTCAGTGATTTATTAATGAATGTAACACTTTTTTTTCTGCATTATAAGATTAAGAAGGAGAGTTTAGAAAAAAGAAAAATACGCCTGAAAAGGGTCGAGTTCTGCCACGCGGCGGTGATAGAAGGGAAGTACAGATGCCAGGGGTAAAAGTGGGGACGATCACGAGCTGTGATGTGGAAGGGGAAACGCGCGGGACTCTGAATTAGGTCGCTTTCATAACAACGACACAATAGGCTTCGAAAATTACCTTCTGTAATAACGGCATATCGGGAACCCGCTCAATCCCCCCGCAACGTCGGTCGGAAAAAAAGAAAAAACAGACGTCGGGCGCGCGCCGCAGGATGGCCAACACTACCGCCATGAAAACTCACCGCGTTACTTCCACAGGTAGACGCCGCTCTTAAATAATCAATAAAATATCCATAAATTTAATTACTAAGTTCTATATAAGTAAGGAGTTCAATGCTGCTTATAAAATGGATTTTATTGCTCACACTTAATTCTGCGCTCTAATCCTCATCCCATGGGAGGTTGGTTTGCTTCGCGTGTATTACCCAATCCATTACGGAGATATATTAAATTATCTTAGTAAGTGGGGATGTGATGAGTGTGTTGGGGTGGGCGTTACCTCGCGGGAAGTGGGGCTGAAAGATGAATTGCAAATCAAGCGGTCGCTTTGCCCTAAAAGCCGGTCGGTTTCCTTGCTTTGCAGTGTGCGTGATTGATGCATTTAGCAGCCTCCTGCTATTAGCGATTAATGGCTGCCATCTTGTCACTCGGGGGCGAAGCTTCAATTACAGAGGAGTCGAGTGTCGCTTCTTTGAAGTCTCATAACTGCGTTAGTGGCTGGCGTTTTTTATTATTTTCGAGACCTCAGCCACGCCCAACACACACACACGTGCTACGCCAGTGAACGTTTCAGCACACCCCGCAACCCATCCTCACCGAGAGGCGAGGGCGGTAGTCGTATCTGTAGTGTTAGGAGCGGGAATGAAACTTCCTGTCCTCGACTGTCCTCTGAAACCCGCAGAAAACAAAGGAAAACTTTCCTCTCGGGTCCAGCGCCGCAGAGCCTCTGGCGTTCCACAAGGTTCTATCTTCGTTCCCTTAAACTCTACTTTAACCTTCATTCGTGGCCTAGAACCATATTATACTAATCCCTCACTAAATACTAAATATTAATATAGGAAAAATAAAAAACAGCTACTATAATAAGACGTACTACAACCTTCATACAAACAAACTCTAAATTGAGAAACAATTAATGTGAAAAATTTAAAAAACTGCAGGATGTTTCGACGCGGATTGGCGGACAGCAAGAAACTTAAGACTGTAAATTAAAATTTAAGAGCTAAAATTAAAAGTAATTACAGCGGGACCAAAGAATATTAAATATACCATCATATAAATTATTAAGATTTTCCAGTGTCATGCTTAGTATTAAAAGGATTAACGTTTATTTTTAATATACAAAATTTCATAAATTAATCATTTTACCAGTAATGTGGTTCTCGGTCTGCAATAGAGACCCGTTGTTGCCTTTTCTAAAAAAAATTAAATTTGAAAAATATATTGTCATAAGATTATGTGAACAATGATGACAGTTTACAAATTATATTTATGGTCTTTGAAGTTCTATTAATTTACCTGATATAGCAAATATAACAAAAGTCACAATCAGAATAATTAATTTTTAAATAAACAACTTCGGTAGTGGGGAAAAGTGATTTTGAGCGCACGGTAGTTGCTCTGGATCTCTGCTATCCTGGGACCTGGATCATTTCAGCCTCAGCCAGTTGCCGGACGTAGGTCTCCTCAAAGTCTCTCTATGCGAAAATTAGTTCTGTTTGTGAAGCAAAACTTCTGCTTCTAAATTGCGATTATTTAAGTCTCTCCGTCAAAGCTTTTCAAATCCGTTTCCTATGCTATAAGAGGGGAGTTGCCACTATGTGGATTACCCTCATGTAGCCTGTTGCTAAAAAAAAACAAGTCTTTTACTGTTTTTATTTCTCTATCTGGACCGAACTTCCATGTCCCAGTTCTTGACGCAGACTTTTTCCTTTCGCGTCTTGCCGCAGACTTAGTTCTCTAAGCGCGAGGTCTACAGTCTCGATTGTTAACAAAGGTAAACCCGCCTTGATTTTCACCTTTAAGCACCCGTACCGCCAACAATTAAATTATGTGAAAAACAATTAATAGCCTGTTTAATTGGTATTACAACATATATATATTGATTTTAAACAGATGAAAAAACATTAGCTAATAACAAGCTGCAAACACGTAACGATCGTTTTTCATAAGTTAATAACTAAATTGTTAAATAAAAATAAGGTATTTAAATATTACTAATGACGTCATTGCTATCGAGGTTCAAAATTTATTTTGCAAGTATCTCTTACTGTTTCTGGGTACAAGTAAATGCTAAGAAAATTTGTTGGACGTCGAATTCAAATAAAAGGGGGTACGAGAGGAATCATTTAAATCGATAAATTATTTTTTCACCATAAATTCGTAATTATAATATCTTTGGATTAATAGAAACGTCATTTTGAATGATCAAGTGGCACTTTGGAAGGTGTACGTTGAGTGCCCCGGATCGCTTCCTCCACTCTCTCAAAGAGGAAAACTAAAGGAGACGCTATTCAACTCTCTGGGGAAAATTTTATCCATCCGACGTTTGAGAAAGCCTCGAGATTCGATATAAATCTTCTTTTCCTGCCGGTAAGATAAGAGTGACGGAGAAATATAAAGTGAGTTAGGAAGATTTGCAAAAGAGAAAAATTTAAAATCTCAATATGCTCTCCCGTTTTCCGTAAGAAAACACGGATAAAATAGACACAGGTGAAGTCCTTGTTGGAGTCTCAATGTGACGTAACCTTCAAATAAATCTCGAGAAGCAGGGAAAAAAAACCTCATAAACAACTTGTTCCTGCAGTCGAATAACAATTTCACCTGACAAATAAAATGTTATATTATTGATTTATGGAATCAAAAGAAAAATAAAATAAAAATAACAACTAAAAGGTCAACCGCCGACGATACCTTCAAAAGCGTAGAAAATTCCACGTTAAGAGTTATAAATTTTCTTTGACATGTAGGATGTAGATGGATTTTTAAAATATGGTCTTTTGATAAACAGTTTTAATTTTGACAAATTATATGTGTATATAGATTATGTATACTGAAAATGGACACACAATAGACAGAAAGCTCCTTGGATTCGAAGTTTAAAAAAATTGTAAAGCTTTAACCCTGAGTAAATATATTTAATAATAAAACAGACAATACAAGACAATTGAAGTTGTACATTATTAATTATTTATTTAATTAATTAAAACTTGTTTCAGTACTTAAGCGGACCCTCTACAGACCAAAATAATATATTTGTTATGTATCTATGAATATATTTGTTGTCATTGCCTAAAGAGAGTCCACATGGGAAACAAATCATGTTGAATATTCGATATTTAATTAATAAAATACGTCTTCAATTGTCTGGTATTAATGGCTGTTTTATCATGAAAATAAATTAGTAATTTATTTTTAAATTACAAAAATTATCTGACCTTTAATACAAACATAATAAAGTTTGATGTCCATTAAGTCAGAAGTGAAATTATGAAATTAATTATACAGTTAATAATAAAAAATTAATTTGGAAATAAAACATTGTGTTCATTTCTGACTTAATGACCATCAAATCTTACTAATTTATTTTAATTAATTCTTCAGACTAATATATTGAAATTTGTGGGGTCTTTATTACATAAATAGCAAATTTAAAAGTCAGTCATTAAATTTATAATCCTCGAAGAGTAAAGCATACCAACCTAATGGGATTAATATTCAATTATTTTGTAGCAGAAGTAAAAATTGGAAAAATCGGACAGACACTCATAATTAAAAAAGTTCGGACGTCGGGGGAGAAAATGCCTCGGTCGGTTTTCGTTTTTGCTGCACCTCGAACCTCTAAACTTGATTGGCCGACGGTTGTGGTGAAAGGATACGTCACACGCTGTTTGACGACTAATCGAGGGAACACATCGGCTTATTCCTTCCATAGGTAAAAAGTTTTGTCTCTCTGTGGAACCGGACTTAAAATATCATGGTTTATAATAATCTGACTTCTTTATAAATTAAATATTACAAACAACAGGCTAATATATTATGTTTTAAATAGGATAATAAATTTTTCTAAACAATAGGGTGTTGTTTTTAATATTTGATGTATTAGATTCTTAGATTTTTCTAACTTGCAATAGATCTGATGTTTTGAGGTGATTTGATCCAGAGATTACCTTTTCAATAAAATTGTTAAGGGTGTAGTTTTTCCCCCTCCTCCTCCTCTTGCGTGTGTGTGTGGAACAAACAACGTCCCCTCAGAGATCTCTGACGTCACATGATCGCAAATGACGTATTCTTTTTCCTCTTGATCGGAAAATGGAAAACCCTCAATAAAATGTTATCACTGCCGTTAATAATGAAAGAATGATTTTAGTGACCCAGACATTGTGTTTGTGTGTGTGTGAGAGAGACGCACGTATGCTGCTGGAATGGAATTGCGTCAGCATTATTAATCAAGCGAATGGTTTCCGCTCATTACACAGAGACGCCTGCCTGCTTGTGATTGCCTCCGGATCCGGCCATTGTCCTACATCAAAACCAAACTCCTTCCTTCTGGGATGTCTTTCCCCGTATTACCCGCACATCACGTCTCTCCCCCTTTTTCTTCTTCGGCCTATTTCTAACTCCACATCTCTCGTTCTTAATGGACGTGAATTTCCACACTACATTTGATCCTCATTTCATGAAACGTCTGTGGAATTTCCGGTAAATTTAACGACTTTATCTGTTAGAAAGATTTTTAATCATTGCAGTGAGTTTTCACCTTTCCTTTAAAGGTATTCTTTTTTAGTGAAATACCTATATCAGTATAAAAATTATTAAATAACACAGCAGAGATTAATGTCTCTGTAAATAAGGAGGTTTATTATCTGACCCGCAAATAGGGGTGAATTTAATGATTATAAATTGAAAATCGGGTTGCTGGAAATTAAACGATTGTTGACTCAAGCCAGGACAATAATTGAATCCGGTCGGGATAAAACGGAATGATATAAAAGTACACCGACGACGCACCCTTGAGGCCCACCAGTTTTTATACCGACAGGAACTGCGGCTTTTCCGGATAAATTTTATTCAAAAAATAAAATACAATGAAAAACGGCCTCGAGTTATTATTGCGATGTCTGCCACCAATTATATATATAATAAAATGTATTTTATATCGCAGTTTAATTTTTCTACATTGAACTTTTTATAATTCATCGCAGAAATAAACATAATTCTTACGTTTTTGCACTACATAACTTTTAAAACAGAATAATAAGACGTCCCACAAATAACGGCACCTTCCTTAGTGTAGGACGACGTTTGAGTTTCGTCAGAAGTTTTTTACTCCGGTACCCCGATGACGTAGTTTGATAATTCTGGGCTATTTATATCCTGGCCGACTAATCACAGGCCGTAGCTGGTTTTTTGGACGGGCTTTGGCGTCGCTGATTGGTAATTGAGATCGAAATGACTCACTTCGTCGACGCCTAATCTAAATATACGGGGTCCACACGCGTATCCGCACGACGCGTTTTTGGCTCGTAGCCTTCCCCCATTCAATTACTTGAGCGGTGCGTTGCACTGTTTTGGGCATAGATAATATAAATACTCCTGCCCTTCTATTAACCCATAAAATATAGAAAATTAATAATGTTAAGAATAAATTTATGTAAATAAAATTCACAAAACATTTAACAATCAGTATTTAAATGCAAACAACACTTCAAATTAACAAAATAAAAAAATTACTACTCAATAAAAAATGTGACAAACAATTTGTACCGCCACAATATAAATATTACGAGATGAAATTAGACATTTGTTGTCCCCGAAATGTCACGTGGTTCCTATCGATTGACGTATCAAGCAAGTGACGTGGCTTAGTCACCGGAGTGGAGAGATAGTGACAAGGTCCGCTGCACTGAGTGAGTGATATATAGAGGGAGAGCATTTACGTCCAGACAGCTATAAATCACCATTCAAAAGGGCTCTTTTACCTTCGGACTAGGTCAGAAAAGTCCAGAACATAGTAAATTATTAACTTTAGAGGCTCACGTCAAATAAAAAAAATAAAGAGAGTTCAAGAAGTCCAGTATTAACTTTGACGACTCACATAAAAGACATACATAGTCAAGTTGTAAAAAGAAGTTATATTTGCATGAATCAGAAATTTTAATAAGTATGTTATCAGATAATAAAACAAAGGTAAAATTTTATAAATAACCTAGACCATTTAGTACATAAAGGAAGTATATATATATATATATAACATAAAGGAGGGAAATTAGTGTACCTGGTAAATATATAATACATACTATGTACGACGTATTTATATGTTCATACCATTACTTCAACTGCTGAGAAAATCAGTAAAAAATTGTTACATACATTAATAGAACATAAGTAAATTACATGTGTAAAAATTTTAAATACAAAAATTTAAGTAGAAAATAAATAAAAAATTAACTAAAATGTGAACCAATTCGAGAACTGAATATAAATAAATTGAAGGAAAACTAATACTAATGAGAATAATCCAACAATTAAATTGAAGACATTTATTACATAAATGAATATATTATCTTATATGAATTGGTGAATATGTTCATTACATAAATCCGAATATGAATTATATCAAATTTATATTAAATTTTTTATATTAAAATCAATTGTTTAGTAAATTATTGTTATAATTTTTCATATACGAATTAGATAATTATTTTTACTCATTTTCATATATATATATATATATATATATGATTTTATGTTATTTACCTACTGATTTTTCTCATTTTTAGGTTTGTAACCTATTTTATTATTTATGTATATATTTAACCACCTTTGTGGAATTTGGGTTTATTTATTTATAAAAAAATTATTTCTAAAATATATACATATATATATACATTTATACATATATATAGATAGATAGATAGAAAGTAATACAGTAAAAAATGGAAAATCATCTATATAAAAACTTTAATACAATATAAAATAAAGTTATATGTATATATACCATATAAAGTAAAGTATACATATATAATAATTATATATATAATAAATAAAAATTCTCCTTTTTTTAAACAAGATTTACTATTTTTTTTCTGATTTTATTATTTCACTCTTTTTTATGTGCCTATAACTTGTTTACTTCATATCTATATAAATTGTTTCTTATTAATTGTCTGCAATGTTTCTTTTATAATACTAAAATTATCAAATATGTTGCTTCATCATTATTTTATTTAATTACATTATTTTCTTCATATGCTGAATTTGAAGTTTATATTCTTTAAAGTAATTTTTCCTGCCATTTTTACTACAAAAAATTTCACTATTCTAAGCTAATAAGTTGGTTTTGTAAGATTTTTATATAATTTCAATGTCTCATTTTCGATACCGTTTATTCCTCGTATACAATATAATTACTCTCCTGATAGTTTTATAACTTATTTTATGTACATATTGTTGAATTTTATACTTATCAATGCTATTCACTTCAAGCATCAATCTTTCTCCACACAGACAAACTCCCTTTCTCTTCATCCAGGGGAATTGTTACGAGTCACAAAGGGGAAGAGATTTGAAACGGATAGAGGAAGGTAGAATTATAAGATAAGTTGCAAGAAGAGTTCCTTAAAAATTCACGTGGCTGTAAAGATATTAGATAATAATCTGGTGGGGCGCGTACGAAATATTTTTCCTATATGTTGAGTGTCGCTGGAGAATTGTTTCCGAAGAACGGAGACGCGGGAGCTGGAGATATATCACCGGTGACTTTAAGGGCTGCAACCCCTTCTGAATATTGCAAAGAGTAGCAAGTCTCCGAGAGGCAAGTTACTACCCTCGGCTCTGTGAATAATTTCACACACGTCTGCATTATGCAGACCGCGACATCGCAGGACTCTATAAAACAGGAGTGGGGGGTCGAGGGGTGGGATCTTCTTCCTCGCCCTTCATCATCACCCTAATTTTCAACCGTATGAAAGGAAGGAAATTAATTTCTCCCCAAGGAAAATACCAAAAAATTTATTAAAATGAGATAAATATACATCGAGTTGCTTTTGAAAAACATTTATATGTTTAAACAAAAAGAATCTAATAACAATTTCACCCTTTGATTAGATGCAGATTTAATCATTCAGTTACATTTTTGATGGAGGAATTAGGTCAATTAAAAATAAAATAATTAATGGATGAAATACAAATGACTGAAAATAAATCGATTTATATTTAATCTTCATTTAAATAAAGTCAACTCGCTTAATAAATTACAGTTCTAAGAAAATAAATCTCTAACAGCCTAGTAATGTACTAATATTAGAATGATTAATTATATGAATATATAGCACTCAATTTATTCAATTTTAAGCTTAATTTTTTTGCTAAACTGAAAATTTTTCTTAAAATAGTTCTCTGACGTTAAGTATAAATAAAAAAAATTAATTAGCCCATTAAAATCAGATATTGAATTCAATATGATTAAATTAGACGTTTTGAACCCAACATTTGGATATCGCCAGGTTTTATATTTATATAAAAAAGTTTAGCCTTAAAATTAAATTTATGGAATACAACGAAAAAATTCTCCGTGACCCTTGTTGAAGTAAAATTCAAATTCAAAGAAATTGTCTCTATTCAGTGTTCTTTGATATTATTTCTCTATAATTCCCTTGTATGACTTTTAATAATCCATTCTGTGATCCATTTGGCATGCTTTCCTGATTCAACAATTGGCAATTTATCACGGAGAGTTTTTTCGTTGTATTCCATAAATTTCATTTTAGGGCTTCACTTTTTTTATAAATATAAAACCTGGCGATGTCCCAATGTTGGGTTCAAAACGTCTAATTTAATAATATAGAATTCAATATCATTCTGATTTTATTGGGCAAATTAATATTTTTAATAATACCTAACGTCAGAGAACTATGAATTTTAAGAAAAATTTTCAGTTTAGCAAAAAATTAAGCTTAAAATTGGAATAAATTGAGTGCTGTATATTTATATAATTAATCATTCTAATATTAGTAGATTTATTAGTGAACGGCTTTGCTAGGCCGTTAGAGATTTATTAAGCGAGTTGACTTTATATAAATAAAGATAAAATATAAATAGATTTATTTACAGTAATTTGTATTTTATCGATTAATTATTTTATTTATAATTGACCTCATTCCTCCATCAAAAATGTTACTGAATGATTAAATCTGCATCTAGTCAAAGGGTGAAACTGTTATTAAATTCTTTTTGTCAAAACATATAAATGTTAACAATCTTCGTTTAACGATCTTCAATGGACCTACACGAATCGGGGGGTTTCACACGATTTAACAGCTGATAATTAACGATCCTGTTTTCCGCACGATTTAATTATCGATAATTTAACAATTATGTTACATTGATGACTTAATAAATGACTATTTTTCCTGATTTGCCAACCTGACTTTGAACGATCCCGGTTTTACTGATTTAGTAACTGACAATTAATTCTTGTATCTTTATATAACAACGCTGTTTTTTCAGATTTATTAATAGGGCCATTCCATGCCAAGTGACCAAAATTCCAAAATATAATTTTTAGTCACCATTTCAAATCTTGCTGAAATTTTTTGTAGATACAGATTTGTGGCTGAGACCATGCTGTGTAAAATTTCACCTTCAGAAGTAGTATAGAGGGTTTTGTTTTTTTGGGTAACAGACTGCATGAGGGTAATCCACGTTGGGTAACTCCCCTTTAATAGCATAGGAAGGGATTTGAAAGGGGGGATGCGGAAGGGTAGAGGAAGGTAGCCAAGAGTTAACTAAGGCCCCCGGGCTGTATTTTAAGGATCCTACCCTGCATCAGGTAGGTCAGGCATTTGGTACTTGTCCCACGCCCTTCCGATAGCGGGAGAGGAGTTTGCTGTGGGTACGCAGAATTCCCTTCTCCGTGCCTCGACCAGTTTAGGAGGCAGCTGGCCGACTATTCCCAATCGGAATAGCGAACAACTCTTACCGTATGCCCAAGGTCTGTGACCCCGAAACATACACCTAATATTGATGGGGCGCCAGGGCCTCCTGAAAAAAGTTCCCTGTGCAATTCAACTGTGCGCGTGAATAGATTGTGAAGTTTGAAGTACTACTGTTGTGGAACTGTAGCAGATAGCTTCCTGAAAAATGGCAACCAGAGACAACTATTTATGCTCTACACGAAGGTTCCAGTTCCAATGTTTAAAAAGTTTTAGTTTTATTGCTGTTATCTCACAAATTTGCTCAAAAAAACCGTCACGTCAATTTGATACCAATTTTTCGGGCTTATAAATTTTAAACAAGACGTTCTACAAACTTCTGCTTTGGAAAGTTAAGTAAACCCATGACTGATTTTACGCTGCCAAAGTATCAGCTTTCAAGCTCACTTTTTTCTCAAGATATATGTTAGTTAATATGAGGTTCAAATTTTATGGGTCAAATTTTGTAAATTTTCAAACTGAAATTGCAAAAAAACATTTGCTACAATCAAGTTCTTATTGGTTACCATTGAAACGAGCAGACGTTTTGCTTTTAGAGTCATCTAATTTAATTTTAGAGACTCATCATTTAAGGTCTCCAGCATAAAGGTAACTCATGCGGCACTGATGCACGTTCTAACAAATTGGCACGTTCCAAGTACTACTGTTGTGGAACTGCAGCAGCCAGCTGAGTCTCTAAAATGAAATTCGATGACTCTAAGAGAAATAAAGTCTTCTCTTTGCAATAGTAAAAAAAGATCTTGATTGTAGAAAATGTTTTTTTTTTGCAATTTCGGTATAAAAATTCACAAAATTTGACCCATAAAATTTGAACCTCATATTAACTAACTTTATTCTGGAGAATAAAGTGATCTTGAAAGCTGATACTTTGGCAGCGTAAAATCAGTAATGGGTTTAGTTATCTTACAAAAGCATAAGTTTGTAGAACGTCTGGTACAAAGTTATAAGCCCGAAAGATCGGCCTCAAATTAACGTGACGGTTTTTTTTAGAAACTTTGTGAGATCACGGCAATAAAACTAAAAGTTTTTAAACCTTGGAACTGCAACCATCGTGTAGAGCATAAATAGTTGTCTCTTTTGCCATTTTTCAGGAAGCTAGCTGCTACAGTTCGACAACAGTAGTACTTCAAACTTCATAATCTATTCACCCGCACGGTTTCACTGCACAGATAACTTATTTTTTTCAGGTCATGGCGCCACCTCTACACTAAAAGCCTGCGAGAGGATTTTCTCGCAGGTCAACCTTCCCAGAGAGCTCTGGCGGGGGCTACCTTTGGGGATCCACTCACATCTCTCTGGTTTTTTTTGAAGTAAGGTTCCCATATATCGGGCACGTCGGTCTGTTTTGAGAGGTGTATGTTCCGGAGTCGCAGATCTTGGGCATACGGTAAGAGTTGTCCGCTATTCCTATTGGAATAGTCGGCCAGCTGCCTCCTAAACTGGCCAAAGCATGGTGAGGGGTAAGCTGCGACTGCACAGCAAACCCCTCACCCGCCATCGGAAGGGCGTGGGACAAGTACCAAATGCCTGACCTACCTGATGCACGTTTTTATAGGGTTTTTCCTGCATTTCTTTTAGGCGAATGCTGGGTAGGATCCTTAAACTATAGCCCGGGGCCGTAGTTAACCCTTTGATATCTTCCTCCACCCTTCCGCATCGCCCCTTTCAAATCCCTTCCTATGCTATTAAATGGGAGTTGCCCAACGTGGATTACCCTCATGTAGCCAGTTGCGCTAAATATAAAAAACCCTCTGCGAGGGTTGTTCTCTCGCAGGCAGAACCTTCATAGGAGAGATACGAAGGGGCTACCTTTTGGGATGCCTTTTCCTCTCCGTTTTTGAGCTAAGGTTCCCACAAACTGAGGCACCTCGGCCTGTTCTAAGAGGTGTAGGCTCCGGGGTCACAGACCTTGGGCATACGGTAAGAGTTGTCCGCTATTCCTATTGGAATAGTCGGTCAGCTGCCTCCTAAACTGGTCGAAGCACGGAGAAGGGAAAGCAGCGTCCCCACAGCAAACTCCTCTCCTGCTATCGGAAGGGCGTGGGACAAGTAAACCTGATGCAGGTTTTTCTAGGGGTTCCCTTGCATTACTTTTAAGCGAATGCCGGGTAGGATCCATAAACTATAGCCCGGGGGCCCTAGTTAAGCCTCGGCTACCTTCCTCTACGCTTCCGCATCCCCCCTTTCAAATCCCTTCCTATGTTATTAAAGGGTAGTTGCCCAACGTGGATTACCCTCCTGTAGCCTGTTGCCCCCCCCCAAAAAAACCCTCTACACTAGTAGTGAATCTTAGATTTTGCACAACACTTGAATCTTTATCGAACAAATTACATGAAAATCCAAGGTGGTATCCAAAAGGTCATTTGGTCACTTGGCATGGAATGACCCAATAGACAAGTAAGAATTCCTCAATCCTGATTTTGTTATTTAACAATACTCATTTCCTAATATAAAAAAAAGAATTCTAAAATCCTGTATTCCATATTTTAGTAACAAATTTTTTGCCTTGATTTGGGAAATGATATTTAAGGATCCTATTCTCCAGTTTTTTAACAGCAACTGAAACCTAGGTAACGTTGTCGCATTAAAATAATAAAGAAAGTGTTTAGGAAGTGAACGAGTAGGCACTTTTAGAAACTGACAAACATAATTCTTGTTAACATTTACGTCTTGCGCTTGGAATCTGGATCCAGCGTGTGAAATATCCGCGGGACTTTCTTCTCCGTCATTCAGCGAGCGCGTCACCTTGTTTTTATTTGCAACATCTGCCGGAATATTCTGTAAACAGCTGTTGCTAGCTTCTAAAGTCGGCCAGCTGGAAGTCTCTCTAAATTTAGGCGACGGAAACACTTCTCGTGCCAAGCAGAATTATGTGCCTCATGTCAAGGAAACGGATGATATCAAGTTCTCTTCACTGCCAATACCAACTTAACAAATAACAGATCTCTTGTCTCAGTGAGGTCACGAGGAAGTTTAGATGAGAATCTCCGCAACGTCCGTCCATTGATCTTAGCTTTGACCAGTCGGGGAAAAAAAAATTATAATGGTGACTCTGTTCACTGTTACGTTCCCTACACAAAAACAGAACTTAATAACACATCTAAAAAATATTTGCAACATATAAACTGACATGCTAAACATAACACACATTTCCCGTAAATTAAATACTGTGTCCTTGCTCACAGTTTATTTATTTAACATAATTATATTTATTTATATGAATGTGCCGCCGGGAAAACTGTCCATTACTAAATTAATACGTGCAATACAACCTCGCATATTATTAAGAATACTTCACATAACCAAAAATAAACACTTGAAACTAAATTAATATTCCCCATAAAGTAATTACTTCCACGAGGAAGAAAACTCACGAAACCTCGAACTAATTTTTTACTGAGATTAATTTACATTTGAAACTGACTCAGGAAAGAATGTCGCAAAGACATTCGTATTACTACGGCGAAAATATAACTTGATAAGATGTGACCGTATTCAAAAAGTTACGTAATCTCATGAAATACGATGTAAAAATTCAGTAAGTGTGCATTAGAGACCAGTTTAGAATCTTAAAATAAATTGACGCGTTTCATTTATGAACTTAATGTAAAGCTGCGAGAAATAACGACTTATAGCATAATAACGATTTCAAAATCGATTAGAACGAAACACAGATTTATTTAACTAAACACGGAGAGAGAAAAGAAGAAACGGAACAAGAAGGAAGAAAAACTTTAAAAGTGGAAAGGAGAAGAGAATTAAATCAGAGATTAAAACAAATGATAGAAAGAAAGGACTAATCGAAGACGAAAAGAATGAAAGGAAGGAAGGGAAAATAATTGAAAAGATATGAAGAACACAGTCACGAAAGAGGGGATAGGAAATAATCATGAAAAAAAGAATTACTAGACTCAATCTAATGAAATACGATGTAAAAATTATATAAATGTGCATTAGAGACCAGTTTCGAATCTTAAAATAAATTGACACGTTTAATTTATGAACTTAATGTAAAGCTACGAGAAATAACGACTTATAAAATAATAACGATTTTAAAGGACGTATCAAGGATGAAAAAAAATATTAATGAACGAGGTAAAGAGAAAAATTAAACAAGAGGGAAGTCGATAGGGAAAACATAGAGCAGTAAAAGAGGAAAAGAATGAAACGAAAGAATAAAATAGGAGAATGAAAGTACGAATCAAAATCGATTAGAAAGAAATTTATATTTATTTAACTAAGCACGGAGAGAGAAAGGGAGAAATGGAACAAGAAGGAAAGAAAAACAATCCGGGCTGAAAACAAATGATAGAAAGAAAAGACTAATCAAAGACGAAAAGAATGAACGGAAGGAATGAAGGAAAAGAAAAATTAAAAAGTTATTAAGAACACAATCACGAAAGAGAGTAAATGAAATAATCATGAAAAAAGAATTACTAGACGCAGTCTCATGAAATACGATGTAAAAATTCAATAAATGTGCATTAGAGACCAGTTTAGAATATTAAAATAAATTGACACGTTTAATTTATTAACTTAATGTAAAGCTACGATAAATAACGATTTTTAAAGGACGTATCAAAGATGAAAATAAATTAAATTAATGAACTAGGTAAAGAGAAAAATTAAACAAGAGGGAATTGGATAGGGAAAACATAGAGCATTAAAAGAGGAAAAGAATGAAACGAGAGACTAAAATAGAAGAATGAAAGTGCGAATCAAAATCGATTAGAAAGAAACACAGATTTATTTAACTAAACATGGAGAGAGAAAAGAAGAAATGGAACAAGAAGGAAAGAAAAACTTTAAAAGTTGAAAAGAAAAGAGAATTAAATCCGAGCATAAAACAAATTATAGAAAGAAAATACTAATCGAAGACGAAAAGTATGAAAGGAAGAAAGGAAAAAAAATTGAAAAGATATGAAGAACACAATCACGAAAGAGAGGAAAGGAAATAATCATGAAAGATAACAGAAAGACGTTTGAGTGAAAACTAAAATAAAATTCGAAACGAAATAATAGAATGAGTAATGAATAAACTTGCTAAGTAAAGAAAAATAAATTTAAAGGAAGAAGAAACGTAAAAAAATCGTAAAGTACTAGAAGAAATTAATAAATCTAGGAACTGAAGCAATTATTACTGAATGAATAATAAAACATAAAATACAGACTAACATAAAAATATAATGAAAAAAGGAAACATGAGAATGAATTAAATAAGAAAATAAAAATTAATGAAATGACGAATACAATAGTGAGAAAAGATAGAAGAAAAGAAAAAGTAGGAAACGGAATGAAAGGTTTGAAGGAATAAAAGATGAAAAATATATTGACGGAACGTAGACAAATCTTTTAACAAGTTATCAATTCCGGGCGATGAAAGGATTTCCCATTAAGTGGCGCGTCGTGATTTACTAAGAATATTAATCACAGCTTTCGCTTATTAAAACTGCAAAGTGCTTCGCCCTCATTTAAGGAGGAAACCCTCTGTACTTCCTGAATAAGTAAAACTTTAATCGAATGGCACTCAATAAAAGGGAGCGAGCGATTAATTAATATATTTTTTTTTACTCCACCCCGCTCTCCCTTTTCCGACAGAAGCTCTCCGTAGTTTCGTAACGTATGGAAGTTTGTTGAAGTAAAATAATCCTAATTTCACGCAGTTGCCGGCGATGATTAATTTCTAATTGAAACAATTTCTTTTTTTGGCTAGAGAACAAGTCTAACAGTTAAATTAGAACATCACAATTCAGCGAGGACGGTAAGGGAAGTTCTATAGGACACTAATTGGAAAAGTATTTAATTTTAATTACCGTAATTTAAGGGTGCGTGTTCCAGGACGCGTTTCTGTAATCAAGGTTATAACTGAATAAATATGCAAAATTACAGAGAAGAAACTGCTCAACAATTAAGTCCAAAGATATATAGAAACTTATGTAACTACATGTAAATTATTTGAGTACATTCCAACTATTAACTAATTTACATTCCATTAAAAACTTCTTACTAATTACTTGCTTATCTTCGCTTCCCCAGTTAAATAATCTGTTAGACTCATTTCCGTATTAAATCATCTGATTTACGTATTAGATTTCCTAGTTTGTTTGGCAAATTTTCCGATTTACACATTAAATTTCCCCTTTCATGCAAAAAATTATTAATGAAATTTTCTCATTAAAGTAATAAATTTGTTAATTAACTAAAATATTTTTGACATAAAATTTCTATTCATTTTCTATGTCTCTTCCAAGTTTCTACTTAGTGTATCTTTTTTGAATATAATATCGTCATTTACTTACTAAATTTAATTCAATGTACTGTATTGTAGTATTAATTAATAGCACTTACTTTCTGTCGATTTTTACATAACAAAGTTTCGTCATAGTTAGAATATAATTTATCTTCTCGCAGTCAGTTATTAAAATATATTATTACTTTTTTTAGGGTAACAGGGCTACCCTTCCGCATCCCCCCTTTCAATCCCTTCCTATGCTATTAAAGGGGAGTTGCCCTAAATGGATTACCCTCATGTAGCCTGTTGCCCTAAAAAAAGCTACATGTAATCCACATGGTGGCAACTCCTCTTTAATACTGTAGTGGTAGGTTTTTTAAATGATGAAGTAAAGGGATATTTTACAGAATTTAATAATCATTTAACTGAACATGAGAAAAATAAAATAAAATAAATACAACTTATGTGTGTTCAGCTAGCCGGGAAAACAATCGGATCCCTTAATCCCAATGTAAACCATGGTTAACGGTAATTCCCCCAGGCGCGTCAATGGTTGAGACACTTGGCAGTTAATTCAATTTCTGGGATTTTTGGAGAGACGTTTCCCACGAGTCCAGGTAACTTCCGAGGGTCAACAGCCTACGTGCCTAAGCCCAGGTCTTAGCGATTATCTATCCGCCCCGGCGGCGCCTGGTCAAAATACAACTTACCAAGCTCTCAACCTTTGCTAGTATCTAATTATATTAAAATGAAATATATATAAATAGTTATATATATTAATAATGAAACTATCGCGCTACAATAGCATATGAAGGGATTTGAACGGGGGCATGCGGAAGGGTAGAGGTAGGTAGCCAAGGGTTAACTACGGTCCATGGGCAATGCTTTAAGTATCCTACCCGGCAATTTACCTTAAAGTGATGCAGGGAAAACCCTAGAAAAACCTGCATCAGGTAAGTCGGGCATTTGTTACTTGTCCCACGCCCTTCCGATGGCGGCAGAGGGATTAGCTGTGGGGTCGCAGCTTTCCCCTCTCCGTGCCTTGAACGGTTTAGGAGGCAGCCTGCGAGAGAATTTTCTCGCAGGTGAACCTTCCCAGAGAGCTCTGGAGGAGGCTACCTTTTGGGATGCCTTAACATCTCTCTGTTTTTTTTAACTAAGGTTCCCACAAGCCGAAGCCCCTCGGCCATTTTTTATAAGTGTATGTTTTGGGGGTCGCAGACCTTGGGCATACGGTAAGAGTTGTTTCTCTGTTCTCGTGGGAACAGTCGGGCAGCTGCCTCCAAACTAATCGAGGCACAAAGAAGGGAAAGCTGCGTCCCCACAGCTAAACCCCTTTCCTGATGACAGAAGTAACGAGCGCCCGACCTTCCTGATGCTTTTAAGCTAATGCCGGGTAGGATGATTAAACCATAGCCTAGGGACTGTAGTTAACCCTTGGCTACGTTCCTCTACCCTTCCGCATCTCCCCTTTAGAATCTCTTCCTACACTATTAAAAGGGAAGTTCCATCTATATGGGTTACCCTCATGTAGCCTGTTAATGTAGAAAATATAATGTATTCTCTAATTGAAATTATAAATCTCGTAATTATTTGAATTTAATTTTTTTGAATTATATATATAATGTAATTTTCTCATTTACTCATCGTTGTAATCGCTTCAGATTTAATATAGTTTGATGCATTTTTCTAGCTTATATATTTTACACTGCTGAATAGTTCCTCAAAAAAATATTTTGCCTTGTCATATATTTCTTTATTATTTGTTCAATAAATGAACCGAAAAATTATTTTTCGGTCTTAGTACAATAATTTATTTTAATATAATCTTAATCTTTCGAAGTTGTTGAATATAATCGTCTGTAAAATACTTATTAATCTCTCTGGTATCATTAACTCATTTTAAAAACGATAATATTTTCTCACACTAATAAAATATATATTAAACTAAGTTTATTCCAGGTATTTTTCTACACAAAGATATTGAATATTACAGTATCAGTTTCTTTGGTTTTAAGTATTTTCTACGTGTTGAATAATCATACAATTAATATTTATTTTTTTATTTATCACTACGTCCATGTAAAATTATTGAACAGTTATTAATAAAAAAATGTACACAAAAAAGTGAAATATAAACAGTTTTCCGAAACACTAGAATCAAGTTAATAACTTTTAATTAGTGTATATGTTCGTTTTAAAAACTGGGTCGTTGAAAAAGAAGAGATATTATTATTATTAATTGCTACCATAGATTAAGATCCACCAAAAATATGTTACGCTCTAACAGTTTTATACGACTAGATAATTTATCTGAGCAATTTCCCAGCAGCTGCTGCAATTACCTGAAATTACCCTCTGGTTAATTTCACAGCTTAATTAAAAATTTATTATTAAATGCTACACGATATAAATTTATTTAATTGAAAGATTATCGGTATTCTAACTAAAAACCAGGCTTCTCTCCAATACTGTTTAAAAGGAAACGGCCATTTGCCATGTTTATTTCCAATTTGAAGGTACTTCAGAGCCTTCTCCTTCAATTGTTGATTACCTCACAAGTTCGTTCAAAGTTTTTAAAGATTATCCAATATCCCGAAAAATAATATTTCTTTAAAATGTCGTATAAAGATTCAAAATGGCCAGTTTCATTATATTATAAATTTCCAAACCAAAATATTTTCGTATATTTAATAACATATTTTCTTATTTTCGTTGGATCATTTTTATGATTTTATTGAGTAATAATAACTTCATATACCAAATAAAAATATTATTTAGGTATTTTTAGCATGATTGTTTTGTAAATTAGAAAAGGTTAAACTCTCTATAGATTATTCAAATATTGGGGGCAACCTCACTGAAGGTCTCTGAACTCAGAAAAGAAACTCAGTAGTAGAGACGTAGTAGTAGAGTGTCTGTCTGTCTGTTTGATCTTCCTTTGATCTACAATAAACCACTTACACAAACCTTCAGCAATGAAACGGTATATTCGACCCGACCGTCTTCCCCCACCCTGTGGTATCTCAACAGCACACAGTCTCTACACAAAAATACATCTAATAAATAAAATTGCCTATATGTTGCGCATACAAGTCTACACGCGTGAAGTAAATATCTCCAAATTTTCTATACGCATTCTTTGCGCCCAGGGAACAAATACTATACATATATTAATAATACATTTAGACCAATTTAGAAGATCTCTAAACATATTCGTTGAGAGAGTATACTCGTAACACCCAAACACTTTCCGGTCTTATCTTTGCAAGCAGATATATATTCACCCACCGCGAACGGAAGACGCATATATTTAAATCAAAATGGCAGTCTCTGGGGTAGGGGGACGGGGTGGAGGCGAGGTTGAGTGCAGGAGGGACGTCCCATCCATTTTTTTCCAAGGGAGTAGAAGTTATAGTGGAACGTGCAGAGTTTTAAATCTGGATGAAAGTGATGGAGTGTGTGTTATATCCGAGGAAGGGAAATAAAGTAGTCAGATTACAGCTCCTGATTAGATTTATCTTCCAAGACTCTACAGTGCCTTGAAGGTTCTTCCTATTCTTTTTTGCTGTGTTTCGTCGTCATTTGTATTATAAAACTCATGTTTCTAAACATTGTAACAACGTGATGGACTTTATTGTTTATTCTTAAAAATTTAATCCGTAGATTTTACATTTGAGTTGATTAAAATGAGTAAAAATTATAACAGGGTCACTTGAAACAGATGGAAGGTCCATTGACCTACGAGCCCTTGTGTTCCTTGTTGGTGTAGTTCTGAGGAGGTTGGGATGTGTTTTGGTTGGCTCTAGTGTTGCTTTGGTATACCACTGTGATCAAAAAGTAAGGTGAAATTGTCATTTAAAACTCCTGGGTATTAGGAAGGCAGGTAATTTTTGTTGAACAAAGAAATTGCATCAAATTTTGTTTGCGGAACGAATATTCTTGTGCGGACACGTTGAAGGCCTTTGGTGATCAAACTATGGCACAAAATAACGTTTATAAAGAGTTCAAAGAGGGCCGAGAACGCGTTGATGACGAACCGCGCTCTGGACGACCATCAACGTCTACTGACGAGGGCCACGTCCAAAATATCAAAGATTTGGTGCTTGAAAATCGTCGATGGACAATTAGAGATCTCGCTGATAGTGTTGGAATATCATTTGGCTCAGCCCAAACCATCTTGAAGAATGTTTTGTGTCTCAAGCGCGTCAAGTCTCGATTGGTGCCAAAATCGCTCAATTTTTTGGAAAAAAAAGCGTCGCGTTGATGTGTGTGAAACTTTGCTGTCTGACTATCAGGAACACTTGAAATGCATCATTACTGGAGACGAAACTTGGATTTACGCATACGACCCTGAAACCACCGACCAATCCAGCGAATATCGTGCAAAAGGTGAAGCAAGACCGAAAAGACCACGGCAAAGATGATCGAAAATCAAGGTCATGTTGACAGTTTTCTTTGAGTATCTCGGTGTGGTTCACTATGAATTCCTTCCGCCGGGCCAAACTTTCAACAAAGAATATTATTTGAGCGTTATGAGTCGTTTGCTTGAAGCTATTCGTCTGAAACGGCCGGAATTATGGGCGAACAACTCTTGGTTCCTTCATCACGATAATGCACCATGTCATACTGCATTGGTTCTTTGCGACTTTTTTTGCCAAAAACTCGACTCATATCGTTCCGCAACCACCGTATTCGCCTGATTTGGCTCCGTGCGACTTCTGCCTATTCAGAAAACTCAAAAGGTGAATGCGGGGACGCCGTTTTGACACGATTGAGGAGATAAAAACCGAATCGTAGAAGGTCTTGAAGGCTGTACCGGAAAAAGACTAATCCGACTGTTTCGAGGACTGGAAAAAGCGTTGGAAAAAGTGCGTTTTATTGGACGAGGATTACTTTGAAGGGGATGAAATTTAATTGAAGAATAAATAAAGAATTTATATTTTATAAATAAATTCACATTACTTTTTGTTCACAGTAGTAGGAGTGTAGATGTTATCGAGGAAAGGTGGTTGTCAGGAGGTTCCTGAGCCCTCATGGTGGAGGATGTTAGTTATGTGGAGTTTGAGTTTTAGGTGTCCGGCTTGAGAAGGTCGGGGGGGATGGGATTGGTGTAGAATTGTTGTAATGTGAGATTGGGGTTATTGATGACCGATTTGATCAGGCACGAGTTAGATTTGTTTGTTACGTTTGCGATGGAGTAGGTCCAATTTGGTGTTTATGGATAAATTGGAGTTTCTGTGGAGTAAGGGGTACAGTGATTTTAACTAGTTTTTCATTTTTTGGTTGAGATGGCTGATCTGCGCTTGCCAGAATAGTTGTTTTTGTGGGGATGAGGGGAAGGACTCTTCGGAACTGAATTAAATTTAACATACAATCGAACTGTGTTTATACAAATAAACAGTTAAAATTTCAAAGAAAAAAAAATATTTGATGAATATAAGCGGTCCTATACGACGTGACAATGGAATCAAACAGATTTTTGAATGTGTGCCTGAGGAAGAGAATTCATCTTCGGCGAAACGGGGCATTTCAGCAAGTTACGGGAGTTTTAACGGGGGAAGAATCATCGGCCTTCTTCAAGGAGAGATTTATTATCGTGCTCTTATGGTGCATAACAGTGACGCTACTTTCAAAGGTTCAAGAGAGAATGGACGAAGATAGGTGACGTCATATCGGGATGATAAAACACCTGATCCACATTCAGCTTTAACTCTACAGTTGGCAGAACGTTGGTGCACTGCTGCAGGAGTATCGTTAATAGCGTCTTCTGCACCGTGCAAGATTTCCTGATCGGTGCCTGCGGCTACAGTGAGCTCGTGGAAAAACGAACTGGTGTGCAGATTGGCAACAAGAGACTCCTTTCTGATGAATTCCACTTAAATATTTGGCACTGTGATGTCTGTATACCTGTTAGACACTTTAACAGTGAACGCCACCTTCCAGATTGCGCTGTCCAACGTCATTGCGGCGAACCTCCAGAGCGTCATGGCCAGAGAATCATGGACGATCACAGCTGCTACCAATCGTGGGTAATCTTAACACTGGAGTGTTTAAGGCCTTCAGGAGCTGTATTTCGACGCATATTACTGGGAATGTTGAAGACTTCTTCCTTGGCCTGTCTATTCGCCTATTAAACATGTGTTGGATGTCGTTGATGATCCCTGTATCACAGCTACTGCGGATGAACTTTGGGCTCGCATACATGCAATCTGGAATGTTATTACTACGGCACTATTTCAACATCTGTTTGATTCATTGTCAAACAATGGACAAACAAACTGGTGTGCAGATTGGCAACAAGAGACTCCTTTCTGATGAATTCCACTTGAATATTTGGTACAGTGATGTCTTTATACCTGTTAGACACTTTAAGAGTGAACGCCACCTTCCAGATTGCGTTGTCCAACGTGATTGTGGCGAACGTCCCAGCGTCATGGTCAGAGAATCACGGACAATCTCAGCTGCTACGAATCTTAACACTGGAGTGTTTAAGACCTTCAGGAGCTGTATTTCGACACTATTAAACATGTGTTGGATGTCGTCGTTGATGATCCTTGTACAACAGCTACTGCGGATGAACTTTGGGTTCGCACACATGCAATCTGAAATGTTATTCCTCTTGCACTTATTCAACATCGGTTTTGTTCCTTGTCACGTCGTATGGTGACTTCATCAAATACTATGTATTTCGAAATTTAATATTGTTTTTATTTATTTGTCATTTTAATAGTTTGTTTTCAAGAACACAAGCCGTATGTGCATTAAATTTCATTCAATTCCGAGGGGTCCTTATTGATGTTCCAACGTGAGTTCATTACACCCACCAGGTCGGCGCGTGTGTAGTTTGTTAACGTGCGTTCACCTTGAGATGGGAAGGGGATGGGGATTGAAGCTTCCTCTCCCGGTCAATTGGAAATCCCCGGGAAAAAACGCGCGAGTGTGTGTGTGTGTTTGAAGTCTCTGGAGGGCCGCCGCTCTGGCCTGAAGAGGCAATATTGGGATGTCGAGAGGCCGAGCCGTGTTGCAGGTGAACAGGGTGAGGGAAAACTCATCCCGACTGTCTGTCTAAATTAATCATAGTATTGGTTAAGTGCAGTTATGTTAGATTTAATATGAAAAATTTTGAATATAATAGTTTAATTGAACCTGCCCGGTCTCAACAGTAAATACTTGCATTTTTTTCGAAGACTACAGACTGTTTATCAATGGGAAGTTTGATACTGGAGACATGTTCTTTGATTCGTGCGTTTAGTGGCCTTTTAGTTCGTCCCATGTAAGAGCGAGTAAACTACTAAATTTTTCCTAAATGTATTTGTGTGTGTCAAGAAGAACCTGGTGCTTTTATTATCAAGAAGGAAAGCTTATTGGAGGACCACCTATGGTTTGTCCCATCAGATGGAACTTTTCTTCAAAATACTGTTGTAGCGCGATAGTTGTATTATTGATGTATATATGTTTCATTTTAATATAATTAGATATTAGCAAGGGTTGAGAGCTTGGTAAGCTGGAATTTGAGCAGGCGCCGCCGAGGCGGGGAGATAATCCCTTCAGTCTGGAATTGGACACGTATGATTTTGACCCTCGGAAGTTACCTGGACTTTAGATAATTAATTAATAATTTCTGTAAAATATCCTCTTAATGTATCATTTAAAAACTTACCACAACACTGTAATTATAATAATTTTTTGTTTTTATTTAACATATATTATTATTTTAATAAGTAAATTGTAAGTAATGTTGAATAATTTTTAACATGTTTGAATTATAAATTAGCATCTATTATAAAATTATGTTTTCTCTAAATAATTTAATATTCTAAACTGTAAAAAATGTTTATGTTTGCACCTGAAGAGCTTCCAAAAGAATTTAACGGCACTTTTTTAAAATTATTATTAATATTATATTTTGGCCTGGTTTTTTATTTAGGCCTCACTAAGTCAGATAACTGTAACACTCTTCCCCTAATACTGACGCTATTTGTAGTTTTTCGGCATATTAACTGTCGTGTCGGTAAAAAAATTATATTCCGTGGCAGTCATAAAAACATCCCAAAAGGAAACTAAGGAAAAACACGAGCAGTCACAGATATAAATAATTTAATTTTTCTGTATATCAGAAAAACCATAACATAAGAAATTTTATTTTGCGAAATGTAGAAAAGACGGATCGTTTCACGGAAAAAGTGGAGCGAAAGCGTGTGGAGAGGGATGGAGGGGTTGGTGGTAAGGGTAGGGAAGGGGTAGAGGACTAAGAGAACAAGCAAGTTCCATTCAAAAGTCTCACACACAAAAGCCACTGAACGCAATTAGTCTCCGGAGAAATGTGTAATATCTCTGACTTGAACCCAACCCCAAAATTTCAAACTGAGGGTTTGTGAGGTGATGGGAGGGGGTAAGTATGACGTCACAGAGTTTCAATACTAATGGAATTGAGCGATTAATTTCAGGCCAACCCTTTGGAAAACAATTGAACTATTCCCATTAGGGTTGCCAACACAGCGAACAACTACAACAAAGCGAAATTGAAATGTTTGTATCACGTAATGAATATATATATATACGCAATTGGAAGCATAAACTAAGGTTAGTAATTGAACATATATCCTATATTTTTTTTATTTTTGATGAAACAAATTTCTCTCTGTTCGGTCAACACTGGGCCTTTATTCAATTAGTATGCAAATTTTCTTTATATCTGAAACCAGCTGTGGTTTCACGTTAAAAAAGCACAACATTCGAAACGTAACTATCGCTAAATATACAAAAAGCATGAAAATACAATGACAGTGTAATATATTTATTACGTCATCCATTTTTATTTGAGTAATATAAATCACTAGTTTCACTCAATTTTTTTTAAATATAAATAATATTAGTGATATTGTGCAATCCAATTAATCGTTACTGTCAACCAACTTTATTAAAGGTGTGGGACAGTAACGCCAAAATCCTCCCCACCACATCAGTGCTCGCTTCTCCGCCGCATAATAATAAATATAGCAAACAAGAATATTGTGCGTTCATTCTGTCGGTAATATGTTCACATAAGGAACGGTGACTTCTCCTGCTTGATGGCCGATACAAGATGGCGCCTCAGTCTTCACATTGTAGTGGTAGGTTTTTAAATGATAAATTAAGAGGATATTTTACAGAATTTATTAATTAATTATCTGAACATGGACAAAAAAATTAAAAAATACAGTGTTTAGTTAGCCTGACAAAACAATCTGATCCCTTAATCTCAGTTAAACATGGTCTACGGTAATTCCCCCTGGCGCGTCAAGGATTGAGATACTTGGCAGTTACTTTCGTTGATGCCTGGTCGTTATCGTGTGGCACCCTCGATCTCTCTGGGTCCTCTCGAAACTGCAAGTTGGGGGCTGCACGTCCGTAGCTCGCGACGGATTGTCCCTCTGTGCCTCTACTTTTCTTTTTTTGGCCCCTCGCTGGATGTCAAAAATCGATCGTCTCGATCATCTTCGGAACCAATAAATGTCATTGCTTCAGGCAGTCACGTGATAATTGAAATTTCTGGGATTTTCATCGAACGTTTCCCACGGTGCGACAGTCCAGGTAACTTCCGAGGGTCAACATCATACGCGTCCAATTCCAGACTGAAGGGATTATCTCCCCGCCTCGGCGGCGCCTGCTCAAATTCCAACTTACCAAGCTCTCAACCCTTGCTAAAACCTAATTATATTAAAATGAAACATATATATATATATATATATATATATATATATATAAATCAATAATAGAACTATCGCGCTACAACATCTCATCTCAACTTGAGTTAAAAATATAAAAACCTCGGTATTAAAAGTATACTAATCAGTCCAAGAAGTAGCTAATTAAAATAAAATATAGTGATAAATTAAATAAAAGACACACTTAAGTTTGTCTAACCAATTACTGTTAGTATTATGCAAAGATTCACTTTAAAATTTCTAATAATTTAATTAAACCAAAGATTAAAACAGAATTTGGTGTATTTATTTATATCGACTATAATTTTTAATTGGTAAATCCGCTTTCTTCTCTGATTTTTTTAAATATAAACTATCTGGGTTTTGAATTTTCCCGGCTTGTCATGATTAAACTCTGCAATATCCATAACCCCGGATTCGACTCCATTCCAATCTCGCTTTATTTCCTTGAAACGTCCCTCCATCCCAACCCTTAAGGGTGCTCCCGGCCCACTGCCGAAAGGCGTTGAAATTGTACTCAATCTACATCGCAAGAAACATTACAACTGTCAATGACTCTAATATAAATTTATCCGAGGCAAATATTGGCCGTTTGAGCATGTTTGAGAATTTCCACACTGCCCCTGGGGGTGGTAGATGTGTCTTAACCTCACAGTGTTTATTTCAAAACATGAGGTCAAATTTTGGTGAAATTTGCTAGATTTTTATGCGGATCATACACATACACAAACTTATAGTCTATTTTATTTATTAGAAGAAGATTATATATGTTTATTTTCCGTAAATCCATCCGGTTTCTCATAAAAGTGATCATGTTTATCTGTAAAGTTTAGTTTTATAGACTTTTCTCTTTTTACCTGAACTTTGCTTTCTAATCTTTACTACTATAAGTCATTTATATTATTTTTGTATCATCTGATATTTTTAGTTAATATAATTTTTATGTTTAGCTCGTCTTTGTAGAGGAGAGATTTATTGTTGCGCCTCTGTTGTAAGTTGGAGGAACTGAACGCCATTAGGATTCACCCTCGGACAAAATCGTAGTTGCCAGACCTTTACTCAGTAAATAACGGGACGTGTGTGTGTGTGTTTTGTCTCTGTGAATCAGTTACTAAAGTGGAAAATAAAACCAGTACCGAGAGAAGTTGGAGATGAATGTAATGGCGGAGGCGCCGGTAACTGCTCAGACCAATGTCCTGGAAAGAAGCGGATATTTCGTAGAGGGGAATAACCTCGTCTGGGCCGTTTGTGTGTGTGTGTGTGTGTGTGGTCTGCTGCTGAATTATTCTGGGCATTGAGAGGAAACTGCTCGGAATTGATTCTCTTCACAGCCACCCCCGGAGCTCGCGACACGACGACCAAACTTTTTTCCCCCCGCTGTTTTTTAAGGGGGATGAGGGGGAATGTTTGGACGAGAATGGCAGGAAGGAACAAGCACCTTATGGGTTGTCGCCCTCGGTAAAAAACACTACCAAAACTACACTCGTAAATTCTCATGACTGAGTATGTCTCTATTTTGCCCTTCTCCAAAGCACTTCGGAGTCGCTCAAACGATTAGACAGCATTGCAGATCATCATAACTACAGTTACCATTATCACACACAAAAAATACAGTGACCAGT
Organism: Zhengitettix transpicula; assembly: GCA_037074705.1. NCBI lineage: Eukaryota > Metazoa > Arthropoda > Insecta > Orthoptera > Tetrigidae > Zhengitettix > Zhengitettix transpicula. The sequence goes on from CM073594.1 coordinate 68,785,524, forward strand.
CACAAAATACAACGTTGCAAATAATGATAATGAATCCTCCCGTCATCACGTTAGAAAATTGAAAATAAAACATGGTGGACAAGGAATAAATCGTTGTTATATTGCCACGTCTCAAGTTTCTAATATAGACTCCCGGTACTTCTCTTTTTTCCAAAGCACTCTCGGAGCCTCTGAAACAATTAAGAAACGTTGCCGATCATCATAAAAATGATAATTAAATCTACCGTCATTATTATCGTAAAATACAAAAAAATGAAACCCGAGAGGGATTAAATCGCTATTACAGCTCACGGTTGCCAAGTCTCCAGTTTACAAACAAATATGTTTTCTCATTTTTTCTCGTTTTTTTTCAAAGCACTCTCTGAGTCTCTGAACTGTTAAACGACGTTGCCGTTAATCGTGATAATGATAATTAAATCATCCGTCATCATTGTCGGAAAATATAGAATAATCAAAATCACGAGAAGTATTCGGAACAACAAGTGCGCCTAGCTCACTGTTGCCACAACTACAGTTTCTAATAAAAATAACAATTTTACGAATCACTTCAGAGCCAGTGGAACGATTAAACAATGTTTCCGATTATCATAAAATTTATATTTAAATCACCCGTCATCATTTCTGGAAAATGTTGCAAAATTAAACGAGAGAAAATGAAGAATTCGGAATTTAAGTGTGCCTGGCACACGGTTGCCACGTTTTAAGTTCTTACTTTTAGTCATTACCTCAAATGTTTTTAATAAGGTATCAAATTGAAAAATTAAATTCTTAAGTTTCAAAATTTTTAGGAGATTTCGGAAAATTCCCATAGTTGTAGGTGAAAAAAATCTGGACCATATAAATTTTAACAAAGATCTCACACATAATTTCTTCAAAATTCTTAATAAGTAAATTATATAATTAATTTTTTTTAAAACAAACAATTAATTTTCATTTTTCAAAATGACTTAAAATTATTACTACCCATAAATTAAAATGTTCTCTCGTGGCATTGTCAACTCATTTCAATTTGATAATTCATTGGGGCTAATGACTAAAATTAACATGGTAAAGAATTTTTGCTGTTGTGAGTTTTTTTTTTAAGTAACAGGTTACATGAGGGTAATCCACATGGTGGCAACTCCCATTTAATAGCATAGGAAGGGTAGAGGAAGGTAGCTAAGGGTTAACTAGGGCCCCCGGCCTATAATTTAAGGATCCTACCCGGCAATTCGTCTAAAACTAATGCAGGACAAACCCTAGAACACCTGCATCAGGTAGGTCGGTCATTGGGTACTTGACCCACACCCTTCGGATAGCGGAAGAGGAGTCTGATGTGGGGACGCAGCTTTCCCTTCTCCGTGCCTCGATCAGTTTAGGAGACAGCTGGCCGACTGCTCCAGTGGGAACAGCGAACAACTCTTACCGTACGCGTAAGATCTATGACCCCGGAACACACACCTCCCAAGAAAGGCCCAGCTGCCTCGGCTTGATAGTTTTTTTTTGGGGGGGGGGGGTCTTCATGAGGGTAATCAACATGGTGGCAACACTCATTTAACAGCATATGAAGGGATTTGAAAGGGAGTATGTGGAAGAGAAGAAGAATTGTTAAGTTCAGACCATATTTGAGTAATGTAGGAAGAAGAAGAGGAAGGTGTAGACAGGCTACATGAGGGTAATCCACATAGTGGCGACTTCCCTCTCATAGCATACGAAAAGGAGTGAAAGGGGGAAGCGGAAAGATAGAGGAAAGTAGCCAAGGGTTAACTAGGGCCCCCGGACTATGGTTAAAGGATCCTACCCGGCAATTCGCCTAAAAGTGATGCAGGGAAAACCCTAGAAAAACCTGCATCTGGTAGGTCGGGTATTTGGTACTTGTCCCACGCCCTTCCGATAGCGGGAGAAGAGTTGGCTGTGGGGACGCTTTTTTTTTAGGGCAACAGGCTACATGAGGGTGATCCACATTGGGCAACTCCCCTTTAATAGCATATGAAGGGATTTGAAAGGGGGGATGCGGAAGGGTAGAGGAAGGTAGCCAAGGGTTACTAGGGCCCCCGGGCTATATTTTAAGGATCCTACCCGGCATTCGCCTAAATAAATGCAGGGAAAACTTTAGACAAACCTGCATCGGGTAGGTCGGGCATTGGGTACTTGTTTCACGCCCTTCCGATAGCGGGAGAGGGGTTTGCTGTGGGGACGCAGCATTCCCTTCTCCGTGCCTCGACCAGTTTAGGAGGCAGCTGGTCGACTATTCCAATGGGAATAGCGAACAACTCTTACATTATGCCCAAGGTCTGCGACCCCGGAACATACACCTCTCAAAACAGGCCGAGGAGAATATATGGAGAAAAGAAGAGTTTAACCAATGTAATTGTTGTATAAAAATATTTTGAATTATATAAAAACGCATATTGTATGTTATATCCAATGGTAATATATTGGTAAATACATAACTTGATACTAATATCAAATATAAAAATCATAAAAGGGCTGCGGAGTTCTTCGAGCTGCCTGATTGTCTCCGGATTGTAAGGTACTCAGCGACCAACCTGTCAAAGTCAGTTCAAAAAGGTATAAGACTGTGTATATTTTGCCTACCAACCGCTGAGGGAAATTGTTTCATAGTTGTTATTTAAATACGTTTCAATATTATATATAAGAACATTACAAGATGGAGCCAAGAAGTGACAAAAGGTTTTAAATCATGAAAACTTTAAAGTGGAACAATTAGTTACAAGAAACGCCGAAACTCCGTGCTATTAATAAAATACACTGTAGAGAAATAAGAGTGCTAAAAGCTAACCCTTAACATTGCACAATCGTTTAATACCTTCTCATGATGGAAAACGCCGAATACCCACACAGTTAAATGTATGTGTAAAAGTGTTTTCTTACCCATTAGTAAATCTATGGTAGAAGGACTGATAAATATTTTAATGAGAGTACAGATAGAGGGTTTTTGGTAATTACGGAGTTTCTCGAAGTCTCTGTGGCAGCTGCTTTCCTTCTAGTCGTCCATCTTTCCTCGAAAACCCTTCCCTCAAACTCACCGGAGCATAAAACCCGCCATTAAATCTTTATTGCTAATAATCGCGCGCAGCTCCGGGGCAATAAAAGTGATTTAAACCGTGTGAATAATGGCCGAAGAAGCACACGGACACAGACACCGACATCTTGGGATCAACAAACCTCCACTATATGAATTGGAGAACCCTGACTCGCTTGTAATCTCTGGTCACCTTCGTCAGTGTCACACGTGAAATTTAAACAGAAATACGTCCCTCGGAATAGCCCCACCAAAGCAAAAGAGCCTTTCACGGAGTGCCGCAGGGTTCAATACTCGACCCACTCATTCTCTCTCTGGTTCATAATAGCGCTACACTTTCAACGTCCATCTTCAACGCAGAAAGCCTGAAGAACAATCCGCAATGCTACAAGCATCTTTGAGGGGTGACACTCATGTTGGCAGAAAGGCGCTAAAATTCCTTACCTCGGAGTACCGCAGAGTTCAATAGTCGACCCACTTTCATTCCTCGACATACCGCATTTATTTAAAGTCAGCTGGTTGCCCGGCGTTTCCCGTGCACTCGTAACCCCAAAAAGTATTTAATTCTATATTAATATATCTCAAGAAACACGCCTCCGAATTTCTTTACGAATAGAATACTTAAATATACTCCTTGAGTATTGCAGGATATAATTGTTCCATAGTCTTCAGACATTATGAAAGTTTAAATTGATGAAATTCTAAGTTATATTCACAATATAATAAAATACTCGCCATATTGGAGTCACGAAAATTACCTTACATTTGCCGCAAGGATCGTTAAGTATTTCATATTGTTTCTTTTTTATCATTCGACTGAATATTACTGGATAAAATAATACTTTTTATTTAACACAAAATTATCACGTTTTTCAATTATAACTTTTTCCCTATTTATGATCGGGATTTCTCACCCACACAGTACCGTTTCTCGTGTTTTGAAGAATATGTGAACCAATATTGGTTGCAGTCAGTCCACGCGTTAAAATTTGTAAAAAGATCAACTTAAATACACACAGATATACGCAAGAGGTCTGCGAGGGCTACTCTCTCGCAGGCAGAACCTTGTAGGAGAGATACGAAGGGGCTCCCTTTGAGGAAGAGTTATCCGCTATTCCCATTGGAATAGTCGGCCAGCTGCCTCCTAAACTGGTCGAGGCACGGAGAAGGGAATGCTGCGTCCCCACAGCAAACTCCTCTCCCGCTATCGGAAGGGCGTGGGAAAAGTACACAATGCCCGACCTACCCGATGCAGGTTTTCCTAGGGTTTTCCCTGCATTTCTTTAGGCGAATGCCGTTTAGGATCCTTAAACCATAGCCCGGGGGCCCTAGTTAACCCTTGGCTACCTTCTTCCACCCTTCCGCATCCCCCCTTTCAAATCCTTTCCTATGCTATTAAAGGGGAGTTGCCCAACGTGGATTACCCTCATGTAGCCTGTTTCCCTAAAAAAACATACAGATATACATCCTTTTTTATTATATAGAAGAACGATTCGTATCCACTCCCCGAATATTGTAACACATTTATGCTATCTAAAATCGTCATAAACAATATGGTGGATGCGTACTGTAAGAAATATTATTAAAAACATCCAATATAGTATAGAGCCAAAACTAAATCCATGTTACATTTTTTACGAAAATCGGATGAGAGAAATGGCAAATCTAAATCTTCAGAACATTTCAATCACCGTGATTTGAGCAAAAAGAAATTATTTAAATAACAAAAGGAAACTTAGGTCCTTCACGGTTCTGTTTGATCCATTCACCAATTATTATGATTAGGGTTTAATCTCTCTTAAAAATTTGCCTGATATTAGATTATTTAAATTTCAAGCACACAGTCCGATGTATTATTTTCAGTATTTAACCCAGATTTAATTTTTTTATCAGTTTACTAATAATTTAGTTGTCACTCTTCACATTCTCGTATGTAACAGCTTATTCTTGGTATTGGATCGTCTATATATTTTATTATTATAAATTTATTTTCCTATATTTTTTAATTCCTGTATTTTTTGTTTACAATTAATATTTTCGTATTTATTAAATTTAAGGTACACTCTGACACATTCCGTATACTTCTATATAGCAAGTATTTGATATGACATTATTATTATTTTATTTAATAAACACCCTGGAACATTCTGTATCCTTGAAATATGGTTTATTTAGTATATGACATTATTATTATATTTTTATTTAATACAATGTACATCCTGAGACATTCTTCATCCTTTAAGCATGGCTACTTTAGAGGATCTGTCGATTGTGGCGTCAAAAGTTTCTAACACGAGCTTTTTTTTATCAATTAAACAACTATTGTATTGTCTAACACCGTATATAAATGAAATACCCAATCAATACTTCCAATAAAATCTCACAACTTAAGACTAGGCCACTATTTCAGGTACTTTACCTAAGTAGTTGGCGCCACGTTACACATGACTAACCGTTTTTGTTATTGTGCGTGGGAGAAACTAGCAGTGTTGACAGTTTCATCGTTAGTCGTGCGGGTGTGTATAGCCACCAGAGATAATTTGTCAATACAGGTAAATAACGCGCGCGCGTGTGTGTGTGTGTGTTGAGTTGTTTACTTTTTTTTTTACATACCGAAATTATTAACTCCCTCCTGAATCGCGTGTCGATAAAAACGCGAGAATTCCACTGCGACGTTGCGCCTTTTCACGTGTCACTCGACTAAACAACCGCGGGCGAGCTTTTGTTTTTATCAGTTCCTGTATTTCGGTCTCTCTGTATTTTTTTTTGGGTGGGGTTGGTTCCCCTGACAGCATATGTCATGATGCTTGCCAGTCGGATTGTAAATGCATTGCGTTTTGGAACCTTGCATTGGGAAATCCGTTCCGTGTCTCTCTCCGTAGAATGGGATAGGAAATGTGCGCTCGTTCTCCTGGGAGACGGACCCTTTATAATGAACGCTGCACCACCACCACCACCTCTGTGGAACCGTGCAAATGATGGCTGGTCCCACCGGGGGTGGAGGGAAACCGCGCACAAAGGTTAACAATTAATTAAGCCCTTCCAATCTCCCAACTACAACGCGCGGATCCGAAAATGAATCTGGTCATCGGTACAGAGAGTGGGGAGGGGGTGGATGGAAATAAAAAAGCAAGGATACTGCTGGTGCTGTCGGCGATAACCTTACCACTTCCAGAATAATAACCGAAACAATTTTTATTTTCCGTTGCCATTGTAAAAAGAGTTGGAAATTTTTAGTCATTTGACATTTTAGTCAATCGCATTATTTCGTAAAGTAAAATTATAAAACTCACGGACCGTAAATTTAAAAGACTGTCATTTATTTAAAAAAAACGAAATATACCACTGTGATCAAAAAGTAAGGTGAAATTGTCATTTAAAACTCACGGGTATTAGGAAAGCAAGTAATTTTTTTCCTAGGTTGGTAGGACTGTCTATAATATTTTACAAGCGTCTGTTTCTTAAAAGGTTTAATTATCTCCGAGTTACACGTTTTTTTGTAAACAACCAAAAGTGAATTTTTCGATTTTTGCATGGGTGGTTTTGTCGAGCAAAGAACTTGCATCTTGTTTCCGGAACGAATATTCTTGGGCGGACACATTGAAAATGTTGCGGAAGGCCTTTGGTGATCAAACTATGGCACAAAAAAACTTTTATAAGTGGTACAACGAGTTCAAAGAGGGCCGAGAACGGGTTGAAGACGAGCCGCGCTCTGGACGACCATCAACGTCTACCGACGAGGGCCACGTCAGAAAAATCAAAGATTTGGTGCTTGAAAATCGTCGATGGACAATTAGAGATCTCGCTGATAGTGTTGGAATATCATTTGGCTCAGCCCAAACCATTTTGAAGAATGTTTTGTGTCTCAAACGCGTCAAGTCTCGATTGCTGCCAAAATCGCTCAATTATTTGGAAAAAAAACTTCGCGTTGATGTGTGTGAAACTTTGCTGTCTGACTATCAGGACCACTTTAAATGCATCATTACTGGAGACGAGACTTGGATTTACGCATACGACCCTGAAACCACCGACAAATCCAGCGAATATCGTGCAAAAGGTGAAGCAAGACCGAAAATCAAGGTCATGTTGACAGTTTTCTTTGATTGTCGTGGTGTGGTGCACTATGAATTCCTTCCGCCGGGCCAAACTGTCAACAAAGAATATTATTTGAGCGTTATGCGTCGTTTTCGTGAAGCTATTCGTCTGAAACGGCCGGAATTATGGGCGAACAACTCTTGGTTCCTTCATCACGATAATGCACCATGTCATACTGCATTGGTTCTTCGCGAGTTTTTTGCCAAAAACTCGACTCATATCGTTCCGCAATCACCGTATTCGCCTGATTTGGCTCCGTGTGACTTCTGGATATTCAGAAAACTCAAAAGGCCAATGCGTTTTGACACGATTGAGGAGATAAAAACCGAATCGAAGAAGGTCTTGAAGGCTATACCGGATAAAGACTATTCCGACTGTTTCGAGGCCTGGAAAAAGCGTCGGAAAAAATGCGTTTTATTGGACGGGGATTACTTTGAAGGGGATGAAATTGACTTGGAAGAATAAATAAAGAATTTATATTTTATAATTAAATTCACCTTACTTATTGTTCACAGTGGTTTATTCCCTTGAATGGGGAAAATAACTGTAATCTCCATGAACCATTTGTAACAACTCAACCGAAGTAATATACTTCCTGCGACCAAATGAAGAAAAATGCTTCAAAAACAATTAGTACAGGTCTTATTTACTCCTGGGAAACAACAATACCCTCCAGTAACCATGAACAACAAAAAATTCGCGGTACTGGTACTTGTGAAATAACTTGGAATGCATATCGACTCGAAAGTAAATTGGAAGGTACACATAGAAAATAAAAAAAACAAAAGGACACATGCTTTCGTAAAAAAAATTATATATAAAGCCATCATCAAACTAATTTAGACCTTCGGCATTGAAATACGGGATAGTTACAAAAATCGCAGTCGAGAATCCTCAAAGCCCTGGTTGATGCTCTTTGGTATGTAACCTAACTGTGCATCACGATCAACCCTTATTATACATCAAATAGAGAGAAATGAAACACCATGCAAGACTGGAAACAGATACGAACCCATTGCTGGAACACAGAATCAACAGAATAATGAAGAAATGCTTGCCAATTGACCTGAAAACGTGGTAACCGGGGACCAATCATTGGAGAGGACCCCATCATGACAGTAAAAAATTCTAATCCAACAAAAATGGCTCCTAGAATGTGATTCAGATAGCTGTTAAATAAAAAAAAGTCACATCAACGTTCCTCCATTGCCCTACGATAGGTGAATAAGCCGTTAAAATACATAGACGATTCCTAGTCAATAAAAATATGTTTCATCGTTGGTCTCCAAACGGCGAATAAGCCTTTAAAATACACATACGACGCCCTCAGGCATAAAATGTTTCCTCGCTGCTCCTTAAACGATAAATGATCCATTTAAAATATTGTAATAATCATCTGATATTAGCGATTAATTGGCCCCACGTTGTAGTAGCCATTTATGTAATAATCAAAATGAAAGGTTATTTAATTGACAAGATTATCAAAATTTAACAAATAAAATAATTTGTTATTTTATTCACTCATGGCTTCCAAAATTAAAACAAATACAATCAAATTAAGATCTCTTCTCTCAGGCTCACAACTGGGTTTGATAATTAACAGAAAAGTGATTTATAAACTTATTTACATTTCAGTTTAAAATTTACCTAAAAACAATATGTCGATAAATGAAATGAAAGAGGTTAAATGTAAAGAAACTGAACGAAATCTGACTATTACCTTTCTTATCGTTTACAAATTTAAATATCAAATGTTTGGTTACTCAAGTAATGTCCGTCTGGAACCAACTTCAACACTAAAAATGCCATTTTTACACTGATTAATTTCCTCGCAGATTTTACATACACGCGGTCGAAATGCACGTGCTCAGCTATCAGGAACCTCGGTTGTCGTCTCCCCTTTCTGGTCAGCTAGCCGGGTTGAATCCCTCAATGCGACGATTGTTCAATTTGTGAAGCAAACTCGTGCTTCCATACAGGAACTCGTGATTTGTATTTAATGTTAGCAGACTTTACTTATCATATGCAGAGTCCAGACTTTAACTCATTTCTTCTCGTCGCAGATTTTAGGCTTTTAGTTTGACCTTGCTCGATCCAACTGCCACGTATCTCGGCGAAGACTTTTTACTCTTTCACCTCTCGTCGCCGACCGCAAAGTATAACTTCTCGTATGCATATTTTAGTGGTTGTCTATCCTTTCCCGACCCCGTCTCCGTACAGACTGAGTTTTCCCCGCGCGCGCATTCTCCATTTAGCTTTCAACAAAGTAACAGAACTCGGCGCCATTGTCACTTTGGAAGATCCTGCCGCTACAATTAAATTTTTTCGCTACAACTCAAATTATACCTAATCAATTTAATGGCCTAATTAATTATTGCTACAATATATACACGGCTCCCTCAGTCAAAAAATATGTCTTTTTGTTGCTCTCCAAACGGCGAATAACCAGATAAAATATGCAGACGAATCCCTCAGGCATACAATGTTTCCTCGCTGCTCTACAAACGGGAAAAATACATTTAAAATATATACAGAGCTCCCTTAGTCAAATAATCTCCCTTATTCTCCCACCAATCGGAGAATAATTCATAAAAATATACAGACAAACACTCACAGTCATAAAAAGTTTCCTCGCTGCTCTATAACGGCGACAGATCCATTAAATATATAAACCACTCCACTAAAAAACCTTCTTAGTATCCTTGCGAATAATTAAAAAAATATAGACTCTCACTTCAGTCAAAGAAAAGTTTCTTCGTTACACTACAAACGACAATTATCCATTAGTATACATGAAAAAACCGTCAGTCAAAATAAAATCTGTCTTCGTTGCTCTATAAACGGCGAATAATCTATTAAAATTTATAAACGACTCCGTCGGTCAAATAAATCTTTCCATAGCCGAGTAATTTAATTCTTGTCACCCGCTGTCGAAATAACTCAGGGATTACAGAGTCTCCCCCGGGGAGGAAATGTCTCTGTCAAATAAGCATATCTATGGTCGGAGGTGCATAAAAATTAAATTGAATATTTTCTGCGTTATAAATAAGTTAGAATTTAAATTAAAAAAATAAAACAACTGGGATAATGATAGAAAAGTGGAGAAATGTGAATTCTCTACTGAAATCATCCCAAAGGAATATTAAAATTTACCTTCAACGCACGCGCTGTAATGATTGTTCAGTTACCTTTATTTTTTAAAAACTATTTCCTCATCCCTAAACTCAGATCTTCAGGAAGACTGTCCCAATGACGTCATAGATACTAAAACAAACGTTTCCTCGTATTCTAACTGTCACTTTATTTAGATTGTAACGATCCATAACGCAGATAGTGATAAATTTTATTTGTATTCATCTTTGACAGTGATTATTCTTCCGGGACGAGACATTATTATCTTTGCTTTATCTCGACACCTGGTGCAGATAACATAATTATTCGCCGTTCGGAGAACGAGGAAGAAGAAACTATCCGTTTTTTTTTGACAGAGGGAGTCGTTTAGACATTTTATCGGAATAATTGGTGAGCAACGGAGAAACGAGTTTTTTGACTGACGGGATCGTTTATATACTTTTTAACGGATTAATTGTTGGTTGGAGAGCAACGGAGCAAAAGTTGATTTTGAGTGAGGGAATCGGTAAGTATTTCTCAAAAAGATGACAATGCAACATCCAATTAACGGTAAACACATATTTGCAATCTCATTTTTTGTTATTGGAAGAACTAACATAAAATATGGCGGCGCATTTTCTGCTCTTTGAGACGAACCACCACGACCACGACGCCGAGGAGACCCTGTCTGGACTGGTCTAGTCTGGACGGGAAGTAAGTGGACCAAACCACGCCTGCCAACCTGTTGCGCCACGAAACTAATTTAAAAGTTTTCCCCGTCGTCAGTGTCCTGGCGAACCTGAGCGATATTTACGGCGCGGGCAGCCGAAAGGTTCCTTACGAAACCTCGTCATTGGTAGCGGCTGCAATAAATTCCCAAGCTAAACAACCTCTGGTCTAGTCTGCACTGGTCTTTAAATACGGCCAGACGGAGGAAAGTTACGGCTTCCTTCCTGCGTATAGGACGAAATACGATGCCTTTTGTCACTTCCTGGCTTTTTCTGAACGAAAATTTTGTTTTGTTTTGTTTATTTTCATATTTCAACTTTCCCAAAATGGTGGGTCACAAATTTAAGACAGCCATGAAAGATATTTTAGTTTTTAATCGGTAAAATAAAAAAGATATTTATTTTATGAACAGCAAAGAAATTCTGGGCCAAAGCAGTTAAAAAAATGTAGATTTAGGGCTATCAGGGGGCTCAAACTGGTGCGTAAAGGAAATTAGATTATACAACGTTGCGGTCGTCAATCATCACCACGCAACACAATAAAAATGTAGAGGCGCGCGTGTTTGTTGACACGCGAGAAACGACAAATTGCAGCGGGGCCTGCTGATGCGACCTCTAATTAGACACGTAACGAAGCCGGAATAAATGTCAGCAGCTCCCCCGCTAGTGAATGGACGTATTTAGTCTGGGTGTGACATCACACGTCAGCCATATTTACGAGCTGCGTTTTCCCCGCCACCACTACCTTATTAATGATATTACAGTCTCGTCATACTGAAAATTATTTAGTGGTGAAATATCGAATTATTAATTAATAATTACAGTGACAGGGACCGCGAACGTTGGTGACCAGCTGCCAACTACGGTGACAACACACCAAAAAAATATGTTACCTGGAAACCAATTACAGTGACCAGACAGTAATTACGGTAACTAGCTACAAATTACAATGATCAGTTTCAATTTTCGTTGATGAGACACCAACTACGGTGACTAGAAACAAATAAAGGTAACCAGGCAACAATTACAGTGCCCAGACACTAATTTCACCGACTAGATAAAAACTTAAATCTCAAAAAGAATACGGTGACTTAGACACCATCTACGATGACCAGACACAAATGTCTATGACGTGCAACATACTAAGATAACCAGGCAGAAAATACGGTGACGATATCTCAACTGCAGTCACCAGATCAAAATTACTATAACCAGACATCAGCTGCAGTGACCACATACAAACTACTTCGGTGACCAGACATCAACTACGGTGACAGACTCTTCTTACTTGACCAAATATGAACGACTACGACCAAACCCGCAATACATTGACCAGACATAAACTACATTGGACAGAAACCATCCACAGTGACCAGATAAAAGAAAAACCTTCAACCAAAAACCAATTACGATGAAAAAAAAATATCACCCACCGAGACCAGAACCCTCCAAAAAAGAAATGACCAGACACACACTACAGTGGACACCAATCAACTACGGTGACAGTACTAAAAAATACGGTGACCAGAAACCAATTACTGTGGTGACCAGATAAAAACTACATTGACCAGAAAAAGATTAGGGTGACCAGACACACACAGCTACGATGACCAGACACAAATTTATATGACGTGGAACATATTAAGGTTCCCAGGCAGAAATTACGTTGACCAGAACACAACTGCAGTGACCAGACCAAAATTACTATAACCAGACATCATCTGCCGTTACCACATCCAAACTTGGGTGACCAGACATCAACTACGGTGACGAAAACTTCTTACTTGACCAAATACGAACGACAACGACCAAACCCGCAATACATTGACCAGACATAAATTACATTGGACAGAAACCATCCACGGTGACCAGATACAAGAAAAACCTTCAACCAAAAACCAGTTAGTGTGAAAAAAATATCAACCACAAAGACCAGACCCCCCCCCCCCCCCCAAAGAAAAGAAATGACCAGTCACACACTACAGTGGACACCAATAAACTACGGTGACAGTACTAAAAAATACGGTGAACAGTAACCAATTACGGTGCTGACCAGATAGAAACTACGGTGACCATATAATTATCACGGTGAGCAGACGCATTAAAGCACTGATCATACATGAACAACGGTTATCGGAGAAATCCTACGATGACAAAATAATAGCCACGGTAGTCAAACAACTCATTACAGTGGCCACATACATAGAATAGACGTGGATTACTATATTAGAAGCCAATATTTACTAATTTAAGCCATTTTCTCCTTTATATATCCAATATAAAGCTGGTTTTCCAAAAAAAACACTCGAAAATCGATAATTCACCTTTTTTTGTAATACAGTAATGGAAATTGGTTATGACGTCACGGAAATCTGGCCGTCGTTTACTGGAATATTGATAATTTGGTTTACACCGTCACCAATTTTCCTCAATGTCATTTCTTACTCCGGCGAATTGATCAACCTGTTTATTTAGGGATAATTTAATACAGGTCAAATGTTTTACTGCCTTAAAATATAAGATAAATTCTTTGGTAAAATAGAAAAATATGTCGTAGGTTAAACAATAAAATATTCAGTAACAAAGATTAGGAGATTCGGAAGTATCTTCTTTAATGAAGCAGATTTCCCCTTCTGTCCTTTGATTAATATTTCCCCACTTTGTTGTAAGTTGCGTAGGGTTGCTTTTCCTGGCTCGACGCCCACAGGAGATAAGAAAAGGGCGGACGGACAAAACCCGCAACCCCTCGCAACATCTTACACGTTGTCAGCGACTCTCCATCTCCCTCAGACTCCCCTCTCCTTGGCCACGAGCCAAAATTCAGGGTCAGCGAACTCGAAAGGTTCTTGCGACGGCGAAAACTTTACAGCAACAGCCACAAAAAGAAAACCTCTTCAACATTCGCGACGCAAAGCACAAAGAGGTCACACGCCATTGTCCAAATATCCTCCTCAACTTCTCCATCCATTAAAAGTTGAAATCGCCTATCGCTGTGTAAATCCTATATCAATTTTATTAATTGAGATCATTGTCGAAATTGGAAAACGATAAGAAAACCTGAAAACAATGACACATTTGTTACGCGAATTCAATATAAAATTATTCTTCTGTAAAAGTTTTCGCTGTCGTCAATTTTAGTGTTAAGTTCTTCAATACCCGTAACAGCGTCAAAATATTTTTTAAAAAACCTTTGTTTATAGTCATTGAATTCAACAACCCAAAAAATATTGGAAACATTTCCTTACAAAAATTTTTCTTAATAATTATATTAATTTATAAATTGTCATGTAATGTTTAATTTTAATTGATATGTTTCGCTAAAATTGAAACACAAGAAATGAGGAAATAAAATAGAAATTTATATTTTCAGATATTAAATTAAATTTGAAATTCCTTCAAAAAACATTAGTAATGCACAACAGAATTATGTATATAACATTAGGCCATTTTACACAACGTTGATGACCTGAAGAGGTCCAAAATTTCTGGATGAAACATTGTCCGAGTTATTAAATTCTAAATTATCAATTTATTTTGTTATAATTAAAAAATTCAACTGATAATTAAAATTAAACGTTACCAGAAAATTAATTAATTGTTATAATGACTTATAGGTAATGAAGTATAATTAAAAATAATATATATTTAATAATTTCTTCAGAAATAATTGCCCATAAATGATTATATTAATTAATAAATTTTTCGGTAACATTTCATTTTAATTTTCAATAATATTTTTTAATTAAAAAAAACGTCATAGACAACGTATCACAGATAAACGTAAACAGTTAATCAACCAACTTGTCGTGGAAATTTCCCCACGTGTTTCTTTCAACATATTTTCCTGTACAAAGAGCTTCCTTGACAAGGATGTAAACGTCAACGATTCTATAAGAAAGTGAATTTTTTTCTTACTAAGCACTTTTTGTAGTTTTTCCCCTATATTTACTCAGATAAATACTTCTGACGTAATATTCCAAAAAGATACTATTAAATGGCGTCGCTGTTGAGTATAGTTTATATATTTGCGGATCTTCTGGACATCGCCACGCGTGTTATTTGTTACCGACGTCCGACGTTGCTTTCTGAAACAACCTTTAAGACACGGCTCCTTTGATCCCGGATCCAGGAGGATTGGATTTCTCTGCTATCCTCGCCGATACGAATATTTTTTCTTAAAGGGAAAGCTCTCTCCTTCTCCTTCTTCTTCTTCCTCTTTTATGCTCTACAGACGTCCACGTGTCTGGTAAGGGGTTTGAAATTAGATCTCTTCAATTCTGGACTCAAGTCATTTATTCAAGGATTCACCCCATTTTTTTCATGTAATGAGGGACTGTAAAAACAACAAATTTCAGTTGTGAGATTCAGGAAATTCACGATCCTTCCGTAAAGTACTTAACGAAGATGATCTACTCAAAGACTCCGAAAGACGAGGGAAAATCAACAAATCTGTCGAAATCACAGAGTCTAAACAAACAAACGTTTCCTTGATACATTACATCGCAACAAAAACATTGAAACATTATTACACATGTATGAATATTGGTCAAATTAGACAGAATTATTTTTTTAACCAATAAAACATAAAAAGAAACACAACGTTTCATCTTCAACCTAAGACTTCATCACACGTACAAACGACTAAGTCTAAATATCCAAATACAATTATTAGAGAGCGATTTGGTTGTGTTCATATATTTATATTCAGGTCAGATAAAAGTTTCTATTACAACATTATTGAAATCAAATATTCTAAATGAACAATTGTTGAAAGAAAATATATACATGAAACCAACACATGAACGTTTTCTTTCTCTCAGACACATTTGTGTGTGACATAAGAAATTGAAAAAAAAACATTCGGCGAACTGCCAGGTATTATGAAACAACGATTGAAACAGTTGAAGAAATTTTAGTGGTAGGTTTATTAAATGATAAATTAAAGGAATATTTCCAGAATTTATTAATTATTTAACTGAACATGAAAAAAAATACAAATTATGCGTGTTCAGATAGCCGGGCAAATCAATCCGATCCCTTAATCCCAAGTTAAACCATATTTTACGGTAATTCCCCCAGGCGCGTCAAGGATTGAGACACTTAGCAGTTACCTCGCGTACATCTCTGGCCGTGATCATGTGGCACCCTCGATCTCACCGAGTCCTCTGGATGATGCAAGTTTGGGGATGTACGTCCGTCCCTGGCAACGGTTCGTCATGGAGTCTCTTTACACTTTCTTTATAGCCCCTTCGTGTGAAATATCGATATTCTCGACCAATTTTCGATCGATCTTTCCTGAACCAAGAAATGTGATTGGTTCAGGCAGTCACTTGTTAATTCAATTTTTGGGACTTTTGAAGAGACGTTTCCCACAGTGTGACAGTCCAGGTAACTTCCGAGGGTCAACATCCTACGTGCCTAAGTACAGACATTAGGATCCATCTATCCGCCACGGCGGCGCCTGGTCAAATTCCAACTTGCCAAGCTCTCAACCCTTGCTAATATCTAATTAAATTAAAATGAAATATATATATATCAATAATAAAACTATCGCACTACAAAATCAAAGAAATGATTTGGTTATAAGGTGGATTCAAAACAAGTTAATAAACTCAAGGAAACTATTAAGGATCAGAGGTTTCAAAAATTGTTGATTTTACGAAAAAAGAGATGATTCATCACTTAGTGACATCCAGGATACAGTTTACCAAATAAGATCAAATCGTTGAATCTAAACAAAATAAACGTTTGAGTAGACTAGATACATTTCTAAAAAAGCTTTTTGTGCCCGGAAAATAAATTAAATGGGCTTAGTTCCTGTAGAAATGAAATCTACAGAGATATTAGACTCAAATATTCTAAATGGATACTCATGACTCTTGGTAGTCATATATTCAGAAAAACTAAAAACTTAAGCGCATATTGAAGAATAGAAAACTTCTAAAAAAAACTTAAGTTACAAGATATAATTTTCTCTGGCAGCAGAAATAATTCAACAAATTTTATTCTGAATCACAAAACCTTAAAATACAAATATTTTATTATTTCGTAGCAAATAACTTAAAATTTGGGAGGGTGATGACGAAAGGATTTGGAATTGAAATGATTATTTGGTAAATAGATTAGTGTTTGGGCGACCTCAAACATAATTGGAAATTTTCGCATATACGTAATATACATCTTCAATGCAAAATAAAATATAAAATAACAAATAATTCAAATATAAGGGTATTATTCACCTTTATTTCATTATTTAAATTGTCTGCAGAAGGAAAACTGCTCCTTTAAAAAGTTTTAATGAACGTCCAGAAAGTTTTCGTTTAAAATATTCTGCCAAGGATAAAGTTTTAAAAGTAAAAATAAAAATTGTCGATTAAGTAACAGGATCGGATAACCCACTACTAATGAATAATTAGGAACTATATTGAAAAACCAAGGTTTAAACTCAGATATAAATTAATTTGATTAATTTTCTGGGTTTTTTCAACTAATTAATATTTCTTCTCGCCGTTCAAGCACACGTTTCTGCTTTCATCGATGGTTGTTTATTTTACTAACATCCCTTATTGATTTCTGACCAAGAGGACGAATATCCGAAGTGGAAATTATAATCGCAGGGGGTTGAAATGGGGCGGTATTACTGGATCTAGTTCCAAACCCCCCACCCTTTCCCCCGGGCACCCCAAAAATGAAATAGCCATTACATTAAACACAGCGCCAATTGTGGCGGAAACTGGTAACTACGTCGGCCAAATACAATCCCTAGTTTCCTCCCGGTTTACAGCAGCGGTGTTCGATCGTTCTCACTAAGTGAGGAAATTAACTGCTTACAGGAGCAACGCCAATATTCACCAGCAGTCGGCGGTCGTTGTCGTGTGCGTGTGTGTGTGTGTGTGTGTGTGTGCTTCGCCACGTGGAATTTTTTTTTAAAATTAGATCGACTATTATGATGGAGGACATCGACACTCTCATCGACCACAGCGAAACGGATCGAACCCGCATTGCCAAAGGGGAAGAGAATCTAATGAACATTAGATTACGTTTTTATTTTTAAAAATTCGGAAATCAGCGGACAGCGTTAACAGTAATCGTCGGCGGCGTTCAGAGAGAAAATGACGCTAAAAGATACTGTAATGATCATTAAAGGTACAAGTAGGTTCAGTTTTAATCTATTATAAAGAATAAAATTCAAGAGCGTCTCTGTAACTATTCAGAGCGCAGACGACAGTTGCTGAAAATCGAAAATACCGTGGCCCAAATACAGGTTCGAGTCCAAACCGTTGTAATGCGAATTAAACAGGCCATTAATTGTTTTTAATATATTTAAATTGTTAGCGGTACGAATGCGTAAAGGCGACAATGAAGGCGGGTTTTTCCTTTGTTCAACAATGGAGACCGCGCGCGGAGAAAACTCAGTATGCACTTGGAGAACGCCGCCAGTCTGCTGCGAGAAACGGAACAGTTCAGTTCACGTGGGGAACTGAAAAACGTAAAAGTATTATGATCTGAAAGTCTGTAATCGGCGATTGAAAGGTGAATGAGTCAAAAATCTGCGTACGAGAGATGAAACTGTTAAAAGTCGACGGAGAGATATAATACAGTTCAGTTAATATAGAGCAACAATCAGTAAGGTGTGCATATAAAGTACGATGGCGAGATCCTGTATTTCTACATGAAAGCAAGCAAATATTTTTACGGAGATATTTACATAATAATTTGCTCACGGGGAAGAAATGGTTTCTTCACGCTGATTGAACAATTATCGCATTGAGGGGACCGGCATCCACTAGTTGACCAAAGGGGGCGGCTCATCCGAGGTTCCAGATAGCAGAGGACGAGTATTTTAATCGAGTGTATTAAAATTTTCAATGAAGTATAGAGTCTGTGTAAAGATGGCCTTTTAATGTGGTAGTTTTCAAGATACAAGAGAGAAATCTGGTACCAGACAGACGATCCGTAAGTAACAAACCTTTGATACAAATTTGTAAACGATAATTAAAAAGGTAGAGTCAGATTTCGTTCAGTTTTCGTTTCGTTCAGCTTTCTTTTCACTTATTTTCATATTGTTTTAGGTTAACTTTTAAATTTGAATTGTTAATTGTCAGTTCATACATTGATTTTGTTCTAATTATCAAACCCACTTATGGCCCTGAGATAAAAGATTCGACGAATATGATTGTAATTATACAAGAACTGTATGTTCATAAATGCCACGAATTAATACATTAAAGTATTTGTTTTAAATGGATGAAATTCGGCATGAAAAATAGGACTTGTACATTGTAAATTTATCAACAATAATAAATTTCTTTTAAAGCCTAGTAAATGATGTTAATTGATTCATTAATTAACTCTATCAAAGTGTTTATTACACCGTCATAAAATCCAGAAATGAATTAGAACGTGATTAAAGAAGAGGGGTAGTTCGGACGGCAGCTGTCTCTGTATATGAAATTAAATTATGTCTAAAGTGTGACATTCCAATAGTCATCGGGTTTTATTTTTCGCGCGGCTACTTGTTAATGTTTTATGCGGCAAAGATAGATTGGGAATTCAGTCTATATTATGTGAAATTTATTATTATAAATCAAAGAACAAACGGAGGTTGAATTAAAATTGTTTGTTGGAATCCATAAATGAGATAATATCTACATCAATAAAACCAATATAAAAAGTGAAAAAAAATACGTCTGATTGATAATAATGAATAAGATAGAGGCAATTCAGACAAAAAACGTTTCTGGGATCCTTGTCCCTTTCCTCAGAGGCTCTTCTTCGTACCTGAGGAAAGGGACAAGGATCCCAGAAACGTTGTGTGGTATTTATATTATCACTTTTTTTGTCTGAATCAGCTATCTTTCTTATTCGAAACCTACATAAACTTAAAGAAGAAAAAATTAGGTCAAAAAACACAAAGACGGAGGAATACAATGGCGAAGATGAACCAATCAGAACAGAAAAATATAAATACGAAAATTTAAACCAGGAATACTGACTTCAGAAATAAGGCATTAGATAAAAAATCTTAATGTTGGTATACAACAACTATGGACCTTAATCAACGATTGTTTTTAGTAGAGTACGCAGTTTTATGTTGATATGACTTGAAAATCTCACGCGATACAGAGAAAACTATGAATTAATCCGTTCTGAGGGTTTCTTAATGACTACTAAGAAATGTCTGCGAGGGTTATTCTCTCGCAGGCAGTACCTTTTAGGAGAAACACGAAGGGGCTACCTTTGGGGATGCCTTTTCCTCTCCGTTTTTGAAGTAAGGCACCTCGGCCTGTTCTGAGACGTGTATGTTCCGGGGTCACAGACCTTGGGCATACGGTAAGAGTTGTCCGCTATTCCCATTTGAATAGTCGGCCAGCTGACTCCTAAACCGGTCAAGGCACGGAGAAGGGAATGCTGCGTCCCCACAGCAAACTACTCTCCCCCTATCGTAAGGGCGTGGGACGAGTACAAAATGCCCGAACTATCTGATGCAGGTTTTTCTAGGGTTTGTCCTGCATTTCTTTAGGCGAATGCTGGGTAGGATCCTTAAAATATATCCCGGGGGCCCTAGTTAACCCTTGGCTACCTTCCTCTACCCTTCCGCATCCCCCCTTTCAAATCCCTTCCTATGCTATTAAAGGGGAGTTGCCCAACTTGGATTACCCTCATGTAGCCTGTTGCCCTAAAAAAAATGTTAATGACTATAATGACAGTCTTTTCTCTGCTGCTCCTTTTATATGTATTTATATAAATTATTTACGTACACTGGTTTCTCACTCGATATAAATACAGAGCCCTCATTTTTATATCCAGGGTCCCTTCTAAAATGTTCCAACCGTAGCGCGGAGTAGATTGAATCCACTGCGCTGTTACATTTGCTTGAGATCATTTTGACGAAGGTGAATCCAGGCAGGTAAGGATCCTGAACGTCAAAAAACAAACCACCACGCCTTTCAACGTGGATATAATTTAATACATTGATAAGTTTACAGTAATTTCTGTCGTTCGACAAGTCCGAAAACCTCGTTACAGATGTTACTGCAGTATACGTACGGGGGAGTGGATTCAACCTTTCAGATTAAGTAGCTGGGAGTATATTAGTCCCTTTGAGGAGATAAAATGCTCGGTTCCCCGAAATTAATAGCAAATTCCCCTCCGGCTGCAGCGCGCCCGGAATTGGCTCTCGAAACCACCTTGAGAGTATTTACATTAACACCGTCAGAACACGCAGAAGTCTCGCACTCAAACGAGACCGTGACGCTTCATATCGTCAGTATTCAAATTGAAGTTTGAACGTCCTTTCGCCACTGACTTAATAAATAGTTGTTTCGATTAGAAGTCATTCAAAGTAATTATTGTTAAGGCGTTGATTAAAAGACCAAATTGTTACGAGTCGAGATACACAAAATTACAGGAAAAATACACTTCCAAAAAATCGCTTGGTTCATGTAAAGGCTATTGAAACCACAATCCTCTGAAAAGGACAATTTACCTTATTTTTTAGGCCCCCACACTAACAATACAGGTAAAACCATCAGCAAAATCCTTCGGTTCGTCAAACGTAAAATTACTTTGAAGACTGGTGAAACTTTTAAGGAATTTAGCCCTCAATCCTCTGAGAAAGAGAGTTTCCCTTAGCTTCGTTTTCTAATGCTAGAGTAACACTACAGGTAAAAATTCAAAGAAATTTTTTTGGCCCCATGTAACGCAAACAAACATTAAACAATGATTATTTAAACCAACAGTGATCCGAAATCCTCTAAGAATGAAAATTTTCTTTTAATTCTCTTTTCATCATCCCTCACAGAAAAATTCAGGTAAAAATTCCATAAAAGAAACTATAAACTATAATGATTATTTTAAGCTATTGACAATCCTCTAAGACAGAAAGATTTACTTAATTTTTAAAAAATACCTACAAAAACCTTTTGGCCCCGTAAAATGCAAAATTACTCTAAAGATTGATGATTCTTTCCAGCATTTTTCGCCCACAACCCTCTGAGAAAGAGAGTTTCTTTCAATTCTCTTTTCATAATCCCTCACAACAATAAAGATTTAAATTTTAACAGAATTGTTTAGTCCCATGTAACGTAAAGAAACTTTAAACATTGATCGTTCTTATAAAAAAAAATTGAAACCCACAATCAACATTAAATGTTTTTTAAAAATCCAGGATGATTGTTACTAACAAGGGCAGCACGTTAAAAAAACTACGCAAAAGAAATCGAGTTTGGAGTCAAATCCGAGGTTATGGATGTCACTGGGTTTAATTATGACAACACGGGCAATGCAGGGCTCCCAGGTAGTAATAATATAAAAATAAACGGCCTTGAGTCAGAAAATTAAGTTTCTTAACAAAAGAATTAAATATAACGACGTATCGTCCTCAATTTAGCAACTATTCAGAATTTATATTTCATATATATTGTAGGATTTCAAGATAAATGATTGAAATTATTCTATCATTTAAAACGTGCCATACGTTAAAGACGCCAAAATATAGTATTTACAATTAAATAATAATTAAAATAAGCAAATTAAAATTAAATAATTGGATTTTAATTAAAAATATCAGAGTTTTCAATATACAACAAAATTAATTTGTTAACATCAATAAATTATAATCATTGAAATTATATTACATATTGGTAAAACTTGATAATATGCCACGGCTTAATCTCAGGGCCGACAACCGGACCTCTAATAAAGAATATTTACGACAAACAATTAAAATTTACAAAGTGATTAAATTCTTACTTTAAACAATCAGTAAAATATTGAAATCGGAAATCTGACGATAAAATATCATTTACTGTTGGGTTTACATATAATGAATTGTTTGATTTACCTCATAGTTTTTCGGTGCGAAAAGAGGGGCTCGTACACACACGATTATTGTTTTTCTGCGACACTTTCTGCTTGCTGAATTTAACCACACCAATTGTTTCGCTGTTCTCTCGATCAATAAATTATTACACTCATCAAAGTTTGGTTATTCACTTGATAAAATAACCTGGCGCCCAAGAACTGACGAATCGTATAATATGTGAACGTATGCTAGACGCCTAAATTATTCTGCATCAGGGAAATAAACAGTCACCATCGTCTCAGTTGTTTGCATAAAGACTGGAAACCGGCGACTCCGAACACACTCTTTCAGAATTTATTGTACTCCTCTGACTCCCAACACACAAACATCCGCGCGTCCAGCAATGTTTCACGACAATACACACAGCAAGCAAGCATTATAGCCACATATTCTTGTATACACATCGTATGTTTACGCCGCCAACAATGCAAGTCCCAAAATCTTGTTAATTGATTATTTACGTTTCTTTTTAATTACCACAATATATATATATATATATATATATATGTATGTATGTATATAATGGTATGATTTTTATAAAAAAAATTAAACCTAACACCAACCAAATAAAGTCCTCAAGTTTTATGTTCTTTATTTTAAAACACAAGTCAGCATAAAAATATACAAAAGCTTTTAATATTTCAGTCATATATATCTGTAAAAGATTTTTCAATATATATGATTATTATGACTGAAGAGGTTTTAAAAAAGCAAAACGTCGGTATTTTAATTCTTTTGGTAATAGACACAATTTTCAGACCCAAGGCCTTACATTTATCTGATTATATTAACGTTAAATCGTTTAAACGTTAATCCTAGAAACCAAGAAAAGAAACGTCGCTGCTTAACTATATTTTTAAAGCGACCTAGACCCCTCGTTAGTAAGTCACCGTCACCGGACCGAGATAAAGGTCCTTTACGTACAATTGTCAGTGTTCCAGTCTCTGTAGCCAAAGAGAGATGAATAAAGTTGCTGCCCTCTCTTCGTGTGTGAAGGAAGTTTAAAATCAGATGGGGTTGTGGGTTTGCGGGGTAGGAAAGTTCGTCGGCCAAGAGCTTTACCTTCTCTCGAGCTCTCGTGAGGCAGAGCTTATGTTGATGGCCCATAAAACGCTTTAAGGGTCCATTGCGGCTCCTCTTTGTTGTTCTCAAAACGTAATATCGAAACACGTGCTTTCAAGGGAAATATTTTATTTATTCTCATAAAAGGGACCGGGCATAAATGTGTAACCGTGGAAATCTAGCCCCACCCCAATCCCCAACCACCATCTTGCGCCGCAGCTTCCTACATTGCACAGTAAATATTTCATGTCCTTTATGACAGTGCTTTATAACAGAGACGCGACTCCCCTAGTTTTCAAGAAAATCAGAAAAAAATCCCTGAGGTGTTGCGTGGAACAAAATGGCCGCAGAGAAGGTTTTACTTGCATTTATGGGCGATAAATATTTGAAATGTAAGTAAAAGTGGAAAAATAAGTAATACTCGACTAAGAAGAAAGACTATGAAAAACAAGTACAAAGTGGTTTCAAAAACGTGAAAAACAATTCACGTTTATAAGAGAAAATAAGGAGAGCCCAGTGTTGCCCGCGTTGTCATAATTAAGCTCAGCGACATCAATAACCCAGGATTCGACTAAAATCTCAGTTGTATTCACTCCACCCCTACCCCTAGTGGTGCCGACCTCACATGCCGATAAGGTTTGAAATTATACACAAAAATATCTGAATAAACGATATATAACCCTTTGAATCCGAAAAAGTTTATTTTTAAGAATATATCTGCTGTTTTCAGATGTTTTATTTTTCTACCCCCGTACACTGCAGTGTTTGTTTCCGGTTTGCAAGGAACACGTGTTCGAAATTTGAGGAAATTTTCTCCATGGTTGTAGATTTATATGCGGAAAATACACATAAACAAACAAACGCTCTATTTTATTTATAAGAAGCTATATAATAAACTGTTTACAAAAATTTAATCATTCTTCCATTTATCTTTCAGAATGAAGTGTAAAAACCAACGTTAAGCCCCCTTGGAATATTCGAAATACATATATCCATAGGAATATTCTGGTTTCAACCATTAAAGAATAAATAAAAAGGTTTTCTGGGAAACATGAAGATAGGCTTCAAATCAACGTCAACCCCAGTGGCACGACAACTTCTGGAAAAAATCAACATCATACAAGAAGATTGAAAGAAAGCAAAAAACTATCTGATCATGTGGGATGTACAGTGTGTAAAAGCAGAGCACAGTGAAGTGAGCACAGACACAACACTGGATAGATTCTAATCAGCAAGTATAAAGCTTAGATTTGTAGAAGAAAATTAATGGTTAGTATTAAAAGACTAGTTTTAATGGCAGGCTCAGGGTTGCTGATATATAAAATTCTTCCATATATAAATAAACCAATTCGTTATCATCTTCTAATAAATAAAATAGACTGTTGGTTTGTATGTGAGTGTATGTTCTGCATCCAAATCTACATTCGTGGAACAAATTTGACCAAATTTTCGTACACGTGTTCCTTGCGAACCGGAAACAAACCCTGTGGGGATAAGACACATCTAGCACCCTCAGGAGCTGGGCTAGAAAAATCAAACAAATTAAAAAATCAACTTTTTCGGGGTCAAAGGGTTATATATCGTTTAGCCAGATATTTTTGTGTATAATTTCCTTTCGTCATTGGAGGGTAGCACATTTAGGGGAAAGGTAGAGGGGCGTTACATAAAAATAACGCCAAAACAACATAGATTAGAGTCAAATCCGGAGTTATGGATATCGCTGAGTTTAATTAAGACAACCCGGGTAACGCCAAGCACAAAGTAGAATAAATTTCCGTATCAAAACTTTTCAAAGATTATATCAAGAATTTCGATGACCGTAATGAAATATGCATAATTTATTGTAAAGAGTACAATGCTTGTTACACGGGACGAACCGAAACGGGTATTAAAAACTCGCTTGGGGGAAATTAATTCTAATTTAAAACAAAAATTTAGTTCTCAGTGAACATGGCGACGCAAGTAACTTACCAGATTTGATTAATGTCGCAACTATAAGATTCTGTGAGATTACTGTCTGAAATGTTACAAATTATATCAAACCGATGTAATTATTGTATTTTCAAATAAACCCTCTCGTCTTTTGTTATACCATTGTTTCAGTTTATTTGGTGAGGGCCCACGTTACTGACGAGTTTCCCGGATTGTCGAAGAAACGCCGTAGAGTATTAAAAAATTTTGTTCATATAGTAATAATAATGTGCTAATAAATTTTCGTTTATAATCAATTATTAACTGATTTCTTGGTCGTTATACGTTATTAATAAAGAAATTCATTTTATTCGGACGACGTATACGAATTTGTTTCGTACCCGTAAAGGATTCGATGACGCCATCACGTGACGTCACGAGTTGTATGTACGGAAATTTCATTATTCTGTCGGATATTTTCCTGGTATCGTCACGACCGTTGACGTTTCGAGTGTCGTCGTTTGTTCCTTTTGGGTTTGAAACTGTTATTTTGAGCCGCTAGTAACAATAAAGCACGAGAGACAAGTGTTTGGTAAACTTTTGGAGCTAGAGGAGAAAAAGCAGTTCGTCTTCTCGTTTCACTCGTCGCTTCGCTTTTTAAAAAGAAGACACACGAGCGGAGAATAATAAACGTTTCGACTTAAAAGCATTTATGAACCTTGGGGAATAAATTTTCGAGAACGCTGTACGTTTCGATCGCGATCTGTCCCCATCTTCAGCTTCAATGTTATATGCAGATAAGATTCCAGGGGTAAATGAAAATCAGGTGCTCTGCCTGTTATGGTAAGACTCAACTCTTTGTGGACACAATGGCTGGATTTCTTGGTAAAATCTATCCTGTTCCAAAAAGTTCTGAGTAATTTTTAAAACTTCTTGAATTTTTCCGACAAGGGAATTCACATGCAGATTTAAACTTAAATTTAACGTTCGTACAAAATTCTTACGAATATAAGATTCAAGTTGTTGCGAGTGAATGTTCGAGATATCTGTAGCTGCTCTTTGACTTTCAAGGGAGCCGGGGCCAAGTCCCTCCAGTTGGCTTTGTGTGTGTGTGTGAGACAGGAAACTATATTGATGGTCCTGTCAACGGCTCCATTGAGCAAGCAAAACGCAGACTAACAGGACACACACACACACGTGCGTGTGATGAACATGGTGGGGTCTATTTATCACGAAGCGCCCCGGCACTAAGTTCTTGGCAACGGAGGACATGATCCTGGAGCATCCACAACACACACATACACAACACACATTAACGCCGTCAGCTACAAATAGAAACGCGACGCTGCATCCTCCATCCGTATTCTCTCCCATCCGCCTAGCACGTGCGATCAATTTCGCCATTTTCTTTTATTATTATTATTAAACGAGCACAACCCTGGCGTCACATGGTTCGTGGTTGCCAAAGCGGACGAACTTTTACCCGTTCATCATGAAAAATATTTTCCGGTATGATTTTCCATCACCGACGGCGATACATGATCAGTAAAGAACACACACACACACACACACACATATATATATATATATATATATTGTAATAAACAACAGGTTAACGATTAATAGCGTTCATTAAATGAATTAATTAACACAAAAAATTAATTAAAATTTGAATAATAGTTACCCGCACGTTGAAGACGTCAAATATATAATGATTAGAAAGGTGGTCTTAAATCATTGAAATAATTAATAAATTAATTTAAGAATTAAATTTTAAAAAAATAATTATTCTTGATAAATTTACATAGTATAAAATCTATTTTGCACGCCGAATTTCATCCAGTTAACAACAAAAACTTTAATTTTCATTTATTAATTCGTGGCATTTTAGGAAAATACAGTTCTTATATCATTACAATCAAATTCGTCGGATCTCTATATCTCAGGGTCATAACTGGGTTAGATAATAAGAACACTCCAATTAAAACATTAACAATTCAATTTCTTCAAGTTAAAGGAATAAAAATTAAAATACTAGAAACAAAAGAAAACGAATGAAAAGAAAAACGCGAACGAAATCTGACTATACCCTTTAATTATTAATAATCGTCTTGTACTCACGACTACTTCTGGTACCAGTTTGGATTCTTCTTGCTTGAATTTAATACTCACTAAAACAGGCCATTCATTACTCACTGATTCTACACTTTAGAATTTCAATACACGTGGTCGTTGCCCACTCGTGTCTCTGCTATCCGGGAATCTGGATTAGTCCACCCTCAGCCGGTTGCCGGATGTAGATTTCCTCAAAGTCTCTCGATGCGACAATTATTTAAATTTGGGCAGCAAGAACTTCTGCTTACAAATTGCGATTTTATGTTTCTCTCAGCCAAACTGCTTACTCGCGTTTTATATAAACTATCATATCTCGCCGTTGGATTTCCTGCTTTTATGTTAGCAAATTTTACTGTGTTATTACTTTATGTGGACCGTTCTGTCTCGTATCTCCGTGCAGACTGCTGTTCTCCAAGCGAGCGGTATTTCAGTTTCCATTGTTAAACAAAGGAAAAACCCGCCTTGATTGTCGCCTTTACGCATTCGTACCGCTAACAATTTAATTATGAAAAACAACTAATAGCCTGTTTAATTGTTATTACAACATATATATATGTTTAAATATATATATATATATATATATATATATATATATATATATTGTAGAAAATACAAATAGTTAAAGAATTTTTTTACATAAATTGTTTCTTTAATTATTGGCGGCGTAACTTTGCGGCCAGAGCATTATAATGAACAGCATTGTTTGGCGCGAGAATGCAGACAATATCGGATTCTACGAATTGTTGTCGAGAAAGTGTATATAAAATATATTTGGATTCTACTTGCGTGAATTTAACACTCACTAAAACAGGCCATTCATTACTCACTGATTCTACACTTTAGAATTTGAATACACGTGGTCGTTGCCCTCTCGTATCTCTGCTATGCGGGAATCTGGATTAGTCCACCCTCACAGGCAGAGAAGTATGTTGTCAGAAAACTCAGATATTCAGAGAGAGTTTATGTTTGGAGGCAGAGGAGTACGCTGTGACGAAACAGTCAGAAAGTGTACAGTACAGTCAGAGAGTAGTGTGCTTTTTGAACGGTCTGGACCCATATTGTAGTCATAGCGGGAGTCTGTGGTGGTAGAATTCAGCGAAGATTAAGATGAATGCATCAGGGATTTTCCACAGCAAACTGAGTGTGACAATACGTACGACAGCCATGTAAAAAGAAGCCTAAAGTGTTGGAAAGTGAGACGATAATAAAATCTGTGCTATGACCTGTCAAAGATAATAGTGTTCTATAAAAATTAAATAATCACGTGTGCACAAACCAGAGCATCTCTAAATAAATGGTATGTAAAAACAAAAAAGTTTATTCTGTAAACATTAACGTGAATATCGTTTACCTCTAGATTTCTATAACTTTGCCAGATTTATATAACTCTTCAGATTTCTATAATTTTTGTTGTTGGTATAAAATATTGTTATTGTAAATTTAAAATCATAATTTGCTTTTGTAACTTGGTGAAAATTGCAAATCACTATCCCTATAAGAGGCACTATGAACGGCGTTGTAATTAATATTCTCGTGAAAGCTAAGGCATTTAAGAAAATATAAAATGTTAATTCAACGAAAATAAAATTAGTCAAATAAATAATCATTGTTATCATTTAAAGAATTGGTTTAATTTCAACTTCCTTTGTTTCTTTAATAAAATCGTGTATGTCACATAATTTGGCGCCGCAACCTGCAGGCATTTTTTATTATATTTAAAGGGGAATATATATATATATATATATATATATATAATTTATATAAATTGCGGACATATTTCATCTGACAATTGGCATTTGTTAATTGCAAATAAGGTTAAAAAATCTATTAATTAATTAAACCAAAAAATGTCATTTAATACGACGTTTCACCCACAATTTTCTGTTTTGACATATTTACATTGTATACATATAGCCATCGATATGCAATTGATGCGATTCGCCAGCCGATTTCTTCAAATTGAAACAGATAATGAGAGCTAACCATATTTTCTCTTTTCTTTTCGACTAAAGTTACACATGATTGCCAAGGAAATGTATGAAATTTCTTATGGTGTGCGCTGGCTAAAGTTGGCTGATGGGAAGCATAAACTAATGTCGTAACCATAGTAGCTTAATATGATCACTAACGCCATATATGAGCAAACATCGGATTTAAGGTTATACGTCTGGTACATATGGTAAATAATAAGGAGTGAGAATTTAGAGCGACTGGACTGCGTCCTTTCACGATTGTAGTCGAAACAATTACAGTTACCTTTTTACTCGCCAAATATAATGTAATAAACAAAATGAAACACCTATAGTGCCTCCAATAAAAAATTTTACAAAATGACAATTAAAAATGACAATGCAAAATATTCCTGACTTGAATAATTATTGAAATACGAAATCTGACGATAATTATATTTACACATTAGGTTTACAATTAATAAAATTATTTTTTGTTTACATTACCCTTAGCTGTTCATCTGTGCTCGATCTCACTTGATTTTTGGTAAACACATCACAGAAATAGACAAAATACTTCAGACTGTCGACTTGTAATTCCAAAACCCGGTCCCTTATATAATGTCTCTGCTGCCTAATCACACTTGCTCAATCATGGTACCAGGAACTCTGAATCAGGAACTCCACAAAACACACCTTCCGCGTTCCTGGTCCAAGCAACTCTCAATTACATCCTCCTCAAACCACACTTCTGGTCCTCAATCCTGGTCCCAGAAACTCTGAATTCTCAAGTCCCGTACGTCTCAGTGCTGCCTGAGGCATCTATGCAACTGTAGCAAGCAAGCATTATAGGCTCCATATTCTTGTAGACAATCGTTAGCCGCCGATAATGAAAATTTTGTTTATTAAATAATTACTTAGTCTTAATTAGCACATTATATATATAATGTGGTAATTAAGAATATACATCACCACAATATATATATATATTGTAAGAATTAAAAATATATTAAATTTAAAAAATTTACTTATCAACACGTTGTAGCCGTCAAAATATAATGAACAACTGAATATTTAATAAAAGTGAAATTTTGTATTAATTAAAACAAATTTATTCTTCAAAGAAACAAATGTTATATTTTACAAACAAAATCTAATTATTCTTAATCACAGGGTCTTTACTAGGTTTGATAGTAAGAAAAATTTAAGATTACAATTTAAAGAATTTATAATTTCAACAATTTGAAACTCACTAAATATGGAATAAAATAAACTAAAAACGAAGTCTGACTCTATTACCTTTAATTTACCATTTACAAATATTTATTATTTTCTTTATTATTTAAAATTGTCCTTTTGGAACCCGACTTAATGATTTCCAAACCTGGGAACACACTTCACTGAAAGAAACCATTCTGTGCATAAATTTCACATTCACTTTCACCAACACAAACACATTAATCCTCTCGGAACTCGTACGGACCATCGCTGTTTCGTCCGCGGCCACCAGTCAATTTATTCAGTATTATCTCCAAACACCCAAGATGTACATCCAACAAAATAGAAGAGTTATTTTATCTTCTCCAAACTATGGAGTCGCCCAATAATGTTTCTTTCTAAATCTGACTATGCAGATAGACTCTTTACAATTATTTATCCAACGAACTCTCCATCCACGACCTTCTCCCTAGCTCTCTGGCATCCAACTAACTTATTCGCTTCTCATCCCTCACCAAGAAAACACTAATTCTTGGCTTTCCCACGCTCGCCGTTTCCCACGTTCAAGCCCCATCCTTTGAGCTCCAGTTACCGCTGTCACTCCACATATTATAAACAATTCATGGTCTCTCTAATTGAATATCAGTGAGAGCCCGCAGCCACTGTCGTTCTCTGATATCAGTACATCTAAACAAAACATTGTAATTTCACATAATTCGTGGTCTCCCTAATTGACTTTAATAAGATCCCGCTGTCACTCCGTCCTTTGGGATTAACGCCGATAAAAAAACATTGTAATTTTAAACAATTCTTGGTCTCTCTACTTTAACATCAATACGAACCCGCTGTCACTCCGTTTTTCGAGAATGATGCCGATAAACAAACATTGTAATTTAAATAATTAATGGCCTTATTAATTAGTATATATATATATATATATATATATATATTGTAATGCCAATTAATTAGGCTATTAATTGTTTGCACATAAAATTTGTATAGCTTGATAAAGCCATTATAGCGGTCTGATCGAACAAAGCAACAATTGAGAAGCGAGCTCGGCTGCTTTGCCGAAATGGCGTTTGCGCGCACGAAAGTCTGAGTCAGTTTTACGTCTACAGCCAGCCAGGAAAGGAGGCATTTTATAACAAATTTTTCACCGAGATACCTTGCAGTCTATTTCAAATCAATAAGAATAACAGTATAAGTCTACAAAGAATCTGCAAATCATCAGTTCCAGTACTAAGGCAAATTCGAACAATTTTACACTGAGGGGAAGACGACATTCGATAGCAGACCAAGGAGAGGATCATCCATGGCTCCGGAAATTTGTCTGCGTTCTATTCGTTGGTGAGCGTGTAAATTCTGTGAGAACTAGAATCTGTGTAAATAACGATTTGCATTTATCGTGCCGTGTAGGGGAAACAAAGAATGCTGGAACCAGACGGACAAAGTGTGAGTAACCAAATTTTAATTATAATAACTGTGATAAAGGGATAAAGTCAGATTTCGTTCCCTTTTAATTGTGAATCAAAGTTAATTTGTTTACTTTTTAATTTATTTCATTCTATCGACATATTGTTTAGGTAAATTGTAAACTGTTTTGTTAATAAGATTTTAAATCTTTTTTTGTGTTCATTATCAAACCCATTAACGGCCCTGTGAGACCAGATCTCAAATTTTGTTTGTAATTATCTTTTATTCATTGAAAGCCACAAAACAAAATAAATATTTTTGTTTGTTAATTGTTCATAAGCTTTTAATTTATATTAACCCATCATATTTAATTATTACATTAAATAGCTACCACAACGTGAACAACTAAATTATTAATTGAATATTTATTGCATAAAATGGCTTCCACAACGTGGGGCAAATTAATTTAAAATTATTAGTGGTTTAGTACAATATATATATATATATATATATATATATATATATATATATATATTGTGGTGATTGCAAAAATGTCATGAATTAATAAATTGTTTCTTTAATTATTGGCGGCGCAACTTTGAGGCCGGAGCATTAAAAATAACAGTATTGTTTGGTGATAATGCATAAACGGTAAAGGTTGTTACGGTGTATTGTCGAGAAAGCATATAAGACGCTCAGAGCTTTAGCGATGATCAGTTGCTTCTGATATTCAGAGTGAGTGTGTTTAGAAGCAGAATGTGAAGAGTTACTCGGATATTCAGAAAGATTGTGTGTTTGTGTGTGTGTGACTGGAGGTCTTGACGAGAGTTAGAAAACCTTAAAACTTAAAGTCAGAAATGAGTCACACAGGTATACAGTCACTCAAACAGTCAGAGAGCATAATGTGAACAGTAAAACAATTCGATGGTCAGCGAGCGGTATGTAGTCAGAAAACAGTCTGATATTCAGAGAGATAAAGGGGCCGGAAATGTTTCAAAGGGTTAAAAAGTGAGAAAAGAATAGAATCAATGCTATGGCCTGTCAGTGAAATATTTCTAAAATAAATAACGTGTGCAGCTCAAACTAAATGGTTTGTAAAAACTTTCTTCTGTAAACATTCACGTAAATATCGTTTACCGCCAGATTTATATAACTTTGTCAGATTTATAAAACTTTCAGATTTCTATACTTTTTGTTATGCATATAAAGTTTTGTTATTGTAAATTTAAACATGTTTTACGCCTTTATTAGAGGCACGATAAAAGGCCCTGAAAGTTAGATTCTCATAAAAGCTGTGGAATTACCTTAAAATATTAAAAATATAAATTCAACTAAAACCAAATTTGACAAATAAATAATTTTTGTTTTCTTTTAATTTCGAGTCCTTCCCTGTATTATTTAATAAGAAGTGGTTACCACACAATTTGTCTCCAACGTGGTGCCATCTTTCTTTCATTAATTTAAATTATTTTGAATATTACATAATTTGGCTACAACGTGTTGTATACCACAATGCATAAGCATAGTAATCGAGTTTTTTCGATTGCTAGTCAGGTACCATTGCGTCTGATGTATCGTCGGCGGCGTTCCCGTGGCAATGTGCGTGGGGAAAACGCTATAAGTTTTCTTGGAGCAGTTTTCGATAAGGAAAGGAATTGTGTGAGTTTGGACTCAGATGAGGAAATTAATGTATAATAACCACACATGCAGATGTAATTAATTTTCTTGGAGCAGTTTTCTATAAGGAAATGAATTGTGTGAGTTTGGACTTTAAGGAGGAAATTAATGTATAATAACCACACATGCAGATGTAATTAATTTTCTTTGAGCAGATTTCGATAAGAAAAGGAATTGTGTGAGTTTGCGCTCTGAGGAGGAAATTAATGTATAATAACCACACATATAATTGTAATAAATTTTCTAGGAGCAGTTTTCGATAAGGAAAGGAATTGGGTGAGTTTGGACTCTGAGGAGGAAATTAATGTATAATAACCACACACGCAGATGTAATTAATTCGCATTGCTCGAATAATTAAATAATCCTTTCTTTTTAAATTACCTGTCAACCAGTTTTCCTGGGAATTTCGAGAATATTTAGCGACAAAATAAAAGTACTGAGCCTGGCTGACCGAAAGGTTCAGA
Source organism: Zhengitettix transpicula (assembly GCA_037074705.1). Lineage (NCBI taxonomy): Eukaryota > Metazoa > Arthropoda > Insecta > Orthoptera > Tetrigidae > Zhengitettix > Zhengitettix transpicula. Next base: position 68,820,162 of record CM073594.1, read on the forward strand.
CGAGTTTTCTTCGAATAAATATATATAATCCTAAAAATATGATAAGCGTATTTATTACTGGTACGAAGTGACAGTAGTCGGATAAGTCAGTTTACTGGTTGGAACCCAGAGTCTCAGAAGTAGTCAGGAAAATGTTCTGCATTGAGGCGTAATTAATTGAATGGGAAAACATAAAAAATGCGAAAAGTGAAAGAATTAATATATAACATTGGTCAAATATACTGTTAAAATAGACAAAATAAATTAAATACTAGATATATAAGGCAGAAAAGTTGAGGATTAAAATAGAAATCGAAAATGATAACTGAATAAATATATAATCCAGGAAAAATAAATGCGACACAATCAGAAGGCTAACAGAACCAATTAAAGAATACACGGATTAAAAAAACCACAACGAACGAGGTAAAAGATATCAATTCATAAATAGAAAATGTAAGTATGAGACGTATTACAAAACTGGAAACGGAAATAAAATTCTCGATATATGAACTACAAACTTTAATACATAAATTGAAAAATATAACAATGGAACAATCAATATTTAAACGGCAAAATTAAATTAATAAAATATTACTACCTTTACAGAAGTATAAAATAATGAAATATAGCACCAGAAATAACGGCGAGAATAATTTATACACTGAATTTATTAGAAGTAACATTAAAAATAAAACAAGTCATGAGAAATTACTGGCGAGAAAAATTTTAAATGAGAACAAAATGTAATTGGAAAAAACTGTATTACGTATGTGATATTGTAGTAGTGTATTTAAGAATAGGATGACGTGTTTTCCGGAATCACAGAGGGGTTGATTGTTTCCTCTGCACCACGACAGTTTAAGAGAAGGGGGCGTTACCGCACTGATCTCCCCCGCGCTGTTCTACATGTAGCATTTCTGAAAAGACACTAAAAGAAGAGAGACAGACCGATCAGAGTCTTTCTAGAGCGTGTTCTACTGTAATGGTGGCATTACTGGGCGCATTAGCTGCCACGCCGTTCGCGGCAAAACTAATGGCGTATTTTATAGTTGAAGGGGTGGGTGGGGAAAGGCAGAGACTTTCAGAAACAACTAAACCCACCCAAGGCAACAAGTTGTGAACGACAGCACTAAGAAACCACGGAAAATAAAAAGAAGATAACATCGGCAGGAAGAAATACGTCGAGGGCGAGAGACAACAGCCACGAGTTCCTGGTATCGTTAAATAATGTTAAAAAGTATATAGTTATTAGTCTCATGCGTCAGTACAAAAGAATTATCAGGTGAATGAAAGTCCTCAGCGTCACAAAATCTCTCTGGAATAATAGTTATAAAAATATATAGTTAGTTTTTTATATTGATATACTACGGTAAAGTAAAATTATTGTAAGAGAATTTTTATTATATTCCTCTTGTAAATTATTTTTTTCTCGTGTTTCCACTACTGAGTTCCTTGTAAGAACAATATGCTAAATAGTTGTAGAAGTACGCATTATGTATCCTAATTTATTGCAAATTGTTCATCTCTTAATTATTTTTGTGTTTTGATTTTTTGTCATAAAATTTACATCGGTATTTTAATTGATTTTAAATTTTCCAACCCTTGTCAAATAACGTTCAAAGTAGTTATGTTTTGATTTTCGTTTGTCTTTTATTAATTATATGAATAAAATAAATTCACGACATTTTTATTTCAGACATTTCCAACGTTGTTTCAGTATCCTTCTATAGCTTCATTAGGCTTTAAATTTTAATCATTACTAATTAATTATGAAAGTTAAAACCGGATGAAAGAAAAAAAATGTACTGGAACGTTGTTGTATTGAAAAAAAAATTTAATGTCTGTAAAAAAGACCGCGAATTTATTTAACTTATATTCGAAGTAATAGGTTTTCTCTCTTTCTTCGACGTGATTTTTTTTGTTTCGTTCCATCCAACATTTACTGATGAAAGGAAAGTAGTAAATAAAAAAACAAGAAAATAAAGAACGTAGTAACCCAAACTGTAGGGGTGATTCCCAATTCTTATATTTCAGTGACGTTTTGTCATTCATTTATCATCCTTAAGCCCTTAGGTGTTTCCCTATTTCATTTACAAATTTGTCTTTTTTAACGTATTTTTTCATTATATTTGTATTTTTCATTTACAAATTTGTCTTTTTTAATGTATTTTCGCATTATATTTGTATTTTTCTCTTATATTCATTGTGGGTATTGCCCTTTGTTGTGTCGAATTATCACTGTTGTTATGTGCTTCATTGCTATACTATCTTTTAAGTCTCCTTTCACACTATCCGTTTTTCTGCCGTATTCCCCGGTCCGGCAAAAATACTGACGGAGAATATCCGGACCGGAAACACGTTAAAATTCTTCCGGAGAAAACCCGGAAGGGAACAGCTGATGCTTTCAGTTCGTGGTTGACGGTTGGGCTGGTATCATAAATCAAAAACAAACAAATTCTTACTAATTTTAGAAATTAACAATAATAATACTAAATACGAACTTTATACACGCAAACTTTAAGTAGAGAAATTATAACTAAGAAAATTTAAAACTTTTCGACGCGGATTTAAAGTATCAAGGTTAGTATTATTATTTTAACAGCAGTTAACATCTACGTTATATTTATTAATTAACCCCCAATATTTTTAATCAGTCATCAAATTGAAATTATAATATAATTTCAAAGTGCTTAATTTAGAATTTTGAGAAGCTTCCTGCAATTTTCCATATTTAAATTCACATCACAAGTATATTTATTGACTGCAAGTTGTTAAATAATTGAAACTAAAAATCAGTCCTGGAGTTAATCAGTGTTACATCATCACCTCATCTTTATTTAAAAAGTATCTTTCGACAATTTGTCATCATCAGATGAAATTTAAAAAAATAAAACTACACATCAAGTCAAGAAGAAACTACATCAAGGACGACTTTGTTAAAATAAAGTTGTGTTAATGTTACACCGATTAACGGGCGCACTGATTTTTGTTTGAATTATTTAAGGGAAAATAATGTCAGGACCATTTATATTTTAACAAGGATTTACATAAAAAAAATTTATACATAAATATATATTTTTATAATTTTTTTTTAAATCAAACCATTAATTTTCAATTTAGAAAATGAAGGAGTTCTGTCTCATTTAAATTAGACTACTGATTATAAACATTGCGGTTAAATACTAAATTTTTTTAGAGATTGGGCTATACAAATTTGAAGTTGTTAAAAGTTTTGTATATCTGGGATCTGAAGTTAATTGCAAACATAATGTAGTTCTGAGATCCAAAGACGTGTTATACTTGCAAACAAGGCTTTTTATGGTCTTAGGGAACACTTCAGGTCACGTCTAATCTCAAGGAAGACTAAAATAATGTTGTACAAAGAACTTGTGAGACCTGTATTAACATATGAAAGCAGTCAGATGAAAAAGCACTTGGCATCTTTGAAAGGAGAATCCTGAGAAGCATATTGGGAGCGGTGAAGGAAAAGGGAAAGGATCTCTGGAGGATAAGATACAATTATAGAGTGTATGAATTATTTAATAACCCAGATGTTGTTAGATATATAAAGATTAACAGATTTCGTTGGGCAGGGAACGTCATTACAATGGAAAGTAATAGAGTTGTTAAAAAAAGTGTTTAATAGCAGACCAGAAGGATCAAGAAAAGTGGGACGACCTAAATTAAGATGGGAAGATGGAGTGATCCAGAATATCAGGATGTTGAAAGTGAAGAATTGGCGAACCATAGCCATGAATAGGAAGGAATGGCAGGAAGAAGGTTAAGGCCCAGACCGGGCTGTAATGTCAATGATGATGATGACGATGGCTAATTACTAAAATTAAAAATGTATCAATTATCAGTCTTTTAATATAAATTTATATTATTGAAGAGAAATCTCAAATTCATATAATGTTCGCCGAAGCGGACGACAAAAATTATTTAATATATTAATTATTTGGGGAAAGAACAAAATATATTTTTTAATTATTTTCGAATGTCCATTGCCTCACTTGACGAATTACATAAAAATTCAAGGATCTTCAGCGCTATAAAATTCACTTACGGAATTATATACAAGCAACCGAGATGATGGCCATAACACTAAATATTTTGTAATACCAATTAAACAGGCCATTAATTGTTTTTAATAATTAAATTGTTAGCGGTACGAATGCGTAAAGGCGACAATCAAGGCGAGGTTTTCCTTTGTTTAACAATGGAAACTGAAAACCGCGCGCTTGGAGAACGGTCAGTCTGCACGGAGATACGAGACAGAACGGTCCACATAAAGTAATAACACAGTAAAAATTTGCTAACATAAAAGCATGAATAGTGTTATGCAGGAGGTCCAACGGCGAGATGTGATAGTTTATATAAAACGCGGGTAAGCAGTTTGGTGGAGAGACACATAAAATCGCAATTTGGAAGCAGAAGTTTTTGCTGCCCAAATTGAACTAATTGTCGCCTCGAGAAACTTTGAGGAAATCGGCTGAGGGTGGGCTAATTCAGATTTCCGGATAGCAGAGACACTAGAGGGCAACGACCACGTGTTTTCAAATTCTAAAGTGTAGAATCAGTGAGTAATGAATGGCCTGTTTTAGTGAGTGTTAAATTCAAGCAAGATGAATCCAAACTGGTACCAGAAGTACTGTCGCGAGTACAAGACAATTATTAATAATTGTAAACGATAATTAAAGGGTATAGTCAGATTTCTTTAGCGTTTTTCTTTTCATTAGTTTTCTTTTGTTTCTAATTTCCTATTCTTTTAACTTCAATGAATTGAATTGTCAATGTTTTAATTGGAGTGTTCTTATTATCTAACCCAGTTTTGACCCTGAGATATAGAGATTCGACGTATTTGATTGTAATGATATAAGAACAGTATTTTCATAAAATGCCACGAATTAATAAATGAAAAATTAAAGTATTTGTTGTTAACTGGATGAAATTCGGCGTGCAAAATAGATCTTATACAATGTAAATTTATCAACAATTATAATTTTGTTAATTATTTCAATGATTTAAGACCACCTTTTTAATTATTACATATTTGACGTCTTCAACGCGCGGCTAACCATTATTCAAATTTTAATTAATTTTTTTTGTTTATTAATTTCTTTTAATTAAAGATTTTGTTTGTTCATTACATTCATGGCTTCACCAAAGTGGGGAAAATTAATAAATCAAGGTGTTTATTACAATATGCTATGTTTATGTGCGGGGAATTAAAAAATATGCATCGTCCCACCACAGCTGACACAAGGACGTCATCGTTAGAGAAACATTCTAGTTTCCCCGGATGTACGCAGTGGCTGACACACTCGTCCCCGTCCGTTTATTCCCCGTCGCCGGACAGTGTGAAAGCTTTTCGAGTCGCCTAAAAGAATGTCTCCGTCAGTTTTTTCCTCGGACGGGGGGGAATCCGGGAGAAAAACGGACAGTGTGAAAGGAGCCTAACAGTCAAAATGTATCCTGAGATACGAAAACTGAATATCGGAAAAGAATAATCAACTTATTAACAACAATTATCTGTTATGATGTTATATAGTCAACTATGTAGGATCTCAATAATTCATTTGTGTGTTCCAGTCCGTAATGACCTTGTTATTAATGCGACCTTAAGTAAAGACAAATTGCGATCAAGAAATCCCATTCGAGATGGACTTTTTTGTTGTCGTCCTTTGAATCTTCTTCGCCAAACAGTGAGATTTTTTTCAGACAAACGCTTCAAATGACGACAACGAAATATCCTCACTTGCTGGACAGTTTCTCGTTGCAATAGGTCAGAGAGAAAGAGAGAGAAAAAAAAATATATACGAGCTGAGACAATCCTGAAAAAAAAATGACACAACTGTAAAATTCCTTGGCCGAGAAGAGTTTTCCCTCCGCCTGCCGCAAGTGGTCCAGCTCTGCCCAACCGCACAGATAATCTGTAGCGAGAGCCAAGTTTGCCTTTGCCACCAAGGAAATTAACTTAAGCTTTCTGGGTAGCGGGGTGTAACTTTCCCTAAGTGTTAAATTCAGTTAAGTGGTTTTCTTGTTTGATCTAATTAAGACTCCAGAAATATGTCCCCTCGGAAAACCCAGGGTGTGTCCGTTATTAATAAGATCCGTCCGAGCTCCAGGACTGGAATGTGGAGCTTTCAACAACAGGACCCCCGAGGCGCCTTAAGAAAGTAATAAAGTAAAAACTAACAGGGCAAAATTTTTAAGCTACTGCAGAAAAAGTAAGAATATTAAATTTTAAGTATTATCTGTCGGATTAATAAGATTATGTGTGGCCAATCAAGTCAGAAATAATTTAATTACATGTTTGGATTTAATAATATCAATTTTACAGGGGACGTTTTAATACATAATAACAAAATACACTGCGTTTCATCCCTAATGTTTTTGGCACCTCTTCAGGCGTTTTAGGAAAACATTAATGAGACGATTTCAAAATTCCTTAGAAATTTCATAAGTTTAAAGCCTGATGAGAATAATTTTGTCCAATCTGGCCGATTGAAGTGTTGTATTATGGACTATATTATATATGTATGCATATATATAGGTATATATGTATATGTATATGTATATATATGTATATATATATATATATGTATATGTATATATATGTATATATATATGTATATGTATATATATGTATATGTATATGTATATATATATATATATGTATATATGTATGTATATATATATGTATATGTATATATGTATTTATATATATGTATATGTATATATGTATTTATATATATGTATATGTATATGTATATATATATGTATATATATAGGTATATATATCTGTATATATACACGTATATATGTATATATATATACATATATGTATATATACACGTATATATGTATATATATACGCCTCAGGAGGTGTCAAAAACATTAGGGATGAAACGCAGTGTATTTTATTATTATGTACTAAAAGGCCCCTGTAAAATTTGTATTATCAAATCCAAAAATGTAATATATATATATATATATATATAGTCCATAATACAACATTTCAATCGGCCAGATTTGACAAAATTATTCTCATCACACTTAAAGTCCAAAACTAATTCTGAAATTCAGAAGTAAAATTGGAATCATCTCATTATTGATTTTTTAAAACACCAGAAAAGGTCCCAAAATAATTAGACATTAAACGTTGTGTAAGACAATTTTCCTATTTATAAAAGTTCATTAGTTTAATATTAGATACATTCATTTGAATATATTTGTTTCTGACTTTATTGTCCACACATAACCCCATTAACGAAAATCAAAATATTTTAATCATTATTTTTCCATAAATTATTTTTAATTATATTTTAAGGCAATAAAGTCAGACACAAATTTGTTAAATGAATGGTTTGAAATTTTATATGTACAATATGAAATTCACTGATTCTTCCTTGTTCACTTTGAAATTAATCGGTGTCAAACGCTAAATATCCGTCCTCAAGAAGACAAAGACTATGCAGTTACTCCGTATACAAAGAACTAAAACCGATATTCTATAATATAAAGTGTTATTAATCCAAAGACAAATCTCGTTTATATATTTCGTCATTTGAGGTTCTGTTTTTGGTATTTTGTTTGTCAAAGTCAATGCAGTTTCCAGGTTTATAACGAAGATATTCCACGCAGCAATGTTATTAATGAGACACAATTGAGTAACATCTATCGTGAATTTAAGTATTATAATTTTCGACTTTTCGTTTGTATGTCATCAAGGCAAAGACAAATATCGTTTCTTAAGAGATACCAACTATGTTTTACGAAAGAAACAGTTATTAATCCAAAGACAGTGGATTGATATAATTAATCATAGGTATATTTATTTATTTTGTATTTTACTTTATATTTGGTGTTTTACTTCTTGTTATTATTTTTGTGTGTATCTTTTTTGGTTTCTGTATTGTTGTTGTATTTTAATATGTTACCTAATACGGTACTATTTTTGTCCCTCGTAATTATTGGTCTATATGGATTAACCTGTCTCCATCATCGTAAATAAAAGGACCCATAACCTGTTGAATAAGAAATTTTATTGGAAATTTAATGCATTTTTCTGAGTCTTTTTATTTATATTATACCTTATTTTCCATCGAGGTGTTCGTCGTGTTTTATGATACCTTATTTAACAAAATAAAAATAAAAACATTTTTATATTTCTGATTTTATATTACAATATTTTTCCCATATAAAAATCTTTAATTAGTTTCAAAACATTCCGATTATAACTTTCATAACGAATATTTAAATAAATCGTTGAAAAATTACGGCTCCAAACTAACGCGATGTTCCGATAAAAATAGTTCCGCCGTACCTGAACCAATTCAGTTCGCTGCAACAAACACATTTCAGGTGCAACAGCATAGAATGAGAGAGAGAGTCACAAGAAATATGGCTCCACCAAGGAAGGCGTGTTTAATTACGAACTGTTCGATTTATGGACCGACATAAAATATATAGAGCCACCAAAACGCTGAGTTTATATTTTCCCGAATATACAGACGTTTCGGTATCTCGTATCTGGCATCAGAATTACTGTCCTTCCAAAGGCGAGTGCGTCATACACACGAGTTTCGAATTTTAATGAGACAGCTTCAGTAAAAATAGAGTTCAGATACGTAAATGTCTAATAGAATCGTAAAAAAAACAAATACCTTTCATCAAATGGAAAAAAAACATTGGGGGGTGGGGTCATTGGCAAAACAAGAAGATTAATATAGTTGAAATGGAAATGTAAGAGCAACAGCGCTCGTTTGATTTATCAGGATGAATGCTAGGGGTTCGTCTCTCAACTACAGGCAACAGTCTATTAAAATTTTAATTTATAACTTGCAGCTGACATTATTCAAGCTACAATTCAACTACACTTCTCTCTAATTCACACACTGATTTATATTCATTGGTTCCGTTAAACCTTTACTGAGGAAATAAAACGCCATAAACATAAATTAGAGGATAAAGAACGTAACGGTATGAAAGGGATTAATACAGAAATTAAACAGAGGAAAAGACAATTAAAATGGTGCACCTCAGGGTTCTATGATATGTCCTCTATTATATATCATTTATGGTGTGTAATCATCTGTACATATAAGCATATTTAATACCTAAAATATGTATTAATATAAAATTTTGGTGGGCAAATGGAAAATTTAATTTCTTATAAACATTAATAAGTAAACAATTAATTACTCTTTCACATTTGAAATGTCGCTATAAATTTAAAATAAAATTCATAATACATAAAACAGTCAATGTTGTGCAGATAAAAAATATTTTATGAATAAAAGAGAAAAATGAATGAAATAAATTAAGTAAAGATTAAAAACTGACAAAATATATTAAATAAATTACGAAAATTCAGACATATATTAATGGATGTACATATTCCATATCAATAAATAAATTATAGGATGTAATTCAAATATCTAATATTTAGGCAAGAAAATTTAATTTAAATAACAAATGTAAATTAGCACATACCTTATGCATCAAAAGAACATTAAATTCATGATCTGAAATTTTTTAATGATTTAAGTAACTTTATTCAAATTTCAGACTAGAAAATATGCAATTTTTTTACCTTCACAACACGAGTATTTTCCTTCTAATGATATAAAATTCTTAATTTCTGTCTTTAAGTATATATACTCTATGACTTCAGTTTCCTCAATTATGTATTAAATTTCCTTATTCTGATAAGTATAATATTTACTAATTTATTTGCAATAATTAATTAATATTTTTATAATGTACTAATTAATTTTTATTAATGATCGAGATTTTTCTGTTTCCTAGCGACTACTAAAAAAATAAATAATCAGAATGTTACTTTTGTTTCAAACTTTACGTACCTAAATAAGGAAATAAAATTTTCTATTCTGAAATTAATAACATTTTATGTAACATTATACAAATTTCAGATCAGTAAATGTGGTAACATTTTTCTTTTTCATTAACAACAAAAGTATTCTTCCTTTTAATGTATTAAAACTTCTAATTTTTCTCTATATTTATAGATATAAATTTATTTTCTATATTACTTCAGTTTCCGAAATTATGTATGTATTATATTTCCTTATTTTTATTTCTAATATATAAATAATTATTTTTTATTCATGAATGAATTATTTTCGATGTGAATTAATTACATTTCATTAATGCGTAATTTTTTATCGTGTTGTAATTAATTTTTATTAATGAATGAATTATTTTCATTTTATTTTTGTGTACTATTTGTAAATAATCAGAATGTTAATTCTGTTTCAAACGTTCCTATTCCATTACAGGAATCTTTAGACTAGTTTAACAGTGCGAGTGAATTCATTGTTAGAATCCTTTTTTTTTAGGGTAACAGGCTACATGAGGGTAATCCACATAGTGGCAACTCCCCTATAATAGCATAGGAACGGATTTTAAAGGGGGATGCGAAAGGGTAGAGGAAGGTAGCCAAGGGCTAACTAGGGCCCCCGGGCTATAGTTTAAGGATCCTACCCTGCATTCGCCTAAAAGTAATGTTGGGAAAACCCTAGAAAACCCTGCATCAGGTAGGTCGGGCATTGGGTACTTGTCCCACGCCCTTCCAATAGCGCTTAATTAAACGATAATGCTGTGGGGACGCAGAATTTCCTTCTCCCTACCTCGACCCATTTTAGGAGGCAGCTGGCGGACTGTTCCAATGGGAACAGAGAACAACTCTTACCGTATGCCCAAGGTCTGTGACTCCGGAACATACACCTCTCAGAACAGGCCGAGGTGCCTCAGCTTGTGGGAACCTTAGTTCAAAAACGGAGGGAGGAAAAGGCATCCCCAAAGGTAGCCCCTTCCTGTCTTTCCCACAACGTTCTGCCTGCGAGAGAACATCTCTCGCAGACCCCCATCCCGGACCATTGTCAGAGTCAGAAGTTTAGACCTTAATATATGAAAGCTTTTAGAGAAGTGGGAGAACTCGAGAAAGAAGGATAATGATTCAGTAATAATAATATTAAAAAGTATAAAATATTAAAATATGAAAAGACGGGATTCATTATTAATTTTATTTTTATTTCCAGCAGGACTTTGATTATCGCCCTGTAACATGAACACTACCGCAAGATATCGTGCTCTGTATTTATTCTCTCCAGGTAACTCGTCTTTTATCTTCGATAAAGCTGCGATTAGTGTTGTTTGCGGTTGGTTGGCAGCGCCGCTTAATCCTTCCCCCTACACCTTTCTGTCTGTAAGCACCGCTTTCGGTAAGGCAGATACGGAGGCTAATTGACCAATTAACAGCGAGTGGCGCCACTTTCCGAAATCCCTCCCTCAAATTTTACGTAAACGAACTCGATTGCGTCATCAAGGTTTAAAGTAGGTTGTCAGGCTGTGAAGATCGTCACGGAGGTGATTTACCAACGAGAAATTATATATAAGGTTCTGATCATCAAGGAACCTGGATCCATTATGGTATTCTTTGTCAAATATTTAAATTAGGATGGCTAATAAGGCGCCATAATTGACCAACCCAGAAATCACACTAAAAAGTTACGGGTATGTTTTAAATTTTCATAGACTTAATTATATTTCCTCATTTGTAATTAAAAAAGTGTCGGCCGATATCATTTAATAGTCGTTATTGCAGCAAAATTTTATTTTAATTACAAGCAAGTTGATATATATATATAGCGCTGTTCACGCTAGAACTTACCCTTCAGCAGAAAATCCAACCTGGAACAAGAGAAAATACAATTTCACTAATTTGAAAAGTAAGAGCAGGAAAGTTTAAAAATGGAAGGTGTCTTTTGCAGAAACATCAACATATCCTTACCTTTTTCTCTGTGTTTCATATTTAATATTTTTAAAGGTCAAACAAAAATTCAGAGAAATGTAACGCAGCGTAAATGCAAAATACAGTTTTGTACAGAGAAAACTCGAGTCAGTCTCTGTCTTTTATTTATTAGATTAATTGATTCTATAATACTCTAGTCAGGAAAATGGAGAAGTCAGAAAATTAACCATTAAATACATAAATTGGAACAAATCTAAAATACATAATTATTAAACCAATGAGAGAATTCCAAATAATATCAAAATGCATGATTCAGGAAAATGTGCAAATATGTTAATTAAAGGTACACAAATATGAAAAATACTGAAATAAAATGTGCGCAACTATGAAAATACATTAATTAATAGTACACAAATATGAAAAAATACTGAAATAAAATGTGCGCAAATATGAGAATACATTAATTAATAGTAAACAATTATGAAAATACATTAAATGTATACAAATAAGAAAAAGACATCAATTAAAACAAACTACACTAATATGAAAATAAATTTGTATGAAAAACAAACGAGAATACACGGAAATAATTCCATAAAAATTCACAAACCGGAAAATATAGGAAAACGAAAACAACAAAAATAAAACAATAAAAATATATTGTAATTAAAAATTATTAAAAGTGCATAAATGAAAAATTCAATTATGTGAAAATACTTTGAGCTGAAAAATACACAAATGCCTAAAAATTAAAATATGCAAACAGTGAAATGAGAAATAAACAAATAATTAATGAAAAATACAAAAATAGGAAAATATATTAAAAGGAAAACTAGAAATCGGCAAATAAATCAATGAAAAATAAAAAACTTAAAATAAATTTAAATGAAAAATTATTCATTAATATAAAAACACTTTTAAATGAAATATATACTAATAGGAAGATAATTCAATGACAAATACACAAATACATTAATACAAATATACAACTAAGAAAATAAGAAAATTGACAACTATATAAATATGGAAATAATTCAATAATAAATACATTAATATGATAATACATGAATGCAAAATACAAAATGAGGAAATTCCATAAAAATTAAATATATACAAATTGTAATATAATGAAGGACAATACACAAATAAGAAAATAATTCAGGAATAGAAACGCAGAAACGTAAAAATAAAGTAATTCAATCATGAGTAAATATACATAAAAGACTTGTAAGTCATAGAAAAATGTAAGTAAGAAAAATTACACATGAAAATACAATAAAAAATAACGAAAATAAAATAAATAAACTGTACATATAGAGAAGTTTAATGGCCCTCTTTGAATTATTTTAAATCTCTAAACGTGATTGACTTTTCATAATCCAATATCGACTTTGGGAATTATTATTATATTTGAATCAACCCTTTCTTTCAATTCAAGTTCATTGGCTCAAGGGTTATCAACCTTACGCACGTGTCGTGAGTGTCAACACGTGGAATGACGTCACGTGCTGGTCGTTAAAACTTATGAATAAAAGGAAAGAGCGGGATGAGGGGAAAGAAACGTAAAAAAGAAAAGAAAACTCGTTAGCAACAACTGAAAACAACAATGAGGGAAAGAGGGGAAGGTGGAAGGAGGTTGAATAAAAATGAGAACCAACGTTCGTAACAGTGAAGGGCGAGTTACAGCGCGGAAAACCAGTGTGTGAAAAAAAAAAGGTCCATCCACTCTACTGAGGCGTTTCAACAATAATTAAATAACACAACACATGGAAAAATATTTTTTGGTAGTAGTAAATGTACTTTCGTAAGGTTTCTATAATACAAGTTTAACAGCATCTATATGATGATTTATTCATGTTTACGTTTCAAGATCTTAGTTAATTACGTGCAAAAATGTATTACTGTTTGAATTTCAGGAGACTTTTGTCATTATTACAAATTATCATTAATATCATATATATTATAAATTATAAAATGCTAATTACATTAATATTTAGTTAATGTCCCGAAGTTCTGGTGGAATTGTACTTCAGTTATTGCATTAACACTGATATAAAAAGATATTGGTTGTTCCTTGTTGCCGATGAAAACTTTATAATTGTAATTGTTACTTTTTTTTGTCGGAAAATCTTGAAGTTAAATCCAGTGTTGCCTTAATTCAGAGAAATTATCTCTCGAATAGTGGAAGTGTAAAACTGGTAAAAGGATTAATTATTTGCTGAAATGACTGTTTTTGAAGTTTAATGACTCACTTTCTGATTTAATTAAACTATAAAAATATTCTAAGAATTTTAATAAAATATACTATGTATATTTGGGTCCATTATTTTGAGATTATAAATTATTTCCAATAAGTGAAATAATTTTTTTTAAATTATTAGCAGAAGATTTGTATTGTAAACTGTAACAACACAACTGTATGTTTAAAAATCAGAGATAACTTTTTCCAACGGGCTGAAAGAGATAGTTGAAGTCTAGGAACAGACCAAAAAATTGTAATTTATTGCCAAAGACTGTGGAAACAGATTTTTAAAAAGTACAGGAATTAAATTATAATTGCATTAATGTGCGTGAAGTTCAGAGATAATTTTTCCCCCTCAGGGGTACTTCAGAGACAATGGAATTGACGGCCGAAAAAATATTTGTGTGAAACTAAGCCTATTTTCACACAAAAACACACTCAGAGACAGAATTTAATTAATTTTCAAAACATTTATAGTGTACTGCATTAAATTTAATTAAAAAACAATTAACTTTAAAGTGAATGACAAATAAGCTTACGAGGGGTGAAAATTGCGGCGAAATTCGGCTTTTAAATAATTTTTTCTTCTTTAATTGTTAGACCTAAATACGATTACATGAGACGAAATTATTTTTAATGAGACTCATATAAAAGGTCGGTTAAAATTATTTGTGGTAATGTTCCTCGTATTTTATAAATGTAATTCTGATGAAAGGTATTTTATGGGGGTTTCCGATACAAGTTTTGATACAAAACTTCGTTTACAAATAATCCAGGAAAATGTTTTATTCAGAATCTCACGCAATATATAAAAATATGTATTGGTAAAATATGTAAATATTGCAATAAATATTATTGAAAACAATGTTTACGCCTAATTAGTATGCACCATCTGTCTTCATTTACCGAGTATAAAATTCCAAGGATTTTAAAATTTAATCACGTTTTTTAAATAAATTATAATTACTAATTGCCAAAACTTTTGGTTGGTATTAATAATTTTTTAAAAAATTAATAAATGTCTTCATTAATTAAATAAAAATTAATTAAATCCTGTGTCGCTGCAAAAAAAGGCCTTAGTTGGTTACAACGTCAGTTTCATTATCTGTGACGCATTGCCGCCGAAAGAATCGTTATCTCTAACATTAGACCCACCGAAATGCAATTAAAATGAAAATCCAACATTTAAGAACATTAATTAGGAGTTAGTTTCGTTAAATGTCTAATTATTATGTATCAGCTGTATTTAGTTTACCTTGAACGTATTCCAGAGATTTTAATATTTAATTACTTGTCGGTCTTATTGTTGAAGAGAAATAATTGATTAAATGAAGTAACCAATTGTTTATAAATTAGTTCGATCCCTTTGTGTGATTCGTGTGATAATAGGTTACGATTCACACTAACTAATTCATTTTCCTAGTGAATTCCATTGTGTAGGGCATACTCCAAGAAAAATATTATCTCTGATTTATAATCAAAATGATTTAATTAAATTTGAGGTCCCTGAGTTTTTTTTTAGGAATTATTATAATGTTAAATTAATTTTAAAATAGTTTACAGATTAAAAGTAAATATTATAATGTATTTGAACCTAACATATTTTACGGATCTAAATTCAAATACTCTTTTCAAAAAATTATTTCACAACGGCGACTAACTTTGGCTTTTATTTATTAACCTCCTAATCTTGGGCATATTTTAATAATTATTGATTATTAGTTTTAAATAAAGGTACAGATATCTTCAGTTTTTTTCATAATTTACCATTAAATGTCATTACAATAGTATTATGAATATTATTACTTTGATCTCAGTCCATACCTTAGTCCAAAAAACACCCGCGGACACACAGTAATATTCAGAGGAGTGGCATGGAGGCATGATGACGCAAATAAAGAGAGTGGAAACTCTGGTTGGAATCTACGGGCACGGTTCCTCTGGAAAACGAAACTTTAATACGCCTCGTCGTCCTATTAATCAGAATTACGCGGGTTTTACTTACCTAAAAAAAAGAAACCACCCCCACCCCTCTAGTTATAACGGAAGGGAAAATTTAAATATAAAAGCCCGTGTGCGAGTCAGTCTAAATGGAGACTTCGTGTAGCTCACACAAACACACGCACACGCAGGCGAAGAGCTTGCATTCACTCACGTCCGTGGGCATTCCACGACCAGAAACAAAAATAATTTCTGTAAAATAACAAGTTAAAATATCGCCACTGCCGTTACCAGGTTTCCAACACGAAATTTTGCGAAAATCAACATGGAATGACCGCTGGAGTCATTCAGCAGTCACGTCAGAGATGACGCAATCTTCACACTGCAGAGATTTTTATGGTATTTCTTAAAAATACAGACAGTAAAAGTAATATACTAATTCGTTTCTATGAGAAATCAAACAATTAGGTCTTCAAAAAAAATTTTAACTCAAGTATATCAATGTTCATCGTTATTAATTTGTACTAATTTATATATCAAAAGATACTTTTAAAATATTCTATTTACACGTTCCATGATGCTTTTAGTGTTGTTATAAGTATTTTTACGGTATTCCATCGTCAGAGGATGAACGAAGGGAAACAGTATAGATACAACAAACAGGACGCATAAATCAGAGAGTTTTATTGAGCTGTCACTTTTATTGTTACCAAGCGTAGATTTCCGGTCCAGAAATGTTGTAATGATCGCTCGTAACAGGCACACTGGAGATATTAGAATAGGGGTCGAGCATCTACCTTCATTTACTCCTATGACGTCATCGCAACTACCTTTTTGCTTTATTCATTCACCCCATTACACAAATTACTGGATATATATATATATATATATATATATATATATATATATATATATATTGTAGTAATCAAAAATTGATACATTTAATTAATTTAAAGAATTTTCCTCACGTTGAAACGCCATTTATGTAATAATAAAATGGTTCTTTGATTAAATGAAATAATAATCAAAAAGGATGGGCTTAAATTAAATAAAAAGAATTTATAAAATTTAGTACATAAAATTATTTATTTTCACTTTGTGGCTTTAAACTCAAAACAATTACAAACACAAAATTTGAGATCTCATTCTCTCAGGGCCTCTACCTGGTTTGATAATGAACACAACAAATTGATTTAAAAATCTTATTAACAAACAGTTCACATTTTACCCAAACAATACGTCGATAGAAAGAAATTTAAAAGTAAAGAAATTAACTCTGATAGACAATTAAAAGAGAACGAAATATGACTTTATCCTTAATTTGTGTTTACAATTAAACATTAGTTTTGGTTTTGTTACTTACATACTGTCCAGCTGGTTCCAGCCTTCTTTTTGGTTTCAGAAATACACTATTGCAAAATTTTACACTGACTCTCAATATCGCCTCACAGATTTTACACTATTGAAGTCAAAATTGATAGGCTCCCAGGAACTCGGATGATCCTTCTTTTTGTCAGCTATATGATGCTTGCTTGCCTTATACGAATCCTATGATTCGTAGATTTGTTAGTCTTTTACCGCTTTGGACTTAAACTGCAACGTAGCTCCTTGATGTTGACTTAAACTGTTAACTTTACTATTCCTGGCTGGCTGTAGACGTACACCGCTTTTACTTAGCGATATTTACGAAGTAATACTTCCTTGAATGTTTTCACTTTGTCTTAAATTCACAACTTTGTTTAATAATACATTAACGACGGCTAGTCTCTGCTCTAGTATTATCCGTCCTCTGAAATGTCCCGCCACCAACTGACTCCTAGTGCTCTCGAGTTTTAGCGCGTATACGCCATTTCTGACCTTTCTACAAAGCAAGTGAGCTCGCTTTTTCATTGTCGCTTTGTTCGATCAGACCGCTATAATGGATTTATCAAACAATTCAAATTTATTATCCAAACAATTAATGGCCTAATTAATTGGCATTACAATATATATATATATATATATATATATATATATATATATATATATATATATATATATTGTAGTAATTAAAAGTTAAAAGGCAATTAATAATTAAAAACATTGTGGACTTGAATTGTTATCGGCAAACAGACACAAATCACACACAAGAATGGACAATAATAACAGGTCTGTAGGACTGTCAGCGGGCTGAGAACGTATAGGACAGTTGGCGGCGAAACCTTGCAGTGAACGGAACAAATAAAATTTCAGCAGAGACTAAGACGACGTTAATGTATTACCAGTTAAAGTTGTGAATTAATACAAAGCAAAACATTCACAGAAGGATTGCATCGTAAATATTGGAAATTAATAGCAGTTTCGTCAGAATAGAACTTTCCATGATCTTCGTGGAGGAATTGTTCCAGGAGAACATTGGTGAATTATTGTGGAGCGGAGCAGTCAACGAAATGCAGCAAATCTTGCAAAATGTTAAAGTGAAGTGTAGAATCAGTGAAAAACAAGACCTGATATTAAAAGTAAAGTGTGTGACAGTTTCTGAACGAGGTAAAATTGATTGTCCTGGTACCAGAGAGAGAGAGAGTGGGAGGGAGGAAGAAAGAGAGAGAGATAAAACTGTAAGTCATAAATACATTCAATTATTAATTGTAAACCCTTAGTTAAAGGCCCAAATAAAAACCCTGAGACAAAAGAGTACAAATTTTGGATTGTACGTAATAACTGTTGTTAAATTCATTAAATATCTATTTTTTAACTTTAATTATTTTGCATAGAATAAATTAATGTGTTTGTTTAATAAAATAACATTTTAATTATGAACATCCTTTCATTTAAAAATAAAGTAGTTAAATTGATGCATTCAACGCGGGCTAACTGTCTTATTTAATTTTAATTTCATTTATATACCATATTTTTGGCTTCACCAATGTGGGCACTGTTTCTTTTTAAATTGTTTAATAACATATGATTATTACATTTGGGCGTCCTCAACGTGAGGCAAATTAATTTTTTAATTAAATATTGTATATATGTATATTGTCGTGAATAACATCGGTAAGTGGCCGCCCTTTGTCCGCGGGCCTGAGAAGGAATAAATTAAACGGCCACGTGCGTCCGAGAGGCCCCAAGAAGCCGAAGCCGAGGGTACGCGTCCCTTTTTTTTGCATCGTTTGGGAGGGAGGGCGGAGTTAGAAGATATACTCCGAACCCGGGTGAAAGTGGACAGACGCAGACAGACAGACAGAGAGAGAACTGAAAGTGGAGTGAGAGAGGCGAGAGGGTGAAAATTTGGCGAGCGGTAAGCAACAAAAGTTTTTGGAAAGACGTCCATCGCTGGGAGGCCGAAGAAGGAGATCGTGTGCTGCTAACTACAAGACCAGTGATCTACTGCAAGTCGGCTGACGCCACAAGTTAAAGTAAGGATCACCATTTCTGTAAAGTGCCTTCAGAAGTTAAAGATTTTTTACAGATTACGGAAATAAGCTCTGTTCTTGAATAGCTATCGAGCCACCCACATTACTCTGTACAGAAGGAGGATTTTATAACCAAGCCGGAGATAAAGATGATTTTTTTTGCAGACTATATGTATATCTGCTGGCGCCCAATAAAATTTTTTAATGTACTTTTATAAATATGTAATAAAGTTTTTTATATATAGTAATAAAGACTAATCATTACAATATGTATATATATATATTTATATATATATATATATGTGAAAATTTGGAATATGTAATTATATAATAAATGAAATTTTATTATTTTCATTATCGACGGAGTAAATATAAGGCGAATGCATTATAGCTTAAAGATTGTCTACAAGAATATGGAGCCTTTGAGGAGTCAGTATTCATAGCTCCTGGGACCACGACTGAGCAAGTGTGATTTGGAAGCTGAGCAAGGTTGTATTAAACGTCCCCGGGTTTTCGAATTACAAGTCACCAGTTTGAAATTATATTTCGTCTATTGCCATGTTCGAGGAATTATCACAGTTTTAGAGAACATAGCTATCAACTGTGATTGTTCAAAGTTATCGACAGTTAGGATATGAAATTGATTTGTGTTTGAAAATTACAATAAACTTTAAATTTAGTGAAATATGGCCTTTTTGTGATGTGTTTAAAAAACAAGTGAGATCGAGACCAGATGAACAGGCAAGGGTAAAGTAAATACAATGAATTTTGTAAACCTTGTAATGTAAATGTAATTATCGTCAGATTTAAAATATCGATCATTTCATTTAAAATAATAACAATTTAAGTGAGGAATATTTTTGCCTTTTAAGATTTAATTGGTATTTATGTAACTATCTTTATTGGAGGCCCGAAAAATTAAGCCGTGGCACAACAATATCAGTTTGTAAAATATCAACGAAGATAAAAATTTGTTTTATTAAATTAATTTTGTTAATTTTAAATTGTTGTTTTAATTTCAATCCTTTCATTTTTAACTTTTATTTTGTTTATTACAATATAAATTAAAAAACGTTTACTTTAATTCAATTTAACCGTGCCCTTTTGGCTTGTAGCATGTGACAGCTGTCTGTGTATCTATTCTTAAATTGAAAATTTTAAAGCCCTTGATCTATATACATATAAGGTCCGTTCTTCTTCACTTGAGATCCCAAAATTAAGGCCACGTAAGAATTATGATTTTCTAAAATTGTAGGAGAGCCTCGTATCAGGTCTAAGGGATGAAGGAATTTCGCACCTGATCGCGAGTCGACAGGGAAAAGCTCCGATGGTAGAGCATGCGCCCCGGTAAACGGAAAGCTTCCGGGTTCGATTACTGGTCCAGTCGACCATTTTTTACCAACGTTGATACTTAAATTGAATTTAATATTTCTCTAAATATATTCTTTAATTTGCTATATATGAGATGCGAGCCGCCATATTAAGCAGACATGTGGCATCCATCTGTCTCTCAAACAATGCGGCCGCTACTACGCCAATATTTAGACAGACGACTGCACGAGTGACAGTGTTTGTGACGCAGCGCTGTTACACTGTGACGACGAAGCGAGCAATTTTCCCCGGCGTGTATGAGCTTTAAAATGACGGACCGAGACGCGACAGGGACCTTCTGCTAATTCCTCTCCTGGAAGAGAGTTTAATATCAGTTACGAGAGAGAGACTAAATGCCTAATTTCGTCGAGGAATGTGATCCTGTTTCAGGTCGGAGATGGAACTAATCTGGCGCTGTTGGCGTGATAAACTGCTTACCCCACGAGCAGATTAAATAATCAAGGCAAGTTGATGGAAAACGACGACCGACGACGGCGGCGCAACCGTCTCTGGAATTTACATTTAAATAACTGCTGCGAGAGGCAAGGCTACATATTTCACGCGATGACGTCACCACCGCTGTCACTCAACTCGTTGTCATCATAGTAATAAGCACAACAACGAACGGTGCCATCCGTCGTCGATTCATCACGGCTCGTGAAGCTCCTTACGCCATAGCCAGGTTGTTTTACTAGACAACGTGTGAAGCGCAACGGTCATCAGCCAATGCGCCACGAAGTTTATTTTTTAATTTATTTTTATTTACGATTTCTCTTACTTATATTTTTCTATAATTTCCTACTTTAGCGCTAATCAAATTAGAATCAATTTGACGTTGAAGCCTGGTCCTTGCGCCAACCAATCAAATTTGTGCGATGTTGTCACATATTATTGAGTCCACACGCAGCTGCAGTAAGGGTGGTGGTTTGATGTCACTCAGTAGTAGTAGTATATCCTTTCGTTCCCTTCCTTTCGTGGGAACATTTTAACTTATTTCCAGGTCTTGCCACACTCCTTCTTCGCCTCCTCCATGATCGTCCTCTTCCTACTTTTCATTCACCTTGGGGATTCCAGTCTAATGTTTCCTTCTCAACTGACCCTTCATTCTTCCTCTAGGTATGTCCTATCCATCTCCATTTTCGTTCACATTGTGGATTTCAGTCTAATGCTTCCTTCTCAACTGACCCTTCATTCTTCCTCAAGGTTTGTCCTATCCATCTCCGTTCACCTTGGGGATTCCAGTCTAATGCTTCCTTCTCAACTGACCCTTCATTCTTCCTCAAGGTATGTCCTATCCATCTCAATTTTCGTTCACCTTGGGGATTCCAGTCTAATGCTTCCTTCTCAACTGACCCTTCATTCTTCCTCAAGGTATGTCCTATCCATCTCCATTTTCCTTCACCGTGTGGATTCCAGTCTAATGCTTCCTTCTCAACTGACCCTTCATTCTTCCTCAAGGAATGCCCTATCCATCTCCATTTTCTCATTTTTATCTGTTTCTCTATTTCTGTCTCACCGCAGGCTTCCCATAACGCAGACTTACTTATTATTTCGGGACATCTTATACCAATTATTTTTCTTAAACAGCGATTTATAAATGTTTGCAATTTCTTTGTAATTTGATTTGCTACTTTCCAGATTTCGCATCCGTAGAGCAGTACTGATTTGACATTGCTATTAAATATTGCGAATCTTGGTTTCCTTGGAAATATTTTTGTTCTTCCAGAGGGTGTATAGTTGGACAAATGCTCCATTTGCCATTTTAATTCGTGTTTTGAAGTCATCTGGGGCTCCTCCAATTGTTGCTACTAAGCTTCCTAGGCAAGTGAACTCACTCACTGTTTCAATTTCCTCCTTATATTTTTGTGTTTGCATTTCTTGGCTTAATTTTAAGTTTATCCACATGTCTTTGGTTTTCTTACTTTTAATTTTTAATCCAACTTTAACTGCTTCTTTCTCTAGGCAAGATACTTTCTTAGTCATGCCTTTTAAACTCTGTGAGAGGAGGCAGATATCATCTGCATAGTCTAAGTCTTCTAACCTTCCGTATAAACCCCATCTTATACCTCGTCTATAGTTCTTCTCATCATTCTGTCCAACGCCACTAGAAATAGGATTGGGGATAAAATACATTCCTGTCTCACCCCATTTGTCACACCGAAGGCTTCTGTGAGATTCCCTTCGTGCATCACTTGACACTTATATTCTCTATACATTTAATATATTATGTTGAGAATTTATTTCTGGTATTCCATAAATAGGAAAATACAGACAAAATTAAGTGATTATATAAATACCAGACAGCGTTTCTTGGATCCGTGTGCCTTTCATCAAGTGCTAAGAAGAGCCTAGAGCGACACAACAGCACAATTCTGTTGGGAAACTAAAAAGTGAAGAAACCGCAACGACAATGGGAAAGGAGAAGGGTTAACATACCAATTAGGGATCAAAGACAATGGGAAATAATCTCTTGGTCTAATTGTAATTGCTGCTACATAGGTCAAACAAAACGTTCGCTTAATACCCGTATCAAGGAACATACGTCGAATATCAAACTTCCCAACAATCGTTGTCTCCAACATTTCATCAATACGAAACCTTCTTCGTGCATTGCATTATCGTTTCGATATCTTCGCTTTTGATTTTAATCAACTGTGCTGTGCGGTTCTGTCGCTCTAGGCTCTTGTAATTTTTAGCACCTTTATAAAGGAACAATGTTTCCAGAAACGTTGTGAGGTATTTATATCATCAATTCTTATGTCTGTATTTGGCTATCTTTCACATTATTATTGATCTTAGCTATTGTTGAGTTTCATAGTATCAGTTTGGAAATTTCTGTTATTTTGGAATCGATTTGATGCATTTCTGAGGTTGTTTTTTGTTAATTGGATGATTATATGAAAAATTCAAAACTCTACCAGAGTAAGTAGATTTATGAAACCAATTAAAAAATTAAAAATTTATTTTGACGGGTGATAAAACTTCTTTTCCAAAAATTCACAAGTGAATTTTATATTTGAACCGTAATTATTAAATGCAACCGATTAATTCATGCAATTTTTCAGAAGGGATAATACAAATAAATGTCTTCATCGTACACATAATAAGCTAGAGTTTCAAACGTAAGTTTCAATACAACATCACGTCGTTGTTGTTGTTCAAGTCACGCTCCACTGGAACTATATATGGTTGGTCGATTTCAGAGTTTCCACGTTGTTTGTTGAAGTATGGAGGAAATCCTTGGAGCTTGAATAGATGTTGATATATTGTGGTAAACAAAATAAATCAATATTTAATTAAGCCACTACTTTGGTACCAATTAATTTAATAATCACTTTATATAAATTACAAAAGAAAATTGAAATCAAACGTTACTTATAAAAAAAAATAACAAAATTATTTTATTCAAGAAAATTTATTTTTCTTTGAATTTAAAATTTTAATATTATTCTTCTGCCTTGGTTTTTGTGCCAATTCTCAATTTCATGACCGCCTAGTGGGCCTCTAATAAAGATAGTACAAAAAATTGAACTTTAATTTTCAATTAAAAACAACTATTCCTGATCTTAAAGCTATATAATTTTAATTATGTTATCAAAATATGATTGCAAATAACATTATTAAAATTATATAAATTAAAGATTAGGAATAGTTGTTTTTAATTGAAAATTAAAGTTCAATTTTTTGTACTATCTTTATTAGAGGCTCGATAGGCGGCCCTGAAATTGAGAGTTGGCACAAAAACCAAGGCATAAGAATAATATTAAAATTTGTTAATTCAAAGAAAATTAAATTTTGTTAAATAAAATAATGTTGTTATCCTTTTTAAAATTTACGTTTGATTTTAATTTCCTTTTGTAATTTAGATAAAGTGATTATTACATTTAATTGGCACAAAAGTGGTGGCTTTTTTAAATATTGATTTATTTTGTTTACTACAATAAATAATTTTAAATTTATACGAGTGTCAGATCTTAAATTTTCCCAACCACCACCAACCAAGTAGAGGGAAAATATTTCACGCTAGAGTCACACAGCTGCTTCCGTCCGTAATTGCGAGCCGTCACAGACACAGTCACACACACGCACAGACAAATTTATGAACAATTTCGCGCAGTCAGCGGGAGTAGTTTCTAGACCGTAACTGGTGCCCGCGCCATTTTAACTCCAGTCAGAGAAGCTTAATTTGCATCAACAAATATCCCCTGTGAAGTGACGCGCGCAGATAAACTCACCGTAGCGGCCGTGCTTCAAGCTCTGAATTTATGACATCATATTCCACACAGAGTGAAGGCAGGCGCGCACACACACACAGGTAACAAACAGTTGCATATTTTGAAAGAGAACCGTCGAACGAAATTATATTTCAAATCACTGGCGACCTACATGATGAATGACGAAATCGTTAGGCCCTCGGCAAGACGACCTGCCGTTGACGTACGTCTACGTCCTCTGTCCTGAAGAAGTCGATTTACTCTCTCAGGGAAAACTCGTCCTGACCGACATGGCGACACCGGCCATCAATATCAAACGGGAAACCTTCTATTATTTCCCTATTTTTCCTGTCAATATCCCTTATATATATTATATTCACGCCACTAGAATACTTATACTTAAGCAAACATTTAGGAGATATTACTCATATTACATATATATATGTATATATATATATATTGTAATGATTAAAAAAATATATTAATTAATCAAATTACTTGTCACATGTTGGTGACGCCAAAAATGTAATAAACAGTTACGAATTAATTAATTAAACACTTTATTGCAAAGATTAATTAATTATTTTAATTCCGTAGTTGGTTTATGAATCAATTATATTCATTTTTATTTAAACTCAAGGATTGCAAAATAATTACGAAATTCTTTAAAACTTTAAAAAATCAGTTGAAATTACAATATTTTTATTTGAGATTATTTACATTTAAAATTTTTTTAGATTTAACAACTCTTCTCTCAGGGTCATTTTTCTGGGCCTTCTAAGTAAAGAAACAACCTTACACCATCAAATTCCTTTACAACCTAAGAAGTTAAACAATCAAATAAAACGTGAAATCGAAATCTGACGACTGTACCTTTAATTATCGTTTACAAAACTTGATCAAATTTGTTCGTACTTACAAAACATCTGCTGGTACCAGGTTTAACTCTCTTGGTCTCGGGCTCACCTCACAATTCAGACTAAAAGGCCATAAAATCTTTGAATTTACATGGATTAAAGAACACTGTCGTAACTCTGGATCTCCTCTGGTACTGGAAGCTGCAAACTCCGTCTGGATTATTGGTTGGACAAATTGTTCCGAATTATTTCTCTCTGGAATTTGTGGCGGTCACAGTACTTATAGATTTTATTTCGGCGTGATTTATTTGGTTACTAATTGTAACTTTATCGTTGAAATCGCAGAAATATAGCGGAATAAAGTCGTCGAGATCATTTATTTATTTCATTATTTATCCACAGCGTATTGGCATTGTTAGTCTACCATTACAATTTTTGGCATCATACAATTTCTTTAAATTAATTATTTTATACTCCAATGTATTATTACAATATATATTGTAATACTAATTAAGGAGGCCATTAATTGTTTAAATAATTGGATTGTTTACCGGTACAAATTCTTAAATATGACAATGACGGCCGGCACTTTGTCGGCGGTCTTTGTTGCGAGCTGCTAGGACTGGCTGAATTCAGTCTGGCGGATATTGTGGTCGAGAGAGGGAGCAAAATTTAAGAGTACGAACAGCGTGGCCCAAGCTTAGAAATTCAACTGAGAGACTTATATGTTTCAAAAATCCAAGTAAAAAGGTCTGGACGAAGAGACACGTTATAGAAACCGCAAAGCTGAAACAAAAAGTTTAGGGCCACGTTCAGATACATACGAGTACCGAAATAACATTTTTCCGCATAAAGGCATAGAGAAATAATACGTCCGACTGTTGACCGAAGGTGCGACTGATCGATACAATAATACAATAACTACAACCGTGATCAATATATTGTTCTCGGAGCTCAACCGGGTTTTGCATAATTGTAGAACGCAACGTTTCGACGACTAAAAGCTCTGTCGTCATCTTCTAGGCGAAGTGAAAAATATATTGAACAACTGCACCGGGAAAGGCTTCAATCTTTGATTACTACAACCGTGTGTTTGACCATATGTGTAGAATCAGTGATTGACGGCCTTTTAGTGAATTGTGTCCACAAGCAGCGAAAACTGGTACCAGCAGGACATTTGTAAGTACAAACCAATCTAATTAAATTCTGTAAACGGTAATTAAGGGTATTTGTCAGATTTCGTTCTTTTCATTCTTGTTAGATTTCGTATTCCGTTCGTTTCAATTTGGTTAAATTGTTAATTACTTAATTTATAATTTGTGATTGTTCTTATTTATCAAACCTAGTTAAAGACCCTGAGAAGAAGAGTTATTAAATTTGATTGTTTGTGAAATATAAAAGATTGTATTTTACTTTGAACGCTACAAATTATAAATAAAAAAATATTTGTATGTGAATTTGGAATTACTGAATTCGGCGTGCCAACCTAGGGCAAATCATTTGTAAAAAACTAAATGAACACCTGTTAAATTAATCTTTGGCAAATTAAAAGTTTTTTATTGTGTTCATTTTGTTAAGTAATTCCTTTAATTAACCTTTCTATTCTGCTCACTACATTTTTGGCTTCCACAACGTGGGGCTATTTATTTAATTAAATTATTCCTATTTAATCATTACAATATATATATATATATATATTTATATTTATATATATCTATATATATTGTAATACCCAGTTAAAAATGACATAAATCTTGTTCTTATTTCATCAGATATGTTTACCAACTCAGACTGGGGATTCTTGAGTGGTTTGTATATAAAAAAGATAATAATAAAATGATGGATAAGCGGCTTTTAAAGCTAATGGTTTTGACAGACATCTGGACGGAACCCTAAAGGCATAATGTCAGACGTTTTATGGACATACAATTATATTAGAAAGAAATGTTTATTTTAATTGTATTGAGTGGCTCTCGGAGCGTGAGAAAGCCAACAGCTGTTGTTTGTTTGGCGAACGTGGAAATTCAAAAACTGTGAAAACAAGGGAATATTCTGGAAAGGGAGAGCAGATAAAAGGAGTGTGGTGGCACAGTTGGTCTGGAGACCTAAGAGGAGTTGGACAGGAGACGTCGAAGGAGATGGACGTGGAGTCGGGTGCCGAAGCGCAAGACGGAAGAATGTTGGAGTGTCCGCAAAGGAGGAGGACGTGGAGTCGGTGATAAATATTCGCTCAAATTGAATGGTGTCCGTGCCTAAAATTAAAATAAACATTTTAGTCCATGCAAGCTGTCAGGAGTCGGGGTACCAAAAGGATGAAGTGAACGTGTCTGTGGAGCGTGTGTAAAAGCCTGTGCACAGAAGGACATTGTAGATTAAAGAGCATTCCTGACACCCCAAATAAAATTGTAAGTAGAAATTCAGTAATAAACTTTGTAAATTGTTAAATAAGAGTAATGATTCAGATTTCGTTTCATTTCGTTTTTCATTTATTTTAACTGCATTGTTTAATTGTAAATTTTGTGTTCCGTTTCCTTATCAACCTAATAAAGACCCTGGGGTACAGAGTCTGATTTATTAAAATGTATTCTAGATTAATAAAATTGTTTTGTTTATAAAATTTAATAACGTGTTTAATTTAATTTCCTATAATCATAATTATCAATAAGTGGGGTATTACAATATATTATAATATATATTGAGTTCTGCATTGCATACAAAAGAACCGTTTTTACAATGTACAGAGCATATTTCAGTTGCTTTATGATTTACTGCCAGGGCGTTAATGAGGCTCAAAGTGCCAAATAACGTTCATTAATGTCAATATAGAACGATACGTTGCGGTTCCTATTACTAGGTTACCATATCACGAATTAGCAAATCAACTCCTCTGGAATCAGGCCATATTAAATCATAAAATAAACACTGAAATGTGCAGAAAAATGTAATACAAATGAAATAAATGATAAAAAAAATATATTTATGGAACGTAGGTTTTCCCGGGTTAACTATCGTACGAAGTGTCCTCGCGATTTCGACAGGATGTCGCCGTTATTTTTCCACGACGTTTCGATACCTGCCACCGCCATTTTCTTCAGTTCTAATTGCCATAGACTATGGCGAAAAAGTCAACTCATTTTTTTTAAAGGAGGGCTTTAAACTCTGCAGCTGGTAAACTTGCTGCGCTACTTGAATAAGAATGGCAAGAGATAACGTAAGACGATTCTTCATTCAGTAATTCTTAATAACTTCTTCAGGTGAAAAAGATTTTTCATGGAGATTAATTTTTTTATATTCAAAAAAATTTACGTGAAACATCCTACAAGAATTGTAACGCTGCCAGAATTGCAGTTCCGGGGACAGTAGAGAAAGCTGACCAATCAGGAGGCTTCTGCTACCTCACAAGTCCATTACGTCACAAGAATCCAGAGCGCCAATCAGGAGGCTAACAAAACTAATTATTTTCATTTTCAGAGCAACGAAGATATCAATTATTAACATACTAATGGATGAATTAACTAAATGAAGTCTAAACTTTATGAAGTTGAACGTCAGTCGGGTTTATTGGTACACAAACAAACACTATTTATTGTCCTTGACTAATAACTGATTTATCGGTGCTGGAAGAAGACTAATGGAATCAATAAAAAATTATCAATCAGCGAAATTATCATCTGGAAAAATCCCCGCGTGAAACCATTCATGGCGGTTGTTTGTAAAAAAAGGCAACCACTGAACAATAATACCTTGGTTTTCTTTCGATGGCCAAATTAAATCCTGGCCCAATAAATAAAGTATAATTTACGAGACGGTCTGAACACACTTTCATCGAAAGAACCCGCCATTTTACCTTCGAAAACCAATAAGTGACTAGTGGCTACGACAAATCACCAATAGTGTCACCTTACAAGGAAGTCGGCAGTTAGAAGAATAATTCGTGCCCGCTGATTGGCTAGAAGGCGTGTCGTTTTCCCGGGTCTACTGTAATGTTATTGGTTAAATGAAATAAAAGACAAGTCTAATGGCACTTCGATTGGAGTTATCGGCCCAAATAGCTGCCACGAAAACAATTCGTGAGTAACAAAAGGCCCTCGCTCAGTAATCAGTTATACCCCAAAGCTATATACATCTTACCAACACACTTAAAAATATGTGTGGAAAATCCGTATTAAAATACAGAATATGCTCCTTGATTGGCCGTGTGGGCGTGGCGTTCATAAAAATAACAGAGGAAGACTCGCGATTGGTTCAGAGATTTTTAAGAAATCCATCAGGATTATCACTTTTAAACTACAAATACCCCGCAGCGGCGGCCATTGAAAGTTTGCCCATCCGATTGGCCGTCGCGCGCTCCAACAGTGCCGTGACGTCACATAGCTTGTTCCACGTAATTGGGTAATTGAAGTAAGCCATTAAAAAAAATATTTCTAGTCTACGTTTTTAATAATTCCGGCTGATTTAGAAGATTGACTACAAGTGTACGAAATATAAATTAATATAATTTATAATACACTCGTGTTTTCTGACCCTGTATTATACAGGGTGTCGCAAAAATAATTTCCAAATTACTGGACCACAATTAAAATAAAATAAATACTCTCACGTCTCCTTTAGCTTCATTCTGTTTAAAATGAGGCGGAAAAACATGTTTTGTTATGTACAGGGTGTTCCAAAAACCCTTATATTTTCTAGATTGTAAATAAACAACAACCTTTTGAAGTCACAAAAAAAGACATTTAATGAAAATTACTCTACGTTTCGTCGCTAATTTACGACCTCTTCCAATACTACATTACATTATTTTTACAGTTAATGTATATTTAATGATAAAGATAGTGCTTGATCCGTTCCGCCTCTCACGCTCTTTAAGTGAGTGATTCAGGTTTTGGCTGGGATGACGCGAACGGTTGGGCCGCTTTGAGTGATTCACATGGGATAAGAAAAGCTGCCGCTCTTTTCTGCCGAGTGAAAGTCCGCTCACTCGGTGGAGGAAACTAGCTCTTTTGAATCATTTCTCGATCAAATCATCCATATCTATCGACCGCCTTAGGGGAGGGGAAGAACATTGTTGCCCCCCCCCCTTTTTGTAAAGATATCGAACTACATAAATTAAATATCTTGTTAGGTTGTTAGGATCTTCTATTCTACTTATCATGAGAATGCTTTCTATATTGTCGTAAATAGTTTTGAGACCAACTTGATTTTCGTATGAGGTATACCTGTCTGCACTCATCTTAGAAATTTGTGAAACCTATCGCTGTCTCCAGAAGCTCTAGAGGAAGATTTTTCTTTGTATTCTCTTTAGTTCGCGTTGTATTGTTATTATTATTATTAATTTATTCTATCTTGTTCTCTTTGCAGAAGTAATTTCTTCTACTTTTGTTACATTTATTTTATATCAGTAGAGATGGAACACATAATAGATCCTGGTCCTTCTTGGTGGAATCTTTCTTTTCGTGTTCACTCTCTCCACAGTGCAAGCAATTTATATATTTTCTTTGCATAGCGCCCTAGGTCTTGGCACTTAAGTCATCGAGGGACCACTAAAAAGTATTTTTCCTATACTTCTAAGAATGGGAGACAAAGTTTCCCTTTTACGTTCCTTCTGGATTTCTATTGATTACCATATTTTTGCCTTCAGGCGTTCCCCTCCTCGTTATATTTACATCCGAAACTGACGGGATGTCGGTCATATCCTTATCCTTATTCTTTTCTTTTTCATTTTTTTTTCGGGTAACAGGCTACATGAGGGTAATCCACATGGTGTCAACTCCCCTTTAACAGCACAGGAACGGATTTGAAAGGGGGGATATGGAAGTGTAGAGGAAGGTAGTCAAGAGTTGCTAGGGCCCCCGAGCTATATTTTAAGGATCCTACTAGGCATTCGCCTAAAGAAATACAGGACAAACCCTATAAAAACCTGCATCAGGTAGGTCGGGCATTAGGTACTTGTCCCACGCCCGATAGCGGGAGAGGAGTTTGCTGTGGGGACGCAGCATTCACTTCTCCGTACCTTGACCAGTTTAGGAGGCAGCTGGCCGACTATTCCAATGGGAATAGCGGATTTTTAATTTCCTTTCTAGTGTTTCAATCCGTCTGCGAGAAGGAACGATTCTGTGGTTTTAAGTTTGATGCTGTTTTATTTGCCTTCACTTATATTTATTCCTGCTTTTATTTCTGTGTCAATGAATTATAATAGCTTATTTCGGTTTTCCTCGTGTAGAGTCTTTTTTTCTGTCAACCATTTTGCCTTTTTTATGTCTCACAAACTTTATTAATTATTCTCATAGATTTATTTTTACAATTCACTGTGATTAAATGGTAATTTATATTTAAATTTATTATTATTGTTATTCATGTTTACTTTACGCGAACACGGGAAGATGTATCAAATTAGACCTGATACAATATATTGTAGCAATAATTAATTAGGCCATTAAATTGATTAGGTATAATTTGAATTGTAGCGAATAAGTTGAATGAGCTATCAAAGACAACAATTGCGGCGAGTTTCTTTCCTTTGTCGAAAAGCCGAAATGGTGACTGCGCGCACAAAAGAAGGTCAGTCTGCGATCGGCGACGAGAGGTGAAACAGTAAAAAGTCTTCGCCGAGATACGTGGCAGTTCAGTCCACACAGAGAAATAAAAACAGTCAACACTGAGCCTGGGTCGAGCAAGGAGAAACAAAAAGCCTAAAATCTGCGAAGAGAAGAAAGTAGTTTAAATCTGGACTCTGCATATGATAAGTAAAGTCTGAAAACATAAACTACAAATCACGAGTTGCTGTATGGACGCAGGAGTTTGCTTGACAAATTGAACCATCTTCGCATTGAGGGATCCGGTAACGGCTAACTGATCAGAAAGGGGAGACAACAACCGAGGTTCCTGATAGCTGAGGACGTGCACTTCAACCGCGTGTGTGTAAAATCTGCGAGTAAGTTAGAATCAGTGTAAAAATTTTCATTTTTAGTGTAGTGTTGAAGCTACAAAAGAAAGAGCTGGTACCAGACGGACAATACGTGAGTAACCAAAACTTTTATATAAAATTTTGTAAACGATAAAGAAAGGTAATAGTCAGATTTCGTTCAGTTTCTGTACATTTAGCTTTCTTTCATTTCATTTATCGTCATATTATTTTAGGTGAATTTTTATGTTTGAATTGTTAATCAGTTTATAAATCACTTTTCTGTTAATTATCAAACCAAGTTGTGACCCTGAGAGAAGAGATCTTAATTTGATTGTATTTGTTTTAATTTTGGAAGCCACAAGTGAATAAAAATAACAAATTATTTTATTTGTTAATTTTTGATAACATTTTCTTTTAATTAACCATTCTTTTGATAATTTATTAATTCTTTTAATGGCTTCCACAACGTGGGGCAAATTAATCGACCCTAATATTTGTTTATTACAATATGTTTTTTTTAGATTTGATAATAGATATACGACAAGTTTGTGTGTGTTTTTTGTTAACAGGGAGTTCAGATATCATTGAAGTGTGATATATCTTCTACGTCATTCGTAAAATGGACAAGGCTCTTTTGCTGAGTGAAATATCTTCCAAGTTGATTACTCGTCACACATGAAGACAATACAAATAAGCAACAACAAAAGTTATTATTTTGAATTAAAGTCACTTCCACATGAGATATTATCTTCAGATAAGTGGGTTTACGCTGTGACGTTCAATATATTGTAATTATTCCCTAAAATATGGATTTTACCATTCATTGTAATGTTTTTAGAAAAATGCTACATGAGGGTAATCCACATGGTGGCAACTCCCCTTTAATAGTATAGGAAGGGATTTGAAAGTGGGATACGGAAGGGTAGAGGAAGGTAGCCAAGGGTTAACTATGGCTCCCGGGCTATAGTTTAAGGATCCTACCCGGCATTCGCCTGAAAGTGATGCAGGACAAATCCAAGAAAACCTGCAAGTAGGCTTTGGGTACTTGTCTCACGCCCTTTCAATGACAGAAAAGGGGTTTGCTGTGGGAACGCATCATTACCTTCTCTATGCCTCGGTCAGTTAGGAGGCAGCTGGATGACTGATCCAATGGGAACAGCGAACAATTCTTACCGTATGCCCAAGGTCTGTGACCCCGGAACATACATTTCTCAAATCTCACCAAGGTACCTCGGCTTGTGCGAACATTTTATCAGAAACGGAGAGAAGAGAAGGCATCCCGAAATGTAACCCTCTTTAGGAACGTTCTGCCTGTTACAGCTAACAGCTCCCATCTTTTTTATTGTTATTTTTTTATTAGAGTAACAGGCTACACTAAGATTCATGTTTAACCTCCTGACTTATAATTCATTATTATTATTATTTTAAGAAAATCAGTGAGTTTTAAGGAAACTTAATAACGGTGTTATTGTTATTAAAATCTTAAGTAAACAACTGTTTCAGAGTTCTGAATGAGTTCCATGAACACGCAATGAGCGTGCCAGAGGCACTCACATCAAAAGTTTATTAAATTATTTCAGCACAACAAGGCACTAAACACAATTAAGGTTTTCCAGAGTTACTTGTTAGTGCATGCAAGCTTCTTTAGACACTGTCTGACTTACTTAGGATGAGAAGCTGAGTTGTTAACGTGATTCAACGCGAGGGCTGCTGACGTTACACGTATCATCACACTCAAGGTGCAGACATGCAAATTATTAGTCACAGCTGGCGTTCTCGCCTCCAGCTACACTTCCAGTGAGGAACATACAGGAATAACAAAAAAAATAGGGAAGAAAATTTTTTTGTGTTTGATAAAGCGTTGATAAATTCCGATTCAGTGTGATAAATAAAATGTCAGACGATTTTTATTATCATGGTTTGAAAATGAGTGTAGCCCAAACGGAACTTCTTTTTTTGGCGGGGGGGGGGGAGTCTATAATCCACAAGGAGGTGTGATGAAAGACGTAATTCACCAAAGATAGGGTCGTTTTCCTTGTCTTTGATGAGCCTTCAATGAAGAAGAAACGTCTGTTACACGAGCTTCTCCTTATCTTTGTTCTCTGACAGTCTGTCCGACTTCTTCATTTCCCCTTCCTTTCTTTTAAAAAGTCACTGCCGTTTCCAGGTTACCCCCAACCACTCCCCCTCAAAAAAATTATTTCCTCGTTAGCCGATCTCTTTTAAGTCTCCCTTTGTCATCCTCCTTGGATAATGGCCAAACCATCGTCACTAATACCAGACTATATGACGTGGCGATTTTTTTTAATAATGAACGGTCTGAAATTTTTTTTAAGGATCTTTCCTTTGACTTTTCAAACTTCTGATGAATCTCGTCGTGTGCCTTTGCTCTCCAATAACCAAATTCCTCCCCAACCCGCCCAAATATGACATATATATTGTAATACCAATTAAACAGGCTATTAATTGTTTTTCATAATAAAATTCTTAGCGGTACGAATACGTAAAGGCGATAATCAAGGCGTTTTTTTCCTTTGTTTAACAATGGAAACTGAAAAACCGCGCGCTTGGAGAACAGCCAGTCTGCGCGGAGATACGAGACAGAACGGTCCACATAAAGTAATAACACAATAAAATTTGCTAACATAAAAGCATGAATAGTGTTATCCAGGAGGTCCAACGGCGAAAAATGATAGTTTATATAAAACGCGAGTAAGCAGTTTGGCGCAGAGACACATAAAATCGCAATTTTGAAGCAGAAGTTTTTGTTGCCCAAATAGAACTAATTGTCGCATCGAGAGACTTTGAGGAAATCTACATCCGGAAACCGGCTGATGGTGGACTAATCCAGATTTCCGGATAGCAGAGACACGAGAGGGCAACGACCACGTGTATTCAAATTCTAAAGTGTAGAATCAGTGAGTAATGAATGGCCTGTTTTAGTGAGTGTTAAATTCAAGCAAGAAGAATCCAAACTGGTACCAGAAGTACTGTCGTGAGTACAAGACAATTATTAATAATTGTAAACGATAATTAAAGGGTATGGTCAGATTTCGTTCGCGTTTCCTTTTCATTCGTTTACTTTTGATTCTAGTATTTTAATTGTGTATTCATTTAACTTCAATGAATTGAATTGTTAATGTTTTAATTGGAGTGTTCTTTTTATCAAACCCAGTTATGACCCTGAGATATAGAGATTCGACGTATTTGATTGTAATGATATAAGAACTGTATTTTCATAAAATGCCACGAATTAATAAATAAAAAATTAAAGTATTTGTTGTTAACTGGATGAAATTCGGCGTGCAAAATAGATCTTATACAATGTAAATTTATCAACAATAAATTTTTTTTAATTTAAATCTTAAATTATTTCAATGATTTAAGACCACCTTTTTAATCATTATATATTTGACGTCTTCAACGTGTGGATAACTATCATTCAAATTTTAATTAATTTGTTTGTTTATTACATTTATGGCTCCCAACGTGGGGCAAATTAATCATTAACCAGTTGTTTATTACAATTGTAATAAGTAAAGGGAAATTAAGAGTTAATAATTATAAACTATTGAAATGGAATTGTTACCGGCAAACACACAAAGATACAATAACGGAGGAGAATATGAACAGGCAAGGTATTGTTTGGACTAGGCGCGCGTAATTTAATGGAGTGAGCAGTCAGCCACTTGACATTGCTGAGTACGGAAAAAATTAAAATTTAGCAATCTGCAATCGGAGGCGAGAGAACTTAGCTGTATTAGGAATAGTCGGGAGGACAATAATAAGTAAAGTAGAGGCTGGCAGCAGTGAAAACGACGGAAAGTTTTTGTGGGCTGAATCAACGGGGCGTATTATTGAAAAGCAAAGTTGTACGGAATTATTCCAGTTAGTCACCCTGAAAAGCCTCTGAGTATTACTCCAAATTATCCGGAGAATCCACGAGGAGGAATTCTGCGAGGTGCCGCCAATAGTGAAAACTCCAATAGTTTTAAAATAGGGTAAATTTAATGTAACATGGCCTGTTCGAAATATTGTTTGAGGTGAAAATGTGTTGCTGAATCTTTCCAATTGCCCTGGTACCAGTACAAACAATCAGTAAAAAAAGAAAATATTAAAATTAAAATTGTAAACGTTAAAAAAAAGGTAGAATATCGTCAGATTTCAATTTCATTTCGATTTTATTAAAATATTTGTAAATAGTAAAATGTAAATTAATGGTTTAAAAGGGGAATAAATGTTCTTTATTTAAAAGGCCCAGTAAAGACCCTGAGATAAGGAGTAAATTTCAGTTATTTATAAGAAATTGTTGTAAAGATCGGCGAGTAATTGTTTTGTAAATGAAAAGTATTTGTTTATATATAAATTAATTGTTGGGTCAGTTCTAATAAATGTCTTATTCATGCTAGTCTTTCATCATATTAATTTCCTTTTAATTAATTGTTTTTATTATTGAGTATTACATAAATGATGCCTCAACGTGTGGCCCGAATCAAATCAGTTCATTAATGGTTCATTTATTGATCATTACATTTTGACGTGCCAACGAGTGGCGAAAATTTAATAGTTGTTCTTCCATTTAATTAATTTAAATTGGCATTATTTGTGTATTACACTATATATACATATATTAAGGCAGTGAATGTGTTTTTCCGTGAGTTTCCTTTCCAAAGGAAAACGTTTCCCGACTCTAACACTTTTCTTATCAGGACATGAAGAGTTATAGACCCTTGTGGGACGCCAAATCGCTTCACGGGTCGCTTTAATTGACCTCTCATTCAGCATCGAAGTACTATTTTGCATTAGACTTCATGGGTGTGTTTAAAAAAATTACTGAAAATGTTTGGAAGCTGCTAATTGAATTGATTTTCACCTCATGAACAAAAAAAATTGGCCTTCAACCAAGACTCATGAACAGACATTTTTTTGGTAAATAAATTAATAAACATACGGAACTGAGTAAGAAAATTATCATGTTTATTAAGAAAAAATTAATTAACAAAGATTCGTCCTGTTTTAAGACCTCTTCAGGTTGGACAGTTTTTAATAATTTTGTATATATTGGAAGTTGATATTTTTACGTCTGTTTCTATGAAACTATCTTGGTGCACGGCGTTTCCCGGGTTGTCATAATTATACTCGTCGAATTTGACTTATGTTCGGTCGTTTTAGGATTTTTTTAAATAACCACCCCCGCCCCTAAGGGTGCTCCCTTCCACTACATAAAAAGGTAGAAATTATACTGCATCTTCAACGGGATAAACACTATCAATCTCATTGACTCCGAAAAATACTTATTCCATTTTAGGATATTTGAAAATTTCCTCCCCCGCTCCTGCGGGTGGTAGACGTGTCTTACCCCCACAGTGTTGCTTCCGGTTCGCAAGGAACACGTGTTTGAAAATTGGTGAAATTTTCTACGCCGTTGTAGATTTGTATGCGGAACATATATATACACACACACACACACACAAACAGCAAATTTTATTTATTAGATTTATAATGCAGTTTACGACCAATATAATCCAATTTATTTATTAAGTATTACAGAAACGTCGTTACGGTACGTGTACCTACCTTCTTCAGGCCTTTTCTGTTATTGATTATCGTCATAAAAGTCATGATTTTCCAAATTGTGGTTAAAAGGACGAAATGTTCTGTATTTTAACGACAATATCGAAAATAATTATTTTTATTGTAATAAATTTTTATGTTGTATTTTCTCCGTCGAAAGGAGCTGAAGAAGGTACAAACACGTACCGAAACTTTTATTGTCTGAAATTTGGCATAAACTGCATTATATTTTTTTTATATTTCTCACATCAATTTTAAAGGAAAGAGTGTCTTCTGGTTTCTTTAATGATCCAAGGGATGATTTTTATTACTATTAAAAACTAATAATTATCGGATCCAAGGACAGGTTATGATATTCGAGTGGACCTCGAGGATGTTACAAAGTTCGTAAGTTGCGTCCAAACGCCCTAATGTTCCACCCGTGGTGTTTAAAACATCGTTAGGTTGGTAATTCAGCCCTCTGAATCGCACCAACGCTCGTTCACCGGTGATCAATGTTTGTCGCTATTTACATCTCCCACAAACACATCAGCTTTGTTTAAAGCAAATTTCTGACCCGGGGGAGGAGGAAGGGGTCGTTGATGGGGTTGAAGCTTCACAAAGAGCAAAGCGTTAATGCGAGTATTTGGAAAGGTTGTTGTATAGATTAGAAGCGTATTTATAGGGATCTGGCAACGTGTACCTGCGGGGTGGTGGCACAATTAATGGCGTATTCACCAAACGACGTTCAAGCTCGCGAGATTACAGCAAACAAATGACGTTAATCCCCCTATAATTAATTAAACGATGATGATGGGAAGGCTGAGATGCCATACTCCCGAATGCTCGCTCCTCCCTCGCAAAATAATAATACTACAATATACCAATGTGTTCAAAAAGTAAGGTGAAATTGTCATTTAAAACTCCCGGGAATTAGGAAGGCAGATAATTTCTTTTCCTAGGTTGGTAGGACTGCATATAATATTTTCCAAGCGTCTGTTTTTTTAAAAGGTTTAATTATCTCCGAGTTACACGTGTTTTTGTAAACGACCAAACGTGAATTTTCCGATTTTTGCAATGGGTGATTTTTTTTGAGCAAAGAACTTGCATCAAATTTTTTTTCCAGAACGAATATTCTTGTGCGGACACGTTGAAAATGTTGCGGAAGGCCTTTGGTTACAAAACTATGGCTCAAAAAAAGGTTTATAAGTGATACAACGAGTTCAAAGAGGGCCGAGAACGCGTTGAAGACGAACCGCTCTCTGGACGACCATCAACGTCTACCGACGAGGGCCACGTCCAAAATATCTAAGATTTGGTGCTTGAAAATCGTCGATGGGCAATTAGAGATCTCGCTGATAGTGTTGGAATATCATTTGGCTCATCCCAAACCATTTTTAAGAACATTTTGTGTCTCAAACGCGGCATGTCTCGATTGCTGCCAAAATCGCTCAATTTTTTTTTTAAAAAAAGCGTCGCGTTGATGTGTGTGAAACTTTGCTGTCTGACTATCAGGACCACTTGAAATGCATCATTACTGGAGGCGAGACTTGGATTTACGCGTACGACCCTGAAACCACCGACCAATCCAGCGAATGTCGTGCAAAAGGTGAAGCAAGACCGAAACGACCACGGCAAAGTCGATCGAAAATCAAGGTCATGTTGACAGTTTTCTTTCATTGTCGTGGTCTGGTGCACTGTGAATTCCTTCCGCCGGGCAAAACTCTCAACAAAGAATATTATTTGAGCGTTATGCGTCGTTTGCGTGAAGCTATTCGTCTGAAACGGCCGGAATTATGGGTGAACAACTCTTGGTTCCTTCATCACGACTATGCACCATGTCATACCGCATTGGTTCTTCGCGACTTTTTTTTGCCAAAAACTCGACTCATATCGTTCCGCAACCACCGTATTCGTCTGATTTGGCTCCGTGCGACTTCTGGCTATTCAGCAAATTTAAAATGCCAATGCGGGGACGCCGTTTTGACACGATTGAGGAGATAAAAACCGAATCGAAGAAGGTCTTGAAGGTTATACCGGAAAAAGACTATTCCGACTGTTTCGAGGACTGGAAAAAGCGTTTGGAAAAGTGCGTTTTACTGGACGGGGATTACTTTGAAGGGGATGAAATAGATTTGGAAGAATAAATAAAGAATTTATATTTTATAAATAAATTGACCTTACATTTTGTTCACAGTGGTATATTAATTACATCGTCGCTAATACTTCGTTCTTGGTGGTTGAAAATAACTCAACAAGACCAAGTGGTCATGTTTAGAGAGATTCCTTCGACATAAAGACAACAGATGTCGTGTTACGATTTATTTCACCCCAGTTGACGCCATTTTAAGAGAATCAGTCTATTACCTGTCCCGAATTGCGCGGTTTTTTTATATCACTCATTTTCTGTGGTCGCTTTCCTCCTTTATCGTGTTCGTAGAATGTAAAGTGTAACCTCCCGCGATCTTCAAATATGCACACGGTGTTTTCTTTACGACGCCATTGCCTTCCATATGACGGTAAAACGTGATGAGGTGCCTTCTGCTTTTACGACGTGCTTCTTACTTACAGACTCACTTTCTCGTTCTCCGTGTTGAGGAATTGATAGCGTCACGTCGCCGTTCCATCTGGATTCTATAGTCACACACTATTCTATTTCAATATCAAAACATTTTTTTAAAAAAGAAAAATCAGGGAACCTTCAGAGTCTTACTCCTAAAGTAACCACAAGGGTCTGTTTTAGTACAGAATTACTTTAATAAGATTAGTGATAGAACATAAGTACTTAATCTTTATAGTTAAATACACTGATAATAAAACACGTGGATAATGTGTCATATAATATATAGATAGATAATTTGTAACTTTAAATATTAGTCCAGGGATCTGTAAATAGTGAAAACTTATGTTCTATAGCCAACGTAATAAAACAAATTCTGAACTAATGGCTATTCTGTAACATAAATATATATTATATGACAAATTATCTAGGTATATATAAAGGCAGATAATTCGTCAGCTTCTATACAGTGTAGACAACTGTAAAGATTGTGAGCTTATGTTCCGTCGCCAACATTCTGAACTAAAACAGACCCTTGAGGCTATTTTAAGCTTATCTTCAAACCACGAATATGGTCCTTAGATTTATTTTGCTTTATAAAGATGTGGGTACACGATTAATGACAGAGGTTTTCCTCCTGGGCGTAGGTAACTTAATGATAATCAAGATTATGGCCTCTCCCCTTTCAAAGGACAGGAAATTGGGGATGCGGACGTGAAAGGTAAGATATGCAAGAGGTTAACTATGGTCCCCCTGGCTTAATATTAAACAGGAAAACCCCTAGAAGAACCGGAGTCCAGCATGTCGGGTTCTCGGTGCCGATCTTATTGTTTTCCGGCGACTGGTGAGGAAATTTACTGTGGGGTGACAGCATTTCCGTCTCCATGCCTCACCAGCTGTCCTACTGCTCCAATGAGAACACAGGAAAACTCTTTCCCATCTGCAACTCCTAAAGGTGTCACGTCCTGTAGCCGTACTTTAGTTTAGAATCTGAGAGTAAAAAAAAGGGAAAATACCCCATGTGGTGGCCATTATGAGCAATTCTTCGATTCTGTGCTGTGTTTGGATTTTTTTTAAAAAAAAATAGGAAATCTGGCTACTATTGAGTCATCCATAAGTTTCACTTCCAAAATAACTCACCGGTTTGAATACACAACGGGGAACAAATCGGGATCCACTCTAAAAGAGATTAAATCCTGAAAGCAGGACGCAGATGGGACGCGTTGTGAATTATTCTCTTGTGTGTGTGTGTGTGTGTGTTTGTGTACTAGAAGCTTTGTAGTATCGAATTTTCCAATGGCCACGTTCGAACTCGCAGCGCTAATTCAGTTGGATTGCGTTTTGATTGCCGCTACTAACTAAAGTGGGGTAAAATAAATTTACGATTAAAAGAGGGTTCCTAATCGAACAGTCCGGCAGCAACGCGGCACTCTAACTGAAAAAAAAAAAAACTTTTCAACTTGACGATAGAACTGGAGTAAAGTTGATAAAGGGCCAATTTCGCTACAAACAAAATGCCTGATGTGTTAAAAACACAGATGGACTCTCGTCCTTTCATACGTCACCAAACGAAAAGGAGTGAAATGTTTTTTTATCTGGACGACGTCATTACTGTTAACCCTCTCAAGTCACGACAAGATTTATTAAATACCAGCTGGACGCCCGCCGTTGCCCAGTTTGTCATAATCGAACTCAGCGACATCCATAACCCTGGATTCGACCCCAATCTCGGTTGTTTTCGCCTTATTTTCCTCCAGCCCCATCCCTAAGGGTACTCTCCTCCAAAACAGAA
Source organism: Zhengitettix transpicula (assembly GCA_037074705.1). NCBI lineage: Eukaryota > Metazoa > Arthropoda > Insecta > Orthoptera > Tetrigidae > Zhengitettix > Zhengitettix transpicula. The sequence continues at coordinate 68,862,749 of CM073594.1, forward strand.
AGGTGTAGAAATTATACACAAACAATATTGGTAGAAACACTATCAATCTCATTGACTCTTCAAATTTTATTTATTAGAATTTTTAGAAGTATATGTCTTTACCCTAGCTATAAATCAGGTCAAGTGACATCTGTGGTAGAGTACTGGTTCTTTCACTGCCAGGTTTTACCTTCAGGATGAGAACATTAACCATAGGTCTCAGCCTTTGTCTCCCTCTAAATGTCTGAGAGTGTTAGTCTTCGTATCAATTTCAGGTATAAATATTTTTTTAAAAAAAAAGTAGGTATTGGAATGTGCAGTGGAGTTGGAACGACCTCGAGAGTTGTTTTTGGCCGAGTTACACGTGTAAACTGTCTGTACGACTCAGTAAAATTCCAACATATTTACGACTCGTGCGTCCCTGCTTTTGAAATCCGCCCCCGCTGTCCGCCCTTGGCCCCGACCCTCCCCTCTCCGGGTCCTAGTTTTATAAATACCCTCCCTTCAAGGTGATTCAATGCAGAGGCCCCCGCGATCACTGATACACAACTGTACTTCTCCGCCGTGTATTACCAGAAATACACGTGTCGTCATTACTTCTTTTTTATTCCGGTTTTATTTTATTATCTGCGGATAAGTTTGTCATCCCCACCAAGTTGAGCTCCACGTCACAAGGTCGGACTGTGTCGCAAACTACTACGGTGTCATCAACCACGAGGCGAACACGACGAACAAGCGTTCGCGAACCTCTTCACCTATGCAGAGGCTGGCTTTACAGTAGCAAGTCAGTGGTTGTCGCAATTACTTGCAAGCCGTTTACACTGGTAAGTGCAATCCAGTTCAAGAACTTTGATGAGAGTCCTTGCAAATATTTGCAGATAGCACATTTACACAGGAGTAGCATCTCGTGACTTAAGCCGTCACATTTCTGTATTCAATATTGCGATCATAGGACAGCTGACTTGAGCTTGTTTTGTACTCCCGTTGTACTCCGGAATATATTGTAATGATTAAAAAGATAGTTAATTTTTAAAAAATTATTAATTATTAAAACAAATTTATTTAATTTTATAATTTGTGGCATTCAAAGAAAATACAACTTTTATATTTTTTTTACAAACAATTACATCTAATTACTCTTTTTCTCAGGGTCTTTACTGGGTATGATAGGTAAGAAACAAATCAAGATAACAATTAAAGAATTTACAATTCAAACAATTTGAAACGCACTGAATATGAAATGAAATGAAATGAAATCTGACTATCCCATTAATTACTGTTTACAAACATTTATTATTTTAGTTCGTACTTACAACTATCCTTTTGGAACCAGACTTAATGATTTCAAAGCTTGGGAACTCACTTCACTAAAAGGCCATTATGTGCATAAAAATTGCACATTCACTATCGCAAACACAAACACTTCAATCCTTTCAGAACTCCAGACTCCTCATCTATGGACAACCGCTGTTAGCCCGCAGTCAATCAGTCACTATCGCCCGCAGACATCGAAGATGTGTTAACAGGGAAACCGGTCAGTGTTACAGTGTTCATAACAATGGATAGATCATGAGATATTTTTGCCTATCATCGGTCCAACGGCACGTCGACGTCTCCTATTAAACTCTGCTGATCAACTCTTTCTCCACCAGAATCTGGCGATCTGCTTTAAGAAATCCTTCTCCCTCGAGATCTGGCACCCAACTAACTCTCCGTCCACATCCTTCTCCCTCGAGATCTGGCACCCAACTAACTATTCGCTTCTCTGGAGTGGCTCCACCTTCCGTGACTTCCTCTTACAGTTCCCACGCTCGCAGTTCCCACGAATATCGGCAACAAAGAGACCGCCGTCACTCAAAATATTATAAATCAACAATCCATGGTTTCCATAATTTAACATCAATAAGAGCCCGCCGTTGTTTCGTTTTTTGAGATCGGTGCCTGCTGTCAATCAATATCATAAACCAAACAATCCATGGTCTCCCTAACTTAATATCAATAAGAGCCCGTCGTCGCTCCGTTCTTTGAGATCGGTGCCTGCTGTCAATCAATATTATAACCCAAACAATCCATGGTCTCCCTTACTTAATATCAATAAGAGACCGCTGTAACTCCGTTCTTTGAAATTTGTGCCGCCAAACAAAACATTGTAATTTAAACAATTAATGGCCTTCTTAATTAGTATTACAATATATTTCTGTTTTTTATTTATTATAGTAATATTTATTTGTCTGAAAATTAAGTATTTGTAATGAGTAGCAGTGCAGAGTAGAAACGTGTCGGTGTTGAAAGTTTTTTTTAAAATAATTATTTAAAAAATCTATAGAATAATTGGGACACTTTTAACACAGTCGTATTATATTTTATATTAATCATTTCTTTGTAGATATATTTTTTAATTTATTAATTGTTTATTTTTTTATATTAATGAACAGTGAAAGGTATTAATAATTAGAGATTATATTTTAATTAATGTCTGTTTATTAGCCTTTTCTTTTATTATAAAATAAAAATATGTTGCGTAATTTCAAATAAGTTGAAAGTAAAATCATTTATGATGTACCAAATAAATGTTGAAAAGGGGTGAAAAAATTTAAATCATTCCTTTGGCGCCGAAACGTTTATTACTGCGTCTCCCATGATGCTTCTTCAAAACTTACAATGATTTATAAATTATTTCTAATAAACTTCTTGCATGTTTTTTTTCAGGAACTTGTACCACGATTTGAAGTCACTCTACACCTGAAATTTCTCATGGCAGTAAGTGAATTGCAGCAATTTCTTGCTAGTGTAAAGTCAGCCTAACACCTGAAATTGTTTACGAACAATGACGTCACACGTTCCTTGTCTACTCTCCGCTAACGTGGAAACTGCCGCTGCGATACGTTTGCGACCGCTTTAAGTAGTTCCCAGTGCGACCGTACGACCCCCGGATATTATTTTAAATTTTAATATCCATGCTAAATGTTGCTACTCAAATGTCTCTCAACGGCTCATTTAAAATTAAGCTAACCCCGGGGAACAGAAATGTTTTTTTAAAAAAATGATCGGTTATATACAGATGGGACTGGCGATTCGCAGAGGGTAAATGGATATAAAATGTTCTCAGCCATCGGCGTTAAAACTTTAAGAGATATATAAATATATTAAAAACTTGTATAATAAAATAAATATTAAGTTATTCTTCAGTAAAAGAATATTTTTGAACGCTGTATAGCCTACAGACAAGGAGAATCAAGACTAACAGCTAGAAGCAATTCATTACAACGGGACCTGACTTGAATATATTTAATTAAATGAATAATTAGTTAATGACGTAACTCCTAATTAGTATCACACGGTAACAATTGGGATTCTTGAAGGTATATATTTAAATATTAACACAGAGAAACCAATATAAAATGTAGAAATATATGTGAAGGCTTACAATATAGTAACATCATTGATAAAATAAAACATAAAAATAATAGACCGTACCTAGAATGTTGTCATTCTGATTTTAATCATTTTAAGAATTTAGAATCTTACGAATAGTTATTAATTTTTTACCGTTTCGTAAACAACCGTTTTTACCTTCTGACGTGATAGATTAATTTTTAAAAATGTAAAACATTTTTTTTAAAAAAAGGTATGTTTTAATACTCATTTGTCGATTATAAAAAGGTATAAGGTGTTGAATTTGTCTTCCAAATTTTTTATTAAAAATTGTATAAATAGCTTTATAGGTTTTAAGAATTATTACGAACAGTAATGGCGCTCATCTAAATGATTTGTTCTTTAAATTATTATCATATGTGTCATTTTAAGGATTATTATGTATTTATTACCAAATATCACTATTGTTTTCATACCAATTTTTATTAAACATTTATAATTTATGTGAAGAATTTAGAACGACCGTAGTTAGGTTAAAATATTTGAAAAAAATTCACACAAACAGAAGCCTTCTGTATACATGGCCATATTCATCTATAAATTTGATTATAAAATATTAAAAACTATCCCTTTTTTTCACATCTCTTTAATGTAAAATTTCAAAAAAAACTGTAGGCCTACTCTTAAAATATCCAAGATTCAGGGGGAACAAACTTTTTTACACTTAGTAAATTATTTAATGGGGCTTTGTGTTAAGTACAGATTTCAGGTAAACTAAATTTTTTAAACAGTAATTAAGTAAGAAATAAAGAAAACAGACTAGGCAACTGTTAAAACTTCCTGTTTGAATTAAAAACTAAGAAAAATCATAAAAAAAATAAAATACAGCAAATTGGAAACTTTTTACAAAAAATGTATTAACCAATTATAAAAAGCAGGCTTTTGACGTCAGAAAAAGATATTTAATGGAAATTACACACAACGTTTCGTCGATAATTTGCGACCTCTTCACGGAACATGTTTTGCAATGTTTTAATAGTCAAGATCTGAAATTCGGACACAGTGAACGACCCTGATTATCATAATTTTGTAAAACGTGTTACATGAACCGGTCGTAATTTAGCGACGAAACGTTGTGTAATTTCCGTAAAATATCTTTTTCTGACGTCAGTCGCTGTTGTTTAGTTAAAAGTTATCTTAAATAGTCCTAATATACATATATATCATTACGTATAATTTAACTCGAAATCCCGTCCAAAAAATATTGCAATATTACGACGTTTCTTCGAAGTTTTGAAAACGTACGTGATAATTTCGTTTCTTGGCCAATTTGAACATAAAATTATTTTTAGTTACAGTCGAATGATACACATATTTTAAAATGATAAATATTCGTCTATTTAGAAAAATTAATATAGCTTTTGTGTTTGTCAGTTGTGCTTTGCGGTTGTGTCGCCCTAGGCTCTGTTTTTGCTTTCTTACCACCTGAAGAAAGAAGCACAGTTTCCAAAAACGTTGTGTGTATTTATATCATCACTTCTTTTATCTCTATTTGGCTATTTTTCTTGTTATTAATGATACACGTTTTCTTCTAAAAAAAAATAGGCCATTTTTCTGGCTACCTGTTAAATTTTCATAATTATATTTACCGATGAATATGGCATGCAGGTATTGTTATAACGTGTACTGATACATTGTCATACTGGTTTTTCTGCTTTAACATGGTTGTTCAGAAACTTCCTTGTATTTAAATTTGTTTAAACAATAAAGTAGACTGTGTTTTTACTTCCTGAATATTGATCAGTGAACAGTTTTCGTCAATCAAGTGTATAGTCCCGTTGTTCGTTTCCCAGCCTCTCTTGATATCCCTTTTCGCGAACTGCCGAGGGCGGATGCAGTTTCGCACCAGACGATGTTGTTACGGTACCGCAATGACGTCACCGTCGCTGTATGCAACTTCGAGGCGAGGCTACCATTATGCACCATAAAACGAAATTAGTCCGGTCGGGCGTTCGAAGACTCCCTGATACAGCCAAGAGCCGACCTACTTCTAATTACAGTTATTATCGTGAACGCTGATGACGACGTAATGACAGAGTTGTCCATTCGTAACCACATCTCATTTGTGTCTGCTTCGAGGTCACGTCCAATCCATAAATCATCCGTCTTTCCGACACTGAACTGGGAAATAAGACGGACAGTGAACCGAGAAGTTGCGTCAGATGCCTCGTAGCGGCCTCTCCCATTAATAGCACAGAAGAAGATAGAACGGGGGATGCGGGAAAGTAACATAGGTCTCCCCTAGCGGCCCCCAGGAAGTAATTTAAGGATCCTACCTGGTGATTCAGAGAAACCCCCTAGAGAAATCACCATCAGGTAGGTCGCAGGCCCTTAAAAATTGTCCCTCGTCCTTTCCTGATTACGGGAGTTCGCGGTTTGTTGTGGGAACGCAGCTTAACCTCAACACGATCTGGCCGACTGTTCCAATGGGAGCAACAAACGATTCTTGACCTCCTATGCCCAACGGTATGGAAAATCCCAAAGGAGGATCTCTAACCGCGGAAATAAGATTTCCAATGGTCCGAAAAGTTGCGCGTTGACTTGTTCCAAAACCCTAACATAGTACAGAATATATCTTAAAAGTCTAAGACACGTAAGAAGAACGAAAGATATTAAAAACATGTAAGAAATTAACCTTCTGACAGCCCAAGGAGGTCGTAGAAGAAACAGAAAAGGAAAAATATGCCTAGATGGAGCTCTCGAGGACCTAGGAAACATTGAAAATAAAACCTTGGTGGATTAGAGGCTCAAGGTGGCTAACATTCACAAAAGGGTAGATAAACAATAAGAACTGACGCATTATAAATTATAATCTCTGGTCGAATCGTATTACATTACTGTCTCACACATAAATTTTAATCTATTACGTCACTGATAACTAAAAACGCGGGTTCGCAGAAAATCGAACTATCATTTACGCAGCAGGGAAAAATGGTTTTTTTTTTGTCCAGGTCCCAGTCGAGAAAAGTCGAAGATGATACATCGACAGGCGCGACGTATGTTGTCGACTTCGGGTAATACTTTATATTCATCGAAGACGGTACGCGAACTTCTTCAACGACACCAGTCTCTTTTGATTTGTACATCGTACGTGTCGCATATCAGTTCGAATCTTCTTGTCCTCTGGCTGACAGCCCGACGATCGTAAAAGTGAAGAAAAAATTCCCCGTCGCAAGAAAATATAGATCAATTTACACCCGTAGAGTAAATATAGAGCACGTATTCCTTTAGAACTGAAAAAAATCAATGTGGGGGTAATACCACGTCTACTACCCTCAGAGGCTGGGGTGGAAATTTTCAAAAATGCTGAAACTGACGATATTTGCGTCGGATAATTGTATTTCGGCGTCAATGAGATTGATAGTGTTTCTGTCCACGTTTTCTGTGCACAATTTCAAGCCCTTTCGTCATGGGAGGTGAGTACACATGGGGGTGGGGGTGGACGGGCGTGAAGAAAATCCCGCGAAAACATCCTTTATTTGAGTCAAATTCGGAGTTATGAATGTCGCTGAGTATAATTATGACAACCCGGGCAACGCCGGCCACCAAGCTAGTTTAATATAAAGGAGTTTGACGATCTGACGTGCCAGGCTGTTTGACAGACAACGCGTACAGAGTACCCATCCTACCGCGATGACTTCCCCCACTCCATGAAAAATTCCGTATTGTTTTGTTTGTGTAGCGTGCCTTAACCACCCACAGTTTTGCTGATCGTTGCCGTTCCGCGATTCGAACTCGGGACCTTTCTGTTACGCCACAGCACGTGAAATACATGTTATGAGGAGAAAATATTAAAAAAATATACATTCCTGTGTCTCACAAAGGTTTTCTCTTTGCAGAGTCTTCTCCTGGGGTTGAGAACACTGCGCTCACGTGTCTCTCTCCTCCGGAAGTGATGTCACTTTAATAAACTATTTATAAGCAAAGTAGAACAACCTAAAAAGTTATTACGAAACAATCGGGGCGTAAAGAAAAGCGAGCTTGAAGCAGCGGATGTAAACGTAATAAAGCTTCATACAGGCTGCGCCATTTTATTATTATTATTCACCGCTGAGTCGACCGAAATATATATTTCGTTTTTCGATGAGAGGTGTGTTCTTTACGCCCCGTGTAGTATATATAAATTTTATCTGTGTAATATGTCGCTCCGCACCCCGAACCAAATAAGGGCAAACATAATTTTTTTCCTCCCCTTCGTGTTTACCTAAAGGGTCCGTCTCACCCCTTCTACCTTGTGTCACTTCAGGAAGATCTGCTTTACCTCCCTGTAATTTACTAAGGTTCTGCTACTCTTCTTTGTCAACAGAGGGGGACAAAACACAAAGAAATATCTCTAAAAACTTATCACCATTTCAAAATTTAAAGAACATGAACCTACCACGTGATAAACTGCCTATATTAACAGTAGTTTTTCTGATGTTTATATATTCTAAATTATTTGTTTTATAAAATATAGTTTTTCTTCAAGGAGTTCAAATAATGTATATCTCTTCCGGGTGTAAAGACAGACTGAAAGATTCTCTTTTTTTTTAGGGTAACAGGCTACATGAGGGTAATCCACATGGCGGCAACTCCCCTTTAATAGCATAGGAAGGGATTTGAAAGGTGGGATGCGGAAGGGTACAGGAAGGTAGCCAACGATTAACTAGGGCCCCCGGCCTATGATTTAAGGATCCTACCCGGCATTCGCCTAAAACTGATGCACGGAAAACCCTAGAAAACCCTGCATCAGGTAAGTCGGGCATTTGGTACTTGTCCCACACCCTTCCGATGGCGGTAGAGGTGTTCTTTGTGGGGTCGCAGATTTCCCCTCACCGTGCTTTGACCGGTTTAGGAGGTAGCTGGCCGACTATTCCAATAGGAATAGCGGACAACTGTTACCGTATGCCCAAGGTCTGCGACCCCGGAACATACACCATTCCGCATCCCCCCTTTCAAATCCCTTACTATGCTATTAAAGGGGGTTGCCCAACGTGGATTACCCTCATGTAGCCTGTTGCCCTAAAAAAAATTAAAAAAATTAAAACACAGATGAATGAGTCTACGAGGGTCATTCTCTCGCAGGCAGTACCTGCAAGGTACGTTCTCTCGCAGGCAGAACCTTGTAGGAGAGATACGAAGGGGCTACCTTTGGGGGATGCCTTTTCCTCTCCGTTTTTTAATTAAGGTTCCCACATGCCGAGGCACCTCGCCCTGGTTTGAAATGTGTATGTCCCGGGGTCACAGACGTTTGGCATTCAGTAAGAGTTGTTCTCTGTTCCCTTTTAAACTGGTCGAAGTACGGAGAAGGGAATACTGCGTTTCCACAGAAAACTCCTCTCCCGCTATCGGACGGGCGTGGGACAAGTACGCAATGCCCGACCTACCTGATGCAGGTTTTACTAGGGTTTTCCGTGCATTACTTTTAGGCGAATGCCGAGTAGGATCCTTAAACTATAGCCCGGGGGTCCTAGTTAACCCTTGGCTACCCTCCTCTACCCTTCCGCATCCCCCCTTTAGATCCCTTCCTATGCTATTACGCCATGTGGATTGCCCTCATGTAGCTTGTTACCCTAAAAAAATAATAATTAAAACACAAAGTATCTGCAAAAAATTCAACTCTACCGTCGTGAAAAATACTTTTGAAGAAGGCGGAGATGAATTTGGCTGAATCGGGTTTTAATTGCCCTGTCTGATAAACCGAGAAGATTTTATTCAACCGGTTCAATCTATAAAAAAAAATCCGTTACGACACAGATAAGTATTGCCAACTGTGGACGAGAACCCCGTGTCTGTGACGTATGCATGCATGTATGGAGATTACTCTGCGGCACACACACACACGCGTATATCAATGTCCTGTATATATTAGTCTAATCAGACTAGAGCAAGTACCACATAATGCCTCCGAAGATTACAACACCACTCATTACACTGAGAGATACGCTGATGTGTTCAAATTTCTTTACGAGAGCCGCCATTTGCAACGTTGAAGTTTGAAATACGAGAGTTACCCCTGCGAGATAGGCAACCCATTTAGCTGCGTAAGAGATGAAGTCACGGTCATTGGCTCATCAGAAGCTGACTCGCGGTCAGAGAACACTCCTATTATAAAATTGACATTAGAGTATATTATTGTTAAAAAAACAATGGTAAAAAATATTTTAATCGAAGTACAAAAGGCAGGGCTACGATGTCAAAATAATTTTATTTATTTGAATCCCAGCTGTCCAGAAAACATTTTTGGTGCCAATTGGTGACCGTGAAAAAAGTGTCGATAAAACGTAGATTGGAGGACCTATTTAAAGCTTCTGGAGGTGCTTCATAAATGAAAAATGAAACATGAATTTGGAAAAATATATGAGAGATTAAAAATAAATTATTGTACACTAGCGCATGGAAAGAAGACGCTGTCGCCACGTCAACTAAGTATGCACGCTTAACTGGCAACATTTAGAATTCACTGCGATTGTTCGACAACGCTGCATTGTCCCCGGCCTTTTAACTTGTAATCGCAATAAATGATTTGATCGCGGGAGGAAAAAAGGAGGTACTTACCAACTACCACATATCGGAAAATGGTAATGTTCTTCGTCCAAAGGTCTTCAGATCGACACCTGAAAAGAAAAGGAGAATATTATTAATCGAGAAAAGAGTTTAAAATTCACTGTGAAAATTGAAGACAAAACACACACGATTTAACGCATTAAATTGATTATATTGTTTTTTAAAAAACTAATCTTATTTTTGTAAAATAACCCCACAAAATTTTAATCAGTTTCCATAAATAATTTTAGAACTTCATTATTAATTTTTTTATTAATTTTAAATAAATCACGAACATGATTTTCTGGCAATATTTCGAATAATTTATAAACTGAGTGTAGTCAACAACAGTTTTGAAATAAATTCCGTTAAAATAGAAATATAATTAATTTATCGTATTAAATTTTTACAAATTTAGTCGCATTAGCTGTTCACTTGAAGAAGTCCTGAAATGGTGGACGAAACGTCGTATGAACTGATTTTTTTTCGTTTAATTAATTAATTTTTCTGACATTGGCTGAATTGTTCCGTATCGCAATGGCAGATTCTTACACGCAGAGTGACGTCCCGAGGATACCTTCCGGTGACGTCACCAACCAGAATACAGACCACCGTTAAATAAGTTCTAAACGAATTTTCTTACCGATTTAAAGGCTATTTACTTGTTCTTCATTTGTTTTTACTTTCTCTGTTTCGGGATGTTTGTTGAGTAGGTTGAGATTTTTTTTTTCCCCCGCGCGTCGTTAACGAGGGGGCAATTAACTGGTTGCGAAGCTTCAGAGTGGTCGATTTTCCTTTTTTTTTCCTGCCTCCCCCACTCCCTTTTTCTGCAACTCGCCGGTGCTGCTGCTGAACGGGGACCGGGCGAATAACCCATTATCGTCGGCGGAGATCGCAGTATTTCCTGTTTTGCATACAAATGGCGAAGCTGTTCTGTGTCACGTCCGACAAATTACCCTGTCTTCTTCTATGGCCGCCGCTCGTTCAAATAATTCCTCCAAGAAATGAAAACGTCAGAGATGTTGACTAATTGACATGAAGACAATATATAGACCTACTTGTCTTTTTTTTTCTGAAGTTAATATGTTATTATGAGTGGCAAATTTTGCACATGCTGTAAAGTAATAGGTTAATGCTTTCATGAGATTGTTTTCTGCTCCAATCATAGATAATATAAATAAGTTAATCTTCGATCTTTAGACTTCTTATCCAAGTATTCTTGTACACCTTCTCTAGGTTTTCCGTTCATCTACGCGGTTTTTTATTCATCAAAGTCATGTTTTTCATCTCGTTGTCCTTCTTGAAGTTTCGCCTCTTTCTCTTTTATATTTTTAGGCATGTTCTTCTCTTTAATGAATTTCTGCATTCTTTCCCTATATGTTACGCCATTTGCTTCAGCATTTTCGTCTTCATATTTTTTTATTGTTTCTCCTCGGCGTTTTCATCGTTTCACGTTTTTCTTCTCCGTCATGATTTTCACCTCCTCCGTGAATATTTGTCTTATTCTCCTTCATGTTTTAATCACCTTTTATACATTATTTGTTTGTTTAATGTTACAGTCTTCTTGTCCTTATTATTTTTCTTCTTCTCCTGCATTAATTATAGTATTATTTTCATTTCAGGATTTTATCCTCCTTCAAGGGTATTTGTATTTTGTCTTCTTCGTGGTCATTTGTCTCCTTTATGCATTATTGTCTCATTCCCTGTTTTTTGACTTCTTAATGGATTTTTGTCTTAATGGATTTTTTACAGTGAAGTATAATCTATTCGTCTTTTGAACGTTTAGTGCATTTCGTTTTTATTTTGTCATTCACGTTTCTGTACTTCCACTACTTTAATTATCGTCCTTTTCCTTCACGTATTTCTGCTTCAATCGTGAATGTTTTTTATCCTACTCTTTCATCTTTTTAAATCATCGCTATTCATCTCCTTAACTTTTTAGTCTTTTTCCTTCACACCATTCCTTTTTTATTGTGCTTAGTGTTTCACGTCTTCTTAAGCATATATTTTCCTCTTTTTCCTCAATCATGGAATTTTTAAAAAAATTTCAGTCATCTTTGATATTCGTTTTCTTAATGTTTTAGTATGTTGCCTCCGTGCAATAATTTTATGCATATTTTTTACTTCATATACACATAATATATTTGTCTTCTTAAGTTTTCGTGCATCACGTCTTCTTGTCACTCACTTTTTTGTACTTCCACTGCTTCAATTATCGTCTTTTCCTCACTTATTTCGTCTTGAATCGTGAATGTATATATATGTATATATATATATATATATATATATATATATATATATATATATATATATATATTGTAATGCCAATTAATTACGCCATTAATTGGTTTTAATAAAATTTAATTGTAGCGGCAGGAAAGTCCAAAGCGATAGTGGAGGCCGGCTCTGTTACTTTGTCGGAAAGTCAAAAATGGCGTATGCGCGCTAAAACTCGAGACTACGATAGTTCATTTGATGACGGGACATTTCGGAGGACGGAACAAATTATACTAGAGCAGAGACTAGCCGTTGTTTAATGTATCATTATACAAAGTTGTGAATTTAAGACTAAGTAAAAACATTCACGGAAGTATTATCCCGTAAATATCGCTAAGTTAGCAGTTTTTACGTCTATCAGCAGCCAGGAAAGGATTGCAGTTTTTACGTCTGTAGCCAGCCAGGAATAGTAAAGTTGCAAGCGGTAAAAAGACTAGCAAATCTATGAATCACCGGATTCATATAAGGCAAGCAGTCACCAGATAGCTAACAAAAAGGAGGATCATCCGAGTTCCTGGGAGCCTATCAAAGTTGACTTCAAGAGTGTAAAATCTGTGAGCCATTATTAGAATCAGTGTAAAAAATTTTGCAATAGTGTACTCCCGAAAACAAAAAGGAATGCTGGAACCACCTGGACAGATGTAAGTAACAAAATACAAAATAATGATTTATGTAAACGGAATTAAAGGAAATAACTCAGATTTCGTTCTATTTTAATTATAACGTTAATTTCTTTTCTTTCTAGTTTATTTCTATCGACGTATTGTTTAGGTAAATGTGATTTGTTTGTTAATAAGATTTTTAAATCAAATTGTTGTGTCCATTATCAAACCCAGTGAAGACCCTGAGAATTTAATATTTTAAATAGTAATTGTTTGTGAGTTATTGCCACAAAATAAAATAAATATTTTGTTTGTTAATTTTGATCTCTTCATTTAATAAAAAGCCATCCATTTAATTATTACATCTTTGACGATTAACGTGAGGTAAACTCTTTAAAAAAATCTTTAAAATAAAATTAAATAATTAAAAGTTAATATTAATTATTACAATATATATTTGTGTGTGTGTGTTTTACTTCGTCATAATTTTTTCGTCTAATTGTATTGCATTGTTTTCCATATCCTTTTCTCCTTAATGCTTTTTCGTACCATTTTTGTCTTCGTGAAAAATTTTGTCTTCTTTTAGAATCACGTTCTTCACGTTTATCGTCGAACCTGAACTTTCTCCTTGTACTGCTTTGAGTTATTCTAATTCTTCTCCAAGTTCTTCTTTCCTTTAATTTTCGCATTGCTTTACTGTTTCACTCAATAATTTTCTTCTTCTACAGGAACAGATAACATTACATAATCTGGTTTTTTAAAAAATCCCACCACTTGTAAGGTAAAACACACACACACAGAGAGAGACGATCCTGTGTTGGTCGCGAGCAAGACATAATGAAGTGAGGGAGATTTCTTCGCTGTATCCTGTAGGTGGGGGTCGGGGGGGAGGAGTCGTGACGTCACGTCCAGGTTAAACGTGACGTCACGCTGCATTTAGAAAATGCGTACGCGCAAGGAGGTATTTGAGAACGGTGTCACGACGGCCTTGAAGGTTTTTGCACAACGCCCTCTGGGAACGGAATGGAATGCGTCGATCGTAATCTGAGAGTTCCCCTTAATTGAATCAGACTCCGAGGACCGGTTCAGCGTGGCGCAACTGAACTAACTAGTCCGGAGGAACCGACGATTTGCACACTGTTGCAGTCTCTAGATTGCAACACACGCACACACACTCAATGAAGGAGTAGGCTACATTCAAGAGTATATTACACACGACGGAAACGAAAAATAAGTTATGAAGGTGACTTTCTGGGTTTGATAATGATGTAAGCATCACGGTAATTGAATTTTTACTTGACTTATCTATTAAAAGAATAAATGTAGGAGACTAATTCATTATAAGTAAGCGTCAAACAAAAACCCTCAGCTACTGTGGGTGCATTAACTGCAGAGAGTTTCCCTCCTGCCTGTTGAAATGCCTTTTCTTGCGAGTAACCTCTGATTAATGCTCGCACGTGGTAACAAGGCGACTGCCACTCCACATTCATCATGTCGGGGGAGAGCGGGGATGAGGCGAGGACACGCTTCAGCACAAACCTCTCTCACTCAGTGAGGCCCGACGGCCATTACCTCCACAACAACCTTTGCAGTTCACAAGTCTAAAATTGTGACGTCACTGAAGTGGCGGCCGTTGTCGTTTGTGTGTGTGTGTGTGTGAGGTTGGACGCTCAATAACTTCCACGGTGCCATCAGATATGGAAAGTTTGGTCGTATCGGTCATTGCGTGCTTTATTCACCTTGTGGACTCTGCAGTGCAGTCTCCTTGTAACCCCTATCCATTAATATAGGAGTCTGAATATCCCATCTCCAATTATTACAACACGGATATATTGTATATACATCGATAAATAAATTGTGACCAATAATTTTATTTTCCTTTGAGTTATTTGCCATCATTTACTGTATATTTATTAAACTTTCTTCGATTGCATTATAAAATTGTATTACATTCATTTAATTCTTCTGCTGTTTTCGAAAATGTCTTTTGAAAACATCTTTTTAACGACTGGGAGCCTCACAGACAGTTCTTTGGTGTAATCGTTTAAATTCTAATCTTGACAGATACAAGAGATTATATTTATCAATTTGCTGAGAATATTACAAAACTGGTCTCTGAAATATTATCCGGCAGGTATGTCAAAATATACTTTACAATTTAATTCTTTATTAATAAAAAATAAACGTAAAAATAAATTAAGGTTTAAGAACATCAGCCTTATTAGACAGAAAATTTTATTATAAAATTTCACACATTATATTTAAAAAACAAAACGTTTAATCCCTATAACTTTGGTCTAGTACAAAATCCCGACACACACTTTCCCGACAACAATATCCCGTTTAACGTTTTCGCAACCGGCCATTTTCCCGATGGATCCTTTACCCGACCAGAAAGGGGAGGCTCATCCGAGGTTCCAGATAGCTGAGGACGAGAAATTCAAGCGTGTGTATTAAAATTGCAATGAAGTAGAGTCAGTGTAAAAAAAATTGGACTTTTAGTGTGGTAGTGTTCAAGATACAAGAGAGAGATCTGGTACCAGACAGACGATCCGTTAGTAACCAAAACTTTGATATAAATTTGTAAACGATAATTAAAAGGGTAAAGTCAGATTTCGTTCAGTTTTCTTTTCACTTACTTTCATATTGTTTTAGGTTAACTTCTATATTTTGAATTGTTAATTGTCAGTTTATACATCGATTTTGTTCTAATTATCAAACCCAGTAGTGACCCTTAAATAAGAGATTCGAAGAATTTGATTGTAATGATTTAAGAACTGTATGTTCAAAAAGGCCGCGAATTAATAAATGAAAATTAAAGTATTTGTTTTAAATGGATGAAATTCGGCACGAAAATAGGTCATGTAAATTGTAAAATTTATCAACAATAATAAATTTCTTTTAAGCTTAATAAATGTTGTTAATTGATTTATTTAATTAACCCTTCCAGTTGTTTATTAGAATATATATATATATATATATATATATATATATATATACATAAATATATATAATATTGTACTACACTTATATTGTACTACTACTTATCCTATTATACATTTTTATTGTAATTCAATTTATTCATTATTATGAGGAAACATTTCGACCAAACTTGGTACACGTAACACATAATATACAGGGACAAACCCTGTGGATTTACGATAACTCCTATGGGTGGGAGTGACAATTTCAAAATATACGATAATGGTCTATATTGGCGCCGAATAAATTGTTTATGCGTCGCTCAGATTCATAATATGAGTCACTTCGTCCCGAACGGCATAAGGACGTTTCTAGGGGTGGGGCAAAAGGAGAAATGACAAATAGACGCTCTCAAGATAATTACAAAAGACCTGAAGTAGGTACAAATACTTACAGAAACGTAACGTTGTGTTACGTTTTTTTTTCAAATTAATAAAATAATCTGTCTGTAGTTTGTCGTCAACTGTATTATATATTTTTCATATGAAACAGGCGTAACAATTTTAAGTATTATTGTATTACATACACTGCCGACTAAAGGCGTCCCCTGTAATTCCAGGGACTTGCTACACGTGAGTCAAAATCTCGCTGTATATCCAAGATGGTGGAATCTTACGGTTTCTCTTTTTTTTTTTAAGAAGGAGGCTTCATTTTAAAGCAGTGGGATACCGATTCCACCAGCTGAAAGAATGGAGGAGCCTTTGCACAGGTGGAGGAGGGTGGAACAGGGGATAAAAAAAAATTCCATCTGAAATGTAGCGAGTATCCAAGCTCCATCCGCGTTGGAAACAGACACTTTCCCCGTAATCTGTGCGTCTGCCTTCCAGTTGATTGTGTCTGTGTGTGTACCCGGCTTTAGGAACATGTTTTAAGACAGATTCAACGGAAGCGATTTTCCTCGCTGAAAGCAATTCCTCCCCTTCCTGGAGTGTCTTTGAAGATTACCCCCACCCCTGCAGATGGATGCTCCGGGAGATCACGTGAGAGCGAATCAACTTATATTTCTTGCTGTCGTCCACGCAAAAACCCTCAACAAATTTTGAGAGGAACCCCGCATCCCTCAAATTTTAACAATTCTAATAATCTGAGTTATTTTTTTAAATTAATATTAAATACCTCAGCCATATTAGTCGGGAAAAAATATTAGCCTATTTAAAACATAGTACTTAACAGACAACGTTTCGTCCATTATTGGGTCCTCTTCATGTGTACCATTACAGTTCATATCTATATAAAAATAAATTATGGAACAACGTCTTACATGCATGATATTTAATATATTCATAATACATTATAAATAATTATTAAATTTAATTGTCATATTTATTAAAAATTATCATTCATGTAAGATTCTGTTTCTTAATTTTATACATAAGTGTTATAAATAATTTTATAAACAACTAGCTGGGTTTCCGGCGTTGCCCGGGATGTCGTATATCTATAACCCCCAATTTTATTGGAATCTCGGTTGTTTTTGTGTTAATTATATGAAACGCCCCTCTACCCCCACCCTTAAGGGTGCTCCCCTACCATGCTGAAAGGGGTTGAAATTTTACAAACAACATCGGTAGAAATAATATCAACCTCATTTACCCCCGACAAATATTTATTCCAGGCAAATATCGACCATGTTTGAAAAATTCCACCCCCAGTTGTGGGAAGATTAAATGGACAATTGAATGTCATAATTAAACTTACCGACATCCATAACCCTGGATTTGACTCCAATCTCGGTTCTATCCGCGTTATTTTTTGTAACGCCCTTCCACGTCTCACCCCTAACGTTTCTCCTTTCCTGTGCTGTAAGGGGATGAAATTATACTCATATCACATCTCGTTGACCCCAAAACAATATTTATGCGACTCAAATATCGGCTGTTTTCGCAGGTTTAAATATTTCCACCCACGTTCACCCCCGCTGCTGGGGGTGATAGACGCGTCTCACCCCGACAGTTTTTGTTTCCTGAACGTAAAGAACACGTGTACGAAATTTGGTGAATTTTGCTCCACAGGTCTAGATTTGTATAAGGAACATACAAATATATATACATACAAACACTGCATTTTTTATTAGATTGTCATGCATGTAAGACTTTGTTTCTTAAATTATTTTTTTGATAATTGAATTATAATTGTATTATTAAATTATCTGAAAAGTCAATTAAAAGTAATGTCTTACATACAGGATAATTTTAATACAATTATGTATAAATATACTTTATATGTATACTTATCATTAATGTATGAATTTTCTTTTGGGGTCACC
This sequence comes from Zhengitettix transpicula, assembly GCA_037074705.1. NCBI lineage: Eukaryota > Metazoa > Arthropoda > Insecta > Orthoptera > Tetrigidae > Zhengitettix > Zhengitettix transpicula. The sequence goes on from CM073594.1 coordinate 68,880,815, forward strand.
GTTTTTCTAGGCAGAGATTATAGTCTACATCCATTTCCTTGTGATGTATGGAAAATTCTGGGAGATGTCAGAGATGACAGATATTCATGAGAACCGGAGTAATCCGGAGTCGTGACGTCAGTCAGAGCCTCGATTACGGGTCCCACCAAGTAAAGTGTTGTTATGCTTTCGGAGAGGAACAGATGCATGCGACATTTATTATCGTTGTAAGTTTTCATTTTGTATTTTCGTGTGTGCCTGTTCGTGTCTCTCTTAATTGAGGCAGTGCCATTGGTTGGAGGCTGGCAAAGACACGGTCGTTCGCCCAAGCAAGCAGTTGTTGGTAATTCGTTAAACTCCTCAGCCTCGCTGGTCCTCAACTTGGGCTTTTAATGAGTCGGGGAGGGGCTTCAAAGACGCTAATGAGCTCCAGAGGAAATATCTCTAGTTGGCAAACGTCACACGACGACGACGACGACCCGAGAAGCAAAAAAAAATGGATCTTGGCTGGCGCTTTTCAGAAACTGCTTGCTTGCTTTTTCTCTTTGGCCTTCTAGAGTCCGTGGTGGTGCTGTGAAAGTCTCAGAGACAATTCTCCGGGTCATTGGAACCATTCAAACTGTGCTAAGATTTCAGAACTGCAACTTGGACGAGAAAGTAGAAGATGCATAAGTCCAGAACCCTTTTTTTTCTTTTTTTTTAGGGCAACAGACTACATGAGGGTAATCCACGTTGGGCAACTCCTCTTTAATAACATAGGAAGGGATTTGAAAGGGGGGATGCGGAAGGGTATAGGAAGGTAGCCAAGGGCTATGGTTTAAGGATCCTACCCGGCAATTCGCCTAAAAGTGATGCAGGGAAAACCATAGAAAAACCTGCATCAGGTAGGTCGGGCATTTGGTATTTGTCCCACGCCCTTCCGATGGCGGGAGAGGGGTTAGCTGTGGGGTCGCAGCTTTCCCCTCTCCGTGCCTTGACCAGTTTCGGAGGCAGCTGACCGACTATTCCAATAGGAATAGCGAAAGCACATGCGGGAAAGACTAGGACCTTCTTAGGAAGAATTTATTTCCAGCGTCAAGAAATCTGAGTATGTTGAAGGCCTCAGGAAAATAAAGAAGAACAGACAAGTCGTCAACCCTCCAATAATAATCACGGTGACGTAATATCGCGATATTAACAACAGTTTATATGTCAAAATATTCTTATTAATAGCATCTGACTCCCGTTTCTTCAAGAATTATATTTTTTTTCATTGAAAAGATCTAAAAAAATTCTGTATTAACCCCGAAAATTTACATGTCACCATTTGAATCAGAAACTAATACATCGTCAGTGACAAAAAGGATTCAATAAGCACACACACACACACACAAACAGGAAGATGAATACGAATGTAAAAACTTTTGTGGTTTTTATAAACACTGTAGATAAATTTAGATGTGATGAAAATTCATGACCACTGTAAACTAAATATTTGAAGAATTGGTGATACAAAGATTTCATATATTTTCTGAGTATTTTGAGGTGTTTTTCCATATTTTTTCTCTTGTAAACAAAACCAGATAACTTTGATAATTATTGTGCAATATTCCTGGATTTATAACAGCAATTTTTAGAAATATATATCAGGACATATTCGCAGGTAGAATAATTGAGATATTCTGTATTATTTGTCCATTGCGCAATTGATTCTATACTAGACGTTTTAAGTTATTTATTCCACTATACGGCAATGCCCCGAAATACCTATTTTCGTACTTATGTATATGTCCCTCTATGTTCGAAATTTTCCACATTTATTTACCTTCATACGAAGATTAATACAAGAAACAAAAACAGTAAATCTAATTCATTATATTTTAAACTCAACTTCCAACCACACTCCCCCTCCTAATTTATCTCCTTCCTTCGTCCTGTAATCCCCAGGGAAGTCACTCATGGCTCAGAGAGTTTATATTTCTTATCGTTATGAAATCTCAAGCTAAAGCTCTAAATGATTTATAACTGGGGAGATTTCTCTCGCAGAATTCTGAAAAAGTTTTTTTTTATTATCTTTCTGTCCGATCCTTTCATTCCATCTCACACAAACTCCCAAACGCTGCATCGTATCCTTCACTTTAGAAACAATCTAAAAAGAGCCAAAATTCACTTTGAACAATACATAATTTAAAAGTGAGTAGACGTTTCGATCAACTGTTGTCATCTTTATCAATACTAGAGACAGACATTAAACTGATTGATATAGCCAAAATTACAACGTATTACTAAGAATATGAAGACAAGATATACTACTGTAAACAAAAAGTAAGGTGAATTTATTTATTAAATATAAATTCTTTATTTATTCTTCCAAATCAATTTCATCCCCTTCAAAGTAATCCCCGTCCGATAAAACGCACTTTTTTCAACGCTTTTTCCAGTCCTCGAAACAGTCGGTATAGTCTTCAAGACCTTCTTCGATTCGGTTTTTATCTCCTCAATCATGTCAAAACGGCGTCCCCGCATTGCTCTTTTGAGTTTGCTGAATAGCCAGAAGTCGCACGGAGCCAAATCAGGCGAATACGGTGGTTGCGGAACGATATGAGTCGCGAAGAACCAATGCAGTATGACATGGTGCATTATGGTGATGAAGGAACCAAGACTTGTTCGCCCATAATTCCGGCCGTTTCAGACGAATAGCTTCACGCAAACGACGCATAACGCTCAAATAATATTCTTTGTTGACAGTTTGGCCCGGCGGAAGGAATTCATAGTGCACCACACCACGATAATCAAAGAAAACTGTCAACATCACCTTGATTTTCGATCGACTTTGCCGTGGTCTTTTCGGTCTTTCTTCACCTTTTGCACGATATTCGCTGGATTGGTCGTTGGTTTCAGGGTCGTATGCGTAAATCCAAGTCTCGTCTCCAGTAATGATGCATTTCAAGTGGTCCTGATAGTCAGACAGCAAAGTTTCACACACATCAACGCGACGCTTTTTTCCAAATTGATCAATTTTGGCACCAATTGAGACTTGACGCGTTTGAGACGCAAAACATTCTTCAAAATGGTTTGGGCTGAGCCAAATGATATTCCAACACTATCAGCGAGATCTCTAATTGTCCATCGACGATTTTCAAGCACCAAATCTTTGAATTTTTGGACGTGGCCCTCGTCGGTAGACGTTGATGGTCGTCCAGAGCGCTGTTCGTCTTCAACGCGTTCTCGGTCCTCTTTGAACTCGTTGTACCACTTATAACCGTTTTTTTGTGCCATAGTTTGATCACCAAAGGCCTTCCGCAACATTTTCAACGTGTCCGCCCAAGAATATTCGTTCCGGAAACAAGATGCAAGTTCTTTGCTCAACAAAACCACCCATTGCAAAAATCGAAAAATTCACTTTTGGTTGTTTACAAAAACACGTGTAACTCGGAGATAATTAAACCTTTTAACAAACAGACGCTTGGTAAATATTATAGACAGTCCTACCAACCTACGAAAAAAATTTACCTGCCTTCCTAATACTCGGGAGTTTTAAATGACAATTAAACCTTACTTTTTGATCACAGTGGTAAATTATTAAAGATTGTTTAATAATACTGTTTAAATGAGAAGTGTCTTGTTTTACATTTAAAGAAAATTTGTTGTACTTAATATGGAGCATTTCTGAGATTAACGTTTTATTAAAATTAGTTTCGTTGTCTAGAATAACTAAACAAGATTATTTGAAAGAATGATTCAGATCCAAACAATGTTCCAGTAATAGGAGAATGTTTATAAAATTGAAAATTTTACATTAGTTTCATGTTCCTTAATTCTAAAATAACAAAGATTGTTTAACCTAACCGATATAACAAAATGAGCAATTCAATCAGACGTAAATTTTATCATTTTAAAATGACCAATTATTGCTAGCTATTTTTATAAATAACATCATGGGAATCCATATTATTAAAACAATCTTTGTGTTATGTAAAAAATAAACAAATAATTAACGGATTAAAAAATTTCAGAGTTTTTTAAATAACATTCTAAAATTCTTTATAAGGTAAAACAACAAAATTGTTAGTATTCATTTTTTTAACGGACAAGTTTTTATTATTATAAATATATTTAAATAAAAGATTAATTAATTTGACAATAAAATCATAAGGATAATAATAGTAATAATAAATGGTAAAATTTTGAATGCAGAGTTAGGATTATCAATGAGATGTGATATATCGTGACAATAACAAAGCTTTGTCAACAAATTAAACAACAGTAGCCTTTAAAGTTATATATAATTTATGAAAATTGTTCTTGTAGATTTTAATCATTCTTTCAATTTTGATAATACTGTTATTTTAGTTCAAGAAAGTAATTTTAATAAAAGGTTAATCTCAGATAAGAAGTCCAACAAATTGTCTTTGAATGTTCAGCAAGATACTTCTCATTTAAACAGTAATCTTTGATGTTTTACATATGTGTATATATTGTTTGTAATGCGTTGTAACTTTGGCTATTTCACTTCAGCCTAGCTCTAGTATTGAGAAAGATCACAACAGTTGATCGAAACGTCTATTCACTTTTAAGTTTCATATTGTTCAAAATTAAATTCTGTTATTCGTAATTTATAGTGTTATTGTCTTAATAGACGTTGATTGTGTCCTATTATTGTTATTTAAAATAAACTTCAATTAGAGAGAATTGTTTGTCAACTTAAACTACCTGACTGTTGTTGCTCCCCTGCGAAGTCTTGCATTCCCGATTACGCATACACAATAAGAACCACCGCACACTACAGACTGAACTGATGGTTGACTTTGGTTGTTGAAGCACACCGGGGGCGAACTAAACTGTTTGGACGAGCAGACTGTCCGGTTTAATCAGGTCGAAGCTGCTCTCAGTTTCAGTTTCTGTCCCAATGCAGCTCTTGTGTATATATAAGTGGCGTATTTTTCACCGTCCAGTAGATGAGTAAACAACTCTGAAATTTTGTGTTCCTTCTTGATGTGTAATCAATAATTTTGTGCGAAAACAATTCATAATTACACTTCAAGATTACTAAAGGAAGAAGTGATATGACTGATGTACGACAATACTTCTCGTCATGTTTCGGTTTATTTTAAGAATTTTTTTTTGTTTATTTATTCTTAAAAATTTAATACGTAAATTTTACATTTTTCAGTATACCAATGACATTTTTCTCTTATATAGACAATAACATAATATACCATTATGCTAATGACAGCAAGTGAAACTAATCTTGAATAACTTCAAGATAGAATAAAACATATAATGTGCTGCCAGCACAGTACGTTAAAGCTTAATGATGAATATATAAAGCCAAAAAAATAGTGTGAATTGCGAAGTTAACACAGTGAAGAACGAGGGTGAGGCAATAAGTAGTGCCTCCTTTTTTTCTCATTTATTTGTCAAGACAATGAAATTCCATTAACAATGCATACACCCACAACATTAATTATTAAAAATTTCAGTTCTTTTCCACAGTTTTTGACATATTTTAACAAGAGAGTGTATTCTACTGCGGTAAAAAGCGTGGTCTTGGTTCAAAGCCATCGACGCCAACGGCGTTTGTCCTTCACCTTTGTTACAGCGACGAACACTGCTGACATCCACTGTTGCATGTATGTTTATGAATGCGAATGGGCGGCTCACCTTCCGCATTTAATAATTAAATCACTAATATGTACGTCAATGTCAGCCATTTTTTCAAGAGGGCTTAGCGATGCCACCAGTTGACTTAGGAAATTGTTACTGCAGTGGATCGGAGGAGAATGTTTGAGGAATCGTGCCAAATTCAAACATTTCACATAATTATCTTATTTAAGGAGAATAAAATAGGAGGAATTACTTTTTGAACCACCCTCGTATTTAGAAATGTGCCTTGAGGCAACCATGGAAGCGTTAAACACTAGAACTAACCAAAAGTAAAGCGAAATAAAAGCCATTTGTGCCCTCCAAGAGACTAAAATATGTTATCTCAAAAGTGGTCTGAAAAGTGTATTATGGGTAACGTCGCTTAAAGCAAGAAGAATTTTTACACTTCAAAACAAAGCTATCAACTTAATATCTGGTTTTGGCAGCAGAGAAAGTGGTAGGAGACTTTTTAAAAAACCTAGAAGTGCTGACTTTACCTTCTCTCATCATCCTCGAGTATGTGTGTGAAATCTATTTAAATTCCCAAACTATGCAGACAAGGAATCTAATACACACAGAGATGATACAAGACAATGAACTTGGATAAAAAAAAGTGTGACTGTGTGAAGATGGGTCTACAGTTTCTCTATTTTTTACCAAAAAAAGTCAGGCTAACTGACAGTCATCAATGTTGTGGTCTACTCCCACTGTTACTATAGGATGTTATAAGCATAAAAAATAGGCACAAAGATATAGAGACAAACAAAACTTCAACAAGAGTTCATTAAAAGCGGAATCTCATTTACTTTCCAAGGACGTAGTGATACGATTTTATTGTTTCCCTAGAGAATAGTTTTAATATTTTCCTTCCTCACAAGACTACAGTCAGAGAAGGGGTTGTTGGATAGCAGGGAGGTTAGGAATGAAGGGGTTGTGGATTAGAAGCGACGACTTTGTACGGGACGGAATTTAATATTCTGTTAAAGCTGACGCTCACTAACAAACCACACAAGAGGCCAACAGTCTATGAAAAAAAAGGGAGACAAGACATACACACACAAAAAGAGATAGAAAAAACTACATAAAAGTAAAAATTTCCCCTCTGCAAAATGTTTAATTAAACTAAAATATTTTACGGGGCAAGGAAACTAGTTGCTTGCTTACACCACATTACAATTCCTCTCTCTCTCTGGTATTTTTATTCTCTGTAACATTTAGAAGGGGTATGAGTCCGCTTGACATTTTCAATTTAAATGTTTATATAACATAATTTATTAAATTCAAACATTTATATTTTAAAAAAATAATGTAGTAATAATAAAAAAATAACAGTGGTGAAGAGTAACAGTGTTGCGATGGGAAGAGGTTGTGAAATTCTTTCAAATCTCTCGGGGAATTATTATCATTATAGATCTAAAGATAAACAAGGTAAATTTGGGGAGAAAATTAAGTAGACAAGTGAGTTTCAGAAGAATGTGAGAGACCTATATAATGTGTCGCGAATGACGTGCGATGTCGCAGATTAGAGGAATGCGTGCGGAATAAATACACATGCTCATGACAACGGTCTAACGAGGTCAAGCTCTAGGTGCTACTGATACCTTATGGTTGTTGCGCACAGGGTTTGGTTGAAGTCCGCCGCCATCTAATGTGGCTCGCACTAAAGCGTGGATCAAGGAACTGCCGCCGGAAGAGCCGGGAAAGGCTTCTCTATTCAATGTATCATGCACCATGGAACAACAACGACGGCGATTGAGAAAATTCAAGCGGCGGAAATGAAGTTTCTTGAGTGGAACCAACAGGAAAGTCAGGTTGAGATAAGATCATAAATGAGAAAAAGAATAGATGAATAGTACGCTGTTTTGGTATGGGCATTGGATGAGAAAGAGAGTTCCAAATTGAATATTTTCTAAGACAGCAACAGGGGAAATACTACGGAAAAAAGCCTAGAAAAGATAATGATGGATACAGTGACGAAAAGAGTTCAGGAAAAGTAGAAAAAATACTCACTGAAGGAAAAAATTTTGGTAGAGAAGTAAACAAATGTGATTCACAACCCGACCCGCTGGAAATGAAGAATAAATTACCAGTAACCAGTTCGATATACACCTTCAAATTGAGAAGTATATTGTTCCTTGATATTTTTAATTTAATTATTGTACTGTAGTGTGTTTACTTGTACTAAAGTGAACCAATTACAAAATTGGAGATCAGTTCAAGCACTTGTGGAAAACGTATCACGAAGGAAACTAAAATCAAATCATGCCCAAGGAAATAGGGACCTAATTATTATCAAATCCAATCTAGAAACTAGTAATCAGAAACATGGACCTGTAAAGTATTTGATATTTTAATAATAGAGAAGAATTGGGAAAAATATAATTACGTGTACTGATATGGTAAATAATGAAGAGACTCTAAGAAAAGATCCATCTTGACCACAGTTCTTTAGGAGCCCCTGGACGATCAATAATGTTGCACAATATACTGCTCAGGATACAGAATTGAACAAATATTGTGTAATATCACTCAGACGAAATTTTTCATATTGCACAATAAATATCTAACTCGTTTTGATTGACTCAATATATTGTGCAATCTCTCAATATGATTTACAGACGGTCAATAATATTGTGCAATATGTTGACGATAATATTTAAAGTCTAGGGAATGAGGACATAGAATTAGAGGAACGTTGCCACATTGTTAATAATGAACGACAACAGAATCGTGGACAATAACAGGTGTTTACGTCGCAATGAATTTGATTGGACGGTGCAACGAAGAACTTCAAGGTCATATCGGCTCCCTAATTTGAAAAGAACTATAAGGATACGTTCATGGGAGATCGTTAAAGGACGGAGTTCCAGGTTCCTTAGTGGAAGAACCTGCTTGGGGGACACCAAGGGATGGAAGATAAAGGAGCAAATCAACAGACCAAGTCAAAGAATGCAGGGAGTACAATATAAAGCATATTAAAATACGCATCAGTCATAATCCTTTGAGGAAGAAGCTGCCATAGCTATATATATGTAACTCAGCCGAGGACAATATTAACTTGTCCGCCTAAGCCGTTGGAATTTCATTTCTACAGAGGAGCAGACCACAGCAGAGACAGACAGTCGTGGAGGACCTGTTTCAATACAACTTTATCAAGTGGCACTACAATTAAGGCTGGCGGAGCAACTTGTCTGCCATTGAAACCAATTGAAAAACCCCTGACAATAGAAACGCAGCCGAGAGTGTTTTCCTCGCCATTTTAAATGGCTCTTTCGCTCACTCCAGGGGGTTACTTTAAAATCAATATCGGTTCCTCTTAATTTATTATACTTTCCCCTAGGTTTTTAGTAATAAAATGAAGAAAAATAATAAAAATGTTAATAACACAGCCAATATTATGTCAGAAGAAGTGTACTGATTAATTAATAATCACTACACTACAACATTTCGTCCACAATATTGGTACTTTTTCAAGTAATATACCACCCAAAATGAGAAAAAATTCATATACTGAATTTGAAAAGCAAATTGACAAAAAAACTGTTAAATTAATAAGGCAAATTGACGGATATAAATAATTTAGTTAAAATATAATGTATACTGACTTTCACTTTTGAATATATTCATATGCATTTATGCAAAATTAGAATAACAAATAAGACTTACGATAATTTATAAACAATGATACGATACATACCAATTAATTTCTTTATAATAATTAGAGTATTGTAAATTTTGTTCAAATTATTAATAACACTTTTTAAACAATTAATACACTAGGATGCAACAGTCTTGTGAAGTAATTAACTTTCATCTTAACCTATTATCAATCAAAATGATGATTTAGGAAAAAAAATTTCTTGTGTGTGGGTGTTCTTTAATCCGCGAATTATAGGGATCGCTTGGTTCGACCTATAAACCAACCATTAAAGTGTAAACAATGAATTTAAAAAATATCATTATGTTTTATCCAGAATATTAGTTCAGGCCTTGACTGTTCCTTTTTAGAAAATTTAAATTAAAATCGCCAACACAGTAATTATCAAATATGCCAATTAATTTATGTTAGATGTAAATTCACGTTTCTCTTGTAATTTATCATAAATACGTATATATTGAATACTGTGTGACAGTTTAATTTATATTTGACCTAAATATTTATCAGGACGAAATTTATCCGAAAATTCTGTATATTAAAACAACTCTAAACACACTAAATTCACCAAATCGATTATTTTTACTATCCATTACTTTTTAACTTTTGATATATTGTAATAATAAATTTCAGTTCAATATGGATTTTTAAAAATCATGTTTATATTTCGTATACGGTTTACATTTATTATTAAATCACAAGAATCTTCACCATTACTTATTTGAATTTAAATGTATTATAATAGAAGAAGAAATATATACCGTAAATTTATGATTTGAAATCGAATAAAACGAATAAATTATGTAATAATAAAGTTACCGTACAAAACATAAAAAAACTTATTAAAAACATTAATGAAACTACAAAACGTACTGAAACGTCGATGAATTGCTAAATAAATTATTTTTAAAATGTCTGAAAAGCTCTTTAATTAATTTAATTACTTACAATATTAATAAAACACGTAAAAAATTATTCGAATCTAAAAATTTGTATTATTTATTTAACTGGTTTCTTGTCAATTTACTTTTAAAATTCCCGGAATTTTTTTTTGCATTTACTTGTAGAAGTCCCAAAATTGTGGAAGAATCGTCGTTTGAAATGTGTTGCTTTTATTATTTAATATACATTTTTTCAATTATTAATTAAATGATAATTGTCATATTAATTAGTATATTAAGTAGAATTATCCTTTTGTCTCTGTCACCGTTTTGATTCTAGAATGTGTTTTAGTAGAAACAACATACGGAAAATTATAAATTTCCAAACAAAAACTTTAGCAAAATAGTAGTCTCGAAACCGAAGAACTTTACGGGTCTGTAGTTGAGTCTCTGGTGGTTACTCTGTTTCATGCAACCCAAAAAGAGCAAAAAGGAGTACGAGAAAATCAAAAAGGATAAAAAACCATAATGGAGAATAATAATTACAATGTATATATATAACACAAAAATAAATTCATATATGATAGAAGAAAACGATGAGGATGGAGAACGTTATTAAGGGGACGGAGATGAATAAGAAGGGTGAAGAAGTGAGGAAGTTGAACAAGGCGATGAAATGGAAGGTGAAAATTAAGTACAACAAGGAGAAGAAGTGGAACGATGCAAACAAGCTGAAGAATGAAGAAGGATACGAGGAAAATGGAGGTATAGAAAGAGAAGAATAATAAAAAGATGAAGAAGAAGAAAAAAGAGAGTAAGGAGAACTAGGAGAGGAATTGGAAAAGCAGAAAATGGAGAAAGGTTAAGAAAAGGATTAAATAAAATAAAATAAAGCAAAAAATGGAAATTGTTTTTCAATTACAGATCTTTACGCAACCCTTAAATAGGCGTTACTCGACGTCCGTAAACATTTCGTCGCTCGCTGAGAATTATTTTTATATTATACCGGCGCTCAGGTATTCAGATTCATTCATTTAATATCAACTACGTCAAACACATCCATTAACCTTTCGTAAGGATAAAAATAATTTTCACGATTTTAACTGAAATGGCACAGCCAGTACGTTCCACCATTGTTTTCCAACTTGTTCCGCGTTCTTTTTTCCTCATTGAGTTTTCGAGTAATCGGCGAGGTCGATCCGGTTGAAGTGGGGTTTATTTTATTATTGCAGGCTGCCTGCCTGTCAGTTGATTGTATCCGTCCGCCTCGCTATCTTAAGCCTCTCTCTTTCTGTTATCAAGGGGGGAGGGGGGGGCATTATTCAATAAACCGTTTTGCAGGGTTGCAAGAGAGATGAATGAATACCCCGTCGTTGCCCGTTGCCATTGTGACAAAAATACAGGTCCTCCTCCTTTTGTGATGAGGACTCGCATTGAGCTCGCAACCTCGCGTGGTCGATACAAACAAACGACGACCAAATCTGGTTCGTCCGTCCGAAAATTCAAACATAAGTGTTTTTTTTCATCCCTTAAAAAATACCACAAAACTTTCAATTTTGGACAAATAATATTTAATATATATATATATATATATACTATTCATGGCAACTAAGCGTTAAAATTATTCCGAGTAATTCATCGATTCCCTTGTAATCGGGATAGGAATCGATATCGATAGATGCAGGAAGTTTCTGCGAGATTTTTCAAGAAGGAAAATTTTGGGTATTATATATATATATATATATTTAACATGAAAACGAGTGTGTCTGTTTTCGAACATTTATTGTAATACATTATTAAGATTGTCTTAGGCGGCTTGGAGCGCATGGAGAAAGAACCAATTAAATAATTTAAAAACCACGTCCCGAGTATGTTAATGTAGCGTGTCACTAAAAATAAAGTTGTTAGAATAATATTAATTTTGATCATTTATTTATGGAAAAGTTATCTGGCGCCCTAATCGTAACTGAACTTCGTCGTTTTTGTTACTATATATTTACTATTTGGGTTTCAGACGTTGCCCGGGTTGACATAATTAAACTCAGCGACGTCCATAACCTTGGATTTGACTCCAATCTCGGAGTTTACGCTTTATTTTTATATAACGCTCCTCCATCCCCAATGCCTAATGGTTCTCTCCTCCCATGGGAATTGAAATTATACACTCAAACATCGAGAGAAACACTATAAATCTCATTAATCCCGAAAAATATTTATCCGACACAAATACCGGTCGTTTGAGCATGTTTGTAAATTTTCCAGCTCCACCCCTAGGGGTGACAAACGTGTATTACCATCCCAGTGTTTGTTTCCGGTTCCAAAGGAACACGTGTACGAAATTTGATCGAAATTTCTCCATAGGTGTAGATTTGTATGTGGAACATACACAAACAGTCTATTTTAATTAGTATAAAAATATTAGTAAATGTTTCTGACAGTCCGACTCCATGTTGTATCAATCTATTTTCCTCTTCTGCATTTCCCCATAATTTAATATTTAAATAACGTGAGTTGCCCAGAAATGTAATATATATATTGTAATAATTAAAGGGCAATTAATATTAATAATTATAAACTGTTGAACTGGAATTGTTATCGGCAAAGAGACACAAAGACACAAGAATGGACTATAAGGAAACAGGCTAAGGTATTGTTGGAGACATGGCGCGCGGAAATGGAGGTAGAATTCGGGAGTCGGCGGTCAGAAACGACAGAACGTGGTCGTGTTAAAAAGACGATTTCAAATATTTAAAAATAAAGTGAAATAGCAGTCAGCAATGAGAAATGACAGCAAGCGGTCGTAACATAAACAAATGAGAGATTTTGAAAAAGTAAAAGTTGGACGATATTCACGCAGACGGTGATTCAGAAATATTTATGAGTGTTACTGGTTACGACAAACAATCCTAAAGGTCTATGAGGAGGAATTTATGTATCCCAGCGAAACTGGAGTAATTGATGGTGAAGTTCGCCTATGTGGTGCCGCCAATATTGTAAATCCAAAGTGAAGTGTAAATTCAGTGTAAATATGGCCTGTTTATTATTTTTGTGTCGATGAAAGGATTCAATTGCCCAGGCACCATGGAAAACTGTGAGTTATAAATCATTTAAATTATTTTGTAAACGTTAGATTATTGTTAAAAAATCGCCAGATTTCGATTTTTTTATTGGAAAATATTAATTTGTAATCTGATTGTTTGAAAAGAGAGTAAAATATTCTTTATTTAAAGGCCCAGAAAGGACCCTGAGATCAAGAGAAAATTCGTTTGTTTGTATGAAATAAATGTAAAAGGTCGGCGAGTAATTATTTTGTAAATTTGAATTAATTTAATATAATAAATTAATGAGTTTGTTTAATTGAATAAAATTTTATTATTAACCTTTCGTGTAAAATTAAAGTATTTAAACGCGGGCTAACTTTAATATAATTTCATTTTAAATTGTTTTTCATTCTAGTTATTACATTTTGGCACATAAATCTGTGGCCATTTTAATTTTGTTTAATTATTTGCGACATTTTTGGCGACCTCAACATGAGGCACTGTTTATTAATTAATTGACGTTTAAATATAATCATTACAATATATATATCAATTAAACAAGCCATTAATTGTTTTAATATAATTAAATTGTTAGCGGTACGAATGCGTAAAGGCGACAATCAAGGCGGGTTTTTCCTTTGTTTAACAATCGAAACTGAAAAACCGCGCGCTTGGAGAACGGCAGTCTGGAATCGGCGATGAAAGGTGAAGGAGTCTAAATTCTGCGTACAAGAGATGAAACTGTTAACAGTTCAGTTCACCTAGCGCAACAAACATTAAAGTCTGCAGATATAAAGTACAAATTGCGATATCCTGTATTTTTACATGAAAGCAAGCAAATATTTTTACGGAGAGATTTACATAATAATTTTTACACGGTGGAGCAAATGATTGTTTCACGCTGACTGAATAATTTTCGCATAGAGGAGACCGGCATGCACTAACGGACCAAAGGGGGCGGCTCATCCGAGGTTCCAGATAGCAGAAGACGAGTATTTCAATCGTGTGTATTAAAAATTTCAATGAAGTGTAGAGTCTGTGTAAAAATGGCTTTTTAGTGTGGTAGTTGTCAAGATAAAAGAGAGAGATTTGGTACCAGACAGACGTTCCGTGAGTAACAAAACTTTTATACAAATTTGTAAACGATAATTAAAAAGGTATAGTCAGATTTCGTTTCATTTAGTTTTCTTCTGCTTCACTTGTCTTCATATAGTTTTAGGTTAACTTTTTATATTTGAATTGTTAATTGTCAGTTTAAACATTGCTTTTGTTCTAATTATCAAAACCAGAAGTGAGCCTGAGATATAGAGATCCGACGTATTTGATTGTAATGATATAAGAACTGTATTTTCATAAATGCCACAAATTAATAAATGAAAAATTAAAGTATTTGTTATTAACTGGATGAAAATCGGCGTGCAAAATAGATCTTGTACAATGTGAATTTATCAAATAAATTTTTAAATATAAATAAATTTTCGTTAATTATCCGTAACAAGGTGTTTATTACATAAATGACGCCTTCAACGTGCGGCAAATTAATCGTCATACTTTTGTTTATTACAATATATTGTGCGTGATTGATCCTGGAGACATAATGTTGACTGGAATCAGCATGGGAGCTTATTGGCGTGTTCGGGCGAGTCATCATGTCCGGATGGTCGCCTCTGAATGGACCAGCACACGCTTGCTGGATGTCCGGCCATGTGTAATTTCTGTCTCCCAAGCGTTAACTGCACGACCACAGGGTGAGGGGCCCGACGATAGTTAAATATTTTCCCAGTTTACTAACAACGAAGGCGGAATTTTCATTACCATAAATTGTCGAAACTCGCTTTGAGTTTATTATTTTTATAGTGTAGGACTACCTGAGGACCATCCAACGTGGTGGTTTCTACCCTTTGAATATTCCTCTCATTCCAATAATCCGAAGAAAGTAACTTCGGCGTTTAGTATCCTCTATTTTGCCATGAGGTGTTTAATTGCTCCATCTACTCTCCGCGTGGGCTCTTTTCGCAGTGATGGCTGCAGTTGTTTTTCCTGTTGGTAAGGATTCCTCCGTCTCTTTTTCGCGTTTTCCTTTTGTATTTGATAGAAGAGACGTAGTACTTCTTCGATCCGTTCTTGGAGCGGGAGACGCCTGCGGTCGACTTTGATTTGCAGCGGACCCTTCTTCAAGCTGCAAGCAAGAAATCTTCTCGAATCTTAAAACGGGGGTAAATGAGGACAATCGGCAACACCGCATCGGCTCAAGGTCAACAGTAAATGAAGGAGGAATTACTCCAAACGGTGTCAGGTCTGGTCTTGATCAGTGATGAGTTGCGGCCAAAACGGCGTTCGAAGCGAGAGACGACTAATTTTAAACGGTGTATAGTTCGTTATAAATGCAACTATTGAGTCTGGGTTTCACGAGGGTTTTTGTGTAACTAAAATGCTCAGCTTTCTTGGAACGTGATATTTCATGTCATCTAATGACGACGACGGCTGCTGTAATGTCCCCTGTCCCTCCCTCACCGGGTTGTCGTGGAAGGTGTGTTTGTGTGTGGGTGTGTGAGCGAGAATATTTTTCAGGGCCAGCAGATCCTCGGCCCCGGCCGGAGTCCTTGACCTAGACTTGGCGCTGCTGCATTGTTATCCCGCCCACTCCTCCTCACTACTTTGGACGCCTCCGAAAAGAAAGGAATAAAAAGACAACGGCGCAGCCTGCATTACTCCGGCTGTCAAAAGAAAAGCGTCTCCTATATATTACAGACGAGTCACACACAGGAGAGCGTAACGATGCCGCCCCGTCGCTGATAGTCTTATTATGCAGCTCTTCGTAAATGACACTAACCCACGCTCGAAATTTTCATTTCAGACGTAAAGAAACGGCTTCAACGTTCCCTACATCGTCATTATCTATAATCTGTAGACAACGATCCTCAATTTCATTTAAACCTTTCTATATGAAGGGTAAGACTGCGACTCCAACCCAAACTGATTTCAGCCAGAAAGAGAAATTCTTCCAAACAAGCTCAGCGCTAAAGGCAAAGAAACTAAATTAACGGATCTGGAACGGAGGAGTCGACTCGGATAGCTCAGATGGTAAGAGTGGTCACGTACCGCTACAGTCGAGATTTTGTGAGGGTTTAAACTCTTTAGTGAGTAATGTATCTGTTGGTTTCTAAAAGAGTTAATTCGTGATACATAAATGAAACAACGTGCTCTTAAGAAAATGCGGCCAGGTTAAAACATGCCTGTCCTAACTTTCTGTGAGTCAACCACAAAGGACAGAATTTTCTGAACGCCAGCAACTTCAGAATATTTATTTTCTGTGTTTATCTTTCAAGAAAGAAAATTTAAGCGTCTTAAAGTCTTTTATTTACACTTAAATTATAATTTTCCAATTATTGTGAATCTAATAAATAAAGCAGTGTGTTTGTTTGTATACATATTTGTACGTTCCTTATACAAATCTACGCCGATGGAGCAAATTACACCAAATTTCGTACACGTGTTCTTTGCGACCAGGAAACAAACACTGTAGGGGTGAGACGCGTCTACCACCCTCAGAAGCGGGGATGGACGGGGATGGAAATATTTCAACATGCTAAAACAGTCCATATTTGAGTCGGTTAAATATTTTTAGGAGTCAAAGATATTGATAGTGTTTCTACCGATGTTATCTGAATATAATTTTCATCCCCTACAGCCTGGGAAAGGGGCACCCTTAGTGTTTGGGGTGGAGTTTCTTTACAGGAAAATAACGCGAATACAACCGAGATTGGAGTCAAATCAAAGGTTATGGATGTCACTGAGTTTAGTTATGACATTCAATTTGGCATTTCCCCCTAAGATGCAGGGGTAGCGGGGTGGAAATTTTGGAACATGCAAACACGGCAGATATTTGCGTAGAAGAAATATTTTTCACGGTAAATTATATTTATTGTATATCTACTGATGTTGTATGTGTATAATTTCAACCCCTGTCTGTCTTTGGAGGGGTGCACCCATAAGAGTGGGCGTGTAGTGGCATTAGATTAAAAGAAAGCAGAAACTATCGAGATTGGAGTCGAATCCGGGGTTATAGTTGTCACTGAGTTTAATTACGACATTCTACTGGACAATTTTTATCATTTAGTTTTTATATAAATAGAGCTGTAATTATTTACAAAAAATTGTATTATTGATCAAAATTTTTGTTAATTTCATTAAGACTTTTTATTTTCGACTTCATTTAAATAAAGAAAATTTTCATTTCTTAAACTTTAAATAGTTTTTAATATAACTGTTCCAAATTTTATTTCCAAATGCTAAAAAAAATCCTTATAAATTTGAAGTTCTAGATTACTGACCATTCATAATTAAAACATACATGTCCATGAAGTTGCATATTTGCAACATAATAAAAATATTCAAATAATATTATAAAAATATCGATTATATTTTTTTTGGTTATTTTTACCGGATTGTATTCACAAAAACGCATTTTCAAAAATTTAGTAGTGAAAAAGTAAAATTTTCTCTCACACAAATTTTCTGATATAAATTTATTATGGTTTATTTAGACACAGTGATCATCTTTTTACAGTACTTCATTTTTCCTTAGAAAATGGCAGAAAAAGAGGGTTGCGGAAGGGAGCACAAGCCATCTTCACGAAACTTACGGGACATTCTCTTACTTTCTGTTATTGACGATATTAATAGCCGTAGTTTAGGGTTACAGATTTTTTATATGTATATACAGTCTATATATTTGTATGTATTATGAATATTAAAATAAGTATGACATAGAAAATCAGAAGAAGAAGAATGAAGCTATATATGAAGAAAGAGAATAATAAATTGAAAAAGATGAAGAAAAAAATAGCTGAAAAATTATTAAGAAGGATAACATAAAATAGTGTAAGAGCAAATGGCAAATTAGGAATGAGGAAGAAACAGTCGAAGGATATTAAAAATTAAAATAAAAGGTTAGACAAACTGTAACGAAGTGGAATAAGTAGTAAAGGAAGAAGAAAACGTAGAAATGAAGAATTAATAATTAGAAGTGGAGATTAAGAAGACAGAAACGAAGGCGCTGTAGACGAAGGGAAAAACAAATGAGAAAAATAAGAATGTAAATAAAAAGTAGACGGAGAAAAAAATGTGAAGAAGAGAAATATCATATTTATGACGAACAAGAATAATAGTAAAAGAAAAAATACAGCCGAAGAAACATTAGAAAAGAAGAATCTAAAGAAAAACCAGAGAAGAATTATGTGAAGATATTTTAAGACAAAAAAGAGAAGTATGATGAAAAAGCAGAAATATTAAACAGATTAAAAAATAAGTTAACCGGGGACACAAATAGCGAAAAAAAGATTAATGTAAAGGAAAAGTAGAAAAATTTGGTGCAGTATAATAGTAGAACATAAAAAAAAGATAATTATGACGAAGAATGAGAAACATGAAGTAGAAGGAAGAAATTAAGTAAACGAAGGTAACAATAAGAAAAATAATTGAATAAAGAGGAGGAAATATTAAGTAAAATAAAGTTAATGAAGGGAAAAATTAGAAAAAAGGAATTGTCAAGACAAATCGGAGATTTAAGTTGGAGAAAAAATGTGAAGAATAAATATTAAGTAGAATTGATAAGTACATATCAAGAAGGAAAAGAATACGAAAAACAATGCCTGAAAGGCAAATAAGGAGGACGTAATTATTTCAGTTAACCAATTAATGGATGGCAAAGTAATACAGATGTGATAATATCTGTGGAGTGCAGGAGCTGGACAGGCGCTGGAGCCTTGACGGACTTAACCGAGGATCTGAGAGAGATTTACAGACTTTTTAAAAAATATAATATTGTACTATACATCAGTATTAATTTATTTTTTCTGATTGTTCCTCGTAAACCATCTAGGTAACCTAAGCTCTTATTTTCCCCGTGGCCATTTGCATTATTTTATATTCATATCTTTGCTTTGAACTGTACTTAGTAAAAGCCACGTGGATTCCCTGCAAAATAGAAAGCACTTAAAAGATTTGCAATTTGTACCGCGAGGCCAGTCAGAGGGGTTACGAGGTTTCTCTGCTCCACTTAGCCACGACCACGGTTCATACCGGCAAAGGTCCAGTAGGAAAATGAATGGTTTCTTCAGTGATCTCGCCGCTAATACCTCAATTAAAAGTAAAACGAAACCAAAAAAGAAAAAGGACAGACAGAGAGAGATAAAACAAGTCGGCAAGGTTACGTATTCGTATCAGAAACCGGTTCCCACAATTCAGCAGATCGACGCGTATTGGGGACGAGAAAAAAGACCGAGATTGTGCCGTAATCGTGCGTCATCCTCAGCGTGATCTGGATTAATTTATTATAGGGAACTATATAAAAACCGATTAATTAACTGAAAATATATCACAATGTTGCCAGTCTCGAAACAAATAAAAAAATAATTATAATAATCTGACTTCTATTTTAAATAAATGTTAAAACCACCAGCCCTATTAGTCAAAATTAATTATTATCAAACTAAAAACATAATTATTTTATTTTAAAAAAAGCTTCATCCCTGATTGTTACCTCTTCAGCTGTTATTTCATTTCATTTAAATTAAGTTACTTCAACAATTTTAAGAAAACTACAAGATAATTTTTAAAACAATTAAGTGTAAATATAATTTTTATATAAATACAATTTATTATAAAAAAAATTAGATTAACATAAATTTTTAATGTGCGACATTGCGGCCGAAATTATTGTTATATTCGCACTGCAGATTGTTGAATTTTAAAATAACAGTGGAAACAATTTTTTTTTAAAATCATATTAAATAAATTACAGAGATAAAGGAATCATAAGTTTTATTTAAATTATTTTTAAATCTATGGCAGCGGAATCAATGCGTACAGCACACAAGGTTTCGTTCATCAATCTAACATACAATTAGCATTCTACATTCTAAAAGTTTTAATATTGTGTCAATCGATAATATGTTTTTTTAAAAAAAATATGTATGAACACGACTGAATAATTTTGGATCATTAAATTTCAAATTGTTTTTAATGTTCATTGATTTTATATTTTTTAGACAACTTCGTTTGTCCAATATAACAAGCATTGCAATAAATCTAAATAAATAATTTTGTCAATGACACATTATGTTTATCCACGTTTTTGTTTGAACACGTTTTAACGAAGTGTAAATAATTGGAAGTTTTAAAAATGATCCGATTGAAATTTTAAAACAAGTCAATAAGGCTAGATTGTATGTTTTCAAAAAGAGGTATTACGATTAAAAAATGTTTTCGTAGCCTTTTTAACTCATTACACCGAGGAAATAGAAAAAGCCAACAAAGGAACTTATAATAGAATACAAAACTGAAATATATACAAGCAGGAGAACGTCAACGAGAAAGGAAAGATAAATAAAGACCCAGAATATAACAATACATAAAAGTAGAATAATATATAAGGGAGAAAAGATCTATAAAATTGATAATTTACTCCGTGAGTCCAAAAATTAAAGTCACAAAATACATTATCGATTATATAACGATTCATACATAAATTAGAAGAGTAATGTTGTCAAATAAATGTGAAAACCGTTAAATATTTTCGCACCGATGAGTGAATGGATAATTAATTATTGAAATTATTTGAAACAGCAGGTGGTAGTGTTTATGTTTTTATTGCTTAGAACTCAGTTGATAATGACAGTTTTGTTTCTCTAGATTATAAACAGTAAACCGGCCTTACGCGTGCCGGAGAGCTTGTAACGTAATCTTGTGATTGCATCAGCATATTCGTTGTTGTGACGTTTCGATACTCAGGCAGGGAAATTCCGGGATAAAAATTGAGAGTAAGAGAGAGGGAGAAATACACGGCCTTGAGCGTGAACAGTAAACCGGCTCTACGCCCGACCGGTAACATTGAAAACTTAGCACGTGAATGCGCTATTGTGATGCTGCACAACAACAAAAAAGGATAATAGAGAAATCGAGAGTGGAGAGATAGGAACGAGAGAACAGCGAGCTCGCGCAGTTGTGAATACGGAAATAGTATTTTCATTTTCAGATCTCACACAATCTCGCTTTAGAAAATATCCCCCACCCTCTTGGGGGCATAGAAACTATAATTTATTTTTTTCAAAGTTCTTTAATGACTCACTGAAAAAAATTATCATTCTGTACATTATAATTTAATAAAATATGATAGTACAAAAAAATAGTAATTTCTGACGCACTCAGTCGTAAATTATCGAGAAAATCAGAATTAAAGAATATATATTGTGGTAATTAAAAGGAAATAATTAATTAATAAACAAAAATTTGGACTCGCATTGTTAGTGGCAGAAAACACACAAGTTGTACACAAGAATGGGCAATAATGGCATTTTGAGTTTATTGTCGGTTGTTGGCTCGCTAGAAGCGGTGTGTGTTTCAGTCGTGGAAGTTTAGCTGTGAACAGACCAGAAGTAAAATATCCAGAAAGTGTAGTACAACAGCAAAAACAGTTAGAACAGTTTTTTTACAAGTTGCAGTCTGCGAGATAAATACGTAAATATGCAACGCTAAACATTTTGAGTGAAGAGTCTAAATTATTCTATTCGTGATTTAGACCATTGTCTTCGATTGTGGGAGCCAGGCAACTGCATCCAGCAGTTAATAAACTTCGGAACGGGAGAATAACATTTCTTAAATGTACAGGGAACCATTTCGTCAAACTAAACGTGTACGAAAGAGCCAAGTTTCCTTGAGTACCAGAGACAGTAAGTTAAAATTCCATAGAATTACTGTTTGTAAAGGTATTATCGTCAGATTTCTAATTTCGGTCTGAATTTAAAGTTCATATTTTATGTTGTTTATTTGCATTGTAAATAATCTATTGTTGAAGTAAGCCCATGATAACTTGATAAAATTTAATTGTTAACAAGAATTTCTTTTATAAAAGGCCCAGTAAACGACCCTGAGAAAGAGTTAAATTTTTATTGTCAAATATTAATTAATAATGTAAATTGTAGTTAATTTCGTAGTAACTATTTAAATTCATTTGATAACTTCGGTAAATTTACTTGTTTGTGCATTAATAAATTAATTTTTCTTAAATCTTGATTACATCCTATCAAAATTAGTGTCATCAACGTGTGGCACATTTTAACATTGTTTTGTTTAATTGTCTTTCATTTTCTAATACCACACTATATATATATATATATATATATATTGTAATGCATTGAGGGAATGCATTGAGGGAATGCATTGAGGGAATGCATTGTTTCGGAACAGCGCACATGTTGGGAAGAGGACGCAAGGGCAAAGTAATTACGGGTTCAGTCTCGATGTGACAAGACAGAGTGGCAAGACATTTATTTCGGATGAAGGGTCTGGGTCGGCACAGGAAGTTGCTATGTGTACTTAGGACGTGTACAGCAAAAAAAGGGCACGTGGGTGGCCGGTCGCAAGAGTTATCGGTTTAAGAAAGGCATTCGAGTAGCCGGTCCCAAAGTGATTCTAGGGCAGGCTATTGTCTCTGGTTAAAGGCCTGACAAGTGGCGTATTTACTTAGGATTTGTAAGGAGGGGTCTTTTGCAAGTCTTGTGAGGACGACAAGTCCAGAGTAATTGAGAGTGCAAAGTAATTGCGGGTCCTGTCTCGATGTGACATGACGGAGGGGCTAGCTATTTTGCTAAGGAACTGCAGCTGCAGATTGTAAATCTCAGTAATGGAGATTCTGTCACCACGAAGATGCGACATGGGTCTTGGAACAAAAGGAAACGAGGAGGCTAGTAGAATATATGCAAGGGATGAGCTATTGTGATTCAGTCAGCGTGGGAGAGGGGTGCTGTGAGCATCGTGAGTAGAGTCAGCGTGGGAGAGGGGTGATGTATGCATCGAGGAGTCAGAGTCAGTCAGCGAGGGAGAGGAATCAGCGTCAGTCAGCGTAAGAGAGAGATGCTGTGGGCATCAAACTTGGAAGTTAGTTGGAGTTGAGTGTAAGCACGGAGGGAATGGAGAAAATTTGCAGCCTGCGAGAGAAATAGAAAATTATTCAACTATAAACATTTTCATATGCAGAAGTTCAATCTGTATTAGTATCAAAATTTGACCAGTTTTCAATGGTAGGAGACCAGGATACAACATCCAGCGTCGAGTAGTGTCACCACGAGCAACTGGGATGTCCTTCACCTAGTATGGAGAATCAGCGATCGTCGAACCAATAATATGTGTTAGAGTCAGTGTGTGTAAACATCCAGTCTATAAAGTGTGTGTTTAATGAACGAGCCAAAGGTTCCTGAGAAATCGTGAGTTGAAATTTATGGTAGTAACATGTGTAAACGTAATTAAAGGATACAGTCAGATATCGTTCTCTTCTTGTGTTAATAAAATAAACTCTTGTAAATTTAGAAGCAATCTGTAGAATAAGTTCGGTAATAAGTTTCGTCGATACTTCTGTTTCATTTAAAGATAAATGTTGGGTTCTTTGAATATATAAGTTCTGTCCGTTATCAAACCCAGTAAACACCCATGAGAGAGATATATGTTTTTTATTAAATTGTATAATGTTTCAAGAATTGGTAAATAAATGTTGTTTGTTTTAAAGTCTATATTTTTTCATTTAAAGGCCCGTCAAATTAAATTGTCGCCTTTTGGTTATTACAATATATTTATATATACATATATACAAAATGGATTTTACGAAATTAGAACTTACATTAATTTATATAGTAATAATCGATTATTTCCTATTGTGATGTGTGTAAAACTATCTGTAGATTTTGAATTTAATTACGAACCACTAATAATAATAATGACACTGAAACATTCGTCTCTCGTCTTCATGTGTAACTCAGCGACCCTAATGTGTACAGTAGATTTGATAATCAATAATATCTGTGACGTGAACAACGTAGAAGTTTCTCTGGAATTTTTTATCACAGCGCACACCGGTGTAATATATTTTTTCCCTCCAGTGTGTGTGTTAAAGCAAGCCTCTTGTCTGGACTGTCAACGCCGCCGCAGACATCACTCATACGTCATCCCTTAAAAACCCGACGACGTTAAAAGAAATTATTTACCTTTTTCAGGGAAGAATAAATTATGTGAAATAAAACCACCGCCATTATTGTGGTAGTTAATTTTTTTTTACTTTCATAAATAGAAGGAGTTTGAGTGTTGTGTGGGGATGAATACGTCATCGTGCAAGTTTTTTTTTTTTTGTATTCTTGTACTGAGATAAAAATTCAAGGCGACTGAGTCTCTATTTCTAGACTTGCACCTGTCTCTGTCATTCTTGCGACGCTCCTTGATTAGTCCAGATGGCGCCTTGCAGCTGTCGTGACTCTACTCTCCTTTGCAAGTATTCTCAGCGTCCTTTTTGTGTCGAAATGTTTTTTTTTAAAAAAATACTCCGTCGATGATTCTAAAAATTTTTGTATGTATTTAATTAAACATATTATTTTGGTACTGCATTACTATTCGATTTCCTGTGGAAGCAGGAACATAATTAAACTTCGTATGCATGAGTCGGTGTGCGGATGACGTCACTTGTCTCCATAGCGTAGACGGCACTGACTTAGGCCTATCAACGTTCTTTCTTTCCAGTTATTCTTGATCAGTTTTCCATTTTTCATGGTTAGTAATAACGTTGTTGCGTGTCTATAATGGTCTCCTATCAACGAATATGAGGAAACGTTGCACACAGTGTTTTATGAATGACAACAAACACCCTTACTCGCTTATGCATAAACAATGTGACAACGTTGCAACGTGCGACGGCGCAAGGTAAAGCTTCAAGGTCAAATTTGGCTCTCCCATATTTAAAAAGAACTGTAGCTTCGTTGTCAGTCATCTGTGTGTTTGTATCAGTGTCTCTATTTGTAAAAATAACCGCGTAAATAGAGGCTGTTGAACGATGACGGCACTGGAACAAATATGTCGACGGCCTGTCTTTTCACCCATTACAACGTTTCTTGGTTTACAACTGTTGACTGCTTCTTCTCATATTTTTCGAAATAAAAGCCTCTTTGAGTGATACGAAGACTACTCGTGTCACTCTACGGGACGCGTCATCAGATTCAATAATCGCACTTCATCGTTACAATAAGCTTTGAATGGATATATATCCATTAAATTTATATCCATTAAATCTATTTAAATATAAATTGTAATAAATGTTTCAGTATTTAAAATTTAACCGGTTAACAGTTTAAATTGAAATACTGAAACATATATATTGTAATGCCAATTAATTAGTACATTAATTGTTTGGACATAAAATTTTAATTGTTTGAGAAATCCATTATAGCGGCAGGAGCTTCCAAAGCAACAATAGGAGCGGGCTCTGTTACTTTGTCGGAAAGTCAAAGTGGCGTTTGCGCGCCAAAAACTCGAGACTACGATAGTAGTAGTGGCTGCGGAACATTACGAAAAGCAGAACGATTTTGTTATAAGTTTCAGTCTGTGAAATAAACATCCAAATATTCATCGATAAACATTTTGAGTGCAGAAGTCTAATTTCTATTCTCAAATTAGACCATTGTTTCAATTTTGGAAGACCAAGTAATTGCATTCAGCGTCTAATTATCGTCGGAACGAGTGAATAACATATCTTTAACAAACAGAGAACCAACATTTGGCAAACTAAAAAGTATTAATTAGAGTCAGTGAAAACCAAGGCCTGATGAGTAAAAATTAAAGTTTAAAAGTGCCCGAACGAGGTAAAATTGTTTGTTCTGGTACCAGACCGACGGTCCGTAAGTAACATAATTTTGAATAATATCTGTGAACATTAATTAAAGGATAGAAGTCAGATTTCGTTCTATTTTAATTGTTAATCAGAGTTAATCTCTTTACTTTTTAATTTCGTTCTATTTTAATTGTCAAGTTAATTTATTTTCTTTTTAGTTTATTTCTATCGACTTATTGTTTAGGTAAATGTGATTTGTTTGTTAATAAGATTTTTAAAGCAAATTGTTGTGGTTATTATCAAACCCAGTGAAGACCCTGAGGAATTAATATTTTAAATTGTATTTGTTTTTGAGTTATTGCCACAAAACAAAATAAATATTTTGTTTGTTAATTTCGATCTTTTCATTTAATAAAAACCTTCCATTTAATTATTACATTTTGACGCTTAACGCGAGGTAAATTTATTTAATTAAAATATAAATTAAACGACCTATTTATTTGTTTATTACTATATATTGTAGTAATTAGTAATTAATTCATTATTATAATTACAAAGTTGGATTGTAGAGGACTTATTATTGGATAAAGCGGACGCCGCAACAAGGCGGCAACGACAGACAAAGAAAACATTGTTGAGATTGTACGCGCTCAAAATCTGCGAGACGAAGTTAGTTAGTTGGACGGCGGACACAGTTGCATGCAGACATAAATTCAGCAAATTCATAGTATAAAAAGTTGGGCAGCGGACATAGAACAGTTCGAAAGCAATCTTCAGTCAGCGGCAAGACGCGAAAGGGAAAAAGTCTACGTCGAGAACTGGGACATAACAGTTCGGTCCACATAGAGAAATAGAAACAGTAAAAGTTTGCGGATCCAGAATTATGAATAGGGCTATCTAGAAAGTCCAACGGCGAGCTAATTGTTTACATAAAACGCAAGTAACCATTTTTGACGGAGAGACTTATAAAATCGCAGTTTGGAAGCAGAAGTTTTGCTTCACAAACTGAACAAATTTTCGCATAGAGAGACTTTGAGGAGATCTACGTCCGGAAACTGGCTGAGGGTGAGATGATCGAGGTTCCAGGATAGTAGAGATCCAGAGCAACTACCGTGTGTTCAAATTCTAATGAGTAGAATCAGTGATATCCCCAAATCGTGTGCACAGAAACCCAAAAATGAGACCTGGGCGGCCGTAAGTAGTAAACTTTAAAATTGATTGTAAACCGCTTTTAAAAGATATGTCAGATCGTTCTTTAATTATTTCGTTCTTTAATTATTCACTTAGTTAATTATTTACTTCTTTAATTGTTTAGTTCTTTAATTTAATTCAATCGTTAGTCTTATTTTCGTCCGCAACAAAATTCGTCGAGGTTCAGACGAATTAATTTACCTAAAAAGCTAAATGTAATTGATTGTATAAAATTCACCCATTTATCAAACCCAGATAAAGACCCTGAGATCCCAAATATTATTGTATTTAAAATTGTTAATAAATTTTGTGTTAATTGTTTCACTTAACTTCTTTTTAATTATTTTGACGCTTTTTTATTACAATATATATATATATGAATGTATGTCACTATTGATGATTTGGAAAATTTAACTGTTAACCGGTAAAATTTTAAATCCTGAAACATTTATTACAATTTATATTTAATTATATTCAATACAAAACTTTTACATAGATGCCACACCATTATCGAAATTCTTTAAAACTTCAGGGTCGCTTATCGGACCTCTAAGAATAATAGTAACCTGCAATGATATAACCGAATTAAAAAACAAAATATTACAAAGTATTGAATTGAAATTACATGAGTATTACTAACATAAGAAAAAAATATATATAAATCTGACGGTTCTGAATTTTATACCAGGTTTACAATAAAATCACTATAATTATTGACTTCAACAGTTATTTATCTTTCCACATATTATTTAAAAGACTTTAATTAAACCGGCCATAGTATTACACTTTTTACACAACCTAAGTCAGCATATTCGCTTGAATGCATTGAAGCTCTGTTGATCTTCACGTTATCAGAAAACAGTAAAATTTGTTGTCAGCAGGCAAATTGGAATTACTCTTTCCAATAACGTTTCGATTAAACTCACTACGAATTCTGACAATGATATCAGTTCAATTACATCAAGTACAACTTTCCCTAAAATTCACACATGTCTCCTTCAATTTCTCATGCCAATAATCTTAATAGCTGTGTTTGACTTCGTTGTTAAGCAATTCTAACAAACAGTCCTCACGACCTGACTGCTACGTACAAGAGACTCAGACCGATCTACACTGATTAACTTCGTATCACAGATTTAAAACGACCGCTACCGTCGTTGGCAGACTCTTCACCTCTCACGGTCAGCGCCCATCGGAGACTGAACTGACGTCTCGTGAAAACATTCAACCTAAAAAACGCCGTCGACAATAATACCGTCTGAAAACTCTACATTCTTACGCAACGCTGACTCATTCCTACATTACCTGGGCCACAATATTACGCTGATAATACAAATGTTAAATAATTTATAAAATTATTTCATTACATATATTTGTGGCCACCACAATTTATATATATATATATATATATATATATATACATATATATATATATATATGTGTGTGTGTGTGTGTGTGTCCGTGTGTGTGTGTGCGTGTATGGTAACACATAAGAGGGTGTGTACGTTTATAGATGCGTAATTTTGGATATTGTTAAGTATTTTTCTGAATTGTAAAGTTTTTCTTTGGCGGCCAGAGCCCCAAACAGTTGGGGCTGACACACGATTTTCGTTCTTGGTGCCTTGAAAGGTCAGTTCCAAGCTGACCCGAGCAGACGCTCTACAAAATCTGTACTTCAATGCCACGTATTGTGTAAATCAAAACTGAGTATTTTATGTCTCCACAAATAAACTATAACTATAACTATAACAGTTAAAGATTGGTTATTTTTCTGATAAAAATAACCTGACGCCCAATAATCTACGGATCTTAGGATTCGTGCACGTATACTAGACTTAAAAAACTTATTCCTCATCTCGGTAATAAAGAGTCAGCATATTATCGTCTCAGTTTCCGTTCAAAGCTGATGGGCAAACGAACATATTTCTACACACACACACACACACACACACATATATATATATATATATATATATATATATATATAAGTAGCTGGGTGCCCGGCGTTGCCCGAGATGTCATTTATTTATAACCCCCGATATGACTCCAATTTCGGCTGCTTTTGCGCAATTTTTATGTAACGCTACTCGAACCCTAATCATTATAATTAACTTTGAAAAATATTTCTTCAACGCAAATATCTGCCGTGTTTGCATGTTCCAAAATTTGCACCCCGCTACGCCTGCACCTGAGAGGTAAATGCCAATTTGAATGTCGTAACTAAACACAGTGACTTTCATAACCTTTGTTTTGACTCCAATCTCGGTTGTATTCGCGTTATTTTACTGTACAGCATCTCCACCCCAAACCCGAAGGGTGTCCTTTTCACAGGGAGTAGGGGATGAAAATTGTATTCAGATAACATTGGTAGAAACACTATCAATATCTTTGACCCCTAAAAATATTTATCCGACTCAAATATCGGCTGTTTTAGTATGTTTAAATATTTCCACCCCCGCTTCTGGGGATGGAAGACGCGTCTCACCCCGAAAGTGTTTGTTTCCTGGTCGCAAAGAACACGTGTACGAAATTTGGTGAAAATTGCTCGACTGGTGTAGATTTGTATTTTATTTAGAAAACGTTTGTATGGGAAATAGAAAAGGGTTGTTTTAGGGTTTTCCCGGAAATTATTCGATTTTTTCTCGCCTTTTAAACCTTCCCTAGACCTCCACGAACATTTCAAGACTAAGATTAGATAAATCTGTTCAGCCGTTCTCGAGTTTTAGTGAGACTAACGAACAGCAATTTATTTTTATATATATAGAAGATTAAAAGAAAATCATTAATTAATAATTAACATTTGGACTCGAATTGTTAGCACACAAGTTGCACACAAGAATGAGCAATAATGCCACAGGTTTAAGGTATTGTATTCTGTTGGTTATGCTAGAGCGTGATGTGTCGTCGTCGAAGCATAGCAGAATAAAGTTGTTGTTTAATTATATAGCAAAACGTCTTCGTCGAAATATAGCTGTGTAAAGTCTTCGTGGAGAGATTTCAGAATAAAGTTGTCGTGGAATTATTGCGGAGTAAAATCGTCGTCGAGATTTTTCAGTGAAAAGATTGCAGAGTATTGGCGTCTTCGACGAAATATTGAAGTGTAAAGCCAACTTTTGTCAAACCAACAGTGATAATTAGAGTCAGTGTTAAAAATGGCGTGTTATAAAGTGTAATGTAAGTGAATGAACGAGCCAAATTGCCCTGATATCAAGAAACTGTAAGTTACAATCTCACTAAATTCATATTTGTAAACCATTAGGTAAAGGAAATTCGAATATCGTTTATAATATAAAGTTAACATTTTATGTTTGCATTCTAAAAATATATTCAAGTCGATAATAGCTTCATAGAAAATTCTATTAATATTTTCTTTATTTAAAGGCCCAGTTAAGACCCTGAGAGAGAGAGAGAGTAAATTTTGATTGTAAAACACTAATAAATAATATAAATTGAAAGTTAATTTCGTGGTAACTGTTGTAAAAAAATCATTGGATAACATTTGTAAATTTAACTATTTGTGCATTAATAAATCAATTTGTTTGCTTATGTAAAAAATCTTAATTATTATTAAAACATCATTTCATTTAATATTTAAATTAATACAAATTGTTGCTCTAACGTAGGGATTATTTTAATGTCATTAACTAATTATCACAAATTGGCGCCTCAACGTGAGGCTAACTGTTTTATTTTATCATTCTTTCATTTTGTTTATTACAATATATATATATATATATATATATATATATATATTTAACTTGATCTTTAAACTTCTTTTTAGCTTTTCTTTCAGTTGGTCACATTATTACAGCTCTTGTGTTTTTTCAAATACCTGACGAAACCTATAAGTACTACAGAAACGTTTCTGGTATTTATTTACCTCTTATTTTTGTCCGTTATTTGATTACTTGTTTATCTACTTATCATGCTTATCACAGACGTTTCATATTTCAATTTATCTATATTTTTTCGTTGTATTGCACTTTATTTCCGTCAATATTCAACAAAAAGAAATTTGTGCGATACCGATAACTGTGTTCTTATTTACCTTTGAGGCCTGGCCCAGAAACACTGCAACATCCCCTGTGGCCTAATGGATAAGTTTTCGGTCTCCTAAACCGGGCTTCGATTATGGGTTCGAGTTCCACCAGGAGTAGTGATTTTTTAAAACGGAACAAAATTTTCTTCGGTTGCGGCCGAAAATATCTCTCAGGTAAAATAATTATAGATAAAATAGCCAAACGACAGACAAAATGAAGTGACGTCATAAATACCCCGCTACAAATTTTAAGGAATCCTTTTACTTTTCGTCAGATGATTAAAAATCACTACGGCCATGAATACGAAACAGTCGCAAACAACACAGGCGCAGGAGAAGTCAAAAGATTTCTTGGGGTTTTTAATCACCTGACGAAAGGAACAGTGATTCCCAGAGAACGTTGTAGAGTGGAATTTATATCATCACTTCATTGGCTATTTTATCTAAACAGTGCGTATTATATTTTAAAAATAATTTATGGTCGACTTAACATCCTGAAAAATATTTCTCGATTTAAGCTGCATTTATTTTCTTCTGTAAATTACATTTAAAAATAAACCTTTTTTCTAAGATCAATATGTAAAGACCAAAAAGAATTGAAGTGGACATCGAATTGGTATATATCGACTACGAACTCAAAAAAGAAACGTGTGTAGTCTCTTAGTAAGAATTTACCTGAAAATGCGAATATCACGTTACTTGGAAAAATGAGGCTGGAAAATAGATGCCGCGGAGGGACATATTAATAAGGTATGTGGAAGGGAGAGAAAAATATATAATACGACGGAATTTAAAGAAACTCGTGGAGAGACAGACAAAAAATAGAAGATATGTGAATCGTTTCGAGAGAAGAAGTGGAAAAAACTTCTCCAGTAGCTGGAAATTCTATTTAAATAATTCCACGTATAGAAACGCAGCAGGGGCTGAAAACGTATTCCAGAAACATCGTACAAGTGTCTGGAGATTACATTCTCAACTAATGAAAAATAAAAAAAGAAGTGCTTTTGTCGTTTGTTTTTTTAATATACGAGGAATTGGGAAGACCTTGAGCATAAGTAATTGAGCTGTTATATTAAATCATTAACCATCAAATATTTAATTCAAAATTGTAGGCTTATTTCGCAAGCCTGTACATAGAAAAAAAACATTTTCCAGTGTTGCCAATTTTTCCTACAATTTCCAATTATACATTTTCTACCGACGACGTAGTTTCTTTGTCCTCTTTTCCTTAATTTAAGTGAAATATTAGATTATATTATCCGGTTGTGTGTGTTGTGTCTTTTAATCTCATTCGCGTTCCTTTACAGTTTCTTATAGGCATTAATTTTTAATTAAAGTACAATATAATTAAAAATTAAATAATATATATATATAGCTTATGTATTTAAAATAATCAATCGGCTCTCTCTTAATTAAAAGAAATGATAAATTATCAAAAATTAACAAATAAAATAATTTATTCACTTATGGCTTCCAAAATTAAAACAAATACAATCAAATTAAGATCTCTTATCTCAGGGTCGTAACTGGGTTTGGTAATTAACAGAAACGTGATTTAATAAACTGATTAACAAATCATGCATAAAATTTACCTAAAAACATTATGTCGATAAATGAAAGAAAGCTAAATGTAATGAAATTAAACTTGAACGAAATGAAAAGTGAACGAAATCTGACTCTAGCCTTTTAGTTATCGTTTAAAAATATTATTATCAAAGTTTTGGTTACTCACATAATGTCCGACTGATACCAGCATTCTTTTGTAACTTCAACACTACACTATAAATGCAATTTTTTTACACTGATTCTAATTTCCTTACATATTTTACACATACGCAGTTGAAATGCACGTACTCAGCTCTCAGGAACCTCGGATGATCCTCTCCTAATTGGTCAGCAATCGGATGTCGGTTTCCCTGAATGCAAAATTGTTCAATTTTTATAATTAAGGAACCTTTGCTTCACTGTTAGCTAGTTGTTAGAAAATCTCTCTGTCCATCTATCTGCTTGCTTACAGGAACTCACGATTTGCAGATTTTAGACTTTTACTGTTTTATTTATCTATTTGGATCGAACTGCTATGTATTTCGGTGAAGATTTGTTTTAATGTCTCTCCTCTCGTGGCTGACCGTAGACTGAAGACTAACTTTACTTTTGCGCGCACAATCGCCATTTCGGCTCTTCAACAAAGCAACAGAGTTCAGCGTTATTGTCCCTTTGGTCGCTCATACCGCTATAATTCAAATTATTCACTACAATTCAAATTATAACCAAACAATTAATGGCCTAATTAACTATTGCTACAATATATATATATATATATATATATGTATATATATATATATATATATATTTAAAACAATTAATATTTTTATGGCCTGAAATTTATAATTGAATATAAAGTTATCTTGGATACGCCAATTTTTATTTTTATTTTTTCAAGACAACCCCCAGACAGGTTTTAATAAGTCTCAATAAATAATTTTAGAACCTCCTAATACTAAATATTTTTTTCATTAATTTTGAATCACGGAAGCTTTCGAGCCTATCATTTATTCCTAATTGGGATTTTTGTAAATTGTAAATATTTTATAAAGTTATATTTTCTGTTTTTGTAGATGATTATGGCTAAAATATGGGTCTGATTATTAATAAAAAAATTCATATTCGGAGTTCTAAAATTATGTATTGAGACTGATAAAAAAAACTGTCTTTTAATACAAACCTATTTTAACAAATTAGAAATCAGTCATACTAAATTCATAATCTTTAAAGGTAAAAGGTCAATGTCGTGCCAGCAAATGCATTTATACGTTCTTTTCGAGAATTAATTTTTCTTATTTACAGTTTTTTAATTTTCGGGTGATATTATTGTTTAAGATTTATTTAATTTCTAGGACAGTATTAGCAACTTTTTAATTTGGAGGCAGTTTCCGAGGATATTTTTCCCATAAAATTAACTTAGAATGGACACGTTGTGACGTCACAAGCAACGTAAGCATTTCCTTTGATATATATATATATATATATATATATATATATATATATATATATATATGTATATATATATATATATGTGTGTGTGTGTGTGTGTGTGTGTGTGTCTGTGTATTTATTGGCTCCGGGGATTTGTTCCCTATTCCTTACTGATCCGTCGTTGATTTGTGGTAATTAATTTAACTGTTATTTTCTGATTGTTTTTGTGTTCTTTGCCGAGTACGGTAAGACGCTCGATATCGGCTTTTTGAAGATGGCGGCGGCATACAGGCGTTGAAACCAAAACTTCTCTCCGTGCGCGGAGGAGTGGGAGGTTGTTTCTCAGTCGGCTGCAAATTTCAAGCACAGTTCCAAAGGTAATCGGCTTGTTGTAGTTGCAGCTTCTTCTACAGACACAGAGAAGCTTACTGCCGACAAAGTCTCGAGCTCCTCACGGAGAATAACGAAATATCTCAGGATGGCAGGGTGATTTCCAGGCTACGAGGGGGGGAAACTGAGCGTCTGTAACTCTCACACAGTCAAAGATAAAATATAACTCCTACGGCGAGACGGTCTGATTGCGAAGAGAGGAAATTAGAGACTCGAAACTATGAAAGAACGGTTAATTAAAAGAGAAAAAGAAAACAAGGCACCGAATAGAATAATATCTCTGAACTGAAAACCCAATCACAGATTTAATGAAAACATTGATGATTACCTACAAAAATTAAATAGCAAGGTTACATGGGACGACCTGATAAGGTCACATCTGACGACGATCTCCAAACACAATTACCGTCCACTATAAGTATTTTTAGAGGGTATAATGCAAAAATAAAATCGCCGTTAGATGACGTCGACACGATCCCGGTTAACCGACCTCATTCTGACAAAATTATTACCCGTAAACTGATAATCATCCACTTGTTTTAAAGCTAACTTATTTTGCTGTCCCTCTTAATTTCTTTTCCCTCTCAATTATATTTTTTATTTATTTTTAATTTTGATGAAAGGATTGATATAATTGTTAATTATGAAGTGTACCAATTATGCATATCACATCAAA
Organism: Zhengitettix transpicula; assembly: GCA_037074705.1. Classification (NCBI taxonomy): domain Eukaryota; kingdom Metazoa; phylum Arthropoda; class Insecta; order Orthoptera; family Tetrigidae; genus Zhengitettix; species Zhengitettix transpicula. Next base: position 68,915,917 of record CM073594.1, read on the forward strand.
ATATATTGTTCAATTCTATAAAACAAAACTTGACGCTACAAAACCGAAAAATATAATTAAGTGAAGTTCTTTTTCATTATGTACAATACACAAAAAATAGCAGGATTTTTCTTAATTCTAATTTTTTATTTTATAGCCAAATGATTTTGTTTTATAGAATTGGACACTAAAATTTGGTGTTTTGAGGTTAATTGGTACTCTTCATAATTAACAATTATATTAAAATAAAAAAAACATTATAATATATAACATGAAAAAATAACCTCTGATTGAAAATTGATAAGAAAAATATCTAAATACAGACAAAAAAATTGATAATATAAATACCACTCAACGTTTCTGGAAGCCTTGTTCCTTAGTTGTGCAGTTGTGTGTCTCTATGCTCTTGCGTTTTTTCTGCACCTGAAGAAAGGAACAAGGTTTCCAGAAACGTTGTGTTTTGTCTGTATTTGGCTATCAACCTTACTATTAATTATAATATATAAGAAACGAGACAATTCATGCCCCGTCAGGTGTTAATTTCAATTAAATCGTAATATAAAAATTCTAAATAATCAAAATCTTACAAACACGATAATTTATTAAAAACAATTTTGTAAAAAAATATTTATAGAGCTTTTCTTACAACTGTTTCAGAAGTTCAGAAAAAATCGTTTCCAATGCTCCAACTGCTTTATATATATATATATATATATATATATATATATATATATATATATATATATATATATTGTATCAATAATTAATTAGGCCATTAAATTGATTAGGTATAATTTGAATTGTAGCGAATAAATTGAATTGTAGCGGTATGAGCTATCAAAGGCAACAATGGCGGTGAGTTCCTTTCCTTTGTTGAAATACGAAATGGAGAATGCGCGCGCGGGGAAAATTCAGTCAGTACGGAGCCTGGGTCGAGAGAGGATGAAAAAAGTAAAATGTCTTCGCCGAAATACGTGGCAGTTCGGCCCATAAAGAGAAATAAAAACAGTAAGGTTCTGCACTGAGCCTGGGTCGAGCAAGGAGAAACAAAAAGCCTAAAATCTGCGACGAGAAGAAAGTAGTTAAAGTCTGGACTCTGCATATGATAAGTAAAGTCTGCAAACATTAACTACAAATCACGAGCTCCTGTATGGAAGCAGGAGTTTGCTTCACAAATTGAACAATCTTCGCATTAAGGGATCCGACAAAGACTAGCTGACCATAAAGGGGAGACAACAACCGAGGTTTCTGATAGCTGAGGACGTGCACTTCGACCCCGTGTGTGTAAAATCTGCGAGGAAATTAGAATCAGTGTAAAAATTTGCATTTTTAGTGTAATGTTGAAGCTACAAAAGAAAGAGCTGGTACCAGACGGACAATACGTGAGTAACAAATCCTATATAAACTTGTAAACGATAATTACAAAGGTAATAGTCAGATTTCGTTCAGTTTCTTTACATTTAGCCTTCTTTCATTACATTTATCGTTATATTATTTTAGGTGAATTTTTATGTTTGAATTGTTAACCAGTTTATAAATCACTTTTCTGTTAATTATCAAACCCAGTTGTGACCCTGAGAGAAGAGATCTTAATTTTATTGTATTTATTTTAATTTCGGAAGCCACCATAACAAATTATTTGTTAATTTTTGATCATCTTTTCTTTTAATTATCCTTTCGTTTGATAATTTATTAATCCTTATGATCATTACAATATATATATATATATATATATATATATATATATATATATATATATATACTTGACGCTGAAGTTGGTATTTTTGAAAATAAAATTCACAATTTATATTTAAAAAATGGTCACCCGAGTTGTGCGACGTTTGTTGTGAAGAAACGCCCTGATTTGCCAGTGTGCGTGTGTGTGTGTGTGTTGTTTTTTCAAGGGGCGTAGTGTTAAGTGACGTTCCCCTTAATGCGACCACGACAAGAGGAGTGACACGTGATGTGATGTGACGCGACGTGTTCGCCGCCCCCGAGGTTAATGCACGATGGGTGGACGTCATTACTTTGCTTTAAAAACCGGGGGGAGGGGGGGAGGTTGGGGTTGACGCATCACTAAAAAGGTCAGCACAGCGTGCACCGGTCTTTTACTATCTACTCCTAAAAAATTGTGGTATTCACATTCTACTACGTCAGCGGTGGCCTATGTTCAAAAACTCATTAATCAAATATAGTGAAATTATTTGAATCCTTAGTAAAATAAAAGAGGCAAGTGGAGAGGTGACACGGACAAACCTTGCAATCAGTCTATTTTTTTTTCTCGTCCGTTGTTCGCCCAAATCCCGTGGCCATGTTGGGTCATAAAACTCGACGTCGAAGCGTCCATTTTACGTCTCAGATAAGAGTTTCATCCCAAAAGAAGGGGACGGGAATAGCGACATATCAAAAGGAGTTTGACATCAACCAACCACGACCTCTCGTACAATTAGTTATAAAGGTAAAAGTTAAAGGGGTCACAGAGCGTCGAGTTTGAAGAACTGTAGAATATCAGTAATCAAATTTTAATTATTCACTATTGGACTATTTGACGAGGCAATGTAGCATTGCAATATAACCAACATAACTTCTTTACAGATATCATGTTGTTATATCTCTAACGCATCAAATGTTTTCCGATATTTGGATCATTTCTCACGTTTTGTTTTAATGAAAATTGAAATATTGTTAAATGACATACATTTATAATTAAGTTAGTTATCCATTACGGATGTAGATCAAGCATTACGAAAATGTACTTTAACGACTTTGTTTTACAGTGTTGCAGTTGCTAATCTCTCTGACGCTTTGCAGTAAGTATATTTGAGTTTCACAATTTGCCTTCCAATTATATTTTTGTCCCCAAACGATTAATTACTTCACACTCCAAGAAACGACAAACAGATGTCAATCACTTATGCACGGTTCTATGCTTACAATATCTTCAATTAAACGAACAGTAATAAGAATATTACAACAACCATAAAATACTTTTTATCATTGTATCGTTTTCGGTTTCACCTATTCTTTTCTTCTTCCCTTAATTTTTAGTTTTATTAATTTCTTGTCCGTCCTGTTTTCTCTTCCTGTCTATTAATTTTGTTTTAATTTCCGTTTTCTTTCTTTTTTTCATTTTCCTTTTGGTTATATTAGGTTTTAAAATTCAATATTTTCATTCTTTCCATTTTTTCTTATTCTTTTTCCTTTTCCCCACCGTTTTCTCTTTCATTTCTTAGTTTATTTATATTTACCTCTATTTTTCCTTTCCATATGATTTGTTTTCAGTTTTTCTCTGTCCCTTTCTTCTTACTTTCCATCATTTAGATTTTTTCAATTTTTCCTGTTTTAATTTCTGTTAATTAATGGAGTTAATTTTATTTTCAGTTTCCTTATCATTTCTTTTTCCTTCTGTACATGTATTTTCTTTTTTCCGTTTCCCTTTTTCCTTTCATTTAATTTTCATTCTATTTTCGGTTTTTTACTTCTTCTTTTATGCTGTTCATTGTCATTCTGACAATCATTTATTCTTCTATTTTTTCCTTTTATTTTATGTCACTTTGATTCCTTTTTTATGTTGCTTTCTTTTCGTTTATCTTTCATTTCTTCTTTTTTTATTCTTATATTTAATTTACTTTTCATAAACATTTTATTATTAAATTTTCATATTTTTGTCTGTCTTTTTTATTTTGAAAATGCTACTTAATGTTTAATTGCATTGACTTTAATTATTACGTTACACATACCATTAATATTGTTGTTCACGCATCTTTCCGTTGTCACATTCACTCATGTACCTGTCATGTATAGAAAACGATATATATTGTAATACTAATTAGAGGCAATTAGACATTTAATAATTGGAAATTTTCATCGAATATAGAGTGGCAGGCAAGACTTAAGAATGGTGTAGTACACAGAATTTCATCGAGTAAAGTTTGGACATATAATTCGATCAAGAAAAGTTCGCAGGAAAGTTTCTCAATAAGTAAATCCACAGTCAGAAATTCAACAAGTAAAGGCTGTTATAAATTTAATCGAGAAGGAGTCGATAACATTCTGATTGACCATTAATCAGAACGAGAAATACAATATTTGCTGGAGAGAGAGAGACTTAATGCAGAGGACCACAGGTGATGTACGGAGTAATCGTTCCAGTTGATAGATACAAAAGTTTTGGACAGTGATTTTGAAACTAAATTAAATTTGTGAAATTATGGCCTGTTGTATGTGAATAGTGCATCAGACCCCAAACGATTGCCTGGTACCGGTAAAGAAATGTAAGTAGAGAGAGAGAAATTTTATAAAAGTTTTGTAAACGTTAAATAAGGATCAAATCGTCAGATTTCGGATTCACGTTCATTTAGAAGTTTAACTCTAATGTTGTAAAATTTGATTGTTAATTTTAATTTTAAAAAAAGGTTTGTTCCTTATTTAAAAGGCCGAAATAAACGACCCTGAGATGAGAATAGATAAAATTTGTAAAATAGTAAGAACACGAATTCTTCATCAAGAAATTTTGTTATTTTACTTTGAATAAATTAATTTTTTTCTAGGGTTTAATTTTGGTAAATTATTTAACATCGTTTCATTTTAAATTTTAATGAAATAAAGTCATTCATAATTGTCATAATTAATTAATTATAGTTTGTTTACTACATTTTGGCGTCATTAACGTGTGGCCAACCATTTAATTCTTTTAATTATTTGTTAATTATTACATATTGACGCCTCAACGTAAGCCGAATTCATTTAATCCTATTTTTTATTACACATATGTTTCACCAACGTGAGGCAATTCATCTATTTAATTATTTATTAATTATTACAATATATATATTGTAATACTAATTAAGGAAGCCGTTAATTGTTTAAATAATTGGATTGTTTAGCGGTACAAATTCTTAAAGACGACAATGATGGCAGGCTCTTGGTCGGCGGTCTTTAATGCGAGCTGCTAGGACTGGCTGAATTCAGTCTGGCGGATATTATGGTCGAGAGAGGGAGCAAAATTTAAGGGTACAAACAGCGTGGCCCAAGCTTAAAAATTCAACTGAGAGACTTATATGTTTTAAAAATCCAAGTAAAAAGGTCTGGACGGAGAGACACGTTATAAAAACAGCAAAGCTGAAACAAATACATACGAGTACCGAAATAACATTTTTCCGCATAAAGACATTGTGAAACAATACGTCCCACTGTTGACCGGAGATTCTGCTGATCGAGTTCCCGGATGAATAATACAAGATCTACAACCGTGTGTTTTGACCATGATGACTAGAATCAGTGAATTGTGTCCCCAAGCTCCGGAAACTAAGTCTGGTACCAGCAGAACATTTGTAAGTAAAAAACCAAACTAATGAAATTCTGTAAACGGTAATTAAGGGTATTAGTCAGATTTTGTTCCTTTCATTTTTGTTACATTTCGTATTCTGTTCGTCTCAATTCGGTTAAATTGTTAATTATTTAATTTATAATTTTAGATTGTTCTTACTTATCAAACCCAGTTAAAGAGAAGAAGAGTTATTAAATTTTATTGTTTGTGAAATATAAAAGATTGTATTTTACTTTCAACGTCACCAATTATAAATAAAAAAATATTTGTATGTTAATTTTGAAATTATTGAATTATTTGTGCCATCCTAGGGTAAATCATTTGTAAAAAAAACAACTAAATGAACACCTGTTAAATTAATGTTTGGCAAATTAAAAGATTTTTTATGGTAATCATTTTGTTAATTAATTCATTAAATAATTAGCTTCCCTTTTAATCATTACAATATATATATATATATATATATATATATATATATATATATATTGTAATGCCAATTAATTAGGCCATTAATTGTTTGTATTAGAAATTAAATTGTTAGCGGTATTTTGAGCGACAAAAAGCGACAATAGCGCTGAGCTCTGTTGCTTTGAGAAAATGCCGAAGTGGAAATGCGCGCTCAAACTGGAGAGGCACTAGGATAGGGAGTTGGTGCCGAAAGATTGATGTGGACGGATGAAGTTTTGAGTCCGCAGCCAGAAAGGACAGCAAGTGGTCTATCAGAAACATAGTCCAGACGATCTAAAGTATTTAAAAGTAAAGTTAGTTTCGGTCAGCAGCAAGGAGCGGAATAGCAGAGTCTACATTTACGACTAGCCACGAGAGAATAAACATTTAAAACAAATCTTCACTGAGCTACGTTGCAGTTTAAATCCAAATCAGTATAAGACTAATAAATTAGCAACTCGTAAGATTCCTGTAAGGCAAGCAGGCATCAGATAACTGATAATTAGGAGGATCATCCGAGTTCCATTTCGATTCAAATAGTGTAGAATCTGTGAGTCGACATTTATAATCAGTGCAAAATGTTGCAATAGTGTACTTCTGAAGCTACAGAGAATGCTGGTACCAGCTGAACAGTATGTAAGTAACAAAAAACAAAACTATGATAATATTGTAAACGCTAATGAAAGGATACAGTCAGATTTAGTTCGTTCGTTCACTTTCTTCTAGTTTTCTTCCATTGATCGACTTATTGTTTTAATTTTAAGCAAATAATATTTTGAATTGTTAATTAGTCAAATTCTTTTTTTATTTTGTCCTAATAATCAAACCCAGTAAAGACCTTGAGATATTCAAATTTTAATTGTTTTGATTCTTGAAGCCACAATTTGAAAATAAATTATATTTTATTTGTAAATTCTTGTTTGATCATTCATTTAATTAACGCCTATCCTTTTGATTAATATTTCATTTAATTCAAGGCAATTAGTTGATCATTACAATATACATATATATATATATATAGATAGATAGATAGATAGATAGATAGATAGATAGATAGAGCTAGAACGAAAGTACAGCAATAATATTTATCTTCTGGCATCTACTAGATATAGTAAGGTAATCTTTCTGGTTGTGTGTGTAGAGAGAGATAGGATGAGAAATCTGGCAGCTAACAGTTTATCCAGCTGCTATTGTGTAGCCGGTCGTTAATATTTCAATAGGTCTTAAAATGCCTGCCATAATCCAGAACTGGGCACTAAAAGTCCTCTCACGTTCAAGCGACGAATAGAAAAAGTGGGAGCTACGGTGTTGGAGACTATGTGAGCGAATAGTGAAAGAGAATTCATAATCACACACAGACACAGACAATTGACAGTTAACACATACATGGTAAATATGCGTAATAAACGATTTTTCTAGCACGCTCTAAGCCGTTATGATTTTAATAAAAAAAAGTCCCTGCAAGCTTAGAGTATCTCTGATCAGCGTCAGACAGGCTACAACAAAGGGAGAAATGAGACTATCGTCAAGTGTTTTCAAAACTATTTTGAATCTCTTTCAATTTATAAAAAGATTAAATGTATCAGGTTTAATTTTCATTTAAGCGTCAGGAAGACTCCCAATGGGTATTTTATTATTCAATTTACCTGACGACGGAGATGGTGATAATCGCAGGGAAACTCAGAATCGCTTGTAAAATATTTCAATTGTGACTGTAAAAAAAGGGAATTTTACAGCTCAGAATAGTTCAAAGATGTTGGTGAATTAAAACTTGGGTAAAAAAAATCACTCTTGCCCCGCAACAAACACATCACATTTCTTCTTTCAACAGTCTCCCTATTTATATCTGCGAAATGTACGGCGCTTGCCATTAATCACAGTTCTTCCTTCCTTCACAAAGTAATAGCAACACTCGTTTCATCTCGCATGGTAGGGAGTTTATACATAGATTTATGAGGGCGGGGTCTTTGTAAAAACGGTTTAAAGGTCTGGAAAACAAGAGACTATACCAGTATTTAAAGACGGGGTTCGTAAAAATAACCAGCCACTCGGCGTCTTAAAGTACTGCAGGAACTCAGAAGTCATAGTGGTTACTTTTAGAATACAACAAGGAAAATTCTGCGATGAGAAAAAACCTCATATCATCGTTATATCATTTACGTGACGACAGAACCGCTTCATCGTTACGTCACAGCAAAAAAATAAAATTTTTTGGTCTTCATAAAAATTAATATAAGAAACTATGGCAGATACGTTTATATCAGACCACATGAATAACATATATTTAATTAATCATTAATCATAAAAATAAAAAAAATTAGTGTGTAAAATTCCCGCTTTTAAAAAAATTACAAATCGTGTATATACGACGTCTGTTAGAAAAAGAAGTATAAGGTTCCCACAAACCGAGGCTCCTCGTTTTGAGAGGTGTAAGTTCCGAGGTCACAGACCATGGGCATAGTTGTTCGCTGTTCTCATTGGAACAGTCGGCCACCTGCCTCCTAAACTGGTCGAGGCACGGAGAAGGGAATGCTGCGTCCCCACAGAAAACTCCTCTCCCGCTATCGAAAGGGCGTGGGACAAGTACCCAATGCCCGACCTACCCGATGCAGGTTTTTTTAGGGTTTTCCCCTGCATTTCTTTAGGCGAATGCCGGGTGGAATCCGTAAACCATAGCCCGGGGGCCCTACTAACCCTTGGCTACCTTCGTCTACTCTTCCGCATCCCCCCTTTCAAATCCCTTCCTATGCTATTAAAGGGGAGTTGTCCAATGTTGATCACCCTCATGTATCCTGTTGCCCTAAAAAAAAAAAAGATGCCTTTTCCTCTCCGTTTTTGAACTAAGGTTCCCACAAGCCGAGACACTTCGGCCTGTTTTGAGAGGTGTATGTTCCGGGGTCACAGACCTTTGGCACACTGTAAGAGTTGTCCGCTGTTCCCATTGGAATAGTCGGCCAGAGACTCCTAAACTGGTCGAGGCACGGAGAAGGGAATGCTGCGTCCCCACAACAAACTCCTCACCCGCTATCGGAAGGGCGTGGGACAAGTACCCAATGCCCGACCTATCTGATGCAGGTTTTTCGAGGGTTTGTCCTGCATTACTTTTAGGCGAATGCCGGGTAGGATCCTTAAACTATAGCCTGAGGGCCCTAGTTAACCCTTGGCTATCTTCTTCTACCCTTCCGCATCCCACATTTCAAATCCCTTCCTATGCTATTAAAGGGGAGTTGCCACCATGTGGATTACCATGTAGCCTGTTACCTAAATAAAAATAAAATAAGTATCTGTAGCTGAAATCGAAAGCAGCCATTCTACATATTAATCACATTAAAATTAAGCTTACTATATCTGAAGTACACTGGAAACTCGATTCAGTGTTACCAACTTCATGGACAAAAGTCACTAGTTGAGATAATATTAATAATAAGTTAAAAGTAATATCAGCGTTGTATTGCATTTAAATTAGTAGACATTGGTCAACAGTCAGAATAAATGTATTTATAACCATTGAAACCTACGTTCTTAAAATATGCGTTAACAACCATCTGGGTTATGAAACACACGTTACAATGTATTTTAAGGTAATTTACGTAACTTTTAATGTTTGTAAATGAATATGCTCCACGTTATATCAACTTAAATATTCAACGCACTGATTTTTAATTGGCTCGTCCCGTCAACCCCCTCGGCTTCCGTTCCTTCCCGGATTACTAGGAATTAAATATTTTGGAGCAGCCAAAGACGCGTAGGCGTTTCTTTTACCGCCCCCCAACCCTTGTCGTCGCCAGAATCTTTATTTTTATCTTATTCGGAGCCTTGCAAAGACTTCGTTAAGCTTTTACATTAAAGATGTTAGTAGGTGTGCGGGGGGGGGGGAGGGACGAATTAGTGATAAAAGCCGCACAGGTGGCGCACAGAGCCGCCTCCTACTCCTCCACCAGAGTAATTCTTTTCATCTCCTCGTTTCTGGAGACAATTATTTGTCCATTACCAACAACCCCCCCCCCCCCGCGTGTGGAAGGTTTACCCCTAAATCACTATGGCCGTGAGTAAGGAAATGTTACGACGTTTCATCCTCCTTGAAGGACCTTCTCTGGTTTGACAGTTGTTAATAATTTTGTATGTAAATCATACATAAAATTTAGAGTTTTTCAGTGGCAACAGGCAAGTCAGCAGCACAACCTAGCCTCTAGATTTTGTGCATGATTTATATAAAAATTTATTGTAAACTGTGCAACCCTGAAGAGGTATTCAAAGAGGACGAAACTCTGTAAAATTAATTCTTGTTAATAAACGTTATAGTTTTTTTTATTTAATTTATGTGTCTTATATTACAAAAAGGCATATTTTTCATCATTATTACGATTTTTTAATACAATACTCTGTAATTTCCGTCCATAACACGTCCACCATTAACAGAGAAAGCTTCATTTTTACAATAAGAACTCATCATAAAGGACTTAAAATGTTTATTTTTAAAAAAAAATTAATATAACGGGTAATAAAATATTCATTTCCCGGGGGGACGGTTTTGGGCCGAGAGAGAGAAAAGGTTGCGTCGCTGTACTTCGCGGCACGACGGATAACATACTCTCTCTGATATATATATATAGTAATGCCAATCAATTAGGCCATGAATTGTTTGGACATAGAATTAGAATTGTTTGAGAAATCCATTATAGCCGTTTGATCAAACAGTTCAACAATGAGACAACGAGCTCACTTTGATTTGTCGAAAAGTCAAAAATGGCGTATGCGCGCTAAAACTCGAGAGAACTAGGAGTCAGTTGGCGGAAAAAACATCGTGAGGAGCAGAACAAGTAATATAATTTGGGCAGAGAGTAGACATCGTCAATGTATAACGACTTAAAGTTGTAATTTAATACGAAGAAAACATTCATGCCGCAAGTATTGCAGTGTAAATATTGGAAAGTAAGAGCAGTTTAAGTCTACAGCAAGGAGCTAAAGAAAAGTTAGTTCGCTCAGGAAGAATAAACAGTTAAAATAAATCTTCAAGGAGCTACGTTGCAGTTTAAGTCCAAATCAGTAAAAGACTAATAAATCTACGAATCATAGGATTCCTGTAAGGCGAGCAGACATCAGATAGCTGACATTCAGGAGGATCATCCGAGTTCCTGAGAGCCTATCAGTTTTGACATCAATAGTGTAAAATCTGTGAGTCGACATTTTAGAATCAGTGTAAAAGTTTGTCATAGTGTACTTCCGAAACCAAAAAGAATTCTGGTATCAGCTGGACAATATGTAAGTAACAAAACCAAATTTAATGATTAATTTTAAACTTTAATTAAAGGATAAAGTCAGAGTTTGTTCTGTTTTAATTGTCAATCAGAGTTAATTTCTTTACTTTTAATTTATTTCTATCAACATATTGATTAGATAAATTGTGAACTGTTTGTTAATAAGATTTATAAATCATTTTGTTGTCTCCATTATCAAACCCAGTAGAGAGCCTGAGAGAGAGAAAGATCACAAATTTTGTTGTAATTATCTTTATTTCCACTAAATAAATAAATATAATGTTTGTTAATTTTGATTATTATTTCATTTAATTAACGCTTTCCAATTAATTATTACCTAAATGGCGATACACGTGAGGTAAATTCTTCAAATTCTCTAAATATAAATTAAATAAAGCTCAATTTTTAATACATTTTGGTTACCACAACGTGGGGCTCGAATTCTTCAAAAATCCTATTCAATTAAACGGCTAAATTTTTGATTATTACAATATATATATTTAGGGTAACAGACTACATGGGGGTAATCCACATGGTGGCCACTCCCCTTTAATAGCATAGGAAGGATTTGAAAGGGGGATTCGGAAGGGTAGAGGAAGGTAGCCAAGGGTTAACTAGGGCCACCGAGCTATATTTTAATTTGATCCTACCCGTCATTCGCCTAAAAGTGATACGTGACAAACCCTAGAAAGCCTGCATCAGGTAAATCGGGCATTTGGTACTTGTCCCTTTGCCCTTCCGATGTCGGGAGTTGGTTTTTATGTGGGGACGCACCATTACATTCTCCGTGCCTCAACCAGTTTAAGAGGCAGCTGGCCGACTGTTCCTATGGTAACACCGAACATCTCTTACCGTATTCCCAATGTCTGTGACCCCGGAACATACACCTCTCATAACAGGCCGAGGTGCCTCGGCTTGTGGGAACCTTAGTTCAAAATTGGAGAGAGGAAAAGGCATCCCCAAAGGTAGACCCCATCCGTCTCTCCTAGAAGGTTCTGTCTGCGAGAGAATAGCCCTCGCAGACAATTTCCTCATGGACCTCTCTGACAGAGAAGAAGGTGTATACAGGCTATGTATAGGGTAATCCACATAGTGGCAACTCCCCTCTTATAGCATAGGAAAGGGAGTGAAAGGGGGGATGCGGAAAGGTAGAGCACAGTAGCCAAGGGTTAAGTAGGGTCCCAGAGCTCTGGTTTAAGGATCCCACCCGGCAATTCGCCTAATAGTGATGCAGGGAAAACCCTAATAAAAACCTGCATCTGGTAGGTCGGGCATTTGGTACTTGTCCTACGCCCTTCCGATGGCGGTTGACATTTGTGAGCAAAGGCGATTATACTGCGAGAATTACTGTGTGAAAAGCCTTTAAAGAAATTAATCAGAGTAAAATACACCATTCAGTACTCCTGGGGGAAAAAAAAAGGTGTTGATTTACGATCTGCGAAATGCACGAGCTGTTATCCCATTTCTTTACCCTCTGCTGTAATAATGGAAGATATTACGCGATTGTCTTTGTGTTGTTGTTGCTTCTGTGTGCGTGCGTGTGTGGAACTGCGGAACCACATATATTTTTTCCCCTCCCCCTAGAGATTTACGGCCGGAAAAAGTTCGCTCGACCATGGCGGCCCTTCCCTTTTCTTCTCAACCACAGAAGGCTGCTCTTATTGGAACCGGGCGACTCCGAGGACGTGTGTGGGAAAGGGAAAAATAAATTTCAAACCCCACGGCACACACAAAAGTCCAGTAGTTCAAAGCAGAAAAATTTAATGAAGGAATATACATATATATATATCGCCCATACAACGAGGGGTCCACATCACGTCTGGACCATAAGGTGGACGCGGGAAAGGAAATAAATAAACTTTATGTGCACATGTGTCCTACTCACCCCCAAAGTAAGAACATATTGGATATATTCAGTCCTCGGCCACTACAGAATATTTGATTTATTCCATTGTTTTCACTCAAAGGGTCCGTCTATCCTATCCGAGGGATCAAAGGTACTCAAGAATCCAGACATCATTGGACCGTGAGTGATATAATGAGGCTGCTTCTACCCTAGCTCTCCGTCACTATTTAAAACTTTTCTTTACCGTATTCGCTTGGCCCAGGAACCGAGATTCACGTTATACCGCACAAAAGGTCGGGTATACTATTTTCCCACTTGTACATGTTGTCTCCATTAGCGAAAAACCAAGTTTTCCTATTCGAAATTCCTCTGGAATAGTTTCGGAGGTCTAAAAACCACGACACGTTGCATCTCTTTACAGTTTTTCAGGAAGAAAGAATAACAATAATAACTGGGGACTTGAGTCCGAACACTTTGAACGAACATTTTCTACCACTTCGTTCGACCGAATTTCGCACTTAAATACACCATTTTATGTGGAATTTTATGCTCTACAATTTACTTCCAACATCATTTTGAATATAATGCTTCATGCTTTTGCTAATAGCAAAAAAAACTGAAAAAAAGAGCTTTTTTTTGGGCAAGAGGCTACCTGAGGGTAATCCACGTTGGGCAACTCCCCTTTAATAGCATTGGAAGGGATTTGAAAGGGGGGATGCGAAAGAGTAGAGGAAGGTAGCCAAGGGTTAACTAGGGCCCCCGGGTTCCTTTAAGGATCCTACCCGGCATTCGCCTAAAGAAATGCAGGGAAAACCCTAGAATAACCTGCATCAGGTAGGTCGGGCATTGGGTACTTGTCCCACGTCCTTCCGATAGCGGGAGAGGAGTTTTCTGTGGGGACGCAGAATTCCCTTCTCCGTGCCTCGACCAGCTTAGGAGGCAGCTGGCCGACTATTCCAATGGGAATAGCAGACAAATATTACCGTATGCCCAAGGTCTGCGACCCCGGAACATACACCTCTCAGAACAGGCCGAGGTGCCTCGGCTTGTGGGAACCTTATTTCAAAAACGGAGAAGAAAAGGCATCCCCAAAGGTAGCCCCTTCGTATCTCTCCTAAAAGGTTCTGCCGGCGAGATAAAATCCCTCGCAGTGAAAAATTCCGCGGGTTTTAGGCAATTTCTTTTCACTAATGGCCGCACGTATACAAGTTGGGAAAAAATATATTACCCGACCGTTTGCTCGAGGAGGCTTTTTTTTTATGTAGCTACTGGACTATTCGTTTAACATAAAGGAACTTGCTTGGTTTTGTCCTGCCTTTGTTTCCGCTAAATCCGTACGTCAGTGTCTCCGCTCCACATACACACACATTGTATCTTTCCCTCTCCAGACCTTCCTTACCTCACCTTAAATTGCTTGGAAACACGGCCATTGTATTTTTTTTTGGAAAAGCAACAAAAGACAATTCGGGACGGAAGGGAGAATACGATACTCGTACAACGTCCTTTTCTTTCCATTCCTTATTCTCTACAGCGGGGGCCAGGATTGACTATTGTTACCCGTAATTCCTTGCATCATCATCAGCAGCAGCAGAATCTCTGGAGAGAAGGTGGTTAGGCAAGTGGGGGAAGGGGGTCGTGTCCCTAGCAACCCGCAAGCCACACAAGAATAAAGAGAAAAAAACACTGACTGCTAGATGAATATTGGAGCTTCGCCATGCTCTTTATCATTATATATATATATATATATATATATAGTAATGATTAGAAATGATTAATTAAAAGTGATTAATTAACATAAAAAATTATATTTAATCAAAGGTACAATTAATTTGCAGTTTTATTAAACTGATAGTTCGTTCTGAAACAATTTATTTTATTTTAACAGGAAGGATCAAGTAATAATTACTACTTTAAACTTTACGATACCATTTATTATTTAATAGAAATTTATAACATTTTCTCTGAGGTGTAATACATTTAAAGTTTCAATGTTTAGAAATTTGATAACTCTTCCTTCACGATCGTTTACCTGGGCTTCGTAAGTAAAGAACAACTTTTGTATTTACTTTACACAATCATAGAACTTATAATTTAAGAAATTAACAATCAAAACCAAAACGAGACGAACGAAATCTGACGAATACCTTTAACTATCGTTAACAAACATAATTAACTTGTTTTCTACTTACAAAATGTTCGGCTGGTACCAGACTTCGATTCCTGGGCTCGGGCACACAATTTATGTTAATAGGCCATAAAACAGTGACTCTACACTTGATTGTCAAACACGCGGTCGTAGTTATTGAATTTTCCTTCGGGAACTGGATCTGCTGCACCTCCGGATCATCAATCAGACATATTGTCTTTACGTAGAAAATGATGATGATCTCAGTACGAGTAGGAATCTCAATGTGGCGCTAAATATTTGATTACTCTTTGTAGTTTTTTTTACAAAGTATATCGCTGTCCAAACTTTATACTTGGATTCTAAACAAAACTTGTAACTTTCTCAGTTGAATTTATACTCTGGCCACGCTGTTAGTTCGCCGCTCCCAGATTCTGATTTCCTCACGCGACCACAACAAACGACAAACTGCCTTCAGACAGTGCTAGTAGCTCACAACAAAGCTATGCTACCCATTGTCGTCTTTGAAGAATTGGTACCCCTAACAATCCAATTATTAAAATCATTACTGGTCTCTAATTAGTATTACAATATATATAAAACATTTATGAAGAAACACCGCTCATAATATATAGAAAACAATTTTACAACATTAATGCCGTAATTGCATTAACTGAAGTTCCGAATTTGGGAAAACTAGTTGCGACTATGCTCTGTCGGTAATAATAATATTATATTTTTAATTTAGCTACTGGTCTATTCGTTTAACATAAAGGAACTAGCTTGGTTTTGTCCCGCCTTTATATACATATATTAATAAAATTATGTTTACTAACATTATCAAACAAAATAAACAACGTTTCGCCCTCGTTTAGAACCTCTTCAGATAAAATCTACAATTTCAAAATTCAGATATTTTCCCCGTATTTATGTGAGTGAGATGACATTTCCCATCCGTTTCTACTCCAGAAGTTGGAAAATGTTTAATATGATACCAAATAATTGAAACAAAATAACCCAATAATTTAGAATTAAGAACATTTTTTGTAACATAAATGCAGTAATGAAATTTATAACTTAATAGTATTACTATCTGGGTGTCCAGCGTTGTCCGGGTTGACAAAATTAAACTCAGCGACATCCATAAGACCGTATTTGCCTCAAATCACGATTGTTTTTGCCTTAGTTTTATTTATCGCCCCTCCATCCTTGAGCAATGTCAATACTGCATTTTTTCCAGTTTCTGAAAGTTAATCATCATAATTTCTGTTTCTTTTTGTTATTTAAACACGCGATTAGAATCAGAAATACAACGCATTTAGTAGTTGCTGTCTTTCTCTCTTTTTCTCGTAGTCGTAAAATGGAACCTCGAGGAACGGAAAATCTGTAACTGCTTTCTCTAGACGAGCGTTAAGCATCGACTTCAGTCTCTCTTCGTTTCTCGTTTGAATAAATAAGAGGAGAACACGGGAAGAGAAAAACTTGTGAGTAGTTTCAGTCTCCTTCCATTGTTTCCAACTGAATAAAAATGGGCTAGAGAGATGCTAACGTCAGGCTAATATTTATGTAAAGTTGTATTTTTTATTTTACCCCGATTCTCAACTTTTTCCTGAGTTCCCGTGTCCTTTGCCGACGCTTTCCTGTCCTGAACGGAATTTATATTCCGTCGACCTTGCCGACCGGTGGGTTTAATTTTACCGTCAGTCAGTGCTTTGCTTAGAAACAGTGACACATTCCGTTTCCTTCCCAACAGTTCTAAAATGAAGGCTTGTGCGAAACATCAACGAGGCGCAAATAAATAAATAAATATTGCCTGGCCGCCGCACGTCAGAAATTATTTTTCTTAGATCAACCAAGGCCGAGATATTCCAAGTCAAAGCTAAGCAAATCAAATCAAAGCGAGGCGAGGCGAGGCGAAGCGACTGTGTTTACTGCAGACAGAGGGCGACATACAGATGAAGATGGAAAGCATAAATATAAAATAGAACCTTCGCCGCGAATATTTTCTGATATGTGTGTTGTGCGGGAGTCACGTAAACGAAAAAAACATGGGAAATTACTATGGAGAATCCTCCCGAGGCTCCATGGACATAAAATTGTCCCGACTAGATGAAAATATAATTTCCTCAAGGCACAGTAATCGGACCATTACTGTTTCGGTTGCAAGAGGCAATATTCTATTTTCCCAATTGTACATTATTTATTACATTCATAATTATAAATACATTAAAAAAGGAAAAATATTGTCATAAATAATTTCATTAGATAAAAAATTATGAAAATAAACAAAGTTTCGTCTTCAATCTAGGGACTTCATAAGGTGTACACTATATTCGGAGTATCCTATATAATTTACGTACGTTGCAACAAATTCTTCACTTAATATAACCCAAATATTCATGTTGTCTAATTACATTTTGTGTGTAATTTGCAAAAGGAGGTGGTAGTAGGCGGTTGGGGCAGAGGATGGAGGTATAGAGAAACGCCAAACTTAGCTTCCAGCGGAAAGATGCCAAAGGTTCTCTGAGAGAAAAACAGGAAAAACGTCACGGCCCTAGACACGGAATCCGAATAAATGAAATATTTTAAAATTACATTTTACTTAACGTCAAGTTTTTTTCTTAATAGAATATATTAAATAAATTAACGGCCATTTTAACAAAGAATTACTACGCTACAGTGACCGCACTTTGTGTATTTTGTGAATAAGTGCCTCGGAAAATCTTCTAAAGTTTGTGTTTTTTTCAATATGATGTGAAAATAGTTTTTAACATTTAGCATTTTTTTAGGAAATGTACAAACACGTACCGAAAATTTGTCGAAAATAAATAATAAAATTGTCTAGTATTGGTAAAAAAAAACTGCATTATAAATTAAATATAAACAGACGTAAAAATACAATATTTAGTTCTTAAAATATTTAAAATGAAACATTATCTGAATATTTATAAATTAGTAGAGTAATTTATTGCAATTTTTAATCATATATAATTTATTTAATGATCTGATTTAATATTTCATAACTACAATACGTTTATTCCCGACATTTTTAAGCTAAAATATTAAAAATTAATTTTTATCTTCCAGATTAATTCAAAAATAAATATAATTAATTCATTTATGCAGAAAAAGTTAGTGGAGTCTACCTTTGGGAATACCTTCACATCTCTCTGGTTTTTTGAGAGGTGTATGTTCCGGGGTCGTAGACCTTGGGTATACGGTAAGTGTTGTCCGCTATTCCTATTGGAATAGTCGGCCAGCTGCCTCCTAAACTGGTTATGGCACGGAGAGGGGAAAGCTGCGACCCCACATCTAACCCCTCTCCCGCCATCGGAAGGGCGTGGGACAAGTACCAATTGCCCGACCTACCTGATACAGGTTTTTCTAGGGTTTTTCCTGCATCACTTTTAGACTAATTGGATCCCTAAATCATAGCCCGGGGGTCCTAGTTAACCCTTGGGTACCTTCGTCTACACTTCCGCATCCCCCCTTACAAATCCCTTCCTATGCTATTAAAGGGGAGTTACCACCATGTGGATTACCCCCATGTAGCCTGTTACCCTAAAAATAAAGGTAATGATATAAGATTCAATAAATTAACTGACATTTAAACAATTATATTTACAATTTTAAATTAACAAATAGATAGTGAAGTAAACAATTAGCAGAATAAAATGATTGGTATTTTTTGCCCGAGTCAAATAACGTATGTCCAATATCCTGTAGTCTCCAAATAGCTTCCGATTTGGCCAACAACAAAAAATGCTGAGATGTTTTTGGATGAAAGATGGAAGTCTGCCGCGGTAGAAAGAGTCCCCGGGTACAAGAGTGATTTACACTCGCGACGTTTAGACAACCAACAGCTCTGTCTAGGTGATGAAGTTACCGACAACAGCTCGTCGAAACGTCGCACGTGTTAATGACTATTCTACCTGAGAAGTCTTTCTACAAGGTTTCGGATGTTGATACCAGTAAGGTCGAATGATATCTGCAATGCTTCTCAATATGCTTCTAAAAAAATATTTTATCCAATTACGGATCAGCGTAATTCTATCAGATGATAACTTAATCTTTCTGAAAATTTGTTCAATACCAGACTAAATTTAGAAAATTCTTAATGAAGTGCCGTACCCTGCGTTCGAATTCCAAATCACTCAAAGTTTATCAAAATTCTCAACTGTGAACATAATTTTAAAAAAATTATAATTATTCGAATAACAACATTAACAAAAATATATAACCACATATCTGCACGTGTGTTTGACAACGCTCATGTTTCAAACACGTTCTGAATCATTCAACGTATAAAAATCATAAGAATCAAAATCGTCTGTTATACACCTTGAACAATTTCATCCCCACAATTTATATTTTTTGTGACTGCAGTTATAAAAATAATTATAAAATTATGTAACTCGATTTTTTCTAATATTCAGAAAAAATCCCAAACACATAATTCGTATATTTAAGAGTTTATTGTAAATTTTAGGTCCTTATGTTAGCTTTAGGCCTTTACGATCATTTTCATCTCCAATTTGTATATAAAACAAACTGAATAGCATGGTAAATATTTGACATCAATTATACTAAGTCTTCATTATAAACTAACCAGAGATTGGAGGTTAGCTACCTGTGTGGTTGTTCTGCAGTCTTAAAACCCTTGCTGAACTGGTTGAAAACCTCACACGTAGATAACCTTCATTTAATGAAGATTTAGTATAATTAAAGTAAATACTTATCACGTTATTCTATTTCTTTAATATCAATTTTAGACGAAAATTGCATTGAAGGCCGAAAGCTCATAAGAGATGTACACTTGCAGTTATAATTAACATTTTTTAAAGATAGTTGCATTTTGTAGAGGAAAAGGCTACACGAGGGTAATCCACATGGTGGGAACTCCCCTTTAATAGCAAAGGAAAGGATTTGAAAGGAGAGACATGGAAGGGTAGAGGAAGATAGCCATGGGTTAACGTTTAATGATACTACCCGGCATTCGCCTAAAAGTAATGGAGGACAAACCCTAGAAAACCTGCATCAGGTAGGTCGAGGATTGAGTACTTGTCCCACACCATTCCGATGGCGGGAGAAGAGTTTCCTGTGGGGATGCAGCATTCCCTTCTCCGTTCCTCGACCAGTTTAGGAGGCAGCTGACCGACTGTTCCAATGGGAACAGCGAAGAACTCTTACCGTGTGCCCAAGGTCTTTGACCCCGGAACATACACCTCTCAAAACAGGCCGAGGTGCCTCGGCTTGAGGGAACCTTAGTTCAAAAGCGGAGAGAGGAAAAATCATCCCCAAAGGCCCTTCCGCAAGGTACTGCCTACAAGAGTAGATTTATAAAATAGTTACAAATTGTATTTACTGTTGGAAACGGTACGTTTTGACCGAAAGATTCTGACAAAATTAAAGTTATTACGATGTTCTAAGGATTTTTACTTTATATATATATATATTTTAATGTCAATAAATTAAGCCATTAATTGTTTTTAAATAATTCGAATTGTTAGTGAACAGTTTGTATTATAGCGAGAGCGAGCAGAGCGACAATGATTGGCGAGCTCTGTTCCAATTATTGAGAGCGCGGAATGGCGTTTACGCGCGCAAAAGCAGAGTCAGTTGGCAGTCAGCAGCGATGAGCGAAATAGATCAGCCACGAAAGGAGAGACATTG
Source organism: Zhengitettix transpicula (assembly GCA_037074705.1). Classification (NCBI taxonomy): domain Eukaryota; kingdom Metazoa; phylum Arthropoda; class Insecta; order Orthoptera; family Tetrigidae; genus Zhengitettix; species Zhengitettix transpicula. The sequence goes on from CM073594.1 coordinate 68,936,574, forward strand.
CAAAAGTTAGTTTTCAGTCGACAGTCTAAGTCTAAGATCAGACACGAAAGGATAGACATTTAAAAATAAATCTTTACTGAGCTACTTTGCAGTTTCAATCCAAATCGATAAGTAAATCGGTAAAAGACTGTAAAAAAATCTGCAACTCGTAAGATTCCTGTAAGAAAGCAGTCATCAGATAGCTGACCAATTTGGAGAAAATCGTCCGAGTTCCTGGGAGCCTAGAAATTTCATTTAGAAATTTCCTAAGTTTAGAATCCGTGAGAAAAATTTAGAATCTGTGTAAAATTTTGCAATATAGTACACTTTTGAAGCGACAAAAGGTATGCTGGTACCAGCCTAACAATGCGTAAGTAACCAAAACCTTAATATTAATTGTAAAAGCTAACTAAAGGGTAAAGTCAGATTTCGTTCGTTTTTCTTGTAGTTTTTCTTCCATGTATCAGCATATTATTATTTTGAATTAAATTTTAAACTGATTTGATATTAAGACTTTTAAATCATTTTTTGTGTTCATTATAAAACCCAGTAAAGGCCCTGAGAGAACAGATCTCAAATTTTGTTTGTAATTGTCTTTTATTCTTTGAAAGCCACTAAAGGAAAATAAATTATTTTGTTTGTTAATTTTTGATCTTTTTCATTTAAATAACCTCACTTTGTTAATTCATTAAATTAAATTAACGCCCACTTTGTTAATTATTTCATATTGACACCACAACATGGGGCAAATTCTTTAAATTAATTAAAGCATTATTATGGATTATTACAATATATATATAAAATTTTAACCCTTTAATTATAACGGCCAATACGATACAACGCATTCAGAATATAAATAACATTAAAAACCCGTATGGACATCGAAACAGTTATAAAATGTTATTATTAAAAAAATTTCCGTCCTTACCTCAAAGCTTCTCACTGGCTAATTTCATAATATTTTTTTTTAGTTGGGATGAGGGGCTTGAGGACCATCATTTTGTATCAACGCACATAAATATTTCATTACTCCGCACTCACTGATGGGACACTTCCGTCCGAATGTTTTCTAAAAAAAATTTCGTATGGAGTAAGTGAGACGCACCGGCCCTACGAGAAAGCGACCGTGAATATTCTGCTAATTGCCGATTTTTTTACCTACCGAACCCTGGATACAAGGACTTCAATTACCTGGTGTTTGGTTGGTGTTTTTTTTATCTCATCGCTACCATTATTATCTATTTCACCCTCGACTGTTTCTTTTTGATTTTTCTGTTGAATCTGTTTTCTGGGGTCAGTAAAATAGCTGGGAAAAGTTGAAAATGAATCATACTGCAACGGGAGTGGTCTCTAACAGAAAGTGACTTAGAAGAATATATTTGGTTTTAACTTTTCCACTAAACCTCTAGCAACAGTTCTAAGAGACTCCCCGTGATACTAGAGTTATCTCATTGATGCTGTTAGTGAAGAACTTGAGAATAACGGCTGGGATTTTTTAAAAAAAAGCGTGCGACACGGATTCCGTTGGAGCACTGACAAAGGTACCGTTGTTTGTTTTTTTGAAAAGACTTTTCGATCTTGTACCTCGTGGACAAATTATCATGTAAAAATGTCCAGCCATGGGATTGTTAAACCATATTAAGGAGACCTCTTACGGAGACCGACAACAAGTATTTAAAATTAGGGAGACAAATTCAGGTCTGGTGCGACTGTAAAAAAAAATATGCAGTGCCACAAGTTTCCGTAATTAATCCCCAGTTTGACTTATTATTTGTTTTTGACGTCATTAATTTTCAGTACGTGGCCCTTTTACCGACGATTGCGTTATATATATATATATATATATATATATATGTAGTATAATTACAAGTAACGTTACGACATAAATTGGATACAATAAAAGTGATTTTATTGTTTTGTTGATTAAAATTGAAATTTAATTGTAAGAAGAGCAAGACAAAGAGTGCTGTAGGATGAAATAATACTAAATTATAATAAAATAGGGTAGGAAAATATTCGTTTTTAAACATGATTAAAAGTGGTTATAACAACACTCCTGAAAAAGTTTTTTTTAACTGCAACATTTTCAAAAGGAAAGAATAGGGAAGTGTAAGCATTAGTGAAGTGAAATTAATTAAATAAATGCTTGTTTTTAATTTTATTCTGCAAAGGAACTCACTTGTAAGTTGTGATTTGTTATTTTTATGTTTTTATTCACATCAGTTATGTATCCCTTTTCGGTTATTGTCTGTAACTCATTGCAGGAACAAAAAAATTCATCCATCGACGCAATTTTGTCGTTCCATCTTAATCCGTCCATAGAACATGATTTTTCCTCTTTTTTTACTGAGCAAAATCGTTAATAAATTGGCCCAAGAAAATTGAATTATTTAAACCGCTCCGGCCCTGAGACGGAGCGCAGCCGTACAAGAATCTTTACGGTTAAAAAATTATTCTTTCAGATTGAAAAACCACCACTTTCTAACCCCGTTCGCTTCTTAACTCGCCATAAGCCGCCACCACAATATCTGAATTTAATCCGTGAAATAATTCTCTAACTTCACCGTCCTAATATGTCCTTTCGCAAAAGGAAATTTCTTTTCTCTCCGTTGAGGGTTTTCAGTTTCTAAAGTAATCTGCCATTTATTTCCTCGCTAAACCCCCCAAGGATCCTCCGAGAGAGGGGGGCAGGAAGGGGGGGGGGGCGGAAAGAAATTACACGATCGTCCTGTTCTTACCCCCTCGTTCTTCTGCTACCCTACTGACACCGCAGCCACACAGTGTTGCACGATTTCAACCTCGCGGGACCTAAAACGGCGCTAGGGACTCAGTTCCTTAGCATTTGTATTTAATATTTTAGCTACTATTCCACAGATATATGTACAAAGTAAGAATAACATATCACGATCATAAGTATAATAGTTATATTAATCTGACTTGATCTTTTATCTAATAAACAATACTGCCTGACATTCAGTCTTGCTATAATCTCGTTGTGCCTCGGGCCTCTTTTTTTTAAAAATATTTCTGAACTTAATAACATGTTAATTGTGTTTAGTCCTAGTTTCTTATATAAATTTGGAAAATACCTGAAGAAGTTACGAACATTTATGGAAACGTCGTTACGCTATAAATAAATTATAAAGTCTCTGTATAAGGTCAATAATTTATTTATTAAAATATTATATATTTATTATTTTCGGATTAATAATAACCCTCTACTTAGGTAAAAAGTGCAACAACTCCGGAATAAGTGTATATTAAAAGTACCAAACTCGGGAAATACATATATATATATATATATATATATATATTGTAATAATTAAAATGTGGTCTTAATTAAAAGAATTAAGTAACAAAATTATTAAGAATTAAAAATTTATTCATTACAAGTACAAATTGTAATTCCTACTTTATACGCCGAACTTCATCAAGTTAACAAACAAATATTTTATTTCAATTTTGCAATTCGTGGCATAAATACAGCTTTATATTTTACAGTCAAATACGTCGAAATTCTCTTTATCTCAGGGTAATTACTGGGTTTGATAGTAAGAACAATCCAATTTAATAAACTAACATTAACAATTCAAACTCATTGATGCTAACTTAATACAATATGAAAATAAACGAAATGAAAGAAACTAAATGAAAAGAAAATCTGACTTCTACCTTTAGTCCTCGTTTACAGATTTTAAATAATTATTTCGTACTAACGAATGTCTTTCTGGTACCAAATCTGACTGGAGCTTGAGGACAACACTCACTAAAAAGGCCATTATTCACTGATTCTACACATTAAAGTTTTAATACACACGGTCGATGTTCTCGTTCTCTGCCACCTGGAACTTAGGATCAGCCGCCCCTCAGTCAGCCTTCGGACATAGGTCCCCTTGATGCCTCTATGCGAAATTTAGTTCAGTCTGTGTGAAGCAAAATCTTTTGCTTCCAACTTTACGATTATTATTTGAGTCTCTCCGTCAAAACTGTTTACTCGCGTATTATGTAAACTAATAGATCTCGCAGTTGGACTTCTTGGACCGCTGTTCGTACTTTTAGATCAGCATCCTCATTCTCCAGTAACGTTCGCCGAACTGGCCTTCCGTACGAGCGCGCGGGTTTTCAACTATTATCACCGACAAATAGCCGTGATCGTTGCTTTCAAAACTCGTGACGCTAGCAATCCAATTATATTAAAACAATTAATGGCCTCTAATTAGTACAACATTATATATATATATATATATATATATATATATATATATATATATTGTAATGCCTGTTAAGTGAGGCATTGTTTGTGATGGATAGTCTGGACTGTTGGAGGGGCATTTTGTAACGTATTTATTTAGGTTATTGGAAGTGCTCTAAATTTGGGGCATAATGTAATGCCTGTTAAGTGAGGCATTGTTTGTGATGGATAGTCTGAGCTGTTGGAGGGGCAGTTTTGTAACGTGTTTATTTTGGACTGAGTATGTCTTCGTCTTGGACACTCTGGGTGTGTGGTCTGGGAGAAACCGTGCACGTGCGTGTGGGGGTGGAAAAAGACAAGTCCAAAGTAATTGAGGGTCCTGTCTCGATTGTCGGCTTGACATGACGGAGTAGTTAGCCATTTACTGACTACGGAACTGCACCTGCATAATATAAATCTCGGGATAATGGAAGAATCTGTCAACTGGCATTTGCGACGAAGTTTTCGAACAATGGACAAAGGAAAAGGCTGGGAGAATATAAGGGAAAGATAAGCTTTTGAGAGTTAGTCGTACTGCGATCACCGAGACTGGAGGATATGATAGTGAGTCGTACTGCGATCACCGAGACTGGAGGATATGATGGAGTCGTACTGCAATCACCGAGACTGGAGGATATGAGAGAGTCGTACTGCAATCACCGAGACTGGAGGATGAGATTAAGAGAGACATCGTTTAAGAGAGGAGAATGTGTTATACGTTGCAGTCTACGAGAGAAATAGCCAAATATTCATCGATAAACATTTTGTATGCTGAAGTATAATCTATTCTATTCTCAAATTAGACCACTGTCTTCGATTGTAGGAGACCAGGACAATGCATCCGGCGTCAAATAATCTTCAGAACGAGCAAATAAAATTTCCTTAACGAATGGAGAACCAACTTTTGTCAAACCAACAGTGTTTATTAGAATCAGTGTTTAAAACGGCCAGTATATAAAGTGTGTGTGTACAAACGAGCCAAATTTTCCTGAGTAATCGTAAGTTAAAATTTCATGGTATTCATAGATGGAAACTGAATTAAAAGATAAAATCAGATATCGTTCTTTTCTTTTGTGTTGATAAAATAAACTCTTTAAATTTAAAATCAATCTTGTAGAATAAGTTAATCGATAATTAATTTCGTCTATGTCTAGACGAATAAATATTTCCTTTTAAATTAAATGTAATTTTTTGTTTCTTTGATTATGTTTAAATGTTCTGCCGTTATCAAAACCAGTTAAGACCTTTGAGAGAATGAGATCTTTTTTTATATTTGTTTAATTGTATAAGTGTTCAAAAATTACAATAAAATTGTTTGTTGTTTATAAATATTAATCCTTTTATTAAGACACCCGTTTGTATATTACATTTTGGCTACCACAACGTGAGGCAAATTAATAAGTAATCGTTTGATTATTACAATATATATATATATATATATATATATATATATTGTAACATAATAAGCGGTTATGTTACATTTGCCTTTGGCGGCATCCTTTGTATAGCCGTGGTATTGTTATGCTGACGCTCAGGCTTATTGGCGATGGGGAGTTTTCAGTTCAGTTGCCTAGAGGCTCTCGTGCAGGGCGGATAGCAATAAGCCTCCATGTAAAACTTAGGCCGTATGGAACTGATAACTTAAAAAGGAAACAAGTACAGTTACAAGCAACGGAACATCATCATCACGTCCTCAGATAGTTTTGAATTCAAGTCTCAAAGAATAAATTAATTAAAGAAAACTCTTTAAGTTTTAATAATTTCTTCCAATAAAAAAATTATCTGGCGCCCTATACTGGAGAACTTCGGGAGAGTTGAATGTTTCGGCGGATTGAAAGCAGCATCGACCATATATTATAGCCCAAAACACCTGAGGAAAACTTAGCCGAGGCTGATCTGCTACAATATATATATATATATATATATATATCAATGAGAATGGGGAAAAACAAATACAAAAAATAGACACGTAAAGAATTGAGAAAAAATTTAATACACGAATGAGCGGAAATTTTATAAATATGTAAGTGGAAAAGTCCGTAAAAGTCAGTTACAAAAACGTGAAAAAGTATAATATATAATTAACACTGAATTATATTATTAAAATGTCTTTTTAAAAGTTTTTTGACCTGAAAAAGATAGTCTGGACCGACCCCCCGAGGATTTCAATACACTATTTTCATGCTTTCATTTAGAAATTTATTTTTAACAATCACTTTCACCGTATTTTTTGTGGTTTATCATAACAGTGATGTCACCAACCCCTGCAATTGTTTTCCAGGAAAAATATACTCGACTTGTTTACACACACACACTGATGATACGATAAGAAGGGGCTTGAAACGACGTGGAGACATCTGGCGAGCTAAATCACCAGGAGTGGGGGGGGGGAACTGGGTTGACTTTGAGGAGATAATGGTAAAAACACCAATTTAAAAATAATAAATCCAGGTTTTATAGCGTACGAAACACAAAACGAACACAAATATTTTCTCAAACACGGGAAAACCCCCACTCCCTACCATCTATGTCGATAACGATAATTAATCACGCATGACACAGCAACACACAATGTAACATTTATACTGCAGCATAATTCCCCCCCCCCCCCCGGAAGCGATATAAAACTCTCTCACTGGTTTTCTTTATTAATTTACACGGGACGCACTGATACAATTGTATTTACGCGAAACGAACGGTCCAGTTGTTATTATTATCGCCATTATTATTATAATAATAAATGAATCTGTGTTATTTCCCCCAATCTGTTGTCTCTGGAATTAGAGATATATATATTTTTAAAATTTTGTATCAATTCCCGGTTGAGTCACAACAATAAATGGATTTTCCAACCACCCCCTCTAGACTCCACGAACCCCCGCAAACAGCGACTGTGTCTGACGTGTTTGTGTTTGGTCCGTCACAACTGTGGGACAAATACATTTTTTAGTATTTATAATACCATTTTTTTTATATTCATATGGAAGCTAATTCCACGCGGAAATACAATAGACACATACATGCAGACACACACAGACAGAAACAAGTGTTATCAATCCGTAAATTACGTCACTGAAAAAACAAAAGACATACACACTCAAAGCGCGCGAAATAAAAACAACACGGAGATAAATAGAGAAATATTCTCTCCAGTACTCTGATTCTTCCTCCGTCAACGCCACCCCAGTAATGTATTAACATGTAATTTAAATATTATTTTAAAAAGATACATGAAAAAAAGTCTGCTATTCACTTGAATAACACAAGAAATTAATTATCCCCGTATAACAAGAAAAAACAAATTAATAATAAAATAGATAGACAAATACAGACCAAATAAGTCACAATATAAATACCACACATCGTTCCTGGGATTATCACTTATTTAGTCTGTATTTTACTATTTTTACTATTTTTAATTTTCAATCGGACGTAATTATTTTCGTTTCAACATTAGACGCCTAGCCTTTTCATTTTGCATCTTCTATTTCTTTTAACATTCATATGATGTCTTTTCTCAATTATGTTTGGCTCACTTTCGGCTTTAATATTTATTCTGGTTTTAAAAAAAATATTTTTTGCGAGGATCCAGTGTGATTTTTCACCTAGTTATAGAAAATGAGGATTTAACAACATTTACACAATAAATTTAACAGTATTTCTTTCTCTAATTCTAAACTTTCATATAAATACAATAATAAAATTAAATTTTTTTACAGTTATGTACCATAAGCTTGGAAATCGAAGAGATACATTCACACATTCATTCCGTAACGAAGCAACATGTTTTTCATGACAATGTTATAACTAGAATGTTGCCCGGCAACATCTATGACGAATTTTTCTTTCGCCAATCCTCTCGTTTAATCAGATATATATTTTTCAGACATAAAATTAAGAAGTTTAATTTCCTGTTTAACAAAACTTTTCCCAATTACTCAACACACAACAATTACGAAGACAATTTGTTCAAAAATTTCAGGACTTTTTGACGTATTATCACTTAGAATCAAATTTAGTTTACCCACCACATCCATCAACAACTCTCAATCCTTTGTTCTCATTAAACACATCGAAACGAAAATATCTTTATTCCCAACACAATTAAGCTTTTGAGTTTTGTCAGCTGACGAGTGCAGTTGTGTCACCCCGGGCTCTTCTTATCACCTGAAGAAAGGGACAAGGATCCCAGAAACGTTGTGTGGTATTTATATTATCACGTATTTCGCTATCATTCTTATTATTAATTTTCAATCAGACGTAATTTATTTCATTTCAAAAACCAATTAATTTGGAACAATGTAATTTAAAGGTGAATAGTCGTTTCGATGAACTGTTTCTGATCTTTGTCAATACTAGAGCCAGACTGAAGTGACACAGCCACAGATACATTGCATTACAAAGAAAATTAATACAATATATAAATTAACAAAGATTAATAATTATATAATAACCATAAATGCTGTTTAAATGAGAAGCGTCTTGTTTTACATTTAAAGAAAATTTGTTGGACTAGATATGGAGCATTTCTGAGATTAGCTTTTTATTAAAATTATTTTCCTTATCTATAATAACACTACTATCAAAATTGAAAGAAAGATTAAGTTCAAAACATTGTTTAAAAAGTGTAAATCGTGCATTAGCTTTATGTTCCCTAATTGTACTTAACAAAGATCGTTTAGTCTGGCCAATATAGCAAAATGAACAATTATTGTAACTAATTTTGTAAACAAACTTATGGAAATCCATAGTATTAAGACCATTCCTTCTGACAAATTGGATGAATTAATAAAATTTGTTTATATCGGTCATACCAAAATATTTTTGTTAGCTAGAATTAAGAAACATAAAACCAAAGCAAAATTTTCTTATCTCAGTCAAGAAATTTAATTGTTTAAAACTCGCAAGCATGGCGTCCAATGGGGCTCCGTAGAAGCTCTGGTACAGGGGTACCAACCCCACCAAATAAAAAGGATTTCAATATTTATGTGTTGTGGAAATTTTTAAATTATTCATGGCGGTGATATTAAATTTTTTTGGTTCGTACGTTAATCGCACAGGGTTATTATGTCTGTCACGTGGTGGTGAAGACTCATAGAGGGATTTTTTAACCCCACTTTGTCAGCGGTTTTCCGTGTGCGTGGGTGGTGTTGAAGGAAGCCCTGGAGCGATCCAGGACCTGCTTTAGTCTGCGTATTCTCTCTGCCCGTGTACGCGCGCGCGCTGAGTTTTCTCGTTAAGTAGATAAGAGATAATTAAAGGTCTCAATCGCTACCTCACTTCTATTACGTGCGCCTTCGTTCTCTCTCTGCTACTTATAATATAAACCAGAGATAACGCACTACCAGTTATCATTGATTTCATGAACAAGTAGGGGCGTGAAATCAAAGTACTAGAATTTAGGCGGCGTTATTCAGATTATATATTAATAAACTGAGGTAAATCCTTTAATCCTCGTCCGGGATTACTCTCATGGTGAAATTAAACTCATTAAACGACGGTTAATACTGGGAGACTACGTCAATAAATCGCCAGGGATAGGATCATTACACACGACCCCAGGGGCTTACCTTGGCTCTCCCATCCGCATCCCCGCTTTCAACCCATTAAATGGCGGTGGAAGGTCCACATATATCAGAAAATTTGATATACTTGGAGAAAAACACCCAACTGCTACGTCACAGCCTACTACACGCCTGGCGACGGTTAGAGCTGTAAACGTGTGGCTTTGAATTACTTAACCTCCCTCTCAGTCGATAGAAGGAAAGATATTGGCAACAGAAGCAGTCATCGGGACCAAGCATCCGAACTACCTAATGCAGGGATTTCTATGGTTTGTCCTGCATCTCTTTTAGGCCGAATTTCCGGGTAGGATCCTTAAAAATGCAGCCCGGGAGTCCTAGTTAACTTCTTTCTCTACCCTTCCGCATCCCTTCACATATCCGTTTACTAAAAAAAATGCTGTCCGCTGTTCATATTGGAATTTTCGGGCAAGTTGTCTCCTCAACTAGCCGGAGTATGGAGAAGGGATTGTTGTGCGTCCCCTCACTTCAGTCATCACGAAAGGACCGTGGAACAAGCGCTTGAAACCATAAGTCCAAACTCATGTCTAGAGTTTATTCCCGGCATCACATTTAGGGGAGGATCCTTAAAATTACAGCCAGGAGGGGAGACCGTAGCTAACCCTTGGCTGCTTCACATCTTCCGCATTTATTTGCCATCCTATGATATTAAAGGCAAGAGAGAGGCCACCAAGTGTATGAGGTCTTTAGGTAGCCGATTACTGGAAGGAAAAAAAAAGACCGTGTAACTAAACACCATCCTCACAATTTTCCTCTGCTCCGAAAAGTAAATGTTCGAGGATATTTCAAAAAAATATAGAATACTATTGAATACATTATAACTATAACCTGAAAAAAACTAGTGAGGTATAGGTTTTGGAGCAACGACTCTTAAAAGTGAGAGCGTTATAATTTATATAAAAAGATGATATACAGATGGGAGATGAAAAATTAGAGACAAGTAAAACAGTCGACAAGATAATAATTTTTTTTAAAAAAAATAAGGAAGCAGAATACGAGCAGTAAATCTTTATAAGTGAGAAAGTGAGCATTTTAAACGTGCTAGAGTACAAAACAAATATTTTTTAAAATAAGAAACTTACAGGTTATAGGACCAGTGCTTCTTACGGTGACATATGAAGGAATTTTGGAGGCGTTTTTTTTTTAAAAAAAGCAGAATTTGAGCAGAAACTCTATACAAGTTTGAAAGTGAGAAACTTAAAATTGCAGAAGAAAACAAAAATATTCTTTTAGAATACAGGTTATAGGACCAGTGCCCCTGACGGCGAGATATGGAGGTATTTTTTTTGGGGTGACAGGTAATTTTAGAGAGAGCTGGTTATTGTTGAGCAATTGAAAGAGATTCAAAGCTCCAATTATTTTCTTTTATGCAACAGTTGATATTTAATTTCTGATTTGAAATTAAATATTGTAACACAAGAAGAAATATATATTTATACTGTTAAATATTGTGATTTTGAAAATATTTTATGACGCCAGATGTTCTTATCCCTTTAATAACAGCTTTATTGAATATAAAAACTGTACTGAAACGACACCGTTAAAAGAGTTAAATTATTTTAAAAAGTCCTATGAAAAAATGTAGTTAATTATTTGACTTATTAATATTAATTAAAACCAGATGGAAATTAATAATAATTTTAGACAGGTGGATGAGTAAATCGGCCGTACTATGTTACAAAACGCAACCGTTTCTATCAGTCTGTCTGTACGGTTTGCGTGTGGCTTGTTACACCATTAAAATGACGACTCCATCACGGACCGTAATTAGAGAGAAATATTTTATTTTTCCTCATCGTATATTGGATTAAACGTGAGGACGTCCATATGGTGGATCTGATAGTTCCGGGCTTCCGATCCGAGTGGTTAATCCGTTGTCATCGACCTCCTCACGCGTCATGACGTCACTGTCTGTCTAATCGTCGATGAGGCTTCATTAGTGTGTGTGTGAGCGGATCTTATCAGGAGATAAACTCCACTAGCAGCTGATCGACGCTGTCATTACCGAGGACGCCAGCAGGGCTGCTTGGGTTTTTTTCCTTTAGAGTGTCGGTGCTGGTGGTTGTGTTAGAGATAGTGAAGAGATATTGAGACCGTACTCACCGCCACGACGAGGCATTATCCCCCGGGCGTGGCACACTCTCGTCACTAGACACCGCTCTTGTCCGCGAGGATCGCAGCGGCCGACTGACGGAGCGCCGACCGGAGCCTGCTGGACCAATGCGCGGCGGCGGGGAAGGGGGGGTTACTCCGACGCGCATGCGCACGACTCGGCGCGCGCAGATTGATCGTTCGGCTCCTCCGACGGACGGACAGCACGTCTTCTCATCCTACTCTGGCTGCTACAGCTGCTGCTGATACTCGTAGATGACTAGGACGTGGAGGGCCTCACCAGAGCTGTTAATCCCCGCCGCTAACCAGGAGAAATTAGAATTTCCTCACACGTATCTGCAGCAAATCGACAAGGTGACGCCACGAGACTCGTAAATGAGGCTACGGTCATCCTCATCCACAGTCCGAGTAACCGTACGGGCACTATCGAAATAAAAGGATTCATGACCTTTTACAAAAACTTTCATTCATTTAATTTAGAAAGCTACAATAACCAATGATAGTCATGCAATGAACAGGATAAGCCATCCACGGTCTCCGTCTTGTTCAGAAATATTTGCAAGTGGCTGCTCAAAACTAATCTCCGGCCAAACCCATTTACTTCTTAATTCATAATCCTTGAATGTGAAAAAAATAAGACGGATGGCGCCATTTAAGTTAAGCTAATTGGTTTTAATGTTATATTTAATGTAATATGGCCGTGAATCCGTATAGACATCCACAATAAACCAATTCCTTACTCTTCCTCCACATTTTTTATTCCAACCATACATTTTCTAGGTTATCCGTTCAGTGATTCTGATCCACGAACGAGCAATTATCTGTGGATATATTCCTCCTGTAATCGGCTGTAAACGGCTTTTGTCGCCGCCTCTTCATTACGACTACGCGCAGACAATCACATATTGTTCTGAAGCAAGACTAAAGCACATAAAAGAGGGAAGAGGGGGTTATTTATAAACACAACAGAGGATTCGTACGCCAACGATAACTGATCGATCTGGAGAGAGAAAAAAAGGATTTTTAATAAATACCTTCAAGTAGAAAAAAAAACATTATTGGAGAAAAATATTTGGACGGGTTTCATCCATTTGTACTATGACGCCCTTTTTTTCTATCAAGACAAATTATTAAATTCTTAATTCTGCTTTGAAATACCCTTCCAACTTTCTAGAGGAAACCAAATTAATTAAAACTATTTCATCACGCAAACCTGTATCATATTTAATTAAAATTAAGAATTTAAATAACTTAGAAAATATTACATTAAAACCAATTTCTTAAAGAAACTAAAAATACTCAATTAAAACGAATTTCTAAAAGGACCTAGAAAATTCTTAATTAAAACTAATTCCCTAAACTTGCAGAAATGGATTAATACAAAGTAACTCCTAAAGGAACCTAGAAATATTTAACTACAACTAATTTCTAAAAAGAACCTAGAAGCAATTTTACAACGAATACTTAGAAGAATCTGGTAAATACTTAAATAAAAATAATTCCTAAAATAAAGTAGAATTCCTAATAGGTCCTAGAAAATTCTTAATTCAACCTGATTCCTTAAACATCGTAGAAAATTAATATAGAACTATAATTCATAAAAGAACCCAGAAATATTTTAATTACGACAAATTTCTAAAACAACCTAGATAATGTTTCATTAAAACTAATTCCTAGTACAATCTATTAATTATTTAAATAAAAATAATTCCTAAAAAAAACTAGAAAATAGAAAATTAAAAACAATTCCCAATAGAAACTAGTAAATATTTAATTAAAACTATTTCCAAATTAACCTTCAAATGTATTAATTGAAATTAATTCCTTAAACAGCCTAGAATAAAAGAAATTGTAAATAATTCCTAAACTAACCTAGAAGCTGTTTAATTAAAACGAATCAAGTAAATATTTATTCAAAATTAATTGTTAAAACAAGCAGGAAAAAATTAAATATCACTAATTCCTAAAAGAACTTAGAAAATATTTAATTAAAATTAGTTCCTTAATCAACCTCCAAACTGTAATTAAAACTAATCTATATAATAAAAAAGGATGTATATTTGTATGTATGTATGTATGTATGTATTTACGTTGTTCTTTATATAAATTTTATCGCGTGGACAGAATTCAACAAAAATTGGTATATATATTCTGCCAAAATCGATAACTGGTACTGTTGGGCTGAGAAACCCCTAGAATAAACGTGGAAATAATTATAATTGAAATAAGTTACGAATTAGTGTTAAATTACTGCGCGAGACGATGACGTCATAAGTTTTCAAGACATTGACGCATCCTAAATATAGTTCTGTATTTCGTAATGAAATAAAGCAGAAATATTTTGATTGAATAAAAAGTAAAATTTTTTCCAGTATTACTCCATCGAATAGTAATAAAAAACAATACGAAACACTTTACCATCCTTGCGCAAAGTTAATTTGGAATAGTTAATCATCCCGCTATCTTTGATAAAGCCAATATGGCGCCTTATAATACATTCAAATGTGTGTCGGTCGAGATTTATAAAATTTCATAATATAACGTACTATTGTATCCTGTATAATATTTCAGAAGATAATAAGATTTGTCTAAGGTACGACTGCTGAATTATATGTTTGTAACTATAAAAGTATTGAAAATGACGTACGGAACTCCCGAAAGTTTTTATGGTCGTTATTCAATTAATGCACTATCAGTCAAAGTTATGTACAGAAATAGGAACATTTAAATTGAATTAAAAGTACAATTAATTATACTTTACGCAACGTATTTCTATAAATTTGTATAAATGTAAACCAATTATTTCGTGCAATTTGTGTCGTGAAACAAAAATTTGAGGTTAGGATAGCAATATTTGTTTTCCATTTTTGGGAACGACGTTATAGATGTTCAATTTCTGAGAAATGAAGCTGAGCAAAAATATTTTGATTGAATAATAAGTAGAATTAAATCTACCAATACCACATCGAGTGATAAATATAATTTATTATGAAAGGTTATACAATCCATGGCATTAATTTTCTTTTAAATAACTTGACTTTTGACGTGGAATATTTAACGGGATCAGGGACCAATATGTTTCCCAATTATATCTTGCAATACGCACTGGAAGATACATAGAATTATGATAAAAACAATACTTAAATGTTCAAAATTGATATTTTTTTATTGAAGACAGCGTATTTCGTAATGTTTTGCATTAATTTTATACAATGCTACCAACTGCAGATTGCTAAAACCACCAAATAGTTTAATTTCAGATGGAATAATTATATGTCTACAAATTTAATAATTGTTTTAAATAGTGTATGTATATCTATCTATATATATATATTATATAAAATTGTCTTATACGGGTATGTATGTGTGTATACATGTGGGTATGCATATTGGTATGTTCCGCTTACAAATTTCAACCCCTGTGAGGGGAGCAAGATTAGCGGTTGGGATGGAGATACGTTAAATATAAATAACGCTAAAACAACCGAGATTCGAATAAATTCAGAGACTATGAATGTCGCTGAGTCTAATTGTGACAACCTGGGTAACGCGACTGGTATGGAACATGTTGTGCAGGGGTAGAAATTTCCAGACAATGTAATTGGTTGATTTTTGCGTTCAATAAATACTTTTTGATTATCGCACATTTGTGGGGGTGGTCATCTTCTAACATGTAAAAATGACCAATATATTTGGTCAGTGACTTAAACACCTTCAGCATGGGAGGTGAGCACATTTAGGGATAGAGTTCGAGGAGCGTTACATAAAAATAGCGCAAAAGCAACCGAAATTGGAGTGTATCGGGACATCTCGGGCAACGCCGGGCACCCAGCTAGTTCTTAATAAACCTAAGAAATATCATTCCAAAATTTTATTGAAACAACCTACAAAATAATTTCTGTGTACAAAAATCCGTCCTTTATCTATCTATCTATATAATAAAAAAGGATGTATATTTGTATGTATGTATGTACGTTGTTCTTTATACAAATTTTATCGCGTGGACAGAATGCAACAAAAATTGGTACACATATTCTTCAAAACACGAGAAACGGTACTGTGAGGGTCAGAAACTCCTAGCATACATGTGGAAAGAATTATAATTAAAAACCGTGATCATTAAATATTAAATTACTGCGCGCCAAGAGACACTGACGTCACGCGAGAGAGAGACGTTACTACGCAACGAACAAAGGAAATATTTCCTTTATTAGGAATGAAATAAAGCAGAAATATTTTCTTTAAATAAAAAGTATAATTTTATACAGCAATACTCCATCGAATGGTAATAAAGAAGAATACGAATTACTTTACCATCCTTGCGGAAAATGTAAGTTAATTTTCGCGCTATATTAGTTGTGAGTCTAGCTAACAATTTCATCAATGTAATATTTCGTAATGTATGAAGACTGAGTGACAATTATATCCTGAAATACTCAAGGAATATATTTAAGTATTCAATTAAATACTTTTTCGAGTTTTTATAAATAAGTACACGAGAAACGCCGGGCACCCAGCTAGTTTATGAATGAAAAAGACTTTATATTAAAAACAGTTACGTTTCAAAGATTTGTTAGGTCAGTGCTGAAGATCCAGAAACATTGTTATTATTTTATCTTTCCTGATCATTCACTTATTTTTAATGAACAGCTGATCATTTCATACCTTGTATATATTTATATTGATCTACTGAATTCATTCGGAAAAATAATTTTATAAAACATATAATATAATAATGACATTAAGCTTTTTGAACTACCTATGTTCATTTTTTATGACTCGCAGAGATAATACACATGTAAACTTGGAAATCTACACGAAAGCAAATGTAACAAAACTGAACCTTCTCTCGTTACAATCTAATGGAATCTGAAGTGCATTAGAAGAATAATGAGGAACATGCCAAAGAAATTTTAAACAAGAAGAACAAATGTGATTATTTTTATATATTTAAAAATTGAGATTCAAGCGGCTACAAGGAAAACAAGATAAATAATACTGATAATAAAAGCGAAATTTCCGACAACGTTTCAAAGAAGACCCGCGACGCAGAGAAAGAAAACGGCTTTTTGATGGCAACTAATACGAAACAAGAGCGTTTCTCTCCCTTGATGGATTAGTTTTCACTTCTTCATCTTCCACCCTTTAATATGCTGCTTATGCAGTCAGTCACGTCTCGTACAAAAAAGAAGAACTTGATGAAGAAACGTCGTCGTGCCTTTCTCTCCCTTCTTTTACCTTTGTCTTGGAGATTTCAACGTCAAAGATATTTTCTGCTTTTGTAGGAAACAATAATGTCTGTGACGTGTTGTCTTATCCTGTCTTTCTCTTTCAGGATTATACAAGTCCTTTTTTTACCCCTCAGTGTGGTGAAACACAGTCTCATGGTTTTTACTATGATCACTCATTAAAATTATATCGATTAGTTAATTTAATATCAGTGTCAAAATAAATAAAGCACCCAATGCCCGACCTACCTGATGCAGGTTTTTCTAGGGTTTCCTTAAACCATAGCCCGGGGGCCCTAGTTACCCTTGGCTACCTTTCTCCACCCTTCCGCATCCCCGCTTTCAAATCCCTTACTATGCTATTAAAGGGGAGTTGCCCAACGTGGATTACCCTCATGAAGCCTGTTGCCCTAAAAAAAATCCTTAAACTATATCTAGGCCTGTGAGGGTAATTCTCTCCCAGGCAGAACCTTGTAGGAGAGATACGAAGGGGCTACCTTTGGGAATGCCTTTTCCTCTCCGTTTTTGAACTAAGGCTACCTTCCTCTACAAGCCGAGGCACCTCGACCTGTTCTGAGTGGTGTATGTTCCGGGGTCACAGACCTTTGGCGTACGGTAAGAGTTGTCCGCTATTCCCATTGGAATAGTCAGCTAGCTGCCTCCTAAACTGGTCGAAGCGCGGAGAAGGTAATGCTGCGTCCCCACAGAAAACTCCTCTCCCGCTATTGGAAGGGCGTGGGACAAGTACCCAATGCCCGACCTACCTGATGGAGGTTTTTCTAGGGTTTGTCCTGCGTTACTTTTAGGCGAATGCCGGGTAGGATCCTTAAAATATTGCCCGGGGGCCCTAGTTAACCCTTGGCTACCTTCCTCTACCCTTCCACATCCCCCCTTTCAAATCCCTTCCTATGCTATTAAAGGGGAGTTGCAACCATGTGGATTACCCACACCCCCACACCAAAAAAAAGGGATTGTGAGCTGCACTTTTCGGTGTGGACTCTGGTTTTCAGGATGCTGGGTAAATGTGTTGTTAGATATGACGTCATATATTTCTGTCACTGACTTTACCTATAAAGTTATAATGTTAAGGTACGACGCCTGTTACTGTTGGCTGATGATGTCACACTGAAACGTCACAGAGTTGCGCGGTTTCCACGGGAAGTAATAAAAATGATATTATTATTCACTCAAAAACCCGCAAGGCTTCGACCCTTTAAAAGTGGAAATTTAACCCCCTTCCCCCACCAAAAAAATAGAATTTTCACTTATAGACCACAGTTTTATTGACCTTTCAGCATTTCAATCGAACGTGTCCAATTTTGGATGCCATTTTGGACGATTTATTACTCTGGTTTTTATTATTTATTTTCTTCAGTTCGCATATATTAGTTTAAGTGCTTGAAACTCAAACGCGTGTTTGTTGATCGCGACTATGTGTTCAAAAGATGAAAAATTAACAAGAGAAACGTACAAAATGGACTAAAAATTATTTGGATACCAAAGACAAATTTTCTGCGATCCTTTGTATCTTGTTTTAACTCTACCCAGATGGCGTTGCGTCTATTTTTCGTCTATAAAAACAACTTCAGTTACTAACCCGAGCTAAGGAGAAAGGCTTCAAGCGCTAACAATGGGAATTTAGTTACAATTTTTACTTACGTACATCACAGTTCATGTGGTCGAGACTATATCACGTTGTAATAAATTTATCGCATTCAGATTGATAACAATAATAAGGGTAATTTATATCTTTGGGTTGGACTTATCTTTGTTTTAGTTAATGGCGAGAGTTGTACAATAAATTGATTTATCAAAGGAGACTAAAATAGTGTATTAAATATGCGTACCCTTATTCAAATGAAATGAACCTGGTTATAAAGTTGAAGAATAATTTAAAGTGATTATTCCAACGTGGTTTCGTAACTACCGGTTGCTCCATCCCTCCGTCGTCGTCCCTGCATTTGGAGCCCGAGCTTACCCGACCTGCAACCCCCACGAAAGTGCACACACGACAACGCTAACTCGCCCCTCTGTTTAATTTATTATCGACCACATCACGACTTCTCATGAGAAAATCTTCTCTGACAACGACAGCAAAAGCAAATTAAGTTCCATGGGTGGACTTTTTCAATTTTTATTCTTCAAAGTAAATTAAATATAATTGAGAAAAAAAAATACCTGAAATGAGATCTGAGACGGTGAAGTCATTTCAGTTTATTAACCGCCGTCGTCGTGCGTTTGATTGTCGGATAATCTTAGTGGGGTTGTTCCTGATTCCTTGTCATTACCGTTATTCTTCGCTTCTACTGAAGTCGCAAAAGGAAGGTGGAGCGGGAAAATAATCGTAATAATTATCTGCCTCCGTTTCTAATCTTCCACGTGATATCTGCGGGGACGACCGACGATTAGTTCCCAGTTTTCAATCGAGTGGAATATTGGTTTATGGGGATGGTCGCCACGTATACGAATACAAAGTATCGCTGCGTGGTAAAGGGCGCGTTTATTCAGTCTAGGTAGAGCAGGAGAGCGCGCAGTGGGGGCTGGCAGTATAGTGCCTGCTGTCCTCAGTATGCTGGGCTGCTAAGGGAGGAATTTCCTTTGTCTCCCTGGCTAAAGGCCCTCTCACACTGCGGGACGTGTCTTCATTGCGGGCTACGGGCATATTCAGACCTGCGCGAACTTTCCCACCGCTTTAATGCGTCCCACTGAAGGATCGCATCAAGCACGGAATTTCCCGCGTCCCGCATCATGTCACAAACCGTAAGGCTCTCACACACCTCAAACCAATTTCAAGTCGTTCTTCAGCAGATAATGGTTCACGACAGTTATTTTTTAATTAAACGTTTATAATGGTCGCGTTAACAACTTGATCATTGGCGACCCATAAATAATTTACAAATATTTCTTACTTACAAAAGTATACAGCGTTTCACATTGATTCCAATAATTTATATTTTTTTATAGGGTAACAGGCAACATGAGGGTAATCCACATGGTGGCAACTCCCCTTTAATACGAGGGTGAATCAAATATAAACGAGACTTTTGGACCTGCGCGCGCAATAGTGATGGAAGAACGTTCCGCTGTTATTGGCTGTTAGGTTGGTTTGTCAGGAGTGGGGGAAGCACGTGACTCATCATCATAGACTCGCTCAGTGTCCATCGTTACGATGTCCGAGCAGGAGGTACCTCCCTCTATTGCGCAACGTATTGTTATGAAGTTTTTAGCTGCAGAAGGTGTAAAAGCGGCCGAAATCTTGAGAAGATTGACTGCACAGTTCGGGGAAGAGACGCTGTCGCGAGCTAGAGTGTTTGCTTGGCATAAACAGTTCGTGGAGGGCCGTGGACGTGTTGAAAATGAGAGCCATGACCGCAGACCCCGCACCAGCATTACAGCGGGCAACATCGACAGTGTTCGTCAACTTGTTGAAGGTGATAGGCGTCTAACAACTTCGGATATTGCAATTGAGGTTGGAATAAGTTATGGGAGCACTTACTCTATACTCTCAGAGGAGCTAGGGTATCGCAAGGTGGGTTCCTCGCCTTCTCACAGTTGACCAGAAACTGAATCGTTTTCAAGTGTGTGAGCGTCTTCTTGCACGATTTCGGGAAGAAGGAGACCCATTTCTTTCTCACATTGTCACCTGTGATGAAACGTGGGTGCATCACTACACCCCTGAGTCGAAACAAGCGAGTATGGAGTGGAGGAAGAAAGGAAAAACCGGACCAGTGAAAGCCAAGTCACGATTATCAGCTGGAAAGGTTTTGGCTACCGTTTTTTTTGACCAGCGTGGCCTGCTGCACCTTGATTTTTTGCATGAGCGCAGAACAATTAATGCGGCATACTACAGCCAAATTTTGACTGAGGTCAGACTTGCATATCGCCGCAAAAGACGACACCTTCCAATGCGAAAAGTGATTCTTCTCCATGACAATGCTCGCCCCCATACAGCAGCCCTGACCGTACAAAAATTGGAGCAACTGGGTTGGGAGACACTGGAACACCCTCCATACAGTCCAGACCTGTCTCCCTGCGACTTCCATGTCTTTGGTCCTCTCAAGGAAGCTTTGGGAGGGCAAAAATTCCACAGCGATAATGAGGTTGAAGCATATGTGCGCAATTGGCTACAAACACGACCTGACTCTTTTTATGTGGAAGGAATTAAAAAATTACCTATACGCTGGGAAAAATGTGTTTATAAATCAGGAGATTATGTAGAAAAATAAACTATGATTATTTGTGCGTTTAAAATCAAAATAAATATTTAAAAAAATAAGTCTCGTTTATATTTGATTCACCCGTAGCATAGGAAGGGATGCGGAAGGGTACAGGAAGACAGCCAAGGCTCCCCGGGCTATAGTTTAAGGATCCTACCCGGCATTCGCCTTAAAGTAATGCAGGGAAAACCCTAGAAAAATCTGCAACAGGTAGGTCGGACATTGGACATTGGGTACTTGTCCCACGCCCTTCCGATACCGGGAGAAGATTTTTCTGTGGGGTCGCAGCATTCCCTTCTCTGTACCTGAACCAGTTTAGGAGGCAGCTGGTCGACTATTCCAATGGGAATAGTGGACAACTCTTACCGTATGCCCAAGGTCTGTGACCCCGGAACATACACCTCTCAAAACAGGCCGAGGTGCCTCGGCTTGTTGGAACCTTATTTCAAAAAACCAGAGAGATGTGAAGGCATCCGCAGAGGTAGGCCTTTCCTGTCTCTCCTAGAAGGTTCTGCCTGCGAGAGAACATCCCTCGCAGGTACTGCCTGCGAGCGAATAGCCCTCTCAGACAGCTTCGTCCTCCCAATAATATATATATATATTAGGTAACAGGCTACATGAGGGTAATCCACATGGTGGCAACTCCCCTTTACTAGCATAGGAAGGGATTTGAAAGGGGGGATGCAGAAGGGTAGAGGAAGATAGCTAAGGGTTAACTAGGGTCCCCGGGCTATAGTTTAAGGATCCTACCCGGCATTCGCCTAAAAGTAATGCAGGGAAAACCCTACAAAAATCTGCATCAGGTGGGTCAGACATTGGGTACTTGTCTCACGCCATTCCGATAGCGGGAGAAGATTTTGCTGTGGGGTCGCAGCATTCCGTTCTCCGTACCTCGACCAGTTTAGGAGGCAGCTGGCCGACTATTCTAATGGGAATAGCGAACAACTCTTACCGTATGCCCCTAGGTCTGTGACCCCGGAACATACACCTCTCAAAACAGGCCGAGGTGCCTCCGATTGTGGCAACCTTAGTTCAATAAACCACAGAGATGTGAAGTCATCCTCAAATGTAGCCTCCGCCAGAGCTCGTTCTCCAATAATATAGATAGAATTGAACAGTTTGAAAGAATAATTATACATTTCAAATGTGAGTTTCTTACATTTACATTTTACAATTCGCATTTGTTACTCATTTATCATAATAGTTGGATAATTCATGATATTAATTTGTTGGAAGCTGCGACTGTTGCAGATTCCACTGTACTGTAGTCATAGTCTGTTGTTATTAGGTGGTGGCGTCTGCTTCTGAATATGTATCACTCTCTTGTTTCTTAACTAAATTTATCAGCCGTTTTATTCTACTTTTTGCCGTTTTATCATTTAAGTGTGGGTAAAAAGATTGATGTAGAGGATATTTGGTAATCTCTAATAATGGTTCTTGGGTTCTTTGAGTCCGTAGCATTTAGTATAAGAGTCTTTAACTGTTCAAAGGGGATACGTGAAGCACTGGTTTCTTCTTTATATAATATTTTTAGTGGACCTAATGATTGACTAAGCGCCTTACATTTATGCTCCTGAATGATTTGTTTTGTTTTCTTGGGTGGATTAGTGCTTGTCTTCTGTTCAGGATTACTGACGTCTTTCTTATCGGCTTGGCTTGTCGAGCTCGTAGATACAGTTCATTTTTTGTTTGTTAATTGTTCACGACAGTTGCTGAGTTGCTTTTTAATGTTACTCTTAATAAGTTTGTAATTACTAATAACTTTTCAGGTTAATATTTCATAAATACAAAACCACGAAACCAAAAACTATTCTTGTTTACAAATTAATATATTTTAGGATTTTACCTATTCAGAATTACAATAACATATTGCCCACATCTTAAAGTTTTATTTTTCGTGTTGCGCATTAAAGTAAATCATATTCTTCACATCTCATGGAGAATATGGTTTAGTGTAATACGCAACAATTAAAATCCCAAAATATGTTGGTTAGTAATAAAAAATGTTTTTTGTTTGTATGTGAAATTATAGTAAGTATCATTCCTGTGGCTAGCGCCGAAAGCTCGTGTGTGTGAAAATAAATTCATTGAAGACTTAAGTGGTTTTCATTTATGAGTAAGTCTTAATTAAATTGCAAATTTCATCAAAACAATCAGGTGCTGAAGTAAATGTATAATATTGTAAGTTATCTTCGTAGTTTCCGTAGGTTTTCCCGGTGAACAAGCTGCTGGAATTGATCTCGGGTTTCCAACCGGGTGGCGTTTGCTAAATATTACTGGGTGAAAATTGTCGACGGTGCTGTATAACGAATCGTCGTGCTTAATAAACGCCACCTGGTTGGAAATCCGAGAACAATTCCAGCACCTCTACGTCGTATATCTGACATTATGGTGTTATATTCACCATAAATTGTACTTTTTCTATGAATTTTATTCCTTCCCTAAAAATATATGAATAACTAGCCGAGTTCTCTACATTACACAGGTATTTATTTAAATTAGCCCGACTAATTCGAATTTATTCGACACTAACCTCTTGGTAAGAATTTCATTTAATCAGCATCAGTAGCGACAGTGTTTAGAGCATTTACATTCCCCTCCCTGACCTAACCCCTCGGAATCTAACTCCAAATTAACCATGATTACTGCTGACGTTATTCGGGAATTCTCCTAAAACATACAATAAGTGTGTCTAAAAATCACGACGAATTAAAACAGTAAAAAATACCCGCTAACTTAATAAACTCTAAAACTACTTCCGGCACCTTAAAGGAGTAAAGAAATACAACATTTAACGAAACAGTCATAAGAAATATAGCTGCTAGCCTAAGAAAATAAAAAAATTCCCCGGTTACTTAAGAGTTTCAAAACTACTCCGGGTAACCTTTTATCAACCGTGTCCACCTCCACGAAGAGGAACATAAAATTTCATCAACCACCATGATTAATACGAGATTTAACCTCAGCGACTCCTATAACACCGGAATCGACACTAATATCGCTCCTTTTTTATGTAAACCCCTTCCATCAGCACCCGCACCATCGTAGTGCTTCCCTCCCTTGCCTTCAAGAGTTGAACCTAGACTCTTATAAATTCTATAATTACTCTATCAACGTAAGCGATCCCGGAAACGTTTTATTAGACGCGAATAATAGCCGTATAGGATGGTTTTTAAATTCCACCCCCTCATCCCTCCCCTAGAGGCGGTAAGTGTGTCTTAATACCCAAGTGTTTGTTCCTGGATGATAAGTAACATGTGTATAAAGTTTGGTAGAAATTGGTCTATAAAATTAAGATTGTAAACGGAAATTAGTTTCAGCCCCTTCCGCCTTGGGCCAGGTTGATAAATGTCCGAATTAAACTCAGTGACTTCCATAACCCCAGATTCAATACAAGTCTCTGTAGTTTACTCAGTACTTTATGTAACGGTCTATCAACCAAAAAATTCTCCCCCACCCTCACACGTAACTGACATAGTGAATGTCAGAATTGAATTCATTGACTTCTATAACCATGGATTCGACACCAATCTCGGTTGTTTGGCGTTATTTTTATGTAACGGGCCTGCAACCCCTTCCTTATTGGTGCTTTAAGGGGTTGAAAACATCTGGATAGAAACTATTAATTATATCAAAAGTAATTAATCGACGCTAATATCGGCCGATTAAGCATGTTTTTAAATTTCACCCCTGTTCACCCCTTGAAAGACACAATATTAATATGTTATAGATAAATTTCACTGTCATCGTGGAGCAGATTCCACGAGGAAGGAACTCCGAGAAGTAGACGAAGAGTTAGATGCCACATTTGCTACAGGACGGCATTTCACTTGAGAAAGATGGCAGAGTACGCCATCGAAACGTCGTGGCATAAGCTTATTTTAACCAGGGTGGAAACCAAATAAAAGTTTATCCACAAAAAAAAATTGTTAATCGTACTTAAAATTAGTTTTCATTTCTATTAATTTCTTCTCTATTATTATATAACATTCTAGAATAAAGTAAATTTTCAAATCTCACAGAGTTTAATCAATTACATCATTTTGAGGGTCCGAGAATGGATCCTTGCGGAACGCCCCGAAACTTGTCACTAATCAGGACGCTCTTGGTTGACCAGCTCTTTATTTACCCAAGATATATTATAATATTATCTCAGTATTATAAAAACAAATTCAAAGCTACGTCAAAATCAATTAATTAATTAGTAATAATGTCAGTAATATTTAAAAACGTGGGGGTTTCAAACCACAGTTGGACAATATTCGTCACGGAAATTACTTTTATAAAATTAAAGAGAAAAACTAATTAATTCATAAATGTTGGTTTGTGTTCCTGATTTTCAGACTCACTATGGCGTCCGTTGAATTCACCTCTCGTCCACGTCAGCGTGACGTCACCGGTGCTGCGAGAAGGATTTTACACAATTAATTCCGTTGCCCCGCTGGGGAGTATATTAATTAATGGTTATACTCAAAAGCAACGAGGCGAAATTAATCATTGGTCCGTTAATTAACGAGAGTTCCACCACCGCGCGCGTTGTCGTGCCGTTCTGCGTCGTGTCGAGTGCTTGCGGTTGGTAGTCCTGATTTACAAGCAAGGATCCTCCCACAGATCATTGTGATGGTGGTCTCTCCGTACCAAAGATAACCCGGGGGAGGACGGGAGTAATTTAACCCACAACGGGTGACACGACCCTTTGACATAACTCAATTTAGTCTCACGTTGGGGGTGAAAAAAAATTAAAAATAAATTATTTCTCGCGAGTAATAAAATTGTGTTTGAGTTTTCGATACGATAAAGTAAAAAAATCTGGTTAAACGTCATTGTAACGATTGAAAATTAGAACAATTGTGTGGTGAAACGTTCCAAAAAATGTCCTATTAAACTCGGTCACAAGAGAGTGGTTATTATAACAAAAAAACCTGTTCTTTACATTTAGTAATTAAAACCATTAAATATTCATCCTCCTACAAAATCTCTAGCTATTGTCACGTAGGAATTGGACGTTACTTAATTTTCAGGTAAACAAAGTTTTATGTCGCAAAAAATCATAGCAACAAGGAAAAAATCTTATTTAATTGAATTTATTGTCCGAGGCACATTTTAATTTTTTGTTAAAAAGTTTAGTAATTAACTGCTATATATACTGATAATGGTCTTCATTTGGAAAAATAGTATCAAGACGGTGATATTTTAGCCCTGACTATTATGAGTGAATGAATTTATTATAGTCATTAATGGTCTAAAAAACATTCAAAACAATTTATGAAATAAAAATAAAATGTAATTAATTGATAATTACTGCAATATATTTATATATGCAATGTATTATAATTTAGTCTTCATTGAAAATTATCTGACATTCTTGAAAAAAATTCTTGAAGAAATATTCGTGTTAAAATAAGTGAGAATAAAATATTTAACAAATAAGTTATAAAATTTCTCATAGACAAACCGAAAGTTTCGTAACCTTTTCAGATATTTCATCGTCATTCAGCTCGGGAATGTATATATTTTTAAAACTTAATTTTTGAGGCATCGAAGAAGAATTCTACGCAACGATAAAGATAGAAAAAGGGGTTTCCTCTGACAGACAGTCGGACATGAATCAACGAAACCTCGGTCGTAAAAGTCGTCCTAACTCCTCGTGATGGCGCAGGAATCTGCAGGGCCGTTTTAAAAGTTATCTCTAACGCTTCAATCTTCATGGAAATTGCAAAAGGCGTGGGATTTATTTTGACTTTTAACGCTCACGTCGTTTTAAATCACGACACGACGAGAAAAGAATTTGCTGGCAGCAACTTACTTAGTTTCTGTCATCATCCGTCGGCCAATTTCCGACAATGTATGAAACAACTTGATTGGGAAACCTTTAGAAGCCACAAACAATAAAAAAATTATGAGGATTGCTTGACGTAGTGCCGTATTTATAACAGTAAATCGCCGGAATTGCTTCTGAGAAAAGCATTATGAATAGTTTCAGTTATCTAGTGAAGGCAGTCACAGTGAAAAAATCCTAAATTATCAAGTTTATTTTTAAGTCACTTCGCAGGGTTGAAAATCTTGGGAAAACTGAAATCATGTGATACGGACGTTCACTAGTTTCATTGGCGGTAAATTCACACTAAGCGAATCATTCCATCCTGTTCGCTGTCGTGAGGACCAGTTCAACTACGCTGGACTTCGGGAGCAGAGAATCTCCAGAAAAGTGTACGTGTGCGTCAGTCTGAGAAGTATCACAATCCGACAAAACTGTAAGCTACAAAGTAACTCATATTCACAATTTTTATATTAAATACACTCTGAAATATACAGCGATACGTCGAAATCTCTGTTTCTTGTTTTCTAAATCAGCAAATCTTGAACCAACAACCCCCTGTATGACAATTTTAAGTCTTATAAACTTAATAATGCGTTTCAAACCGGAAAAATTATAATAATTTTGTGAATATTAACGTGGTGAAAATTTGTTAAATAGTTTGCAGTCAAACAACTGGCGCCAAACATTGTAATATATGAAATAGTTTTTCGAATATCCTCCGTTCTTTATAATTAATGTTGTTTAAATCTTGTCATAATAAATTTGTGTTGTTATACAGTATTAAAGTTTGTGTTTGTAAAGACAGCTGACTGTTAGGCGCAGTGACGACAGAAGTGTAACAGCTGACTTCCAGCTCATAACTTTATATCAACCCCAAAGAAATTTAAATTTTACCTTTAAATGTATCATTACAAATTTAAACCGTGTTTAACCTTTAAAAAAAACTTTTTAATTAATTATAATGAGACTTGTTTGATGATTCGTCAAGAAGATCGGCCAGAGTTAAATAGTTTACATTTTACATGACTACTTGACGTTAAATGTCAAAACGCTTAATTATCTTTGGCCCTAATATTACAAGGTACTCTCAGTATATATTTGGATTTGTTTTAAATTCAAACGTTTGCCCAGAGTGATCTTATTTGAGTAAGCAGCTGCTGTTGACACTGAGAGAGATGTGAGATGATTGTCCTCTCACCCTCTCACCCCCACCCTCCACCCCTTCTGTCTGTCTTGTTTACCTTGTAAACATGTCCCCTTGATTACTAGTAAACCTATCCCGCGTCCTCCATTCCCTTCCACCACACACACAACACTTCCTCAATTGTCAACCGACACTTTGGACGTCTGGAATCTGCCCTTGAGGAACAGCAACTGCGTCGCTTCCTTTCACCTTGGGGCCCCTGTTGTTGAAAATACGATAAATTGGGTGAAATAACTAATGGCTAAGTGG
Source organism: Zhengitettix transpicula (assembly GCA_037074705.1). Taxonomy (NCBI): domain Eukaryota; kingdom Metazoa; phylum Arthropoda; class Insecta; order Orthoptera; family Tetrigidae; genus Zhengitettix; species Zhengitettix transpicula. The sequence continues at coordinate 68,965,197 of CM073594.1, forward strand.
TCGACGTACACGTTAGTAAGTTTCACTCAAAGGTGGAAGCCTAAATAATCGTAAAGAAATTCTCTGGTGAAAAAAATTTTAGTTTCCCACATGCCGAGGTACCTCGGCATGTTTTGAGAGGTGTATGTTCCGGGGTCACAGACCTTGGGCATACGGTAAGAGTTGTTCGATGTTCCCATTGGAACAGTCGGCCAGCTGCCTCCTAAGCTGGTCGAGGCACGGAGAAGCGAATGCTGCGTCCCCACAGCAAACTCCCGCTATCAGAAGGGTGTGGGACAAGTACCCAATGACCGACCTACCTGTTGCAGGTTTTTTCTAGGGTGTTTGTCCTGCATTACTTTTAGGCGAATGCCGGGTAGGATCCTTAAACTATAGCCCGGGGGCCCTAGTTAACCCTTGGCTACCTTCTTCTACCCCACAGAAAACTCCCGCTATCAGAAGGGCGTGGGACAAGTACCCAATGCCCGACCTACCTGATGCAGGTTTTTCTAGGGTTTGTCCTGCGTTACTTTTAGGCGAATGCCGGGTAGGATCCTTAAACTATAGCCCGGGGGCCTTAGTTAACCCTTGGCTACCTTCTTTTAACCTTCCGCATCTCACCTTTCAAATCCCTTCCTATGCTTCCTATGTCGGATTATTATAATATGTATTTTTATGTAATTTGTAGCTTGCATGTTTTGGTGGTTCTCCTCGTAATTGGATGTTGATGATACGCCTTGATAAATTGACAAACACTTTATTCAGGGAGTGTCTCCTCCGACCCCCAGGGATATTGAAGTTATGTATTTCGCCACAGAACTGATCAGGAATGAAATAAATCGCCTGGTGCGAATTGTTTCGTGGACAGCTCCAGTTCGCCCGTCTCGCGTAGTTGTCAGTATGCAATCTACGGCTTGGAAATCACTTAATACGTATTTATAAGAGAAGAATCCGACGGTTCACTGAACATGGCGGTTTTTCTCCTCCGTGCACGATCTTGCTCCCACAATACGCAGAATGAAATCGTAGTCCTTCTAGAATGTCCTGTGTACTTTCCTAATCATATGATAACTTCTCTAGCATGCCTCGGAAATCAAAAAATTATTAACCAACAAAAAAATTGTCTGTTTCACTCGTCGTAAGAATCTAGTCGTGGCGCCTAGCCAACAATGTCGCACCGTGCTTATTGACCGCTTTCTCAAAGTTTCGCCAAATTATGGCTAACCGATATTGTTCGAAATGTTGATAATTTTTTTACAATAAATTGTTTGTAAATGCAAATAATTCAAAGAATAAATGGACAACTGTCAATATTTCGATACCTGCTCGTAACAACATTCGTGAGTGTCCATTTATGTTGATCAGAAAATTAAAAATTAACATTACGTGAGGTTGTAATTGCTAAAATATGTACAGATACGTGACAGATATGTGGCAACCACCCTTTTAATAGCATAGGAAGGGATTCTAAATGAGGGAAGGGATGCGAAAGGGAGTTCCTTACAGATCCGAAGATCTGTTTCCGATTCCCTTTTGCTCCATGGAGGAACTCGTAGAAGAGTTCTGATCTTCTTTGCGAGAAAGAAACATGGCAGAGATCTAAAGAGGAGGGATTTTGAAGTGACGTCACGTTACGAGGTTGAAGGGGAAACAAACAATCGCTTCGGGGACGCTTCCTTCTTTCCTGATGCATTATTCCAACTTGTTCTGGGTAATCGGTGTAAATCCTCAGAGAAACCTAGCTAGAACAAGCTTCGAAGAAGAAGGACCCCCACAGAACGATATAGGGGGTTCTAATGAGAAATTAAGCGGCATTATAATCTGATTTTGCTTTTTAAAAAATCTACGAAAGAAAGTGTTAAATTCTGCGATCATCTTCCATCGACAGAAGAGTATAAATTTGGAACATATCCGCTTATATCCTTTTTTTCGGGGAACATAAGCCATCTGAACGACGCAAGAGGAGACAATACGGTCTCCTAGGGGAATATCCGTTTTTATCTCAGAAATAATTTAATTTTTACAGAAGGTCGTTTAAGGGGTTTTTGATGGTTCACTTTAAAAACATTTTTTATAATATTAACAGTTGTAATATGTTAATGGTTACTAAATATGGCCGAGATCGGGTATAATAAATGTTTTTAATGAATTTATGGCTCCATTTGAAATAGTTTCCGTTTAAAATAAAATACGAACCTAAACACGACGTTCCGTTCCTTTGTTTCGGACACTTTCATAAAAGTTATAATTAAAATGACTGAATATTCAAACTAATTTAATTTTAATGTCAGAATAGGTTACTTACATTTAGACTTCCTTCAAACACTTCCAAGGCCGAAATGATAATGAATATTTAAATCACAGTAACATATAAATTCTATAATAGAAAAGTCACTCACGGAGACTAATATACAAATAATTTCTCGCGTATTAAAATAATTAGGCTAACCCGCGAAGCACAATTCTGCTAATTTCCAAAGTTTCGTAACCTTACAAAATGAAAATTGTCCTGAGTTAAAGTGCAAGACAATTAACAAGGGTTTGTCAATTAGGATAAATAAAAATTGATTCCTAGAAGGAAGGAACAATCTTTGGAAGGTAAAAGGACACCATCAAAATTCAAAAAACGGATAAATAAATTAAATCTTTTATCCTAGGCCTGTTTTTGAATTAAATAAATTATTTACCTTAAACTGGCAGTTTAGTTTTTTATTTAGACAGTAACAACGTTTCGATACATATTGGTATCTTTATAAGGGTTTCTTCCTAAAGGAAAAAAAGTGGTTAAATTTATAGACTGATTGCACAAAGTATACAGAGGCAAACTAAAAACAAATTATTAATGAGAGACCGAAAAAGACTATTAAAAATAATAATTTAATTCATTTGATATAAGAATATGTTTGAGTTCCTAATACGGTGGACACTCGTCGGGATTTACAATCATAACATTAAATTAATAAAAAAATATAATTTTTTTAATTCTCTGATTACCCTCATTAATAATTTTACCTATATAGGCGAAAACAAATAAGTTGTTTTGTGTAATTTATCTGATGGGATGTTGTGGTCGATTTGAAGCATAAGCGGGAAAGTAGGTAAATAAAACTACTAAAATCAAAAAATTATTAATGTTCTACGAGAATAAAAAATACACTAGTAAGAAAGTAAATGTAAATAATATACACACACACACACACATATATATATATATATATATATATATATATAATTAAGAATAATCTAATGAAACAATTCTGCAAGACAACACAGAAAAAAAGAAATTACATTGGATAATCTTAATTCAACAAATAGATAAATGAAAAATTATCTTGGAGAGAAACAATAAGAAATTTATACTAAATTAATTTTTATAACTACGTTTTACGTGTGGAATAGTTTTTGTTTATAATAATACCAATAGTAATATACATCCTCCAAATTAAAAACTCATTAACTGAATATAAAGCGAATTTCTCTGGTCTTATAATAAGTAGGCCAACCCGCGGAGCAGAATTCCACTAATTTCTCAGGATTATTAAATATATTAAAGAAAGCCAATTTAGAACACTTAATTTTTAGGATAAACTATTTTACTAATGGATTCCTACAAGGAGGAATTTAGGAGTCGATTTAGAAGTACGACCCAATTAGGATAAATTATTATATAAAAATGTGCCCTTGCAAGGAGGAAATTATGTGCCTATTTGAAAGGATTATTCAGTTAAGTTAAATGATTTTTTATATGTATATCGGAACTTATTTGACTGTTTATGTATTTTACCTGATTTAAAGAAGCAACTCTTATATTGTCTCAATTATTTGACGGTTTTATATAAATTGCATAAAATCAATTAAATATTTTATTGTTTAAATGAGTGACGGGGCAGATAATTATAGCCAAAATATATGGCCGAAATTTTCTAAAAAAAAATGACTGATGAATTAATTATAATCGTCGAAAAATTGAGACAATATAAAGGTTGCTTCTTTAAATGTTTTTTAATTTTTTTAGTCTATTAGAAGCGGAAATAATTAGCTAGAAGGAAAAAGGTCAACGGAAAAACAAAGAAATTGTGTAATTTATCTTTTGTAATTAAAGCTAAAAATTTTATTCTATTTAACGGACAAACGAGGACGCCGATAAAGAAGACTATTAAAACACAAAAAAAATTAGAAAATATGGAAGTAAGAAGAGTTTACTTGTGAAAAGACAATCTCTGGCGGCGTGACAGACGGATGACAGGTCAAGATGGACTTTAATCAGTTAATTAATGAGAAAGAACATGGATCTGTCAGCAGCGCTGACGTCGCTGTGATCCAGAACGGCAGTGGAGTTGGCCGAGGAATAGTTGCGGACCCTGTGTGGAGGAATTGAGCCTCCGACGAGAGGTTTTTTTTATCTACTACGCAAAGCCAACAACAAACAACCTGCGCCGGCCGCTGTGCGCATGCGCGTAATGTAATAAGGATGGAAGGAAGTGAAAGAGGACACGCTCCAACGGATGATGATGATAAGAGAGAGAGTTGATCAAACAGGAAGCTCAGTGGCCGGGGATTAGCGCCTCACTGTCTGCAGATATCAACTACCCCCCGCCGTACCCCCACCAACAAACTTTAATTACGGAAGCGAGCAAACAAGGGGCCGACCGTAGTTTATCGAAGGAGAGGAATTAGACGGACAGTATTATCGGCGAACCAACAGTCGCTAATAACCTCCAACAAAGGCACCAGTAAAATTATTACTACGCTCCACCGTTGAGGAAAAAAAGAAAACAGAAAATCGTCGGACCTTTCAGGAACGAGTTAAGAGAAACGTCGTCATCGTCACGAACACCTGTAACGTGAATATGTTTCATTGTAGGAGTTCAAAGTCGTGAAAAGAACGTTACCGTGAGCGGCGACGCATTTGCCTCAATTTTTGTATTCAGATAGAAACATACTATATATAATATGTCTGTGGTCATATTTTATACGAATTCCCCGTCCAGTACAATACTTTTTCCTCGTGTCATAAAAATCATCTGACATTTTTTAATTTTACTATTAATAAATACCCAGGAAAAAACTATCGGATAAAGAAAACATTTCTGTGTTTATTTAACACCTGATGATGTTACAAATTGAAGACGAAACTTTCTGAAATGATGTGCCCGTTAGTTGCTTTACTAAAAATTTTTTCTGGCTTATGGCCATTACATTTTTATATAATCGACTAATTAGGTCCTAAATTAAGGACAAACGGTGGTAAAAATTAATTTTTTATTAATTCAATTATTAATTTTTTTAATTATTGCCATTTTATGCATTTAACATCGAATAAATTCCTAAATTAAGGATGAACAACGACAACTTAATTTATTTAAGACACGATGAAGTCGTAAATTATGGACAAAAATTAGTACAAATTAAATTATTATAATTTTTTAATTACTATTCTTATAACCACCAGTTTATTTAATCATTGCCTGATGAAGTCCTAAATTCAGGATAAAAGGTCGTAAAAATTAACTTTTTATCATTTGCTAATTAGCTTTTTGTTATTGAACCAGTTTATTTATTTAATGCCCGATGGAGTCCTAAATTAAGGATGAAACATTCTGAAATTATATTTTTATGAATTGCTTTATTAATTAATAGCTAATTATTTAGATAGTTTCTGATGAATTAAAGCCAAAAAGTAGTAAAAATTTAATTTTAATTAATTGATTTTATAATTTTTTTAAATTATGGCCAGTTTATTTAATTTAATGCTCAAAAAGTTCTAAATTAGGGACGAAAGGTCATAAAAATTAGATTTATATCGATTGCTTTTACTAAATTTTTTACTTATGGCCAGTTTCCTTATTTACTGTAAAATTAAGATAAAAATTTTGATACAGAATTCGAGAGACTGACTTATCACGTTTTTTGTGATGACAAGTTGATGGGTTTATATTTAGAAGATATAAGAAAATAGAAACTTTGAAAGGGCCGGCAACAACGCTTAAGAAAGGGGATTGTGGGTTATTACATTTCACATGATGTGACAATTAGCGCGTGGACGGAGGGGATTAAAATAGCATTATTTTGGTGGAGAAAAGCAAGCTGTCTACGTGTATGGATAACAGACCGTCGCAAAGACAAAGGACGGGCCCGAGGAAGTAACCACATTAAATGCAAACCATGGTGGGTGGTTAATAACAACGTCATCTGTTATGCATAACCCGCAACAAGACCTTAATGTATTCCTCCGCTAGGAGAAACATATAAATGAGTTTGGATGAGTAACAACTGCGCTTAATTAAGCCAAGAAATTAGCTTCAAAGACAATAGACCGAGGCAGCCATTAATACGGGACACTACTGGAAACACTTTCAGACGTTTATTTGACTGCCTCGCACCACAGAGGTCCCGCGTTCGAATTACGGTGATGACTTGGATGTATGTGTGCGTCAATTAATCCCCCGATAAGGTCAAATGAGTACCCATCAATAGTCACTAATGATGTTGATGCGACTGTAAATTCTTCCTATTATTCTAATAAATAAAGGAGATGCGATGAAGAACCGTAGAGCGACACAACTACACTTGTCAGCTGACAAAACTCAAAATATTGTCACTTTTTTGTCTGAATTGGCTAATTTTCTTATTCATTATTTTCAATCAGACGTAATTTTTTCATTTTGAAAAAAGCAAAGTGTGGGATATATATTTATTTATGTTCCGCAAACAAATCTACACCCGTAGAGCAAATTTCACCAAATTATTTGCAACCAGGAAAAAACACTGTCGGGGTGAGACACGTCTACCGTCCCAAGGAGTGGGGGTGGACTGGGATGGAAATATTCAAACATGCTAAAACAGTCGATATTTGAGTCGGATAAATAGTTTTATGGGTTAAAGTGATTGATAGTGTTTCCATCTGCGTATAATTTTTAACCCTTACAACATGGGAAAGGAGTACCCTTAAAGGTGGGCGTGGAGAGGCGTTACAAGAAAATAACGCGAATACAACCGAGATTGGAGTCCAATCCAGTGTTATGGATGTCGCTGAGTTTAATTATGATATTCAACTTGTCATTTAACGGACGGGGTCTGCAAAGATGGCCAATAGTTGCGTTGAATAAATATTTTTCAGGTTTAACTACATTGATAGTATTTCTATCGATGTCGTTTGCGTATAATTTCAACCCTTTTTTGGCATGGGTGGGGTTCTCACTTACAGGTGGGGGTGAAAGGTGTTACAAAAAAATAACGCAAAAGCAAACGAAATTCGAGTCAAATCGGGGTTATGAATGTCGCTGAGTTTATTTATGACCACGTGGGCAACGCGCGGGGGTAGGAGTGCTGGGAGGAGATGGATGGGGGTAGAAATTTTCAAACATGTTAACCGGACGATTTTTGCGTCGAATAAATATATATATATATATATATAATTTCACTACATGTTCTCGGAACATAGCTTCAAGCCCTTTCGGGATTGAGAAGGGAGAACATTTAGGGATATTGGTCAAGGTGCGTTACATAAAAAACGCAAAAGCAACCGAGATTAGAGTCAAATCAAGGGTTATGGATATATGACAACCCGGGCAAAGCCGGACAGCCAGCTAGTAAATCAATAGAAATAAGACGTTTATTATCTTTGTATATTTTTGCCCCTTTCACGTCTGTCCTCCGAGGATGAACAGGGAGAAGAAGAATACGATGATGGATAATCCGTTTCGACGTTAAACTAGATTAACCGTCAGTCAGTCGCGCCGACGGCAGGGAGGCTTGACGGATAATACAAAAAGATATAAGGACAGAAAGAATGAGAATATTCACGGTGTCATATAAAATAAAGGGGACCGACACTTGATTCCACTTTCTGGTTTTAATGTGACTTAATACTGTTTCTGTGTAGGATAAGTCCCGGAAGTGATGTCACATCTCGTCAGGTAAATCAGAGAAGTGTCTCCACCCCCAAAAAAACAATTAGGGATGAAATCACGTCATTTATTTGTTTTTTCCGTTGTTTTAAACGCTTTATCGTCGTATATGTAAATATAAAATATTTATACAGCTACTGGTGGTTGATGTCAGTATCTTGTACTAATTTTTGGGTGTTTAAGTCGCGATACGTCAGAAATACCGTGATCAAAACGCGGCCTTAAAACGAAAAAATTGTTAAAAAATATAGAAATGATTTGCTTGAAATTGTAGCCAGCTGTAAATAGAAAAAATCCGTAGATTGGTTAATAAAGATTTTTATCTTTCGCTGTGATATTCTATGACCCGCCCATCAATTGAAAAACTGTCCACCCCATACTTACTACCCTCCTAGTAACCGGGTAACAAAATGGCTCGTCCCCATTTCGAATTTTCCCCTTTTTTATTTTATTTAACTTCAGAAAGTTTACGTTTTTTGTTGAATTTAATTTGGTTGTAAATACAGTGAGAACTTGCAAAGGGGTGTTGGAGAGGTGGTGAGGGTGGGGGGTGAGATATATATACAAGAGTGGCGGACGGAACGGAATAATAAACGTAATTAAGCTTCATAAAATGTTCTCCAAGGCGCGGTGATTTTTTGTTTTTCCTGTTTCTCACCCGCAACCCTTAAGCCACAATCAAATTTACGGCCATTAGGGGCCATGCACGTGCGACTGCGTCCCCACACCCCCACCCCTCGTGGAACTTCCTGCTTTACACTTCATTAAATCCCGTGGTGGGGTCGCTCGTTAGTTAGTCAGTCGGGTTGGTACAACTGCCGCCATGGGGTGTGTTACACTTTTATTTTTATAATGATTCGGAGGACGGAGTTAGGGGTTGAGGGGGTTGTAAATGATCGTTATCGTTTCGCCAATTACGGACAGAGAGGTCTCTGTCAACATCGTCAGCAACAGAGACGTTGATTTGAGAGACGTAGGACACACGCAGCGGACGTAGGACACACGCAACGGACATATGCATATAATTGAATAAAACAACCACCTCTAAGCTATTCTTTGACGATAACATCTTATTTTTAAGGTAAAAGTAGTCGAGAGAAAAGCTTAAGGCCGGTGATTGACCCTGGAGAACGATTGTCTATAAGATGTAGCGCGATAGTTTTATTATTGATATATATATATATATATATATATATATTATTTTATTAGATATTAGCAAGGTTTGAGAGCTTGGAAAGTTGGAATTTGACCATTCGCCGCCGTGGCGGATAGATAGTCCCTAAGGCCTGGACTTAGGCAGGTAGGCTGTTGACCCTCGGAGGCTACCTGGACTGTCACACCATGGAAAAAGTCTCTCCAAAAACCCCAGAATTTAAATTAACACGTGACTGCCTGAACCAATCACATTTCTTGGTTCAGGAAAGATCGATCGAAAATTGGTCGAGAACATCGATATTTCACATCCAGCGAAGAGACAATAAAGAAAGTGTAGAGAAAGACTCCTCGACGAACCGTCTCCAGGAACGGACGTACAGCCCCAAACTTGCATCATCCAGAGGACTCGGAGAGATCGAAGGTGCCACATGATCACGGCCAGAGATCAACACGAGGTAACTGCCAAGAGTCTCAATCCTTGACGCGCCTGGGGGGAACTACCGTAAACCACGGTTTAACTAGGGATTAATGGATCAGATAGTTTTGCCCGGCTAGCTGAACACTCATAATTTGTATTTTAATTTTAATTGTCCATGTTCAGTTAAATGATTAATAAATTCTGGAAAATATCCCTTTACTTTATCATATACTAACCTTACCACTACAAAGACAAATAAAATAATTTTGAAATCAGCCAGAATGGGGTTTTATTTTTCCTCGTTCAATGGATGCTGGTATCACCTATATTTTGGAATAAAAATATTGTGCGACTCGTTTTTTTCTCCTCCTCTCCAAATCTGTTGTTATCTTTCGATCTACAAAGCCGCGGCTTTTTTTTACCATTTCCCCGAACAACTGAATAAATAACAATAGCATAACGCACCCTGATGAAATATTCATGGCGGCAGCGACCCTTTTGGCGGTCTTGAAGGGGTGGTGGCGGTGGTTTGGGGTGAAACAACCCTTTGCCTCTGTAAAAAAAGATAACATGTCGCCGGATTTGTCTGTCACCCTCTGGTAACATTCTCTTGTTTCTCGTTGGGGTAAAAAAATCCACCGCGTTCACACAGTCATATATTTTTTTTTTGGCTATAGAGGGGCTTATGGCGTCATCTACCTACAACGCTCCCGTACTAATATGGTCACTCGTCTTTGCCTTCCTGGTGCATGACAGTGACCCCCTTACTTCCTCCAGCTACCGTCCGTCAACAGTTATCAGGGAGGAAAATAGTAAATTAACGCATACTATATTGTTGGATGAAAAATAATCCAAATTTCAAAACAAAATGGGTGAAGATATAAATACTACACTACAACGTTTCGGGAATCCTTGGACGTTGAGAAAGGTGATTAAAAAAGGGGTAAGACCTTCGTGAGTACGACACAAACTCGCAGGCACAATCCACGAGGTGACGAACACTATTTACTAAACTTTTGTCAGTCATGAGATATTAATCCACCTACAAGAGCAACTGTTTCACTTGTCGGTGAAGCAACACGATGACATCATCGATTCAATTTTTTCATCCACCATTAATAAATAACCGTACGAAAATAAAAAATACAAAGGATAGAATTTTATATCATTTATATATATATATATAAATATATATATATATATATATATATATATATATATATTTTAATACTAATTAGAGGCCATTAATTGTTTTAATATAATTGGATTGTTAGCGGTACATTTCTTGAAAGCAACAATCACGGCTCTTTGTCAGTGATAGTTGTTGGAAACCGCGCGCTCGTACGGTAGTCCAGTCCGGCGAAAGTTTTGAAAGAGAGAGGAGGCTGACGTAAAAAGTACGAATAGCGTGGTCCAGGTAGTTCAACTGCGAGATCTATTTAACTCTTAAAAACACAAGTAAATAATTCTCGACGGAGAGACTCTTGATATAAAATCGCAAAGTGAAAGCAAAAGGCTTGCACCACACAGATGCGAAATAACATTTCGCATAAAGGCATCGAGGAGACATACGTCCGAGGGTTGACCAAGAGAGCGGCTGACCCCAAAATTCCATGTGGAATAACAACGAGAACGACGACCGTGTTTATTAAAAATGATGTGTAGAATCAGTGAATAACGGCCTTTATAGTGAGTTGTGCCCTTAAGCTCCAAGCATCAGATCTGGTACCAGAAAGACATTCGTGAGTACAAAAACAATTATGTAAAGTCTTTAAACGAGAATTAAAGGTATAAATCATATTTCGTTATCTTGTTTAGTTTTAGTTTTCTTTATAGTGTTTAGAATTTATATTCCGTTCATTTCAATTTTGGTTTTTTAATTAGTTTATTAAATTTGTTTGTTCTTACTATCAATCCCAGTAAAGACCCCGAGAGAAAGAGTAATTAGATATAATTGTTGTAAAATTATAAAGTTGTATTTTCCTAGAAAGCCACAAATAAAAATATATATATAAAAATTGGTTTGTAAATTTGAGGAAATTAAATGTGCAAAGTGAGGCTGATAATTTTTATCTTTGAAGAATAAAATTTGTTTTTTTTAAGTAATTAATTTATGTAATTAAAGCCTTCCAGTTAATCATTACAATATATATATATATATAGGCTAGCGTCTCCGTGCTTGTGTATTACTCTGACGTCAGCTGCGGCAATTATCGCCAAGTTATTGGCCGTCGTAACACGAAGCCCCACGCCATCTTGTGCCCATTACTCGAGGACGTGACGAAAAATTTTCTATCGGACCTGCAGAACCCAAACGTGACGTCCTTAACAATATACTTTTTTAAAAAAATTAAATTACTACCGATGACGTCAGATTCTCACTAATAACAACTGAAAAACGGAAAATAATAAAACGTAATCATAATTTTTTGCCACTGTTAATAATTTATTTTTACCGTACCCACTGACCATGAGATAAGCCGCAATATGGCCGAAGGGGTCCTGAAGGTGACGTCACCCCATACGTGTTATGTGCCAATTGGATTAAGGTAAAAAATAATATTTTTAATATCTTATTTGTTTAATAATTTTATTATTATTAAATACCCAAATATTTTGTGACCAATCAGACATTTATTTAGGAGAACAGAAAATACATGAAAAAATCAGCCCTATTACGTCAGAGAACTTCATTACAAAAAACTTTTTTAAAACATTGGAATATAAAAATGACACCACGACCATTCCGAAATTTCAGTTTGACGATATAATTTTTTAAAATTTAGTTATCTAAAAATTCTAAGAAAACAATAAATATTTTGTAATCAAATCATGTACAAATAATTATAGAACATTAATTACATGAAGGAACATTCACAAACCTGATGAAGGTATAGCAAAGGCCCTGAAACGTACTTTGCTTCATATTTTAAATTAATTTTTCAGAAATAAATGTCTGTTCCTGATGAAAAATAAATAAGAAAAAATATATGCAAATAAAGACAAAAAGTGAAAATATAAAAACTTCTATATCTATTTATCTTTCTTATTATTAATTTTGAATCAGGCGTAATTTTTTCATTTAAATATTTGACGCCTAGCCGTATCATTAGCGTATACTAATTAACTTTTACGTATTAATTATGTTTTTTTCTAAATTACATCTTGTTCACTTTCGGCTGTAATATTTATTCTAGTTTTTAAACTTGGTTGAAACTTTCAAGCAAATTAGTTATTTACTTTATTGTAGGAAATGTGATGTTTTGCGAGCTCATTTACAACTTTTAACTAATAAATTTAACAGTATTTCTTTCTTTAATGCGAAACTTACATATAATTACAATAACAAAATTAAATTCTTACGTTTATGCACTCGAACTTTAGAAATTAAAGGCATACACTCACAAATTATTATTTAACGAAACAAATTTAGTGTGGTATTTATATTATCAATTCTTTTTTCTGAATTAAACCGTTTCTTATTATTAATTTTCATTCAGACGTAATTTTTTAAACAAATATCTATATTCATTTGATTGATGTTTTAATAGTTCACAAAATTGTTCATTATAAATTATTACTTTGGTAAACCTTTTTTGGGTTTTTTCTTGGTATATCTTTTTCAGAAACCGAATTTATAGTTTAATTGAAATTTACAAACACCCCAAATTAATTGTGGATTAAACGTCGTTTTTAATTTTACATAATAAAATTTCTGGCTGATGATTTTTTCCCAATTTATTTGTTATTTTATTACTTGTGCGCCTGAGGAAATTTTTTAAAAAAATTATTTATTACATTAATTTATTTCTGGCATTATTGGGCGGTTTGTTTATGTGCTTGTATTACTTAGACAACATAAGGATACATGTGAAGAAAGACAAATGATTAAAGGAAACTAATGTCGTTATGGATAAGGTTGAAAAGATTTCTCAAGGAAAAAATAAAGCTACGCTCTGAATTTCAAAGTTTTTTGTGCGAATTAAATTCTTTAGTACCCTTAGAATTTTTTTTTCTGGTATGATTCACCTTATTTTATGATTTTAGGGAACAGGTTAGTAGAGCCGAGCCGAGCAAGGCGAAGATGATGCTCGGTAATTAGATTCTCATCTCACACAGGGAGCTCGTTTAAGGGCGGTCTGGCAACCTAAATGGCGAGAAATTCACCCCCTCCTTTCCCCCCCGCCCCACCCCATACCGTTAAGAAGGAGACGTTCTTCTTCTTCCCCGTTGTCGTCGGTGACGTCATGGTACATCTGCACAAAACCGCATGGATGGGGGTTGGGGTAATCTCTACCACCCGTCCCCTTAACACACGTCCTCTTAAACACACCTCCGCTAATTAGCTCAGAGATAGAGAACGGTTGCACGACAGCGCGTCCCACAAGTATCAACACACTCACGGTACACAAATGCTCTCATCGGATCTAAGATCATCACAATAATGAAATATATTTTATGATTATTTAAGGTCACAATAGATTGTGGTTCTTTTAGGTTAGCAAAATGTTCAATTTCGTTTCGTTTGACCTATGTAACAGGCATTACAATCAATTTTATATTACATTGTTTTTCTCCAAATTTCGTAACACATCTTTAAAAAAAAATTAATTCATTATTCTACGTTTAAAATATTTTCCCTAGTACATTGGAATTGGCAAACAGGTTAATTAGCTAATTAATAATGTTTTCTCGAAATGGTAAAACCGATGCAACACATTAGTTTATGTTGTGGGTGAATTATAAATCATTGAGTTTAATCAACTTTTAATATGAATAAATTTCTCTCGGGTTTCCAACCGGGTTAAAGTTTTAGTGACGTTTCGATTGATGACACCGCCATCTTCTTCAGACTGGTGTCCAAATCGGGTAGTATGGGCATTTATATGGTCTCAGCTACATCTGGGCGTGCGCAGACTGTCTCTGATTGGGTAGTTAGATTAGGTAAATGTCCATACTACCCGATTTTGGGCACTTCAGTCTAAAGAAGATGGCGGTGCCAGCATTCAAAACGTCAATGAACGGTTGGAAACCCGAGAGCAATTTATACATGTCGTTCAATCGGGAAACACCTCGTACATTAATAACTTTTATTAATTAAACTAAAGTGGTAAAAATTTCAAAAGAGGATTCGCCCCCACAGTTGGTAATCAACTAAATGAAATATACCATTCATAATTATTAACTTGTAGGAGCAACGAGAATATAAATATTAGTAGTATCTGTGACTTTGTGGCGGTATCGTAGCTCCTACAAACTTATTTAATTTCCCCAACGTTGAGCGCCATTATTGTAAATTTTCATTTAAATAAACAGACGCGGTAAATTCGTGTAAAAATTAATACATTTAATTTAAAATATTTTTCTTAAATAAATTATTTAAGTGGTGTATTAATTAAGTACACGTTTTTATCATTTAGAACCCGTAATTAAATATTAATAATTTCAATTAAATATTCAAAAACTAAAAATTTAAAATTAAATATTACAGAAAATGTTTTTCTATTGTTAAGTATATATATTGTAATACCAATTAAAGAGGCCATTAATTGTTTTAATTAAATTGAATTGTTATCAGCGAAAATACATAAAAAATAAGCAATGTAAGGTTGAGCCATTGTTACCAAACGCGCGCCGAAAGTTCCAGCCCAAACGGTAGTCTGCGGCTAGAAGCGGAACAGATCAGTTCGGGGAACTGAAAACGCAAAATGTGTATGCTGTTTTAAAAAGTATGAATAGCGCGGTTCAAGAAGTCCAACTGCGAGATCTATTAGTTACATAAAACGCGAGTAAACAGTTTAATGAAGAGACTCAAATAATAATCGCAAATTTGGAAGCAAAAGGTTTTGCTTCACACAGACTGAACTAAATTTCACATAGAAGCACCAAGGAGACCTATGTCCGAGGGCTCACTGAGGGGCGGCAGATCCAAAGTTCCACGTGGCAGAGAACGAGAACATCGACCGTGTGTATTAAAAATTTAATGTGTTGAATCCGTGATTAATGGCCTTTTTAGTGAGTGTTGTCCTCACGCTCCAAGAATCAGATCTGGTACCAGAAAGACATTCGTGAGTACAAAGCAATTATTTAAAATCTGTAAACGAGGATTAAAGGTAGAAGTCAGATTTCGTTCGGTTTTCTTTTCATTTAGTTTCTTTCATTTCGTTTATTTTCATATTGTATTAAGTTAGCTTCAAAGATTTTGAATTGTTCATGTTAGTTTATTAAATTGGATTGTTCTAAATATCAAACCCAGTAATGACCCTGGGATAAAGAGAATTTTGACGTATTTGATAGTAAATTTATAAAGTTGTATTTTTTCCTAGAACGCCACGAATTGCAAAATTGAAAAAAATATTTGTTTGTTAACTTGATGAAATTCGGCGTATAAAGTAGAGATTACAATTTGTACTTTTAAAGAGTAAATTTTTGAATCTTAAAAATTTTTGTTAATTAATTCTTTTAATTAAGACTACCTATTAATTATTACAATATATGTATATATATATATTATAGAGATTACCAATGTGTCGCGTGAGTTTTATTTAATAATTTTTCTTTAATATTATTGTCGGCGTAACTTTGAGGCCAGAGCATCGTAAAGAACAGTCAGTGTGACGCAAGAATGCAGAGACTGAAAATGTTTCTAGCGATTATTGTCGGAAAAGCGTAGGTAATACGCACAGAACTTTGGCGGAAATATTCAGTGTGTTTTTGGAGCCTAATCAGGGTGGTCATGGTGATCGTTAATTGGTCATGGAGTACGAATCTGGTTTAGAGTGCAAACGATAATTATTTGAGAGGCTTGTCTTGGGAACTTTAAGGAATCTAAAAAAAAAAGGACGACATAATTTTAGTGAACAGTTGTTAGAGAGCCGTCGGAATTTTGTGGTGAAATGATATAGTAGTCGGTGTCATGGCCTGTTAAGAAAGAACCTAGTTGCGTTTTAGTCGCTTTTGAGCGACAAGTGCAGTTGTGTCGCTCTAGGCTCTTCTTGGCACCTGACGAAACGGACAATGATCCCAGAAACGTTGTGTGGTATTTATATTTCCCTTTTTGTCTGAAATGGCTATCTTTTTATTCAAAAATTAAAGTAAATCAAAACTGTAATAAATATTTTTATTTGTTATCTTTAAAAATTTTTATTTATATCCAAGGAAAAAATCCTATAATATATCTTTTCCTTTCATTTATTTCGATAACACATAATTTGGCTGCAACGTGCTGGCATTTTTATTATTTTATGATTTTTAATATTACATAATTTGACTCTCCAACGTGAGGCATGCTCATAATTTATTTATTACATAATTTTGAATATACATAATTTAGCGTCAATAATTTTTATTGATTATTTAAATTTAATATTACAATATACATATACATATATATACTAATTAGAGGCCATTAATGATTTTGATAATTGGATATTTATGGTGGATTATTAGCGGAACCAATTTCAAGGCAACAATACAGGCGGGCTTTTGCCATGCTGAACCGCGGGGTATTGCACAGTTGGGTGTTGGAAGTCGGAGAGTCGGGTGTTGGAAATTGAGTAAAACGTTTTGGACAGTAACTCATCGAAAAGTTACAAGCAGTAACCTAATAAATCACGTCACAATAAACATCTACAAGAAACAGTAACCGTCATCAATTTCACAGAGAGATAATTGTAACAATCCATCCAACCGTTAGTCCGGAAGGAGTAGCAGTTTCCAGTTTCCAAAGGAGAGAAACGAAAGTTACGACCGTGTTTTTGTTAATCAAATGTAAATTCAGTGATTTCATGGCCTTTTTAATGTGATTTGTGAGGTGAGCCCGAGTCCAAGAGTTTAAGCCTGGTACCAGCAGACTTTTGTAAATACAAAGAAATTTCATCAAGTTTTGTAAACGAGAACTAAAGATAAGTCGTCAGATTTCGATTTCACGTTTGCTTGATTGTTTAACTTCTTAGGTTTAAAGGAATTTGATGGTTTAACGTAAATATAAAGGTTGTTTCTTTACTTGGAAGGCCCAGATAAATGACCCTGACAAAAGAGTTGTATAATCTATAAAATTGGAAACTTTAAATGTAAATAATCTCATTTAAAAATGTTGTAAAATTTCACTTCAATAAAAGTAAATTGTCATGTAAAGTTTTAAGAATGTCGTTATTATTGTGACATCCTTCTCTTTAAATAATAATAACTAACTTTTGGCTCGACAGCCAATGTAGGGCTTTTGTCTACCGAGACGGCTACCAGACTGTCATCTTACGTGACACATTCTGGATTTAGGAGTGACACCTGGTCAGAGTGTCGATTCTCCCACAGCCTTAACCCTAGTTTTCTTGACCAGGACAAACACAAACATCAATGCCCATGCCGGGAGTCAAACCCGGGACCTCTATGATGTGAGACAATGACGCTGGCCACTACACCACAGCAGGCCGGCTTTAAATAATAATAAATATAATTAATTTCATCAAGCAACTATTGAATTCAAATCATTGAGGTCATGCTCTGATTAATAAATCGTTTAATTAAGCTATCCAGTTATTCATTACTTTTTGGTTCCTCAACGTGGGGCGAATTAAATAAATATCAGTTAATTATTGCAATATATATATATATATATATATATATATTGTAATGCCAATTAAGTAATTAATTGTTTTTAAATAATTTTAATTGTTAGCGAACAGTTTGTATTATAGCGAGGGCGAGCAGAGCGACAATGTGTGGCGAGCTCTGTTCCTATTATTGAGAGCGCGTAATGGCGTTTACGCGCGAAAAAGCATAGTGAGTTGGCAGTCAGCAGCGAGGAGCAAAAGTGAAAAGTCTAATTCGAGGAGCGAAAGAGTAAAGTCTACAGAGCGGAAGAGAGGAGCGGAATAGAGAAGGCGATGTCTAAGAGCAGCCACGAAAGAATAGACATTTTAAAATAAATCTTTACTGAGCTATTATGCAGTTTCAATCCAAACCGATCAGTCAATCGGTAAAAGACTATAAAAAATCTGCAACTCGTAAGATTCCTGTAAGCAAGCAGTCATCAGATAGCTGACCAATTTGGAGAGGATCATCCGAGTTCCTGGGAGCCTAGAAATTCCATAAGTGTAGAATCTGTGTAAATATTTGGCAATATAGTACATTTTTCTGAAGCGCTAAAAGAATGCTGGTACCAGCCGAACAATGCGTAAGTAACAAAAACCTTAATAAAAATTTGTAAACGCTAACTAGAAGGTTAAAGTCAGATTTTGTTCGTTTTTCTTGTAGTTTTCTTTCATTTATCAGCACATTATTTTTGAGTAAATTTTCATTCGTATTGTTAATCAGATCATTCAATAATATTCACTGTAAATCATCAAATCCAGTAAAGGCCCTGAAAGAACAAATCTCAAATTTTTTTTTGTAATTGTCTTTTATTCTTTGAAAGCCACTAAAGGAAAATAAATTATTTTGTTTGTTAATTTTTAATCTTTTTCATTTAAATAACCTCACTTTGTTAATTATTACATTTTGGCTACCACAAAGTGGGGAAAATTCATTAAGTTAATAAATCGTTAAATTGTTGATTATTACAAATTGGCACCACAACGAGGGGCAAATTCTTTTAATTTAAATTAATTAACTAATTGGTTTTATAACAATATATATTCTTAAACATCTATTTATTATTTATATTTATTGCATGGTAAGTATATGAAATAATTTACTCCGCGAATAAAGTCAGTGTAAGTGTGATGGGAATGATTTGGTTCATGTTACGTCATTTCCATAGTCCAAATGTCAGTGTTTCATTTATATAGGATTTGTATGAATTTTGCCAATTAAATTTAACTTTTTCCGTGCCAGTTGAGACGTTGTCACTCGCGCAGACATTATTATTACTATCCTAAGTAGAATGAAAGCTGCCAACGATCATTTTTCTCGCCAGCGTCACCCACCCTACTCGGAGTCCCATCACCGGTAAATTGCTAATTAAGCCTCGTCCGTAACCGACATCATCATTATGAAAACATCTGGGCGAAACTTTGGATCGTTCGTCACACGTCGACGAGCAGGTAAGTTTCTATCCGCCGGCTGATGGTTGGTTAACGCTTTTGGTTTTGCTCACGCCTGCGAAATAATTTGCAATTTGCAACAGCAACAAACGAGCGAGCGTGCCTTTATTCTGCAGTAACATGGAGAAGGGGTAGGCGTGTCAAATTACTGGAATAATTGTATGTTGCCGAGTCGACGGTAGAGGAATAACAAGGGGCTCAAAAACTGTGATCCAACCCCACGGATCGTTGAGAACGCGGACAAAATCCTCAAGGAACCTTCAACGCTATCTTTATAACAACGAAGAGACCACACGCGGAAATTTGAGAATTCTTTTTTATATCAATTCAAATAATTTAAATCGCACATCAATAATTTAGGGATAAGCATAATATAATATACATTTCATGTTAAAACTGCAACGCTTGTTACGTAGGACGGACCGAAAGGGCATCTAGAACAAATTTCTAATTTAAAACGACGTTCAGACTCCAGACCAGTTATTCGTATCGACATACATTTATCGATTCACCCTTCAACCTAATTGTTGTAACAGATTTTGAAACAATCATATAACGATTTCTCTTTATTACCTTTACGCATTTATCCTTTCCTACTTATATATTTCAATTTTTTCACCTGATTTATGAATTATCAGTTTATTCACTTGATCCTGCTGTTTATTTCCTCGTTTTGATGTCCCGTCGAGATATCCAAAAATATATAAGGGCATGGTGAAACGTTTTTATTCTTAAAATGCAAAGTAGTGAATTAACAGTTAAACAACGTTTCTGACAATCTTCGGACGTTTTCTTGCATTTAATTTTTAATTTAGATTTTCAATGCTCCAGTAAACAAATATTCTATTAATTATCATTTGATATGCTTCGTTTTCCTTCGGATATTTTTTGTGACAATAATTATCGTGTTTTGCTTATAGAAATTTTATTGCTCTTTAACTCGCTCCTTGGCTTACCCAATCGTCACTCCTGAGTACTTATATCCGTTTGAAGACTTCAACAGACCCTTCTTCAGTTTCTAAGTAATTTTTTGGCATTACCATGTATATTTACTTTTAATTTTGTTCAGACTCAGTCCGGCCTTTTTAATCTTTCTATAAGTTTCCTCGTCCTATATTCTCCATCATAATTGCCCTCTGATCGTCTGCATATACTAAAACTACGTAGTAAGGTAGTAATCCTGTGCACTTTTCCCGCCATCCTTTGAGTATCTCATCTATGTTGTATTGTGATCCTTGTGAGCTGCTTCTGCAAGCTTAAGCCCTGGTCCCGAAGAGTTCTGTCGGATATTGAGAGGCAATTAACCCCCTGAGCGAGGAACGCGCAGAGGGGGTGGAGGGTGGGAATCCACGATGATGGCCTCTTGCGGAATGTTAATTACCTGTCTCGGAATAAAATTGAGTGAGTTTTCCCCCTACCACCACCCACTTTTTTCCATAATCCTCTCTCGTTCCAATCACGCAGCAGTTTCCATGGTAACCAGGGCCGCGCTGAGATCCCCTTTGTCATCATTTAATTGGCGATATCAGAAAAGTTCTTTAATTGGAGGATATCTTGTATGTAAGTACAGAGGAAGAATTAAATTCCCAAAATAGAATGATACTTCAGTTCAAAAAGTGAAAAAATCGTCCAGACTTATTTGTGAGGGTGACCGTTCACGGGAATGGCGCTTGGAAAATAGTTATTTAAAAAGAAGATGGGGAAAACTACGTGTGATAGGATAGTCTAGCCAGTATAGTGAATACCGCTCGTGAGATACAAAAAAAGAGCCCGAAAGCCAAATTAGCTAGAAAAGACAAACACAACTTAAAAAACAACTGAGGAAATAAAACCAGGTAGAATATTAATTGCTCTTTTTTAATTTCCGAAAATAAGGACTAAAAAGCAAACTGTAACGACTCACTTTACCAGGGTCTTTAAAGGGAGATATAGAGAAAAAATGACATGAGAAGAAAACCGTCAGTTTCGTGAACGATATTAAGCAACCCCGGTCGGAAGGACATCAAATTATTTAATTCATCTCATTAGTAAAATAACATAATTTAAATACACATTCCCTACCGCCTGTCTAAACCCCTATAGACGCATAATCTTTTTATAAAAATACAGGAAATTAATCAGGTAGAATACGATTTCGGTTTTTTTAATATTCGAAAAACATGGACTAAAAGGCAAACTGAAACAACTAACGTTTCTAGGGTATTTAAAATTAGTGATAGATAAAAAAATATTATAAGAAGAAAAACCAATCAATTTCGTGACCGAGCTTAAGCAACCCCTGTCGAAAAGTCTGTTACAATGGACGTCAAATTATTTTATTTAACTTATAAGTAAAAAGAACAGACGTAAAGCTTTATTATGATTTTTTTGAATTCTAAAACCTGTGTGTTTGTGTATGAAAACTAATCTGTACCGCAAAAAAAAATATTGTCTGTGATCAAGCACCCAAATTTCAAAAATCTGTACATTCCCATCATATTGTCATACAGAAAGAAAGATTCCAACTAATATCGAGGGGTTGTTAAATCAATTTATACCAAAATTAACATTTAAATTTAGTTCATTTTTCTCAGAACGTTAGTGCTTGTATTTACCTTCCAGTGGTAATTTTTTTCCTTTGTTTGCCTACGTATGTAATATTGAGTGTTATTTTTTCCCTCTAGAAATTAAAGAATTAAGTGTCCACCGCCGACGTGGGTCTCAGGTCAACATGACAGGGACAAATAAAACTCCAGCAACGGCCACGGCGCATGAATTTGCTTAGGAACCGTGATTATGTTAGTTTTATGCGTTACAAGTCACTAAACCAATTGAAGCGGAAACTTGAGTTTCACAAGGTACACACACACACACACATATGCAAACAAACGATGGGGGGTGAGAAGGGATGACGTGTGTCTACACATCAGAAACGGAAACAAAGTAAACGAGAAATAAAAAAAGAGAGGGATTTGTTTCTCTACATCTTCTTGACAAAGACAAATCTGTGTTTAAATTAGCCATATTTATTGGATTATTTCCGCCATATTAAAAAGGATCTCTCGTCCAGCAATTCATTTCAGGAATGTAGTACATATTTTACTTTCCACTTAGAATTTAACTAAAGCTGGTAAGGAACCATACAGAGTCCGTGGCGGCGGTGACGTCATCACATGTAATAAAATAATACGTGGATAATCGTGGATCCTCGCCATAATATCTTTAACATGCGATTCCAGAAGAAAGAAAATAAAAATCTCGGTGTTTGATCCCTCGTTTAGGTTTTTTGCTATTCCCCATATTATTGTGCCTTTATGCCTTGTAAATTCTCTTAGGGGATCGTGAAAATTAAAATTAACATAATAACGAACATTATTTCTCAGAATTTGAAACCCTTAAAACAGGTTGCGTCCAGCTGCGTCAACTTCGGCCTCCAATCGCCATTTTCTTAATATGACCCATCTTGGCAGTTTGGAGAAACAAACGGAAAAGTAATAAGACCGAATCAGATAACTAAAGATAGAGAACACTTCAATACGTCAGCAAAAAAACATAATTATATATATATATATATATATATATATATATATGTACATATACGACTAAAAAATTAACAAAAATTGACCCGATGACGATAAGCAGGGGGATGAGTAGATATAAAAACGTTTTAAGATAAAAGAAATAGAAAAAAAGAAAATGAAAGATAAATCAGATTTACAAGACGACTAGAAGACGCAAGAGAGCAAAATTAGAAAAAGTGAAAAGAAAGAGAGATAAAGACGGAATATAGGAATATTATAACATGTAAAAACACCAGAAGACGAGGAGAGAAGAGTAGACAAGAAATCATATAACGGGTACAAAAAGTAAAATAATGACGATAAGCAGGGGGATGAGTAGATATAAAAACGTTTTAAGATAAAAGAAATAGAAAAAAAGAAAATGAAAGATAAATCAGATTTACAAGACGACTAGAAGACGCAAGAGAGCAAAATTAGAAAAAGTGAAAAGAAAGAGAGATAAAGACGGAATATAGGAATATTATAACATGTAAAAACACCAGAAGACGAGGAGAGAAGAGTAGACAAGAAATCATATAACGGGTACAAAAAGTAAAATAGAAAAAAGTAAAATGTAATTGAAAGGAATAAGGCGAATAGGGAATACAAAACGTCTTACGTGATAAGAAAAAAGGGGAAAAAAGATTAAACAGAATTCCAATGTGACTATAAGAGGGAACATAGCAAAATTATAAAATTGGAAAAACTGAAAAAAGTAGATGACAGAAGATAGGAATTTTATAAAATGGAAAAATTGAGAAAAATATGAGAAAATTTATAAAAACGCTAGAAGACGCGGGGAGAACAGTAAACAGAAAAAAAATTAAACGGGTGAAAAAGAAATATAGTAAAGTGAGTAAAATGCGAATTATAAAGGGAGTAGAATATATGGAATATGGGAAATTAATTAAATAGAAAAGTGTAAAAAACACTGTAAAGAATAAGGCAAGAAAAACATTTTCAGAGAGAAAAAACAGAAAGAGGATAATAATGGTAATGAGAATTAGAAGGCGAGTAGAAGACGGAAGGTAGCATATTTAATAAATGGAAAAAGTGAAAAACAAAGAAAAAGTAGAAGATAGAATATAGGAATATTATAAGATGTAAAAAGTGATAAAAATACAAGAAAGTATATAAAACGTCAGAAGACAACAGTAGGAGAAAAGGTAATACTAATGGAAAAGGAAACAAATCGAGAATTCTAAGGTCGGGAAGACGAGAACATAAAATGGGTATAAAACAGTGAAATAAATGAGGAAGTTCATAGAAACGAGCTGTTGATGGATACAATGGTCAGAGGAACAAATTACAGAAAAAAATTAAAGTTTTAAATAATGAGAGGGGAAAAAAAGAAAACACGAACAAAAATGTTTATGAGCAAGATAGGGCGGAAAAAAATAGATATTAAAAAATAACTAAGTGAATTAAGGAGAGCATAAATATGAAAAATTTCTGTCTAATAAGTTTTTTTCACTTATTTAAAGAAGTCAGATAAATATAATTGTTATAAACTTCTCATTTTTATAAGTTAGTACAACTACCACGGCCTGATTCTTACGAAGTTCTGAAACTAGTAAAGGTGATTCGAGGAGTCAGTGAACCCAAGTTCTCACCCCTTTTACTCGTGAAGGCCATAAAGCACGTTATCTTTTCTTGGGTTGCGCGAGGGAGGCGGGCAGTTTGCCACCCCCTCCCTATATTTCACCTAGTTCCTCACATAGATCCTTCGCTTTTATCGAGCAGCCAGCCAGAGAGTTTGTTCCAAAGAGAATAAACGTTTTGTTTACTTTGGGGTGCCAACTCGTTTGTTTCCCCAACCACCGTTTAATGTAACTAAGTGAAGTCTCAGCCAATTCATTCACAAACACGGAGAAGATATTACGTTTCCAAATTACGCAATATCTTCCACCATATACCGAGCTTCATATTGCATAACAGCAGATAACGTGGAACGTTGAGATAAAGTAGCAGTGGAGCTTCTCACCGCGGCGCACGTCGCTTCTGCGCATCCGTTGACGTCATAACGTGACGTCACTAAGACAGAATATACTGAGCAGATATATGAAAATACAACAGTAAATGTAGAAATTATCTAACGTGACCCCGTTTGGGGATAATATCGCACAATGAACGTGATGTGACGTCACAGAGAGTAATATTCCGTTCTCTACTTGACTTACATTCCTCAGCTGATTCCACACAGTTATTTTATTAACGTAATTTGGTTTTCTATGTTCCGTTCTCTAAGTTTGTTTTTAGCACACACATCAGTTCGTTTTTCATATGTATATTATTAAAGACAATAAAAATTGCGTGATTTTCTTTTTCGTAACGGGATTAGTCTGATTTAAGTGAATTATCGAAATTTTTCTGTATCCTTAAAATTTGGTATCAGAGTCGTTCAACATTTTCTGTCTTCTCTGACTAGTCTTATTCTTCACAGTTCGTTTTGTTATATTTTCTCTTTATTTACCGTCCCAGGTTCCCACATTTTAAAATATTTTACTATCATCCATCTACTATTCGCCTTATAACTCACGTTTTTCCTCATATATTTTTCTTCTGCTAAATATTTTTCTGACTACTGTTCTCTGTTCACCTTGTTTCATTGAGTTCAGTTTTTAAGTACTTTTTTATTCTTCCTTCCCACTTTTTTCCATGTATTAATTTTTATATATTACGTCTTCTATTCGCCAGACAATTCATATTTTGTTTTCTTTACTCTAATTATATTTTTTGCCGTTAAATGTTTTTCTATCTACTGTCTTCTACTCGTCTTGTAGTTCTCAGTACGTTTCTATGTAACTCCTCGTTTTTATCTGTTGTTTTATATTTTCCGGGTTCTACTCGACGTATAATAAAACAGACACAGTGTGTTTTAAATCCTAATATTTTTTGGAACACTCTTCAGGTGTTGTAAATTTTCCAACTAAATGAAATATTCGTGATTTAAAAATAATTCAAGGTAAAAAAATTATACGAGCATTATAATTTATAATACAATTATGTAAAAAAAATTTACAGAACATGAATTACAATTAATTACATTAAATTTAGATGAAGATGGACTTCTAACAGTGGGACCAAAATGGCCGTTATATTTACACAGTTGTTGAGAGTATAAACAAGTTCATATTTCCTTTTATTCGTATTCTGAAAGGGGGTGAAAGTGAAATAAAACTTCTCCTTCCGTCCTTTGATCCATCCTCCGATAAAACACAATTTTCGGAAACAAATTTCTCCGGGGGGGTTTCTTACTTTTCTTACGGTATTATGATAGAAGACGGTTTATAACGTCATTGACAGGGGATGGAGGGGGGTTGCGCTGTTTTGTCATAAATTCTCTGTATTTATTTACATCCGAGTTCAAAGTCCTGCTTTTTTTTGTGGAGTGGTTACCAATAAGTTTCCGATGCAAATTCAATCGCTGTAAGAAAACAGCCCGGGGGTTTGGGGAAGAGAAGCATATTCCGTGAATGAGCCTCCCTTGGGGGATGGGGTTGAAGTGAGTAACCACGGTCAAATAGCGTGTGTCTGTGTCCTGGAGTCCCGCCCCCGCGTTCCTCTAACTCGCTCGGAAAGGAGCCAAGTTTTCCCCCGCACGAGGACAAGTTCGTTAATAGTAATTGAAAAACTGGGAATTGGGGATTCCTTTTACCTCACACTTACTCGTCTAAAAGCGGTCATAGACTCACACAGGAAACCGAAAACTGGTATAGGAAAATTTTAAATTCCGATATAGAACCGTTCCAGAGATTGTAATCCGCAGAGCTGGTTGCTTGCGGAGTGCCTGAAGGGTAGATTATAGACCCAAGACCGGAATTTATGGTAAATAAAATGAGATTGCTATTACCAAAAATAAAATAATAACAATAAGTAATGCCTCCTACTTTTTGTCCTCCAATAAGTTAGTTATGTAAAAATCTTGAATTTGGCATGTTTTTTCAAACATTATTCTCAAATACACTGCAGTAACAACTTCCTAAGTCAACTGGCGGCAGAACTGCACCCTCTTTCAAAATAACTGACATTGACGTACGTATAAGACAGTGTTCAGTGAATGAATTATTAAATTAGGAATAATTATCACGAAATTCTCAATAATGTGCACGGTGATGCATCAGTGGATGTCAGCAGTATTCGGCGATGGATTCGTCACTGTAACGATCCTCAAGGGTAAACACCGTTGGCGTCGATGGCTTAGGAAGGAAGACCACGCTTTTTACCGCAGGGGAATCCATGCTCTTGTTAAGAGGTGGACAAAACATTGGAAAAGGACGGAGACTATATTGAAAAGTAAAAAAAATTATCATTAATGTTGAGAGTTTATGCTGTGTAAAATGCATTTAATTTAAAATAAAAGAGATTTTTTTTTAGGGCAACAGGCTACATGAGGGTGATCCACATTGGGCAACTCCCCTTTAATAGCATAGGAAGGGATTAGAAAGGGGGGATGCGTAAGGGTAGAGGAAGGTAGCCAAGGGTTAACTAGGGCCCCCGGGCTATGGTTTAAGGATCCTACCCGGCATTCGCCTAAAGAAATGCAGGGAAAGCCCTAGAAAAACCTGCATCGGGTAGGTCGGGCATTGGGTACTTGTCCCACGCCCTTCCGATAGCGGGAGAGAAAAAAGGAGGCATTACTTATTGACTCGCTCTCGTATTAATGAGGGTGAGAATATTAGTTTAACCCTTAAGGCGTTGCAGTGAAGTGAAGAATGGAGAACATGAAGCGGTCGGATAAAGTTAGAAACGACGAAGCACCAAGAAGAATTAGACAGGAGACAAACACATTCGAAAATATTAGAAACAGGAAAACAATAATGTATATGATAAAAAGACTTTGAAGAGACTCTACAGTTGAGGGTAAATTATAAGGTTAGGGAGAATAGCAAGACTTTGACAATGTGGAGCGGAAAGAATGTTACCAGAAGATGAATGGATGACGCTCAGGACAGAGAAATACTAGCTTTAATTCTCATATAGAACCATTCAGGGTATAGGAACCCGCGAAGCTTCTTGCTACCGGTGTGCCTAAAGGGTAGATTATGGACCATGACAGGATTTATTGCTAAAAATAATAGGATTCTTACTTTAAAATTTGAGCGAAGTGAAGTGGTAAACAAAATCATACATTAATAAGGGTTCAGTATTAGAATTAAGTTTAATCTTTAAGAAGCTTAGCAGTGAACGCCATTTATATAGTCTTAATAAAGCGGATCCGCACAGAGAAAGCTGATCATATCGACCATAGACACAGAAAATTGGACTACGGTAATTTTTCATTCTCTAATAAAACCAGTCCGGCGATTCAAATCCACAAAGCTGCTTGCTACCGGCGTGCCCAAAGGGTAGATAATAGACCCAAGAATTGAAATTATTTTTTTCTAATAGGATTTCTCTTAATAAAAAAAATTATATTAACTGAAGTCGTACATAAAGTCATACATTAATAGAGATATTTGAAATTTATAGTTAAATCTACCACGGCATTGAAGTGAAGTTCACAGAGAATTGTATGACATAATCTTTATTATTGGTAATTAACAAGATTTATACGGATAATAGAACTATTTTTCTCTTTATTTATTTTATATTCTTGTCTTATATAGTTTGTGTCCCTTCATTGAATGTATTTTAATCCTTTCCTTAACAATGGAATTTAAATAAATCTAATTATCTATCTGTATTCACTGAACGCGTGTCACATTCACCTAGAAGAAAGAAATATATTTTCCATGTACTTTCATTCACCGGTGGCGTCATCAGTTTTTTTACCAACCCCAAAATGCTACCACGTAACTTAACAATTACCAGTATTTACCAGCCGAAAAACGGAAAGGTGACTGACGTAATGGTGCACCGCTCCACAAGAAGTTACTTCCCAACCGCCGCACTTAATATAAAAGTAGCCATATAATTTTTTCTCGGAAACATTTCATATTATGGAAATCTACCCTTGAAATCAAAAATGTTGAAGGTTTTCACCAACCTTTGCAAATATTCCCAACAAACCCCCGCGCGCACATTTTCAGGTAAATCACTAGTCGTCCGGAACAAATTCATTAACATGGCGGCTCTAAATTTCTCCCCCCCCCCCCCAGTGGCAACGTTTCGCTGTTTGATATTATTTATCACGGAGCCACGGACACAAGAGCGGGGGTTTACAATTTCATAATTTCAAAGGGTGGAGGAGGAATTGATGTCAGTCCTTCGTCAGCAGTGGGATGCAGGCGTGACGAACAACAACGCATATAAACAACATCCGAAAACCGGAAGTAATAAATTACAAAAAAAAATTGAAAACGGAACGACGAAATACGGCGTCATGTGGGTTTTGAAGGTTGTGAATGTATTGACGCACGCGAATATTCGGTACAATCTGTATGTTATTGTCATGTTAATTAATTTTTGTGATGATTTGTGAATTCTAAATTGTGAACGTTGATATTACGCGGGACAAAAATTTGGGGGGAATGAAAGTTGATAGCGCAGAGTTGAAAAGTATTCAGGTGGCTAATATCGTAGGTTCGGAAACTTCTGTGATTTAAATAAAAATCAACGTACGCAGTCCGTCACCATTTTGAAATACAATTGTCCCAAAACGTTTCGGACGATCACTGATAACAACGAAGATATAGTCAATCAAAAATATTTATTAGGTGTGACGTCATCAATTTGCCTTACGGCGCGCCGACGCACCACTGAAGAACATGGACATACAGTATAATTTTTTAATTACTTATATTAATTTGGACATTTTAAATTCTGACCGTTGGGAGGAAAAAAAAACACTCACAGATGCAGGTTTATCCAGGGTTTTCCCTGCATTTCTTTAGGCGAATGCCGGGTAGGATCCTTAAACCATAGCCCGGGGGCCCTAGTAACCCTTGGATACCTTCCTCTACCCTTCCGCATCCCCCCTTTCTAATCCCTTCCTATGCTATTAAAAGGGAGTTGCACAATGTGAATCACCCTCATGTAGCCTGTTGCCCTAAAAAAAAATGAAGTCACCCCTAAAGAACTAAAGCCTGCGAGAGGATTCTCTCGCAGGTAACCTGCGAGGGATTTTCTCTCGCAGGCAGAACCTTTTAGGAGAGATACGAAGGGGCTACCTTTGGGTACGCCTTTTCCTCTCCGGTTTTGAACTAAGGTTTCCACAAGCCGAGGCACCTCGGCCTGTTTTGAGAGGTGTATGTTCCGCGGTCGCAGACCTTGGGCATACGGTAAGAGTTGTTCGCTATTCCCATTGGAATAGTCGGCCAGCTGCCTCCTAAACTGGTCGAGACACGGAGAAGGGAATGCTGCGTCCCCACAGCAAACTCCTCTCCCGCTATCGGAAGGGCGTGGGACAAGTACCCAATGCCCGACCTACATGATGCAAGGTTTTTCTAGGGTTTTCCCAGCATTTCTTTAGGCGAATGCCGGGTAGTATCCTTAAAATATAGCCCGGGGGCTCTAGTTAACCCTTGGCTACCTTCCTCTTCCCTTCCGCATCCCCCTTTTCAAATCTCTTCCTCTGATATTAAAGGGGAGTTACCCTCATGTAGCCTGTTATATATATATAGTGAAGCAGACGGATGGCTTATATCGAGGGTACGGAAACGACTCTTTTTTAAATTAAAATTGATGAAAGAAACATATGACAATTTTCAAGTAAAATTTCCAGTATATTTTTCGACGATCACTAATAATTACGGGTATATATACCCTATTTAAAAATTAGTGCCGTTGAGTGACGTCATCAATTAGCCTTACGGCACGCTGAGACACTAGTAAAGGCCACTCACTGATATTCAGTATACTTTCTGTATATTACTAATGTTTATTAATTCTTTTATTCATTATTTAATTCCTTAATTACGTGCGAAGAAAATTTAGACAATTTTTTTTTATAACTACGAACGTTGGCAGCGCTGACTTTTACAATGCGTTAATCGTGATGTGTGGAAGTTCACGGGTGGCTTATATCAGTGGTTCATAAACAACTCCCATTTAAATAAAAATCGTCAAACGAAACGTGTGACCATTATCAAGTTCAATTATCTAAAAACTTTTCCGACGTTCACTAATAATTCCCGAGATAGAACCATATAAAAATTGTGGCTGTGACGTCATCAATTTCCTTTACTGCGCGCTGAAGCACCATTGACGGACACGGATATACAGTATAATTTTTGTATATTGCTCATTTTTATTAATTCTTTTAATTTAGAGATTTTAAATTGTGATCATTGCTATCATTAGAGGAATGGAAACATCGAAAACGGTGACGTCATGACTGTAATTGCTTAATTACGTGAAAAGAAAATTTAGTGGGAAATTTTGTAACTGTGAAAGTCGGCAGCGCTATATTTTAAAGTGCTTCAATGACGATGTATTGAAGTACAACGATGGCTTACATCGAGTGAACGAAAAGACTTCCGATTTAATTTAAGGAAAATTGTAAGATAACACTTTCGACGATCATTAATAAATACAGAGATATATACAATTAAAAAAAAATTAGTTGTTGTGAAGTCATCAATTTCCCCTTACGGCACCAATGAAGAAATGAGTTATTTAAGGATGATGTTGCATTGTCAGCGTTATCGATACGAACTGTAAAGCCAGAAATTTCAGGTGAAGCATTAAATCTTCCTCTCCCTCGATAACGCTGACAATAAAGAATGTAGTCTTTCTCGGTGTAGAGAATGAATAAAGTCTTCTCGGGCTTCTAACCGAGTAAACAATTGTATTCGCGACGTTTCGATGACGTTCTCTGCCATCGTCTACTAGCAATAATATTATATATATTGTAATAAACAAATGATAGCCTTTATTAAATGAAATATTAATCAAAAGGATAGGCGTTAATTAAATGAATGATTAAACAAATTTACAAATAAAATATAATTTATTATCAAATTGTGGCGTCAAGAATCAAAACAATTACAATTAAAATTTTAATATCACAGGGTCTTTACTGGGTTTGATGATTAGGACATGATAAAAAACAATACGTCGATCAATGAAAGAAAACTAGAAGAAAGTGAACGAACGAACGAAATCTGACTCTATCCTTTAATTAGCGTTTACAATATTATCATAGTTTTGGTTTTGTTACTTACATACTGTTCGGCTGGTACCAGCATTCTCTGTAGCTTCAGAAGTACACTATTGCAACATTTTACACTGATTATAAATGTCGACTCACAGATTCTACACTATTTGAAACGAAGTGGAATTTCGTGGTTCCCATGAACTCGGATGATCCTCCTAATTATCAGCTATCTGATGTCTGCTTGCCTTACAGGAAACTTACGAGTTGCTAATTTATTAGTCTTTTACTGATTTGGATTTAAACTGCAACGTAGCTCAGTGAAGATTTGTTTTAAGTGTTTATTCTCTCGTGGCTGGTCCTAAATGTAGACTCTGCTATTCCTCTCCTTGCTGCTGACCGAAACTAACTTTACTTTTAAATATTTTAGATCGTCTCGACTATGTTTCTGACACGACCACTTCTTGCTGTCCTTTCTGGCTGCTGACTCAAAACTTCATCCGTCCACATCAATCTTTCGGCACCAACTCCCAAGTTTTATTACTTGTTCCGTACTTCGCAATCTTTCGACACCACCTCACTATCCCAGTGCCTCTCGAGTTTGAGCACGCATTTCCATTTCGGCATTTTCTCACGGCAACAGAGCTCAGCGCTATTGTCGCTCAAAATACCGCTAACAATTTATTCGTTAACAATTTAATTTCTAATACAAACAATTAATGGCCTAATTAATTGGCATTAGAGTATATATATATATATATATATATATATATATATATATATATATATATTGCTAAAAGTCTATGGCAGCTAACATCATCAAAACGTCGTGAATACAATTGTTTACTCGATTTGAAGTCCTAAAACCCTTTATTCATCGCTGACAATGTTTTCTAATTTGGAGATTTTTAACTTGTGACGGTTGGTGTGAAAAAGTGAAAACGATGACGACATTATTTAATTCCTTGTATTACGTCGGAAACAAATTATTGGTGAATTTTTGTAAGTGTGAAACTTGGTAAGGATGACTTAAAAAATTTACTTCAAGACGTATTGAATGACGCGAACTTACAACTATATTTATCTAACTTCCTATAAAGGAACAAAAAATAACATCTTGATATTAAGTCAAACATTTATTACGAATTAAATTAAAACCTTAAAATAAAAGTGTATTACATAAATGTGTATTATATAAAATTATCTTATAAATTATCACGTTTGTAAAATTATATATTCTGGATATTTTAGAATACGAATATTTCGTTTAATTTTAAATTCCAACACCTGAAGACATTCCCAAAAAACTAGCGATGAAACGTCAACGTGTCTCTGTTGTTACAAGATTTTTAAATTTCCCATAATAAATTTCCGATTAATTGGCAGAATTTTATTTTTCTTCACTCGAATAGACTTTAAAATTTCTGTGTGTTATTCAAGTTTATTAAATTTTTAGTTTGAAGATTTAAACCGTTCGAATGAATGGAGGAATTGGAACAATCACACACAAAATGGAGACTTCAAATTTAAATTCCTGGATTACGTAGTTATTTTTTATGACTGTGAATGTTGGTAGCGTTCAATTGAAAAGTGTAGATCATGTTTTATTAAAACACACGAATATACAATTACACTCTCGGTGATTTATTCAAGACCAGCTGGGTGCCCAGCGTTGCCCGGGTAATCATATATCCATAACCCCCGATTTTACTCCAATCTCGGTTGTTTTTCAGTTATTTTTATGTAACACCTCTCCACCTCAACCCCTTAACGTTCGCCCCTCCCCTACCGAAAGGTGTTGAAATTAGACACAAACAACATCGGTAGAAATACTATCAATGTCGTTGACCCCGACAAATATTTATTCCACGCTAATATCGACCGTTTAACATTATTGAAAATTTTCATCCCCGTCCACCCCCGCCCGGGGGATTTAACGGCAAGTTGATTGTCGTAATTAAACTGATAATCATAACTCTGGGTTCGACTCCAATCCAGATTGTTTATGCAATGCCACTCCACGCCTACCCTGAAGCATGATCCCCTCCCAAGCCCAAAAGGGGAACAAATTATACACATAGAATACGCAGAGAAATGTTATGAATCTCATTGATTCGGAAAAATATTTATTAGACGCATAAATTGGCCTGTTAACACCTACGCCTAGCTCCTCCCATCCGTGTCCACACCCCCCCCCCCGTTTTTCTCAGGTTGTCACAACTGAACTCAGCGATATCTATAATCCCGATTTGACCTGATCTCGGTTGTTTTTCCGCTATTTTCTTGGAAAACCCCTCCAGCCCCACATCTAATGGTGCTGCAAGGGGTTGAAATTATACACAGGCAACACGTAGAGAAATATTCATGAATCTCATTGACCCAGAAATATATTGATTCGACCCTAATATAATTCGT
The DNA here is from genome assembly GCA_037074705.1 of Zhengitettix transpicula. NCBI lineage: Eukaryota > Metazoa > Arthropoda > Insecta > Orthoptera > Tetrigidae > Zhengitettix > Zhengitettix transpicula. Next base: position 68,999,693 of record CM073594.1, read on the forward strand.
TTAACATCTTTGAAAATTTCTTCCCCTGCCCACCTCCACCCAGAGCCTCCCACTCCCGCCCACACCGCGCATTGACCTGGTTGACCTAAATAAACTCAGCGACATCCATATCCCTGGATTTTATTCAAATCTCGGTCGTATTTGCGTTATTTTCACGTTACGCCCATCCACCCCCACCCCTAAGCGTGCTCATTTTCCACGCTTTAAGTGGTTGAAATTATACACGGATAACATCGGTTCAAACACTATCAAACTCTTTGACCCCTAAAAATATTTATCCAAGTCATATATCGGGTGTTTTAGCATGTTTGAATATTTCCACCCCCGCTCCTGGGGGTGGTAGACGTCTAACCGCAACAGTGATTTTTTCCTGGTCTAAAAAACCACGTGTAAATTATTTGGTGAAATTTTCTCGACAGATGTAGATTGTATAAGGAACATACATATATGCAAACAAACCCTTTGCTTTATTTATTAGATTTATTACTGTTTGATTTGAAGATTTTTAAAAAATAATTGCTATGAATGAATGATAAAACCGTAATAAAACAGTGACGTCACGATATAATTTCGAGATTACGTGAGAAACGTATTTTGGGATTTTGTTACGTTCTTAGTTGGCAGCGCTGTCAGAAAAAATTATGCATAACGATGTAATTGAAATACTCAAATATTCATGATAATTATCATGTTGTATTTAAATACGTTTTTTTTACTTTGAAGATTTTAAACCATATGACCGTTGGTATTAATGGCGGCATGAAAAACTTAAAGAAATGGTGACGTCACTGTGTAATTTCCATATTATTTGGACAACGTTGGTATTAATAGAGGCATGAAAAACTTAAAGAAATGGTGACGTCACTGTGTAACTTCCATATTATTTGGACAACGTTGGTATTAATGGCGGCATGAAAAACTTAAAGAAATGGTGACGTCACTGTGTAATTTCCATATTATTTGGACAACGTTGGTATTAATAGAGGCATGAAAAACCTAATTGAAAATGTGACGTCACAATGTAATTTCCATATTACTCGGGCACCGTATTTGTGCGGATTTTGAAACTGAAAGTTGGTAGAACAGACTGGAAGATGTGCGCATCGTGATACAATCTCAAATATTGTGAACGTAAAATACAGGGTGTTCTTAAAGTAATTATCTGTTCATGAATAATATTGGGGTGATGATTTTAAAAAAAATTCAGTTCGATTCGGCCACTACTCCCAATATTTTCCCCCTAGATCACAAATCAACGTTCTTTCCGTATGCATAAATCATGGGACACGCAGTGTACTTGCCAGCAGTCAACATCCCCTACATCACATTCATCAAGTTCGCCCTTGTTTACAGGGGATGTTCCAATTACGACACAGAGTTAGGGAAGGATGGAAGGGGTGGATATACTATGAAAAGAACTCTGATGGATGGCTTCAAGTCCCAGTGTCAATGTCACTTAGCGAGGTTTGTTTGCTACTGAATCCCCTTACATGAGTTTATGGCGTCCATTTTGATTAATCACATACATACACTCAAATATGTACATATATGCTCTCAGGTAACAGAACAAATTTATACGCCGACAATGAAGAACAGTGAACTTATAAAAATATGTACATTTTATAAGATTTATTTAGAATAAAACAACCTTTTAAATTATTTCGTTCACAAATACGGATCCAAATTTCAACACCAATTTCAGATGAAACTTTACTCCTAAAAAGTTGAAATTAACTAATTTTAAATCTAAATATTACTGTTTACTGTCCAAATTGATTAAACTGCCTTGTGTATTATATTAAATTAAACTCAAAAATATGTTCAAGGAATGGAAATAATTAATTTTAAAAATAATAAAATATTAAATTAAATATGCAATAGAGTGTCAAAATTAAAATTTAAGTTTATGTTTAAATCCTTAAAAAATATAAAACGAAAAAATGTACGTCTGATTGAAAATAATTAATAAGAAACAGCCACAGTTCAGACAAAAAAGTGATAATATAAATACCACACAACGTTTCTGGGATCTTTGTTCCTTTCGTCAGGTGCGAAGAAGAGCCTAGACACTGACTTTGACACCAGGTACAATTCCAGACTCGTTTCAGAAATATTTCACATTAAATCAACCATCACAGCTATTAATGTACAGACGCTATGGAACTCAATAATTGCTATGATCCCTTATTATTTCCCATTGTCGTTGCTCTCTTATTTTTACTCTAATCCTTCGGTTCTCCCGTTTTCGTCGCTTTTGAGTTTTGTCAACTGACAAGTGCAGTTGTGTCGCTCTAGGCTCTTCTTCGCACCCTGACGATAGGGACAAGGATCCCAGAAACGTAGTGTGGTATTTATATCGTCACTGTTTTGTCTGAATTGGCTATCGTTCTTATTCATTAGTCTTTAAAAAAATAATAAGATTTTTTTAAATTTAATTAATTCAATTTTAATGAATGAAGAAAATATTCGACTTCTACAAGTCAGATAAAAAAGTCAAAATTCATCAAATCGAAATACTGTAGCTTGGAATTTAGTTAAATTTCAAATAAAATTGTTTTTGACAAACAAATATATTAATATATGTAGAACTTCCTTTTAAATAAAATAAAATCTTTTTCTTATTTTAAGTTTTAGAAATTCATCTAATAAATTTTTATATAAATCCGATTTGACTTCATCTTTACAAATTGCCAAAAGAAAACACTCAATTATACGTTTCTGTGTTTAGTTACACGAGTGACGTCACGCCCCAAGTTGTGACTCGTTTTAATACGCCCGTAATGTCACAGCCGTCTCGGCGACAAAACCAATTTAATTACTCATCAATTTATTTTCTGAAAATATTCCTACATTTTTTCAGTTTTATTTATTCAAATGTTTCCACAGGATTTTCCTTCAATTAAGCTTCAAAATAAATACGGATAAACCACTCAACACCTATAAATTTCGATGTTGAATCCATTACCTTCATTTTCTTCAAGTTTATTTATCCAAATGTTTGTAAATTATCAATGTATTTTTCTTAATTTAGCCCCACTTTTCAAGAGAGAAAAGGAAAAACTAATTAATACCTATTAATTCTTCTATATTTAAGTATGACGTCATCAGTTTACCAGGAACTGGAGTTCATCACGAAAAGTAAGATATGACGTCACTGGCGTGCTGCTACTGAAGTTAACTTGGTCCAAAAACTTGACATTAATACACAATATTTCTCTGTACTTACCAAACACACTCGCTGGTCTGCTGTTGCCTGTGATGAGCTGAACAAGAGAACAGACAGAGGGAGTAAATTGCAAATGGCCGCCATTGTCCTACTTGATGACAACTGCCGAACGTTCTGGAAGCAGTTCTCCTGTGTCACTCTGGGATGAAAGCTCAGGATATAAACAGCCTTGCATTGACACATAAAACCCAATAGGATTCTTATTATCCTTTAGTAATAATTATTGATTAAATTAACTGTTCCACGGTAGCTTGGAGAAGAATCACTTTCGCGAAATTTTCCGTCGACAAGTACCGAATTTACTGGCGTCTGTAGTTATATAAGAATTTAAAGGCCCCACCAGCCTAAAAGTTTATATGAGGGGGGCCTACGTTTCGGGGAGTGGGGGTTATACAATTCAACTCCCCGAACGTCCAAACACTATTCCTTCGTGCTTCACAGTTCAAAACATTAATTTCTTTACAATGTTATTCGCACTAAATATTTAAGGAATTTATACACCAGAAACCCTAAAATGTATACCGTATTAAAATTCACAACGTCAATAGACTATTTTTCAATAACCTGATTTTTATTTTTCAAAATTTAAAGAATAAAAATATACCATTGTGAAAAAAAGTAAGGTGAATTTATTTATAAAATATAAATTCTTAATTTATTCTTCCAAATCAGTTTCATCCCCTTCAAAGTAATCCCCGTCCGAAAAAACGTACTTTTCCAACGCTTTTCCAGTCCTCGAAACAGTCGGAATAGTCTTTTTCCGGTATAGCCTTCAAGACCCTCTTCGATTCGAATTTTATCTCCTCAATCGTGTCAAAACGGCGTCCCCGCATTGACCTTTTGAGTTTGCTGAATAGCCAGAAGTCGCACGGTGCCAAATCGTGCGAATACGGTGGTTGTGGAACGATATGAGTCGAGTTTCTGGCAAAAAAAGTCGCGAAGAACCAATGCAGTATGACATGGTGCATTATCGTGATGAAGGAACCAAGAGTTGTTCGCGCATAATTCAGACGAATAGCTTCACGCAAACGACGTATAGCGTCAAATAATATTCTTTGTTGACAGTTTGGCCCGGCGGAAGGAATTCATAGTGCACCACACCACGATAATCAAAGAAAACTGTCAACATGACCTTGATTTTCGATCGACTTTGCCGTGATCTTTTCGGTCTTGCTTCACCTTTTGCACGATATTCGCTGGATTGGTCGGTGGTTTCAGGGTCGTATGCGTAAATCCAAGTCTCGTCTCCAGTAATGATGCATTTCAAGTGGTCCTGATAGTCAGACAGCAAAGTTTCACACACATCAACGCGACGCTTTTTTTCCAAAAAATTGACCGATTTTGGCACCAATCGAGACTTGACGCGTTTGAGACACAAAACATTCTTCAAAATGGTTTGGGCTGAGCCAAATAATAATCCGACACTATTAGCGAGATCTCTATTTGTCCATCGACGATTTTCAAGCACCAAATCTTTGATTTTTTCGACGTGGCCCTCGTCGGTAGACGTTGATGGTCATCCAGAGCGCGGTTCGTCTTCAACGCGATCTCTGCCCTCTTTGAACTCGTTGTACCACTTATAAACGTTTTTTTTGTGCCATAGTTTGGGCACCAAAGGCCTTCCGCAACATTTTCAACGTGTCCGCACAAGAATATTCGTTTCGCAAACAAAATTTGATGCAAGCTCTTTGCTCAACAAAATCACCCATTACAAAAATCGAAAAATTCACTTTTGGTTGTTTACAAAAACACGTGTAACTCGGAGATAATGAAACCTTTTAACAAACAGACACTAGGCAAATATTATACAAAGTCCTACCAACCTAGGAAAAAAAAATTATCTGCCTTCTTAATACCCGGGAGTTTTAAATGACAATTTCAGCTTACTTTTTTATCACAGTGGTACACATTGTGGCTAACATCTTATTACCTAATTTCTATCCTCGTTCATTTATCAGATTCTATATTAATAACAGACACAAGAAACTCTCTGGTGAAACCTCGAGTGACCACAATAATGCTAAAAAAAATAATTTGGTCCTCGTACCACGCTATAGAGACCTTAACTTTCAGAGTCCCTAAACTACTCAGTCAGTTCATTATTAGTATCGTCTAAAGCTTATAATTGCTTATCAGGTGACACTTAGAATGGTAGAGATCATTTAGAATACTGAAGACAATACAGCAGAATAATGCCGTTTACATTGGCCGAACTAATCGCGCTATAAAACAACCGGGATTCAAGAACATAACTTCCCGAAGCAGAGAGACAAGTTTCATTGGACTAATATGAGAAATCATGCACGTCGATCCCAACTATAATGAGCAAGAATCATCCCGTTAAATGATCAACGCTCGATTGAATAGTGAAATTATAAAAAGTCAACTGAAATATAATTTTAACAACAATTTTGTATTTTTCAAATGAAAAGTTTGCAAACAATTTATAATCTAACGTATGTTAATTTAAAAAATATTTATACCTACAAATTATACAATGTGATTAATTTTCGTGTAATATATAATTGAGATATTCTTTAAAAAATGTTCCGTGGCCATTATACAATAATAAGATTTTTTGTAGGGTTTCAAAAATAATTTTCTATGAAATTTCATTTAATTTGAAAGGTTCAATTAATTAAATATGCTTATCAGCCTTGTTTAAGTGAAAATTTCGTTAAAATAAATTTTATTAACTTAAATAAATATTTTTCTTATATTGAAAAACATTCTTTATTAAATTATCTTATATTAAAATTTTATTTTGAATATTAAAACTCTGAAATAAATTTTTATTTTAATTTTAAAATTTAAATTTTCCCTGATATTATTTATAAAATATAATTTTAATGATTACAAAGCTTTATTTTCTTGTTCGTCAGGAAATAACTATAATGCGTGACACGTTACATGAATTAAACCCAGATTAGTTTCCTTCTGAGCAGGTGCGAACCCTCCCCTTCACCATGTGCGAGCAGCCAAACAGTTTCAGTGAGCGTCTAGAGCATAACATCGTTCTAATCGTCGACACATCTAAGGCAACGTATAACTTGCTGACACATTATTCCAATCGTGTCCATAGACTGACGCAGGTCACAATAAATTTACAGGGTGAAAGAACAGAACCACTTACATTTTTTTTTCATTTAGCATATATTTTTGGTTGTTATTCGACTGTTTATTTAACTAATTATTTAAGCAGTTACATTGTTATAATTTTTAAAGAGAATAACAGACCAACTAAGTATCATATCATGGTTTTTATTATATTTTCTTTCTCCAAATATATTTCCTCTCTGTGACAGCAACGCCTTTTTCTGTTGCCGGAGTCTGAGAGAATATTTGAGGGAGTCTGACCGGAATAAACAATGAAATCAATATTTTTTATGCAAAAAAAAGAACATACAGAAAAATAGGGCAAACGTGTTTGGAAAACAAACGAGCAGAGAACTCAACATTGAATCAGAATTCCTCGTGGGGAAAAAATATTTATAGATACAGAAGCAATCTACTTTTTTGTTGTGGGTGGTGGTGGTAAACCTGTTGGTCCAGACATAAATAATATTCTTTCCTTTTTTTATCAGGACATTGATTGGGTGTTCAATTAGAGGTTAATTAACTTTTTAATTTAGTCGTTCAAAAAATGCGATGGGGGTTGTTTTTTCGACGTGATTCAGTATCGATAATGGGAAATGTCGATAATAACATTGAGTAATTAGTGGTTCTCATTCTGTTAATTTTTTCTCTTTATAAAATACTGGACTTTTGAGTAGTTATAAATAAACTCCTATTTTACGTAATATATTGTTATTTTTAATTTTTTTAAATAAAACAATTGTGTATTTAATATATATCCTCTTGATTGTATGTATTGATTAAATAAACCTCTTGGAAAATTATCTTGTTTTCAATTATTTTCTTCCTGAAGAAATGTAAATTTCATATAAATCCTCTTTTGAGTATTTATTATTTCAATATACCCTTTTTACTAGATTTTTTACCTATTTTTAATTACATTCTCTTGAAAAGACGGAAATTTCATGTTTTTCGTCTTTAAGGTATTTATTGTTTAAATATAACACCTTCTAATATAGTGTAATAATCAACAATTTATGCCTTTATTTATTTTTGAAGATTTTGCCCCACGTTGTGGTGACAATATGTAATATTTAACAATTAGGGTTAATTAAATTTTTGCCCACTTTGTTGTAGCCATTTATGTAATAATCAAAAAGATAGGCTTTATTTAAATAAAAAGATAATCAATTTTTAAGAAACAAAATTTATTTATTAATTTGTGGCTTCTAAAATATACAAACAATTACAATAAAGTGAAAATCTCTCAGGGTCTTTACTGGGTTTGATGATTTACAGTGGAAATTATTGAATGATCTTATTAACAATACAGTTTAAAATTTGCTTTAAAAAAATATGCTGATAAATGAAAGAATAATTACAAGAAAAACGAACGAAATCTGACTTTACCTTTTAGTCAGCGTTTACAGATGTTATTAACGTTTTTGTTACTTACGCATTGTTCGGCTGGTACCAGCATTCTTTTAGCGCTTCAAAAGTACACTATATTGCAAAATTTCTACACAGATTCTAAATTTTTCTCACAGATTCTACACTTGCGGAATTTCTAGGCTCCCAGGAACTCGGATGATCCTCTCCAAATTGGTCAGCTATCTGATGACTGCTTGCTTACAGGAATCTTACGAGTTGCAGATTTTTTATAGTCTTTTACCGATTTGGATTGAAACTGCAAAGTAGCTCAGTAAAGATTTATTTTTAAAGGTCTATCCTTTCGTGGCTGATCGTAGATTAAGACTGTCGACTGAAAACTAACTTTTTCAATGCCTCTCCTCTTGTGGCTGATGTATTGCGCTCCTCGCTGCTGACTGCCAACTGACTCTGCTTTTGCGCGCGTAAACGCCATTCCGCACCCTCAATAATAGGAACAGAGCTCGCCACTTATTGTCGCTCTACTCGCTCTCGCTATAATACAAACTGTTCGCTAACAATTCAAATTATTTAAAAACAATTAATGGCTTAATTTATTGGCATTACAATACATTTCCCTATATTTAACCTTTAATAACTTTGATAATTGTGTATTTATCATATTTCGTATTTCATGTATCCTCTATTAAAAGAAACCCTTTTCTACTTTCTATGTTTCTCTATTTTTAACATTTAAAATTGTGTATTTAATATATTACTCATTTTATGTAGTTACTATTAAAAGAAACCCTTTACTACATTTAATTTATTTTCTCATTTTTAAAAAGTTTATTTCATTTATATTTCTCTCTATTTGTTTTTTTTTATATTTCCATTTCATTGATTTATTTGTGATTTTTCATTTGTGTCGCTTGTCTTAATTTGTTATGGATTGAATTTCCATGGTAGTTGTATATTTTCGTTTGTACGTAGTGGTGTTGCTTTGACCTGCCTCATTTTTCTCAGTATGAAGAACATGTGCATTCAAGAAATCTCAAAATAATGCCTGTAAAAATCCAGAAATACAATTATAGTTGTTCCAATGTGAAAATCGGTTCGAGTTAAGATGACGTCATGAAACATGAGGGATGAAAGTAAAACTCACAGAATTCGGGGACGGCCCCCATGAACGAAACAAACTCGTGTGTATTGTCTCATACAGTTTTATTCCGACATTTTTCTTCATTTGTGTCTCGCAGTTGTGATTTTTGGGGAGATTGATGCGGCCCTACGGAATGCGATGGCGCTTAAGTGCTTCATCCGTCACCCTGCTTCTGATAGAGGAGACAACCTCCAGACTTGGCCTCCTAAAATATGCAACGACGATCACGTCAAGTTTGGCGTCGGGTCGCGTCCATCACACACACAAGATGGTGGCCAGGGTCGAGGAACGTCTGGAAATCAATGGACTCCCATGGTTTATAAAGAGGGTTACCGGGTAAGCGGTTAATTAAGGACACTAAACGGCCGTCGGCCTTCCAGACAGCTACGCCCTCAAGGCCAATAAAGGGTTGTTCCTTTTCTTCGTTACCTTGTTTCTGCTCTATCCGTTTTTCTTCTTTTCATCTGTCTTCTTTTATTCATTTTCTTCGTTCTCTTTTCTTCTTTAGTATATTCCTAATTTTCTCCTTGACCTTCGTCAATTTATTACTCTTCTCCGTTGGAGTTAGTTCCTTGTTCCCCTTCCCCCCTTTTTTTACTTTTCCTATTTTTATCTTTAAATTTTTTCGTTCTTATTTGTCCTCCACTTCCCTTTCAACTTTTCTGATTTTCCCCTTTTTCATACTTTTTCCATTTCTTCCTTTCTACTTTCCTTCCGGTTCGTTTTAATTTTACATTGTACCACTTCTTCTTCTTCTAAGATTTCTAATTTTTCTCTTCCATGTTTTTCTCGGTGCCCTTTCACTTAATTACTTTTCTCACTTTCAATTTTTCCCTTGTTTGTCCTCTTTTCGCCTTTCAACTTTTCTTATTTGCTCCTGTGTATACTTTTCTCGTTTTTTTCTTTTCTGCTTTTCCCCTTTCCAAATTTCCTTTTATCTTTCCCCTATTACGTTTGTACTTGTATTTCTTATTTTCACCGTTCTCATTTCTTCTCTTCTCTGATTTTGTTCAGATCCCACTTTCCTTTAATACTCATTATCAATATTTCCCCTTTTTATCATAATTTTCCTTTTCAAATTTTCTGGTCTTATCTTTTTTGATATTATCTTTTCCATTTCTGCTTTTTTGCCCGTTTTTAATTTTGCTAATTCTTCATTTCTTCTTTTTTCTTTCCTACTAATATGTTCGTACTGTTTCTAAACTTCTCATTTTCACATTCTCGAGTGTTTTGATTTTCTCTGTTTTTCATAGGCAGTTTTCCTTTTCTGATTTTCTCCTTTTCAATTTTTTCCCTGTTTTTCCTTTTTCAATTTATCTGATTTTCTTCTACTTTTACTTTTCTCCGTTTTTTCTTTACTATTTTTCTCCTTACTTCTTCATCGTTCTCTACACCTTTATTTCTTTTCGACTGCATTACATATTTCTTTGTTTCTTTCTTTCCCTTCATGTCGTCATGCCTCCTGTGTCCGTCTCCCCGCTCCGTTCTTCTTAGCGTCAGCTACCTTGAACGTACGTAACGTTAACCTGTGTGTCGTCATCGTGAGAGACTGATGATCTCACGTGGACCCATTGCGTTGTCTCTGGCTGCTGATGGCGATGCTCCCTTGACAGTTAATTATGTTTCTGCCTTTTGTTCGCCCTCAGCAAGAAAGAAACTACTCAGGTCCTCACCACCCTCGAATCCACCCCCTTCACCCCTGCCCGCCAAGAAAATGTATTCCTTTGAGCGATTGTTCTCTAAATACTCTTTGAAAAGTAAATTAATTTTCTAGCGTCTTTTGCTCTCAATTTGCAACGTCTAGGGGTTGAGGAGAAGGGAAAGTTGAGCCGGTTTCCTGCTGTCTCCGTCACAAATGGCGGCTCTCTCGATAAAACGCCTTCCGGGGCAAGTTTGTCAGGTGTTACTGAAGCTATGTGACGTCATAGCTTTCACACTGCGACCCCGTAACCTTCATAACCTCATACCACACCAGTGAACCCCTCATTATACGTCGTGACGTCACACGTTAGCGTCTCACATCTGCCACATGTCTCGTACTATTGTCTTGTCATAACTGAAGTAAAGAAAAACGAAGAAGAAAGATGGGAATGTACAAAAATGACAACAAAGAAAGAAGAAAAGAGGGATAGGAAAAAATAAGAAATATAGGAAAGAGGAAAATTAAAAAGTAAGAATAATTATAGGAAATAAGAATAGCGGGAAAGTAAAAACGAAGGAACAAAGAAGAAACCAAATGCATACAGTTAAAACGATGGGATCAAGGAAAAACGAAAGAGTAAAGGAAAAAACTGATGGAATAAAGGAAAAATGGAGAGAATAAATACACAAAATAAGAGAAGAGGGAAATTAAAAAAGGAAGAATAAAGAAAACCGAATGAATAAATATAGGAAATAAGACAAGAGACAAAGTACGAAAGGAAGATATAAGAATATAGCAAGAAAAAAAGAGTAAAGTTAAAGGAGTAAAAACGAAGAAAAAGTGTAGGAAATAAGAAAAGAGGGAAAATAAAACGATGGAGCACAAGAAAGTAGGAAAATATAAAGTGAGAAATTCCAGAAAAAGAAAGAAGCGAATAGGAAAAGGCGGTAAACAGCAAAATCGAAAGAAGAAATCTGGCAAATGAATAATTAAGTAAAGGAACAAAAGCGAAATGAACGGATGAACGAGAATGGAGAGAAGGGAAAAGAGGAGCGTCAGAACGTTGTTGAATATAATTAATTTAGTAACTACTCGCTGAAATCCTGATATTAATTAAAATTATACCGTCAATAAATACAACAAAAGTACTTTACTGAGATGAAAAAAACGCAATTCATTCTCGTCACTGAAACAAACGAGACGAAAAACTTAAAACGGATGGAAAGTAGAAATCCGGTAAGAAACAAAACGTATAAAAGAAGTAAGGAGAAAACTAATTAACAAGCAGAATGAGGAGAGAATAACATGAATTAATGTGAAAGATCATGATAATAAAGGAAGTACGAAAACTTAAATCAAAGAAGCGATGTTAGAAACAAACTAAATAATTAAGATCCAAATATTACTAAAAGAATGGAAAAAATCAAAGCATAACGGTAATAAATTGTAAAAGATAAAATAATTGAATAAAGGAAGAGAATTAAATAAAAAAGTAATGACAGGAAACTGAACTAATTTTAGTTTATTAAAAGCAAAACACAAATTCACTGGACAATTTCGTCCATGAGTGACCAAAATCAACCCTCTACTCGTTCCCACGAATGTCGCTGACAAAGCGAGGGTTGGGATAATTTGATTGTAGTGGATTGGCAGCATCGTCTTCCTTCTCTTCATAATTAATCAGATTAAACTCAGAACCAGCGGGACGCAGTAAAGCCAATTTCCTAGATGAATAGCAAGTGGCTTGTCTCTGCGGCCATATTTGTCCCCTTATCTTATATTATATATGTATCTCCCGGCCTCAATGTATGACATCATCAGCAGTTAAGAGCATTTTTATTCACGCCAATCCACGACTGATTCCTTTCATGTTCAATTATAGGTGGAGCACTAAGTTAAAAAGTTTGCGTCAGATTTGTGTATATGTTGCCTGTACTCACGTTTATTATTTTCATAATATTATTTGTATATATTCTATTCCCTCAACCACCTTTCTCCTACTGCCTCTACCTCTTTACCCCTTTTTGTTTCTCTACTTATGTTACTTTGTTCCTTTTTTCCTTTTTTTTTCCTTTCCTTTCTTCCTTCATATTTCCTTCCTTCTTCTCTTCTTTTCTTTCTATGTACTATTCCTTCTTTCCTTTATTCATTCTTTTTACTACCCCTCTTTGCTTGTTTCCTATATTTCTTGGTACCTTCTTACTACCTACTTTTCCTTCCTTCTTTCTCCGTTCCTTTTTTCTTCATTCTTCTGTCCTTTAGTCTTACTTTTTAATTCCCCACTTTGCTTGATCCCAATATTTCGTGTTACCTTCTTCCTATTATTTTTCCTTCCTCCTTTCCCCCTTTATTTTATTTTTCTTTATTCCTTCTGTCATTTATTCTATCTTTTTGACTTTACGTCTTTTCATTTTGATATAATTCTTTTTTCTTTCTAGCTTCTATTCTTTTCTGTAATTTTTACGTATTTCTCCTTTATTCATGCTTTTCCTTTTCTGCTTCTATTCTTTCCTGTTATTACCTTTTTCTACCTATTCTTCCTTCATTCTTTATTTCCTTGTTTTTCCCTTTCTTATTCTTGTTTCATATATCTCTTCTTTCCTTCTGTATATTTTTTCTTCTTTCCTTTATTCCTTCTTTATATTTTCCCCTTTTCTTCTTAACTTATTTATTTCCATTTTTCCTTCGTTCCTTTCATCATTTTAACTTTCCCTCTTTCCTTATTTCTTATATCAGTCTTTCCTTCCATTTTCCAAATCCCCCCTCCTCCGTTGTAATTATATTTATTAAACCTTTCACAGTGCTGCATTCTATAGATTCTTTATCTTGACTACTAGCGAGAGATGTTCTCACGCAGGTGAACCTTTCTGGAGTGACGGAGAGGGCTACCTTTGGGAATGATTTTTTCTCTCTATGTTTTTGAACTATGTTCCCACAAGCCGAGCCACGTCGGCCTGTTTTGAGAGGTGTATTTTCCGGGACCGGAAACCTTGGGAATACGGTAAGAGTTGTTCGCTGTTCTCATTGGAACAGTCGGCCAGCTGCCTCCTAAACTGGTCGAGGCACGGAGAAGGGAATGATGCGTTCCAGAGCAAACTCCTCTCCCGCCATTGGAATGGCATGGGACAAGTACCAAATTCCAGACCAACCTGATGCAGGTTTTCTAGGGTTTGTCCTGCATCACTTTCATGCGAATGCCGGGTAGTATCCTTAAACTATAGCCCGGTGGGTCTAGTTAACCCTTGGGTACCTTCCGCATCCCCAACTTTTCAAATCCCTTCCTATACTATTAAACTGGATTACCCCATAAAAAATATTATTTTCAGTTTCTTCGTAAATTGACCGTACTTTCGATAGGTTCGTTAAAAATCACAAAACAAGTAACGGTCTCGTGCTATCTGAAGGGTTAATATCGTCTGCCGTGTCGTGTATCAGTACAGATTCCACCGGTGCGTTTATAAAACGGGATTTTTTTTAATGTTTCCAATAACTTTTATAGGCCTCACGCAAGGATATAATATGTCAGGCAGATTTACATCGTTACTTTTAATCCTATAAAGCACGCTGGGCGCAGACCTTCACGTCGATATATTTATATACATATGTCCACTCCATAATCACATTAAAACCAAACTCGATCGTTCTGTCACAACTCAACTGGTATTCACATCAGTTTTTCACCCTATTAACCAATTAACATCAATTTATTTATATCTGACATTAATAAACTACAAATATTGAACTACCGCTTGTGTGTGTGTGTTACATATGGGGATGATGATCCCCGCACCCCGCCGCCAATGGCAATGGACACTGATTTGATTGCGCAGGTTTAAACCAACCTGAGGGTTCGTTTTGTTGTGAATGAAAGTGACGTTAATGGGCGTGGGTGAGGGAATTGGCCTATCGACCGTTCAGTGCTGCTACCCCGCGTCGGAGTTCGCTGGAAACAACTACCCCGTGAAACCCCTGATCACCTCAAGCGGAAACAACGTAAACAATAAAATAACAACGAACAACAAAGGAGAGGAAAATTTGATGCCATGAGTGCAGCAGAGTACGAATTTGAGACCTATTTTTTTTCCCCCCGCGTAGTAAGTTTAATGTAAATTGAAAATAATTTCTTGAATTTTAATATTCCACAGGCTCTGTTTCATCATTTACCTCCGTTTTACGCGAATTTAAAACATTGGCCAATTAAAAATGAAGCCTAATAAAGGCGTTACCTTTCATTTTTTGTATTATAGACAGATACTTTTTACAAAACTGCTTTAGGCAAGCCCGGTTTGCACACACACACACACACACACACACATATATATATATATATATATATATATATATATATATATTGTAATTAAAAAACGGGGATGAATTAAATTTTCTCCACGCCATTTATGTAATAATTTAAAAGGTGGTCTAAATTAAATAGGAATAATTAACAAAATTATAATGATTTAAAAATTTATTGTTGATAATTACACATTATATGCCCTGCTTTGCACGCCGAATTCCATCAATTTAACAAACAAATATTTCAATTTAATTAATTCGTGGCGTTCTATGAAAATACAGCTTTATATTTTTACAATCAACTACGTCGAATTTCTCTTTACCTCAGGGTCACCACTGGGTTTGATAGGAAGAACAAATACAATGAACTAAAATATTAACAATCCAAACTCATTGAATTTAACGGAATACAATATTAAATACAAGAAATAAAAGAAAACGAATGAAAAGAAAAACGCGAAAGAAATACAACTATACCCTTTAATTATCATTTACAGTCATTAATAATTGTTTTGTACTCACGACAGTGCTACTGGTACCAGTTAGGACTCTTGTAGCTTGAAGTCAACACCCACTAAACAGGCCATTATTCACTGATTCTACACTTTAGATTTAGAACACACGCGGTCGTTACTCTCCATATCTGCTATTCCTGGAACCTGGATTATCCGTCCCTCAGTCAGCCCTCGGACGTAGGTCTCCTTGAAGTCTCTCTATGCGAAAATTAGTTCAGTTTGTGAAGCAAAACTTCTGCTTCTAAACTGCGATTTTATGAGTCTCTCCGTCATAACTGTTTACTTGCGTTTTATGTAAACTATTATATCTCGACGTTGGACTATCTGGATAGCCCTATTCATGCTTTTAGATTAGCAACTTTACTGTGTTGTATCTCTTGCTGACTCTTTTATGTATCCTTTCTCGACCCAGACTGAGTTCTCTAAGAGCGCGGTCTCTAGTCTCCATTGTTAACAAAGAAAGACCCGCTGCGATTGTCGTCTTTAAGCACCCGTACCGCCAACAATTCAATTATATTAAAAACAATTATTAGCCTGTTTAATTGGTATTACGATATATATATATATATATATCCAAATTTTCCTGAATTAACAGGAGAACATCTCTTTAGTTCAGTTTTTTATATTTGTGGTGTGCCACAAGGTACGATGTTTGCGAGGAATTCTATAAATTATTTTGTGCTCTATTATTCCAAAAGGAGTTTTAAAAACCCCAGTCGTGTTATTTGGTATAGGAAGTCTTGAAGAGTAAATGAAAACTGAAAATTACAAATATTTCATGTTTTTTTTACACGTCACAATTTTTTCTTTCCTCATAACTAATTTTTTGCCGTATTTTAATTCTTTCTTGTATTTTTATTTATTGTTTATATCTCGTTATATTATTTTTCTGTACTATCCTTATTAATAATTTTAAATTCAAGGATTAAATAATTGTAACGATGATCAATTTATTATACATTCTTGGTTAAAGTCCTAAAAATTCAGGTCAAAGATGAATGTGAGTCAGTAAATTGTAGTTGGGTCTGTCGTCAAGGTCTATAGAACGGACGGGAGAAAACTCGCGAACTGACGGGTGAATGTCGACGAGGTTAGCTCAGATGATGAGAGCACCACGTTGGAAATGAGGTCGTTTCCCCGGTTCTCGTCGACTTTTCCCACTTTTCTTCCATTCTCTATATCCGTCCTTTTCCATTTTCTTCTTTTAATCCATTCCCCGTTTTTCCTTTGTCTTTTCTTATTTCAAACTCTTATGTGTATTTGTTTTTTCATGTTTTCCTCCATGTCTTTTAAATATGAACAAAACCAGACAGTTTAGATACCTATTTGTACCTGTCTTTAGCCTGTGACTTGTCTGACAATTTAATACTTGTAAAATCAACGGACATTTCTGACATGTAAGATGAATAAGAAATTCTACATTACATGAATATTAAACACCTGAAGAGGTCCCGAATAAATCGATGAAACGTCGTTGGTTTGCATTTGAATTTTTTTTTATTTGCAGACATTTTAATGTACTATTGATCCATTCATTGGTTATACTTAGTGTGACTGTTCTTGGACAACATTTATTATTGTCTCACTGTGAAGAAAAACTTGTTTCTTTACTTTTTACTTTCTTCTTTCATTGCCTTCCATTAATCTTTCGTTATTTATTCTCTTCTTCTCTTTACACTATTTATTTAGTCGTTTTTCTTTTGGATTATTAATACCATTATCTATTTTTTTTTCAATTTTAACACGCCGTTGAGAGGTTAGTCTTTGTGTCGTAATTTATCGATCAACAAGTGGTCGACTGTTAACGTGGGATATTTTCCGACACCACAGCGTGTCCTTGAGACGATCGTCCTTGGCCCAGCAGACGACGTCCTCAGCAGAACCTAACCGACGGTTCCGCCTATTTCCTTAGCCACTGCTGCGAGACGCTATTTCCCTGCAACCCCCCTTCCAAACCCCCTCTAACCCTACAAAACAGCGTCGTTTCCCCTTCCTTCATTGGCGGCTCCGACCGTTTGGCAACGTTCCTGGACCTGGACCGCCTCTTCCTTAAAGCTGCTCGTCTAATGTTACAACTTAAAATCATTTTGTTAAAAGGGTAATACAATAACAAAAATCTATCACGTTCTTCCCCCCTGCATTGATTGGCCCACGAAAAACAACAGTTTTGAAATTTTCAATATGAAACACACCAGAATAATTGGTCCAAAAATAGAACCTTGCGTCACCCGGTAAAGATAATACTCAAGCCAATCTAAAGAAACTGAGGAGAAAAATTTCCATTTTGATTTTTTAGTCTCTATAAAAAGTGATTTGTTATTCATGTATTCTTAAAGTAAATAAATGTACACGGAAAGCTAACACAGTATCGATCTTAAATTTATTCTGGCGGAGAAGTTGATCAATTTGTTTATCTCTTAAGCCTTCACATCGTTTTCTGGACGTATAATAAATATAGTTTAGTTCTATAAAGCTCTATGAGTTATTATTGGAACCAGTGATTGAAAAAAATAGGAAGTGTGTTCCAAAATAGAGCATTGAGGCACGATGCATAAAAGTATCGGATATTCAAATAAGGACAGTTAAAATTGTTTACTATCAGTGTAAGGAAGTTTTGTGATTGCTACAATTTCTTTCGTACAAAATCATTAAATGTACGCCCAGTTGCTATAAAAAATATGAGACGCAACCCGCAACACTCGCATCTATTTTATATTCTTCCGTGCTGTTGTTATTCTATAATTACTTATGGTTAAATTTAATGTGAAGTCAGATAAATATAACTAATTGATCTTGTGAAGGAGAGCCTTAAAGAATTTGAATCCAGCTGGATAAACTTAAATTAATTTATTATGAATCTTGAAGAATATTTTATTAATATGTTTGAACTTAATAAAAATTTTTTAAAATATTTGGCTGTTTGTATTAATTTAAAATTACTCATGGTTCTACCAGTCATTTATGGAACCAAAGATCTTAAAATAAATAAAATATTGTCCCAAATTGGAACCCTGAGGCACACAGTCATCTGAAAAAAATTATCGACCACTTTGTAGTGAGTTTTCCACCAGCGAAATTAATTCTTAAGTCATTTAATTCGTTCCTTTAAAAGTAAAATATTTTTTCTAATAATGAAAAATTATTTTTTATATCCCGTAATTTTTTTTCCATAAAAGTAATTCTTTTGAAATGATACAGATTATAAAAAAGTCATCACCACTTCTCAAAAGACCCAAAGAAATTATAATCCTGTCGTCATCAGTGTTTCAAATGGAATTGTCTCCAATCAAAATTTCATTTGAGAGAATAGGCAAGTGACTGGTTTACATCCCCTATCACACTCTCCAAAAAACAGGGGGGAGAAAACGTTCTCTAATGATGCGATGCTAGATTATAAATTATATATGGCTAATGCAGTTTATGGCCAATTTCAGTCATTAAATTTTTTTAAATTAGAAACCTTCGTTTCGGTACGTATTAGTACCTTATTCAGCCACGACCGCGTTAGTGTGTTAAGAAGTGCTTCGTAAGACCGTCCAAAAATTTATTGAAATTTTTAAATATAATTGTCAAATAATTTTTAATATTTAGCGATAATAAGAAAAGACCTGAATAAGGTACAAACATGTACCGAAAAGTTGTTTTTTTATGTAATAAATTAATTGTCTGAAATTGTTCATAAACTGCGTTATCTATTTCACATAAACAGACTATATATCCAGGTAAACAAGAGTCCGGTTTAAATAAATCCTAAGCCGATCATTTATAGAATTAAAAGGAATAATTGGATTAGATTAAAATAATTAGTTACATTAGTTCACCTCGTAGGATAACAGGACTGGTCAAATTTATATTAATGACAAAATCAGTATAATAACATAAACAAGAAGACAATAGATACTTGGGACTATAGATAGATAGTAATATAGAGAATTTCAAGAGTTCATATTTGAAAATACATTAAATAGGATAATAGAAAAAATATTGCCATTAGTATAAAAAATACCATGTTTGTAAACAATGGAGAATTATTATTGGTTATTCAATTATGAATTAATTATTTTATTAATTAATTATTGGTTATATAATTCATTATCAGTTTTACAGCTCATTGATGGAAAGCTGGTCATTGTTTACGAAAAAATGGAGAATAAATTCAATTGAATGCGGCGTTTAAAAAATCATCAATCCTTCAGTCCGTTTCCAATGATCTGGAAACCCCCACCCCTCGTTGAGCCATGAAATTCAGGGTAATTTTGATGCCATGAGAGATAGAAAGAGAACGAGAAATGTAAATAACTGAAAAGCAGTTTTTGTTTCAGTTTTTTTTATCCGCAGACGAGAACTGGCAGGACTAAATCGGTTGTCTCTGGAGTCGTAGTAGACTCGTCCTCATAACCGTCGTCCGATGCTATCTCTCGCGAGCGCCCAACCCACTACTCTTCTAAATCACGGGTTTCTGTTGTCAGCCCTGAACACCGTTATCCGCAGACGCGTCGCACCACAAGGGGGGTTGAGGAAGATCCAGATAAATGTTCTCGAGTCCTTATCGCGGACATTCCAGCCGCGGAATCATATTTGGGGTAGGTATTACTATTATTTCTTCCCCATTTTTTTCTTTTTTTCCCTGCTGAACTTTGAAGCCAGACTGCTGCTGCTGCATGGAGCACACAAACACACCCCCACATAACGCGTTATTACATGCAGCAGGGATCGTTATATTAAACGTCCTCTCGTTCTCGTAGAGTCATCCAGAACGTCACACAGAAACAGAAAAATATGAGGGCGTGAAAAACGACACCTGCTTTAAAAATAATGTCCGACGAGGTGCAAACCCCCCGAATGAGGGAAACCCCCGAAAGTATAATCCTAACATTATTATCATTACTACCAGGGTGTCCGGCCCGGCGTTGCCCGGGTATTTATTCATATAAGCCCGAAAACGTATTTAATTCTACATTAATCTAATTATATATATATATATATATATACATATATATATATATATAATATGTGTGTGTGTGTGCCATTATAAAAGCCTAAATACTCCCGATACCACATAAAAATACTCTGAATACCTTAAGGGCGTCAAAAAACAATTGCAAAACATTTATTTTGTTCTCTATAAAATAAATGTATACAGAGACAGTGAGTCAGAGAGAACACTCCGCTCGCTGTTTACGGCGGGAACGTTGCCACCCGACAGTTTAATTCCTTTCAGGACTGCCTGCGACAACGACTTTGGTCAATGAATTGGAAAACTGATTTCTATTTTCCTCCGTCTATCTCCCACGTCGATTTCCTCAGAGTTGGGTTGCTTCGTAGAGAGAGAACCTCAAGGGTGGGGGGGGGCCTGGTTGCATAATGATCGCCCAAGTTAGGTCGTTGTTCTCCACGGAACAAGAAGACCTGTAACATCCACTCCACGTACGACGTGTACAGCATAATAACTCCAGAGGGCGAGATTTCAACAACAATAACGACATTAAATAAATAAACTAGGATTATGACTGACAGTAACTTAAACCAAGTCAAAATTCACCTCTTAATAGTTTTTTTAAAATTATTACAATACATAAAAATATTTGATCACTTTTATTAACTACTAAAAAAATTATGAGTCATATTTAAAACTTAAAATACCTTGAAGTAAATTAACAAACACATTTTTTCCTTATTAAAATAAAATTCATTACTGCCATAAAATGACACGAATGAAAATTTTACATTCACTTAGGGTTCCGAAGAAATTATTTGTAATTAATAAATATTCAATTATCCCTTGGTTTTATTGATTTAATTATCTACGCGTATGAAAAATACAACCATTTTTATTATTAATTATGATGAGGAAAAAATATCTGACTTTATTGTAACAATGTAAATACATAAAATTATCGCTAAAATATATATTAAATACACGACGATGTTTCGTCCTCTTCTACGGCCTTATCAGGTACGACACTATTTGTAATTATGAATAATCCATGAGTCATCATAGTCAGAGGCAAGTTTCTGCTGTATTTTAAACATTATTATCATATCTGTCCTGGTAGAAAACAAAACGTCGTGTATTTAATATATATTGTAATGAAGATAATTCTACAAAAACGAAGGAAGTTATTTTCAAACACTTTATGTTGCATAAGTTCTATTTGTTAATGTTAAAATTTTCGTTTTAATTATTTTAATAAAGGATGCTAGTTAAAATCAAAAGCGACAATCGAGAGAATTGGTGCGTAAATTCTAATTGTCGAGTAAGAAGTGAAGCTGCAGACACACGCTATCCCGAGAGACTTCCGGAACATCAGTGGACATCTGACCTGCTTGCAGTACGTCCGTTCGAGAACAGAGGGCAGTAAAAGTAAGATTTGCCAATTTACCTTATATGCATTGAGCAGTCAAATAACGAGGTTTTTATTGCGGTATAGTTCAGCCTGCAATTTTTGGGAATATTTACAGCACCCCCACTTAACTGCCTGATGAAAAAGTGTTTTAATGTCTACCGACTTTTAACCTTCTCCAATTTTGAACCATTAAAAGATATGTATTTTTAAATGTTATTAAATGTGTAGCTTTGAACTAATGAATTTAAAGAACCGAGTAAATTAATTTTAAATAATAATGCAATAAAAATTAAATCATAGTAAATTTTACAATATATTAGCAAATTTTATTACTAAAGGACATTTATTTAGTTATTTCAGTGAATAATATTAAATTTAATAACAAGACAAAAAGGATGATTATAACCTTACAATGAGAGGTATTAGCGACCACTTAACAGACGTTTCATTATTCAAATTATTTTTTAATTAATTGAAACAGCCATATACTTTCATTGAAAGCACCAACGTTTCGGTACTTATTTGCAGCCTTGTCAGAGCCTGTGGTCCGGTCTGAAATGGTGTTCGTCTTGATGTTATAGTTTCCACTGTCTAACAAACCCTTTCACAACTGAAGAGGGGGAAATTAGTACTCAATAGGTTTTTGGATTACCATAAAATAATTTTATTAATAAAAAATGTCTTAATTGGTTAATTAATACGTATGACTGCAATAATGTAATCATTTCTTCGTCTTCTTATTAACCAAACATTCCAATTATGTTTCATTAATTTCTTTAAATAAATCCCAAACATAACTAATTAAATCAGTACCACCGAAAATTAATTGAATCGTTATTAGTTAACTTAAAGTAATGTTAATTGGCTTGGTAATTTATGGCAATTTTTGGTCTTTCGCTTTCATAATCCCAAGTTTTTTATTACCACCAAGTACTTAAGAAAAATCCGCAACATGGATTTTGACAAGTCAATCGTTTCATTTCTGACTATAATTTAACGATAATATCAAGTAGGTTAATATAGAAAATCTGTTTTATCCGTATTTGAAAGACGCTAGGAACCATAGATTTCTCATCGCGGATAGTTTTCTAGTGGATTAAATTCGCATGGGTTGCTTTTTTGTTTGTGTTTGCATTTCTGGGATTTTACTTGGCGTTGTTAATGAAAACTATAAAAAAAAATTCCAGCCACCCTCTACTCACCCAAGGTGCCAGCTATGGTGATGGGGGAAAGATTTTTTTCAAGTTTGTTGCTAAAATATTCACGATGGCTTTCGGAGGGGAAAAATAAAAAAAATTGTTGTCGTATTTGACTAATTACTTGCGCTACGGTGGCGCGAGCTCGCCACTCAGACTAATGAATGAGCAATTACCTCGCAGCTTTAAAGAGGATCTCGTCGCAAGGGAATGAGAAAAAAAAAACAAGTTACCTACGTAGACCAGCGACGATCACGAAAAGTTTAGACGTCAAGGACGAAACAGTCGTTACGGTGAACAAATTATATCTAGGGAGTTTACGTACGCACAGTTGGCTTCACTGGCATTCAAAGACCCACGACATTAGTAATAACTGATATGCCTTTTATAGACAATTTGTATTTATGCTTCCCTTTTAGAATGTTACTGTTCATGTAGGATCAATGTCCAAAATTAAAAGATATTCCAGTTCCTACACGAAATTAAATTATTACGACTGTTCAAAAGAGAGAATAGTTTATATACATAACAACAAAGGGAGAATAATCGTGTTTAATTCCCGTTAGATGAGTTAATGCTTATAATAGGCCCCGATGCCATATTAATTGCAATAACAATAATAGTAATAAAGTCGGGAAGCCAAAGATTAACCATCATACCAGCGTCGCCAACGATGACGTCACTCCGTTGACATTTAACATTACAAAAATATCTAATTCGAATAATTCCCGAGATCAGATTAAACAATATCTATGTAACAATTATTTTTCGTCCAGGTTTTTTTCCTCGCTTACGTATCCTTATTCATTTTTTCTCTTACATTTTCTTTCTCATTTTACAAATTATATTTTAATATATACATATATATACTGTAGTAATTGGTAATTAAGACATTGTTCTAATTGAAAAGTTGAATTGTAGAGGACTCATTATTAGTGGATATTAGCGGACGCCGCAACAAACCGGCAAGGCAAAGAAAACATTGTTGATGAGTCGAGAAGGTTCTACGCGCTCAAAACTTGCGAGACGAACGAACAGTCAGGAAATGGACAGTCGGGCAGTAAGCAGCAAGGAGAAAATACCAAAATTCCAAGTCATGAAAATTTGAACAGTACAGTCGGTCAGCAGACAGCGAATAGACCAGACGAAAAGTTTTACAGTCGGCAGTCAGAACGAAAGATTGTGGCCCAGTCACAAACATGCTTTCAAATATTAAAAAGTAAAGCAATATTCAGACAAACCAATGAAGTCCATTGTCAACTTAAGTCACGAGATCCACAAATTCAGGTTGCAGTAAAGCATCAAGAACCAACCAATTTGTGTTAAACCAACTAACAAACTACACCAATTAGAGCCTGTGAACATTTAGAGTCTGTGAGAACTTAGAATCAGTGATGTCCCCAAAATTGTGCACGAAAAACTTAAAATGAGACCTGGGCGGCCGTAAGTAGAGAAAAACTTTAAAATTTTTTGTAAACCGTGTTTAAAAGATAAAAGTCAGATTGTTCTTTAATTATCGATAAAATGAAATCGTTAACTCTTGATAAAATTCAAATTGTTAAATTCAATCTTTAGTATTATTTCTTCCGCAACAAATTTCGTCTATGTTCAGACGCATTGATTTCCATAAAAGGTAAATGTAATTTTGATTATATAAATTCTGCCATTTATCAAACCCAGTTCAAGACCCTGAGATCCCAAATATTTTGTGTATTTTATACTTGTTTTAAAAATTGATAATAAATCTTGTTTCATAACTTTCACTTAAGTTCTTTCATTTAAAAGCGCCCAACCATTATTAATATATTATTAAATTATTACAATATATATATATATATATTATTTCCTTCTACAATTATTATTTGAGATTGAGCAGCTTCGGTTAATAATAGGTACAGTAAAAAAGACAAACTAAAAATCGATTTAAATATTTGTTAAACTTTATAATATTTTTGTAATAATTGATTCCCTTCACTTTCGAATTTATCCACTGTAAATTATTAACGAGGCCAAAACACGCAATTACAAAAATTATAAGTTATTTACGCAACCATGTTTCAGACCTAAGAGGGTTCGGATCCTTCATCAAGGTTTACAATAAAGATGTTAAATATTATAGATATAATTGTGAATAGTCAAAGATAAAAAAAAAACATATTGTATAATTTGTCTGCGTTTAGGACCTTGTTAAGAATTTAAAACCAGACACGTGATAAATAAAAGATTTTAATGAGAGTATGCAATTAAAGTTTCTGCTTTGGAATTATTAATAAGGCCCAAAACCACAAAAAAAGTTAATATTACACCATTTACCATTGTCCATTATTCTCCTTTTATCATCTTTGACAATCCACTAATTATCATTATCCAATTATATCTATCATTTTAATCTATTTATTGTAAACCTTGATTTGGACTGAAAAATGGTAGTTAAATTAAATTAATTTGAATTATAATTTTTAATTGATAATAATAATAATAATAATAAACCTTTTGTACAGTCTCTAATTTAGTTTTAAAAACTTCAGAAACATTTCGATATTATGTCATAATCATTATGTAGATTGAAACACATATGAACCAAGGAATCGTACATTAAATGAGATAATTTTTACAATTATTAGATTTGTACATACATACCTTTAATAACAGAGTTGTTCGAATTAAGTTAAAGCATCTTTAGTTAAAATAAAACACTTTGAAAGCTTCTTTGATATAAAACAAGGTCGGAAATATAATATGCTAGTGCTGATGTATGCTATCGTCCCGTCCAACTGCGTTCGTTGAACTAGGTGTAACTGTGTTTTCTTGGGGATACAAATACCAGTCGAAGTAAAATTGAATACAACATAATGAATCCATAGAAGATGGCCACAATCTATAAATAATTTTAAATAAATGCAAATAAATTTGGGTCATTATTTTTATTTTACACTCGTTTTTATAATTTATTATCTAAGATCTATGTAAGTTAATGTAAATTATCTCGGTGAATCTGAATTTTGTTCTTGTATTTTCGTGGAATTTTTTTTTGTTGGTCTGATAAATCAAGTGTTAATCCATTACGTAACGTTTGGAGCGGATATTGGTTCTACGAAATAACGTGTTCGATCAACAACAACAACACCGCCAACGCCGCCCGTTTCTGGGCCCGTCGTACTGCCCGACGCACGACGATTTGCAACAAACCAAACGAACATTAGCGTTATGAAAACCGTGTGGAGCGAATTTTTCCTGCAGAATTTCTATGTGTGTGTGAGGACTACTGCCAGTCTACTGCCCCTCCTTGGGCGCCAAATTCCAATCCGGGGGGAATAGGAAAGGAATCTGGTTGATTAAATAACGAATGGAGCAAAGATACTCAATACCTGACCGAAATCTACCACTGTGAACAAAAAAAATTATAAAATATAAATTCTTTATTTATTCTTCCAAATCAATTTCATCCCCTTCAAAATAATCCCAGTCCGATGAAACTCACTTTTTCCAACGCTTTTTCCAGTCCTCGAAACAGTCGGAATAGTCTTTTTCCGGTATAGCCCTAAAGACCGTCTTCGATTCCGTTTTTATCTCCTCAATCGTGTTAAAACGGCGTCCCCGCATTGGCCTTTTGAGTTTGCTGAATAGCCAGAAGTCGCACGGAGCCAAATCAGGCGAATACGGTGGTTGCGGAACGATATGAGTCGAGTTTTTGGCAAAAAAGTCGCGAAGAACCAATGCAGTATGACATGGTGCATTATCGTGATGAAGGAACCATCAGTTGTTCGCCAATAATTCCGGCTGTTTCAGACAAATAGCTTCACGCAAACGACGCATAAGGCTCAAATAATATTCTTTGTTGACAGTTTGGCCCCGGCGGAAGGAATTCACAGTGCACCACACCACGATAATCAAAGAAAACTGTCAACATCACCTTGATTTTCAGTCTTGCAACACCTTTTGCACGATATTCGCTGAATTGGTCGGTGGTTTCAGGGTCGTATGCGTAAATCCAAGTCTCGTATCCAGTAATGATGCATTTCAAGTGGTCCTGATAGTCAGACAGCAAAGTTTCACACACATCAACGCGATGCTTATTTTCCAAAAAATTGAGCGATTTTGGATACAATCGAGACTTGACGCGTTTGAGACACAAAACATTCTTCAAAATGGTTTGGGCTGAGCCATATGATATTCCAACACTATCAGCGAGATCTCCAATTGTCCATCGACGATTTTCAAGCACCAAATCTTTGATTTTTTGGACGTGGCCCTCGTCGATAGACGTTGATGGTCGTCCAGAGCGCGGTTCGCCTTTGAACTCGTTGTACTACTTATAAACGTTCCTTTGTGCCATAGTTTGATCACCAAAGGCCTTCCGCAACATTTTCAACGTGTCCGCACAAGAATATTCGTTCCGCAAACAAAATTTGATGCAAGTTTTTTGCTCAACAAAATCACCTATTGCAAAAATCGAAAAATTCGAGTCTGGTTATTTACAAAAAAAAGCCCGTGTAACTCGGAGATAATTAAACCTTTTAACAAACAGACGCTTGGGAAATATTATAGACAGTCCTACCAACCTAGAAAAAAAATTACCTGCCTTCCTAATACCCGGGAGTTTTAAATGACAATTTCACCTCACTTTTTGATCACAGTTGTATATGTAAAAATGTCTCTATTATTCAGACTTTTGAAAGTGCAAGAAAAAAGTATTTAACAAGCGACCATTTTTTTCATAAGAGTTTGCTATGAAGCACCCAAGAGCGAAGGGGTGATTGATTTATTACTATCTTATAGTATACCCTTTGTAGAGAAGTTCTGGCAGGACTCGTTTACAAAAGGAGAGAAAAAACTACACATTTCTCCCGTCTCGTTGAGTATTTCACCACCCCGCCAAATGTTGGCATTGACTGGCAACCGAAGCGGTTTTACTTTGTAACCTTCCCTCGTCCCCCCCCCCCCCCGCGAGTGGGTGGGAAAAGTTGAAAGATTCCACGTCACTTCACCCTTCACCGTTCTCTGTGTCAAGGAATTCTGATACAAAAGGGGAAATTCTTCCAGTTTCCTGTGGGCAGGTGAATCAGAAAAATATAACATCGAAACGAGACTACAAAACGGAATGTAGGAAAATAATTATTCTGAGAAGAAGCTTGATAAGCGATTGGGAAACAACAAGAAACGGTTAAAATTAGTCTAAATATTCTTACAATGAAGAGGTAAATATAGTCAAGTGTTTACTTATTGATCCTATTTTTTGAATCTAAATGTGTTTATGAGGGATGAACAATTTTATATGACATTTTTATAGAACATCTCAGAATTCGTTTCATTTGAAAATGGTTTTTTACAATGGTTATAGTTAAAAAATTTTAAAAAATTATCTGTCTCATTTTATTGTTTGTTGAAATATTTCATAAAAATTAATGGCCAAAGAAGTCATAATTAAGTAATTGATTATGATGAAATAGTTACCAAATTTATTTAATTCGATTGAATGGGGGTATCGTGTTAATTAATAATCTTGAAGAGGTCATTATTATAAGGACGATACATTTGTCTTTGGCATATAAAAGATTTTTGTTAATATATATTATATTAACACATTTTTTCTGGCACCGAATATTTTTCTGGCATTTATTTATATACTGACAATTCTTCTAAGTGTACAGACATATATATATATATATATATACTCTCAATAATATATATCCAACATGACTGTAAATTAAGTAGCAAAGGAAAAAATACTAACCTTTCGCATGTGTGTGTTTAATTATATCGATGAAACTGAATAACTGAAATTTTAATTTTTCGCCTGTTTTATTAATAATATAAATAAATTAACGACTATTTATTACATATATTTTTAAAATATGTTTGTGTCCTGTTGTATCAGGAAAATATAACAGAGTTACGGTAAATACAGAGATATGAACATTTTAAACATATTACGGTAGAGAAAACAGAACAATTTATAATTATAAATGAGCGATTAAAGAGGAAGTTGACGTAGTGCAAAATTACTTAAAAACTACCTATTAATAAAAGATGGAGTGGTAATTACATTTAATTAAAACTAATAAAAAAAATTATATTGTCTGCTTTCGGCTGCTTTTTCATCAAATTTATTTAACCAGACGTGAAACATGATGTATTTAAGTTAAATCACAAGTTTTTGTTATATGGAATGTAAAAAAAAATTAAAATGCCTGTAAATAAAAAGTCGTCAATTAATTTATCTTATAAATAAAAAAGAGTGTATGTATGTTTGTATGTTTGTTTGTATGTTTGTATGTTTGTATGTTTGTATGTTTGTATATTTGTATGTTCGTTATACAAATCTACACCGGTAGAGCAAATTTCATTAAATTTCGTACACGTGTTCTTTACGACCAGGAAACAAACACTGTCGGGGTGAGACGCGCCTACCACTCCGAGAAGCGGGGGTGGACGGGGGTGCAAATATTTGAACATGCTAAAACAGTCGATATTTCATTCGGATAAATATTTTTAGGGGTCAAAGATATTTATAGTCTTTTTATTGATGATATCTGAATATAAATTCCAACCACTAGACCCTGGGGAATGAGCACCCCTAGCGTTTGGGGTAGAGAATATAAATCTACACCGCTGGAGCAAATTTCACCAAATTTCGAAAACGGGTTCTTTGCGACCAGGAAAACAACACTGTCGGGGTGAGACGCATCTACCAACCCCATAAGCGGGGGTGGACGGGGGTGGAAATATTTAAACATGCTAAAACAGTTGATATTTCATTCGGATAAATATTTTTAGGGATCAAATATATTTATAGTCTTTCCACTAATGATATCTAAATATAATTTTCAACCTCTACACCCTGGGGAAAGAGCACCCCTAGCATTTGTGGCGGAGAATACAAATCTACACCGGTAGAGATAATTTCACCAAATTTCGTACACGTGTTCATTACGACCAGGAAACGAACACTGTCGGCGTGAGACATGTCTACCACCCCCAGAAGCGGGGGTTCACGAGGGGTTGAAATATTTAAACATGCTAAACCGGCCGATATTTTAGTCGGATAATAATTTTTAGGGGTCCAAAATATTGATGGTGTTTCTGTCCGATGTTTTCTGAATATAATTTTCATCCCCTACACCCTGGGAAAAAGACACCCCTAGCATTTGTGGTGGAGAATACAAATCTAAACCGGGGGATCAAATTTCACCAAATTTCGTACACGTGTTCTTTGCGATCAGGAAAACAACACTGTCGGGGTGAGACGCGCCTACCACCCCCAGAAGCGGGGGTGGACGGGGGTGGAAATATTTGAACATGCTAAAACAGTCAATATTTCAGTCTTGTTAAATATTTTTAGGGGTCAAAGATTTTTATAGTGTTTCCACTGATGATATCTGAATATAATTTTCAACCTCTACACCCTGGGGTAAGAGCACCCCTTGCGTTTGGGGTGGAGAATACAAATCTACACCGCTGGAGCAAATTTCACCAAATTTCGTACACGGGTTCCTTGCGACCAGGAAAACAACACTGTCGGGGTGAGACGCGTCTACCAACCCCAGAAGCGGGGGTGGACGGTGGTTGAAATACCTAAACACGCTAATATAGCAGGTATTAGATTTGGAAAAATATTTTCGGGGTCAAAGATATTGATTGTGTTTCTACCGATGTTATCTGAATATAATATTCATCTCCTACGCCCTGGGAAAAGGGCACCCTTAGGGTTTGGGGTGGAGATGCTTTACAGAAAAATAACGCGAATACAACCGAGTTTGGAGTCAAATCGAAGGTTATGGATGTCAGTGACTTTACTTCGGATAAATATTTTTAATTGCCCATTTAACCCGAAAGGGTGGGGGTTGGAAGGGAAGACAAATAGTCAGTTCTTGCGCGTTCTTGGAGGAAAATTACGTGAATACTATTTCAACGGATGTTGTTGAAAATATAAATCCCTTTAGACATTAGTGGTAAGTTTGCTTAGGGCTGGGGGTAATAATTGTCTATTATTCTAAAACTGCCAAAATGTTATGTGTTTATGGGTAAACTAGATTGATAGTGTTTCTACCGATGTGATATGAGTAAAAACTCAACCCTTTCCACCACGGGAAAGTAGCAGGTTTAGGGGTGGTGTTGTTCATACTATTTTAACCGATGTTGTTTGCATTAATAACGAAGTGTAATCTTCTTATAAATAAATAATGAGTGTATGTATGTATTTTTGTTTGTATATTTGTATGTTCGTTATACAAATCTATACCGGTGGATCAAATTTCACCAAATTTCGTACACGTGTTCTTTGCGACCAGGAAGCCAACACTGTCGGGGTGAGACGCGTCTACCACCCCCAGAAGCGGGGGTGGACGGTTGAAATATTTAAACATGCTAAAACAGTCGATATTTCAGTCGGATAAATATTTTTAGGGGTCACAGATATTGATAGTGTTTCTACCGACTGTTGGGGTGAGACGCGTCTACCACCCCCAGAAGCGGGTCGGGATTATCAGTAGAGCACTTTTAGGTGTTGGGTGGAGGAACGCTGCAATAAAATAAGGCGAATACAACCCAGATTGGAGTCAAATCCAAGGTTATGGATGTCGTCCAGTTCAATCATGGCATCAAATTGGCCATTTAGCCCCAAGGGGCGGGAGTGGATGGGATGGAAATTTTCTAACATGTTAAATCATCGATATTAGGGTGGAATAAATAAATGCCGGGACCATTGACGTTGATAGTATTTCTACCGATGTTGTTTGTAGGCATGATAGGGGTGGGACTGGAGAGGATTTCCTTGAAAATAATGGGAAAACAATCGAGATTCGAGTCAAATCGAAGGTAATGGATGTCCCTGAATTTATTTATGACAATCTGGACAACGCACGGGTATCGGCTGGGTTGGGGTGAGTTGACCGGCTGTTTTTTTGCGTCGATTAAATATATTTCGGGATGAATTAGATTAATAAAATTTCCCTACATGTTCTCTGTGTATAATTTCAACCCCTTTCGGACTCATAAGGGTGCACCGTTAAGGGTGGGCGTGAAGTAGCATTACATAAAAAGAAACCAGAAACTATCGGGATTGTCACTGAGTTTAATTAATTTCCTTGAAAATAACGGGAAAACAACTGAGATTCGAGTCAAAACGAAGGTAATGGATGTCCCTGAATTTATTTATAACAATCTGGGCAACGCGCGGGTATCGGCTGGGTTGGGATGAGTCGACGGGCTGTTTTTTGCGTCGATTAAATATATTTCGGGATGAATTAGATTAATAAAATTTCCCTACATGTTCTCTGTGTATAATTTCAACCCCTTTCGGACTCATAAGGGTGCACCCTTAAGGGTTGGCGTGGAAGTAGCATTAGATAAAAATAAACCAGAAACTATCAGGATTGTCACTGAGTTTAATTATGACATTAAACTTGACCGTTTAAGTCCCCAAAGCGGGAGTGGTCGGGGGTGAAAAATTTCAAACACGTTAAACGGTCGATATTTGCGATAATTATTTCCTGGGGTTAATTACTTTGATAGTATTTATACCGATGTTGTTTGTGTATAATTTAACCCCTGTGAAGGGAGCAAGCTTAGGGTGGTGTGGAGGTACGTTAAATAAAATCCCGCAAAACAACCGTGAATCGAATCAATTCCGAGACTATGAATGTCGCTGAATCTAATTGTGACAACCTGGGTAACGCGACGGGTTTGGGAGGTGTTGGGCGGGGGAATAAATTTTCAGACGATGTAATCGGCCGATTTTTTCGTGGAATACATTCTTTTTCATTATCGCATATTTGTGGTGGTGGTCATCTTCTAACATGTAAAAACGGCCGATATATTTAGTCAATGACTTCATCCGCCTTCGACATGGGAGGTGAGCACATTTAGGGATAGGGTTCGAGGAGCTTTACATAAAAATAGCGCAAAAGTAACCAAAATTGGAGTCTTATGATAGATAAAAGACATCTCGGGCAACGCCGGGCACCCAGCTAGTATTATTAATAAAAACAGGCGGAAAATTAAAGAAATACTGAAATATATACCAAAATTGAAACTGTCATATTCCTTCTTAATCCTTTAATATTTTTAACTGTTTTCATTATGGACGTCTTTCCTTTTGCTACTCTGACGTCACCCTTAAATTAATTACCATTTTCCCATCCTTGTTGACGGTTCCACGTGGCCTCACCTCACAACTGTATATTTTATTAAGTCACAACGACGAGGTGACAACGTTTCAAACCATAAGAAATTTTCACATTGTCCGTTTTACTCTTAATAATCGATCCCCTTGTTTGTTATTTCTCTTTAATGGTGTTACTGGGTACTTACTTCCTGAATGATTGCAGCAGTTTTCCCATTTCAGCGAAATCCATGACTTCTCAATTTATCTTGTATTGGTTGAAATGGTATTAGTAATTTGCATGCTTATGTATGAGGGATATTAACTCGAATGCTGAGAGAATTATTCTAACGTTTCCAAGTTAATTAAGTTTCCATGTTTCAGGGCGTATTAGTTACTCTCTCTGGAAACCGCACGAATGCAGGAATTAAACTCTATGCCTCAAACCCCCGCCTGTATACAAGAAACGTTCAGTGCAATCAGAACAAATGCAGATTATTCCGAGAAACTCCAGCGAAGTTATTGAGCAATAAATTTTATCATATAAGTGTATTAAATTGAATCGTTCTGGATCTATATTATTACTGAAACCATTTTTTTCTGAATTTTCCTCGTTTTTTAACAGAAAAAATAATGTTGTTTCTTATTGGAAGTGAATACAATTTTTTAATGCGCGTTATCATTAATTTGAATATTTCTGCTCCAGGGAATGTTCTAAATGAGAGATATGGCTAAAAATTGACTTTGATAAAAAAGATGGTGCTAATAATTTCAGTTGTTTGCTTGTTTTGTCTTTGAAATCACATAAACGATATCGTTGACAAATTTCATTTTTGAGCTACTTTCACATGCAAGGAAAATTGTTCAATATCAATGATCAGAAAAAAAATTATGAATATAGTATTGTGTGGTATTTATTTTATCACTTAATTGGATAATTCTCTATGTAATTAATAATTCTTATTGTTAACGTCTGATGAGAAAGAACAATAATTACAATAATTATTTACTTAATTATAATGCTTAAATATCATCTTTATCTAATTATTAATTGTTATTGTTAACGTTTAATAAATATATGTATATTATTGAGAGTAAATATATATATATATATTGCCGTAATTAAAAGGAAATATAATTAATTAATGAACAAGATTTTTGGAATTGTATTGTTGGCGGCGTAAACACACGAGTTGTGTACAAGAATATGTGACGATAATGCCTGCTTGCTGGGATTGTCGAAGTACATTTTGCTAGACGCGCAGAGCGACAGTGTGTGGTAGTAGACGGCGCAGAGCGACAGTGCGTGGACACGAGGCATATGAATAACATTTCGGACAAAATTTCAGAAAGTATGTATTTGGGAGGCAAGACTGTATGTAGTCTAACAGCACTAATATTCAGAACGATATACGGTTTCCACTCTATGAACAAACAACTGCAACGATACTACGCCGACAGTTATTTTCCCTGATGCAGAATAGTTCAGAGTCTAGCCTACATTCACAAGTTAGACGTTTCTTCAATTATGGGAGCCAGGTTATTGTATCCAGTGAATAACCAACTTTGAGAATGGTAATAAGTTTTTGATAGAGAGGACAGAGAAAATAAGTTTTATAAGTAAACTCAGCAAGCAGAAAGTGTTGCCTATTAAATTCTGTGTATAATGGCCTGTATTTAAAGTGTTAATAATAATCGTGTAAGTGTGTACGAGCCCATTCCTTAGCAAAACAAAACTTTAAAATAAAACTGCACAACTTATTATCTCTAAACCCGCCAGTAAATGATATCATATCGTCAGATTTCCGAGTTCAAATTTCATATTTTATATTGTACTGATTGTTTAAATTAATTCTTTAATAACTTAGTAGATTTAATTGTTTAACATAAATGTTCTTTATTGAAGGCCCGGTAGTCGGCCCTGAGATCTAGCTGTGGTATATTGTCAAGTTTTAATATGTAATATGATTTCAATAATTTGATTTAATAAATTTATTTATTTGTATTTTCTAACTTCTGATCTTTAATTAAAACATACGATCACTTCAATTTAATTTGCTTATCATTTATCTTTAAATAAAATACTATAAAATTGTTGCACGTTTAAATCCTATTAATTGATTACTACAAATTGACGCTTCAACGTGGCGATGTAATTTAGAATTATCGTATAATTTACTACAATATATATATATATATATATATATATATATATATATATATATTGTAATAAACAGATGAGTTATAATTTGATTAAATATGATTTTTGAAGAATTAGAGCCCCACGTTGTGGTAGCCAAACTGTAATAATCAACAGCTTGGGTTTAATTAAATAAAAGACTTAATCAAATTTAAAACATAAAATTATTTATTTTCACTTTGTGGCTTCTAACTCAAAAACAATTACAATTTAAAATATTAATTTCTCAAGGCCTTCACTGGGTTTGATAATGGACACAACAAATTGATTTTACAATTTTATTAACAAACAGTTCACATTTACGTAAACAATATGTCGATAGAAAGAAATTAAAAAGAAAAGAAATTAACTTTGATTGACAATTAAAGAGAACGAAATCCGACTCCATCCCCCCATTACGTTTACAATCAATCATTAGTTTGGTTTTGTTACTTACATCTGTCCAGCTGGTACCAGCATTCTTTTGGTTTCGGAAGAACACTATTGCAAAATTATACACTGATTCTAAAATGTCGACTCACAGATTTTACACTATTGAAGTCAAAACTGATAGGCTCCCAGGAACTCGGATGATCCTCCTGAATGTCAGCTATCTGATGTCTGCTCGTCTTATACGAATCCTATTATTCGTAGATTTGTTAGTCTTTTACCGCTTTGGACTTAAACAGCAACTTTACTATTCCGGTTGTCTATAGAAGTAAACTGCTGACTTCCTTTCCTGGCTGGCTGTAGACGTAAACTCTCTTAGACTCTCCTGGCTGACTGTAGACGTAAACCCCTTTTACTTAGCGATGTAATACTTCCGTGAATGTTTTTACTTTGTCTTAAATTCACAACTTTGTTTAATAATACATTAACGACGGCTAGTCTCTGCTCTAGTATTATTTGTTCCGTCCTCTGAAATGTCCCGCCACCAACTAACAGTTACATTACTTGTTCTGCTCCTCACGTTTTTTTTCCGCGAACTGACTCCTAGTTCTCACGAGTTTGAGCGCTCATACGCTATTTTTGACTTTTCGACAAAGCAAAGTGAGCTCGCTTCTCTCATTGTTGCTTTGTTCGATCAGACCGCTATAATGTATTTCTCAAACAATTCAAATTTTATGTCCAAACAATTAATGGCCTAATTAATTGGCATTACAATATATATATATATATATATATATATATATATATATATATATATGGCTGTATAATTTGCAGAATTGTTGGTATATAAATAAATGCCACAATAATATTCACGGCTAGAAAAAAATGTGTTATATAAAATATATTAACAAAAATCCTTTATAGGTAAAAGACAAACAATAAAATAAGTCAGATAATTTTTTCAATTATTTTAACAATAACAATTGTGAAAATACAATTAAGTTTTCAAATAAAACTAAGTCTGAGATGTTCTATAAAAAGGTGCTATAAAATGTTTCAACCGTCATAAACACCTTTACATTAAAAAAATAGGAACAATAAGTAAACAGTCGACTATATTTTCCTCTTCACTGTAAAAATATTTAGGCGTCCTTGTTGTTTCCAAATCGCTTATAGAGCTTTCTTTTAATGTGTTATTGTTAACGTTTAATGGAAAAGTAGAAAAATTACAACGTTCAATAATTATTTATCTAATTATAATACTCAAATATTATCAAATTACATAATAGAACCAGATCAATAAATTATTATCATTTTCTACCGAATATTGTATTATTATGTAACAATAGCATCTTTTGTTTTTCATTTAAACATTGTAACAAATTCGTTGTACTTACATAAGTGGACTGTGTGAAGTGCCAACATTAATTTTTTGAAAAAAGTTCATGCTGTCTCATTTATTCCCAAATATGAAGTCCTAATATTTTGTGGTTGTTGTACATTTCAGTTAATTGTGATAAAGGAACTTTTCACTTGGCACGTGGCCGCTCTTTTCCATGTGAGCTTCCCCCGGTCAGGTGTGTTCCAGCTTTCTCCAATAGTCTTATAGACTTTGAGGACAGACTCGCTTTACCATTTACTAAATCACGTTCTTTCTCACCCTAAATAAGCACAGATGGTAAAGAGGCCACGTACCAAATGGTTCATTTCCCGAGTATAGTCCAGCATTTTTCCCTTCCTGGTCCTTTAATGTCATAACTCCATCGTACAGAACAAAAAAAATAGCATTATCATCAGACTAACTTTTTTTGGTACACGAGCGCCCGCGGACCGACAACCACCGCGTTGTCATCGTTGTTGTTATTATTTTATAAAATAAAAAATAGTAGTTAACAAAAGAAGCAGGCAACGTCTAGGAAGACTACCTCGATTTTGATTTCCATTGTGTTAAATTCATGTTTGGAGCTCCCGACAACAGCAATGGCCGAACAATGTGTGCTTTTATGTGCTAATGCGTTCGTTGATGCTGCGGGTAAGAGTCGGCGGTGATGGTGGTGGTGGTGGGGGGCAATCCATCATAACCTTAACATAACAGGCTTTCAGATCGTGACGGGGGATCAGAGGGACGAAAGATACTCCTCACTACTGGTCGTCGACCGCTGAAGATCGCCCCACAAGCGCCCTCGCGAGAAAAGAAATATGTATTTTAATCAACAAGTATTGCTGATTGGAAAAATAGCCCCATTTTATTTGGAATTATTTGCATAACAAATTAATTTGATTTAAAAATCTTGACGGTTATGCATTGTTTGGGCAACAGTTGAAAACAGGGGTTAATAATGACAGTGTAAAAATTGTTGGCTAGGCGACACTACTAATTTCCTACGTGGTTAGAAACTTGAAACGTTGGGCTAATGCTATTTTTGAATGGAAGGAGTCAGTCCCACAATACACTTAATTTTCTATTAAAAACCATCAAAAGGTTCCGATTTAACCAATTGCAAAATTTATTTCAGTTCAAAGACCTGAAGTATTATGTCACGGAGTAACTGATGACGTGTCAGATTGACAAAATTTTAATCACCGTAAATTACGAGTAGTCACGGCATAATTCTCGCTGTACGTGTGTTAGAATCATCGTGATTATCCGTAAACGACAAAATTATTTTATATTCACCTCATTTACCACATCTGTGGTCAAGCCAAAAAGATTTTAAACCAACGGAAGCAATTCAGACGTTAAAGGGATTCGTTTAGGTGATCTGGGTCAATCAGTTTCCCACCCCCAAACCCTGTTAAAATAGACACTCACTTTGTAACCGAGTTCTCTTTTCTGGCCGGTAGAGTGCGTCAGGAACGCTAATGGCGCCGATGATGCCCATTCCCAGCACGTGATAATGCAACAACGGTAATGGAAATGGATCCTGGCTGGAATGTGGACAAATTAAACGTAAATTGGCGCGCGAAATGAGCTATGAAATTCGGTGGTCGCGCGCGTGCCGTCGACGCGTTCACGCATTACGGGGTGACTCAGTCATAAATAACCAACTGCAGCGCAGCCAACCCAACTTACTCCCACGCCCCTAATTCAACGTTCCAGAGTTGAAACGCCTGAGTCTAATTCAAATTTTCGCTAACCATCGCTGCCAAAGTTTGCCAGAGATATTCTTCAAAGTAACGATCACCTTTGATCTCTCCAATTAAAATTTCACGTGGGATCTTTAAAGGGCAGAATTAATCTAATGTTAACGTGTTATGGCCTGTCTTTGCAACTTTTCTGAAACCGAATGTAACTGAAGCTTAAATTACGTCATTAATTAATATGTAATTAAACTAGAAATTACAATAAATATTATTCCAATTATATGAATAAATTCCAATTACCAGTAACTCTGGTAATATCACTTGTTAAGGTCCGCCGATTAATGGAGTAAACAATGTGAGTTGGTTAATTTGTTAGTGTCTGTTTTTATGGCCATACTTTCCTTGGAATATTACAAATTTAACAGACTTCTTAATTTATTGTATACGAAGATATATATATATTTAGAAACATTTTATTAATGAAATAACCTATTAAAACATAAATTAATTAAATTAATGGATTTTTTTCTATTAATATCTGACTATTTAATTAGTATACTTTTGAACCCGGCCCTTTCTTATTTTATAATTATAACTTTAATTAACTTTATTCTACTTAATTAACTTAACTACCTCATTTCATATTTTACTGAAATGTCGTTCGTGGATATTCTGCATGTCTTTCTCGTAAAATGAATTTTTTAAATAAAAACTCCCATCATAATGTCACCAGTTACTCCGTGACGTAATACTGCAGGTCCTTGAACTGTATAAATTTTTTAATTGGTTCAATTGAAAGCTTCTGATGGTTTTTAATTGATTATTAATGAGGGTCTGACTCCTTCCATTCAAAAATAACATTAGCCCAACGTTTCAACTTTATTGCCACCGTTTTCGGTCTAAAATAAAAATGCTTATCGATGCTAAAGTCAATTATCAACAAATAATTATAACAATTTAACTGTTCCAATATATATATATATATATATATATATATATATATATATCTGTATGTGTGTCTGTGTGTGTGTGTACATATATACATATATATATATATGATATCTTGAAATATAGACATATAAAACAAAAATACTAATGTTAATGGCCAATATAAGACAGGAAAATAAAAATTTTAATTAATATCGATTTTTGTCCAAATTTTTTTTATTCTGTCAAACTACGGCGTTTCGAATAAAATTTAGGTGACTTGATTTTATTTATTTTATTCCATTAGACCTGGTACGGGTAAATAGGATACGTCAATACATAAAATTAAAATATAATAATTGGATGCTCCAATTATAAATAACTAGAAGTTAACATAAAAATACTAAAATTCGGGAAAAAACTTTCTCTTTCCAACATAAGTAAAGTATATTAATAATAACAAAAATAATAAATATTTAACTATATAATATTTACAGTTATAAAAAATTCAATGTGTACTAGTAAATAATTATTGATTCTAGAATTAACTATCACAAAATATAGAATTACGCATCACACAAGAATAAATACAAAACATCTTCAGGGTGACGACAATTAAATAATTTAGGTGAACTTTTAAGACTAGAGTTATTATTATTTAAATTTCAAATAAATATAAAAATCCATTTTTAAGCCGTCCCATATTTTAAATTTCATTTTACGATTCGATGTTGTGATTTTTAAATATATGTATTTTTATATTTTATTTGAATTTTTAAATTATTGTTTGATTTGACAAAATACAAAAGCTTTGTGAAGTGTGTGTGTGTGTGTGTGTGTGTTGTAACGCGTGATCTTTTTCTTAGTAAATTTATATTTATTATCATAAAAAAATTATATTTATTATTAATTTATCAGCGTAATTTTTTATTGAACTATACGATTTCATGCAAAGTTTTCTTTCGTACATTAGCGGCAATTTAGTCATGTAAAAGCTCTTAAGGAATTGTTTTGAGGTTATGGCGGCGCAAAAAAGGAGTTAAGAACCCCTGCGCTAATGTCCGAGGATTTGGTGGAAAACCCAATAATTTTGGGTACGATGGAACGTGACCTGCTGCGTCAATCAGAGAATAATTTTGGAAAAGCAAAGGAAAAACGTGATGATTGATTGGTGTATTGAGATAAACAATCAAAGGGAAAGTGAAGAAAGGGAATCGTCGAGAGCGGATTCGATCTGAGGAGTGAGTAGCGAGAGATCGTCTAAACAAATTGGAGACTTCGTTCAAGGCAAGCGCTGCCTAGCAAAGTATGAATGCCCGGGGTTAAGTCAACCTCCACAGCGATCCATCATATGAATCGTCGCCCAGGAGAAAAAAAGAGGAAGAATAACCTGCGTAACTACATTACGCGATCGCCAGAACCCGTCCAATGTCATCAGGAACCCTTCAACGCGGCTGTCGCCAGGATGCTTGAAAAGGAAACTACGGAGACATCCCAAAGAAGTACGTAAATATTTCTCGTTCTCTGCTAGGCGCGAAAAACGCTTAATACCACCCTGACATGGTAGATTAAATTTGCCGTGTCTCATGTTCTAAGATTGAGCCAAGGCCATTTTAATAATTGTGTAATTAATTTTGTTAAAATTTCATTTCTTTAATTTTCACTTAATTTATTCACTGGCGCCCACATCCCTTTATAATTAATTGTCTTCAATTAAAATGAAAAATATCCATTACAGTGTGTATTTTCATTGTTCACTCTCGTTTCGACGGCCAAGTATTTTCCCACTTAAACAATTTTTATTCAAATTATAACGTTAACAACATTGATTCTTTAATAATGCGAGTAACCGTATTGAATTAATGTATTTGTTTTAGGTTTAAATCTCGTTATTATTTTTGTAGTAATATTTTTTCAAATACTTTCAGATAACCTCTGAGGATGTACGCAAATGAAGCTGAAGAAAACGTCACGCGGAATTTTAACTTAAGTATTTTTATGAACAATAAATAAAAAATATTCTGATTGACAGCCATTTTGCTACTAATTTTAAACTTTATCTAAGTCCGGGAT
Source organism: Zhengitettix transpicula (assembly GCA_037074705.1). Lineage (NCBI taxonomy): Eukaryota > Metazoa > Arthropoda > Insecta > Orthoptera > Tetrigidae > Zhengitettix > Zhengitettix transpicula. The sequence continues at coordinate 69,041,272 of CM073594.1, forward strand.
TTATAATTTGAATAATTTTTAATTGTCTTGTATCATTAATAATTTAAAAATAATTTCAACTATTACGGCGAAAATGTTCTAGAAACTTCGGTAAATAGTGAAAATATATTGACCAGAGAATCTTGTCGTTGTAGTACGTCTGGTAGTGAAGGTGCGAGACGACGCTGATGGATTTCTAGTCACCACATTAGTTTCAAGCGGGGTTTATATCCCCTTTTACAAACTGGTCCTGAGTCTACCCGTGTGTTAAATAAGACACTACACGACTCGGAGATAGTGACTGTGTGTGTGTGTGTGTATGACGTAACTCTTCCCATGTTAGGGCAACAGGTCCCTTGGGGGAGTGGTGGTGGAGGCGACGTCCTACCAGAGTAAATCTCTCACCACTACATACATGTGAGCCTCCAACTAAAGGATTCCCCCTGATTTGCGGCAGGCCCGGAATACAAACAGCGGACTTTTTCTCTAAACGACAAACAACCCCTCAGGGGTCATCTCAGGAGTCTGGAGATAACCTTAACAAAAGCAAAAATGGAGTCGAGGACACGTTAAATATTATCTTTACGTTCTAGAGGAGAAAAATAATACTTAGGCATTATTCACAACAATCAATGATCCCCGATTAAAAAAATTTCCTAAATAAAATCTCTTGTGGTTGCCACCCTGGCAGTTCCTTCGGTTTATGTATAAAAAATTCAGTTACAACAATATAAGGTTTGTGGAAATTTAAATGTTAGCATTTAATAAATTTTTTTTCAAATTACGTTTACAGCATTGATCTTTTATAATGTAATAACCGTATTGAACTTTATTTGTTTTTGGAACTCAATCTCTTTATTGTTTTTCTCAAACTATATCAAAATATTTCACGTAACGACTGAAGATGTCCCTAAATAAAGGGGGGGGGAAACGTCACGTATGTAACCTTTAATTTTATCTAAATTCAAATATTCTGAATGTCGCCCATTTTAATTCCAATTTAAATTTTACATAAGTCAGGAATTTATAATAACTTCTAATCGTTTTGTTTTGGATCTAATTAATAATATAAAATAATTTCAACTATTAGTGAGAGTAAGTGCTCCTAATATAATTGGTCTGATCTATTAAATATTTGATTCAGACCTCGTTTCGTTTAATTAACTTATGATTTTATTTGATCACTTATATTAAATTCTTTTTTGATATCCACTTAGTTTAAACTTAATTAATTGGTAAATTGTTGTGTCTGACTTCAATTTTTTGTGTTGTATTCTACCTAAGTTTAATTTATTTGTGACTCTTTGTCCTCGTCTTTCAATTGACTTACACTTCGTAAGTTAAATTAATGTGTGTGTATTTTCCTTTGCTGCACAATATATTTGGCGAGTGTTTTCCTCAAACTCGTCTGATCTACAGGGAGTCATTTTTCCACGAACAAAGAACTTTTGTAATTAATGTAGACTGTCTGGTCTGAGGATTACAAGGTCGGTACTTTTACAAAAAAAAAATACCAGGGTGCGAAAGCAACTCGGTGACGTCCGGGTCACCTCTTTGCATCGTAGTCATGTCACACATACATCTGTCACTAATATTTTACTTTCACAGTACGACTGTATAAAAAAAAATTCTTTGTTATTAATTTTTTTCTTTTCTGTTTAATAAAGTATGAAGCGCCATATAAGCTACGAAACAACAATCACGTGAACGTCGTCGTCGATTAAGAATCTTAGACACAATTGAGAGAAGAAAAATGTAGCCGCGAATCAGCTTTACTAACGCGGTGTACGTTTGTTTTACTGTCGCTAGGTGACGTTTAAAGGAGTTACGATGTTTGAGAGCGCCCGTTGAGGTTTCACACATTCAATTCACACAACGTATCTCGACTGATTACATTAGCTTGTCAATTTTTCTCCCAACAATAACTTCAGCATTTATTTTGCAGTAGGAGACGCGACTTGGGACTATTTAATGGGTGAAAAAGAAAGGGTGAAACAACGACCGAGAACAAGAACCTGCGAGGAAAAACACAAAACAGATACGGTAATGAATATGTCAGAGGCAGGCGACTTCCATTTCCCCTGAAATGCTAAAATATCTAACAATCTCTCGCACAACACAGACACACACAAACAAACGATAAGCGAAAAAATATACGCGGCTGGAGAGAACAACCACCATGACAAACAGGGGTGGTTCCTCTAAAAAGATTTCAGAGGTATATTACTACATCTAAACAACTCATAGACTGGAAACGCTGCGGCCTCGTAGCGTTAATCAAATTTCAATAATCAATATACTTCTAGAACGTGCAACAAAAAGGTAGGCACGTTCCTTATAGTTAAACAATTACATTAATTATGAATTAATATTGAAAATTATAACAATCTAACTTCAGATTTAAATTAATTAATAAAAATGGTAGCCTATTAGTCAGAGAAAAAATATTAAGTATTCAATTTAAAACATAATAAAATTAATCGCAACGTTTAGTCCTGGAATAGGACCTCTTAAGGTGAACAGATGGTACATTCAATTATCTAAATACATAAATTGAGAGACAAATTCTCACAAAACGATATTTAAAAAAATACAACTATGTATTTGTTTAGATTATTTAATGTAACATTATACATAATTGTGTTTAATTTTATTATTTTTTAAATTGAATAATTAATATATTCTGTAATAGACTGCTATTTTTTCAAATTTAATTAATTATATTTGTGAAATTATTTTTCATGTATAATATTATTGTTCAATTTTAAACATTTTTAAAAAAGTATATTTATATTTTTTCAGTGCCGATGAATATGGCAGCATTGCTGAAAGTTCGTCTAATAAAATTAAGTAATTTAGATAGTTATTAAATATTTTTCTTATTAATAAAACCGACTTTTCTATAATTTTGAAAATTTCGTAGTCCAGTGTCGAGTATATTAAAGGTTAAAAGGAATATCCTTGTTTTTGAGCCGTTTTTTATTCTTTGTCTTGGATTTTTTACCTTTGCTATATTTGGTCATTGTCGAGAGGAAAGTAAAAAACCAACCCTCAGCAGCCATTGTACTTTTTAATAATGTACAGACAAACTTAAAAAATATAGGAACAAAAAGACTGAGAATTTTTTTATATTTAAAACTGCGACGTTGCTCTATTTTTGAAATTCCGTGGGCCATTGTCGAAAAGGTTTACAGGATAAAAAGAAGATCCTTTTATTTAGAGCCGTTGTTTTACTCTTTGTCCTGAGAATTTTTTTAAAAATTCTTAGTGTTTTTGTGTTTATCTGAGTCCGAAATGTCAGTGTTTTTTAGTATTATTCTAATTAACTGACGTTAAATACTACGTTACCATTTTAACTCTTTGCCTTTTCAATAGTCACTTTCTTATCTTTGTCATTATATATTTCTTTAAATATCCGGTAGTCATTACAGCTTCTTAACTAGTCAACTGTCACCATCTCAAAAAGGGCAAAACGTAAAATACTGACCCGCGGTGCTGGTGCAGTTTTGGATCACACTTATAATTCGAAAAATTTTCCCTTTCCAAACACAAATAAAAACAGGCGCCCCGACACTTTCCGTTTCCGTCTAACAACAAATTAGACACACAACAATAGAATTAAATTAAACACTCTTGTCGTTTTCTTTTTGTTTTTCCGGGCCAGCGTCAAACACCATTTTAACATTAAAATTTTCCCTCTAGACTTTTGACTTATCATGTTAATAGCAAAACTACGATCCTCTGGTTGTTTTCTCTAGCACTTTCTCCGACAAACAACCTTTGGTCATGGGACGTATAAGTGAAATTAATTAATTCACGGGGAAGCCGCGTATTGTTGGCTCGCCGCAAGGCGGAAATCTGGCAACACAGTCGACGATAAGGTTTCACACTTCATGCATTTAGGTTTCCAACACTTGTGTGACTACTTAAACAAAACAACAACAGGCCAGGGTGGAAAGGAGTGGTGTTTTATTCTTATTCTTCCTAATATATCGACCGCAGGCTTTAGGGAAATAGCGGAAACAAAGTAAAAACCCACTGAAGGTTAGACGACGTCGTCGTTGACGCGCCATTTTGTATTTATCTGGAACGTTTCCCTCCAACTGCAGATTTCCTATTGACAGATGGTAATTAGCACGCCCCGACAAACTTTGTTTAATAACCAGCGGAGAAACGTGTTTGTGTTTCACTTCCCACCGAATATGAAGCAGTTAATTCTGTGGGAAGGTGGAAAAACAAGACCTTCTTAGTGAAGTATCGCTGCAGTTGGTAAACTCTAATGAAGCTTAACCTTCGAGGGAGCTCGGCCTCTTTAATAAACCACCCCCCACCCACATTCACCCCTAGGTGTGTGTTGTTCGCCTTTGTGTATTCACTTTACCCGCTTCACGGACGACGGAACAAAACTTTCGTTATACTACGTTGACAAACCTGTGGCACTTTTAAAAACAAAACGCTCAGAATGATGTATCCTGTAATTGTTTTACAGCAAAGTGGCGGTCACTTAGCGCGTTTGACACAGAATAACTTCGTTTACCTCGTTGACAACACTAGCAAATTTCCAGAAAAAAAATGCTCAGAATGATGTATCCTGCAATTTTTTACAGTAAAATTTGTGGGGGTCTCCTGAATTCATATTTATTTCTCGAAATTCCAAGGAAGGCAGTTGTGCCAGCACGATAAACCTCTCTGTACTGAACTGCATCAACTTCTAATATCAAGCAATTTTTTTTCCCCACTCCGCAGAAACAAACGACAGAACGGCGGGAAAAAATTGTGAACGATTAACGTAATAAGCAGTCATACCAACAAAATGACGATAAATTTTTTGAAACATAAAATTTAAAACATTTCAAATATTTTAAAAGGTTTAATATATGTTATATATGAAAATGATATATAATGCAGTTGATGACTAATTTTATTTAATTCATACAGAAAAAAAAATCAAGTTGTGCCAACTTGAAACGATATTTCACTCAGAATTTTAAAATTTTATTTTAGTTAAAATGAGGCAATAAGAATAAAATAAATCAATCATGTCAGCATGACGAAAACGTAAATGTAAATGTTAATTAATCAATTTTTTAAGACAAAAGTTATTAGGACCAAGCGGCGACAATACCAGTCGTGCCAACATGTAGAAATCTTTTCTTCTAAAATTTCAGAAGACTTTATATTACAAATTTTTTCATAGATGAAAGAAATAGTATCTGTAAAAAAAATTATAAAAACTAGTCTTGCCAACATGACAAAAATTTTCACCTTTCAAATATAACTCATCACTACATTAAAACCAAAAAATAATATTTTTTACAGATAATAAACAGAAATTGAGGATCATCATCACAGTTTACCAACTTGAATAAATATTTTATTCCATAAAACAGATTAAGAGTTCACTTCACAGTGTTTCTACAGTAAAAGAAATGAATAAATAATTTAACGGTTTTCTTCATAGCAGGAATGTCAACACGACGGAAAAATTTTATTACTAAAATTGAATAACTTGTTTAATTAAGAAAGAAACGTAATGAAAAATCCGAATTATTATTTTTTTAACTATGAATATCGCGAAATTTGGTTTTACCAAGGTGATTTGATAAAAAAATTTTCACCCCATAATCGCGGGGAAATAATTACCTTACAAATTTTTGCGGCGGAAAAATGCAATTAGAACCCCCAGGGTGAAAGCAAAATTCGTAGGAAAGCAGTTTAACCGACCGAGTGATAATTTAAAAACTTGTGAATGTGGAGAAATGTCCGCTACACAAATTTTAATCTTTCTTTAAAAAATGAAATTAACAGAAATTACTAAATATCGCATTTGTGCCAACCAACTTCATTAAAGTTTTTATAATATAAACCGCGATTAAGTATTCACTTCACAATTTCTCTTTAGTAAAAAAATAATATAACGGTCCTCTGGAGTAGCAGGAATGCCAACATGACAGAAAAACTGCTTTTCAATATTCGCCAAAAAAAAAAATTACTTGACAACGCAAACGCAATCCTGACATTATGATGTTCCTCTAAAATGGTGGTATAAAGAATATTTTACATTTTTACATTGGAAAAATTCGCTATTAGAATCGCGGGTAGGGTAGTGGAAAGCACTTTAGCCAACCATGACGAAAATGGCGCATTCAGGAATATATATTATATACATATATATTATGTAATAATCAAATAGTAGGTCAATTAAATTAATATAAAAAATTTAATGAATTTAAAGAGTTTACCTCACGTTAAGCGTCATTTATGTAATAATTAAATGAAAGGCTTTTATTAAATGAAAATATCGAAATTAACAAACAAAATATTTATTTATTTTGTGGCAATAACTCAAAGACAATTACAATTTTAAATCTTAGATCTCAGGGTCTCTACTGGGTTTGATAAAGGACACAAGTTGTTTAAAAAAAACTAATTAACACACAGTTTATAATTCACCTAGACAATATGTCGATAGGAAGAAATTAACTCTGATTAACAATTAAAATAGAACGAAATCTTACTTGTATCCTTTAAATACGTTTACATAAATCATTATTTTTGTATTTTGTTACTCACATCTGTCCAGCTGGTTCCAGCATTCCTTTTGTTTTCAGGAGTACACTATTGCAAAAATTTTACACTGATTCTAATATTGGCTCACAGATTTTACACTCTTGAAGTCAACCTTGATAGGCCCCCAGGAACTCGGATGATCCTCCTTTTTGTCAGCTATCTGATAACTGCTTGCCTTATATAAATCCTGTGATTCATAGATTTGCTAGTCTTTTTACCGCTTGGGACTTAAACTGCAACTTTACTATTCCTGGCTGGCTACAGAAGTACACTGCTTTTACTTAGCAATATTTACGATGTAATGCTCCCGTAAATGTTTTTACTTTGTCTTCAACTCACAACTTTGTTTAATAATACATTAAACGACGGCTATTCTCTGCTCTAGTATCATTTGTTCCGTCCTCCGAAATGTCCCGTCACCAACTGAACTATCGTAGTCTCGAGTTGTAGCGCGCATACGCCATTTTGACTTTCCGACAAAGTAACAGAGCTTGGCTCCATTGTCACTTTAGAAGCTCCTGCCGCTACAATTAAATTTTATGTCCAAACAATTAATGTCCTAATTAATTGGAATTACAATATATATATATATATATATATATATATATATATATTTGTTTTCTGGTACAATGATGACGTGGTCCAACAACTTTCGAAACTACGTGATGTTTTCCCACACGGAATAGCAATAAAAACACATTTTTAGGGAATTTGTTCGCAAATAAAGTATATAAACAACTTCTGTTGTCTTTTGCACATTTTCAACAATTGTCGATGCAGATGGCGGCGAGTCGATTCGTCTCCTTCGACGCCAAATTAAAAAGAAAAAAGACCGAGCGCGAAGTAATTCGACCGCGTGTCATAAAGGAAAGGAGCAACAGAGGAAAGACACAAAAAAAGAAACGGAGCCTTGTAACTGGAACGGCTAATGAAAACCCTTTTAATTAAGGATTTCCTGTAGAAATTTACTCCGATCAAAGGAGGGAAAAAATAAAAAAAAAGAGAAATCAGTAGAAGAGGGGAAAAAATTAAAAATCGCGCGCGTCTGTGAGTGACTTTCAACTTTACAGTTTTTTTTTTCTTTTACGGTTGACAGCAGGTCTGAATGTCCGGAGTGAGGAATAATTGTATCTTAGATATCCGGTCGTTTGCCCGACAAACACTTGCCCGATGCACTTTTTTCCTGACAACAATATCCCGATTGACGTTTGCCCCCGACAGCTCACAATCCCGATCGGTCATTTTCCTGAAAGGTGCGTTTTTACTAAATAATGCATAATATGTATATTGTAAAACACTTAATCCGTTAGTTATCTTATTATTATTACTGTACATTAAATTACTCTTTTAAGTTTTGAACATTTTAAACCAAACTTGAGACACGTATCATATAGGAACAAACCCTGAGGATTTAACATAAGTCTACCACCACTGCAGGTTTCATTTTCCAAATATGTGACAAGGCCAGTATTGGCGCCGGATAAATAGTTTATGGGGTCGTTCATATTGATAATGTCACTCTCAATGTTTTTAAGTGCCTAGTTTCATTCCCATGAGGACTTCTCTAGATACGGTTTGAAAAGGTGGTGATAAAAATTGTGAACACGACCAAGAATGATGTCTAATCCGGTGTTATTGTAGTCGCTGAGTTTATTTCAAGCATTCCTGCAGGATTAAATATAAGTTAGACACTAGGGGGTGGGTATGGTAGGGGTCATAATAATATATATAGGCCCTTATCGCTTATTTTGAAAATTAATTTGGGGTGGTTTAAATTCATTTATAGTCGTACTGACGTCAGATAAAGATAACTGTGATGTAACCATTCCTCTTAATAATATTCCCGCTTTCAATGTCAACGTTTCTTAGAGATGGTTGTATATAATTTCCAGCTTGTTTTTGTACCTTAAAGGTCGCTTTATCCTTTTTTAAAAAACAAATCCCATATTTTTTGGTTTTCCATACGTATAATTCACCATTTTTTGTTCCATGGTAAATGAACGTCATAATAGCGTCGTGTTGACTCGTTGATGAAGACTAAAAAGTATTAATTTATGCAATTTTATGGGGAACCTCCCCCGTCGCTTCGTCGATGGAATGACTGCGTCCGGACACTCTCACTCCAGGCTTATTGGAATTTCCCTCTAGTTTCGATGAGGTGTGGTGAAGACGCTCCACCTATCTTTATTATTAAGAACTTGAAAAAATGCCAATGAGCCGGAAAAATTTAAGAGCCTCAGCATAATAATGAGACCAGGGGTGGTTTCTCTTTCTCCAGAATTAGATGTGAAGATCCAGCAACGAGTCACTTCCATAGCAATTCCGATCAATATAACGGGGTGTGGGGGTGGTGATGTGATATTTCTCTCATACCCCAACCAAACCAACCGCCGCGGAAGAGGAGCCAATATTATTTCAAGTAAGATGTGTGCACGGGGTTTGGGGTTCGAGTGTTGAAATATGAAGGCGGCCACGATTTATTCATCCACCCCCACTTCGCATAAATTGAGTTTAAATTAGCGTCCTTTTAAGTAAGTAATATGGCCGCCAGGATTTAATATAACTAATCATACGCCTAGATGACACTGTCTCCAGTTCATTAATTGATTTTTAATATGTTTTCTACGCCTGTTATTATTTTACTTTTACGTAAACCAAATTGAGTTTACGGACGGTGTTTACCCTCAACTTAGAGGACATGGCGGACATGGAGGACATGGTGTCTCATCCGGACGTGAACTGGTGACGGAACAAGTTGAGTAGTAAGAATAAAAAATTAATAATTTCTGGCTTATGGCTATGATACATTAACTATATTTATATATTTTTAAGTCAGATTACTTTATAATTATATTTAAAAATTTAAATAAATCCGTCATTAAAAAAAGGAAAATTCTAGGTTATTTACAGAATCTGATTTTTTCCCCCCAACTCTCTAGATACAGAAATATGGCTGCCTGCCTTATCCTGTTAAATAAGGAATAAATGGGGCCCCAAAGAAGATAAACATATCGTCCTATTAATTCCAGCCGTACCAGAATTTTTAAATCTATGTTTCGTCATCAGTTCCCGCTAGGAGACGACACAAGATGGCCGCCACAGCTCTCCCATGTCCTCTAAATTCAAGGCTACAGAGTCGTCTGTAAACTCCACTATTTTGTTTTATTTAACGAATACGAAACATAGCCAATTCAGGCAATTTGGTGCTGACAGGAGCCTAGAGAAACACAACTGCACTGGTCAGTTGACAACAGTTGACACCTCGGCCTCTTTCGAGAGGTGTATGTTCCGGGTTCACAGACCTTGGGCATAAGGTAAGAGTTGTTACTGTTCCCATTGGAACAGACGGCCAGCTGCCTCCTAAACTGGTCGAGATAAGGAAAAGGGAATGCTTCGACCCCACAGAAATCTCTTCTCCCGCTATCGGGAGGGCGTGGGACAAGTACCCAATGCCCCACCTACCTGATGCAGGTTTTCTAGGGTTTTCCCTGCATTACTTTTAGGCGAATGCTAGGTAGGATCCTTAAACCATAGCTCGGGGGCCCTAGTTAACCCTTCGCTACCTTCCTCTACCCTTCCGCATCCCCCCTTTCAAATCCCTTACTATGCTATTAAAGGGGAGTTGCCACCATGTGGATAACCCTCATGTAGCCTGTTACAATTAGAAATGGTATTCCAGTTCTTTCGATTATCGCAACACATAAGTTTTCGCTTTCATTATTAGAGCTCTTCTTCGGAAAATTCCTTACACATTATCAAATTCGGCGTCGTATTTTCATATTATTGCCTTGGCGATCACATTTCCAAGCGTCTACAATGAATCATAATAATTAAAGTTCAAAATTCAGTTATAGCAGATAATATTAGCACGGATTACTGATTTTTAATTATAATTCCGACTCATTAAAGGTAAATTAATTAAAAAAAATTGTTCTAAGGAGTTAATACACAAACAACTGTTTACAATTACATAACAAGACTTCGAAAAAGTTAAACAATAATTAAAAATACTCAACACAAAGTATTAATTCTAATTCACTTTATATATATATTGTAATAATCAAAAAGGACTTCTCTTTAATTCGCCTCACTTTGTGGTAGCCCAAATGTAATAAACAACCGGACGTCAAAATAAAAAAATTATATTTATATTTTAACAAACAAATTTTATTAAAAATTATCAGAATTTGCAATTATACAATTTAATTATAAAAAAAGATCTCTTTCTCTCATGGGTCTTTACTGGGTTGGATAACGGACAGAACACTTAAATAATCAAAGAACCCAACATTTATCTTTAAATTAAACAGAAATATTTAATCGTCTAGACATCGACGAAACTTATGTACGAACTTATTATTACCAGATTGATTCTAAATTTAAAAGAGTTTATTTTATTAACAAAAGAAGAGAACGATATCTGACTGTATCTTTTAATTCCGTTTACACATATTAATACCATAAATTTCAACTCACGATTACTCAGGAACATTTGGCTCGTTCATTACACACACACTTTATAGACTGGACGTTTACACACTGACTCTAACACATATTATTGGTTCGACGATCGCTGATTCTCCATACTCTGTGAAGGACATCCCACTTGCTCGTGCTGAAACTACTCGACGCTGGGTGCTGTGTCCTGGTCTCCTACCATCGAAGACAGTGGTCAAATTTTGATATTACTACAGATTGAACTTCTGCATATAAAAATGTTTATAGTTGAATAATTTTTCTATTTCTCTCGCAGGCTGCAAATTTTCTCCATAGTCCGTCTCGCCGTACGCCTCTCCACACTCAACTGACTCAACTCCTCGACTCCAACTCCTCAACTAACTAACAAATTATTATCCTCCCTTTATATATGACCGTCCCTTCTATCTTCTGCTTTGTTCCAAGACTAAGTCGCAATTCATTGACATTTCTCCATTACTCCGAGATTTACACTCTGCAGCTGCTGCTCCCCACTTAGAAAATATCTTGCCGCTCTGTCTTGTCACATCGAGACAGGACCCGTAATTACTTTCCACTTGTATTCTCACCCCCACATGTGCGGTGTTTCAAGATCCTTCAGACCGCCTAAACTGCACCCTCCATTATCCTAAGTCAATACGCCGCTTCCTGTGACGGCCAAGACACAATGCCTTTCCTAAACCGATTCATCTTGCGACAGGCCACCCGCGCGTGTCCCTTGCCCTGCTTTACAAATCCTAAGTACGCATTGCCACTTCCTGTGCCGGCCAAGACCATTAATCCGAAACAATGCATTCCCTCAATGCATTACAATATATATATATATATATTATAGTGAATAACATTGGTAAGTGGCCGCAAATTGTCCGTGGGCCTGAGAGGGTCTCCGCGGAATTAATTAAAAGTGCACGTGTGCCGGAGAGGCCCCAAAAAGCCGAGGGTACGCTTCCTTTTTTTTGCATCGTTTGGGGGGGAGTAAAGGTATATACTCCGCACCCGGGAGAGAGGCAGGACTGAAAGTTAAGTGAGAGAGGCGAGAGGGTGCAAAATTTAGCGAGCTGTAACGAACAAACGTTTTGGAGTGTGGACGTCCATCGCGGGAGGCCGAAGAAGGAGATCGCGGGGTGCTACAAAATCAGTGATCCGCTGCAAGTCGGCTGATGCTACGACATAAAGTAAGGGGCACCAGTAATGTAAAGTGCCTTCAGACGTTAAAGAATTTTTTACACAGTACGGAACTAAGCTCTGTTTATGAATTTCCACCGAGCCGCCCACATTACCTTGTAGAGAAGGAGGATTTCATTAACCAAGCCGGAGCTAATTATTGTTATTTTTTGCAGACTATATACATCTGCTGGCGCCCAATCAATTTTTTTAATATATTTTTAATATTTTTTATGTACTAAAGTTTTTTTTATATATGGTAATAAAGTCTAATTATTACAATATATATACATAAACCATAATTTTTTTCTTTGTTTAGAAGTACAGGGGAATATCATATTTTTGTAGTCAAATCGAAAATATATATTTCATTTCTTCAAAAAGTATTGATGATACTCCAGCCAATATACCAGAACAAATTTATTAATTAATTTAAACAATATTGTTAAATAAATAATACAAATTTACAGAATTGCATTAACAATGTATTAATCAATTTAATTTTATAATTAGTCATAAATGTTGCTTATTTACCTGTAATAGCAAATTGTGAACTAAACGTTGTATTGAATTCATTTATTTTAATTTAATTAATTAATACACATTTTTCTGGCATATTGGTAATGTTGTTTATTTAATTAATGTTTTTTTCATGAATCTCCATAGCCCAAATCAAATTTTGACTTCGAGTCCATTAAGCGTATGTCGGAAATTTTTAATGTAAAAAAATGATTTATTTTGGGTTTGAACAAGGTGTTTCAAAAAAATTTCCACAATTGCCTGAAAACTTAGTGTTTACTACCTCCTGCCTTCAAAATTTGTTCCTATTCATCTTTGACAGTTCATCCCAACATAATAAGGCGTAGAATTACCAAAGATTTGCTTTAACTTTGATGTCTGGAATTCATATCCATCCACCGCCTTGATTTCTCCTCCAGGAGTGAATTTTTTCCCCTCATTTATGAATTTCAGTTACAGCGCATCGCGCCTTAATAAATTTTATAAAATGTCGTCGTCGGAGATGGTATTTCAAATTTTAAGCTTCCGATAGACGTCGTATTTGCTAGAGGAATTAATTGTACATCCACCCGTAAGGGAAATTCCCCGCCGAAGCGTCAGAAAATGGCGGCGTTTGAGCACACCGTGAAAGACGCTCCGTGCGTATGTGTTTGTGTGGGTTTGTTGGCAACCTTTAACCTCGACGTCTTATAAATAATTATGGAATGTAGAACAAATTTCCACTCAAACGTCAGACATTCATTTAAGGGCACAGAATCACATTCCACGGAAATTAAATTATGTAGTGCTTGCCACGTCTCATTTAATAATACAGGGTGCTCCTAAAAGCAACTGTCTATATCTTGAAAAACAGGTACTACATTTTATTTTATTTTTAATCTCAACAAGAAACAAAACACTTCTGAGAGAAGAATAAATACTTAAACCCAAAAATTATACCCATAAACAGCTGAATTTTTCCGGTAATTTACCCAACACGTCCCGACTGCTCTAAGGATTAATACATTGTGTCACGAAAGTCAAGTACCCGATTTATTATCGGTTACGAAACACGCATGATATTCTACTCAAAAATAATTTTTATATCATCTTGAGTCTTTGTGTGTCGTCTCAAGATTTTTCATCACCTGAGGAAAGCAACAAGGATTCCCAGAAAGGTTGTTCGTTTTCTCTGTTAATTCGACACTTCGTCATCTGTGAACATCAGGTTTTGAAAAATTTCGTTACATTCTTTTAAAATATGCTTATTATACCCTGCAAATCCAGTTTATTGTGTCATCGAGCACAATTTTATGAATAATAATAATAATAATAAGTCTGAATAAAGAAGACACGGGAAAAAACATAACACACGGTCAGATAAAGGGGCGTGGAGGGGATATAACAATAATAGTGAAGTCATCAGAACTGACCAGTCAAGATTAACACAGGGTGTTCCGAAAGTTTAAGTAACAATTGGTATCGTCCAAATAATTTTTTTAAATTTAATTCAAGTAGAAAGATTAATCAACGTTTAATAAATTGACCTACGATGTTAATACAGGATGTCCATAAAATTAAACACATCATTTTCTTCTGACTTCGGCGAAAATATTAAAGAAAAGTATAAAGAAATTCACAACTAAGACGAAAGAATATTCCAAGAAAACTGAATCGTAATTCATAAGAGGCCCTGATTGATACAGCATTTCCCAAAAGTGAGTATAGAATTTGTGATGTTTAAAGAGGATATTATTTAATTAATAAACTCTAGTACAAACAGATAGAAATGATAGGACAGACAAGAAAAAACTTTTCAACGAAAAGTGATTAACCAATCACGTTTCTGCAGGGTGTTTAAAAAGTTGTTAACTATTTTTTTTAAAAAAAAATAACCCTTCTGTCATATTTATACAAAAATTCGTCGTTTATATTTAAAAAATGTCTAAAATGTACAATATTTTTATTCTACGTAAAAGGCCGTAATTTGGTGTTATTAAAGAGTAATTGGTGGTTTATGCTTATTAGACTTACTTTCAAGTCACAGACGAAGTTAAAATTTGAGAATATTTTAAGGGGTGAGTCCGAAGGCCCTCAGGGTAATCTTACCTATGCTAAAACAGTGATCTTTTTCCTCGGAAACCGTCATATATACAAATATAAATTGAATTTTCACAACTTATTTTTAAACTTATGAAACGTGGCGTGGCATGATTTATTATAATTAGAATCTTCAGTATTAATTTTTTATCAAGATCGGTTTTAAGAGTTTACAAAGCCATAATATCTGTTTTTATGGAAACATTCAGAAGTTTTCTATCTATCAGAGTTTATAAAGCCATTTCTGTAAAATTTATGTTATCCATAACAGTTTATAAAGTCATAAGATTTTTTTTTCTGATTTTAAAAGTTTTTTATCCATAAGAGTTTAAAAAGCCATAAGAGTATATTTTTATAATACAACTTTTCTTCCTGACAAATTGGTCGCTTTCCTGTTCATTAATATTTTTTACATATTTTAAGCCATCCATCGACGTGTCCGATTCTGATTGGCCCCACAATCGTTGACGTTGCAGCTGGGCTCTGATTGGTCGCCAGCCAGAACGCTCTCAATCTCACAGTCGTCTCACACTATAATTTACACGTCGGAAAGTATACAATTTCTCTTCCGCGGAACGTATAACTCGAATAATAACAATTATTATATAAAAGCCGGTTTTACCACGTCCCGTGACGTCATTATGCAAACTTCCCTCGCATTGTGGAACAGACGCCGAGTCGAATGTAATTTCGAGCCTTTTTGTGCTAATTTTCCTCTGTTAAAATAATAACAATATTCTGCTTGCTTGGAATCGCAAACAAGGCGTTTGTCTGTAACAAGACATGCTGTGGAGATTTTTAATGAATCGCCGCCGCCATTGTGTTAGGCACAAAGCTCCGTCGTTCACTGGATTACCAGAACTAACTGCGAGTACGACGGACAGAATATCGAACACACACTCCATCATGAATATTCATCTTAATGGGGGTGGAAGGGGTTGGTTGTTCCCGGGGGTGGTTTGCGTCCAGTACGTTGTCGGAATCTCTTTTCATTCGGACAAGGAGCGTTCATGAAATAAGCCCGGTAATTCTGTTCGTTACCCCCGTACAGGCGTGGTGTGGGGGAAGTTGCCAGCGAAACGCAATTAAAACTCTTTGATCAAGGCGGACTCAGAGATGCTCCTTCTTTTACAACTACTGTCCGTTTTTTGCCCGTGCCTGAAAAATTCCTTTCTTTGTCTTGCTTAGAAGCGAATTAACAGAACGGTACTTTCTATATTCTTTTTTTCATTCATCCTTGGCGTGACGTCACAGGTCCGAGGTAACAAGCTACAAAGCAGACAGAGATACAGGTAATATTATAATAAGCTTCATTTATCTGATCAACGGTAAGGGAATACACGAGAAAAGGAGAAAGAATCTACAGAGTTTTGTTTTGTATCACTACACTTTTTAAATGAATATTTTGACGTATAACTATCTATATAAAAAAGGATGTATGTTTGTACGTATGTATTTACGTTAATTTCTAGACAAATTTAAATGAGTGGACAGACTGCAACAAAAATTGGTACACATATTCTTCAAAATACGAGAAACGGTACTGTGGGGGTAATAAACCCCTATCACAAATAGTGAAAAGAATTATAATTAAAAAACAGTATCATTAAGTGTTAAATTACTGCGCGCCAAGATACCATGACGTCACTAAAGAGAGAGGGGGGGAGGGACGTTACTACGCGACGCACAAAGGAAATAGTTCCTTTTCCCGCAATTAAATGCAGCAGAAATATTTTCATTAAATAAAAAGTATAATTTTATCCAGTAATATTCTATTGAATAATAATAATAAAACAATACGAAATACTTTACGATGCTTGCGGAAAATGTTAATTAATTTTCGTGCCATATTAGTGACTCCAATATGAGAACTATTTGTTTACATTACGAATCTAGCCAACAATTTATTCAATTTAATCTTTCGTAATGTCTGAAGACTGAGGGACAATTACATCGTCCAAAACTCAAGGAGTTTTAAGTATTCTATTCGTAAAGAAATTCGGAGGTATGTTTGTTGGGATTTATGCAATAAAATTCAGTATATTTTATAGTTGTTCAATTAATGCACTATCGGTCGAAAGTATGAACGGAACTAGGAACAGTTAGATTTAGGTTAAATCACTTCTCGACTAACGATTAATATAGAATATAGAATATAGAATATAAAATTAAATACTTTTTCGAGTTTATATAAATAAATTGCGGGACAACAGTTATGATTGCTATTCTTTCTTCCTAGCAAAAGAATAAAGATACTCTTTTAAACGCTGGACTCTTTCTTCTTAAAAAAGGGATACTCTTAAAAATTTTAATATGCTCTGCACAAAACAAGTTTCACCGTGACGCTCCCATCCTCAGCCCCATAATATTAGCGGTACACAGCCAGCAAAAATTTTCGGCCATTCTCCATAGAATTATAAAACCAGATCGAGCGTTTGAAAGAGAATTTAAATTTTCTAAAACCTTTATTCTATGACATTAGTTTACAGCAAACCATTTTTTTGGATATCAGCACTAAGAATACGAAAAACAGCATCATTTACAAAAATTTACGTAAAATGTCGTAAATTTGACGATCGATTTCTATCAAGTCATTCGACCTAATATTGTAATGAGATACACCATTCGATGCCGAATTTTATGCTCTACAATTTATTTCTGAACATTATTTTCAATAGAAAGCTTCATGCTTTTGTTATTAGTGAAAAACTGAAATGAGCTGGATTTTAGGCCACAGAAACTTTTCCCCAGGGCCTTTAGAATTTGAAAAAATGGGTTTTCACTAATGACCCCAGCATATACAAGTTGAAAAAAAAATTACCCGTCTTTTCCGCGTTAAGATGTAAACAGCCACTGGGGTATTCGTATATGTTTGATTGTTGATTCCGCGCGCATCATGGCACCGTCGGACTTGCCTCCACATCCTTCAATCCGCGCCACCACTGCCTTCGTTCCTGACTCCTGCTATAGTTTGGAAACAAAGAAGTGTGCCCCGCAAACAACGAGGAAGAAAAAAAATTATATCCCATCAGACAAAAGTGAATTTGCTGAGAGGAATAGTAGGAAAGTTATTGTGGAGAGATACGAGGACATCAGAAATAAAAAAAAACTGGGTTCCTGAAGATACAGGACATGATACAGATTAATATGATCAATGTGATGAGAATGAAGGAAGCGAGTCTCTGCTGAGGTACCAACAGGGAAAGAGGGGATGGATACGGTGAAGGAAAGTAGATGAAATACTGACTGAAGGAGGTCCTTATTCAACAACCCTACCGTCTAAAGACTGGAAACGGGGGAAAATGAAGAGAACATTAAAATATTAATTTTTTATTTATAACACAGTATCGCCCGCTATTAAGTCTTTTAAGACAGAATGTTGGCGCTGGGATGTTGGTAACGGCGAACACGTGTAGTGTAAGATAATGATATCGGCGCCGGGGTTGTTATTAACCTAATGACGACTCTAACTAGTCGTAATGACAGGCCTGAAAGGAGCTCATCGCCAAGGAGAAACCTCCCTCGTTACAGGGGCTTTCACCGCGGGTTGGATCAATCAGGGATCCATCTACTCTGTCATGGCTGAAAAGTGATTTTTTTTAAAGGAAACGTATAAACACTGTAAATATATTGTAATGCCAATTAATTAGGACATTAATTGTTTGGACATAAAAATTTGAATTGTTTGAGAAATCCATTATAGCGGCAGGAGCTTCCAAAGCGACAATGAAGCTAGCTGCCTTTGTCGAAAAGTCGAAAATGGCGTATACGCGCTAAAACTCGAGACGATAGTTCAGTTGGTGACTAGAATTTAACAGAGGTGGTTGGTGCCGGGACATTTCGGAGGACGGGACAAGTGATATTAGAGCAGAGACTAGCCGTCGTTTAATATATTATTATTAAACAAAGTTGTGAGTTGAAGACAAAGTAAAACATTCACGGAAGCATTACATCGAAACTTGCTTTTTTTACGTTTGTAGTCAGCCAGGAAAGGAAGGCAGCAGTTTACGTCCATAGCTAGCTAGAAATAGTAAAGTTGCAGTTTAAGTCCAAAGCGGTAAAAGACTAGCTAATATACAAACCACAGAATTCATATAAGGCAAGCAGAAGTCATATAAGGCAAGCAGTCAACAGATAGCTGACAAAGAGGAGGATCATCCGAGTTCCTGACGTCCTATCAATTTTGAGTAGAATCAGTGTAAAATCTGTGAATCTTAGAATCAGTATAAATTTCGGATTAGTGTATTTTTGAAACCAAAAGGGATGCTGGAACCAGCTGGACAGATGTGAGTAACAAATTACAAAATAATGATTTATGTAAACGTAATTAAAGGATAGAAGTCAGATTTCGTTCTATTTTAATTGTCAAGTTAATTTCTTTTCTTTTTAGTTTATTTCTATCGACGTATTGTTTAGGTACATGTGATTTGTTAGTTAATAAGATTTTTAAATCAAATTGTTGTGTCCATTATCAAACCCAGTGAAGACCCTGAGAAATTAATATTTTAAATTGTAATTGTTTTGAATTATTGCCACAAAATAAATAAATATTGTTTGTAAATTTTATTAATTCTTTTATTTAATTAACGCCTTCCATTTGTTTATTACATTTTGGCTTCCACAACGTGGGGCTCGAATTCTTCAAATTCATTAAATTAATTAAACGACTTATTAATTGAGTATATTACAATATATTAATAGAGAACTTGCTAGATAACTTATTTGGTATGCGAAAATGAAATAATACGGCTGAGAACAATCATAATAAGATTATTCAATGGACGAATTAATAATAAATACACTCAAAAAAAATACTGTTTAAAATTAAAATTAAAAGCAAAAAAAGTAAATTTTATCCATTTATTTGAGACACCTTTTAGATGACATATTTTAATATTCGTATAATTTGTAATTTGAATATAATCTGACTATTATCTTTTAATAAATGGATAAGCAACACCGCCAAAAATGTGAATTAATTAATTAAAACAAAAAGGATCATTTCGATACCTATCGTCCACATCTTTGAGACTTCTTTAGCAAATTTTATACAACGCACTAGAAAAGGATATTGACAAAAGTATAGTTCAAAACTGTAAATTTGTAAAAAAAAAAATTAACAACGTTTTTGGTCAATTCACAGTCAGAGATGATACACGATTCATTAAACCGAAATCCAAATTTGATCCAGTTTTAACATTAGAAGTTTCCCGGCGTGTCAGCTTTGAGAGAAGTCACACTGTTGTCACGTACGACACACGACAAATACATACTGAGATCAGTAAAAATACCACCGGAAATGCTGCTTTTTGTTATCGGTTGATTCAACCGTCATCGGCCTTCTGATTTATAACAGATTTTATAAGTTGCTATTTTACTGTACATGCAATGAAAATACAGGTTTTTACAAACGCAAATGTTTTGTTTTTCTAGGTCCAATTTTCTTTTGTGTGTGTGTGTGTGTGTTTTACTTTTTTTTATCAATTTTTTAATTACTCTTTCTTTCCACTTTAGTTTGTGGCCGGCAGAGGGAAACTTGGAGTTGGATGGATGTGGAATTCCAGTCACGTTTCTGTCTGCCATTAAATGCTTCGTCGACGAAGAGATTCATCGTAGACCTCCTCGCCTTGCCTTTCTGCCCCCCCCCCCCCCGTCTGCAGCAGTTGGCAGCACTGCTGTAACCGAATTAGTCACTGGTCGGCTCCTGGTGAGTGGTTCGCGGTTTCGAAACTCGGTCACGGAACAAATGACGCAGTTGCCCTGGGCGGGGGATAAAGAAAAATAAACGGCAGACAGGAACTCGACTACAATCTTCTCCTTCAATTTTCTGATCACAATATCACCTTTTTCTAGTTTCCAAAACCACCGTTTGATGACGTCATAAAACTTAGTTTGGAAGGTACGTTGCAGTACCACATTAGTATATACATATATATATTGTAATGCCAATTAATTAGGCCATTAATTGTTTGGACATAAAATTTGAATTGTTTGATAAATCCATTATAGCGGTCTGATCGAACAAAGTAACAATGAGAGAAGCGAGCTCACTTTGTTTTGTTGAAAAGTCAAAATGGCGTACGCGCGCTCAAACTCGAGAGAACTAGGAGCGAGTTTGCGGAAAAACATCGTCAGCAGCAGAACAAGTAATATAACTGTTGGTTAGCGAAGAAAGATTGTTAGGAGCTGATGACGGAAAGACATTATGAGGAGCAGAACAAGAAATATAATTTGAGCAGAGATTAGACATCGTCAATGTATAACTAGCTAAAGTTGTAAATTAATACGAAGAAAGCATTCATGCAGTAAGTATTGCAGCGTAAATAATTGAAAAGTAAGAGCAGTTTAAGTCTACAGCCAGGAGCTAAAGAAAAGTTAGTTCGCTCCGAAATAATAAACAGTTAATATAAATTGTCAAGGAGCTACGATGCAGTTTACGTCCAATTCAGTAAAAGACTAATAAATCTACGAATCATAGGATTCCTGTAAGGCGAGCAGACATCAGATAGCTGACATTCATCATCCGAGTTGCTGGGAGCCTATCAATTTTGATTTCAATAGTGTAAAATCTGTGATTCGACATTTTAGAGTCAGTGTAAAATTTTGCAATAGTGTACTTCCGAAACCAAAAAGAATGCTGGTACCAGCTGGACACTACGTAAGTAACAAAACCAAAACTAATGATTAATTGTAAACTTTAATTAAAGGATAGTCAGATTTCTTTCTCTTTTAATTGTCAATCAGAGTTAATTTCTTTACTTTAATTTCTTTCTATCGACATATTGTTTAGGTAAAATGTGAACTATTTGTTAATAAGATTTTTAAATCAATTTGTTGTGTTCATTATCAAACCCAGTCAAGGCCCTGAGAGAAAGATCTCAAATTTTGTTGTAATTATCTTTATTGGCACAAATACATAAATATTTTGTTTGTTAATTTTTGATTATTAATTCCTTTAAATAAACGACCTATCATTTGATTATTACATAAATGGCGCTTCACGTGAGATAAATTCTTCAAATTCTTTAAATTAAAAATAAATTAAACGAATATTTATTTGTTTATTACAATATATATATATATATATATATATTAAGCAGTTTAACTTACATTTTTAACAACCACCTATTTAATAAGTGACTTATTAACAGCTATTTACAACATTATAAAAACACAACGTTCTGTCCCTAAACTATTGGTGGACACTTCTTAGGTGTAAAATTTTAATTAAAAGATAAAAATCGAAATCTGAAAAAAAAAATTCACAATCTTCTCATGTAATTTAATTTGTGAGTAAAGTTAAGTAAATTTCTTTTCTACATAATTGTACTATAAATCTTTCATATTTTTGTAAAACATTGTTATCATTACGAATTTATCTTTTAATTATAATTTTACACCTCAAAGGGGGTCCCAAAACATTAAGGGCGGTACGTAGCGTTTTTAATAATGCTCTTAATAGTTCAGTTATCTACTTATACATAGGGAATAAAGTTTTATTATAATACGATGATGACTTAACAACTGTATACTACTTAATATATAATTAATTAATACACGGAAAACTGTATACCAAGTAATATATACTATATATAGTACACTATAGTACTATAGTGTATAGTACACGAAAAACTGTATACCAGACAATATATATAACGTATTCATACATAGAAAACTGTATATTACCTGAGGAAGCCTCAAAATTTTGAACTAAACGTCGTATTGTAATGGTTTTTTTGTAGTAATTAATAGATAACATTTTTTTCTGATTTATTGATTGTGTTGTATTTTTATTGTCGTTCGTGTTTAATTTCCTTTGCGGTTTTCCGTTTAACTGGCTTTGCAGATTCCTGTCCTGTTATTCCTGGATACATTTAATACTTTTTATGTAAATATAAATTTGTAGTTCATTAAATTTTTATCTGTATGACAGTAATATTTAAAGGGTCATTCGGAAAGTAATTTCGTTTTTTCCCCAACAGAGGGATTGATTGAGTTTTGTCACAGTCAACTTCACACTCACGAGGGTGGTCTGAAAAGTTTCCGACCTCAACGTGAAGATGGCAGCACTAGTAAATAAAAGCTAGTGAATTTCGTTGTTCATCTGTTGACAGTTACTCTTCAAAGTTTCATCCATTTTGGACGCGCTGTTGTTATGTAACAGTCGTTTGAGTGAGTTGATGTGAGTGTTTTTGTGAAAATGGAGAAAATCGAGTATCGAGCTGTTATTAAAAATTTGTTTTTGAAAGGTAATATGCCTACACAAATCAAAGACGAGTTGGATTCTGTGTATGGAGAGACTGCACCATCATTTACCACAGGAAAATTTTGGGCAGCTGAATTTAAACGTGGCCGTAAGAGCTTGGGACACGAAGAACGTTGGGGACGTTCGAAAACTGCAACTACCGACGAAAACTTCGTCAAAGTTCACCAAATTGGTGCTACACGACCACCGAATTAAAGTGAGAGAGATAGCAGAGGTCATGAGAACGTGTTTGTCACATATTAAATCAGCATTTAGGCATGAGAAAGCTGTCCGCGTGTTGGGTGCCGCGTTTGCTCACGTTAGACCAAAAACGTATTGGAATGAACATTTCCAACGCTCTGTTGGCGAAGTTAATTACTGTAGATGAAACTTCGATACATCACTATACGCCCGAAACAAAAATACAGTCCAAACAGTGGACTGCAAAGGGGGAACCGGCTCCAAAAAAAGCAAAAACTGTTTTTTCGGCTGGGAAAGTGATGGCGACTGTTTTTTGGGATAGTCGTGGAGTTATATTAATCGATTATCTTCAAAAAGGAAAAACCATTACAGGAGCATCATTACTTGACAAGCTGAAGGCAGAAACGGCCACATTTGCAGAAAAAGAAAATCCTGTTTCACCAAAACAATGCACCGTCTCACACCTCAGCGGTTGCCATGGCGAAAATCCACGAATTACGGTTTGAACTGCTTGACCATCCAGATCTAGCCCCAAGCGACTTCTTTCTTCTTGTTCCCTCATCTAAAAATTGCGCTCGGAGGACAGAGATTTTCGTCAAATGAAGAGGCAACCACCTTCGTGAACAATTATTTTACAGAGAAAAACGCCGAGTACTTTTTGGACGGGTCACAGAGATGAGAGCATCGCTGGGAGAAGTGTGGAGAGTTACAAGGAGACTATGATGAAAAATAAAATAAAAATATATTCTATCATTTTTGGGTCGGAAACTTTTCAGACCAGCCTCGTAAGTCGCATAATCATTTTGATTGCCGCTATAGCAAGACTTTTTTGTAGAAAAGTTCGATTGATTCTATGCAGTAGTTATTTTTTGGTACCCTTTCAAATATGGAAAGTGAAAAGCAAATCTAAAAAGGTTAAACTGCTTTTCAAGCAAGAAAAAAATTATCCGATGTGTATGGAGAAGATGAACTACGCCAGTTCCAAAACTGGTTTGCAAAATTTCGATCGAGCAGCTTTGATGTTGAAGATTCACCACGTTCTGTAAGGCCAATTGAAGCCATAAAAGCATTAATTGATGCAAACCGGCTAATAACAACTGAGCGTGAATCGCTGAGAGATTAAATATATCGAATTCGACCGTTCATGATCATTTGAAACGCCTCGGTTTAATCTCAAAGCTCGACATATGGGAAAGAAAGTTGTGCTGACGCGTCGACGTCTGTGATTTGCTTCTCAAACGTCAATAAAATGATCCATTTTTTGAAGTGCATAAATCAATGGGGACGAGAAATGGGTTGGATGACGTTTCCTCGGGATTCCAACCGGGTAGCGTCTTCTTCAGGTGAAGAAGATGGTGTTGCAAGCCATCGAAACGTTGTGGATATTAAACGACGCTACCCGGTTGGAATTCCGAGAATACTTCATCCAGCAACTACACCGGGAAAACCTACGTTCCTTAGAGAAATGGGTCGTCTACAACAATGTTAAACGCAAGAGATCATGGAGTAAAAAAAAATGAGCCAACTCAAAGCACTTCGAAAGCCGATATTCACCCAAAACAAAGGTGATGTTATCTGTTTGGTGGGATTGCAAAGGATTCGTTTTTATACCTTCTACCGGACAACAGAACGATCAATTCTGAAGCTGGTCAAATTGAATGGTTCACTTAAACAGAAAAGGTCAGAATTGATCAATAGAAAAGATGTCGTGTTCCACGAAGATAACACGAGACCTCATACAAGTTTAGCAACTCGCCAAAAGCTTTTACAGCTTGGATGAGATGTACAGCAACACCCACCATTATAGCGCGTTATTTAGGATAGGCGTCTTTTAATTGATTTTACTGATATTTTAGTCAGTTTATTTAAACGCGTGAGCAACCATGTTTATCGAACGTCGGCAAAAAGTACCGTTTGGTGCCAGTCAGGCTGGGGATAGTAACTGTACCTCCGGGGTTTTCCCGTCAACAAACAACAGGTGCAGAGAGTCTCGCTGTTGGAATGCACGTCGGATCGTCTATGACCTGTGATTGGTCCATAATAAATTAAATGGACCAATAGAAAAACAGTTGGTCCCACAGGTCGGGAGAAGTGAAGGCCTGGTCAAGCATACTGTTTCTGATGCTGACTAGAGGAGGACTCTTGAGTGGAGAAGCACAGCGAGCGGTTGCTTGAGAAGAGAGACATCGATGACCAGCTGCGATGGACGTCGCTGTGTTGCAGAGACCCCAGTCTGGTAACCAATATTGCATATATCATGGTTGCGTAAAGCACTTTTTATAAATCGTTTCTCGGGCCTAACTTGCCACAATAATCCTTGAGTTTTCATAACTGGCTAGTCGGGAGGGCAAAATTTTAATTGTACATATCTTTACTAATATTTAATAAATTAGCTTAGTATGACCAAGGGATATTGTTATATAATTCGTTTCCCGTGCCACACCATATTCTCCCGATCTGGCACCTTCTGATTTATTATTTGTTCCTGTCTCTACGAAAATTTTTAGACGGTAAAACCTTTACTTCAAATGAGGTCAAAAATTACCCAGATCAGTTTTTTTGCCATCAAAGAACAAAAATTTTATGAGCGTGGAATCATTCTACTGCCAGAAAGATGGAAAAAGGTATTGAACTTGAATGGACAATATATAATTAAATTAAAAATTTATTCTCTATAAGGAAATCGTCTTTCATTTTAATAAAAAAAAACGAAATTACTTTCCGAACAACCTTATACGTATAAAAATATAAAACCCGGCATGAAGCTGGATATTAACAGCTGCTTACTTCTTTTTAAGTGCTTTGGGTTAGAAAGTCAATCGTCAGCACGCTGAAATGTTGAACCTTTTGTCATTACAAGCTGCGCCTATAAAGTAATCCACGACGGCAAGTGACTTGAGGGGGGGGCGCCTCAGTGCTGCTCCTAGCGGCCCTCTTGGGAATCAACCGCGAGTGCGGAATTTTATTTTATCTTCATTCCTTCCAATTGACTTCCCACACAGAAGTTATTTCGTCACACAGGCAAGTGCGTTTCTTCTTCCTGCTCTTCCCAGATGTCAGCTGCTGGCTGCGATTCCGATTCGGTGACTGCCCAACGAATTTGTTGGTCGGTCGACGAAGAAATTCCTAGTCCGGAACGCGCGCGACGAAAACTGGAAGGAATTTTTACCGCAAGTGCCGGAAACGTCTGTCTGCTTCCACCAACCAAAAAAATAGATATTTAGAAAGATGAAACGATCCCTGATATTTTTACAAACGAAAGCGTTAATAATTTTTGTTTTAACTTCATAAGAATGAAATTATCTGGGCATTGATGACAAACTCAAAATTATTTGAAACAATATTATTATAGACAAACTATGGTTGGCGCGACGTGTCAAAAAATATCCAAAAATAGTTAAACAAATTATTATAACTCCGGCAGAAATTAATAATGAGATTATTTTTGTCTACATGGGTATTGAGGGCTTTTTCACTGTGTTTAAGAAAAACAGAGATTGATTTTTTTTTCGGGGAGAGATGATGCTATCGTGGAATAAAATTGGATAAATAAAAAGAAAATACACAGCAGTCTATATAATAAAAAAGAATGTATATTTGTATGTCTGTTTGTTTGTATGTTTTTACGGTAATCTTGATAGAAATTTTATCGCGTGGACAGAATGCAACAAAAATTGGAATACGTATTCTGCCAAAATCGAGAACCGGTACCGTGGGGGTGGCAAACCCATAGCATAAAGGTGGAAAGAATTGTAGTTGATTTATTTTTACGAATTTTCCCATAAGAGTTAATGTTATAATTTAGTGTTAAATTACTGCGCGCCAAGAGACGGTGACGTCATACGTTGGCGAGACATTCACGCATCATAAAAATATAGTTCTGTATTTCGTAATGAAATAAAGCAGAAATATTTTGATTGAATAAAAGTATAATTTTTTTTCAGTAATACTCCATCGAATAGTAATAAAAAACAATACATCCTTGCGCAAAGTTAATTTGGAAAAAATAATTTTCCTCGCCATCTTTAATAACGCCAATATGGCGCTTTATAATACATTCAAATGTATGTCGGCCGAGATTTATAAAATTTCATTAGATAACGTACTATTGTATCCTGTATAATATTTCAGAAGATAATAAGATTTGTCTAAGGTACGACTGCTGAATTATGTGTTTGTAACTATAATATCGTGGAATAAGATTGGATAAATGAAAAAGTTAAGTAATAAAATTCGTTCACAATGGTCCGCACAGGAATCTGATACAGCAACAGGGTGACTCACAACCAATCAGGATCCAAATCCGCAGAGCAAACTGTTTCAAATGCTATCGATGACGTGTTTGTACAATGATAATGGCGCCTGGGAACTAGACGTGACCCCAAGCAGCCCGATGCTTCGCTAGTGGTGTCCCTAGGCTTCTGAAAATTCACCCAATCACACACAAAAAAAAATCTCTTATTTCTGCGGCACATAAAAATAGAACCAAACAAAAATGTCCAACTTAAATGATAAGCTGTTTTGTTTGTACGTCCCAACAATACTATTAATTATCGTTATCAACCGCTTTTTGTCTCTAACCGACCCTCGACAATATTTGATTATTTATTATACAATATTAATCATTAATTGATTTGATTGATTTATTCCATTAGTCGTCGAATGAAGGAAAAAGGATACGTCATTACATAAAATTACAATATAATTATTATAAGGCTACAATTAATAACCATTACTAAAAACTAAGTATCTGTAATTTTCAAACCTGTTATTTCTTTGTCTTATTCTGTTAAAAAACACAAAGAGTGTCTTAATACTTTGGATTTCAATCATGTTTTTTATAAAATTACCTCGCAATAATTGCTCATTTTGTTATATCGGCCAGACCAAACGATCTTTATTCACTATAATTAAGGAACATAAAGCTCTGTACGATTTCCACAATATAAACAATGTTTGGATCTTAATCCTTCTTTCAATTTTGACGGTACTCTTATTATAGATAAGGAAAGTAATTTTAATACAAGGTTCATCTCAGATTAGCTCCTTATCAAGTCCAAAAAATTTTATTTAAACGTAAAACAAGACACTCCTCATTTAAACAGCATTTATCATGGTTTATTAAATACTTTTTGTTAGTTTATAACTTGTATTCATATTCTTAGTAATGCATTGTAAGTCTGTCTCTAATATTCACAAATATCACAACAGTTGATCGAAACGTCTGTTTTATAAATTATATTGTTCAAAATTAATATCTGTTTTTTTGTCTTCCATACAAGCGGATCGTTACTTTGTCGATTTATTGTCTTACAGATGATTATAAAAAATATTAGGGGAACGATCCAGAAACTCCTGTGTACTGAGTAAAACACCAGCGGTCTTTCAATAAAACATTCGTACTGATTCTTGTAGTTGTTATATTTATTGACCTCTGGAGGAAGACTATCCCTGAATGGTGATAAGATTTTACAGTTTGCAAATGGCGATATTTTGTGAATGACGTCACAGACCTTTGACCCCAGGCAAGACAAAATAAAAATCCTCTGACTGCTGTGCTGTGTGGGTTGTTCTTCTACGGCTGTTTACCCTCCGCTGAGCCCAAAGACCAACGAACACCTAAGTGGAGGAGTGTCTTCAAGCATCGGCTTCTTTTTAAAACATTAAGCGTGGCTGCGGGAGGAAAGTACAAAGTTTCCTAGCTGTTATGGATATTGACCCCCACCCCCTACACTACTGAGTTTAATGGCTGCCGAGCGAAAAGCTTGTGGACAGTTTGGATTAAGTGGACGAAAAATTATTGCCTGGGCGGAAAACTTGCTTCCCTTTTAGTAAACGAGGAGAGACTTGCTGCGGTTAAGATTTGGGAGCTCTGCTTTAAACAGTCTTATTTCAGAGACAGAGAAACTGCATAAACTAACTGCACTTTAACCTCTCCTGATCCTGTTTATTCTTCTCCGTTCTGTCTTGGTTCTTCTTCGTTTCTTTCTTCTTGCTATTCACATTTCTGTTACAAATAATGTAATACGAATAGCAAATGATTTGTATTTCCTCGTATAGTTTTAAAACTTCCTTCTTTCTTTTCCCTCTTTCGTTCTCCTAATAAATCCACTTTTCTTTGAAGGTGCTCGTTCTCTATTCTTCCTACACATCCTTTCTTCTTCCTCTCCTCCAGCATTCTTTATAGCTACCTATTGTTTTGCTTTTCTTCTTTTCCCTTTTATTTCATCTTATCCTTCAACATACTGCTTTTCTATGGCTCCTATACTTGGGGTTAAAATTAGACACTTAAAACTTAAAACAATGACACTGTCAAAATTCAGTGACAACATAAACGTTTTATTCGACTTTAATGATGGCCGTTTAGGAGTGTTTCTTAAATTCCACTCACTCCACCCGACCCCTAGAGGTGTTAGGTGTGACTTAACCCCCTCGTTGTTTGTTCCTGGATCGTAAGTAACATGTATATAAAGAAATTTCTATACGCGTTTAATATTGTACGTGGAAATTTGTTCACTGAAATTTATCAGCCGTTTTCACATGTTTGAAAGTTTCCACCCCCGTCCCTGGGGGTTAAAAGGCAAGTTGAATATCATAATAACACTCAGAGACATCAATAACCTCCGGATTCGACTCCAATCTCGGATGTTTTCGCGTTAATTTTGTGTAACACCCCTCCACCCCCAACCCTAAGGGTACTCCACTATTAGGGGTTAACATTATACACAAACAACCTCGGGAGAAATATTATTAATCTCATGTACCCCGAAATATATTCATACGACGCGTATTTAGGTCGTTTGAGCATGTTAAAAACTTTTCACTCCAGTTGGGTAAATTTCAGAATTAATGTCAGTGACGTCCATAAACACAAATTCAATACCAGTCTCCGTTGTTCACTCATTACTTTTATATAACGTCCAACATTCTCCACCACTCCCACACCTAGGGGGCTGAACTACAACTTAACTGGCATAGTTAGTGTCAGAATTAAGCTCATTGACTTTCATAACCCTGGTTTTGACACCAATATCGGTTGTTTCGCGTTATTTTTATGTAATCCGCATCCATCCCCACCATTATTGGTGCTGTTAAGGGTTGAAATTATACACTAAAAACATCTTAATAGCTTGAAAAGTAATTAATCGACGCTAATGTCGGCCTTTTCAGCATGCTTCTTAAATTTCACCCTTGGGAGTTTCCTAAAGCTTCGAAAGACCGACAGAAACCTTTGCACAGGTCGTGCGGACAACTCACCAAAGTTTTATGGTTTAGAAACACATAAGGGGACACACAAAAAAAAATTATACCGATAACTGAAGAAAAACAGTGGACAGATCAGTCAGTGAATTTTTAATTACGTTGATCCAAAGAACAGTAAAAGACACATCACACGATTGCAGAAGTCGACTTTCGACTCTTTTCTTTTTGTCCGCGTCTCATTTTCTTGTGCAGTCACTCGCTGGAACGTCGTTAACCTGTCACTAGACGGATTTGCGTTTTTTTCCCCCCCAACGCAGTCGCTCTGATTCGATCACAAGGAGATTCTAAACCCAGCGTTTAATTCCAGCTGCTGCGGCTGCCGCCCCCGCGCGCCATCCTTTTGATTAAACGAGACTTAGCATCCGCGATTACCACTGAAATATTTCCCAGGTGAGCTCTGGCTGTAATCCCGCTTCTGAATTCTCCTTAATTGATGGAAACCGCCACCGCCGCGCGAGAGCGGCGCCATTATCGAATACGGAGATTATCTTCTCTCAAACCTACGGCCCCTGGTACCTATTGTAGTCTCTATACGCATCAACACCCCGAACCTGTGATATTTTTTTTCCAAAGAGCTAAGGATTGTTATCCCGATGTAAGGTAAGACACCCCCACCCAGCAAAATGATAATGTAAACTAAATAATTTATTATCTGTAAACCTAAATGTAAATTATATTTATCATCAGATTTCAGAATTCACTGATATTTTAAATTAAAAATTTCTCACTTGGTAAATTTATAATTGTCGTAACATTCTTTATTGGAGGCCCGATAGTCGGCCCTGAAATCAATCCGTGACCATTTTTACCAACATGTGACATAATTTCAATGGTGATAATAATTTGTTTTCATTAATTAACTTTGTTGTACATGTTAAACTCATTTTAATTTTAATTTGCTTATATAAAAATCTCATTTATTTTTTAATATTACTTTTGGTGCCTCAACTTGGGATTTAATTTAAATTAATATTGTATTTATTACATTTTGGCACCTCAACGTGAGGCTTATTTTAATCATTTCATTGAATTTATTACATTTTGGCTCCCAACGTGGGGCTTATTTTAATCATTTAATTGTATTTATTATATTTTGGTGCCCAACGTGGGGCAAATTAATATCCAAATCTGTAAATTACAAATGTATTTATTACATTTTGACACTTCAACGTGAGGCTTATTTTAATCATTCAATTTAATTTATTACAATATATTGTAGAGATTACAAATATGTCATGAATTAATAAATTGTTTATTTAATTATTGGCGGCATAGCTTTGAGGTCAGAGCATAGTAAAGAACATGATTGCTTGGCGAGAATTCAGAGACGATAATGGGTGCTGCGAATTGTTGTCGAGAAAGCTTATAAGACGCTCAGAACTTTAGCGACGACAGTCACTCAAATAGTCAGAGCAGAAAGTGAACAGTAAAACACTTAGACAGTCAGTGAGCTGTATGTAGTCAGCAAACAGTCAGATATTCAGAGATCAGAGTGTTTTTGGGAAGCAGAAAATCGCCGAAAATGTTGCAAAGTGTTGGAAAGTGAGAAGAGGATAAAATCAGTGCTATGACCTGTTAGTGAAATTAGTGTTGTATAAAATTAATGAATCAGGTGTGCACAAACCAGAGCAGCTCAAAATAAATGGTATGTAAAAAAAACTTTCTTCTGTAAACCTTTACGTAAATATCGTTTACCGCCAGATTTCTATAACTTATCCAGAGTTATATAACTTTTCAGATTTCTAATAATTTTGGTTATTGATATAAAGTTTTATCGTAAATTTCATTTCATTTTTACTGTCTTTATTAGAGACACGAAGCGGTCCTTAAAATTAATATTCCCATAAAAGTTGAGGCATTAACTTAAAATGTAAATTCAACTAAAATCAAATTTGTCAAATAAATAATTTTTGTTATCTTTTAAAAATATATTAATTTCAACTTCCATCCTTTATTCATTTAATTAATCTTGTGTATACTACATAATTTATTTGTCACTAACGCGGTAGCTTATTTTCATTTGATTAAAAGTGCATACCACAAAATATATATATATATATATATATATATATATATATATATATTGTAGCAATAGTTAATTAGGCCAGTAATTGTTTGGACATAAAATTTGAATTGTTTGATAAATCCATTATAGCGGTCTGATCGAACAAAGCAACAATGGAGAAGCGAGCTCGGCTGCTTTGTCTAAAAGTCTAAATGGCGTTTGCGCGCACGAAAGTCTAGGTCAGTTTACGTCTACAGCCAGCCAGGAAAGGAGGCACATTATAAAAAAATTTTCACCAAGATACCTTGCAGTCTATTTCAAATCAGTAAAAATAACAGTATAAGTCTACAAAGAATCTGCAAATCATCAGTTCCAGTAATAAGGCAAATTCGAACAATTTTACACTGAGGGGAAGACGACATCCGATAGCTGACCAAGGAGAGGTTCATCCAAGGCTCCGGAAATTTGTCTGCGTTCTATTCGCCGGTGAGCGTGTAAATTCTGTGAGAACTAGAATCTGTGTAAATAACGATTTGCATTTATCGTGTTGTGTAGTGGAAACAAAGAATGCTGGTACCAGACGGACAATGTGTGAGTAACCAAATTTTAATTATAATAACTGTAAACATTAGCTAAAGGGCAAAGTCAGATTTCGCTCCCTTTTAATTGTCAATCAAAGTTAATTTCTTTACTTTTAATTTCTTTCATTCTATCGACATATTGTTTAGGTAAATTGTAAACTGTTTTGTTAATATGATTTTAAATCTTTTTTTGTGTGTTCATTATCAAACCCAGTAAAGACCCTGAGAGAACCGATCTCAAATTTTGTTTGTAATTATCTTTTATTCTTTGAAAGTCACAAAACAAAATAAATATTTTTGTTAGTTAATTGTTCATAAGCTTTTAATTTATATTAACCCATCATATTTAATTATAACATTAAATATCTACCACAACATGAACAATTAAATTATTAATTGATTGTTCATTACAATATATATATATATATATATATATATATATATATATATATTGTAGTAATTCAAAATGGTCAAATGAAAATAAGCTCTACTTTGGAGTGCCAAATAATGTAGTAATCAAGTTAAGATAAGGAAAATAATATTTTATTAGAATCTAACTTTGAGGGCCGCTTATCGGGCCTCTAATAAAGGCAGCAGAAAAAAATTAATTTTAATTTACAATTAAAAAAAACTATTACTAATCTGAAAAATTATATAATTCTAGTAAAGTTATCGAAATCTGACGGTAACTGACATTTACTTATAAGGTTTACAGATGAAAATTCGTTTTAATCACATACAATTTTGTTTGGGCTGCTCAGGTTTATGCACACGTGATTTTCTTTAATTTTTATC
Organism: Zhengitettix transpicula; assembly: GCA_037074705.1. Classification (NCBI taxonomy): domain Eukaryota; kingdom Metazoa; phylum Arthropoda; class Insecta; order Orthoptera; family Tetrigidae; genus Zhengitettix; species Zhengitettix transpicula. Next base: position 69,075,149 of record CM073594.1, read on the forward strand.
TAGAACACTATTACACTGACAGACCATAGCACTGATTCTACTCTCTTAGCAGTTTTGAAACACTTTAGAAAATTTTCGGCGCCTTTCTGCTTCGCTGATTATCTAATTGTTTGCAGACTACTCATTTTAATGTTTTCTGACTATCTCGTCAGGACCTCCAAATACACACAGATTCTGAATGTCCGAGTAACTGGCCATCTGCGTAACTCACGACGCTCACTCTTCTCTAAATATAAGTGAGTAACTGGTAACTTGTTACGTTCTGCTCTCTCAACATCTGACAACAACTGGGAACTGGCAACTGGCAACTACTTCGCTAAAGTTCTGAACGTCTATATACCGTAATTTACTGACTATAAGACGCACCTAATTTTTTACGCAATTTATTTGCAAATAACATTTTTATTATTAGATTGCAAAGCGAGACTAAAAAAATTCTTAGTTTATAAAATCGAACTGACCTTTAAAATCCCTGAAAATCGTCACGTGAACATCCTTCTTTAACAATATCTTCTCTCACGACTGTTTATCCACTTATACGCATGTTTAATTGTAGGTCAATTTTGAAGCTCCCTTCGGTGTTAATTCATGTTTGGTTTCATACATCATCCATTCCTCTCTCATATTAAATGGTTTATTTATCAAGACATCAAGAGATTGCAATTGTGAAGTAAGTCCAGCAAGCTCTGTATTTCCCTGTCTCAATTTATCTTTCCCAGAATTTTTCAAATGACTACTTCACTGACCTAGCACAAGATAACACCTTTCCTTCTCTCCCACACTCTGTTTATCTATCTATAATTTCATACCAGCTTTGTCCATCCAAGCCTTCGTTAGTCGCACCGGTGCACTGCTGCTGCCAGTTGAATCCAATGTTGCCAGATAGTGATAGGTTTATGGCGGGAATCAATCACAGGACATTTTAACATTAATTTCGAGTATAAGACGCACCTGAATTTCGGAGGCAATTATTTGAAGAAAGAAGTGCGTCCTATAGTCCGTAAAATACTGTATGCCTTTTTGACAATACATCGTAGCAACCGTTGTCGGCTCTGCATTCTCGCCAAACAATACAGTTATTTAAAATGCCATAGCCTCAGAGTTACGCCGTCAATAATTAAAGAAACAATTTATTAATTAATATTTGTAATCTATACAATATATTTGGTGTCTTACTGGCCACTTTATATTTTTATTTGTATTTAAGGTATTTACTAAAAAAAATATGAATTGTAAATAATTTATTTACAAAATAACTAAATTTAAATTGAAAACTCATTATAAAGATTTAAAACATATCACACAACTGCTTCTAACAACTTCCAGTAACTAAATTAATTAATTAAATTTAGATTGCTTCGAAAAACTTCCGAGGCCTAAATTAATTGATAAAATTTAGACTGCTTCGAACAAATTTCAGGGCCTAAATTAATTAATAAAATTTAGACTGATTCCGACAAATTCAGGGTCTAAATTAATTGATAAAATTTAGACAGCTTCCAATAACTTCCATGACCTAAATTAATTAATAACATTTAGGCTGCTTCCAACAACTTCCAGGGCCTAAATTAGTGAAAACAATGTCATTGAAACACATCACAAAACTTACATTGTTGGAACTGATTTATTTTAAAACGCAAGGGTAAAACTTTCAAACTATCGAAGTGAGCCTAATTTTAAATCATAATACAAGTTAATCCTACATGGAATTTAAATTTTGAGTGTATGAGTCTTTACATTAGTTGAATTTATTTTGGACCCTAATATGCAGTATTTCGCTGACTGGTCATGCAAGTGGAGGTTGCTTTTTTTTCTTTTTCTTTTTTTTTTTGGGGGGGGGGATATTCCTATGCGTGCCCCGTGTTGAGCCAGCTTCACTGCACTACACTTGTGTAGCACAAAGAAGCGGACCCCTGCCGCTGTTAGGCGGTCAGTGTTGGTTACCTGACAGGAAGAATCTGTTAAAATAACTAATGAGGCTCGTCCAGACTAACTACGGAAAACAACCGAACGATTCCCTCCTGTTCCATGTAACTCAATTCAGCTTCGACACGATTACATATAAGAAATAAAAATCTATATTTATTTAAAGGTGTTGGACTTGATATTTTTAAAAAAATAAACTAATAAAAAGCTAATAATTGAACATGATGATAAGCCACATGGGTGTGGTGTCCTTATTTACTAATATACCAAATAAAAGTAAATGAAATAACATCAGACAATTACTAGGGACTTATTAAGAGCTATTTAAAACATTATAAGCAAAATTTATTACCTCAAGATACTATTCTAACAACTTCATTAGGAATTACTTAATTTTTTAAAACAATTTATTTTTAATTAAAGGTTTATAATGGTCGCGTTAACACCTTGTCATTGGCGACCCATAAATAAATTAGAAATATTGCTTGTTTACGTAAGTATGCTACGATTCACATTGATTCAAATAATATATATACAATTGTACAGTTTGAGAGAATAATTATACATTTCAAAAGTGGGTTTCTTACATTTACATTTTACAATTCGCATTTGTTACTGATTTATCATAATAATAGAATAATTCACTATAATAACTTGTTGGTCGCTGCGACTGTTGCAGATTTCACTGTACTGTAATCATAGTATGTTTTTATTAGGAGAAGTCGTCTGGTTCTGAATATGAATCACTCTCTTGTTTCTTGACTATATTTATGAACCTTTTTATTCTACTTTTTGCCATTTTATCATTTAAGTGTGGGTAAAAAGAGTCCAATACATTTATGAATGATGTAGAGGATATTTAGTATTCTCTAATAATGGTCCTTGGGTTCTTTGAGTCCGTAGCATTTAGTATAAGAGTCTTTTAACTGTTCCAAAGGGATAGGTGGAGCACTGGTTTCTTCTTCATATAATATTTTTAGTGGACCTAATGATTGACTAAGCGCCTTACATTTATGATCCTGAATGTTTTGTTTTGTTTTCTTGGGTGGATTAGTGCTTGTCTTCTGTTCAGGATTACTGACGTCTTTCTTATCAGCTTGGCTTGTCGAGCTCGTAGATGCAGTTAGTTGGGAATTATCCATGTCCGTTTTTTGAGGGTTAATTATTTGAATTGCGGGTGCCGGGTTCTTACACCGAATTTTGTCATAATTTTCATTTGCAGTCAGATTATTCTTTAGTATTGCATCTCTATTAGGATAATTTATCGGGATATGGCCAGGACTTTTACAATTATAGCAGTTCTCGTTCTCCGCTGCTAGATACATCCTATAGCTAGTGTCTTCATATTGCACCATTATCGAATCCGGAAGGGACTTTAGCTTATCCGGGTTAATGAAGAATTGTCTTCTGAAACTTTTAATGTGAGAAAATCTTAGGTCACCAGTACTTATTCTAATATCCGATATTTTAGAGTCTGGAATTATATTTAGCTTTTCTAGTTCTAGCACCATAATCTTGTTAGGGATAACTGGCCATACATTTGACAAGATTACACGGCAGTATTTTTGCATTAAACGTCTTATATTTACCATCTCACCCTTTATTGTTAGTGATTTATGAACTTTGATTAGGTTGTCAACATCCTCCTTAGATGTTAGAAATGCGCATATTCTGGAATTGGCTGTTTCAGAGATGTAATTAATTCTGATGGGGTCGATAATATCAGCTAAACCTATTAGGTACTCACCTGTATTTAAACTTGCAACAGCGTCCAGAATTATGGCATGCATTTTATCTGGTTTATGCTCCGTGGCCATCACCTTCGGATACAATCTAGCCTCCATATTCTGTGTGGACGTCATCTTCAGTATTCCTCTTCTTTACACTTTCTGGGAGTAGTGGACTTTCCTTAATATAGCTTAGATATCATGTACTTATACACTCCTTTACACGATAATAGAAAGCCGGAATCCGCCAGGGCAGCCCCGCTTGAACCACCGGCTACTGATGTAAACACACTCGGGCACTGGAAGAGTTCTAGATACTGTTTACCCTACCATGGCTGGAAGCGAACTATAAAACAATTGTTAGCAATAGAATTATTGTTTGCATGAAAGTGTGGACACTTTTTCTTAAATAAACAACCAAATTACTTATGTTGTAGAGAAATAAACTTAATCTGATACATTGTTTCTTTAAAAAACCTCTTGGCATATGTTCTCGAATTATTAATGGACATATTGTACTAGATTTATTAACTTATGTAGAGTATATTTAATGTATAAATATATTATCAATAAAAGTAGACATCGAATTAATCAATTCAAGATAAAATATTATACTCAAATAAAAAGTAAAACCATTTTCATAGATGAGGTCAAAATGTGGTCAGAGAACGGTTATTAAACTTGTAATGATCTAATGTCTATCTACCAATATTGAAAAAAACCTTTCACAATTACAAATTGAAAACCAAAACTATGTTAATATATATTGTAATAAACAAAAGATAGGCGATTAATTAAAATATAGAAATGATTAATAAAATTATTAATATTTAAAGTTTTTATTTTTTTATTTCTTAAAAATGCACATTATTAGCCCTATCTTTGTACGCCGGTCTTTCATCAAAATTTACAAAACTTTACTTTAATTATTTACAATTTATGTTGTTCTAGCAAAACACATCAATATTTACAATCCAATATGTTGAAAATCTCTTAATCTCAGGGTCACTACTGGGTTTGATAATTAGGGCACTATCTGACTATTAACAATTCAAAATATAAAAAAAATTAATCTAAAACAATATGAAAGCTGAACGAAATGAGCTCTGAACGAAATCTGACTCTATCCTTTTAATTATCGTTTACAAACTTATCAAAGTTTTGTTACTTACGGACCGTCGGTCTGGTACCAGAACAATCAATTTTACCTCGTTCGGACACTTTTACACACTTCAATTTTTAATATCAGGCCTTGGTTTTCACTGATTCTACACTTCACTTTAAAATTTGGCAAGATTGACTGTACAATAATTTACCAATGTTCTCCTGGAACAATTTCTCCACGAAGATTTTGGAAAGTTCTATTCTGACAAAAACTGCTTTTACTTTTCAATATTTTCAATGCAACACTTCCGTGAATGTTTTACTTTGTATTAATTCACAACTTCAACTGGTAATACATTAACGACGTCTAGTCTCTGCTCAAGTTTTATTATTTGTTCTGCTCCTTGCAATGTTTCGCAGGCTCTCCTAGTTTTTAGCGCGCATTTCCCATTTCGGCTTTCAACAAAGCAACAGAGCTCGGCGCCATTGTCGCTTTGGAAGCTCCTGCCGCTACAATTAAATTTTATTAAAACTAATTAATGGCCTAATTAATTGGTATTACAATATATATATATATATATATATATATATATATATTATTTAATACATGTATAGTAATAAAAATACATGAAAGTCAAATGAAAACATTATAACTAACTAAAAATCAACGACATTCATTCTAAATTTGAATTCACAATAGAATCAGAAAAGAATTTTAAAAAAATTATTGGCAATTGAGCAAAAGTCAGAATTTATTTATAAATTAACTAAAATGTATACCATTTAAAGTAACCATATTACTTTATTTATTTATTTGTTTGGGATTCAACCTTTTGTTGTTGTTGTGTTTTTTATATATCTTAATTAATTTTAGGTAGATTTAAAGCGGTCCCTAAACTAAGGGAAGAAACGTTATATATTTTAGTTAATTGTAATATTGAGTGTATTTTGACTAACTTTATGTAATACAAGTCAAATAAAGTTTCAATATAATATAATAAAATTAATTATTTAGAGCAATACCAAATTAGTCAGTTAAATGGTATATAAAGGCTAATACACAATGATAAACTATTATAATATTATTCGATAAATCCATTTCATCATAAAACAAATTTCTCAAACAATTTAATACATGAATTAACAGCGGATTTATTTTTAACAGAAATGAAAACAACTGCTTGGAAAATTTTGTTAAACAATTTCTAAAAATATTATAAATAAACCGTGGTATTTTTAATATAAATTAATTGAAATATAACAGAAAGTTAATCAGTAAAAATAGAAATGAAAGTCAAGAAGCGAATAATATATACAATACAACATACAACTGTTTCAATACGAATGACGAATAACAGTGTGAATAACAAAAATTTAGAAAAATTTGTCCCCAAATACGTCACAATAAGACGTCACACGAAAACTTGCAGTCTCAAGCGTCTGCCATCTAGTGGTAAAAATCTGTAACTAACACGCTTTCCGCGTTCACAACGGTGTAAAATGTAACTACATACAAGTTATCCGCAATTTAAATTTAACGTAGTTTCGCAATTTTCATTTTATTAACGCACTGATGATGACATGCTTAAGAATTTTTTCTTTCAAAATGGCAGAAGATATTCGCTATCGTTACTAAGGATCCGATTTTAAAAACCCCTCTTATTCTAATCGTCTGTTAAGAGAATATATTTTTTTTTTCAGGTCAGGGTGTACAATATTTAGAAAAATAGCAACATCATTTTCAACTTGCGTAGCGTGACACATAAAAGTAAAATAGTAACTACCACTATTTCTGATAAATGCATTGGTACCGTTCGGAAAAAATATATTATTTTATTTATATAAGAAAAAAGAATTAATTTCGATATCAACCAAATATATAGAACAGAGCTGTTCACTCGACTGTAATTATTGTAGATTATTCCGGTCAAAGATATCATAGCTTAAATCTTTATTTTAAAAAAAAAATGACAGACTAACTGCGATTGTTATATTGTTATTCCGTCAAGACCGCCACTGCGACCATGGCGATGTTTCGGACGGGAGTCAAAATTTTGCGTGAATTGTCACCAAAAAAGGTAATACCATAAAAAAATAAAATTTATAACGTTATCATTAATAGCTTTCTATTCTCCGGATACGTTTTTATGAAGAGAAAAAATTGAAAACGGCAGTTTGCGCATGTTGTGGTATCTCGTGCATCAAAATCCAAGTTGTTTTTAGTTTGTTTGTTTTTTTTTGCTTTATTTAAACACTAGCTGGGTGCCCGGCGTTGCTCGTGTACTTATTTATATAAACTCGAAAAAGTATTTAATTGAATACTTAAATATATTCCTTGAGTATTTCAGAATATAATTGTCAATTGTCACTCAGTCTTCATACATTACGAAATATTACATTGATGAAATTGATAGCTAGACTCACAACTAATATAGCGCGAAAATTAACTTACATTTTCCCCAAGGATGGTAAAGTAATTCGTATTCTTCTTTATTACCATTCGATGGAGTATTGCTGTATAAAATTATACTTTTTATTTAAAGAAAATATTTCTGCTTTATTTCATTCCTAATAAAGGAAATATTTCCTTTGTTCGTTGCGTAGTAAAGTCTTTCTCTCGCGTGACGTCATTGTCTCTTGGCGCGCAGTAATTTAATATTTAATGATCACGGTTTTTAATTATAATTCTTTCCACATGCATGCTAGGTACCGGTTCTCGATTTTGGCAGAATACGTATACCAATTTTTGTTGCATTCTGTCCACGCGATAAAATTTGTATAAAGAACAACGTAAATACATACATACAAATATACATCCTTTTTTATTTTTCGATAGATAGATAGATTACACAGGTTTGAATTAGAAAATCTTGAATAAAATCGGTAATTTATATATGGCAAAAACAATTTTAGTTTAATTTTAAGTTCGCAATGGCACAGCCCTTCTGACATCTTTAACCAGCATCTATTATTTTTGTAACCCGATTAAACATAAATATTTTGGGCCAAAGACGAGTTTAGTAACACCAGCGACGTTATACACACGCTGCACTCACCTTGCCAAGTTGGATTTTCCTTCTTTTAATGCGCACATTTAATTTAAACACAAATAAAAAAGGATTACATATTTTCATCAACAGTGAATATAACCCTGGCTTGGAGGGGGGGGGGTGTATGACGTCAAGGTGGAACTTGTTCCTTATTGTAATAAAGTTAGAAAGCCCAGTCCTAAAACATAGCAAAATTACGAATATATGCTCCACATACATTATTTTTCGATGGGGGTGTATTCTGCCAGATTGGAGACGTTCCATCGAGTACTCGTTAATATCGGGTTTGTGTACACGTCCGTAGCGTATTTTTACTGTAGTGCCACTATTTCCCACTTGTTTGGACGTTTTTGATAAATATACAGCAGAGAAATAATACGATATATTGTTCTCGGAGTTCAACCGGGTTTTGCATAATTATATTAGAAGCGTTCAAATATAATTATGCAGATTCGGATTCCATGTATGATCTGGATGCTGGAGATCTTCTTTTGAGGAGATTTTCTTTTGAAAGATACCCCGTGCCCAGAGAGCTCTGGCGGAGACTTCCTTCACATCTAGAACATTTAGAACTAAGGTTCCCACATGCCGAGGCACCTCGGCCTGTTTTGAGAGGTGTATGTTCCGGGGTCGCAGACGTTGGGCATACGGTAAGAGTTGTCCGCTATTCCCATTGGAATAGTTGGCCAGCTGCCTCCTAAACTGGTCGAGGCAGGGAGACGGGAATGCTGCGTCCCCACAGCAAACTCCTCTCCCGCTAACGGAAGGGCGTGGGACAAGTACCAAATGCCCGACCTACCTGATGCAGGTTTTATAGGGTTTTTCCCTGCATCACTTTTAGGCGAATTGCCGGGTAGGATCCTTAAACCATAGCCCGGGGGCCCTAGTTAACGCTTGGCTGCCTTCCTCTACCCTACCGCATCCTCCCTTTCAAATCTCTTCCTATGCTATTAAAGGGGAGTTGCCACAACGTGGATCACTCTCATGTAGCCTGTTGCCCTAAAAAAAAAATTATGCAAAACCCGGTTGAACTCCGAGAACAATATATTGAACAACTACACCGGGAAATGCTTCAATCTTTGATAGAGAAATAATATATCACCGGGTTTTACATGACGTCATCGTGACGTAAGCAGCCCGCCTTGGCAATACCGCTTCACCAATACAACAGAGTATTCCTCTGAATTAGTTACTAAAATTACAATCAATTATAAATATCTCGTTTCTTCATGACAGTTTTCAACATCATTTACGCAATTGATCGACGTTTTTGAGTGAACCTATGAAATATAATCAAATTTTTAATTAAAATAACTAATGGAATTGAGGAATAACTAGGGAATTGAATCACTAACTCCCAATTTTAGAGCATAATTTTATCATATTCTGAAGTAAATTTGATTTGTAATAATACGAAAGATAGCCAAATACAGACTCTACAGTTAATGCTGCACTGAACTTAACCGATAAACTCCGGAACAACAACGTTTCAGTGTCTCCATTTTGATAATTGAAAAATACTTCATGTGGTGCTGCATCATTCATTCTTGAGACATTTCAATTGGGATTTATTTCCTCTGTAATCATGTCCTCTATTTTTGTTATATCTTTGAAAGCTCCTTTCCACACCTAGATTGTTTCCCAAAATATTTTATTTTCTCATTTTCACAGTTTCAAATTGAACTTTAAAATCCAATGGATAGTCACTTTCATATATTACTACTCAATACTACAGTTTAAAACATTTAAATCAAATCATTTGTGTTAGTGTACTCCAAATATTTCTTTTTTTTAGTATCTGTTTACATTCTCCTTTATTTATTCAAAAACAAGATGTACAAATTTGCAAGATAAACTAATACAGGCCTACATAAAAATAAAAATAAAATGGTCACACCTTTTGATATGTAATTAATTTGCATATTCAAGTATTTACTATATAATTTATTTTATCAAGATGGTTTTTGTCTTCTACCAGTAATAAATATTAATGTGCTTAGTTTCCAGGAAATGTAATGAGAAACAATTACGCATAAAATAATTTAACATAGCTGCAATCTTTTTCCCTACTTTGCATCTTTCCCTAACAGCATTTGAACATAGAATTTAAGTGAAACAATCTAAGACCTTTTTTTATTCCACTTGTTTTACTTATCATTTTGTGTTCAAAGGCTGTTAGAGAATGATGCAAAGTAGTGTCAAAATGCCCAGCTATGTTTAAATTACTTTCTTTGTAATTGTTTCTCATATTAAATTTGTCAAGAAACTAAGGTCGTATTACTTTTTATTAATTGAATCAAATATTAAATCTGTTTTCTACCAATAACTTTAAAATTTGATTGTTTCATGAAATTTGTGCATTATGTTTGCATTAGGCTTACATTGCCAATAATTAATCATTCTCTGTACTTGTTACATCTATTTTTGATGTATCATTAAAAAATAAAGGAATGAAAAATATATCATATCCACTTCGACATAATTATTTTTAAGCTTACTTCTTGAGTTCCTTCAATATTATGTGAACTTTAATAACCAAACTTATTGGTGTATGTATAAATCCTTACACTATAAAATATGGTATAAAATGTATGTTTGCATTCAGCATCACTAATTAGTCACAAAAGTAATAAGGTACATATATATATATATATATATATATATATATATATATATATATATATATATATATATATATATATATATATATCTTGTATAGTGACACACCAAATTTTCACTGTTCCCTATGGTGCATTTAGGTGGGCACACACGTTCAGGTGTTTAGTCATATATATATATATATATATATATATAATTGTAATATTGGTATGGAAAGAAAAGAGACAGGTTTTGGCTTACCTGAAACTGCCAGTCCGCAGCCGGTCGGTGTGCGGAATGATGTAACACTCTTAACTGAAGAAGGAGGCTGAGACCCTCCAAAAATTTTAAAAACGACCTTCAGTTCCTTATGGTGACACCGTACTTCACTTTCAGGTAAGCCACAACCTATCTCTCTTTCCTTTCCATACCAATATTACAATTATTTTTGACAATGCCATATCCTTACTATAATATATATATATATATACAAAACTTGATTATATTTTCTTTACATCATATTTTGTATAGAAGGGAGAAAAATGGGGTAAAGAGTTAGAAATGAGGTAACAACTTGCTCAATATTCCTCACTATTCTGAATTTAAGTATAAGAGTCATTCCATGCCAAGTGACCAAATTTTTAAATAAAATTTTAAGTCACCATCTCCAATCTTGCTGAAATTTTGTGCAGGGAGACAATTCTGTGTAAAACTTCACCTTCATAAGTAGTACAGAGGGGGCGCCAGGGCCTCCTGTGTATTTTCAAACCGAAATAGCAAAAAAAAACATTTGCTAAAATCAAGTTCTTTTTTTACCATTGGAAAGAGCAGACGTTTTTCTTTTAGTCATCTAATTTCATTTTAGAGAATCATCATTTAAGGCCAGAAAAATTACTTTGAAAATTTCACACATGCCGATGGCTGTCAGACTTTAGTTCATCTTTTCATAAAGTACCACTTCATCATCGGGATCATATTCTGAAGATGGAGATGGAACTGCTGATGCTTCTTTATGGTTTTTAATTTCCTTTCTACATGTTGGGTATAATTTTTGGCCAGGCTTCATACTTTTTCGTTACCTCCGTTAGGTAATCTGCTGTTGACAAGTCAATGGGTTGCAAACCTTTCTTTGGTGCATGGTTTTCCTTTCCAAAAGGGTTACAACACTTTGACTGCATCAACTTGAAATTCGTTAGCAGACTTGATTCGTGATGTATGCAAATAGTAGTAGATCCTTCATCAAATTTAAATCCAGATCGTCGCTACTAAGCTCACTTATTAATTTTAAGCCAGCTGTGTGAGAATAGAATCTTGTATAGTGACACACCAAATTTTCACTGTTCCCTATGGTGCATTTAGGTGGGCACACACGTTCAGGTGTTTAGTCAAATACTATAAAAAAAATTATGGAAACGAAGCATAACTTTGTTTTGATGTGCTAGCTGCAAATGTCTCATTGTTGATTAGACTTGCCTTTGTAGAAGTTCATATTATAAATCAATTCGTTATTTTAAAATGTTACATGAAATATTGAGAAAATTATTGTACAATACTAACTTGGTTTTAAATTTGGAAGATTGTTTTTACCTTACTTTGAATATAGTTCTTTATCACGAATTTCAATAATGTCTAAATATGTATCACAAATTTCAATAATGCGTCGGGAAGATATTTAACAAATTTCAATAATGTGTTTGGATTATATATAAAAAAAATTCAATAATAATATTATAAATAGGCAAACTGCAGTAAATAAAAAAAAATTCAATTAGCATACAAACTGAATACTAGCAAGTAATAATTGTCTAAATAAAATAATAGTATATAATAAACTTTATTGAGCAAAGCAAGTGTACGTTAAACTTATAAATAGACCCTAAAATCAAAAGAATGGTAATTCCAGTCAGACTGCAGATTGTTTGTAGAATCATATATGTATGTCACGACACGTAATTAAATAAATGAAATTTTCAAAGTAATTTTTCTGGCCTTAAATGATGAGTCTCTAAAATGAAATTAGATGACTCTAAAAGAAAAACGCCTGCTCTTTCCAATGGTAACAAAAGAACTTGATTGTAGCAAATGTTTTTTCGCTATTTGTGTGTGAAAATGCACAAAATTTGACGCGTAAAATTTGAACCTCATATTTACTAACACATATCTCGACAACAAAGTGATCTTGAATGCTGATACTTTGGCAGCTTAAAATCAGTAGTGGGTTTAGTTAGCTTACCAAAGCTTAAGTTTGTAGAACGTCTTGTTTCAAAGTTATAAGCCCGAAAAGTCGGTCTCAAATTGACGTGACGGGTTTTTTTTAGCAACTTTGTGAGATAACAGCAATAAAACTAAAACTTTTTAAACCTTGAAAATGCAACCATCGTGTAGAGCATAAATAGTTGTCTCTGGTTGCCATTTTTCAGGAAGCTATCTGCTACAGTTCCACAACAGTAGTACTTCAAACTTCACAATCTATTCACGCGCACGGTTGAATTGCACAGGTGACTTTTTTTCAGGAGGCCCTGGCGCCCCATCAATAGAATCTTAGATTTTGCACATCACCACTTGAAGCTTTATTCAACACTATCACCAAATTTCATCAAAATTCAAGGTAGTACCCAAAATGCGATTTGGTCACTTGGCATGGAATGACCCATATAAGTGATGGGATATATATAGGTGTAATTCTCCAGTCTGAGTATATCGATTTTCTTAGTTAGTACACAATTTTTTCAAAATGCAATAATATTTAATGCTATATGAATATATTTTAGTTATTAGAATATTATTATCAAGTATCACACAGTTACCAACATTAATATATTTATCTTTTAGGGACATTGTATCCTTCCAATAAGGAGCATAAGTGAAGAAAGACATCTGGTATTAAGGAAAAAAACATGTCCAACAAACTCCGTTTCTCCCCAGACTGGCATTGAACGATCTATATCATGGGTGTCATTGTCCAATAAGAAAATAGAGAAATCAACTATTAATTCAGGACTGCCATTAAATACTCAATCTCCTTCATCCCCCATTTCTGGAAAACCAAAAGTTGTAGGATTACAACATAATTTCTACAGACCCAGAGGAAAAAATCCTGGTGTAAAAATAATAAAGGATGGTTACGTCAGTTGTTGTGAAGGATCCCATCCTGCCTCCCAAGGACCACCCTTCCAAAGAGATCAAGATAGACGTGTACGACGTAACTCTAAACGAGCACCAATTGATAAGAAGGACATAGCAATGTCTTCAAATACAGCCCACTACAAACCTCCATACACTGAATATAAAATGGCATTAGATACAAGGCAGCCAAAAATGCAAGGTCATTTCTTGAAGATCTATGATGTGAATGAAATATCAGTGAGGAGTGACTCAGCAGCTGCACATCCCAACTATGTTGACCATCGTAAAATAGGTCAAACTCCTTCAGGGAGGTGCTTGAGGAGTAGTAAAGCTATTCCAGATGAAGTTAGAGATACCAAGAAAAAGGAAATACCTACTGAGCAATCAGTGTATTCCTTTGTCAATCAGCAAGTAGGTAGTTTCTCAAAAATTCCAACTCTTTTGGAGCCCCATGCACCTTACAGAAATATATCAACATCACAAGGTGGAAAACTGAATCCTGAACTTCAAGAGGTGAAGACGTCTATACAGGATGTCAAATCTTATGTTGAAAATCCTGTTTGTAATATGCAAGAATTTTCCCAAGAGAAGCAAATTAATAAAACCAATCTTGGATACATTGGAAGGATTCCATCTCCTTCATATTCTGAGATGAAAAAGGCTGAGCTGCGAAATAATAGCAAAAGTAAATCTATTTTTCCTTTGCATAAATTCAACCCAATATCAAATGATGCAGTTCTGTCACAAAAACCTTTCGGTATTTCAGGGAAATCATTGAAAGATTTATGTTCAGAAGGGATGGTTAGAAGCAAATTTAATGGAAATGAAATGAAATCTCGTGAAGTTTCCAACAATACTCAATTCCCTATTCCCAATATGCCACTGACTGATGTCCAATGTTTTTCTGAAGATACTAAGTCATTCAGTGATTCTGCATCTGCAATGAGTAAATTCAATACCATAGATAAAGAACAAAAAACTCAACCTATGAAAATATTTGAAGATAGTACTTATTCAAAACCAGCAGAGTCGATAGTCCGAGATATAAAGGCAAATGCCTCCAAACTGAAAGATTCTAATTATGCTAACAAAACTTTGAAACATGAGGAATTTTCAGTAAACGGGAAAACAAGAAACTTAAAACAGATCCAAGTTAATAGAGAAGGACGGGAACAAACATTGGCACAGAAAGATTATCGTAAACATGAAGCAAAGGAGCAAAAAGAATATCCTACTAAAAAAGAAAGACATGAAACTGTTTATCAACAGAAGGGTAACTTCAAGGATTGGCAGGAAAATGCAACACAGAGAGGCATCTTCAACAATAATTCCGATAAAGTAGAACAACACAATGTTGAACCATATTCTATGAATGAAGCATATACTGAAACTGTTACCCAAAAAATGAATATGTCTAAAGGAAATGTTGTTGAGCCAGAAGATGTATGTGTAAAGAAAAGTCTTCCTAATAAACAAAAAGTATTCAGTTCATCTGTGTCAGAGGAAAAACATATGCAAACAGCATCAAAAAATTCTACTACCAATGTTTCCCATTTTCTTAACATAGAGTCTGTGTATGACAAACATAAAAAATTTCAGAATCCATTTACCGAAACTATTGCTGAAGATACAGCAACAGATGGACTATCCAACAGCAGATTAATGGAATCAGAAAATGTGCTTCCTAATGAAAAATTGACAATATCCTCTGATAAGAATACTGATTGCTTTAAGCAAAATGTAATGAATACTGAACCATCAGATAAACCTTTCAACTACTCACATGGAAGTAGTAAGCAAAGAGTAATCAAATGGAGTCCTGCTAAAACAAATGCAAAATTTTCAGCTTCCTCAAAAACACAGTTTGGTTCACGGAACTATTCTGTTCTGGCAAACAATTACAGGATAAATTGGGATAAGAAAATAAATGGATCTATTCCTCAGAGTTGTAATATGGGAACTAGGCACCCTAAGAATTTACCAGACAAAGTTCCTTGTGGTACAAAAAAGATAGAAAAAGATCTTTGTAGAGAAAAAATGTGCAAAAGGGTGTGTGTGCCAGGATGTTTAATTCCAAGACAAGTAGAGTGTGGAAGTGAACCAGCCATTCCACCTCCATGTGTAAAAGTTGAGGCTCCCCAGCCATCATTTTCAGAATGTTTGAAGTGCCCTCCACTTCCACCTTATTCTAAATTGACAGAATGCCATGTTGAAAAACCTAAAGGATATTATAAAGAATATAAGGGTGAAACTTCAGATGCATGTAATCCGCCAGTAGTTGTAGGAGTATGTCCAGTGAGAAATGCTTTCAAGAGGGTGAAGAGACCCAAAGGAGAATTTAATGTGAACTGCGATAAACCACCTAAATATCCATGTGAAGTTGAATCCACATTTCCTCCAAGTCGTACAAAAGCAAGAGAAGGTACAGCTCCTATGAAATGTCAATCAAATCATTCTACTACAGAATCTTCTCTAAATAAAATTACACCTGTTCAGGTTCGATTCTATTCTTCTGGCAAGATTAATTCTCCATTAATAAAAAATGCTAATAATAAAGCAGACATCAGAGTAGATTCTCAACCCACAACTTCTTTTGTGCTTCAGAATAGGTGTATTCATACACCAGTAAGCCTTATCTCAAGTACAACTTCACAATTTAATCCAGCCAGAATAATTAAGCTAACTGGATCAGTACAAAATCTTTCAACTTGTGACCAATGTGGGGACAGAAGATTTGGCCATGACATTCCTCTGAGATACAAATATGGAGATTTCTTTCCCTCAAGTTCTTACCGAAAAGGTTTTATGCCACAAGCAAGCAAAAATAGTAGGCGTACAACACAAAAGCCTAATTGCAATACATCAAAAACTTCTCCAAAAACGTGCTTCCTGAAGAAAAATACTGGTCCAGGATATTGTGGGAAAAACAGAACACATATTCCTTACTATCCTTCCAGCCCATACCGCCCTACTCACCCATGTCAGCCTAGTAATAGTGACTGTAATCCTTCTTGCATACAATCACCGCCTAATAAGAGCTCTAGTTCTTGCAAACAGGCAAACTACAATGAGAACTGTGGTGGTAATCCTCCTTGCCAACGTCCACAAGGCCCAACTCCGGCTATTAAAAGACCATGCTCATGTAGTCCTTGTGTAGACAGCAAGTCTTTACAGATGAGATGTTATTCTGGAACAAGCTTCTCAGGGAATAATTCAAAGGCTTCTCCAATACTCAAAAGGCATTATTCTGATATTGTTCCTTCTCTAACCCAAATTAAAATGAAAAAAATTCCATTACTTTTAAATGAATCTAATAAAAATATCTTAAAATTTCCTACTTTGGAGAGATTAAAACAAAATATACATGAAAATGATTTAACCAGCACTTCAGATAGTCTGAACCAAACTGAAGTTTTTTCAAATGTATTTAATGGAAAAGAAATTAAATTGCCAGCATATATTATAAATAATATGAAATGTGAAGATGAGGGCTGTAATACATGTAAGAAACCAAAGTGTGATCGCTGTGAGAAAAAGCAATGTCCTAGGCCTCAGTACAAACAATGCCCCAAGCCACCTCCAAAGAGGCGAATGTGTGAGGATTTACCAAAATGTCCTCCAAAATCAAGCATAAAAACAAACAGAGATTGTAACCAGAAGCCATGTTGCCCAGATAATATGTGTAAAACAGCTGATTTCAGTGGAGCAACTGTAAACACTCAAGTTAAGATGGCACCTGCAGAAAAAGTAATTACTAACTCAAGTAAAGAAATTTCAAAAAGTTCTACACTGCAAGGATTATTCAATTCTTTTAAGTCTTTTGTGACATTTTTTATAACAAAAGGTGGCACAAAAGACAGTTCAGCTGCAACTCTTCAAAAATCAGAAGATAAAGCTGAATCTGAAACTCTGGAGGTAAACTTACAGCCACAAGAAGGCAGACAAGATACAGAGTCAAAACCAAATACAGCTGAATTATGCAACCACTTGTCTTTTAAATCAGGAAAAAGTAAAACTGCTTTAAATGGAGGTTTATTTTCCAAACCTATTGCAATGGAATACTATTATACCTTGAACAAAGAACCTCAAGAGAAATCATTCATTAACATGAAATCACAGAAATTTAAAAGCTTTTAACATGCAAAATTATTAAGACTGTAGTGGGTGAAATGTGGGGTATCCAGAACAGAAATATGAAACTTTAATAGTGCTTTGAAGGAAGATTAAATGGAAGAACAACAAACTGTTCCTTCTATGAAAGCTGTGATTGAAAGATGGAACATGTGGTAGACTACTTGTTACGTCACTCACCTCTGGATTTTTCTTGGTTTTCTAGAAAAATGGATGAATAATATATGGTCTCCTTAAATAGAACTGAAGTCCAACTGCATCAAAATTGAAGCGCCATAAACAATAAGTGGATTGATAACACCTAAAATTCCACAATAAAAGGTATTTCAATAAAATATTTCAAATTTCTCTTCAATATTAAATAACACTAAATTCAAGTTTTTAGCATTTCTGTATTGAATTTAACAGTTTTTATTTTGGTTCTATCAGTCTTTTAACTAGTTTAAAGTGACTGAATCTTCATTTCACAGTATTTTGTGCATCCTTTTATTTTATATTTTTAATTACCCTACCCTACCAACTTGCCTCTTCATATTGCAATAATTTTACTTGTTCAATTTCATTTCCTTTCTTGGGAATTAGTCTCCTATTACTATACGAATTACTTCTTGCACAAACAATGGTTTCATATTCTTTATTATTTTTATATCAAGTTTGTAAACTAATTTTACCTTGTCACATTTTCCTTAAATGCTTTACATATATAGATAGTACTATTTTCTATTCTGACTTTTTCCTGAGCAGTCCCCATCTTGAAATCTGAGGTGATAATTATTTCTTTACACCAGGAAGAAACCGTCATGCAAGATATTTAATGTACTAATCACATTTCCTTCTGAAACCTTTTTTCTGATCCATCTGATCCCCACAAGAGGATGACTGCACTTGCATACTCCAAAGAGAAGACGGACACTTGATAGAATCACTGTCCTGTAGATTATTCAATTGTGTCAGAACATTTGTAGTTAGCAATTATAATAATCTGAATTATTTTTTTAAAAAAATGTTTAAAACACCAGCCTGCTATCAGAAAAAATTATCAAATTATTAACATATTCAATTGATATAATTGTAACTGTACACCTGAAGATGTCCACAATCAGGGATAAAACATTGTGTTTGTTGAAAATGTTTAAAATTTGATCTTTTTTTTTCTGACAGCAGGCTGGTGTTTTTAGCATTTATTTATAGTTAGATTGCACTCTGAGATTGAAATTAATGATTTCATTGTTATGGAACTATTCAGTACTAGATTATAAAATATTTTTCTTTATAAATTTGTCTTGTCAAAAGAATAAATTTTTATAAATTTAAAAATTAATTCTTTAAATTTGATTGAAAAACTAATTATTTAAAAATATTATTTCAGAAACATCTATCACTTCTAAACTGAATTAAACGAGGTAAATATTTCTGTATATGAAGTCCAAATGCCCTTGAATTAAATAGCAGTCTTTTATCAAAGTAAAACTTTTGGCTATATGTTAAAAATTGACAATTAAAAATTAATGTATTCAAGTATCCTGTGTATTAAATAAATGGAATGATGGAATAACAAATTTTCTTATAAGTATAATAAACCAATTGCTGCTCCAAACTTAAAACATGCAGGTACAAAGTTGCCAATTAACGTCACTTTTTTAATACTTTGCTTTTCAGCCATGGGAAAGTGTCAAATTTAATATTAACAGTTAAACATTTAAACTGAATGTGAATCTTTCTACCCTATATATTAAGAACTCTGTCAGGTTTCAAACAATATTAAGAAGTTAGTTTTCCCCTTGTTTGTAAAGAAAGTTAGCAACTGAAAATTACAGTTTTGAACATGTAACTGAAATCTTCTAGAAATATAGGAAATAGGTTTTAGTAAATGATTATTGTTTATAATATTTAATTGGTTAGAAATTTAATTAACCCCACTGATTAATTTTTTAAACCATGTTTACAAACTGCATTATTTTTTCCCTTTACTTAGTTGATACAAATTTATTGCTCCTATTGGAAACCGTTTTGAATTGTAATTTTGTGATTCATAACTTAAATGTAGATTTTACGATAAATTAATTGAACTAACTTACGGGTAACTTCTAACCATGCACGGATACTTATACATTTATAATGAATTCATTCCAATGCAAAATTGTATGTCAAAATAAATAATACATAATCTGTTAATTTTTGTGATTAATTTAACATGAATGATGTTTGATTTTTACATTGCAGTAATGGTTTCAGAAGTTCAGGCAGAATGTCTTCAAACTCAATGCACTTGCATGATTCAAATATAGTAAATACATTAAACAGAATTCAATGAATACATCCTTCGCTCTTTTTTAAATGAATAAACTTTCAATCTTACACTTTGATGTCTTTCAAAGGAAACCATTTTTACATCATATACTAATTTACTTGACTACTAGCTACTTAGTCCCAACTATCATTGGGAATACTCAAACATTCAAAGAAGATCAGACTACTGTTACCAAATGCATGTACCTACATAATACTATAGAACTGAATTGTAAAATTTGATCTACACAAGGATGATGTGTAAATTATTTCACAGTAAGGTAGATGTCATGCATTACCCAAGCATTAGGTGGGAAGGGATAGTCAATGTACCAAATTGTAATAATTATTCCAATATCTGTAAGTATTTGTATCATCAGCCAACGTGAATAAGGTCGGCACATCCTAATACAGAACTATTTCAGCCTGATGCGGTGACACCAGTTCTTAATTTCAGGAAACCCATTAAATCTCTTATCTCTCTTTCCTGTCTGTATCATATATATATATATATATATATATATATATATATATATATATATATATATATATATATATACACACAACAAAGTAAATTGTCAAATTAGAGCTTATCTGGACAGGAAAGAGGGATAGAGCAGATACCTACCTTAAATTGATACTTTGTGTTGCCAGTCAAGGTAATGATGAAAAGTCAGCAACAATCGACAACCAGCAGAGCTAACAACTAAAAAGGGTCACGACAATTTGTGATAAGTAATGTAATAATGCTTATGCACCCACATAAATATACACATGAGCACAGTCTAAACGTATTGTGCAATTAGAGGTGTAAGTAAAAAGTAAACCAAGTGAGATTATTGGGAAGGCAATTGTTATAGGATGTTGGTCCAAAGACAGTGCTTTGACTGTAGGATGTTGATTGAAGGTAAGCAACTATATAACACTTAAGGAAAAAATGTGACAAGTTCAAATTAAATAACACATTTGGGTAGGAAAGAGACAGTGATGGCAACTTACCTGAAATCAAACCAGTCAAGCTGAGCAGTAAAAATATTTCATATTTTCAAGAACCTGAGCCCCCCTTCATCAGGGAAGGTCTGAACTGTGTGCCAGCCAGGCATTCTTAAAGTATAATATAAATATAAGTTGGAAAAATAACTTTTAATGATTATGTTTATTCACATATAATGTGACAAGGTCAAATAAAATAACATTTGGATAGGTAAGGACAGACAGGAGAAGCTGACACCTTAAATATTAACAGTGAGGCAGGAAATAAATAATTTGTCAAATATTCAAGGAACTGAACCCCCTTCTTCGGGACAGTAGGGCTGAATGTTGTTGGCCAGCTGCTCAGATATAAGGTAAGTCAGCTGCTCCTGTCCGTCCCTCTTACCTATCCAAATGTGTAATGACAATTAGGAGATAACTACATTTTTATGTCATGGTGCAGAAGTTCCACTTATATTTAAAATATAATAAAATGTTAACTGAACGCATGTTGAGAGAGGTAATTTTTCTGCATGGCCCTTAATATTGATAATGCACTAGAAAATTCATCAAATTAATTTGGGAGAAAATCCATCATGGATTTTAATAATTAAGAGTAATTTTATATAAAATAATTACACAATTACGGCAAGTGATCCTTTAATTGCAAGTATCACTGAGCTTCAAATGTTAACTAGTTTTTTCTGAATTATGGCTTTTTGAAGCTTTTTTTAAAGGGTTTGTTCAACTGATAAAAGGAAATGGTACACTGTAAAGTATTAATTGATGACCTACTGGAACACGAATTTGTAGAGACTGTCACCAAGAAATTTTTTTAATTAATAACAATTGCTACATACCAAATCTTAGCAATTTACATCAGAATTATATAAATCAATGAAAATAATTATGCTATATATCATTTTTTTACCGATGAAATGGTCACGTGTAAAATAAAATGTCAGCATATCTACCAGATATTTTCTGTGTGTGTGTGTAGGAGGATGCTGGTAAGTGCTGCTTAATTAATGTGTCACGTCACATGAGGGTGTAATTTGAGATGTACCAACTAGTAAAATTAAAGATGGTGGGAACTCATCAACCGATTAACTTGTTATTTTCATCTTTTGCTAATGATAAATGTCACCTAAAAATAAACCACTAGTCTTTGGATCTCAAGATGGAAAGAAACGTGATGATAATCGCAACACACTCGATAGTTCCGTGGTTTCAACTTGTACCACCTATTTCTCAATTTTCAAAATTAGTTACTTTCCTTTTTGTTTTCAGTGTACTTTACCTGGTTTTTCTTACCTTATTTAAGCCATTTACCTATTCTTCCAGTGTGATTTATTTACAGATTGTTGTTACTAGCTAGCTTTCCCTTTCGTGTTATTATAGTCATTTTCCTATTTCATCCATTTACCCAGTGTTAATTTTTCATTATTGATTCCAAGTTGTTTCTTTACTGTACGGTTTGTCTTTTCTCCAATTCTCAGTTTGATTTACTTGTTTTAAGTGAGCTCTCTTTGTCTTTTACAGTTCTTCGGTGTGCTTTACCTTTTTTTTTTTTACCTTTACCAGATTTTTCTCCCCAACTGCAGCTCATTAATTGCCTTTTTCTTTATTTAACTTATTGTTTTACCTGCTTACTCCTTATCCATTGTTTCATTGTTCTTTATCATGTTTATTTGTGCTCAAGCCGTTTTTTTACTTATTTATTTTGGTCAATTTTAGGTGGTACCTGGTTCAAAGTAGTCCGGGGAACCATGAGTGGTCGAGAAACGCATACTGTTACATCAGAGAGCTGCTCTGTCGCACACTTCTCATATGTTTGAATGAAAACATTGGCTACCTTGCTCTGCATTTCCCCATTCCCTTTCCTATACCACAAGATAGGAGTGGGCAGACATTGCCTTTTCCTTCGTGCTATTGTTTATGTTGACAGGAATTGTGGTGTTTAAGATGTGACAACCTCAACAGTCACTGTGTTGTCTCTGGAGGCAACATTCAGATCAAGAACAGGAGTTTGAGTGAGCAGTTGAGGTGAAGTTTTCAGTCATACTAGTGTGACATATCTTACAAGGATTTTATTACCTTTTGGGCACACGTGCTGGAGAATAGAGAACACATGTTCAACAGGACAAGACTTTATTCTCTCTCGACTAGAGCTGCATATAGAATGGGCCCGTCTCTAAGGCACACAGGAGTGGGAGAAGGTTACGTTGCCACGTCGATCCAAGCGACGCTTGTGTGAGCAATATCTTTGGCCCCACAATCTGAATCCCTTCCAGCCAGCAGAAACATAGGCTTTATTCAATAAATAAATGAAGTAAAGTTTCTGCACACTTCGTTTCCATTATTTATTTGTGAATAAGAAAAATATAGGCAATACAGACAATAAAGGTAATATAAATACCCCACAATGTTTCTGGGAATTTGTCCCTTTTGTCTTGTGCTAAGAAGAACCTAGATAAACACAACTGTACTGTCAGTTGACAACACTCAAAAACAATAACAATAAGGGAGCAGCGGCAATGGGAAAACAGGTTTATCATAATAAAATGGGATCACAGCAATTAGAGTTCAAAAGCGTCTCTCTGTACATTAATAGCTGTGACGTTTAATTTAATGTGAAGCATCTCTGAAATGAGTGTGGAATTGTACCTGGTGTCAATTTCTAAAATCTTAGCATTTTTACAATCAAATGTATGTTTAGAATTGATATGTTTGGATACTACAATTTTGTTTATCAATAGGAAATTTGATATTAGATATATGTTCTTTGATACGTTTTATGGGAGCATTTTGTTTGCCCTATGTAGCAGGAATTACAATTAGAGCAAGTAATTTCGTAAACAACACAATCCTGTAGGTGTCAAGTGGGTCCTTGTGGTTTGTAATCTAGTATGAAAGGGTTTTAGTGAATCTGTAAATGATTGATATTCTTTGAATATTTGGACAAATTTGTTAATTAAAAACCACAAGGACCTCACATTTGTATTGGTAAGTAAGAAGGGGAAAAATTATTTTGTCATAACCATTACAATTAAAGTCAGTTGAGTTCTATATAACATGTTCCAAAAATTACTGAAGGAATGAAACCAACATGAGGCACATTGGCACAGAGGTTCCTTTTGTCCAACATCTGGAAATGAAATTGTTAGAAATTCAGAAAAAAATGAGACAGGAATTAAAGGTTGTTTTCGTACTGGTCACAAGGTTTTTGAAAATAAATTCACCAGATATGAAGGTGAAAATTGTTAAACCAAGAAGTGTAACAGGAAGGGAGAGGGTACCGTTGATTTTTAATATCACACATTCAATGTTTTCAGAAGAGTTTTTGTGAACATAATTGTACTGTACAAAGTAACATTCCTAGTGTTCAATTATCGTTGTCCATTAATGTCGATTTTATTATTTAAGTTGTGATTTAAATTTAAAATTAATCTTTTGTTTCACACCTCAACAGGACTCCAATTGTTGTTGCTTCAGTTGATTGGTGTAGCTACAATTGTCACCAATTTTCAGGTAGAACTTCATGAAAAGAAAGTACACCCAGTAAAATTCAGCTGTACATTTGTCAGAAATTAGAAACTTTGTTCAGATTCATCAAATTTTAAGTTTGACTGTCAAATAAAATTGAAATATATGGTCTTAAGAATGGCATGCATCATATAGTACAATATTCAAAACTTTAGAAATAATTTTGCTGATCCTGTACTGGAAAATTATTTATGAAATTTTAAATTGTCAATCACAATTTTGTGATACTATAATCAAAATTCACAAACTATTTTTTCTGATATTAATAAATTAATGTAATTGTGTATTTATTTAAATATAAACGTGCATGTGTTATTTATTATATTAGAGTTCTCTGCTTCATAAATAAATATCAAGACAATATGGGAGAAGGGACAAAGGTAAAACAACCTGAAGATCCAAAATAATTGTGCAATCAGAAACTTTTGGACACCAAATACTTTGACACAAATGAGAATTTTTCAGGAAGCAATTGTAAATTCCTGACAAGGCATCTGGACCTCAAATCCCATCATAGACATATGGACTTTTGTTGATAGTTTAGTCACACACCTACAAAAACTCCAATCACACATTGGACCAACTTGATGAGCCAATGGCAGACATTTGGAAAGTGACAATTGTACATAGAGATAAGCTTTTTTGTGAAATTACATTTTATTTTGTGTGTTAATACAGCAACAATGTGAATAATGATACATAAAAAATTTATATTATAAATTATTTGAATAGTGTATACAGTTTGTACTTTTTATAAAATTTATCACAGCAACCACTGATGCTTTTTGACGATTCTAAACTATTTATGAAAGGTATATCAGCATAAAGAAAATAAAACAGCTCCATCATTCTGAACTTTTTTCTCCAAGTCATGTTCTTATATAGCAGAGAAGGTTAACTGTAACACCTTCAATCAGATCTGGTAACCTACTAGTTACATTTTGGACAGGACATCCTTCATTAAATCTTCTCTGGTCAATACAAAATATTTATACTTCAAACTTATTAAAGAACAAGTAAAACTAAATTGAGATAGAATAAATTATCATGGTATAAATACATATTTATAAGATAAAGGAAACCTTACAAATAACCAAGGTCTTGGTTTATTCTTCTAAAATTCTCTGACTGCAATATTTGGCTATATTTACCAAATGCTGGTAATATTTAAACTTCTGTTCATCCATTTTTATAACTGTACAGAAAACAAGATTAAATATTATTCTACTTTTTGATTGGATTTAATTAGATTGTTTTAAAAACTAGATTGCAAGATTCAATAAAAACCACACTGTATCAAATTTCATTAACCTAATCAGAAGTTATTGAATAATTATGTCACATTTATCCCACATTTCTATTTGTTAATGGTGTCTTCATAAAACATTAAAACTGCTAAACTACATTAAAAAATTATGTACATGCTGATTACCATTTAAATCCATATTCACATCTAAAGAAGCATAGGATGAATATGACAGTAGTCTAATGCTTCTTAATAAATTAACCAAATTATCCTTTATATGGTTTTCATTTAATCTAAAGCACATTTTTCACTGCATGCATGCAATCTTCAATACAAGTAATAATAAAAGGTTGAAGGAAAATCTAAATTTTAAATTCAGCATAGCGAGAGCCAATTATGGTAAATAATTTTGCATAATTTCAAATGTTACATTATTTTTAACAAGTTATTAAATCAAAATTGTTGAAGTGGTTTATGACTTACCAAGCATGGGAATCTTTGAAATAGAACTGAAAATACTGCCAATGTTTTTTAATCTATGAAGGTTATACAGTTCAGACAGTCTATCAAATACTCCTTGTTGTAAAGAAATGATTTGATTTTCCATAACAACATTCTGCAACCATGAAGACATAGAAAGAACATTTTTCTTCATGATTTAGTGATGCATAAACAATTATAAAGTAACTTATTAATTTTACACTATTCTACTAAACTTAAATGTGTGACATGCAATTAAATTCCAAATGGACCCGTGTACCAGTGACCCTCTGAAAACACCGACAAAATAAATGCATCTAATATAATGTGTACTGCTGCTTCATTTAAATATATAAATAATAGAAAACTTAGTTACGATAAAATAACAGTTATATTAATTGAAAAAGGTCATCACAATTATATGAGCAATGGACAATGAACTACTCACTTCAAACAAATCAAGGGCAATCATTATTTCAGGGACGGTGACTTGTGGATTTTTGGCTATCTTTAATATCCCGTCCAGCAAAAACTAGAAAAAAATTAATGCAATATTGACATTCAGACAAAAATGACAAATTTGTCTATTGAAACTATACTCACAATAACAGTAGTTTTGTCAAATAGGTTATTGGTGACATACTTTAATATATTTTCCATGGTATCCCTGTATTTTTGAGACCAGTTTTTATTTTCCAACAATGCATCTTCCCTTACACTGTTCTGAAACAAGCAAATTGGAAGACTGCATCAAACACCACTGTAATATTTGCTGATGCTAATTTTGGTTTGTAAACAAACTAAATAGGACAGGCAAACAAATTCCTAGGATTCAAAAATGCTGTAGTTCTCCTTAGAACAAAATTTACAGATAAAATAAATTACCAATTGAAGTCTTTCTATAAATTCACACACCACATGACACAAAAATCTCATTCCAAGGCTATAAAAATATTTTTCAATAGCAAAAATGAGATCACAGAAAATTTTGATGCTCTTAAAAGTGTGTGTGTGTGTGTGTGCGCTAATTGAGATTTATAAAATATGGTTCATACATATTGAAGTAAATAACATTAGAATATGACACTGGTATATGAAATTATTTATTTATTTGGGAGCTTTGAACCTTTAGTTGGCCATATTCATCCATACCCTAACATTAGTACAACAATTCATTTACGTACTAAAAGATACTTAAAAAGTTGTGTTGTTCTGGACTACGTCCTGAGAGTGAACTGGACATGTCAACACGAGACCAAATTTATGAATTGACAAAAAATCAACAAGTATTTTTAGTATGCATATGAATAATTCTATTAACATTAGGGAATGGATGAATGACCCACTGAAAGCAAAAAACTCTCAAAATAAATAGTTTTACATTCCAGTGACCATTATCAGGCTATTTCCTTTAACATTTATCAACAATCACTCAGATCATACTTAAAAGTTAATTCTACTTATCAGTTCTTTTAGTTAGTGAAACGTCAAGTAAATGGATCAAAGGACTGATTGATTTAAAACAAGTAATAGGATAAAATAAAATTTCACATGCTTTATGTACTCACAATAATTTCAATGTTCTCCTCAGCTGATTCTGATACAAAAATTCTCAGGATAAGCTTCTTTCTCTTAAAATGTTTTACCAAATTCAATATGACTGTACAATCTCCACCTATACAACTTACTATTTGCTTCACATAAGGTATGACTGAGATTTCAGGTTTGCAGCTCAGTGCCTCCAGAAGGCTGTTCCTAATTCTGTAATCAACGAACATAACACTGTTGACAGAACACAATCTGTATATTTAAAAAATACTTTCAGGGTAACTATTTACTTTGAACTAGTTTTTGAAATGTAGCTCATGGCAGATCTTGATGCATTTGTCATGTCCATCCACATCTGTAAGAAGTTTACAATTCTCCTTTCTTGTAGTAGACAAGTTGGCACCAAATATGTGTAAATAATACATTTCAGTAGAACCCTGAAGTTCAGATTTTTCAAAGAATAAAGTCAACTATATATGACAATTCATACATAAATTAACAATGTGGTGTTTTAGGAATTTTATGTATATGTAAGTGAATTCTCTTAAAGGAATTAATTTAACATTTTAATTTCTCAAATATATTAACGATTAGATACTTTTAAAATATTTCACCCATTATAATAAAAGCAAAATCAGTGAGATGAAATATAGTTTTTAACTTAGTTTAGAATAGTATGAGAACAATTAATACTGGCTTTTCAATTTTAGGGAAGGTTCAAAGCTGGTTTGTTTAAACTTAAAGCTTTGGGGGAACAGATGAATGAATTGGTTCTGTTTGAGCATTCTATAGGAAGGAACACAAGCCGGGTTTCTTTGCAGTTTCAGTAGAGCATATTCTAGAAGTAACTGCCGTGAATTTGTAATATAATCTGAAATGATTAATTAACCAATTAAAAGTTGAAGGTTTCAACACAAAAGAGGAAATAGGATCACAAAAGAGTATATAGGATTGCAACATGCAATTTAACTAAAATTTACATCACCTTAATGGGATTCTTATATCAGGTAAATGAATTGATTGCAATATTTTGTTTAACAATGCAGTGTTATCCTTTTTCCAGTTTGATTCCTGAAGAGCAGTGAATGTGTAGTTATAAAACAGATTTGATTGGTATATCTTGCCCAATGACAACAGCACAGCAATCTGTATTTTTTGCTTGAACATATAAAACAAATGTTAACCAAGTAAGGGAAACATTTATATATAAGTTTAAAGTTTAACAAATTGAATTATCTGTCTATAATATTTTATACAGTTGCAATAAATTTGTCCAAGTTTAATTGGCAGTATGAGAATTATTCATAAACTAAATATCAACAAAATTATTTGACAACTCCAACAAGAAAAATTTGTTCTACAGAATTGGACCTTACATAAACATCAGTTCAAGGGGTGTTCAGGTTCCAAATTCTCATTTTATAAGCATCAGAAAGTTGAGATGTAAGTTACTTTTCATCACACTACACGTTTTTATAATAGCTTTAAAATTTTAAAAATAATTCATGGTATCTATATTACTGAGAAAATGTGAAATGAGAGGTACCACTTTTTGTGTCAATCATAGACTTGAAAAATTTTAACATTTTCATTACATATAAACTACAGACGTAAGAGCTTTGCGAGGACTGACATTTGTTTTTTTCATCACTAATTTTATACCACTACTGGAACTTTGTCTTCCAAACATATTCATACATTGTCATCTTTGGAACACGATTAGTGAGACTTACACAAGTGGCAGGTTGTCAGGATTACACAAGGCATTCATCCCTCATTTAATCAAGACACTAAAATCAACACACCTATAATAAAGTAACCATGTACATATGTTATCCACATCTCTATATTTCTAGTGCCAAAAAACTAAAAAAACTAAGATCTTATAAGATGAAAATAATTGATAATAAACTTATCGGGTACTATTCTTCATATTATATAATATAATAATTATGTAGTGTAATATAGTTATTACCTTTTTAGATGAAAGTCCTTTTGCTATAAATGTGACATAGTATGAGTCATTGATAAAAATTGAAGCATCAGTTAACACCGCAGACACAACGGCTAAATAAATTTCTGTACATATTCTTGAGCTTTTGTACTTTATATGAAAATTCAGCACATGAAAATATGATGCTCGAAAAAGAGGCTGTTTCACTAGAAGTTTTGTAATAAATCCAGTAACCAATTCTTCATCAAGACTTTTGTCTTTCATGCTGTTCAAATTAATTGTAAATCAGTTTAATATGGTTCAACCTGCTTTTGTGTAAATTATCTAATATAGTTTGATCTGCAGATAAAATTTAATAATTTTTATTTAAAAAAAACTTTTGAATGAAGTAATAGTTGAAACTTTACTAGACCTATATGATCAATAATGGATTAATATTAATATTGTATGACACACAAATAAAGATGGCTGATAAACTTTGATACACATTTTATGTTTACGACGACACATCAGCAGCATAAAGATTTCCATATTATTGAGAATATGGAAGGATGTGTAACTGGCCTTGAAATACAGAACTAACATAAATTGAAAGTAAATAATTTTGTGCTCCATATAAAAATGACTTAAATTTCTTCAAACAAATTCATTTTATTTTCAACATTAACTTGGGAAGATGTGGAAAGTACGACTTCTGCTTAAGGAAAATAAAGGCTGGGAAATTCAGAATTGCTAACTCAGTGCTTAGTTGTGACCACCTTCCAGGTAATACTACAATGTACAATTATTAATATACTAGGTTTTAATTACACATATAAATCTTTACATTATTTGCTTTAAATTAGTCAATAAATATATTTCATGAATTGAGTGAGTTTTTCTGTGAATTAACTATGTAATACTGAATTGACCATTTTAATGAAAGATTATAAACTTTTGAAATTAAGTAATAAACTTTTCCTGTAATCCACAAAAATTTTACCTCTGACACAAGATGCTCCAGAGCTTATAAAAGCCTGAAGCGAACTTAGACTCCTCTCCTGAAAAAATTTCCAAAGCTATCTTTATGCTCTTCCTTTTAATCATGTAGTCTTCAGAATTGACAGTATTACTCAAAAAGTTTATAATGTTAACCATCATGGAACAATTTACTGAGTAAAGAAATTTGATAAGAGGCTTATTTATGGCAGCGAGATTATGGAACTCTTGTTGAGTAAGAGAATGTATAAGCATCTGAAAAATTGTTTAAAAATGTAGACTTCTTTAACAGTTTTTCTTAATACAAAGACATAATTATGATACTTACCATTTCCACATCAGACCATAATTTGAAATTTGCAAATAACAATTTGCTCACAAATTGTTGACAAATTAAAGGATGACTTTCTGAATTGTGTACCAGAAATATTGCAATGTTTTCCACACAAGCGACAGAAAAGGAATCATTTTCCTTCATTTTTTCAAAGAATATTTTCATTACAATAAGAACAGTTTTCATTATATTAGGAAAACTAAAACAAAAAAAAGCTTTATCATTTCTGAATGCTGGAAGTAATTAGCCATTTTTAAGGTTTATTTAAGTACACCATTATCTATTTTATATACATAATAGCTGTCTGTCCGGTGTTGCCAATGTTATTCATATATCTACAACCCCCGATTTGACTCTGTTGCTCTTGTATTATTTCTATGTAATGCACCTCAACCCCAATCCCCAACTGTTCTACCTTCCATGCCGAAAGAGGTTGGACTTGTTTACAGAGAAGAAGATTCATTGGATGAAAATATTGGCTGGTTAACACATTTGAAATTTTCTATAGCTGCTAATGTGGGTTAAACAAAAAGTATTTATTCTACACAAAAATCTTCCGGTTACTTTGTTTGAAAATTTCTACCTCTGCACTGCCCCTCCCACCCCCGCACATAAATCAGGTTGCCATAAATAAACTCTGACATCCATAACCCTGATTTGACTGGAATCTGGTTTTTTTTGCATCATTATCTTGCAACACCCCCACCCCTAAGAATGCTCCACTCACATGCCAAACGGGGTTTAAATTATACACAGATAACACATAACCCTGAAAACTCAAATATTGGCACTTTTTACATGTTTGAAAATTTCCACTTCCTTTCACCCCACATGGTAGACATTTCACTCCCACAGTGTTTGTTTCCCTGTCACAATTACATCTGTACAAAATATGGTGAAAATTGGTCCACCGGTGTAAATTTGTATGCAGAACATACACACAGTCAATTTTATTTAATAGAAGAATTTAATAACCGGCCACCTTGGTGCATGGAATGGTGTAACACTCCTTCCTGAAGGAGGAGTCTGAGAACCTCCGAAAATTTGAAGAACAACCTTCAGGTCCTTATGGCGACACCGCACTTCACTTTCAGGTCAGGTAAGCCACAACCTCTCTCTTTTTCCTTACCATACCAATATTACAATTATTTTTGACAATGTCATATCATTTACTAATATCACACACACACACACACACACACACACCTTGGATTTTGTGAAGACTGTATGATCATTTATTTGAATTTTCATAATAAAAGTAGTAAATGACTATTACAGAAACATTTAATCTTAAATTATTAGTAAATTCATACTACTCTTACTTAATAAAACATAACTTTAAGAAGGCATTGAAAGTTCCTAAAATATATCTTACTTACTGCAGAAATTCCAACAAGTTATTGGTAATAGTCAAAAGTATTTTGTCACATGGGAATTTACTAGCATTACACAGGGATGTTAAAAATTGCTTTGACTTTAGTAGACCTCTAATGTCTTTCCATTTTTCATCATTTACCATATTTTTCATGTCATTTATGATGGAATATACAAGATTCTGTAAATAAAACAACATTAATTCATATGCCAAAATGTAAGTTTATAAGTGAATTAGAATTAAAATCAAATGAATTCAGAAAGGCCTCAGTTGAAGAATCACTACTTCAAAACACACCCAGTTGTACGAGTTAATTGCATAAAAACAAAAAATTGTATTGTCTCTAGAAAAAGTTAACTATTTGAGCGGTAGTCCTCATCTTTACAGATATATCCATTTTTGCAATCTTTGATATCATTTGTATTTGTATAC
The DNA here is from genome assembly GCA_037074705.1 of Zhengitettix transpicula. Lineage (NCBI taxonomy): Eukaryota > Metazoa > Arthropoda > Insecta > Orthoptera > Tetrigidae > Zhengitettix > Zhengitettix transpicula. Next base: position 69,107,965 of record CM073594.1, read on the forward strand.
CAAATAGTTTTGTGTTTTTTAACTGCTGAAGTGTTACGTCTGTTCTATCCCATACGATTTTATTGCTCAATGTATTCACAAGTTAAATATTTCTGCGTTACACCATAATCAAACTACTTGGGAAAATATAAACAATTACCAATCAATTAACAGCAATCTATGTGGAGTGTTCAAGTATACACAACAAGCTAAGTCGTATTATAAATATTTCACATCTGAAGCACTAATTTAAATGGTTTACAATAAAAATGCAAAGAAATTATGTTGCTTGCATTGTTACATTTGTGACCAAAGATAATTAATTTTGTGTTTCAGACTGATGATGTGAGTTTGAGTTTCACAAGGATTCAAAACACACAAAATTGTGATAAAACAAGTTTTCACCTACAATTTAGGATTTTTCTTGAGTGACAGAAAACACAAGGTAATCCACATTGTGACAACTCCCCTTTAATAGCATAGGAAAGGACTAATACTACTTAATGTATGCATTGTAAAATTATAGAAATGCTCATCACATTACACAATGTTAATATTTCATTTTTATGTGAATTTTATTTGTCTGAATCTGAAATAAGACGCAATTAGATAGAAAATTAAATATAGAGTACAACAGCTATGTGAATATAATGGACAATATAAAAGTACACTGCAATACAAGCAAACTAATCATCTGCTGCTATTTATTGTACCTATGTTTCCAATACTACCATTTTCTAATTTACTCTCGTGGAACCTGTAAGGAATTTAACAAATGAATCATCATATCTGGAAATTTGATAACTTCAAGGGTAATTCAAATAAGGTTGTTGCTTCTTACTTACTACTTGTTCAACAATTTCAGAATCTCCAGAAGATTCATTACTCGAAGTTCCAGACACTTGCTCCATTCTGAATGACAGAAGATAATGAATAATAATTTTTCATGCAAAGTCTGTAATATATTAAATAAATAATGTATAATTCTAAAATACAAAGTAAGAAATGAAAAATTAAAGTCTGTTTGAAAATTAATAATGATAGAGAAAAATGGCCAAATGCAGACTAAAAAAATGCTATAATTACCACACAAGCTTCACTTTGAGTTTTTTCAATTGTGCAGTTGTCACTCTATGCTACAGTTTTTAACACCTGGAGAAAGTTTTGTGGTATTTATATCACCACTTCTTTTGACTCTAATTGGACCTTTCTTATTATTATTACTAAAGGTTTGTCTTGGAGTGAAAAAGTTCCATGTATTTTAACTTTCATCTTTTATAAACAAAAATTATAATCATTGAATTTATTTTATAATGCTCTAGACTGCAGCAGACCTACTTTCTTACAATATATATCAAGAATATGAGGATGCAGTTTCTTGTGAATAGTTCCATTAATAAAATGGAAGCATTTTTTGTGTAAATTGATAACCAGTAACCAACTTTTTCTGGTAATTATAAGTATTCAAGAAATTTTTTGGTCTGAAAAGTTGTAATGTGCTGGTGTTATTCTGGACTGCAATAAAATTATTTGTTGTATCCTGGCTTCAGAAAATTGGTCTGTGAAGGAATTAATATTATCAGTATAGTTCATATTCAAGAGGTCATACTTAAAGGATTTAATCTGTACAGGAATTTTAATAATGCTGTTTAATATGTTCAGAGATTTTAATAGTGTGTGTATGATGGAATCCTTGATGTTCAATAAACAATGTTTTGCATTGTTTTGTGTAGTTTTTGTTTCTTGTGCAGGTCTTAACTGGTTCCGAAGCTCACTCTTCTAAATTCAGCAATATAAAACTAGGGAGAAAGTTTTTAAAGAAATCACTAGCCTTAAAATCCTTGGTATTTATATAAATTATAATTTACAGTGGGATCTGCATAAAGAAAATATCTGTAATAACTGAACTGTATGTTCAGAGTCATGAATATAATTTGTAACATTGCTACTCTTCTGTATGGCCTAGTTTGCTTTAATTAATTTGCTAATATCCTTTAGGATCCTTTTTTGTGGATCCTATCACTGAAATCTACTTGCTCAGAAAAATAATTTCAAAAATTCCAATCTCCCAGACCAATTTTCAAATAACTCAGAATGCTTCCCAGCCATTGTGCATATAATAAATTATAAATTATGATAGGTTTAGCCTGAACAGTGACATGTATACACACAAGGACATCACACCTGCTAAATTGTAATTAAGCCCATCTTTGTAAGTATGTTTCCACAAAAAAAAAAATATTTAACAAATTGACTTGTAAATGGTTGGAAAGTGGTTTAGGATGGCTGATATTTTAATTGTTTCCATTGCCATTTATTTGATATTAGCCAAGAAAAATTGTTTCTATTCCATAGAAGGGCATCCAATACCAACCTACCTTAACTTGAATTGTGTCCATACTTTTTTTACTTGCTTAGGTGTGTATTTTATCATTATGATGCACTTTTGCTAAACTTTTTATATCATTTTATTCTGTATTATTTTTAATATACCCAACTATTAACTTATCATGCTACTTGACTTGTCCATTTCTTGTATCTCATGATTTTGTATTAAATGAATACCATACAATTTAGCACAAATATATTAATGATTGTAGGTAGTAAGCGTATGAATGTACTTTTATAAAAAAAAAAGTAGGAAGAGAAAAACAAATCTACTGAATTATATCCATTAAGAATCTTGACACATTCTTCTTGCATGGATAAAAATTCTCTTGCCTTGAAGAATTAACCTTGAATAATTATACCATACAATGTGAATATAATGTTCAGGGCACGTTGACACATAAGGTAGCATTTACTACTGAAAAATATATTATAATCAAAACACAAAAACTTCTGAGAAATTTAGCAAGTTCAGAGTGCTCTATATTTACATTGGTATATTTGTTAAATTCATCAAATTTAGCTAACTAGTGGAGATGTGCTCTTGTACTACAGCAGATAAATTTAGGATATTTTTTTCTTAATTTTAATAACCTTTATAATAATTGTTTTAATAGTGAATTTATGTTCAATTTTGAATACTTTAAACTGCTATTTGTACACTATTGGTAACTATGTAGACGGGATTATAAATGTATCATATTACGGGTTGGGTCAGTGTTGGTAACACTGTCGCAGTTTCATTATTTTACATAGTTACCATCGTGAAGTGTGAAGCGCACAACTAAAATCTCACGAGCAGTTACTGAATTAGCAAATTTATTTATGAATCTCAAATTTATGCATATGTTAATCAAAAATACACCTACATGCAATTAAACATTTTTAGGAGCTTTCGTCTCATCTGCAATAATTTAAAACCATCCCAGTCGTTATACTTTACTACTTTCGTTTAGTTTTTTTTCGACCGAGAAAAAGTGCATACTGCAAGCTGCACTGTCAATTGACGAAATTTATGTTTGTGTAATATAGAAGTTCAAAAAGCATGTTCGAAACATATTAAGAAATTTTACAATGGACTGAATGACCGGCCATCTTGAAATGATTCTGAATTTATTGGTCGATTTATTAATTTTATTTACGCTATGCTTAAAGTCAGATACATTTCAATTTTAAAATGATTACCATTATACCACTGAAGGTTCATTCATCCACATATTTAAATCTGATGTTCTATTTGCTATCTGAATATACTACAATTTTAGATTTTACCCTTACTCATCAACAATAACACGGCAAGTGGAGCGACCCTTTCGAACGTACAATAAATTCACGTTCCAGTCATATAGACGACTCCTTGTATTAGACTTAAATTTTAACAACTGTGCAATTCCAATACAAGGAAGATAATACGACTCGAACGTAAATTAAGTTTTCATATATTTCATAATAATACTAAATACGACCTACATACAAACTTCCTCAATTTAAAGTTTGTCAGTATGAAGTTCACATAAAGTATTGTTAATTTTCAACAGACGTTCACACCTGTGTTATATTTAAGCAGATAGTGTTTCGAGTAAAATAATACACAACGTGAACCAACCTCTGTGCAGCAACGGTTACGATGGTTTCACATTCGACGTTCAAGTCAAAAAGAACATTGTCAGTACAACAAATAGTGCATTCAATAGTAGATATCTTTGGATTCATAGAGTCTATGTATTGATCGTCTGCAGAGTGGATTGATGTAGATGAGGAATATTTAAGAAGATTAAATTTTTTAGATTTTTATTGATAAATATTGGGAAGTGGCTTAAATATTGGTGAATGTATTGATTTTCATCAATATTCAACTAGGCGAATATTTCTCACTATGTGGTAGTCAATTTAAGACGTCGTTACAAATTCAGAAAAAAGTTAAACTATGGCCACGCCAATACCCGCCTTCCTGCTCCAATGAAGGACATTTTGTTGCTAAATTACAAAGATTTGAGTAATTATATCTGAAAAATGAAGGGAATTATTCAATATAGAGATTAAGATATATTAAACGGTTTTTTCTACACGCTAAATGAAATTAACGTCACGGATTGAGTAAAGAGAGACAAAGAACACAATGTGGGGGAGTCGTTGGAAGAGGTTGTTTAGTATCAACCTAACCTGTGCGACTGTATTATTGTGCTGTTATTTTTTATATTTTTTTTCTGTATTTACCAGTTTTGGTTTTGTTTTGTCGAAATGGATTAAGATAATTTTGAAAACGAAAAAGGTACGAGGCGTTTTAAAATATATTAAACACTACCTGTACTGTGGGATTCTCGTCTTGCATCTTATAAAAATATAAAAACGCCATTAAGCAATGGTAGAGCATAAAATTCTGCATGGAATGGTGTATTCGAGTACGAAATTCGGTTGAACGAAGTTCTGTCATATTTTTAGTACTGATATCTCCAAAATGGTCGTCAGTAAACTAACTTGTCATAGAATAACAGTTTTAGAGAATTTAATTCTCTTTCCAACCCATGATCTAGTTTTAAAAATTCATTGAGATTGGTCGAAACTGCACCAATTATTCCGTGTACCTCTAATATTATGGCGCTGATGAGTGAGAGTGACGATTACCTGCGTCAGGGTGAAACTTGTGCATATTAAAATGTTAAAGAGTATTAATTAAGAAAGTGTCCAGCGTTCAAAGAGTATCGATATTCTTTTGCAAGGAAGAAAGAATAGGCTCCAACTCAAGTCACGAGTTATGATTGCTATTCAAAGTGTCTGTACTTTCGGCTATTCTCAATGGATTGTTAAAACCAGATCGTCCATAGGAAAGAGAATTAATTTATTTAAAACCTTTATTCTCTGATAAATTAGTTTACTGTAGTCCTTTTTGGAGATATCAGCACTAGAAATACGACAAACTAATTTTCTAAAATGACGTAAAATGTTGAACGATTTCGACTTCGTTAGACCGAATTTCGTATTCGATGCAGAATTTTATGCGCTAAAATTTATTACTGTACAATAATTAAAACTGAAAAGATGTTCGAACTTTTCGTGGATTTTAGGCAACTGAAACTTTTCCCGAGGCGTCTCGAAAAGGAAAACTTGGGTTTTCACTAATGGCCACAACATATACAAGTTTTTTTTAGGGTAACAGGCTACTTGAGGGTAATTCACGTGGTGGCAACTCCCCTTTAATAGCATAGGAAGGGATTTGAAAGGGGGGATGCGGTAGGGTAGAGGAAGGTAGCCAAGGGTTAACTAGGGCCCCCCGGGCTATGGTTTAAGGATCCTACCCAGCAATTCGCCTTAAAGTGATGCAGGGAAAACCCTGGAAAAACCTGCATCAGGTAGGTCTGACATTTGGTACTTGTCCCACGCCCTTCCGGTGGGTGGAGAGGGGTTTGCTGTGGGGTCGCAGCTTTTCCCTCACCGTGCCTTGACCAGTTTAGGAGGCAGTTGGCCGACTATTCCAATAGGAATAGCGGACAACTCTTACCGTATGCCCAAGGTCTGCGACCCCGGAACATACACCTCTCAAAACAGGCCGAGGTGCCTGGGCATGTAGGAACCTTATTTTTAAAAAACCAAAGAGATGTGAAGGCATCCGCAACGGCAGCCTCCGCCAGAGCTCTCTGGGAAGGTTCCTTCTATACAAGTTTTTGTGGGGTAAGATGTATATCGTTATTGGGCTATTGTTACCACTTATAGTTGTGACAGTGGATTCTCAACTTTAGCAAAAGTAAATACAAAAGCCAGAAACCGCTTCGTAACGACTTGAGTTGCTTTTTAAGAGAAAAAGCTTGCGAATGCAAAGCAATACCAACCTTCACACTGAATATCGTTAATTAAATATGTTACATGGAAATTGTAAGAACATATATTGTCGTGCAATTTATTATGATTAATAAAGGCTATCTATACTTTCATGTGATGTTTTCTTTGATAACATTTTAAAGGGGATTCCTTTAAGAATAGAGCGTCAAACGATTTAGTAACATGATTATGTTGCATTGTCGATTTATTGCCATTGTCGGTGTCCGTTTGCAGCGCGGCATATTGTAGAGTATTGTTGCTCGAACATAGTTAGAACTTTGTTTAATCATCACAATATGAAATCATATTTCGATTCTAACGAGAAGTAATGAAAAGAAAAATAATTAGCTAGTTAACACACAACGTTGTGTGGTATTTACTTAGGAATTAGTTTTGTCTGTTTACTGGAATAGTTTTAACAGAGCCGTTTTGTAACATATTTCCAATAAAAAATAATTAATACAATAAACCAGTAACACTTTAAACTTTCAGTTAAAAATAAACAATTAAGAGTATGTCAAATAAATAAAAATTTCCATTAAAAAAATTATATTGCTTTAGAAATTTTAAAGTAAAAAACTATTACCATTGCTTTATCTCATTTCGCACTGAAAGGTGGTAGAAGTCAGAATTTTTCTGTTTAATCGATTATATCAATTCAATTCACATTTGGTTAATTATGATGTAAGTAACCATGTCATATTAATATTTTTAATTTCTAAGTCAACCTTTGTCTTTTTCATTATATTTATTTATAGATACAAGTGAAGAGGTCCGTGATGATAGGAATGAAACGTTCTGTGTTTTATATAAATTTGTATAGCACATTTCTGACTTATGGCTGTGTAACATTAAGTATAATATTTATGATAGCTCCATAAAACATTTCCTGGACGAGAAAGATAGGTCTGCGAGAGCTATTCTCTCGCAGGCATTACCTGCGAGGGATGTTCTCTCGCAGGCAGAACCTTCTAGGAGAGATACGAAGAGGCTACCTTTGGGGATGCCTTTTCCTCTCCGTTTTTGAACTAAGGTGCCCACAAGCCGAGGCACCTCGGCCTGTTCTGAGAGGTTTATGTTCCGGGGTCACAGACCTTGGGCATACGGTAAGAGTTGTTCTCTATTCCCATTGGAACAGTCGGCCAGCTGCCTCCTAAACTGGTCGAGACACGGAGAAGAGAATGCTGCGTCCCCACAGCAAACTCCTCCTCTCCCGCTATCGGGAGGGCGTGGGACAAGTACCCAATGCCCCACCTACCTGATGCAGGTTTTCTAGGGTTTTCCCTGCATTACTTTTAGGCGAATGCCGGGTAGGATCCTTAAACCATAGCCCGGGGGCCGTAGTTAACCCTTGGCTACCTTCCTCTACCCTTCCACATCCCCCCTTTCAAATCCCTTCCTATTCTATTAAAGAGGGGTTGCCACTATGTGGATTACCCTCATGTAGTCTGTAACTTAAAAAAAACATTTCCTGGACAATTCAACATCTTGGGGTATTTTGGAACACCAAATTTTGTTACATTTATTCTACCCTACCCTAAAAAATCTATTCATTCGCTTCATAAATTAAATTTTGTATTAAATAACTGTATCAAATTCCATTTACATATTAATTTTATAACTACAAGCCGAAGGTAGTCATGGCAGGAATGGCGGAACATCGAAATATTTTTAATGCGAAAGAAAAACAAATTTAGTTTTGTTTCTTTTAAAAAATTATAATAAATTAATTACTTATTGACGGATATCTTATTGTTACCCCATATTTTTGCTACTGACGCCTGTTGCTTTATTTATCGCTAAATCTTGAATTGGCTTTTCAAATTAACTACGGGTGCTCCACATTCGCCAATATTAACATAGTTATTGCAAGTTTTGTACAAGTTTCTTTTTTTGGGGGGGCAACAGGCTACATGAGGGTAATCCACTTTGGGCAACTCCCCTGTAATAGCATAGGAAGGGATTTGAATGGGGGGGATGTGGAAGGGTCTTCATTGACTGTACATGCCTTTCGGCTAGACCATTTCACCTGAGAGTCATTAAAAATTTGATACCACGCCTTCCCAAACATAGCTTAAATTCCGAAGAATTAAACGGAGGACGATTATAAGTTACTACTGTAGACGGAACTGAAAATCTAGAGAAACATTCACTCAAATTCGTCAAAACAGTCCTTGAATTTGTTGTTGTCATTACGAAACATTCAAAGCACTTGTAATAATCACCAACATTCAATAGCAATTTTTCCCCACAAATATGTAACATTATACGCCTCATTGAAATAGGTATGGCACCAGGCTTTAGATTAATATACCACTGTGAACAAAAAGTAAGGTGAATTTATTTATAAAATATAAATTCTTTATTTATTCTTCAAAATAAATTTCATCCCCTTCAAAGTAATCCCCGTCCGATAAAAAGCACTTTTTCCAACTCTTTTTCCAGTCCTCGAAACAGTCGGAATAGTCTTTTCCTGGTATAGCCTTCAAGACCTTCTTCGATTCGGTTTTTATCTCCTCAATCGTGTCAAAACGGCGTCCCCACATTGGCCTTCTGATTTTGCTGAATAACCAGAAGTCGCACGGAGCCAAATCAGGCGAATACGGTGGTTGCGGAACGATATTAGGCGAGTTTTTGGCAAAAAAAGTCGCGAAGAACCAATGCAGTATGACATGGTGCATTATCGTGATGAAGGAACCAACAGTTGTTCGCCCATAATTCCGGCTGTTTCAGACGAATAGCTTCACGCAAACGACGCATAATGCTCAAATAACATTCTTTGTTTACAGTTTGGCCCGGCGGAAGGAATTCATAGTGCACCACACCACGATAATCAAAGAAAACTGTCAACATGACCTTGATTTTCGATCGACCTTGCCGTGGTCTTTTCGGTCTTGCTTCACCTTTTGCACGATATTCGTTGGATTGGTCGGTGGTTTCAGGGTCGTATGCGTAAATCCAAGTCTCGTCTCCAGTAAAGATGCATTTCAAGTGGTCCTGATAGTCAGACAGAAAAGTTTCACACACATCAACGCGACGCTTTTTTCCAAAAAATTAAGCGATTTTGGCACCAACCTCGAGTCTTGACGCGTTTGAGACACAAAACATTCTTCAAAATGGTTTGGGCTGAGCCAAATGATATTCCAACACTATCAGCGAGATCTCTAATTGTCCATCGACGATTTTCAAGCACCAGAAATTTGATTTTTTGGACGTGGCCCTCGCCGGTAGACGTTGATGGTCGTCCAGAGCGCGGTTCGCCTTCAACGCGTTCTCGGCCCTCTTTGAACTCCTTGTACCACTTATAAACGTTTTTTTGTGCCATAGTTTAATCACCAAAGGCCTTCCGCAACATTTTCAACGTGTCCGCACAAGAATATTCGTTCCGCAAACAAAATTTGATGCAAGTTCTTTGCTCAACAAAATCACCCTTTACAAAAATCGAAAAATTCACTTTTGGTTGTTTCCAAAAACACGTGTAACTCGGAGATAATTAAACCTTTTAACAAACAGACGCTTGGAAAATATTATAGACAGTCCTACCAACCTAGGGAAAAAAAATTACCTGCCTTCCTAATACCCGGGAGTTTTAAATGACAATTTCACCTTACTTTTTGATCACAGTTGTTTACTTTAAAATTCTTTATGGGTAAATTATTACCGTTCTCATTGGAACAGTCAGCCAGCTGCCTCCTAAAATGTTCGAGGCACGGAGAAGGGAATGCTGCGTCCCCACAGCAATCGGAATAGCGTGGGACAAGTACCCAATGCCCGACCTACATGATGCAGGTTTTCTAGGGTTTGTCCTGCATCACTTAAAACTATAGCCCGGGGCTCTAGTTAACCGTCAACAACTTCCTCTACCAAGAAACTTTATTGGACAACTATTGACTATAAGTTCTATTACTAAAGTAGCTTAGGTTCCTTTCACACTATCTGTTTTTGTTCTGGAGAAAAAACGAACGGAGAAAATCCGGACCGGAAACACGTTAAAATTCTTCCGGAGAAAACCCGGAAGGCAACAGCTGATGCCGTCAGTTGGTGGTTGACGGTTGTGCTATTATAATAAATCGTAAACAAATTCTTGCTAATTTTAGGAATTATAAGTAACAATACTAAATACGGCCATCACACAGACAAGATCAAATTAGAGAAATAATAACTAATATAAAGTAGATTTAAAAGTGGCGGACTTTTCGATGCGGATTTAAAGTGTTGTCTGTATGAAGGTCGTATTTAGTATCATTATAATTAACATTAACATCTCCGTTATATTTAGTAATTAAACCCAATGTTTTTAATCACTCACGAAATTGAAATGAAAAAAATAATTCATTTTTATAATAGTAATTTAGAGTTTTGAGGAATTTTCTGCAATTCTTCAATTTCAAAATCTTTAATTTAGAATTTTTAGGGGCTTTTTTTTAGGGCAACAGGCTACATGAGGGTAATCCACGTTGGGTAACTCCCCTTTAATAGCATAGAAAGGGATTTCAAAGGGGGGATGCGGAAGGGTAGAGGAAGGTAGCCAAGTGTTAACTAGGGCCCCCGAGATATATTTTAAGGATCCTACCCGGCATTCGCTTAAAAGTAATGCAGGGAAAACCATAGAAAAACCTGCATCAGGTAGGTCGGGCATTGGGTACTTGTCCCACGCCCTTCCGATAGCGGGAAAGGAGTTTGCTGTGGGGACGCAGCATTCCCTTCTCCGTGCCTCGACCAGTTTAGGAGGCAGCTGGCCGACTATTCCAATGGGAATAGGGGACAACTCTTACCGTATACCCAAGGTCTGTGATCCCGGAACATTCACCTCTCCGAACAGGCCGAGGTGCCTCGGCTGGTGGGAACCTTAGTTCAAAAACGGAGAGGAAAAGGCATCCCCAAAGGTAGCCCCTTCGTGTCTCTCGTACAAGGTTCTGCCTGCGAGAGAACATCCCTCGCATGTATTGCCTGAGAGAGAATAGCCCTCGCAGACCTCCCTAACCTTAGGGGCTTTCTGCAATTTTCCATATACATCTGTACAAGGATATCTATGGACCGCAAGTTGTTAAATAATTCAAACCAAAAATCAGTCCTGGAGTTAATCAGTCTTACACCAACACCTCAGCTTTATTTAAAAAGTAACTTTCTACAGTCATCATCAGCTGAAATTTTAAAAATAAAAATTTACACAAAAATTCAAGAAGAAATATCAACGTCAACTTGCTTAAAATAAAATTGTGTTAATGTAACACTAATTAACTGGAGCACTGATTTTTTGTTTGCAATATTTAAGTAAAAATTTACATTTTAACTATGATCCTACATATATATTTTTTATAAATACCACCATATTTTTAATACTCTTTAAAAACATTAATTTTCATATTTCAAAATGAAGAATAAATTTATCATTTAAATTTGACTACTGATTACAAACATTTTGTTTAATTACTAAAATTAGCATTTTATCAATTATCAGTCTTTCAATATCCCAATCACAAATTATTCCATTACGTTTATATAATGATTGCCGAAACAGGCGTCTAAAATGTTATCCTATCAATGATAGGAGGGATTATTTGATACATTGAGGATTTGGGTAAGACGAAAATGTATTTTTCAATTATTTCCGAAAGGCCATTGCCTCACTTGACGTTTTACTTGAAAAATTCAAGGATACTCTTCAGTGCCCAAATTCTCACTGTGAGAATTGTAAAGTCACCCGAGATGCTGCTCATAACTTCTTCTTCATCTATCAATCCAGGATTAGAACTGTTCCGGTTTCACCATCTCTTCCACGGTCTTCCCACATTCCTTCTTCTTATTGGGTTATATTCTATTATTTGTTTGGAAATCCTGTGTACATCTTCTTTCCATTTCTCTTTAAGTTGGATCGCCTTCTCTGTTATTGATTGTATGCCTAGTTCATCTCTTATTGTTTCATTTCTGATTCTTTCTCCTCTAGTGCATCCTTTAACTGATCTTAGAAACTTCATTTCTGATGTTTCTAGTTGCCTTAGATCTTTACTTCTAAGCGTCCAGCTTTCCGCCCCGTATAGGAAAGTGGGAACTGCCATAACTTTATAAAATTTTATTTGCGTTTCTTTCCTTGTTTTTCCCTTCAGGGTTCTTCTTATTGTGCCATATATATGTTGAAATATGTTAATTTTTCTCTGTATATCTTTATCTTGTTCATATGATATGTCGCATCCTAAGTATTGGAAATGTGATATCTGTTTAATTGGTTTATCATCTAGAATTATTTTTGTTCTGACTGAATAATTGCCTAAAATGCCTTTGTTTTTGTTTTCTCTATGGAAATTTTCAGGTTGTAGCCTTAACTTAAGTACATTTAGTGTATGTAAAGCTATTTGTCGTTTGTCTTCACTATCTTGAATTATGACTTGATCATCAGCGAAAATCATCGTGTTGATGTATTTATTCCTTCCTATATTTATACCTGATGGTGTTTTCTCTCTTTTCCATTCCAGTATCATATCATCTACGTAAATGTTAAATAATGTCGGTGACAAGCTACTTCCCTGTTTAACTCCTTGATTCGTTACTATTTCTTCTGATATCTCTTTTCCATTACTAATGCTTATTCTTGTATTTGTATATGTATATGTGCGGAGAATTAAAAAATGTGCTTCGTCTCCAATACAAATTGACAAGCTTTTTCAAATGTTATCTTTCAATACTAAACGATTTATCATACTTTTGCTTTTGATGCAAAAATTTGCATGAAATTTAAATGTTTCAATAATGACTTTACATAATGATCTCGCAGTATTTTCGAACATTCCTCTAAAGTACCATTGCACATCTTAATATGTGCAAGTTTACTTTTTAAGATACTAAACAGTTCAGGTCCCAATGAAATTATCAAATAACAGTAAACGATTTTTCATACTTCTGCTTTTAAGACCTACGACTAATTGAGGGAGGCACGTTGTAGGTAAAAATCAAACTCACAGAAGAAACACAGTTATTACAAATTATAATGATTGATGATATAATTTTGTTATTGTAAATTATTGAAAAACTAATTTTTTAATCCAGAAATCTTGATACACAAGTCAAGTAATAATTTAATAGGTAAGTATATGACATTAAATATCTAACTAACTAAACTCCTTGGCGCTACAGTCCATAAAGGGCCTAAGCCTCTCTGACAATCACAGCCCTGTCTGCTCGCTTCCTCCATCTTCTTACACCCATCTATCGTATGTCATCCTCAACATCATCCAACCACCGTTTCCGTGGTCTCCATTTACACCTTCTGCCACCTAGATTTCCTCTGTACGTTCCTGGTGGCTAAGAATATATCGTTTTTCCGTTTGAATTTTCCTTTTCCTTCCGTGGGTCGTTAATCATTATTAAAATCCGTCCGGCTATTTCTGTCTGAGTTTCGTAACGAGATGTTTTTCCGATATGGGGTTGTTAGCTCCATGATCAACCCCTAACCTGGAGGACCAGTGATCTTTTTCTGGCTCCTGTCTAGCTTGGGTGTCCCTACCAAGAGCCTGAGCATAGCTCTCTGGGTCATTGGAACTCACAAACCTCCCCGCCACGTTAAGGAGATAGTCCGTGGGGAGGGACATTAAATGTAAAAGGTGCATATTTTGATAAGTGAAACAATATAATTACATATCCAGTTAAGGAAATGCATACAGACACATTACAAGTTAATGGAGGTTGGTTGATAATCATGTGTAGAGTTGGAACAGTTTTTTCCAATAATTTCTTTACATTGCCCCCTTATATCAGCAATATAATTTAGATCAGTTTTAATCCTTTGAAACTATAAATGTACATTGTTATGTGCATGGATGTAAACTGTTCAAGCTGAATATATCACTGTTTTTAATAATAAAGCAGACAGTTTCCAATATGTATACGCAGGAAAAGAAGTATCCCAAGTCCCCTGATAATTGGTCTGGTAGGTAGGTAAAGGTACAGCCTTTAAAAATTTTTTAAACCATTATCATTTGTTAAAAATGTTGTTTGATTGCAATGTAGATAATAATTATGCTCCAAATAGGTACAAAAATGTTAGATTAACATAATTCATCGTCAGTAAAGTAGAGCTTCAATGTCAAATTGGCTCCCATTTGACGAAGAAAATTGTAATGATTAAACATCTATCAAAAAAAATATGCTAGAGAAACTAACTAGAGCGACTGTGCCAGAGTTCACTCTTACATGAAAAAGGTATGCCAGAGATCGGGCAATGAAACTCTTAAGAACAAGAAAATTGTAGTTACAAAAAAGTAAGAAGCTATACATATATTGAACGAAGAAGGGGATCAATATGATGTTTTTGGTATATATAGTGGATCAGAAATTAAAAGAAAATTTCAACAAGTCATACTAGAGATAAATCGGGAGGTCAAGCTATTATCAAGTCCTCATAGCTACAGTATACGTGGTTCGTGGATATTTCGATTCGTCAAGCAGTTATGAACAATATTCACAACCACCACAATTATCACAAATTTTAGTATCTTACTTGCAGACAGAGAGTGAAAATAACTTATCACCTTATTATACAAACAAATGCCTTAATGAAATCTTCGTTTAATGCTAAAATAATTACTCTGAATACTTAAGGAACAACGAGGCTTGGTATTTCGAATATATAACAGCGTAAGAATCACCTGTAAACATATAATAATAAATTTCTGCTTTATTAGCTTCCCTCTTTTTTACTTGTTGATTTTCTCTCCGTTCATCTTCCCTTAATTTTTTTACTCAGACAACAATGGAATACCCGATTATTAGCTCAACATTGTCAACAACTTTCATACCTACATTACGTTGAATACATTTTAACGGACTATTAAATTTATGTAGATAAAAGTTGGAACGAAATTGCGGAAGTGATTCTAAAGTAAAAGATCGTGCCCCGTGTCACGTTAAGAATGTTGTTAAGGTTTGGAATGCCTTCCGTGTTTCATAGACGAGTTTATAGTAAGGGTAAGGAGAGAATCAATGTCTGACGAACGATTTAAAGACTTTACAACAAGGAAGAATTAAGTGTGTTGTGATGAATCGTCCCAAAATTAAAGAAATTATTTGGCGGTGGAATCATGTCTTAGTGATTACATTATTGTAATGAAATATTGTGAATAGTCGTTAATGGTTGATTTGGCGCCAGACCTTTGTTGCCGATGTCTTTCTCGCTGAGTGCTTTGAGCAATGTATTCGTTGGGAAGAATCTCTGTTCGTTACTCTGGTGTCGTCTCATAGCTTACATGATAGTTGCGATTGCTGCATGACATATTGAGGTAAGGTATTTTTATTGAGCGTATTTATAGCCACACGGATTCCGTCAAACGTAGAGTGGATTGGGATTTAGTTTCCAGTCAGATATCCGCCAAAGTCAACTGTGGCCTAGTTGCAAATCGGAGGTGACCGTAAAAAAAATGTCTTTCACAATAACGTTAACTCGTCAAATTTAAACGAGGGATTTCCTGATTATCAATAGTTCCTGTCGTATTCCCTCAGGGGGAGAAAAAGTCAGATCGTGCAAAACGATATTTACAAATTTAATTGTAGGGAATCCGCCATTAAAATTCCTGTTTTAACGGATTTTTTGACACCTGACCAGAAATTTAGTTTTCAGAAAAGTCATCAGTTCACATACTCAGCATGTCGGACCATGAAGATGTAGCAAAGGACGAGGAAACTGCAGTGCCTGACGATGGAGACGACGATAATGTTGATGTGAGTTCTATTTTTTAAAAATATTTAGCACTTTATGAACGTCGCAGCTAGTCATGTTTTATCCATGATTATATAATTTGACATTATTAATTATAAAATCGGGTAGATTAAAGTTTGTACAAATGGTGAAATTAAGTAAAATTCCTTTATTTATGGAAATGCTGCATTTAACTGTGGTTGCCAGTGAATTTGACTTCTTTATGCTGAAACAGTTTTCTTGAAGTGCTTAAGTCTCGTAAATTTAAATTAACATAAATAAATTCCTTTCCCCTCTTCTCTTTAACCACAAAATACTTTGGTTTTTCAAATATTTTTTATTTATATTAGGTTGTTTGCTTATGCAATACAAAAATTTATTGTAATTTTCCATCTTGTTCCAGGCAACATCGACTGATGTAGAAAAACAGGAAGAAGAAAAGCTTAAGGCTAAATTTCCTATGGTTGGCCGACCAATGAGTGGTCATTCAGTGTTTCTGCAAAAGAGACTTGCTACTAGAGTAAGTAGAATGTTATTTTATTTCAAAATGTTCATTTTTATTCATAAGATAAATTTTTCACGGTTAAGCACCAGGTGAAGATTTATATATATATATATATATATATATATATATATATATATATATATATATATATGCTTGACATTTTTGCAGATGTTCTCCACAGCTGTCTTCAGTCAGGAGAATGTCTGCAGATTATGTCTAGTATATCTACAAATCTGAACTTTGTACTTAACCACTATGTGACGTAACCACTAGGAGACATTCATTAATATTTGATAAAATTTGTCAATGTATTATTAAACTTTAATCTTTTTATAAAATTTGTATTTTTAAAAGGTTTGGGCTTTCTGATACTGTGTAGTTGAACATTTATATACCTCTTTTTTGTAGTTTTAATAACAGATTTGTAGCCATACATCACTAGTTTATCTGTTCGCAATGTATAATGTGAACTACTAAATTATTATATTTTTAACACTGATGTTTATCTTGGTCTTTTGTTTTCTGATTTGACTTTTAGAAAAATGCATGTCAATGTTGACAATTCCACTACATGCTGCTGATTAGTTGTGTAGTCGTGTTAAGCTAGAAATTTTAATTACCCCGTATGTCTGTTTATTGTGAGCAGGCTGTAATTTTTTATTTTAAACTTATATATTTTTTTGCAAACAAAAAGTTGTTAATGCCCAAATTCCATAGTAATTGAAAAGAAGAATGTGAAAAATTTGGATTGAAGTAGTCAACTGGGAATTTAGAAGATTTATAAATGAGAAAAGGATGAATGATTGACGGAATTTCAAGTCTAGGAAATTTCGGAGCGGAAAAAAAATACAAATATGGTCTAACATAGTTCAGCCCAGATTAATAAGTCTCCAGTGGAGAGAAATTCCATAGACAGCCGTTTAATGAATTTTGTGTAATCTTGTGCCTGACTTGTATCTGATACCTACCTTTTTTGTTTACAGCAAAAGTATTTTGATTCAGGCGACTACCAGATGGCGAGGCAAAAAGCTGCTGCAAAGGCTAGACCAGCACCTGCGGGCATAGGGTATGCCACTGGAGAAGCTATTCCAACTCCTGAATCAGTGCCTGTACGCAAAACGTCAATCATTCAGCCTTGTAAATTTACACCTAGTTCTACGACATAGGGTGTTTGACTCCAATTTTGTTGTTATTGTTGACTGATTAAAAGAAAAAATGCCTGTGTTCTAATGATATCAGTTGGAAATAAATTGCTAGTTAAACTTCCAACCTCAATATTGTTACCAAGACAGATGTGACACAGAACTATGGATGCATACGCTGATGGAACATCTGTGGAACGTTTAAGTTGCTTATCAAAACAATCATTTAATACTATGTGGGAGTCAAATGTTAACTATTCTGTTGTATTTATAAAGTCCTTATACTGCTGCTTTGCTTAAAAACTGGAGGCAACTTAGGAACTTTAAAGTGCTTATCTTATATTGTGCTTTGCAAGATGTGAGAGAATAAGGATGGTGTGATTATTTCGAATCTTATGTTTCCAGTCAGTATGAATTCATACATGTGATTATTTAGCTTTGATTTCTTTCCAATATTTTTTTAAAGCTTTTAATGGTACACAGGATAATGTGAAGTTGGCATAAATTCTTGGTGAAATTGTTGGATACAGCTTTCAGTATGCTCTAGCAGCATGTTTAAAATCTTTTAGTAGTGTTGCTAGGAGTGTGCTAGGTATTAGTTATGTGATGTTGCCATTTATATCTACTTTGGTAATTAAGTTTTTCCAATTCCCTCAGCATATATATCTTTTAGTCACTGCTAGTGTTCATTCCATATGAATTTAATTTTTTTTAAATATATTTTCAATTTCCAGTAGTAAGTTTAGTAGAATTAACTCATAATTTTATTTAATTCTTGACATTATTACTAATATGGTTCATTTTAAGTTGCCTGGTGAATATTAAATGTGATCTTGATGTTTAAATGTTTAGCTATCAGCAATAGTATAGAATTAAAGAATTTCTCCCTTCCCTTTCCCATGTAATATAGTAGTCATATTCTTATTTTCATTCTAATTTACAAGTTTGGAAAACATTTTGAAGTCTCAGTGATCACGTGTGCTTGTAAGATTGTCCAAGCTGCTGTGATCCAAAAGTTGTATTTGGTACAAAATAATATTTAAATATGTATTCTTTTAAATTTATTAAAATACATTCATTTTTTAGTAACACTGTCTTAATTAATTTCTGCTTTATCACTCTGCATCATATCCATTGTCCAACTGATCTAAAATCCTCAATTTTCTTTTCAATAGCATAGTGGTCAAGGCTGTTTTGTAACATTGAATAAATTTGTCACTCACTAATGATATGACTTACCTTTTAAATGTTAATTTTTATAAACACAAATGCTTGTTAACATATAAGCAGAGACCTATTTGACTGAAAAGTTCTGCCTCGGTTTACTGTGACTAGGCACTCTGCAAATGAATTAGGTATATAAGGACAGGTCTAGAATGAAAAAAGAAACTTAAAATCGGTTTTAAGAAAGTGCAAATGCTAGATTGTTTCTTTGTGGTCATTTATTAGGTAATTTAATTTTGTTCCAAGAAAGAAGATACACGGGTCTACTTCCACAGGCAGTGTGGAGAAAGGGGACATTATCCACCCCACAATCTGGTTCAGCTGTTAAGAAGGTATGTCATCAGTTGGTGATTACAAAGATTTGTGTTGCAGTCTTATGAGTGGAAAAGAGAGGAAGTGTAGTTGAGGTAGATGGAAATGTGTCCCTGAATCTTCCTTTTTCTCACAATCAGGTACAGTGGCAGCTTGCGAGTTTTTCAATTTGTGCTACATCACCCTGATAACTATGTAAAATATTAAAATTAAATCAGTGATTGTTACCAATACTTGGACCTGGCACATAATATCATACATTTCTAATTCTGTCTACATAATTTCCAATAGTGTCTAATTTTTAAACACTGAATAATTTACCTTTCTAACCTGAAAGTATTTTCTCAGTAAATATTTAAACTAAAGTTTTTTTGGACAAGCCACTGAGCAGTCTATAGTGGTAGATTTTGTTTTCTTTAATATAACCTGATATTGTAATTTTTTTATTTTACCAACAATGAATGTTTATTATTTTTGTTTTGAAAATATAAACTATTATAAAATAAGACTTATAATTGGTGAATAGTTTGAATTTCGATAGTTATGTTGCTGATGCAGCTGTGCTGTGTCATAGCGTCTTCCATTTCCTTGTACTCTCAGCATCATAGCACATAAGAATAGCAGTTTGTGGAGCTTTACAGGGGGTGAAAAGGTAAAGTGTGCATGTGCAGTTGTGACCAAATTGCTGAATCCAGTTCTGTAACTAGAATAGCACTAGCTGTCCAGCTGGCTGCTTTAGGAGCGATGTGCCACAAGGTGGGCATTTAAAGTCTTTGATATCGAACCATAGATTTGCAGCATCAAAACAATTATTTGATGGTTCTTAAAATTAAGAAAAACTATTTCTTCCTAAACTAATTTAAGTGCTGTAGCACATACGTATGAGCTGTCATTGATCAGGTAGATTATTAATCTAATATGGGGTTCACTGTACTATCTGAATGGGAAAATATAATTGAAGGGCGTGTTTGTATTAATAGAAAAAATAACTTGAAAATATTTCCACTTTTATTGAAAAACTGTACATTATTTGTAAGCTTTATGGCATGTTGAATGACAAAAATTGTTTACTATTTAGAGATGTCATACAAATGTATTTTTTTTCCTTAACTGAACCACTGTAAGCATATAAAAAAATTAAATAAATTTGGAATAGACATTCCAATTGTGACCTTTACAAATATAAATAAGGGAACATTACCGTCATGGTTCATTATTCTAAAATTGAGCGTCTTTATTTTTTTGTTTAAAAAAATATTTGTTGATAGCAAAAAACTTGGCAGTAATTATCACAAGTATTATCTCATGCCTTCAGATGTACTCGACCCACCTTACTGTTAATGGCAGTGCAGGACCATCTTGGAATGATGTTGCAAAAAAGGCCACACTCCAGTTTTTACTGGACTTCTTTCAGTAAAAAATTTTGAGAGACATAAGTACAGTGATGCTAAGTCAAAGGGAAGGTTGTATGGAATTTCAGTAAGTTGACTGCCACACCTGGTAATTTAATTCAAGGTTTTGTAGAATTGGACCATCAGTTTGACGTTAGCATTTCTGTCTTAATGATTTTTGCAGTCTTCTTTTCAAAATTTAATTGCCTCTCGATTGTATCTTCAGGAAAAACAACTTAATTTAGAATGTTTTCCTAGTATTTTTCAAGGGTTTTGGGTTCTATAAAACTGAAATGGCAATTTCTGTTTTCGGTCTACAACCTCTGCCCGGTTTCCGGTTCCCTCCAGCTGACAGAGTTCCTTCCAAGGTTTTGCAGCCTTGCACCATTTCTCCTGGGATCAGGATCAACCTCAGACACTGCATCGTAAGCTCTGTTCACTTGCCCTCCTCCATTGACTTCGAACATGTCCTTCACGCTGAGTCCTGCGGATGATGCTCTGTGACTCCTAGGGGGTGGAACCACATTATTGTTCCCAGTGACACCATACTCGTTGTGCGCACCGAGTGTCTTCATCTGAGACTTTCGTCTTTCAGCCATCACAGAGTTGCGTCTGACTTCCAGTGCCTTTATTGTTTCTTTTCTCAGAGTTAACTTCCTTCCAAGAACAGGGGTTCCTGAAACAGTGAGAGAATCTTATATGAGTATCTTAGTGACTTAGAATGATGTTGTTGATAATTTTTTTGTGTATTTCATTGTCTACACGGTAATGAGAAATTAATGGAGTTATTTTTGTAGAGTGAGAGTAGTGGGTGGAAGACATTACTGTAGGTGTACCAAATGAAGGCTAACCCTGGATATCAGGTTATCTTTGTTATCACACTGGATTGTCAACATTAAGGATTTTGATGTGGCAGCATGGGATGATGTGAAAGTAGGATGTTTGACTATATGGATAATATATGGAAACTATTTGATGGAAAAGGAATTTGAACACAAAACTTTGGATGAAGTAATTTTGTATCTCTTAAATCCTTACATTCGGTTGGAAAACTACTCCTGAATTTGCATGTATAACCATCCATTTAAAGTCATATTGAAAACTGGATCAGAGTAATTCAAGGAAAATTCTTGGTCAGTACATTTATAGTTGTACTCCAGTGCATTATCATCATATGCTATGTAGTGGATTCCTGCAGCTACTTGAACCTCAAGGCCTTCCAAAAGTAATTTTAACAGTTTTGGAGCCACACATGAGTTGAATACTGAACCTACCTGGTCCACCACCATCGGCAGTCATGTTGAAAAACCTCTGCTTGAATGCGACGTCCAATGTGCCGATGGTCCTGGTCTTCTTTCTCTGCCTCTCGAGGTTGTGGATTGTGCGCCTGTGTTCAGGCTTTTGAGCGCCAGAGTCATTGTCGTAGTCTCCGTCCAGGTCTCTTAGCCTCTGCATGTTCTTCGCTATTTCCACAAAGTTTTTATCTATTATCGAGTCTTGAGACAGATCCTCTTTCTGTGTGAAATCAGAGTAATTTGATTAGAACTCGATTATGTTTCTAAATATGGCAAAGGGCAGACTTGGGTACCACTACACTAACCTTTTTGCTGCAGAACCACACAAGCTCTGTTGAGGCGAGTATGTGTGAGAGTGTTCCAAATCGGTGGAACAACATAGCCGTGAACTGAATCACCAAGATGAGGGCAAAAAAGAACACAAACACCAAGCCAATTGGCTCAAGTTGCAGGTATTCCTTGGAGATGATTACCTTGAAAAATATGACCAAAATAAGAATACCAAATACAGGGAGAATGCTTGGAGAGTTAATGTGAGGTGTTTTTATAAACTAGCCTGAACATACAGCAAAGTGAGGCAGACCATCTTACTATATTTTATATTTTCAAGAGATTTCAAAAAGTCATATATACTAAGAAATGCCTCGTCAAGAAGAGCAACTTTTACCTATCGGTTTATGAATGTAGTATTTTGTAGGATGGAATTTATGTAATTGAATTATGTTCAATAGATAAACTAAGCAGAGACGTATGGAATGAGGAATATCTTTAAGCTGAATTGGAGATAGACAGAATTGAATGAAGTGTCAAAACTTTGGCAAATTTGTGATTACATGGCTCAAGAAAGGTTAGAAACAGTAGTGAAGGCAGTGAATGGCATGTATGGAATTAATTTATTGACAACATTGGCTGTGTCTAGTGTTGGAGAGAAATAAATGAACTCTTGTAAATATTAATATTGGACTGAAAAGAGCAGAAAAAATATATTATGTCTTTGATGCTGATTTAACAGGAAATTATTTTCTGCAGCATTTGAGACAGCACTAATTGAAACTAAAATTTATTTTAAACAGTGTAACCTGGAAATTAATTGTCCTCTGTTGTCATGTGCATGTTCAGCAACAGATTAAACATTTATGGTGAATCTCTCACTTGCTCATGTCTAGTCCAAGAAGACAATTTCTTACATGCTCTAAAGGAGATTCATTGTACAAGTTGTGATCAGATTTTTTACATTCTACATGAAGAAATTGAAAATTAAACATTTATTTTATAAATATATTAGATTAAATTAATTTTTCAGTCACACATCTCTCAGATTGTTAATGCAGAACAAGTGAAAAATCCTGAGAGAATAAAGTAGAAAAGTTCATTTTCTGTAATATTTTTTCCCACGGAAGGTTAGTATTTACCACTTAGTTATGTTTCAAACAGGTACCAATGAAATGAGGGTAAATGGAGAATTAGACCTTTTCTCTTTTGTTTAAACACTTTTTGTTGTTCTCATTTTGTATTCAGTTAATTGTTCATATAAAGTTTGAAGAGTCCTATATAATTAACCATGTTTTATTTTTTGATACATATGTCATTTATTTGTGGAAAGATTTGAAATTCTCCTGACTTTGAGACTTGACAATACTTCTGCATTCACTTGCTTTGAAACCGGAATAGATAAATCCATAATTTTTTATTTCTATGGAAATGATTGCAGAATTAAATAACTTCAAGATGTATGTTAGACTTATTTAATTTTTTGTTTTTTAATTTGTTAAATTTGTCTTGAGTATTCAACACAACAAAAAATGAACATTTTACCTATCTTAAACAAGAGAGAACCTTAATCTGTTGGTTTATCCTAATAAATAAAACATGCTTGATTGTAACTAATTTTGTTCACCTTATTTCAGGTCTTATTTACAATTACAACTTAAGGAAAAAAGACCCTAGAAGACTTTATAGGAAAATGCCACTTTGTACACACAATTCATCTATGACTACAAGGTAAAGAATTATAAGACATGAACATGACATATTGATTTACATGTTTGTACAAAAAGAATACTTTCTTCTAAATCAATATTTTACTATTTACAATCTGGGAACAATTATACAACATAAAATATTTTAAATACAAATATCTACCACATTTGGAATACTTTCACATACAGGAAAATAAAACGAAAATACATATAAACAAATTTATGTACACACAAATGAAAATTTACTTACCAACCAGACATACATCACCAACACAGCACAGTAAAACTTAAGTGTTTGTTATGAGATGGAAACGAGTGTTAATAAAGAGAGTGATTTGTATTTACACAGGAGAAAATGCTTATTTTTGAAAGAGAGATGATTATGTCAGAGACTGGCACCATTATGGACAACATGCAAAAGATTCCTTGTAGGATCATATTTTTGTTTTGACACATTGTGTTGAAGTACTCAACCCCAAAAGAGGGAGCCATTCTACAGCATAAGTATGACTGAAATTAAATTAAATTTCATCTTCACACTTCATAATGCTGATTCATGAGTGATGATAGTAATGTCTGCTTGATTTAATTTGAAAATGACCTAAATGGAAAAGTAAATGGTTCTTTGTGTTACTATACTTATGCTGCAGAAGGTTGGCTTTCTTTCTCCCAATTTTTAAAATCAATATTCACCAGATTTTTTGACAATTTTGTGATACATTTAGAATAGAAGTTAATGGTGACCAAAGGTTGCCTTGAGCGAGACCAAAGAGTGAGTTACAAGAAGAGGACCAATGTGAGTAGTGATGGCTTCTCCTGGTGTGTGTTATTTACAAGACAGAGAAGGTTCCCAGTATTAACAGTTATGAGAACCAGACAGGATCCCTCCATGCGTCATGTCACCAGGAAGGAGAACGGTTTTTCACACCGTGATACTGTTGTGGAACTTTTACCTCTGCTGTCTCCTCTATAAAGGTGATATTTGTCTTGACCCCGAGAGGCCAATCTACATGAAGCATGTCCTTATTGAGTTGCAGCAAGAAAACAATGAGAACAAATAACGCATTGAACATGAAGAATGCAAACACTGACTTATTCCGCAGTTCAATGAGGTCGGCGGCGATCCTTGCCTGAAATAACACATCAAGAAATGTGCGTAATAATTAGTAACTACAGGGTTGGTTCTCCTTCAACAGATTTGGTCCACATCCTGGTAGCAATTTTTGGGAAAATGCAGTGTAACCATCGTGCTAGCCACTTATTTTCTGTATTTTCTACAATATGCCAACTCAACTTAATAGGGTCCATTGTATTCTAGTAGGAAGAAACTATAAATTTATTTATGGATGTGGAGATTCTGCAGTTTTGTTAAGTGAATATTAAAGTTGGTTCAGATCAGAAAGATAAGTGAAAGATTTCTGAATTTTGTTAAACAAGAGTTTTAATATGACCCACAGGGCAAACAAAATGCCTACAATTGTGTTGCAGTACTATACAAATAGAGTTAACACTGCTAAGTTTGAAACATAAAATTAGAATTGTGGCAGAATTATGAAACTCATGATTTTATTTTCGTAAAACATAAATTCTTAGGAAGTTATCAAAAGCAGATGAAGTTTTAAGAATTGTGCTATGGAAATAAAATTATGAAGAAATCTATGTTTGCCTTCAAAATTGATTTATTGGTTTTCTGTACAACTAACAAAATAGCTTCCTAAAAGACATATTAATTTTCCCCAAATGGGCTAGTGCGCTGGTTAAAGGAGAGAGGTTGAGACTGACGGGGACCCAAAATCATGATCTTCGGAGAACCGTCCCAGAACAACTTACATCTACAGAATCTTACCTCCTGACTTTCTTCTATAAATGTAATATTTGTTTTTACTCCAAGCGGCCACTTAACATGAATCTTATCCTTACTGAGCTGCAGTAAGAACACGATGAGCACAAACAGTGCGTTCATCATAAAGAAGAAAAACACGGATGAATCTCGCAACTCTTTGAGGTCTGCAGCTATTCTTGCCTAAAAAAATAATAATTTGGGTTCGTAGCATGAAGAAAAGGTTCAAGTAGAAACACCCAAGAGAGATTTTTAGATTGTTGAAATATATAAATTAGTTGCGTTAACAATTCTTGAGGATGCAACGTTAGTTGGCAGTAAATTTTTAGTCTACTTTAATGTGATGTCAGAAAGTTGTTAGTTATCAAATGCACTTATGTTAAAGAGTAATGCAATTTGTAGTGGTGTATCTTTGTTTACTGAAAAAAAAATGTGTATTGAGCAACTGACAGTATATCCAAAATTAATTATATTTGTTTATTTTGCAGGTTGAGTTTTAATAAGAAAGAATTTTCAAAATCATGAAGTTGTTGACAATGTATCACACTTTCAAATTTTAAAACTATGTTGGTGGTGAAACCATTAGTCTGTATTATGATGTGAAGTAACCAAACCAAGACAGACACTGGCTGAGAAAGTAAATAGAGTTAACTGGGTGAAAGTAAGTAAAATAAATTATTATCTGGGCAGAAGTAATTTAGTATCAAAGATAAGAAAGGTTGGGTCCCAAATTATTATTTCAAACACAAGTCATTTTATTGCATACGCACTCTGCATGTCTACTGAGGTACATTCCATTTCAAATAGTTTGTTATATAATCTATGAGCTTTGCAAGACATTACTTAGACTTTTGCATTATTCTTTAAGGTCTGTATACAAGCAATTAGAAGTTTTCTCATGTTGGATAAGTTAGAATCTTTGACTTGCTTCTCTCTCTTTTTTAAAAACAACTTCATAATGTCCAACATTCAGGGTAACTTATAATAAAAGTTTAAAGTTGTAGGTACAAGGGAGAAGTAAGTAGAAATTCCATCCTATCCAACAATATATCTACTTCAATCATGCCACTTGTTTTTCTATTGAAAGCATGCTTTTCAGGAAGGCATTTTACGTACTTAATACTGTCAAATGTTTGGATAGAGGTGATATATATAGGAATTTAAGTGAAGAGTTTTCAGATGGCAAAATGGTACAATTGAGTCTTTTGAAAGTTTCAGCTCAATCACATGTACAGAAAAGTTAAAAGATTTTAATGTATTGATTTAAAGGAAGCAGATTTTCCATATTGTACTAAAATGTGTACGGAAACACATAGTTCTGTAACTGTGACTGTAATATCCATCAATGTGGTTACTGTGTTACTGTAATATAAATTATCTCTACACCTCTGTATATGGATGTTTGGATTTTTTATACACGTTGAAACTGATAGAAATAAAAGTGAAACAAGAATTTTAAGAAAGATAGTTTTGGGTTGCCTGAATGATTAAATTGACTTGCTTTAATCGTATTAAATCAGGTATCAGCAAAAAAATTATCAACAGAGTAAATTATCATCATTATTAATGTATATATATTGCAAGATACATGTAATTTTAGTTGGAGAAACATGCAGCTGAGAACGAATCAGCTGATACAGTGTTTTGCAATACAGATAGTTTAATAAATCAGGTTGATGTTCTTTAATTTTGATCTGATGTAGAAAAACTGGCAACACACAGTTGGAATGGACAATTAATGACACCAGCTTGCACAGTTATCAACCTGTTTCAAAATTTTAAAGAGGCCATTTGGCTTTAACAAAATCATGAGTTTTGTGACAGCAATGGTGCTTGATTTCTGACTGTTAAATGTGTTGAATTTTGAATGCATAATTAGAGGAGAAACTTGCAGTATTTAAGTACCAATGATGCCCTTCTAGCTGAGTAGTGGTCGTTGTGGAAACAAGGATATGTATTTCATAGTTGCAATAACTGGCATTTATTATTTCCCATTGACACAGTTAAAAGCAGTACTCATCAGAATAAATGGTAGTTAAAGACTAAAAGAGATGAGTGATATTTAAAATTATTCAATATTATCAATTGATTACTACAAATAAAATTATAATAGAAGTGATTATTGGAAGCTTCCTTTTAATAATTTGGGATAAGGGCAACCTTTTGTCATAACTGTGTATCAGTAGCATGGCAGTAACAGAGTTTTAGCTGTATTAAACTAACTTTCTTGTCCTTTGCCAGTATTTAAAATATTAACAAATATTCTGACCACAAGGGGACCATTTAGCACTGAAATAAAAATAAATGTGTTTTTCAATTACTCTTTCACAGGAAAGAAAATGTATGCATAAAACCGAAATAGGTAGATAACATGTTATTTATAAATGTAAATTTAAGTGAGATTGTATGATTTTTATTTCACTCCTTCCATCCAAGGATGTAGTACTGTCAAATTGAAATACACATCTTGAATGGTTTACTTGTTTCCATCAACTCCCAGTACCCCCCCAGAATCATATATTTTTTTTGCTAAATTGAAAAACTGACATCCATTTCCCAACAAAATCAAATCTACAGGCCTTAACTCTCCAAAGCTACTACTTGAATTTGCTCTAGTTACATGTCATTCAAGCAAAGCAATTTATATTTGAATTTTTTTTAAAAAAAAGAGAAGTATATAGTACATTGCTTCAACATTGGAAGCAACGACTACATGTTTGAATTATTGAAAGTTTTTCAACCTTCTCTGCTTTGTCTTCATCAATGGGGAACAGGTATTTGTCCAATAGGTCCTGCCAGAATTGCCTCTCAGCTTGGGAAATGTAATCAACTTCTCCTTTTTTGAGGTCACGGTCCTCAATCCAATAAGGATTGACATTATCGTCTCGCTCCTGTTTTGGTTCTGTTACACAAAATATGGAAAATGTTATTAGTAATGGTCATAACATGTTTAATTAAAAGTTCAATTGGTATGTGCTTAATGATATCACATGTGGCATTTAAAAGTATTTCTAATAAATTCACTTAATAGTTTCTTCACTCATTAAATAATATAATTTTGCTCAGTAAAATATCCTTATATTCGCATTATGTGATAGATTGTGCTAATGTGACAACTTCCCAAAATTTAACTGTCACTATTTATAATTTTCAGGGTAAATATGTGTACAATTATTGTTACACTATGAAGGTTTATTACCAGAAGCTTCAGTTTCGGAGTCATCCACATCAATCTGATCTTCTTCAGCTGGATCTTCAGCAAGAGAACCGAGGTGATGGTCTTTGCTGTTGACAGAGGTGGTTCGTCGTCTTCCAGACACATGCCCATGGGGATCCAGAACCCTAAAAACGAGAATCAAATTATTTTGACGAGATGCTACAGTTTAAGGCTGATTTGTGTATTTTTTAGATAATTGTATTCTGCTCGGAATACAATTAAAGTTGCATTGAAGATAACCTTTTTCATTTTGATTTTCATGAATATACAATACTTTTTAATAATGAACTTTCAAAATTAAATTCTGCTAGATTAAATAGAAGGTTAATTAATTAACAGAAAACTGAACTGTCTCTCCAGAACTTACCTTTCCATTGTTTCCAAACGCTTCCCCAGGGAGTCCAGAGATTCAGCTATCCTCAGCAGTTGTTGCCGTTCATCTATGGGCTTGGGATGTGTGCAGAACATACACTTGAACAGACCAGCCAGTGAGACTTCAATGGAGCCTTCCTCGCTGTCATCCTTTCCGCTAACTCCTTGGAGGAAGCCCAACAGTGACTTCTGTCTGGCATTCTTCTTTGCCTCTTCAGCTTCCTTCTTTTCTTGTTCCAATTCCTTTGAAATGATATTACAAGTTGATCATTTAATGATTGTATGACAATTTTTTACCTCTAGAAGAATCAAATATGTTTTATTTTAAGATTGACATGAAATCATTACATTGTGTGTCTCAGCTTCCAAATAAGGATTTGTTTGTATTAATTTATTCAGTAAATTTCATTATTAAAAAAATACTTTTGAACATGGGATATGCAGGTTATAAAATGCTATTTATAATGATAAATAAAAGTAAATTTGGAAATAGTTTACACATTTTGAACAATGCACTACCACAATGAGCTACCGAATGTATTTTTCATACAATTTTGTGGTTCACAAATGTAACTGCAACATATGGAAATATTAATAATGTATATCTGTTGTAACATTTGTCTAATATTATTGTAAAGATGTAAATTAGAAAGTATTTTGAAATTAGAGGAGTTAATTCAAAGGTATGCCCATAACAATATTTGCTGTGATTTAATTTAAAAATTATTATTGATTTAAGCGAGTAAATTAAATGAATAGTTTCTTGTGTGTATAATATTGATTGGATTTAATTTAAGTTATCAGTTTGTTGAATTAACATAATATGGTTTTCAGGGCCAACAGATTAAAGTACAAAAAATTAAATCTAGAAGAGTTGAAGGAATTACAGCTTTACCTTTCTGGTTACTACCTCCCTTGTTCCCCAAGCGAGGTTGTTTAGATTCATTATTGTATAAATGTTGAGCAGCATGCACATACATGGAATGGCGATGAAGTAAACCAGCCCACAAGGCAAGCAGTAAATTTCCTTGGGATGCAGGAGACCCATGACACACACCTGCACTATGGTCCCAAGGGAGAGTATGGAGGAAGGCGAGAGCATGCCATACTCCACCACGCCGAGGATAACCGCCACCAACACGACCATCATTATCAAACCATAAAAAGACCCAATTGTCAAAGCAAAGGATAGCTGCTGAATTAATAACAAGTTAGTAATTCCAATCATGCATAAAGTGGTAGATAGAAAAATTATGAAAATTTTCTACTATATGAAAATAAAACTCGTCAGAATATGAAGCTTTCTATCTGAGTGTTAGAATGGTGAAAATATCCTGTAATCATACAAAACTAATTTTTAACTGAATACCACAAGATTACATAAGCTTACACCATCACCAAAATAATTTAAAACAAACCAAAGCAATACCATTGAAATAGTCTGTTAGCACATGTGTATCCCCTATGTTGGGATAATTAACAAATTAGATTTACAAATACCTTAAAATTAACCAAATTTGTTGAATATGTACAGAAGTGGTCCATCAAGATACTTGGCATATAAAATTTGAAATGTTTTACTTGTAGCTTTATAGTATGTTAAAATATTGGGCCTCACTGGAAATAGAAAAAAAACCATATCTAACCTTAATATAATTTTGTATTTACAGAAGAAGAAATTAAACTTGATTAAATTATTGTTTGACTATCTCCATTTTCCTGAAACTCAGCTCCTCAAAATTTGAGCAATGTACACTTGATTTTCTTAGTAGCATCCTTTTACTGTTAATATTTCTGCCCTCTGAGCAAGTTTTAGTGCATTGATAATTAATGTTAAGAATATCTATTTTACTGAACTTGGCAATGTGTTTCTGTAACTGACAGTCATTTTCTTCAACACTTACACACAGAAAGTGAAGTCTCTCTAAACTAAGTTACACTGAGTATGTTTATGCCTGTAATGTTTGCAAATTCTCATGCCTATGCTCTTTACTGTTGTCGTGTCAGTACTTCCTCTCTTTACCATATAACATATTTTAATTGTAATTCCCTCTCCTTCTTTTCTACTTTGCAAATGTCTAAATTCTGTTACAGTGCACTACTTATCCAAATTAAACCATGAACCATCCATTATCTATTAATTAAATCCAGCTTAATCATTAAATTTCCTTTTTTGTATTGTGTTAGTTATGTTTTCTTTTATTTGTTAAGGTTTGTTGTTTCTAGTTACAAAAATTCCATGTAAGTTCCAGGTGTTAATAAAAAATTTCCCATAGTAAATCCATGCTGTCAAGTTGGCCAGTGCCAATTTGGAGTACAAACCTTCTTTGTCTTTTTGGTGGCTACTTCTCTTGTTCCCCAGGAAACAACGTTGAGGTTGATGATTGAGTACAAAATAAGGAGGAGGTACATAGATGGGATGGACAACAGGTAGATGACTCCAGGGACAATGCACCAGAATTCCTGTGGATGCAGGCAGGCGGCTATAAAGAAGGAACTGGACAGGGCGATGAGGAAAATTGCTGATGGAGAGCCGATGCCATCCTCACCCAGCTGCAACGCTGTTCCCACAATCACAGCCATCATGATGAGTGCATAGCAAGTGGACAGGATTTGGGCAACAAGTAGCTGGACAAAACAGACAATCACTTGTACACACAACATAAATGACTTCACATCAGATATGACAAATTAGCTTGAAACACACTGGCAAGAGTAACAGGTTTTACACAAATTTTTTTTTGTGACATATTGTGTTTTACATTCATGAGATGTACTACAATTAATTCTCTTAGTACTATCAAAATTAAAAAAAACCAACATATTTCAAAAAATAGATTTTGTAGTTTGTAAAAATATCAACATTGTCTTAAAGTTTACCATTTAGTACACTAACAAATTGTAACAATTGTTGGCTACCACAATAAAACAAACCACTTTAGCAGAAAAACTTGGCATCTTATTTCAAATTATATGTAATTTGGGTTTTTTGTTTTTGTGACCTGCTTCCTATTTTATGGGGATGAATTACATGTTTTCAGAAGGCATATTACTTTAATTTTTGTTCCTAACACATTTTGATCTAAACTTTCAGGAAATATCCAGCTTGTGTGTGAGTTAACATTCTCTAACTTGTTAATGAAGGTTTTGATTTGGAAACATACCTGTATACTAGATTTGCATGTGAAGCACACAAGCATGAAAGCCAGAATGGGAATGATGTTGTATTGGAAGCTTGTCCAGTTGTCAATGTGGAATGCTGCCACAAAGGCTCCCACCAACATAAGGAATATGGTTCCGGGGCCAAGAATGGTACCTCCCATCAGTAGAATCTGTAATTATGGTGTGAATTTAATCAATTTTCTTACAATATTTAAGTGTAAACTTTATCATTGAATTCATCATCTTCCATAATATTTTTGTGAAGCAAAACAATTCTATGTCTGGTATAATTTACTGGGAAATTAATTTTAAGCTAAATTCTTTACTTAAGCCATTGAAAATGCTTACATATTGGTACACTTCTATATGCAATATTCTTCTGGATCAAACTGTAAAATGTTTGGCCATTTAATATAACCAGTGCAAAATGTTATTTGTATTTAATTAAGACTGACCTGATATCCAATGTAAGGAAGAGAAATGTTGTCATTGATTTTGATAGTCCTTTTGTAGTCCATGAGCAGATCCATGATGTTGGCCATGGTCGATGGAACCCATCTTCTTCTCTGGTTATAGAACTCATTGAATCCTTCAGGGCAATGTGTGTAGGCATCACTGGCAGCTGAGTATTCTACTCGGTAACCTCTCTGTAGGAGTAGAGTACACAGCCATCTGTCCTCTCCTGCACATATAAAAAGTATGTAAGTTTTGTTTGAGGAATATAACATTATGTACATGAAACCACAGCAAACAGTAGGGTTCAACCTTGATCGTATTGCACATAGTGGCGAGCTTCATCAGACTTTGTGGTATATTTGTTCATGACATTATCGTCCATGAGTGCCTTTCCTCTGAAGAGGGAGAAACATCCTGGGCTACACAGGACACAGCCGATCATGTGCTCAGTCGCCTTCTGCAGCCAATGGCCAATAGCATACTCAAACATCTGGTACCACACCATTGGACCTGTAACCGATGGAACAACACAAATTGTAACATTAAAAATTTATTTCACAATAATCCTCCACATGCTAGGATTAATAGTTATTGAATCATGAATATCCTAGTATGTTATATTTGTATTACATACATTAAAAATTTAGAACTTTGCTTAGAAACTGAATCACTGGAGCCTGCTAGTTGTAGTTAGCAGAGGTAATGAGAACTGATTGCCTTAACAGAAATTGTAGCAATAATGTATTTAAAAAATACATGTTATTTGAGAAATTGTATATAGCGGTTCTGATAGTATTGGTCAAATATTTACTGGAGCATGCAAGAGAATAAAATACTCAGACATGAAATTAAAATTACCATGCGTTAGTGTTAATACCTGAGCCTACAGGATGAATTCTACCACAAGCAGCTCCCAGGTTCTTGTTTTTCTTCATGAGGTGAATAAGCAAGTGCACGGCATGAGGTTGGAAGTCAATGTCTCCATCCAGAGTAAGAAGAAATGTGTTCTGAGCAATAACTGCTTTCCTGTCGACTGGTATTGGAAGCTCCATAAGACGATGACCAAGGAGGTAGTACATGTACATCACCTGCAATATCCATAACAGAAAACTTACTTTCAGACCTAATGATGATTAAAAACGAATTATCTGTTTTATTCCTCTTTCAAATGAGGTGTATTCAGACTTTAAAGTCTAGCTATTTTTTCTAAGTACTAATAATGGGAAGTTGAAATGACTGCCTGTGTGCTGTTATTGTATAATAATTAATGCCATTTTCAATTTTTAAAAAAATTCTCTTCACTTAAGCAGAAACTACAGTATGTAAGCCTATTATTTAATTTTTTCGAGTGCCTACATATTATAAGACCAACAAAATCTTTCTAACTACTTCCAGCCCCAATAAATAAATTACGTACTGTATTACATATCAAAATATTAACCTTCAGATAGCTAGTATAAGCATATTTGATTTTTATCAGTAGTTTGTCATTAAGATTTACACTTTTTTTTACTTTCAGTTAGATCAAATCACTTCTAAATTATTTGGATTAAATACCTATTATGAAGTTCAGGTGTGCAAGTCAGACTGATGGTTTACAGATGTGTAATGGGTTTATCAAGAAATAGAACCTGTGATCCATCACATATGTATGGGATAGTGAGACAAACCTGGCTCCATCTCTTTCTGTGCCTGATTTTCATTTTGTCCTTGAGGTGCGCAATCATCTTGGTCTTTCCTGGAAGTGTCCATACTAGACGGCCTCCGTAAGGTGTCGGGTACTTCTTGGGTGGCCGAACTCTTATCCTGGTCTCATGCACAAGTGAGGCAGCTTCATCTATAGTTGACACCAACAACTTTACGAAGCGGTTCACCACCTGGTCGTCGTCATTTTCATCGCTTATTTCGAATGCGTCATCGAAATAAATGTGGGCTGTAAATAAAAATTAAGAGTTTATAAAATATGGTTCATATACTTATACTGGTAGGAAAGAACCAATTGTCAAATGCATTTTCAAAAAATTCTGTGTACAATTATCATTATAATTTTTTTACTCAGAAGAACAGTAGTGTTGGTTGCACACTTTGAGGTAAGATGGTAGGCAGAAGAATTGACAGCAGTAGAAGAAAGTATGTGAGTTAACTTACTCTCAAACTCATAGTAATCAGGATCTACAACACGCAGGTACTTTTGAGCAACCCTCCTGGCAGACTGGTCCTCATCCATCCGCAGGATGGATTTGAGCATTTCCATCATCTCCTCCTTGGTTTCATGCCACATGGTGGCACAAGCATAGATCCTGGTGATGTTGTCAGAGGACTTTACATTGCTTTTTGGTGATGTGCTGCTTGACGTGGAGTGAACAGAGATGCTCTCATAGTAGTCGTCATTTCCCAGGTCTGCCAGTTCCTGAAGGGATTTCAAATGTTTTTGTTACACTCAAATACCCTTTCATTGCATAATTGTAATTACTATATATTGTTATCCAGACCTCTGTCTTAACATCTGCTTGGTCATCTCTCCTTCTGTTCAGTGCCAGTGACTGGTCAATAAGAAGACCGTTGTACATTGGAGTGACAAAGAGTTTTTCAGTTGTCGCCAAACGCTCGGCTTTTGGAGTCCATATGTGCAAACTAATCCATGTTTGGGACAGTAGCCACAGAAGCCATATCCATGCATGCTGAATACAAGAAACTTTGTGCATGAGTGAACAGCTTTTCACTGATTATAGCGGATTGATTAACATGTATTTGAAGCAGTCCGTCTTGGAAAATTTTGGTTATACATCTTTATAAATTTTGTCACTAGGTGTAAAATAAAAAGTGTTTAGTTCATTAATCATATTTTATTATTAAGATTAAGTGTTATTTGTTCATGACCTCCAAAATAAATATTGTACAAAATATTACATTTTTAGTTATATTTCATATACTAAAACATTACTATTTATTAAACCATTTTTGTTTGTGCTTCTAAAATATTTATACCCGTGAAATACTCTAAGATTTTAAATGAAGAAAAATTATTTTTCTTACTACACTATCGACATTTGGAAAAGTGGTATTTCACTTTAAATACAATTTTAAATTTCATGACAACAAATGTGAAGCCATTTGATTGAATTTAATTTTTCAAATAAAGTTATCCTTACATAATCTTAAAGTTGTAAAGTATTTACCTGTCTGTATATAAAATCATTGAGGGAGTACACGGATGGAGATTCGAAAAATAGGTAGTCAGGCATGATGTTGTGGAAAACACATGGATCACCAATGCGAACACCACAGGCAGCTATTAGTAATGAAATAGACACAGGGACAGTCAGATTCACTGGGAATGCATAACTGAATCCTTGAATCAGGATTTTGCAAGCAAATTTTCCTAAAAGCACACAAGAAATATATTGTTGTCAGAAAGTTATTAAAGTAATATTGCAAGATTAGAGGAACACCGTTTACCTACCAAAGACGTAACACAAATAAGCACTAATTATTTGCAGGTAGAACACGTAGATAACTGTGTTTGACCAATTGTCAACTTCCACAGTTTCACCTGTAGAAATTGCATCTTGTAGATCTGGAATTGTTCCTCCTATTGTGGAAGCTTTAATCTGCAAAATAAATAACTATTATAAAGGATATACTGTTCCATAATCAGTGTCTGTTCTAGTTAGCTACATTTCAATTAATAAATTGAGTGCAATGAATGAGTTGCTGTAAATATTTTTTTATATATAATGTCGAAAAAAATCTGTTACAAGTATGAGCAACGAAAGTTAATTGCTACATAATTTCAATTTTTTCATTTTTCTTTGACACTAAAAGTAAAGTATATTACTATCATATACACATAGTTTTATTGTATTTAATGGTATTTTTGCTATTATTCTTTTGATCAGAAAATGTTTCATTCCATCAACTTACTTCAGTAACTGTAATTTTGTGGGACCCAAGAGCATCTGGGAGAAGGCTGAAGAAGTCATCAACACTCTCCTCTTGCAGGAAGAGTATCATCAGTATTGTGCAGAAGAAGCATACCATTTTCCAAAGTGAGATAAACGTGTATGTAAAGTACCTTGTTTCCTTCAGTCTCTCCATGATTTTTCCCAGTGACTTGGCAAACCCTGAAAATTGAGTGAGGGGTTTGTTAGGAACAAATTTGATGGTGGCCATGACACGTTAGTTGGTACCCCCACTTGCTTGGCGCTCACCTAGCCTGGAGTCTTTGGTGACAGACACATAGTTCTCCCACCAACCACAGGAGATGAAGATCACAGAGACTGGTATCAGCCAGAGCTGCGATTTCTGCCCGCCCTCGAGCATGGGCCACACCACCAGGCCAGTGCCCTGTGCGCACAGTGCCACGATGTCAATTATCACCTTGATGAAGCGCTTGTTCTCCTTGTTATTTCTCGACAACATGCCTGGGAAAGAAAGTTGGATGCTAATACAGACTGTGATAATTTACTAGTTTAAATTTTGTAATTGGTCCAATTTTTCTATTTTTTAAATCACAGGTTATATACAGTTTTTTTCACGTGTTCTCTATTTCTCAAACAGTTTTCACCCGTTAATGTCCCACATCCTTATTTATCTCAATTTTTCACTATGAAATTATCCCATGTTAATCTTTCCAATTCTGATGAACTGAAAATTTTGAAGAGAAAAATGTCTCAACTGAGCCCTTTTATTGGGGCCAAAGGGGTATTATGTGGTCCTGTGGGTGTGCTTTCTGGTGATGGAAAAACACTACTAAAACACAGGAAATACCATGAATTCCTACCAAGTCCTGTGCATGCATGTCCACACCATGGCCCCTGGCCAATGTTTAACAGCTAAGCCATGCAAGGTCAAAAAGTGAGTTCCCTACACTTTAAAATGGGGATCTATCAGCTAAGGGAGACAACCCTAACAGAAAAGCATCGTCCTCCAGGATTGCTGGCAGTTGGAACAAGGCTAACAACCTTGCTCCAGAAAAACAAGTTGTTGCAAATCCCCTGGAATGATGGCTTTAAAAGACAACAAAGTAAGCAAAGGAAAATGGACTATCATCTGGAATTGGAGAGTGCCAATTGAGAAGTTTGGAGGAGGCCATGACCAGCAACCGGGCCAATGTGCCATAAAATAGAATGAGCACTTTTATTGAATTATGTGACCAAAAGATTCTAGTCATAATTTGCTTCCACAAAAATTTTTACCATGGTGACTTCTATAAGTTATTTATTTCACATTGAGCTATACAAATTGTGGATATGAAAGAATGAATATCTGCTAACATTACTTGTTTCCTTTTATTTTGGATTGCATTACTGTTTGTGTGTTGGTTTTAACTGTCATAAATTTAGGCATAAGTGAGTTGAAGTCCAGGTTTATTTTAATAAATAGCAATCTATAGCAAAAATTAAGTTATCAGCAGAAGACACATACTTTGAATCTATGACTTTAATTATTGAGGTAGTTGCCACACTGGAGTGTTAACAGCATCTCATCACGGTGGATTTTAGGGATGTGTCATGATATACTTACCCAACAGCCCAGGGATGAAACACACACAGTTCGTGAGCATTGCACCCTTGATGACATCGAGGTTGGGCAGGATGCAGAAGAACAGCATGGCCATTCCGACTGTGTGGAAGGTCTCCATGAGGAACACCACAAAGAACTCAGGAGTAGTGGGTCTCTTGCTGGACTTGAAGAAGCATATCCTGATGGAACGGATGAAGGAGCCCAGTTCAGGGATCATGTAGGCGATCATGATGCACCACATCCAGGCCACTCGCTCCACGTCGGGAAGGGTTGCCTTGAACTGCTTCTCGCGGCCTGGGAAATCAGTTTGTGGTGTTTTCAAGTTTGCACAGTTATTGAGGAAGATTCCAATAGGCACTAATCACTTAATGTCATTTTTAATATTTATATGAATTTGTGTTGAAGTAGTTGTTCATATTTCAAACCAATTGGAAGAGATAATTAAGAGATATTTTCAGGTTTGTTAGCAACACAAACAGAGAGAAACAGATGAAGTTAGTAAGCTATTTTTATTTATACATTTGTTATTTATTAGACTGCCACTGTGCACAAAACATGCATAAAAATTTGTGAAGGTGGCTATTTTTAAAAGTGAAGGAAACATTTTGTCATTCTCCTTGAGCAGAATGTAAAAGTTTTCAGTTAAAGAGGAAAGTAGAAGTTGCCTGAAGTTGAAAATGGAAATGTCAGTGGCCATATGCAGAATCTGAAGACTGACTGTTTGAAATTTTTCAAGTTATTGGTCATGTGGCTGTATTGTTGAGTCTTGCACCAATCACATTTATAGTTTCGACATTTGGTGACAATTGTGGAACGCCAATATTTGAATGAGTAAATATTTTTCAAGTTTCTTCCATGTTCTTTGGAAGATGTGTGTTGAACTGTTGAAATAAAAGAATGAGGAAACTTTTTCCTTTTGAAAAAAATTATTAATTATAACGTCTGCAGTAATAAATTGGGTTTTGAAGTCCAAATAAAATGTTTTGTGACCGCAGATCTTAATGACTATAAAGAAGCAGGTCATGTAACTGACAAAATTCTCAAGTGAATTTTTTATCTTACCAAGGTCCCTGTTGCAGTAGAGCAGTTCTTTGTCCTTGCGCAGCTGTGAGGTCATGAAGAGCATGGTTCCCTTGGCAATTACTCCAGACGTGAGCACAATGACGAAGGTGACTAGGTACGCCACGATCTTGAGCAACTGCACCGTGATCTCCAGGCACCTCTGGTTTGCCATGGATCCACTGTCTGTCTTGGGCGGAGGGTTCCTGAACACGTCCCATCCCTTCGTCTCCGGCTGGGTCCTCTGGCTGCAAAGGCAAGCAAAATAACTCACTCGTTCATCTGCATACAGCACTGGATAACAATTCCCTTTGCTAACCTTGTCACAGGAATATTTCAGAATCAAATTTCCTCTACTGGTTTTTTATTATAATTAATTTTGCATTAACTACAGCACTATTATTATCATTACAATTTCTCCTTTCCACAACAGGGAAAAGGTCTCTTCATATATTTACATCCTAATCCATTTTGTTCTGAAAGGGTGTCATAAGTCTATGTCAACTATGAAATAAGACAAATGTAAGTCAGAATGGAGAAAAATTTAATCGGGGTGTTTCGTGTGTAAGCAAATGGAGGCTACTTCATTACTAGTTATCAGCAGAAGACAGACTTTGAATTTATGACTTTAATTATTGATTACTAGGTGAAGACAACAGCTCTAGAATACAGGAAAGTGAAGAAAAATTAATATTAAACTTGGACGTGGCTGGTCAAGGAGGCATATTTCATATGGTATCTCATAGTTACAGACCTGTGATAAATTGAGGATCAGTATGCAATACGTAAATACGTAAATGAAAAAAAAGTCTGTTAACTTTTTAATCTATCTTCATACCTCATTTTGACAATATATATTTTGAATGACATAAAAAATACTGAAGATGGGAAAATGGACATGTGGATTAATGGTAGAAAAGGCCTGAAAAAGAAGGCTTAGATTGTGATCTTAATTATTTATTACTTAGAAAAAATAAATGTAGTAATTTAATGGATAATTGTTCAATGAAAGGTCCAAGGCAAGTCCTTCAGTTTATATTATTTTGTTTAAAATGGACGGATCTGCTGGTTTGATCATGATTCGTGATGACGTTTCCAGAGATGTTATTGTATTTCCAAGGGTGACATTAACCAAAGATATATAAACTACGTAGATTGGCCAAGGGGCCGCCATGTTTTGTGCTGTCACTTGCTAGCATAGAATTATTATTGTATGTCGGGCAAATAAATCTCTACTGACATTCAATATATTGTAAAGCTTATAAGGATAAATGAAATTAAACACTTTTATGGTATAGACCAATTTAATAATTTATTTGGCTTATTGTCCTTTAAATAGTTTAGTGTACATTTGTCTTTCTCTTTCATTCATAGCTTTAGTTTTGCACAAATGATGCAATCTATAATTAGGTAATGTTTTAAAAACATCTTTATCAAAAATTGAATGCCGAGATTCCTCTGCATATGCAGAAGTAACCATTAAGCGGTGAAAGTCTCAAAATAGTCTTTCTATTCTGAAAACATCAAAATACAATCTTAATAGAAAATTCTTCTTCGCTGTTCCTTAACACCTCCTGCCAATTCGAATAGTTTGTATCACATCTTAAGAAGGATTGTATAGTAAGACGGTCATGCAGAGCTCCATGGTTGTGATTTATGACAAAGAGGTATATAAACATTGTTTATATATCTCTTTGCCGTCATCCCACTCGGGGCGGCTTGAGTGAGTCAGAGAACCTACGACTACGCGGCGTGGGCAAGGACATCTCTGCTTCGTGGGTCAGGGTTGACCAAAATTCTTCTTAAAATCAGTAACCCTTCTAACGGATTACATAACGGTAATATCTTTCCTTTTTGTGGTGCCAAGGACCGTTCGCAAATGTACTTAACCACATTAACATTTCACTGTTAATTGTGCACTTGACTCTTTCCTCCACGCGTGTTAAAATTATAGAGATTATCAAAAAAATTTGGTACATAGCAACATCACTAAATGTGGATTCGTTTACTCCAAAATGGAAGTCTCTTCGTCATTGCGTTATGTTTTTTTTTTATTGGAGAAGAAAAGAAAACAGATGCTTGCTTTCACATCCGGTTCTTGAACTGTCACTAATTTTTTACAAATGTGTTACGAGTGGGTTTCTAGGATATTTAAAGGTTTCAATTATCGATCAAGCTTATTTTCTACTTCTTGCACAAATGGTGACAGGCATGTGTTAACCAGCTCAACGCTTGTCAGAGCTGGAGAAGTTTTGTGGTCTACATTGTTCAATATGTTTTCATACATTCGTTCAATTTTTATTGATTCCCATCATAAGCAAAGATTCAAGATGTGTAGCCTGAGATATTAGAGTACTACTGAAACTATACAGACAGAACTTTTCTCATGGTTATGGTAGAGCAGTAGATAATGAATAAATGTTTGAAACTGTTTCTGGTCTACCAATAGTTGATGCTTAACTATTTACACCAATGGAACTAGATTTCAAGTTTATTAATAAATACAAATGATTTTCCAGAAGTTAATAATATTCAGAGTAGAAGGTGAGAGTGACTGGTAGGCCACTGGAGTGTTTCTTAATGCCACAATACGGAAAGTTTGTTAACGATTGATGTTCTTGTATCCTTCCAACCCCTTTTTGTGCAACCCGGACTTAAATAGCTTTTTTGTAAAGTATTTTCATTTCTTGTACTAACTGAATGCATATCCTAGTTGGTACTAAAATTATCATAATTTCTTCTTAAAAATACCATCAATGAGTAAATGAGAAAGAGAGAGAGGGGGGAGGGAGGGAGGGGGGAGAGGGAGAGAGAGGGGAGGGAGAGGGGAGAGAGAGAGAGAGAGAGAGAGAGAGAGAGAGAGAGAGAGAGAGAGAGAGAGAGAGAGAGAGTTAAGTACACCCGAGACTCTGTCCTGGAGACTTTAATCCCATATGATACTAGTTTTGAAGTTTTCATATCACTATAATTTGCCATAACTTCTGGTGAAAGACCTAGGAATTTTGTTATTCCTACTTTAATTAATCTTTCTAAAGTTCCTGGATCTAATGGAGAATTTTTAGCACTGAGTTTTTTCCAGTTCAGAGTCAAACAAATTTATGTGTTATTAGCTGTTTCTTCCAGAATAAAAGTGGTTATTTCACAAATACATATTTTACTACAATCTTCCACGGGGGTGGAAATATTTAAACAAGGTAAAACAGTCGATATTTCATTCAGATAAATATTTTTAGGGGTCACAAATATTGATAGTGTTGCTGCCGATGTTATCTGAATATAATTTCCATCCTCTACACCCTGGGGAAAGAGCACCCTTATGTGTGGGGTGGAGGGACGTTTCATATAATTAACGCCAAATCAACCGAGGTTCGAGTCAAATCGGGGATATGGATGTCGCTGAGACTATTTATAACAAACTGAGAAACTCACAGGGGTGGGTGGGAATTGGCGGTGATGAGAGGAGATGGGTGGGGAAATAAATTTTCTAACCTGGTAATCGGCCGATTTTTGCGTCGAATCAATATAATTCGGGATCAATGGCATTCATAAAATTTCACTACATGTTATCTGTGTATAATTTCAACTTCTTTTAGGCATGGGAGTGGTGCACCCTTAAGGGTTGGGGTGGAGTGGCATTACATGAATTTACGCAAACTCATTCGAGTTTCGAGCCGAATCCGGGGTTATATTTGTCATTGTGTTTAATTATGACATTTAACTTACAGTTTAACTTCCCCAAGCGGGGATGGACGGGGGTTGAAATTTTCAAACAACGTAATCGGCCGTTTTGTGCGTGGAATAAATACTTTTTGATTATCACACATTTGTGGGGGGTGGTCATCTTCTAACATGTAAAAAAATGACCTATATATTTGGCTAATGAGTTCAACCCCCTTCGGCATGGGAGGTGAGCACATTT
Organism: Zhengitettix transpicula; assembly: GCA_037074705.1. NCBI lineage: Eukaryota > Metazoa > Arthropoda > Insecta > Orthoptera > Tetrigidae > Zhengitettix > Zhengitettix transpicula. The sequence goes on from CM073594.1 coordinate 69,151,235, forward strand.
AGGGATAGGGTTCGAGGAGCGTTACATAAAAATAGCGCAAAAGCAACCGAAATTGGAATCATATCGGGGGTTATAGATAAATGACATCTCGGGCAACGCCGGGCACCCAGCTAGTATTATAATAAAACAATTACTGCAGATTTGTTTATATACATACGTAAATAAATTGAAACCGAGGCGTGGATAAAATACACTCGACAAGTACGTTAATTACAGAAGGATATTTTCCCCACTATGGTGTTGTTGTTAATGTCTTACTTAGGGAGAAAGTGAAAGCACAGGAAAGCGCGGAAGTCTTAAAAAGAGATGACACGCGGGAAAGCTCCTCGTTAGTTGCAACGCACGTCACCGCTCGGAAAGAGCGAATTACAGTTGAAAGGACAAAAATTGCTTGACAAAACACAAAGACTTTAGACACCGGTCAATATTAACTCTGACGCAGTAACTATGATCCCGTATTGTTAAGCTGAGTGCTTTGCTTTTATATTCATGTCTGTGTCTTTGTATGTGGTGGAGAGAATTTTCACGGATTTGTTGTTAATTCAGTATTATCTCTGGAGTTTTATTATTATTTTTTCTATAAATATGTGTTACCTTACAAATGACCATTTGTAATAATTTTTAAAATATTCTGGCTTGTTTATTGAAGAATATAAAATACTGATAAACAAGAGTGCCAGAAAAATATAAATGGAGGTGAAAAAAATCTCTCAGAGTGGATTTTATTATCTTATATCAATTATGGTAAAAAGGACTGTTGACGTAGACGTTGATGAGTAGAAAAAACCAAAAACAGTCTCCAAGTTTATAACTTTATTAATATATAGTCGGAAGCTTTCAACTCATTGTTATAATCATCCTGAATGAACATTAAAAACATTACCACTTATATACAAAAAAACATCAAGTTACGAATACATTGCAGCACCTTCAGCATATCATAATCTTATAATTAACATCACATTAACTTTAAAAGGTATTAGTACCTATAGGTACTTAGTCACTACTATAAAACTATGTTGTTATTCAACAAGGTCGGTTTTAAAACTGCTCCATTAAGTGGCTCAGTGTGCAGCAATTCAATCGAAAATCGATACTATAGTAACGAAACTATGGTATCGATTTAACATATTGTTAATAATTATTTAACTATACATATATAAGATTATACATGCATGTAAACATATACACTTCAACAAAGATGCCTAAAATAAATTTAAAAAAATACAATTGGTTACAATTTCTTATTATTTTTATTTTTAGATGTTTTACTTATCAATATCTTAAGTATCTCTGCATATTGTTTTTCTATTTCTAAACCTTCGTTTCTATTATTAACAATATTGTTTCTGTTTAGATTAATATAAATTGCTTCTGCTATTCTAAGTTTTACTTTATGAATATTATTATGTAATATTTTAATATTATTAAAATCAAATTCGTGGTTAGTCAATTTTGTGTGGGTGGACAACGCTGTGTTGCTTTTGGCTGTGGGTTTTAATGTTTGTTTATGGTGATACATTCTAGTTTTGATGTTAGTTGTGGTATAACCTATATATGTTTTCGGGCAATTGATACAAGGGATGCTATATACCAGATTTGTCTTATACTGTTCTTGTCTTTAACCTTAGTTAGCATGTTTTGTACATGGTTAACTGGTTTGACGGTTAATTTAACCTCATTAATATCATTTTTCCTAAAGGTATCTATAATTTTAAACGTCAATTTCTCTATATACGTAAAGCTGTAATACGTCGGTTGTTTTCTGTCAAAGTTTTCTGCAGCAGTCGTCGTTATTTCTGGCAATTTGTAAATTTCTGTGGTATTAACAACGCCCGTATTATTTATCGATACTGGTTTAAAAAAAGCTTTAATATTAGTTTGCGTAGGATCTTTAAAGTTCCCTGTGTCTACAAGTCTTTCTCTGTTTTCAACCAAAGTAGTCTCTTCTTCTATAGTATGCTCCTTTGTAGTTTGGTTATTCAGGTTGAATTTAGTATTATGCCATTTTTTAATATTACTAATCCATAATTGAGATGTAATTTTCTTGGGGAAAAAACTATTTTGGAGTATATTAAGCATGGTAGTTTTCAATGTGGAGTAATACAAATAGCTTTACGTATTAGGTTGTTTGCAACATTAATTATCATATGTCTAGGGTGGTTAGAGTAATAATTTAGAATTGTATTGAGGGCAATAGGCTTCTTGTACCAGTAAGTCAGAATACGTCTATCGTTATTAATAATGGTCATGTCCAGAAAATCTATTTTGTTATTAGACATTATTTCCACCGTGAAATTAATTTTGGGATTCATAGTATTCAAGTGGTTTAGGAACGGTAATCGTTCATCTGTATGTAAAATCACCAACAAATCATCAATATATTTAATTAATAGCTTAGGGGTTATGGAAGAAGACCTTAATGAGTTATCTAAAATGTGATTCATGACTATACCAGCAACGTTGACACTTAAGCAACCTCCCATTGGAAGTCCATAAACCTGTTTGTACCATGTATTTTGAAAAGTAAAATAACTATTTTCAAGGATTAACTTTAACCCTTCTAAATAAATCGCTCTGCTCTTAATCGGTGAGTAAGGCTCAACTGAAAGCCAGTTATCACTAATGTTTTTAATGTTCATTCAGGATGATTATAACAATGAGTTGAAAGCTTCCGACTATATATTAATAAAGTTATAAACTTGGAGACTGTTTTTGGTTTTTTCTACTCATCAATATCTTATATCAAAATATAAATGGAGGTGAAAAAATCTCTCAGAGTGGATTTTATTATCTTATATCAAGACAAATTATCATAAGACTGTTTTTTTTTAAAAAAAATTAATTATCGCCATGTTTTAGTGTTTGCTGCGTGGTACGCCTGTTCTGTCCTGAAATATGTCGTCTTTATTGTACGTACGTGTTCGATTGTGTTTGCAGGATCCTATATTATACATATAACAGTGTGGTGATAACAGACAGACCTTCCTCCGTAGAGAGGCGTGCTTTCATCATCGTCAGAGAAGTTGTCGTCGCTGACGTCGTTGGATTTCGGAGCCGCCATTTTGGGTCCTGCAACAAAACAAAAAAAAAATAAAGTACGCGGGGGAAAAAAAAATCAATAGAACGTGCAGCTGAAAAAATAAATGGTCACAAAAATCGAGCTTTAAGGAGAACAGAAACGATTTCGCTCCGTGGATGCGGGACTTTTCGGTTTTCGAAGGACAGTTTACGTTCCTTCGACACGAAGTGACCAAGAAAAAAACAAAAACAAGGTTGGTCGGACGTTTCGACACGCAACACGCCGCGAGCGAGGGTTGTCTTCAGGGTCACCACCGTCGTCGTCGTGCTCGCTCGCTCACTCACACGCCAAGCAAAACAGTCGTCGAGATCGTCGCGAGATTGTACCGTCATTCTAACGGCCGAGGGGGGGGGGGGCAGTGACGTCATTCCTCGCCGTTAAATTTACTGTCCAGTGACTGGACTCTTCGCTTGGGGAAGAAAAATCCAACTTGTCATCCCTCTTTATAATAACGAGGCCGTTCGTTTCATAATAGGTACAGACCTGTCTTTATTATACCTGAAATAACTAAAGTATTTGAGTCTATTGTGGCATATTTTGAATATAATAACTTGTTTGGCTTTCGTACCGACCTTGGAACAGTCAAAGCTGCTGTCTTTTATTACTCAGTGCCTTTCTAAACTCGATAATAAAGACCTCTTTTATATCAAGTGTTATCACTTGTCAAAAGCTTTTGACTCTGCATCTCATAGCATCCTTATTGAGAAACTTAAATACTACGGCATAGAGGATGAAGCTATAAATCTGATGGAGTCTTATTTGTCTATGCTGATGCTGTGTCTAAGTTCTTACCAGTCAATCGTGGTGTACCTCGGGGCTCGGTATTGGACACTATTCATTTCATTATTTACATAAATGATTTCCCTTGGCCCAAAAATACCCGTTTGCAGACGACCTTAATGTCTGCCTCGATGCTACAATAGCCAATGACTCGGATGCAATTTCACCAAATATTACAGAAAAAAATCAAAGACTGGTGTACAGAAAACTTACTGTGTCTGAGTAAGAGAAAAAATCCAAATTTTGGTACTAGGGTCAACCCTTCGTGGTCGAAAAACTGATCATGGTTTAGTCGATTTCGTGGGTTTTACAATTGATGCAAATCTAATCTGGGATCCACATATACAAAATAATGGGTCAAAGATACGAGGGTTGTCTGAAAAGTTTCCGACCTCAACGTGAAGATGGCAGCACTAGTAAATAAACGCATGTGAATTTTCATCTGTTGACAGTTACTCACCAAAGTTTCAGCCATTTTGGACGCGCAGTTGTTATGTAACAGTCGTTTGAGTGAGTTGATGTGAGTGTTTTTGTGAAAATGGAGAAAATCGAGTATCGAGCTGTTATTAAATATTTGTTTTTGAAAGACAATGCGCCTACTCTAATCAAAGATGAGTTGGATTCTGTGTACGGGGACACTGCACCATCATTTAACACAGGGAAATTTTGGGCAGCTGAATTTAAACGTGGCCGTAAGAGCTTGGGAGACGATGAACGTTGGGGACGTCCAAAACATGAAACTACCGACGAAATCGTCGCCAAAGTTCACCAAATGGTGCTACACGACCGCCGAATTAAAGTGAGAGAGATAGCAGAGGTCATGAGAACGTGTTTGTCACATATTAAATCATCATTTAGGCATGAGAAAGCTGTCGGCGCGTTGAGTGCCGCGTTTCCTCACGTTAGACCAAAAACGTGTTCGAATGAACATTTCCAACGCTCTGTTGGCGAAGTTAATTACTGTAGATGAAACTTGGATACATCATTATACGCATGAAACAAAACTACAGTCCAAACAGTGGACTGCAAAGGAGGAACCGGCTCCAAAAAAAGGTAAAAACTGTTTTTTTCGCTGGGAAAGTGATGGCGACTGTATATTGGGATTGTCATGGAGTTATTTTAACTGATTATCTTCAAAAAGGAAAAACCATTACAGGAGCATCATTACTTGACAAGCTGAAGGCAGAAACGGCCACATTTGCAGAAAAAGAAAATCCTGTTTCAGCAAGACAACGCACCGTCTCACACCTCGGCGGTTGCCATGGCGAAAATCCACGAATTACGGTTTGAACTGCTTGACCATCCAGATCTAGCCCCAAGCGACTTCTTCTTGTTCCCTCATCTAAAAATTGCGCTCGGAGGACAGAGATTTTCGTCAAATGAAGACGCAATCACCTTCGTGAACACTTATTTTGCAGAGAAAAACGCCGAGTACTTTTTGGACGGGCTACAGAGGTGGGAGCATCGCTGGGGGAAGTGTGGAGAGTTACAAGGAGACTATGTTGAAAAATAAAATAAAAATATATTCTATCATTGTTGGGTCGGAAACTTTTCAGACCACCCTCGTATGTAGAGGTATTTCCGTCAATCCTTTGGAACTCTACTATGATGACTGCAATCTTCTAAAGAAAGAGTGTTTCGATTACAAAAGAAGACTTTCTGGTTAATTTGTGGTCTCTCTTACCTGAGCCATTTTGTAAAACTTGGTATCATGACTAAACCTGTCGTGTTTGTTCTGCAGTGTTTACGGTATATCAAGGAGAATCATGCGAGTTATAATCGCTTAGGTGACTCTCATGAACACTTTTCTAGGAATTACAGATGTAATTGTGCACATACACAGAAAATTTTTCATTATATGTCAATCAAATTCTTTAATGGCCTATATCGTGAGCAGTTGTAAGTAAAGTTAAGAATATGCTCACTAACAACTCTATTGCTGACTACTTTGATATCTGAAATTTGGTTTAGTATAAATATATATATATAAATTTTTAAGGTAACAGGCTACATGAGGGTAATCCACATGGTGGCAACTCCCCTTTAATAGTATAGGAAGGGATTTGAAAGGGGGGATGCGGAAGGGTAGCGGAAGGTAGCCAAGGGTTAACTAGGGCCCCCGGGCTATGGTTTAAGGATCCTACCCGGCAATTCGCCTAAAAGTGATGCAGGTAAAACGCTAGAAAAACCTGCATCGGGTAGGTCGGGCATTGGGCTCTTGTCCCACGCCCTTCCGATAGCGGGAGAGGAGTTTGCTGTGGGGACGCAGCATTCCCTTCTCCGTGCCTCGACCAGTTTAGGAGGCAGCTGGCCGACTATTCCAATGGGAATAGCGAACAACTCTTACCGTATGCCCGAGGTCTGCGACCCCGGAACATACACCTCTCAAAACAGGCCTAGGTGCCTCGGCTTGTGGGGACCTTAGTTCAAAAACGGAGAGGAAGAGGCATACCCAAAGGTAGCCCCTTCGTATCTCTCCTAAAAGGTAGGTCGGGCATTAGGTACTTGACCCTCGCTCTTTCGATGGCGGGAGAGGGGTTTGCCGTAGGGTCGCAGAGAAATCTCTCGCAGGCTTCCTTTCCAGTATAAATATTTTAATTTACTATTTTGTATGTGTCGCTGTGTGGGAAAAAAAGCCTGCGAGAGGATTCTCTAGCAGGTAACCTGCGAGAGATTTTCTCTCGCAGGCAGAACCTTTTAGGAGAGATACGAAGGGGTTACCTTTGGGGATCCTTTTCCTCTCCGTTTTTGAACTAAGGTTCCCACAAGCCGAGGCACCTAGGCCTGTTTTGAGAGGTGTATGTTCCGGGGTCGCAGACCTCGGGCATACGGTAAGAGTTGTTCGCTATTCCCATTGGAATAGTCGGCCAGCTGCCTCCTAAACTGGTCGAGGCACGGAGAAGGGAATGCTGCGTCCCCATAGAAAACTCCTCTCCCGCTATCGGAAGGGCGTGGGACAAGTACCCAATACCCGACCTTCCTGATGCAGGTTTTTCTAGGGTTTTCCCTGCATTTCTTTAGGCGAATGCCAGGTAGGATCCTTAAAATATAGCCCGGGGGCCCTAGTTAACTCTTGGCTACCTTCCTCTACCCTTCCGAATCCCCCCTGTCAAATCCCTTCCTACGCTATTAAAGGGGAGTTGCCCAAAGTGGATTACCCTCATGTAGCCTGTTGCCTTAAAAAAAAATAAAAAATAAAACATAAATGTGTCGCAGTGTACAGAATATCTGCGAGCGCGATGTCTTCTTTGATAAAAACGTACTGAATTTTATTAAACGGATATTGAACGTTATGTTCATTGGTAAATACATAACTTGAAACTAATATAATCAAATATAAAAATCATTAAAGAGATTGCGGAGTCCTTGGAGCTGCCTTCAAAGTCAGTTTATAAGGCTATGTGACCCTGTACTTTGGCTCACTGAGAGAAATTGTTTCAGTATAAGTATGAAACATTACACTGTGTAACATTTTTTTTGGTGATTACTTTACTATTTATAGATTATAGTGACGCTTGAAATGTATCTCGTCCTCAAGTACTTTTACAATAAAAATTATTATTAAAATTAAAAAATTAATAAAATTACGTCTGGTAGAAAATAATAAATAAGAAAGATAGCCAGTTGAGACAAAAAAGTGATAATATAATTACCACACAACGTTTCTGGGATCCTTGTTCCTTTCCTCAGGTGAGAAGAAGAGCCATTGGGGACGGGGGGGGGGGGGGAAATGCACTTGTCATTTGACAAAACTCAAAAAGCGACGAAAACTCAACGACAGTGGGAGAGCCGAAGGTTTAGCGTAACAATAAGGGGTCATAGCAATTATTGAGTTTCATACTGTCTGTACATTAATATCTGTGATGTTTGATTTAATGTGAAGCATCTCTGAAATGAGTCTGGAATTGTACCTGGTGTCAATGTCTAAAACCTTAGCATTTTGCCAATCAAATGTATGTTTAGAACTGTTTATATGTTTGGAGACTACACATTTTTTTTTATCAATGGGAAGTTTGATATTAGGGAACGTTTTGTTTGCCCTATGTAGCAGGAGTTACAATTAGAGCAAGAGATTTTGCAAACAACATAATGTTTGCTGTAGGTGTCAAGTGGCTCCTTGCGGTTTTTAATCAAGTAGGAAAGGGTATTAGTGGATCTGTAAATGATGGATGTTTGATATTCTTTGAATATTTGGATAAATTTGTGATGTAATAAGTTGTAATAAGGGAGTACGAGAAAAAAATTGGCTTGCGGTGTTTGGTTATGAGTGACAGTATGATATTGGATTTTGTTCATTCTGCTGTTTGTGTGTTTAATAATAAAATTTAATGGAGATTAAAATGTTTCGGACAATATTTAAGTTGTGCTGATGGAACTTGGAGTTAGAAAGTAAAATAGCTCTGTCTACAAGATTGTATACCATAGCTCTCTTTGGGTTTGGAGGATGATCAGAAAGATAACTGAGAACCCGTCCAGAGTATGGAGGTTTTCTGAACCAATTGGTGATAATTGAAGTATTGTGAATGGACACAGTGACGTCAAGGAAAGTTAGAGGATGGTTAAATTCAAGTTCATGGCTGAATTGTAAGTTGGGATGATAATTATTGAAAGTATTGACTATAAGGTTGATTTGAGAGGAATTAACAATACCAAAAAAAAATGTCATCTACATATCTGATGTAGCAAAGAGGTTGGACGGTCATGACTGTATCAGCAAGAAAAGGACGAAGGGGTCTTCCCATGGGAGAATCTTTGACTTAACTGAGAAGTTGAGAACTCCCATATCATTGCCGTCGCCATGACGTTGAGTTCCGACTCAGTTACGTGATCAATCCAAAGGAGAATCTCTAATTTTACCGTTGTTTTCGTTTTGGAGGGAGGAAGAGCTATGATTTAACTGCTCTGGGAAACCCAAGTGGTTTGACGTGGTGTAGGAAGAAAGTGACATGCTACGATAATATCCGTCGTCTTGGGAAAATGGCGCAACGAGAGCAGCGAGGCAAACAGAGCCTAACGGTTGCAGGAGAGTGAGTGGACGACCTCGCCACCGGAATGTGCAGCTCGAAGGCCGCCCACATCCAGACAGTTACACACTCTCGATCGCAGACGGGGAGAACGCTTTTAAAATAGGCTCGGTCCGTTCGTCTCCCAACGAACCAAAGAGCGTGTCATCTGCTACGAAGATTTCAGTTACTAGTCGTTCTGACGGACAGCAACACATTAACCCGACAATCGGCTAAACGACATCAGATTCACTACAGAAAGGTTTCACACTAGTCCGGCACGGTGTCGTCGTTCACCCCGCAGCCGACAGTCGTCCAGGTTCTCCACCAGCTGAGTCCAGGCTGTGGTGCAAGTGAATCAGCCTTGTGGGTGGTTAAGTTATGGAGCGTTTCACATCTACCCGGCCAGATTCGTCTAGTCTACATTTCTCCTGGTCCGTCATATGCGTTCTTAAAGTAAAATATTTTTGTATTCATATTCCTTCAATTATCATCACGGAGGATGTACAACTACTTATAAATTTAATTCCTGATCGACTCGTTTTGTGGGACAAAAGTAGAGAAACACATAAATACAGATTACAGAACAGAAATTCTTGGGAAGAAGTTTGCAGAGAATTAAGAAATGGATATGAAAATATGGATGATAAAGAAAGAACGGAATATGGAGAGTACAAACCAATACATATATTGATTTGTTTAAAACTAATTTTAACAGCTTGGAAATTCTGCTAGATCCAAAAAAAATTTATTAAGCACACATTTTGCCAGTTTTCTTTTCCCATATTGTAGCAATAATTAATTAGACCATTAAATTTGATATAATTGGTATAATTTGAATTGTAGCGAATAAATTGAATTGTAGCGGTATGAGTTTCAAAGACAACAATGGCGGCGAGTTCTTTTCCTTTGTCGAAAAGCCGAAATGGTGACTCCGCGCCCAAAAGAAAGTCAGTCTGCGGTTGGCGACGAAAGATGAAACAGTAAAAAGTCTTCGCCGAGATATGTCGCAGTTAGGTCCACATAGAAAAATAAAAAAACAGTAAGGTTCTGCACTGAGCCTGGGTCGAGCAAAGAGAAACAAAAAGCCTAAAATCTGCGACGAGAAGGAAGTAGTTAAAGTCTGGACTCTGCATATGATAAGTAAAGTCTGCTAACATTAACTACAAATCACGAGTTCCTGTATGGAAGCAGGAGTTTGCTTCACAAATTAAACAATATCCAGAAAGGGGAGACAACAACCGAGGTTCCTGATAGCTGAGGACGTGCACTTCGACCGTGTGTGTGTAAAATATGTAAGGAAGTTAGAATCAGTGTAAAAATTTGCATTTTTATTGTAGTGTTGAAGCTACAAAAGAAAGAGCTGGTGCCAGACGGACAATATAAACTTTTAAATGATAATTAGAAAGGTAATAGTCAGATTTCGTTCAGTTTCTTTACATTTTAGATTTCTTTCATTTCATTTATCGTCATATTATTTTAGGTGAATTTTTATGTTTGAATTATTAATCAGTTTATAAATCACTTTTCTGTAAATTATCAAACCCAGTTGTGACCCTGAGAGAAGGGATCTTAATTTGATTGTATTTGTTTTAATTTTGGAAGCCACAAGTGAATAAAATAACAAATTATTTTATTTGTTAATTTTTTATAGTCTTTTCTTTTGAATAACCTTTTTTTTGATAATTTATTAATTCTTTTAATTAGGAGCGAGTCGGGTGATCATTACAATATATTAAATGTAAGACAAATGGCATTTAACTGAGTCCGTGTGAGTTAAAAAGTAATCATTGCGTTTCTTACTTTATTTTCTGAAATTCCTCCACAAACATCAATATCAATTAAGGATGTAACTTTATAGTTCTGTGAAAAATCCTCCATTTTTTTACACATTCTACAAACTTTAGAGCTCTCGAGACACGATAATTAAAACTTGTCTGGAACTGACATTGAGCGTCCATTTAACAGTTGGGTCTTGATATTTATTTTTCTTAAAATTTTAGAATCCATCTGAAAAGTCCGAAACTAAGGATTAAATGAATAGTGGTGGTTGAATTTTTATTGTATGTTTTCTTTGACGTCTGACTTTTTGCAAATATATTTTATTATAATAAATAAATATAAATTACGTTTTTTTTGCGATAGTGATTTGCAACATTTATATAGGGGCTGTCATACATTGTGGCTTTGAATGGATTTTTCTATCAGTGTAAAATCGTCGAAATTTTAAATATTCATATGAACATAATTATAAAACAAATGTTCTTATTTTCTCAAATACTCAAAATGAACATAGAATGGCCCCAAAATGTCTCTTTTCATAATCATTGGATAAACCCATTGCATAATGTTATTTTTTTAAAACGTCAATAGAAGGCTATGGAAGGAAATAATTTATCACGCCCCATATTCCTAGAATGACTGAAGTCGGGCCTGCAACCGGAAGTATGTGAAGAGAGCTAGTTTTGCTCAGTGGCCGGCTGAAATGTAGTTCAAACTGTTGTCGGGTAAGTGTGAAACTAGCATAAGAAACATATTTTTGACTGAGGGAATCGTTTACATATATTTTTAATTAACGAGTTCTCATCCGAACAGCAGCGAAGTACCATGTTTTTGACTTGGGGGAGAGGGAGTCATATATATATATATATATATATATATATATATATATATATGTCGTTCGGAGAGCAACGAATAAGCGTGGTAATGACTGAGGGTACCGTTTGTATATATTTTTAATTAACGGATTGTCGTTCAGAGAGAAACGAAGAAACGCGTTATTGACTAAGGGTATCGTTTATATATATATATATATATATATTGTAATAAGCAATAAAAAAAATCAAATTAAACGAATTGGCCACACGTTAAGGCGTTATAAATGTAATATGCTCAATAATAATTAACAATAATTAAAATGATTTTAATATGATGAAAAACTAGCATGAATAAAACATTTATTACAACTGACCCAAAAATTAATTAATTTATTTTACATTTATAAAACAATTGCTCGCCGATCTTTACAACAATTTATTATAAATAAGTGAAATTTTCTCCTTATCTCATGGTCTTTACTGAGCTTTTTAAATAAAGAACATTTATTCCTCTTTTAAACAATTATTTTTTACAATTTACTATTGACAAATATATTAATATAATTGAAATGAAATCGAAATAAAATCTAAATCTGACGATATTCTACCTTTTATTAACGTTTACAATATTATTTAAATGTTTCATTTTTTTACTCAGTACCAGGGCAATTGTAAAGATTCTGCAACACACTTTCACCTCGACCACTATTACGAACAGAATTTACACGTTTCGTCGAATCTACAGACAATTTTAAGCAATACTCAGAGACTCTTCCGAGTGACCAACTGGAATAATTCCGTCCAACTCCGCTTTCAATAACACGTCCCGTTGATTCAGCTCACAAACACTTTCCGTTATTTTTATTGCTGTCTGCCTCTACTTCACTTATTAATGTTTTACTTCCTCTCAACTATTCCGAATACAGCTAATTTCTTTCACATCTGATTTCAGACTGCTAAATTTTAATTTCTTCCGTACTCAGCAATGTCTTGTGGCTGACTGCTCACTCCATCAACTTACGCGCGCCAAGTCCAAACAATACCTTGCCTGTTCAATATGCTCGACCATTCTTGAATCTTTGTCTGTTCGTCGGTAACAATTCAGTTCAATAGTTTGTAATTATTAACTCTTAATTGCCCTTTAATCATTACAATATATAAACGTTAATTAATGATTTGTTGTTTCGGAGAACAACGAATAAACCGTAATTCAACTCAGGGAGTCGTGAGTGAACTTACACCATCACAAGAAACAAAACTTACTCTACACCAAAAAAAACCCTAAAATCATTGTCTGTTGCAGAGACTGGCTCTATTATTCCATTATTAACATATTCTGTTACTCATTAAATATCTACGTATTTACTTTAGTAAAAAAAAGCGACCTTCATGCAGCCTGTCATACTAAAAAAAACGTTTTTAATGCTACACTGACAACCTTTGAATAAAAATTGTGACTGTTTTTATGTTAATGACTGGTTAATGAAAGGTTTATAACTGATTATGTAATAATTTTGAATATAATAGTAGGTTTCGGCAAGTTAGAACACGGGTTCAATCTGAAGTCGGTAAAGTTTTACGAATGACAAGAGTCTAATTAATTCAGTTACCGCGGATTTATATATATATATATATATATATATATATATATATATATATATATATATATGTAATATCAGGGTTCTTGCTGACAGCGTTTCGAGGTCGCGGCCACTTTCACACAACCGAGGAACGTGATCTTTAACGCCGCGGACCCATAGAAAACGGAACCTGACGTCACTGGCTTTTTCAATTTGGACGGTGGTCGGGTGACTCAAGAGGGAACCTTCCTCTCTATTGCTTGAGCTTGCTGGATAAAGATGAAGAGGAAGGACGACTCTGAAGGGCGACAGCACAGTGACTCACTCACACTCCATGCAACGGTAAAGTCCGGGTCAGAGTCACCACGGTTACGGAACCCGTCGCGATCCGACGCTGGCGTAAGACGAACAACGGGGTTGGGTCAGTGACGTCATCATTAATAGCCAGTAGCTATATGGATCTTGCCGCGCGAAAGGTCGGGTATCATTTTTTCCCAACTTGTAAATGTTGGGGCCGTTAGTAAAAATCCAAGTTTTCCAATTCGAAAGGCCTCGGGAAAAATTTCTGTGACCTGAAATCCACGAAATTTTGCACCTCTTTTCAGTTTTTCGTTAATAGAAAATGAATGCAGCATTATATTGAAAATAATGTTCGATAATAAACTGTAGAGCATAAAATTCTCCATCCAATGGTGTATTCGACTACGAAATTCGGTCGAACGAAGTGGTAGAAATTGACCGTCAAAATTACGCCATTTTACGTCATTTTCGATAAGAATGCATTTTGTCGTATTTCTAGCGCTGATATCTCCAAAATGGTCGGAAGTAAACAAATTTGTCACAGAATAAAGGTTTTAGAGAATTTAATTATCTTTACAACGCACGATCAGGTTTTAAAAATCCATTGAGATTGGCCGACAATAAACGCATTTTGCTATATGTACACCACTAATATTATGGCGCTGAGCATGGGAGTGAAACTTGTCTTTGGCAGAGCGTCTTAAAATGTTTAAGAGTATTGTTTATATAAGAGGAAGAAAGAGTCCAGCGTTTCAAAGGAAGAAAGCATAGCAATCATAACTGGGGTCTTGAGTATGCTCTCTCAAAGACAAATTTCACCCTGACGTAGGTCAGCGCCATATTAGTCCAACCGGTCCGGCGGTACACTGACAGCGGAATGGGTGTATTTTCGACCAATCTCAATGGATTTATATAACCAGATCATGCGGTAGAAAGAGAATTAAATTGTCTAAAACTTTTCTTTTATAACTTATCCGTTCATTGTCCACCATTTTGGAAATATCACCTCTAGAAATATGACAAACAGCATTCTTTTCGAAAATGACGTAAAATGGAGTAATTTTGACGGTCGATTTCTACCACTTGGTTCGACCGAATTTCGTAGTCGAATACACCATTGGATGGAGAATTTTATGCTCTACAGTTTATTACTGAACATTATTTTCAATAAAATGCTTCAATCTTTTGCTATTAACGAAAAACTGAAAAGAGGTGCAGAATTTCCTGGTTTTTAGGCCGCAGGAATTTTTCCCGAGTCCTTGGAAAACTTGGACTGTCACTAATGGCCACAACATTTACACGTTGGAAAACAAATTTCCCGACCGTTTGCTCCCGAAGACCTTTTTTCGGATATAGCCACTGGGTTATAAGAGGAGGCGAGGAGAGAAAATCCCGTGGCCCACCGATGGAGATCAAGAATGAGAACTCTGGGACTAACCGCGTTGATTGAAGGTGAATTGACAAGTCTGGAAAGTCATGAATGGTCCCAAAAATAATAGTTTTTATCCTGACATAATGATGGCCATATAATTCCTCCAGATTCTATACATTCCCTCAGAGCAAAATGGAGAAACACTTTCTAGGGATGGAATCATTGAGTTTGATTTTAACCGTGTTTGAAAACGTTGTTTTTGCAAAGAATTATCGGATGAAAGGAATGGAGAAGAATAGAAAAGAGGGGAAGCTGGGCCGGCCAGAGTCTTAAATGCCGACGTGTAACCTAAACCCCGTGTGGATTCGGAAATCGATCCGATCCGATTCAAGGCGTTTTTTTTCCCATTCGCGCGTCCTTGACGTGACGCAAGTCCTTCGCAAAACGAATGTGGAAAAAAAAAAGAAAAATAGAAAAGAAACGGACGTTGACAAAACAACACGGCTCTCGGTTTACAGTAACAAAAATAATAATTATGATTATGTTGTTGCAACTGGCACACGAGGCTGTTGCGGTAAATGGAAAAGGTCAGTCTGTAGCTGCAACAAGTAGAAACGCAAACAGACAGGCGGGGGAAAAAAAAAGGAAATTTATGCTTCCGTAATACACGATCGAGGCAAGGAATGCCGTGAAGGACGTGGAGGTAATGTTACAACGAGGATATAGAGGCTGGAACGGTAAGAAAAACTTCCGTTTGACGTCGACATCGCCGAGTCGGTGATAAAAAGGAAGACGAAATTAAACCGTAAAATAAAATTACAGAACAGTATTTCACAATCATTGTCGATTTAAGTGATTCATTATTTTTTAATACAGATTATTATTTGTTAAGGAAAACACTCTCAGGCCAAATTTGGCCGATTTTTACCGAAGGTGACCGAATGTTTATTTTCCCCTCGTGTATTCAGGGTAATTTCTTTACCATGTATTGAAGTGATTAACCTTATAACGGTTGCTGGTATTTAAAATAATTTATTTTACATGGGAGCTTTCAGTCTACAGTCAAGCCGTATTCATCCGTTCAGTATATATATATATATATATATATATATATATATATATATATATATATATACAAAATATCTTCTTCTAATAAATAAAATTGCCTGTATGTGTGCACGTGTAGAGCAAATTTCGACCACATGTTCCTTTCTAACAGAAAACTAACACTGTGGGGGTAAGACACGTCTACCATCTCCAGGGACCGCGTTGGAAATGTTCAAACATGCTCAATCGCCCAATATTTGCGTCGGATGAATATTTTACCGGTTCAATGAGATTGATAGTATTTCTACCGATGTCGATTGTGTATAATTTCAACGCCTTTCAGCATAGGAGGGGAACACCCTTAGGGGTGGGGGTGTAGGGACGTTACATTAAAATAACGCCCAAAACAGACGATATTGGAGTCAAATCCGGGGTTGTGGATGTCACTGAGTTTAATTATGACACCCGGAGCAACGCCGGGCACCCAGTTAGTATATAATAAACACGAATTTAAGAATAAAATATATTTATACATTTTCGTACATGAAAAATTTTATATTTCTTTCAAAATCTTTGCATTTTATATGGAGTTTATGGATACATCCTTCCCCGCTAGTGTTCAAATTTATTTCAACCCCGTTCCGCGTGAGTGCCGCTGTCATAGCATATCATGGCTTCAAGATGGCCGCTGCACTTGGACATTCGTCAAAATCAAGTGTACTGTAAGGCTGAGATAGTGGGGAAGCATCCACTAAGGGGTGTGTATGGAGATTCTGCTATACAGTTAGTCGGTGGGCGGGCTAGTAGATTACGCGGTGGAAGAGGGCACGCCAATATTAGGGATACTACTCGCAGAAGAGCGGCAGACCGCACTAACTCTTGATAAATGTACAGAGTTAACGTAAAATGGACGGGGATGCTGTAGAAAAAAATTAAATTTTCGTTCCTAACGGATGTATCTACACGCTGTAAAAAAATAGGAAATCTGTAGGATGAAAATGCTATTTTCAAATAAATGTTGTGCATTAGTTTTGGAGTGACACTGAACCTAATATTAATAAACGATACACGTTACTACTAAAATAATATATTTAAAAAATTGTATTTTTCTTCGCGTCATCTGACGGTATAAAGTGAGACATTTGTATGTGTCGTAATCGACATTACTCACAGTACAGCCTTGCATAATTTTTTTTTGAGTCACTTCTCGATGAAATCCGGAAGGAGAAAAAAACTTTCACTTTTGACGAGAATCTCAACGGAATGAGGTGAGACTGGTCAAGTCATCGCAGCCTCCGGATGACCTTCACAGTGGCCAATAACAAATGAGTGTCGATGCGAGGTGTTCAATTTTTTTAAAAAAAGAAAACAAAGGAAATGCAATATGTTTCTCAACCTGGCTTAAAGTGTGGAAGGGAAAAATTTTCTCGTCACGTCACGTCACGGCGTCTGAGAGGGTGAAATGTTCTTTCATTTATTTGACAGTACAATTGGTTCACTGCAGTAAAATCACAAAGAGAACGTCATCCGCGGAATATTCCGCTCTCCACGACAAATATTCTTCGATACGAGCGCGCGGATTATTCCGCCTCTTGGCAAAATACATACGTCACTAGCAAACGCGGAATATTCCGCCTGTTGGAAAATATGCTAACGTCATCACCAAACGGGGAATATTCGGCTCTCATAAAATTCAAAAACAATTTTTTTTCATCGTAATCCGCTCTTGAGAAATCTTCGTCCATCGCGTAATATTCCGCTTTTTCTATGTAGCAACGCGGCCATGTCGCATCTCCACAGCAGGAACTATTTTCGACATTTTCTTCTATTATGATATTTTTTCCGCACGCTTTCATCGGTTATCCTCCTCTTTTCTCCTTATTGTCTCCATCGCCATAGACATCGCGTCACAACGTCTCTCTACCAAATTTCCACACAACTAACTTTGTCGTCGTGATTGGAAAGCGTTACGACTCGAGTTTCGTAGGAGTCGATTGCAAGATTCCGGACCACGGACTTCGAGGGTTGCGACACACTCGGCTGCAGTCGGAGATATTGTGCCCGCCTCCTACAGACTGTTCCATTTTCACTTACTTCTCTTTGTTCTTCCTACCGGTAGGTCCCTTGGACTCGGGTCTTTGCCCTGTCATTACCTTCTTCTTCCTTAAAGTCCCCTAGCAGCTACCCTGTTAATGGAAACAATCCACACAATTCTCTTGGGAGTGTGAACAAAATTAGGCTATTAGTTTCTTCGACTTATCTGTTTCCCGTATCCACCATAAGTTCAGGTTTAAATTGGTTCCACAAACCAACCTTTTCAGGCCGTGTCCTGTTAGACATAAGCGTGCTATTGATAATTCGTTTGACAAAGCTGTATTATTATCCAATCATGTCCACCATTTTGAAAAACTAAACACTGTCCAAAATATTTTATAGAATTTGTCTAATAAACATTATATTATTTAAAATTAATTTAGGACTCAATCAAGGAAAAAATAAGTATAATGAATTTATTGTTTTACCTTGCAGTGGTATTTTATCATTTCATCTAATGCAATTGTTTAAAAATCTGCAATTTAATCTTCTTTTTCTGGTTTCATCTTGTAAACAGCTCAATCACCAAACATTGTATAAAATTTAATCGCAGTTTCGAAAATGCCTCCATTTTAGGCAGAGAACCACGTTATCTGAAAATATTAATTTCTGAAATGCTATATATTAACAATCGGACAAATACTGTTAAACATGACAAAAAAAGTCTCAACAAGTTATATGATGTTTTGTTTTAAGCCCTTTGGCTCTTCGATTTTATTTTTTTATTTCAGTTTATTGTTCAATTTCGAGTCTTAAGTTATTCGTCGTTAGAAAAAGACGCGTCGAAACGTCTCCTGGCATTTTTAAATTCAAATTTACTCAGATTTAGTTCCTTTTTTTGTTCGTCTGTATGTATAAAGGTCAATTTTTTAGCTTTATAACACTATTTTTCTCCTTCTTCTTCCACTATGGACCTGTATATACATCCACGTGGATGTGCCCGATTCAGTTTTCCCTTTTTCTTAAAAAACTGTATCCAAGATTAAATGATTTCTTCCCATTTATTTTATCTTCTAAGAACCTCTTCATTTTTTTTATCATTTTCGTCCACTTAATTTTCCAGTTCTCCATTTCCCGGTATTTCTTCTGTACCTTTCATTAATATCCATGTTTCTAATCCACACAAATGACCTGTAGCACTTCACCAGCTTCTATATTCGATTTTCTTGTCCGCAGGGATTTTAACCTGTGCCATTGACCTTATATTCCCTTCGTGGCTGCAGCCATCCAAGACTTCCCAGGCTACCTGAGCTGATCGACCATTTCCGAACAAAGCATCGCTCGCAATTTTTGATGCCGTGTACAGAAAAGCGAGGAACCTTTCAAGCAGGTGGATTTGATTATTAATTTTAAATATTTTCTTTTACCGTTTCTGCACGCTTATTTCAAACTTTCCAGGTCTCTAGACGTAACACTTTACCGGGCTCTTACACAATTCTAGATTCGGTTTCCTTGTCAGAAGAATTTTTTTTCCCTTGACCTCGCGACTGTGGAGTTTTATTTTTGGGTGATTCGTCTCCGAGGGTAAACGTGCTATTTTGGACGGCAGTTCAATGAAACACAACGAACGAAACCCATCAATAATGAATGTACATAAACCTTGATTAACCTATATAATAAAAAATGATTTATATATATAATAAGCAATGAAAGTCGTCAATTAAAAATGGCCCCACATTGATGTGCCTTTAATGTAATAAGCAAAAATAATTAACAATTATTTATCTGAATTTCCCCACGTTGGTGAAGCTATAAATATAATAAGTAAAAATAATTCCAAATTAAATACATGTATTGGCCACACGTTAAGCATCAAAATATGGTACTCAATAATGAAGTTAATGAATTCAATTGAACTAATAATTGAAAATTATCTAATGAAAGGAACATGAAATAATAACATTTACTTAATTTAATTAATTAATTAGTTTATAATAAACTAATTAATTAATTAAATTGTGTATAATACACAACTATTTTACCTTACAAAACAAATTACTTGCTGAACTTTACAACAATTTTATACAAAAATGTCCTTTTCTCTTACCTCAGGGTCTTTACTGGGCCTTTTAAATAAAGAACATCTATTCCCCTTTTAAACAATTATTTTTACAATTTACTAATCACAAATATTTTTAATAAACTCTCGAAATGTAATCGAATAACAACGAAATCTGACGATATTCTACCTTTTATTAACGTTTACAATTTTAATTTAATTTAATGTTTATTTTTACTCACTGTTTATACTGGTACCAGGGCAATTGTAAAGATTCTGCAACGCAATTTCATCTCGAACACTATTATGATCAGGCCATGTAACACTGAATTTATTTTATGATGGTTTGCAAACACTTAAAAACTCTCTTTCTAATTTTTTATGTTTAATTGTTGGTCGATCACACCGCACGCTAACAAATCGCTGTTTACTGTTCTCGTTCTGAATATCTGTATTAATACTCCTTAGATTCTGTGTTCTCTGCCAATCATTGGGAACTTGCAACGGAAAACTGGGGACTTCTACCACAAAATCATCAGCCTCTGATTGCAGACTGCTAAGTTTTAATTTCTTCTGTACTCAGCAATGTCTCGTGGTTGACTGCCCACTCCATCAACTTACACGCGTTAAGTCCGAACAATACCTTCCCTGTTCAATATGCTCGACCATTATTGTATCTTCGCTTGTTCGACGGTCACAATTCAGTTCAATAGTTTATAATTATTAATTGCCCTTTTATCATTACAATATATATATGTATATATATATATATATATACATTTATACATCTGTATGTTTGTATATTATTAATAAAAAATTAAACGTGTGGACAGATTTGCAGCAAGACTTTGTACACTTTCTGAAAAACACGGAGAAAAGTACTTTTGGAGGTAAAAAACTCCTAGTATAAAGGCCGAAAGAATTGAAGTTTAAATAAGATACGAATTTATGTTTAAATTTTCTGGCCCGAGCAGGGACCGTGACGTCACAGTAGATTTTTAAAAAAGGTTTAATTTTCGAATTGAACGAGCAGAGAAATATTTTGATCGAATTAAATGTATAATACGAAATGTTTTACGATCCTTGCGGGAAATCATTCGGAAAATTATTATTTTCGTCGTTATCTTTTGAAGGCTAAAATATGGCTGCATTCTGCGTGCTTAATGTGATATTTGTATGTTGGCGGAGATTCGTTAAAAATTCAAAGTACTATGGAAAATACTCCAGGAGTTAATACGAGTACGTTTAACTCTTAAGGTAACAGGAGTATTTTTGATTCTTTTAATTCTCCGGGAGTATTTTTGACTCTCACTCAAGGTCCCGCGTGAATATTCCACTCAATTACGGTGCCGTTTCTGTATTTGAATTACAATGAGAAATTTATGTTTTTCTTGGAGTACCAAGTGTTTTTTTTCGCCCTCATGGTACCACGATTTTTTTAGACTCTCAACGTACCGGCAGTATTCTTTAACGTTTAGTGCATGATTTTTTTGTATTGTTTTAAAATTAAAATTTTTAAGATGTATTTTTGTGAATACAATACGGAAAAAATAAACAAAAAAAATATCAAACGTGACCGAAGTCAATTTGTCTCATGACGTTTCACATATTCAACATAAATATAATTATATCTGATTTATCAAGAATTCGCATTTAACGGATAATTAAGAATTTAGTGAAATTAGAATATCGGAAGAATGTTGCTTGAATTTTCTATCTTGAAAATAAAAAAATTAAAGGAAGTCGGAAAATAAATATTCTGCAGTTGATCGGCGAGCAGAAAAATCTGACTCACAGAAAGCTGGGACAGGCATGTTTTGACCCGGCCATGTATCCTTAAGTGCATGTTGTTTCATATCTGCATCACAATTTAGTTCTCTTAGAAACCAACAGATGTCTCTGGGGTGATAAAAAAAGTTATGTTGTATATATGCTACACTACGCAAAAAAGGGTTAACTGTATTAGGGTTACGGATAGTGATTTACGATGTCTCTGTGTACTGGGAGTATATTTGACACTCTGAAGATTTCTTAACTCGATTAAGATATAATTAAGTCATCATCATACATGTTTTGGAGAAATTAACATTCCGTCAGCAAAGGGGACGAGATATGTGGATGTGACACTCTCGATGCCGGTTAAATCACTTGTAGACAAAGATGTAGGATTAAATTAAATATCTGGACTAGTATTGTAGATGTCTGTTGAATGTGACGTCACGTTGAAAGCGTCTGAATTGAGTTGTATTTTAATAAACCTCTGGATAGTGTTCCTTTTGGTTACTGACTTCATTTTATATGAATATATTCGTAATTAATTCTGAAACGTCAATAATGGTAAAGGCTAAATCATTTGTCGATGAAATAATTGGGAGTTTAGTAAAATTAAAAAGCGACCTCGGTTGAGGTCAGTCTTAAAGGGCAAGGCGACGAACCCGTACAGATTCCATAGAGGAAGGACACAGGGCGTGGTCCAAGGACTTGCGAACAAAGACTCCACGGACCGGACAGTCCGTCCTCCACACCTGGCTGCTCCTGCCTTCATCTGGTTGTCTTTCCTCTCGGTCCCAACTCTGTCTCCATCCCTGATGTCAACCATATCGTGAAGGCAACAGCTGGTGTCCATTTCCGTGTTTGATCTATCACGACGAGGCCGTCAGCAGATTTGCATTTCATTTTTCCAATTTCATGGTCTTTTCTCAGTTCTGGTTCAAGTTGATACGATGTCAATTTTGGTGATGAGGTGATTCTTGAGTCCCTTAAGGGGACTGGATCGACCAGTGGCGGCTCGTGAGTTTTTTTAAGTTATGAGCTGCATCACCCCAAGCAACCATTTTTACTAGACTAACTACGTAAAATAATAAAACTACATGAGTGATACTTTCATCCAACACGTAATATACCACATTTCTGTCTACATAATTTTCAATAGTGTCTAACTTTTAGCACGAAATAATTTAGAATTTCTAACCCAAAAGTATTTTTCATCGGTAAATATTTTATATAAAGTTAATTTTAGGAACAAGCCTATGAGTAGTGATGTCTTCCGGGTCTTCGCACTATGATGCATCTTAAATGTTATTTTCTTAAGAGGAACCGTCGAGTGTGATTTTTATTTTACCAAAAGTGTACGAATATTATTTTTGTTTCGGAAACAAACTATTATAAAATAAGATTTATAATTATTGAATTGTTAAAATTTATTTCTATTTCGTTGGTTATGCCCGCCTGTTGTCTTAACGCAGCACAGCTCTGGAGTGTTCTCAGATATGTGGAGCTTTGCGGGTGGTGCAGGGGGATGAAAAGGTATTCTGCGCATGCGCAGATGTCAATGAAGTGACAGATCCTGTGCTACCGCTGGGATAGCACTCATATGGTCCTCTGTGCTGCTGTATGAGCTCCGCAAGGTCGTGGGTTTAAATTAATCGATATCGCAGTGATAAACGCAATTATTAAGAAGGTTTTTAAAATTGAGAAAAAAGTAATTCTTACTAAATTAATGTGTTGTAGCACATGAGCACATACGCACGTGCAGCCACTGTTTTGACAGACGTTTCCAAGGTAGAAAAAACAGTCTGGAACAGATGACCGACAATGGGTAACACGGATGGTTTCTTTTTCCGAAGTACCGTGAAGGAATCAGTTTTATTGCGATTGGACAGAGTTGGCCGAGCTTGGAGTCCGGCACTGGATGGCCTTGGACAGTCGTCGACGACTGGACTCGACGGGATAACGGGATACCTCGGCGAACGTGTGGGACGGATACAAACCCAAGGAACTTCACACAGAGACAGACGCCACGCCCAAAAGTCCTGAGATCGAGAAGACAAAATTGTTGGCCACATTGACAAATAAAACGAAGATTATTAGGAGCTTCTGGAACTGAGGGACCTTGAGCGCGACCCCCTCCAAATTATTCAAGCCGTGGTTTCCCCCCAAATACGGAGGCAACCTCCAAGTCTGGCAGATCCAGTTCCTCTCCTTCACCATTTTCTTTTAATTTCTGTGACGAGGTTATTTACTGAGGTTCCGCTGAACCGTTAGTGACAGCCAACCACGATGTAGGCCTTGGTGGACAGCCAAGGGACCCGGTTTCGGCGATAAATGTCCGCCCACGGAGAATGTGGACCTCGAAAGCCACGTTCCCATAATAGAGTAAACTATGCGAAAGTGGATGAAGGAAGCTGGCCAATTCTGATAGTCTTAATCATGGCTGCTTCTAACAAACCCCTGGTCCACGTGAGTCACATGGCCGTCGAGTCCTCATCAGAGTGTCCATCTATCCGTATAAAACAAAATGGCCGGTCACAAATAATCCTCGAGATTTAGAAACGCAGATGAAAGTTGATAGACTATAACAGGTCTAAACTGGATTCTCTGATTCATCAACATGCTGATATGGGGAGATTTAGGCTGGGACCCGTTAAAGAAGAGACTCGGCTTCGTATAATTTTTAAAACAAAAATGGATTCAACTTTATTAGAACAAATTGAAAAGCCTTGCTTCAGTAGATGGGACCTTAAATTCAAAATTAAATCTAGAAATGAAAGAACAGACGTAGGTAAATTTGTATTCCTTAATAGGATAATAAAGGACGGGGACAAAACACCTACAAAAGTGTTCAGAGGAAGTGGAGAATAGGTTTAGGTTAAACTTGAAAGCAATGTATAGGAAAAGATTTGATGAAGCGTGGTGATAATATTAATAAAAGTCACACAGACATTAAGAAAATAAATGATTATGAATCATTTGGTGCAAAGTTGCAAGGGTGCAGAGTTCCGGTACACTGGTAATGCCTGTGACGCGGTGATCAACGTTATATCTGCTACCTTTTTGACAAATTCTCGGGTACTCATAGAAAATTAAAGCTTGACTGCCATTTCATTACAAACTTCAAAGTCCGAAACGTGGTCGAGGGTAGTTTATTTTCATTGGCTTTTATTTGGCCAGGGACACAACGTGGTCAGTTCCACCAACGTTTCGGGCAACTATCTGATGCAACGCTGCAATTCTCGATAGCTGCAGTATTGCTGCTTTCTAGTGCGCCATATGGCAAGGTTTCGTCACCCTCGTTCAGATATCAGCTGATAGAGTTCGCAATTTTTCCTGTCAAGAGCCGTCAGACTCTGGAATCCATTTCCCACTAACCGCAGTCGATTCTGACGTCAAGAGATCTTGTTGCTTACACTGATATTTTTTTACATAAATAATGAGTGCAGTTGTGTG
This sequence comes from Zhengitettix transpicula, assembly GCA_037074705.1. Classification (NCBI taxonomy): domain Eukaryota; kingdom Metazoa; phylum Arthropoda; class Insecta; order Orthoptera; family Tetrigidae; genus Zhengitettix; species Zhengitettix transpicula. The sequence continues at coordinate 69,176,315 of CM073594.1, forward strand.
CATGTGACCGTGAATACATATATATTTATTTTCTTTATTTTATTACGCCCACTCACACAACATATCACCGACGTACACACTTGTCTGGTCGCTGGAAGACTACTACTACAATATCTTCATCCTTTCCAAAGAAATTTGATGTAGCCAGCGATGCCAACTTAACTACTAATTACACTCTTGAATTTAATACAGTAAACCCGTTTTACATGTATTAAAAATAATTATACAGTGATCGATTTAGATTTAAATCTAAACAACACAGTCTGTATGCAAGATATCTTTCTGACACTGAGTTCTCAGCACTCTGAAAATGAAATTATTTGTTGAACAACAATGTAGTGATTATTTTTTTTAATGATTTTCATAAAACAGTGACACGACGTGGAAGTGGTCAGGATGGTGGACAAGATGGCGGATGTTGACACTCCAAAGGTGAACGTCCAGCAAGTAGATCCTCCTTCCAGACACGTGGGCTGCGTGTCAAATGAAAGACTGTTGGCTCCTGCCAAGGAAACGTTAAACACTCGTTGTATGTTCATATTTTTCTCCCTCACGTGAATTGTAATTCATACGTTGAATTTTCTACTTTTTTTTATAGTTTCTTCATGACAAACCGGGCCTCCCTAAGTTGAGTGTTAAAATATACAATTTCCCCTATATATGAAACGAGAAAAATATATGAAATAAGAAAAGACAGGAAATAAGAAAAGAGAGAAAATAGATCAAAAAATAAAATAGTAATGGTGAGAAGATGAGAAAAAACAGAAAATGGGAAAAGAGATAAAATAAAAAAGTGAGAAGATGGGAAAATAGGAAAAGAGATAAATTTAGAAAATAGAGGAAACCGTTAAGAGGTTAGAAAATATAGAAAATAGGGAATGAAAGAAACGAGAAAATAAGAAAGGACAGAAAAGTAAAAAAATATAAAATAGTAAAAGAATAATTATGAAAAAAGATAGAAGTTATAAAAGACAGAAAAGTGAGAATATAGGAAAAGAGAAACATGAAGAAAAGGCAGAAAATAAGAAAACAGAGAAATTAGAAAAATAGAGGAAACCGTAAAATGGTTAGATAATAAGAAAATATAGAACCTAGAGAATGAGAGAAACGAGAAAATAAGAAAGACAGAAAAGTTTTTTTAAAAAAGAGAAATATAAGACAGAAAATAGGAAAATAAGAAAAGTGAGTAAATAGGAAAAGAGAAAAATTATGAAAAGGCAGAAAATAGGAAAAGAGAGGAATTTAGAAAATAGAGGAAACCGTTAAGAGGTTAGAAAATATAGAAAATAGGGAAAAGAAAGAAACGAGAAAATAAGAAAAGACAGAAAACTATAAAAAATGAGAAATTAGTAAAAGAATAATTATGAAAAAAGATAGAAGTTATAAAAGACAGAAAATAGGAAAAGACAGAAAATAAGAAAAGTGAGAATATAGGAAAAGAGAAACATGAAGAAAAGGCAGAAAATAAGAAAACAGAGAAATTTAGAAAAATAGAGGAAATCGTAAAAAGGTTAAATAATAAGAAAATATAGAACCTAGAGAATGAGAGAAACGAGAAAATAATTGTGTGGTATTTCTATTATCACTTATTTGGTCTGTATTTGGCTATCTGTCTTATTATTTATTGTGGAATATAAGAATAGACAAAAAAGATTAAAAAGGATAGAAATGAGGAAAAAAATATAAAATACGAATGGGTGAAAATAGGGAAAGAGAAAATACTTTAAAATGTTTGAAAATTAAAAAAGTGATCCAGACTTTTAAGTGTATCAGTGGACGCGAGGCTTCCATTTTTTCTGTGCATGAAGTCGTCTAGGGAATTATTTTAGGGTCCTCGCTGAACTAAAGAGGAAGACTATGTCACTTCAAGAAAATAATATAAAAGTGAGATGTAGGAAGAAAATGGTTTAGAGAGGAATGGATGAGAAATCAACAAAGAATTTGTCAAAGCCATCATTCTCGTTAAAAACATTAAAGTAACGTCGTGGTATTAGAAGAGGAAGCTGCTGTTGGCCGTCGAGTCCTCACAAAGCCACGCAATACTTGACAGTGATGTCCTCGACAGCGGACCAAAGGGTAAGGAGTCGAGTCCTGGGCGACGCCGTGGCCAATCACCACCATCGACTAACTGAGGTCAGTTCACCGGAAAAACCGCCGATAGTGACTCAGTGGTGGCATCTCCGTGCCGTATCAGCGTCCTGCGATTGCTGGAAGACAAGTGACGGACCTCCTCTGGTTGTCCGGAAGTCATTGAGACTTAGTATTAACGTGAAGGCAACGCCTTCCTTATCCAGAGCCCGATCGCACGAGCTGCTTGCTGCAAGAGGTGAAAGGCTGGACCAGATCTCTCGGGCATTGCGACAGCGGCCACACCTTCAACTGCCCGACCAAAGCAATCTCGCGGCTCAACAATTGCAAACCAACGATTTCTACCAGCGAATAATTTTGATACGTCACACAAAAGACACTCGAGACTTAGAACAACTATCGGCGTTGTTTCACCTCGGCAAGTCGATAGTAACATTTCGACGACGAACATCGTCAAGAGAGGAACTGTCCTTCATTCTCCACCGAGTTGATCATATCTTCTCCTACTTTCGTAGAAATTAAAAGTCGCTAACTTGATAGTTCATTTGGAACAGCGTCCCAGGTGACGTCACGAGACAATCCCAGAAATTGTAACCTCGATGGTGCCTCCTAACCATAGAAAAAAAGAAACATACCAGATTTCATGTGTGACGGTAGAAAGTAGGCAACTAATGGTACAAAAACAGAAATAAAATGGTGGGTCGGTCAGCGTTGCCATCTAACGGCAGAAGAACAATAAATAAAATAATGGGTCACTCAGAGCAGCCATATAACGGCAGAAAAAACAGAAATAAAATGGTGGGTCGCTCAGAGTTGCTATAAACGGTAAAAAAAAGACGAAATAAGATAGTGGGGCATTCAGAACTGGTGGTAGAAGAAAAGAAATAAAATGGTGGGTCACTTAAGAGTTGCCTTCTAATGGTAGAAAAAAAATGAAATAAAATGGTGGATCACTCAGAGCAGCCATATAACCGCAGAAAAAACAAATAAAATGGTGGGTCGCTCAGAGTTGCTATAAACGGTAAAAAAAGACGAAATAAGATAGTGGGACGTTCAGAACTGCCATCTGGTGGTAGAAAAAAGGAAATAAAATGGTGGGTTACTCAAGAGTTGCCTTCTAATGGTAGAAAAAAAATGAAATAAAATGGTGGATCACTCAGAGCAGCCATATAAAGGCAGAAAAACAGAAATAAAATGGTGGATCACTCAGAGAAGCCATATAACGGTAGAAAAAACAGAAATAAAATGGTGGGTTATTCAGAGCTGCCATAAAACGGTAGAAAAATAAGAAATAAAATGGCGTGTCCCTCACAGTTTCTAATTAACAGTAGAAAAAAAAAGGTAGGTAGCTCACAGTTACCGTATAAGGTCATAGAATAGATTGAAGAGGCCTTAATGTAACGTCGTGTATGCCTATGCAGATTTTGTTTGATATGTTATTCTAACCCTGAATATTTACATGATAACACACAGTGATGATTTGAGAACCGCCATATTGGTACATTATAAACTGTTAGTTTGTAAGAACTTATAAGTTCCCTACGTCGTGTTGCTTGTGACGATGACGTCACAGCGGCCACGATCACGGAAGCGCGTGGGGTTATTATTATTAATATTGCCCGTGCAAGAGTCGAGGTTCTGGATTGGCGAAACTGGAACAAGACAGTCGGCCACTTTCTCCTCGTCGTCGTCGATGCCCTCCGCTGCACAACCAACGCGTGGAAATGCAGGGAGACACCTAAATCAGGGGGAGGGACGGGGACGCTCAAAGGACATTAAAACAGCAGAAGACAAACTTTTATTTTCTCCAGAACATCAAATATATTATTTCTAATTATTATTTTGCCGTCTACCACTGACAGTGTATACGCCATCGTGTTGCTACATTTTAATCCGTTAGATGGCAACCCCTGAGCCACCCACCCACCAATCTATTTCAATTTCTTTTTCGAAAACTATCCAGTGTTTTTTTATTATACTGACAATAAGGACATGACGTCACTTTCGTGGACGGAAAAGATACTCAGCCACCTTATTAATGATAATTATTGTTTATTTAGCCAAAGATACTTATTAATAAACTATTACAGTATTTAATTACGTGAAAATGTTTCTAATTAAACAAGTCTTAAATAGTCTGTTAGTATCAGAATTTGGTCAAGACCCTTTCAGTCATCAAAGTTATCCATTAACCTTTATTTTCATGGTTTAAATGTGCCATTTTAATAAATTACTCTTTTAATTGTTCTCCTTGTTATTGCGTTTCATTCCTTTCGTCTTCATTTCTTCGTCTGTTTATTATTTACTTCCTTTGTTTCCTCGTATTATTTTTTCGATTTTCCATTTTTCCCGACTTTTTCTCCTTTGGAATACATTCCATCCATCATCTCTGCTTCTTTCTGTGTTTTATTCGTTTGTCTCCGTTCCCCTATCTTTTTTTCTTATTTTCTCAGTCAACACACTTAAGGGGTCGTCGAATTCTGAGAAAATCCTTTTCCACCGGTCGCGCACGTCGAAATAGGTTCCTATATTTCCAAATTTCACGTTTGTAACTTCGATAGTTTGGATTTTGCGTTGAAGTATCAGGAAGTCAGTTGTCTCGATCCGTGACGGAATCGCAGAACTCAAAAAAATAATACAAGAGTAGCCTAATCGTAGCTTCTCAATGCAGAGAAACTACTACGTCATCAAAGGGAAACAGAAGAATAAGGTGGTTTGCAATTTGACTGTATCACGGAATGGAAGAACGTCGACTGGATAATTAACACCACCACAGCAACTCCTGTCACTATATATTGTATGCGGGACAAAACTGTTCAATTTCTATTATTATTGTACAAATTGAATTGAATTCTTATTTAATTCAGTTCAGTGTGAGTCGGAAAATTTTTTTCACGATCGCGGCAACACACGCACAGTTATTTTTTTGGTTGTTTGTGTGTGTGAGTGTTCGTTTCTTATGTCCATCCATTCAACGAGGAGCATTCCTTTGAATATAGCAGCTATCGTAGGAATGAATCTGAGGACGGTGGAACGAGCACCTGCGGAACCAACGTGCCGTTACGCGAATCTTCCCTTGTCGCGGGGAGAAAGTCGTCGGAGGGGAAGGATTCCTCCTCATCCGCCCATCCGGAAAATCGAAGCAGCGGAGCAGAAGAGGAACGTTTCTATCTGGACTTTGATCCGGTCGGCCGCCATATTTCACCAACTGCTGGTCTGGATGCGCTTCTTCGCGCACGACTTCGTACTAAGATGATTCTCGCATTCTTTGCCTTCAAAGAACATGAAAAAATTCTGAAAATTCTTTCTTTGGTCGTTCTACGTCAAATCAAAATAAATAACTGCACTTATTAAAATTCATGCCAAGTTATTATTACGTTTCGGCCTCTACGCGTGAAAAGATCCAATAACAATATTTTTTGTCACATTTTCTCTCAGTTTTCTTGGAATAGTACGAAATAGTTAAATGAATTAAATTTCGGATACTTAGAAAAACATATTATTTGGTTTTGTGCTGCTATAAGAACTTTAAAGGAAAAGTGATAATTAAAAAGAGTGAAAGACAGAAGTAAAGATATTAGGAAGGTAAGAAGTAGGAAGAAAAGACAGAGGAAAGGTTGAAATAATAAAAGACAAATAATGAGGGTAGAAAATAATAATTATAGATTGAGAGAGAAAGTACGGAGGAAAGACACATATAAGGCAAAGATGGACGAAAATGACGCACAAACAAAGAAAGTATATTCGAAAGAAAGGAAATGCATGACAGGAGGGTCGGAAGAATGTAAATAAGCGAGAAAAATGGAATAAATAATAAGAGATAGAATTGTAGAAAATAATGAATGTGGAAAAAAAGAATTCTGATAGGAAAAAGTGAAGAGGAAAGAAATGGATTGAGTACGAATTAAATTATAGTCACCAAGGAGACAAGAATGTAAAGTATAAAAAAAAGATACAATGGAAGAAAAATAGAGGCAAAAGATAAAATATGAAGATAGTGAGAGGAAAGGTAAGAGGCCAAGACAAATATAAAGGATAATAGGAAGGAAAGAAAACAAGGTGGGAAGAATGTAATTAAGTAAGAAAAAATGAAGAAATAAAAATAATGAAGGTAGAAAAATAAGTAAAGGGAGAAATAATGGATAAGAAAAAGAAAAAGAGACAAACTAAGTATGAAGAAAGGATAAAAATGATACACACCAAGAACGAAAGATTTCAATTATGTGTAAAAGATGAATAAGTAATGGATTATATAATTTAAAACAATAGTAGCAAGAGAAAAAAATATTTGTAGAGTCAGAAGGAATTAAAGCAAAGAAATACGGAGATAAAAGAATAAGAAGTAAAATTAGGCGTTAACAGAGAAAGGAGGCACAAAATAAAGGGAAATAAATAAATGTAGAATTAATGTAATTAGTAGGAAAGAGACAGAAAATTTGTAAAAGAAAAAATATGAATTTTCGGTAGGGAATGAAGTAAGAACGTTAGAGGAAATTTCAATCAAATTGATTGGTATCAAAGTAATTACGTTTCGAAGCGATGATAATTTTTTCTTTCTTTCATGATGTGACAAAACAACCTTCATGTGATATAATTATCCTTGGAGGGTTTGTGGGAAGCAAGAACAATCGCCAAGGAGCTTGTGGCTTTGAGGACGGACCGGATGAGAACTCGCCGGAAGTGGAGCTCCGACCCACTTTCTCCATCGCCTCCATCTGCTCGGCCTCTGGAACCAACGGAATGTCTTTTCTACCTCCACACTTGAGACCAATAACTTCGGAAGTTTTCCCCTCACTATTTGATAAATATTTTTTATACCACTGATTGGAAATGGTATATTTACTAATTTCTATTCTCTTTGACGTTCCTCCGAGTTATTTTCTTTATTCCAGCTGTTTTCCTTCTGTAATTCTTATATTAATTTGCTCTTTATTCCAATCCGAACCATAACTGTGTTTTTATGAGTGATATTTTGGCCTCTAGACGCCACAGTGACCTGTGATTGTGACATATTCGTGATAGCGTTGTTCCATTGCCTGAGCCTTGTGCGAGGTCGTGGCTGCTTCTTCTGGAAGCCTGGGAGACATAACATCACGTACGCCATCCAGAAGTCGCCATGGGGCTTGGCGCGGAGTCTACGTGTAGAGTCTTGGGTGGGAAAGTGGTAAAGTTGAAATTATCCAAAGAGAATCGGTTACACAAGAGGATATCCTCAAAATACTTTCTCCTCATTTTCTTATTGCGTAGAGCGGAATGTTTCACTATTAGTCATATTCAGCGGTTTGTCCCGGAAAGACGTTGTTGTCGAGAACGGAATATTCCGCGGTCGAATATAATTGTTTCCAGACGGTAATTTCTATGGTTGTCTGTGGAATCGTTCTCGCTTGTCTATGGAAAATAATTGTTTCCGGAGCGGAACATTCGACAGTTGCGGATAAAATAACATGTTGCCAAGAGCTCAATATTTTTCAGTTTGTCGCGGAAGATCATTGCTGACGAAGAGTAATATTAAGCAGTTGTACATGGAAAAACGTCGTTTCCAGTGTATCCATATTCAGTTGCGGCTGTCAATAGAAGAATATTGTTGCCGAAGTAGAATGTTCAGCAGTTGTTGATGGAAGAACATCGTTGCCAACACCTCAATATTCCGCGGTTGTCAATGGAAGAACAATGTTACCGAAGTGGAATGTTCAGCAGGTGTTGATGAAAGCACATTGTTGCCAGAACCTCAATATTCCGTGGTTAGAAGAATATTTTGGACCTATTGAAACATTCCGCGGTTGTCCATAGAAGAACAATGTTGCCGAAGTGGAATGTTCAGGAGTTGCTGACGGAAGAACATCGTTGCCAACACCTCAATATTGCGCAGTTATCGATGGAAGAACATTGCTGACCATGGAATATTCCACGGTTGGCGATGGATGAACATCGTTGCCAAAACCTCAATATTGCGCGGTTATCGATGGAAGAACAATGTTGACAATGGAATATTCCATGATTGGCGATGGATGAACATCGTTGCCAAAACCTCAATATTGCGCAGTTATCGATGGAAGAACATTGCTGACCATGGAATATTCCACGGTTGGCGATGGATGAACATCGTTGCCAAAACCTCAATATTGCGCGGTTATCGATGGAAGAACAATGTTGACAATGGAATATTCCATGATTGGCGATGGATGAACATCGTTGCCGAACTGGAATGTTCAGCAGTTGTTGATTGAAGAACATCGTTACGAAAACCTAATTATTCCGCGGTTGTCCTTGGAAGAACAATGTTGCCAAAGTGGATTATTTTTGACCAATTGGAACATTCCACGGTAGTCCATGGAAGAACAATGTTGCCGAACTGGAATGTTCAGCAGTTGTTGATTGAAGAACATCGTTACCAAAACCTAATTATTCCGCGGTTGTCCTTGGAAGACCAATGTTGCCAAAATGGAATGTTCAGCAGTTGTTGATTGAAGAACATCGTTACCAAAACCTAATTATTCCGCGGTTGTCCATGGAAGACCAATGTTGCCAAAGTGGAATGTTCAGCAGTTGCTGATGGAAGAACATCGTTGCCAACACCTCAATATTCCGCGGTTGTCCATGGAAGAACAATGTTTCCGAAGTGGAATGTTCAGCAGGTGTTGATGGAAGCACATTGTTGCCAGAACCTCAATATTCCGTGGTTAGAAGATTATTTTTGACCTATTGGAACATTCCACGGTTTTCCATGGAAGAACAATGTTGCCGAACTGGAATGTTCAGCAGTTGTTGATTGAAGAACATCGTTGCCAAAACCTAATTATTCCGCGGTTGTCCATGGAAGAACAATGTTGCCAAAGTGGAATGTTCAGCAGTTGCTGATGGAAGAACATCGTTGCCAACACCTCAATATTGCGCGGTTATCGACGGAAGAACAATGTTGACCATGGAATATTCCACGATTGGCGACGGATGAACATCGTTGCCAAAAACTCAGTATTCCGTTGTAGTCGATGGAAGAACATTGTTGCCGGAGTGGAAAGTTCAGCACATTGTTGCCAGAACCTCAATATTCCGCGGTTAGAAGAATATTTTTGACCGATTGGAACATTCCACGGTTGTCTATGGAAAAACATTGATGCCTGAATATTCCACAGTTGACAAACATTGTTACTGAGAGCCGAATTACATTTAATTGATTATAATATCAGGAATTCGAAGAAGGAGAAGAATGAAGAAAAATATAACGTCCGTTCAAAGATTGAGAAGAAATTGACCCCACTCGATGTAATCTATTCCAGAGAAGTTACAGAAGCCGTTTAATTTTTCCTTGCAATACTGATTTATTTGATAATACCCTATGACCACAATTCTTCAAATTCTGAAAAAGAAATTACCATCTCATATTATTATTATGTATTTTGTGACTGCTTGTGAACTTTTACATTTACTCCTATCTTCATCTTCCATTTCATTGTAAAAACTTTCCTTCATTGCCGATTTTCTCGGTCTTAGAGGGTCTTCAATGCAGTTCCTTGGATGACGTCATTCCGTAGATTTTTAATTTACTTTTTCTTTCAAAGTTTCTTCAGCAGCGCCATATTTTAAAGAATGTTCTGCTTTTTTGATCCTTTCGAACATGAATCACTCAGAACTTTAAGGAATTTTACCGAGTTCAGTTTTCTCGTTACTCTCAATTCTTTTTGGCTTGTTCGTATATAGAGGAAGCTCCACTCTGTTCTTTGGAGAGATTCCTGGACGACTACGACGACGTCGTGAGAGCAGCCATTACTGGAGAATGGTGGACTTGGCAAGACCTTCCAGGACTCAAATGCCACGGCTGGCTGGAATGAGCGAGTAACCGAGCAGGAGAGAAAGTCGAACACTCAAGCGTCCATGACCTTTCAGACTCCGTCTCCATCATCCAAAGTGTATCACGGGAGGAAGACATTCCATTCCAAAATCATCGCGGAAATTTCTTTCGGAACTAACTCGATCACAAGAGAGACTATCCTGAAATTACATTTCTTAAGCACAGGGTGTTCTAAAAGTATTTATTATTTAAGGATTATAAAAGTTAGTATAACTGATTTTTAATTTGGTAATTTTGTAATATAATCCAATAGTATTTTTAATGAGTCTCAGTAAATAATTTTAGAACTCCAATACTTAATGTTTTTGATTAATTCAGAAAAGGAAGATTTCAAGCGATAGTTAAACCGTAATCATGGTCTACATTATAAATAATTTTCGATTTACAAGAATCCTATAATTGTACAATTAGTCAACATTAACTTTATTTACTTTTATAATAAAAATATACCAGTTCTTTTATTTATTATATTCCAAAATCATACCTTGATTTTTTTGATGATTCTCACAAGATACTCAGTGGTCATTTTTAATGCGTTTAAAATATGATTAGAGACTTATTTTAGGTACACGGTGATCCATAATTATATAATCGATTTTTTTGTAAATTTAATACTTAAAAATATTAGTAAATTACCTACAGGTACTGTACTATGTTTCCTCTCCAAAATTATTATTTTTTTACTTCTCTTACCAAATCAGCTCATGTTTTACTTAGTAAGAAAAAGCGATTTCAAGTTTTCCAGGGCACGAGAGTTTACCTGCAATAAGAAAAGAAAATTTAGAGAATTGGTAAACAGAGTTGCGGGAAAACTTGTTTTATGATACATTCTGTGTTTAATATAAGCATGTTTTATAGCTTAATTTTTTTTATTCTTTGGAAGAGAAAGGGAAATCAAATAATCGAAGCGACTAGGATAGATGAAGACTTAGATTTTGTTCAATATTTATATAAAATATTATATAATTTATGTCTAATGGCAGACGGTTAAAATCACAACATCGTGCCAGTATATATTTGTTCCTACTTCAGGTTCCGAATTGAACTGAAAAAAAATACGTAGTAAAATTAGTGAGAAATTTTAAAGTTATAAACGTACACTGTAGTCTCAGGTTACGATAAAAACTTGAACGTTAATAATTTCGACGATTTTACTACACAAATTTTTTCGTCCAAGTCAGAACCTGAAGAATAGTTACCGAAACGTTGTAATACTCTTTTTAAAACAAATAATAAGCTGTTGTTATTGGTAATTTATTCTATACAATTAAAAAAGAAACCTGTAATATTTTATTTGTGCTTTAATTAGATTTTATCATATTCTTACATTTAAATAAGAAAATCAATGTCAAGATAGCAACGACGTTCCAGTAACATATTTTCTACCTTTATAAGTTAATTAACAATTTTCTTTCCCAACCAGAAAGTAAAGTATGAGGATGGAAAAATGTCTCGGAGCAAGAATCGAACCTGGAACCTCTCGCTTACCGTTCGGTTGCTCTACCACTGAATTATCCCTGTCGACTCCAGGTCCGGTGTAAATTCCACCATCCATAAAACCTAATGCGGCTCATGTAAGTTTTATATATACTTGTAATTATATATATATTGTAGTAATTAGTAATTAATCCATTGTTATAATTGCAAAGTAAAGAACTCATTATTAGACTATATAAAGCATACACCGCGACAAAGCGGGCGGCGAGTCAATAGAACCATTGTTGAGATATACGCAGTACAAATTCTACGAGACGAAGAGACACAGTCAACGAGGAGAGACGAGAGTAGTTGGACATAAGTAAAGTCGCGGGACATTTCCATCAAAAAGTTTGGACATATAATTCGATCAAGTAAAGGTTACAGGAAAGTTTCTCAATAAGTAAAGCCACAAACAGTAACCTAATAATTTCCTGCCGCAGTAAAAAAAACTCAATAAGTACCGTGACCGTCATCAATTCCACAGAGAGATAATTTGTAACAATCTGTCCAACCATTAATCCGGAAAGAGTTGCAGGTTCCAGTTTCCAGAAGAGAGACCCAAAAGTTTCGACAAGTGTTTTGTAACGAATTTAAATTCAGTGATATCCCCAAAAACGTGTGCACAGAAAACCCCAAAATTGAGACCTGGTCGGCCGTAAGTAAAAGAACTCTAAATTTATTTGTAAACCATTTCTTTAAGATACGTCAGATCGTTCTTCAATTATTTTCTTTTCTTCAATTATTTCTTTTCTTTAATTGTTTTGTTAGATAATTTAAATTCAAGTCACCCATTTATCAAACCCAGTAAAGACCCTGAGATTTTAAATATTAATGTGTAATTATTTTATATTATATTATTTGTTAATAAATTTTGTTTAATTCTTCACATAGTTATTTTTATTCAGCCACAGCCATCAGTCGTTTATTTTAAATTATTACAATATATATATATATATATATATATATATAATTTATCTTTCTAGATCAGTAGAAATGCTTTCAAACGAAACTGAGCCATGAAGGTCTGTGAAACTATTTTCAAGGATCATGATAAACCGAGAATCGAACCCGGGACCGCATCCGGTCTAGAGATTTCAACCCTGATCCTTTAATTTATATTTTCCTTTTTTATATTAATATTTAGTTCATAAAATTTTCTTTATTTTCTCTATTATTGAACTTTATTTGACTACCAGCCACAACGGTGAGACTTTATAGAGAGTGTAGGGTGTTGGAGGTTGATCTGACCATGGCATATCTGGCTCTGTGTGTGTGTGTGTGCGAAATGTCACGGTACCTCCCACTCACATAGATACGGGACTAACTGGTCCTGCAGGACAACTGAGCCGCCACGCCTTGTCTCGCCTCGCCTTGCAATTAATTATTATGTATCCTTGGTGAAATTATTTTCAATGACTGACAGAGGCCAGCCCTAGTGAGACTTCCGTCATCGACCAGCGTCAAAGTACTCGCACTGGTCTGTTGTTTATCAAGCAGAAAGAGTTGTCGAAATCCCCCGGATAGCTCTCAAATAAATTTTAGGAACCAGTTTCCTTCCATTACAATATTTTTCTCTTTCTTATATTCTACTTTCCGTCTGTTCTACGTCTCCAATTGTCGACAGCGACAGGCCCTACGCTTGAATCGTTTGTTCTAGCAGTTTCATATATGAGTCAATAGCTAATGCCTCCTATTTTTTTTTATTTTTTTTCCAAGACGATTAAATGCAACTTACACAGCATAAACCCACAATATTCATGATTAAATTTTCACTTTTCAATATAGTCTCCGTCATTTTCCAGATTTTGTCCACCTTTTAACAAGGGCATGTTGAAGTCACTGCAGTAACCGGCCTACAGCTTCGATTTTCATAAGGGAACGGTGTTTTCTCTTCAGCTTCGTTACGGCGAACAGTGCTGACATCCACTGTTGCATCACTATTCACATTTTCAGCCTTTCATGAATGCAAATGGTCGTTTCACATTCCGTATTATCACGGGACGCTGTCTAATACGTACGTCAATGACAGCCATTTTGCAAGAGGGTGCAGTTTTGCCAGCAGTTGACTTAGGAAGTTGTTGCTGCAGTGGAGTGGAGAAGAATGTTTGAGGAATCGCACCAAATTCAAAATTTACACATAACTAAGTTATTTCAGGAGAAAAAAATAGGAGGCATTATTTAATAAACCACCCTGGAATTTTTATATTGGGAATAAATGTTAAAATTACCTCTTACTCTTTCCAGATCCTGGTTCTGGAAAACTGTAGTGATACATTCAATATTCAGACGAGACCTCGGCTACATACTAGACGTTTTACGCTTAGTCCCTTTAAGAGTCACCATCTTTTTCTATAAACTGAAACGTTGTCTTGAAAGTAGTTGTAAAGATTCATATTTTCTTTTAGAATAGAGCAAGGTGGTTCATAATTTTATCTTCAGTTGATCGGAAGTTAGAACGGTTTGGAAAAAATCTGAACTTTCAAAAAGGAATAAACCGTTACTTTGTTGTTTGTTTGTTTTTTTGAGTATTATGGGGATATAATTAGAAGAGGCGGTACTCTGGTTCACTCAATAAACAGCCAATCATAGGAGGGAATACCATCGACAAGCTGTGCGCCGGTGTCGTCCTGCAAAGTGAGATCCTGATCACAGAAACTCAAAGTACCTAAATACCGCACAAATTAAGATAAAATCTGCTTCAAAATATTTTTTGTCTGCTGTGAATCACAAATAATAAGAGACGTGACACGCAGAGCCACTATAATGAATGTGTCTTGAGGGTATAGGAGAGTTGTTGACCGCGTGACGGAACTGATGTATCGGGGTTTCGAGGTCCTGCTACTTCGATTGTTATATTCAGGGGGAAGACGAGAAAGCTGGGCCTAGAGATGGACAGACGGATGGATGCAGATGCTTGTGATGTGTGTCAGGGAGATGGAAGACTTCCTGTGGGATCCGGGCCACGGCCGGCTCAAATCTTCCTCCACTTCCAAGTGCTTGCTTTGTTTATCCCACTCACACCTCCGCTGTTGGCTCCTTGATAGCCTCGCACTACTTACTTGGAATCCATTGTTTCATTTTTCGGCAATAATAGACAATCTATCTGGCCGGGGAAAACCCCCCCAAGTACCAAGGAAGAACTTCCAGTGACTTTTCAGATTTTACATAATTTCCACACCTTACTTGAAGCTATGAAACGTCAAGATCACAGAAGAATCTGATGACTACAATGGAAGACCAAATATTAACAAAGTCCTTGTTAACAGATCAGTAATGCTCTTATATTTTTAGTTTCCTTAGCACCTGAAGAAAGGAACAAGGTTTCCAGAAACGTTGTTTGGTATTTATATCATCACTTCTGTTGTCTGTATTTGACTATTTTTCTTATTACTGTTGAAGATGATTTCTTGAAGATCACTAACTGAACCCGGACGTGAAATAATTATCTTTTTCCCGAACTTTCGATTTCCCCCATTGCAACGGTTGAGCGTTGCTAAACAATTAAATTTATACAAAAACAAACCAATGAAAACATTACAAGATGGGCCGAACATAAACCTCAAATCATAAATTATTATTATCTGATAATATTTCCTGAGTCTGAGACCTTCCTAAAACCCACAAACCATTACCATTATCGTACAGAATTATTGTTACATTTCAGTATTTTTTGTATAATGTTTTCAAAGAGGGTATAAATGATTAAATCAATTTGACTAAGAGAAATTAATTACATTTTTGTTAACAATTTCAATAAATCCTTTCCTCCTAATGATCATAGTTTAGCATCGCTAGATGTAATTTACCTTGTTTAATTCATTATACAAATTTTCAATAATTTTGTATTATTATTATATCAAGAGTTTGGTATAATATATTTTTATATATAGTCTAAATTTTTATTTTATATTTACATTGTATCATTTTCAGCTTTAACCATTATCATCTGTAATATAAAAATTAAAAACAAATAGAAAAACAATTGACAAAATCCCTCGTCATTGTCAATTTTTCTAAAAAAAACAAAATTCGTGTGACACTGTAATCATTAATGATTTACATGCATAAATTATAAAAACAGAGGAATGTAGAATAAGTCGTACCAGTTTATTTTTCTAAAAAAAAATTGACGTGACGGAATTTTGAATGTTTTCCTATCTGTTTATATTTGATGATGTTGAACACAAACCTCAAAATAAAAAATAAATAGAAAATTATTCATACTGAAAAAATGGTTTCATTATTGTTTATTTTTTTAAATAAATTGAGAATTATTTGAGTATAAAAATTATGGATAATTTACCCTAAAACTCAAAAGAAAACACAAACATATATTTCCTAATGTAAAAAGTTGTTAATTTATTGTGTTGTTTTTAATAAAAGGATTATTATTTTGAGTGGTGAATGTTGGTAGTGGTTGGGTTGACAAGCGCTGTTTACGAAAAAAATTGGTATTGTTTTCAGTATGAAATACACTCACACAGACAGATAGACAAAGACGCAGAGAAATACGACGGGACATGGAGAGAGAGACTTGATTCATTTATTTAAAATTAAATAGATTCTTCTATTTTTGAAAACTGTAAGGTTAATATATTCATAATTGGTTTCTGGATGACTTTTTAATGCATAATACCCCTTTCAGAGTCTCAGTGTTCCTAAATTAAAAATTTCCCCCTGTTTTTTCAATGTCAAAAAGTGTAAGTTTATTTAATTAGTCATGGAAACTGTTATTGTACATTTATTAAAGATAGAAAGTAATTAAAATTGGTAGTGTTTGGTTAATTATTGAGGTAAAACAGCCCCACTGCGAGTATAATAGAATCTGGCGCCAAGCATAGAACCTTGAGGGAACGCCGGGGCCTTCTACACCCAGCGACAAAGAGTTTCTGTTAGTCTCACTAACTTATTTACAAGATGGTGTGTGTCTCGACTTAGGCTTGACAGCATCTATCTATATATATGAATGTTGTAGTTGTAATTAGGCCCGAAGCAGACGAGTGTTTCTCACGCACGACAAGGCCACTCGCTCACTTTCCCTTTCACGGTCTTGGGTTTCCTGGTCCGGTCCGCTCTGGTTTCTGCTCACCGGAAGGAGAAACCTACCACTCGCTTCACTTTCCTCGTTTCCCGTCCTTGCTCGCGAAACGTCTGTAAAGAAAAATATCTCTCCCCGTTTTTGTGGCCGTATTCTTCCAAGTCTTTAAAGGCGTCCATAAAAGCAACGAAAATGGAAAGGGACAGGGGGAATATCTCAGCATGACGACGTACTTGGGTCGTAGAAGACATATTCAAAGTATCCATTCTCTCGCTCTCTCTGAGTGGAAACGCGGAAATTTTTGTCCACGGCCACTTTTCTCATAACTGAGACAGATAAAAAAATTATTTGTTTTTAGTGCAAAGATTACCGATCGTTTATCCTAAGAGTATCCTATATCAGTTTAACTATCGAGCCTCAGCCGTGTGATTGCAGAAATGTAGTCAGAGATAACTGTTATTATTATCGACCCTCGTAATCGTTTAGATTTTATAAGGAACGTAGGTTTTCCCGGTGTAGTTGCTGGATGAAGTTCTCTCTGGATTCCAACCGGGTAGCGTAGTTTTGTAAACACAACGTTTCGATGGCTTGCACCGCCATCTTCTTGTGCAAGCCATCGAAACGTTGTGTTTACAAAACTACGCTACCCGGTTGGAATCCCGAGAGAACTTCATCCGTTTAGATTTTACCTTCAATATTTTTTTTGGACGTTAGAATGAAGTTATTACGTTTGTAGACGTTTTAAAGAGTTATTTTATTGGGTTGATTTTTTTATGATAAATCAAAAAATATTATTGACCATCAAAGAATTTGTTATAAGTTTATTACAGTTAAGCATGAAAAACTCTTATCTCAGGCACCTGTGGTTTTTTACGTAAAAGAGATCTGCTGCCCGTACCAAATACGTACTGCTAATCTGTGTTGTGTTGTATGCTGTAGTTCTAGTACCGACGTACTGGCGTCTCAGAATCTGCCACAGCTGGCAGAACGGGTTAACTGCAGCGATGACTTTAGTCAGGACCACTGCAAGGCGTCGACTCAGGGGTTGACCACTAGCTAAGGCGTCGGCCTCAGGGATTGATTGTGCTATGTCTGTGTTCTGTTGTCTGCTGTAGCTCTCGTACCGACGTACTGGCAATCCCTCGTACTATATCAGAGGCAACCACTTGGAAAAGTTTACAGCAGAACTCAAGATATTTGTAGATCGGTGACACTTAAAATGTATACACGCAACGCAATACGGAGCCTCTCGTAATCACATCCACTAGCTGTGGTGAGCGCAGAACAACTGCTTTAGTTCCCTCCATTATAGACTCTCATTCTTTTACCTTCTTCATTATTATAAAACTTGGTCGAAATGTCATTGTTTCACTGATTCTTCCATTGCTACAAGAGTTATAACACGAATCTGCAGTTCTGTAGTCAACAATGGCCAACAGTTCAGTCATGTTGAGGCCAACAATCGAGACAGGACACGAAAATTATTTGGATGGAAATATTTATCTCCTCCACACCCACGCACACCTCGTCCAACATTCCACAGAAAACAACTCCCTGCATCCGTCCGCCAATGCACGATTTCGAATTCTCCAAACCACAGCAAACAACAACTCTTCCGAGACAAAGCAAAACTAAACCAAAATACACGCGTTACAACGTTGAGACTATTTATTAATCAACGTTGTCGGCACCGTCTCGATTTACAAGACCTTTGTTTTATATATTTTATAAATTTTACTATACGTTTCAAACCGTTATTGTATCGTCAGACTGAAATTCTGCGAGAAATTTGCTACACCTTTTTTATATTAAAAATTATAATTGCAATAACGAAAAATAAAAACAAAACATACCACAAAAAAAGTTTTATTTATTGATAATGAGACTTCTACCAACCACCAGAAAAGAAAGTAACTAATAAAACAATGCTGAAGAGAAAATTAATCAATCTCTCTATCAGTTTGGTTTTAAGTGTACTTTTCCGTTTATCCCGGTTTCCCTAACACAAACATCGTTAATTGCTACAAGGAAAACTGTTACAAATTCCCATACCCTTTCACTTTGCCTTTCGCCTTTAAAGCGTCGTAAAACTATACATATTTTCTTCGCTTTCGACTCGATTACGATTGCGGCGACACGGATTGTTACCAATTTAGTAAAAGGGACACGGGGAAACTAAGTAAATTACTACACGTAGACTTTTTCTTTTCTCTCGTTAGGTTGGCAGTCTGTGATGCGGAATCGTTCCGATACATGATTTACTGTAGTTGTAATGGACTTGGAAGAAGAAGAAAAATATGATATTGACTTCCTTACTCATATAACACCCTCAGTAGTCACGAAACTGTAGTCGTTGATCAATATTCATTTGGCACCAGGTTTGGGGACAAATAATATTGGGGTTCCTCAAGGTTCGATAATACGACCTTTCCTTCTTATTTGTATTTAAACAAATGATTTAACAAAACGATTACGCTATTTTCAAATGTGTTAGTTATCTAGAGGTACATTATTATATCTCTAATAGAAAAGTGTAATTCATCAAAAGACAGATGCAGTCATCAGCAGCCAAAAATTTAAAAGTGCGTGTCGAGATTGAAAATTCTCTTTCAAGAAAATACTTCATATTATAGTAAAACTTTTTTTTCTGGCAGATGAACAGAGTTAGATTAAAAGTCTTATAACTTGTTATCTCGAATTATAAACAAGTATGATTTAAATTAACCAGAAGGTCTCGGGATTCTAACATTGACGTTTCGACGGCTGTCAGTGCCATCATCTGGAAGATCTTATGTTTAATCATATACACCAGAAAAGCCTTCGTTCGATGATTTATATTTCCTAAATAAATTATTATTCATTTATTGTTCTCAAGTTTTCTCCGTATTTCGTCTCTATCTTGTAATTAGTTTTATTGATTTTAAATGTTACTTTCATCAGTTAGCATCAGTTATAATTTTTCTACTATTTATCAAATGGGGGTGAAACAGTTAACATAAATTCTAATACAAATAGATGTTTATCATCCAAAACAAAAATATTTTCATAGTACTGGTTTTGCCACTATATTTGTAGCACCTTATACCTTCCTAACTTCTTTGGTTTGTTAAACTTTTGGACTGTCACTGTAATTGAAAATATAATTGTATCAAGATGCTTTACAACAGCAACAAATAAACGTTCATTGGATTTTTAATGTAGATAACAATATAGTTGGCAAATTTTCTCTGTTGACAGTTGCTGTTGGAAAAAGAGGATTATTTTTTTTAAAAAAAACTCAAATTCTTAATAAAGCTGTTGAGTTTGACCAGTGCAGGCTCTTCTCAGCACCTGAAAAAAAGGTACAAGGATTCCAGAAACGTTGTGTGGTATTTATATTATCACTTCTTTTGTCTGTATTTGGCTAACTTTTTAATTATTATTAATTTTCAATCATTTTTAATAATAATTTAATTAGTAATGGGATGACTGAGTGCTCTA
Source organism: Zhengitettix transpicula (assembly GCA_037074705.1). NCBI lineage: Eukaryota > Metazoa > Arthropoda > Insecta > Orthoptera > Tetrigidae > Zhengitettix > Zhengitettix transpicula. The sequence goes on from CM073594.1 coordinate 69,196,249, forward strand.
AAACTATTTGGCTTGTTCTTTATTTGACCATATCACCTTTTAACAGAGGTAATGTTAATCTGGGACTTTATTAAATTTAGTAATTCTAATATAATTAACCCGTGGCTGCTTCTTTGCAAGGATTTTACTTGTTTTTTTTAGAATAACAGGCTACATGAGGATAATCCACGTGGTGGCAACTCATATTTAATATCATAGGAAGGGATTTGAAAGGGGGATGCGGAAGGGTTGAGGAACGTAGCCAAGGGTTAACTAGGGCCCCCGGGCTGTAGTTTAAGAATCCTTCCCGGCATTAGCGTAAAAGTGATGTAGGACAAACCGTAGAAAACCCTGCATCAGATCGGGCCCTTCCGATGGTGGGAGAGGGGTTTGCTGTGGGGCGCAGCATTCCCTTCTCCGTGCCTAGACCAGTTTAGGAGGCAGCTGGCCGACTGTTCCAATAGGAATGGCGGATAATACTTATCGTATGCCCAAGGTGTGCGACACCAGAACATACAGCTCCAAAAGCAGGCCGAGGTGCCTCGGCTTATGGGAATCTTAGTTCAAAAAACCAGAGAGAGAAGAAGGCATCCCCGAGCTCTATGGGAAGGTTCACCTGCGATAGAATTCTTTCACAGTTTATATGATTTCTGTTTATAATTGTTATAATTTGGATTGAGTGAGAGAAAAAGTATTGAATGTATGAGGAAGAATAGCCATTTTTTAAAAAAATTGCTTTCAGTATGTTATTTCATCGAGAAACTAGACACAGTAAGACCCAATATTTTATATTCCTTAATAAAGTAGCACAGAACACTTTATTTTAACATCATAGCTCCTTGGCTGAGCTGATTTTCTAAGCAAAAGTTCTTAATGTTAATCCTCAGAATTCTTTTTATGCGCTGATGCTACAGAATCCAATGTCACAAGAAGGTGCTATAAATGAGTTTATAAAAAATTAAAAACGCTAAGCTTGAGAACAGTGGATTAATAATAATTTCTTTAGCAGATAATTGATACTTGTTTATAGTCTAGAAAATACAGTCTTATCGTTGGATTAATAACACAGCTGGAAATTTAGTCATTGGTTGTTTTGTTGTAAAGCATAGGTCTGTAATAGAGCCATGTGGGAACTAATTCTTCCTACCTACTTGTAAAAAAAACCTTTTTTTTTGCCAAAATATGAAGTAAAATAGCTGCTACGGATAGCCGCAGTTTCTCTTGATTAATTACAGTTTTATTATAAGGTACCTGTTTATAGAGAATATGAATGTATTGTTTGAGAAGGAATAAATACATACATAGAATAAGAACCAATATTAGTATATTGTAATAATCAAATGTAAGGCGAAAATTAAATGAAAAGTTTAAACGATTAACAAACAAAAATATTTATTTTATTTTGTGGCAACAAAAGATAATTACAAACAACATTTGAGATCTGTCCTCTCAGGGCTTTACTGGGTTTGATAATGAACACAAAAACACAAAACTTTGATTGACAATTAAAAGAGAACGAAGGCTTACATTATCCTTTAATTTTCGTTGACAATATTATTCAAAATTATGTTACTTACGAATCGTCGGTCTGGTACCAGAACAATCAATTTTACCACGTTCGGACACTTTTACACTCTATAATTATTTAATATCAGGCCTTGGTTTTCACTGATCTACAGTTCACTTTAAAATTTGGCAAGATTGGCTGTATTCCGTTGATTGCTCCGCTCCATAATAATTTACCAATGTTCTCCTGGATTAATTTCTCCACGAAGATTTTGGAAAGTTCTATTCTGACGAAAACTGCTCTTACTTTCCAATATTTACGCTGCAATACTCCCGTGAATGTTTTCTTTGTATTAATTTACAACTTTAACTAGTTATACATTGACGACGTCTAGTCTCTGCTTAAGTTATATTACTTGTTCTGCTCCTCGTAATGTTTCTCCGCCAACTAACTATCCTAGTGCTCACGAGTTTTAGCGCGCATACGCCATTTTTTACTTTTCGACAGAGCAAGCGAGCTCGCTTCTCCATTGTTGCTTTGTTCGATCAGACCGCTATAATGGATTTATCAAAAATTCAAATTTTATGTCCAAACAATTCATGGCCTAATTAACTATTGCTACAATATCTAAAATAAGTTAATCTTTGTGTGGATCCATCTCGTATAGTAAGTTACCAAAATGTTCAAAGCGTTCAGTGGAAAGTGCCCCTTATAAATGCCTGTATTATGAAAAATTCTAGATTTTACTAATCCTATGCACTATCTTATATAAATATTTTGATCAAATTATATTCCTGAAACATGACAGTACCAGTTTTACTGGCAAAAAACTATTATTGTGATTACTAACTCTTCCAAAAATGGTTTTTGTTTTGTTAAATAATTTGTATGAATGAAAATAAGAAGCGATGGGCCTACTATCGAACCCTGTGGAACCCCGTTCTTTTATTTATACCCCGATACCTCGTCCCGGATTATGAATCTTAAGTAACCCACTGCTGAGTATTGATCAACCAACCGCTACAGTTGTGTCACGAGGGGGGGGGGGGAGGGTTTGAATCCAATCTGAGATTTAGTCGTTGCAACAATCGCAGGAAGGAGATTCCTCCGATCTCCGTCGTGTTGTTGAGAGCTGCGGGCGTGTTAACAATGGCCCCTTCACGTGTTTTTCGGCCATGACGGTGGCAGGAGCGGGGGAAGACGACCTTGTAGGAATGCCGGAGAACAACAGAACTTTCGACTGGCCGAACCGTTAAGCCGGAACGCTGGGACTCAGACTTGAGAAGAAGTGACTGATGATCTCTGGGAGAATCTGGGAGGTCTTGGAGAGTTGGATCGTCGTGACGCGGCTCTCCGGCGGAGTTGCGATTGTTACGCAAGCGAAATTGCGGTACACTTGTTGGATGAGCGCTGACGTAAGAGACCGACGTGACCGACCATTCCTCTTCGAGTAATTAGAGAAACAAAACAGACCGCGTTCAGCGTCTTAAGATCGTCTCCCAAACCACACCTTCATCGGCATAAATCAAACGTCTGTCCAGAACCGAGTTATTTTTAAAGATCATCATGCATCAGGGAAAATCCGGAAATGACGTCATCTAAATTCCGGTCTGTCAGTCAACGTGGCTGACTTTGATTTTGCTTCACAAATATACTGGGACCTGAATCGATCTCGGTCAAAACGTTTCTCCCAATAAAGGTTTCTTAGTGTCATCAAAGGTGGCGGACGTTCAAAAAATGATTCGCTTTTCTTATAAGAAAAAACGGTCAGTAAGATTTTAAGAGGAACTTTGTATGTACGTTGTTAAATGCAGAGCCGTTGAGAAAGGTTCTTAGCAACATTAAAACTTACACCCGCCATCTCGAGACAACACGCGTTACTCATTATTGCAGTTTTAATGGTCTTATACTGATATGGCTTGCCTTCAAATCTGTTAAGATCAGAAACCGTTAGCTGTTGATTAGCTTGTCGATTTGACTGGCTATAACGGGTGGCATATAGAGGAATTAAGAGTTGTCCACTTCATTGGTAGATTTCTGAGTAAGAGGAAAATGTAGTTAACCGCATTTGATTTTATAACGAGATAGTTTACCTGAAGTGGTCATAATATTTGGACGAAACTAATAAACAAATAAACATCAGCCATTTTTAAGTCAGTTTTTTTTTATTAAAATAACTACGTTACATTTTTTATGGACTGGTCATGTATGCAGTAAACATAGAACGACCTGTCAATAAGAATTAAAATTTTTTTTTTTTAATTTTGAACCTGATTTGGTCGTAAATTAAGCGATGAAACGTTATTAATTTAATAAATTCTTTTTTCTGACTTAAAATTGACTGATGTTTATTTATTTGTTTTCTCAATAGTCAGAATAGATATTTATATATAGAATTATTTGGACGAAAACGTTGTTGTGTTGGTCAAAGAATAAAATTTTCTTATTTAATTCTTATTAATTCTGATTATGCCGACCCTTAAAATTTATATCTTTCAAGATCACTGGACAATTATCAAAATTTAAAATTCCTGTTTTAGGAGGTGCTGTGAAGCACATAATTTTTTCAGTGCAAGTAATTTTGGGTGATCCGCCGCCATTTTGGCCTCCCTTTGTGACTGTAAAGTACAATGTAGAAACAATTGTGATTCGTCTCGTGTCTTCTTCCTGTTATTTGGATGATTGGGTCACGGATAGCTACAGTGTCACTTTCCTCTGTATTTTATTTTAGTGCTGTTGACAGTCAGCGAAGCGGTAATTATGAGGATTCACTCGAGCTCGTACGAGAACCGTCGTAAAGTACGGCTACTCGTGGTGACGAAGCGGCTTGTGAAGGATCGGTGACGTAAGCGTCGAGGATCCACTGAGAGAGAAATGCACTTAACAGCGGAGGATTTAGAAATCTGCGTCGGCCGGTCCAATCCTCTTTGACCTTTTTTGCAATCTCGTCAGCGACTTTGTCTTAATGTCAAATGATGACTGAGTAAAGAACGGTTCACTACGCCTCGTCCTCTGTAAATTGCTACAATGTTGGCAACACTTCGGAACCACCTTTTTACATAGATATAAAATTACGCAGCAGGAACCGGATGAAGGCCAAGACGCAGGACCAGCAGCGGTTCTTAGATCAACCATCTTGATTCTGTACATTTGTTTATAGTCCCAGTAGGTAGGTTAAAATAAAAGGTATTCGGGAGTAATTTTCCCCCAACTTGTCTATGTTGTGCCAATTGTGCAAAACCAAGTTTTATAATTTGAAACGACTGGGAAATTTTCTGTCGTCCTGAAAACCACGAATTTTTGCACCTCTTTTCAGTTTTTCGCTAATAGGAAAAGCATGATGCATTCTATTCAAAATAATGCCCAGTAATAAATTATAGAGAATAAAATTCTGCATCGAATGGTGTATTCGAGTACGAAATTAGATCGAACTAAGTGGTAGAAATCGTTGGTCAAATTAACGACAATTTACGTCATTTTCGAAAAGATTGCGGTTTGTCATTTTTCTAGTGCTGATATCTCCAAAATGGTTGACAGTACAGCAATTTGTCATGGAATAAAGGTTGTAGAGAATTTAATTCTCTTCAAAACGAATGGTATTGTTACAAAAATCCATTGAGAAAGTCCGAAAATACAGCCATTTTTCTGGCTGTGTGCCACTAACATTATGGCGCCGAGGATGAGTGACGATTACCTGCGTCAGGGTAAAACTTGTCTTTGGCATTAAAATGTTTAAGAATATAGAGGAAGAATGAGTCCAGCGTTTCAAAGAGTATCTATATCCTTTTGCAAGGAAAAAGAATAGCAAAAAGTGTTCGGACAAAAGTCCCCAGTTCTTATTGCTATTCCTTATTCTTTGCAAAAGAATAGAGATACTCTTTGAAACGCAGGAGTCTTTCTTCTTAGAAAAAAATTCTCTTAAACATTTTAGAATTCTCTGAGAAAGACAAGCTTCACCCTGACGCAGTTAATCGTCACTCTAATCCTCAGCGCCATGTTATTAGCAATACAAAGCAACAAAAATGGGTGTAGTTTCGGCCATACTCAATGGATTTTTGTAACCGGATCAAGCGTTGGAAAGAGAATAAAATTCTCTAAAACCTTTGTTCTATTACACGTTAGTTTGCTACCGACCATTTTGGAGACATCAGCACTAGAAAAACAATAAACTGCATTCTTTTCTGAAATGACGTAAAATGTCGTTAATTCGACGAACGATTTCTACCACTTCGTTCGACCAAATTTCGTACTGGAATTCGATGCGGAGTTTTATGCTCTATAATTTATTACTGAACATTATTTTTCAAAAGAAAGCTTCTTACTTTTGCTATTAGTGAAAAACGGGAAAGAGGTGCAAAATTTCGTGGGTTTTAGGACCACAGGACCACGAGGTCTTTCGAATTGGAAAACGGGTTGGTAAAAATCCTCGACCTTTTGCGTGGTAATTATTAGTCAAGACTGTTATCAGAATATTGAAGGAGAAAAAATAGTAACCACGTTCAGTCTTCAAATGATGAAGAGTTTTTCTTTATGTCGGAAGCTTTCGACCAAACTGGTCATTTTCGAAGTATGTGAGCAGTAAATCATCATCGTGATTAACCTGTATGTGGTAGGCATTACATTATTATTATTATTAGTGATTTCTCCCCAGAAATGGAAGACGTTGAGCAAATAACTCGATCAACTTTTCTTTGGCTTCTTCTTGTTGTTCCAGTAGGTCTTCATTCTTTCTGAGAAGGTTCATTTACGTTCTTCTGACCACTTTGGTGTGTACTGTTTTGGTTTTCGTTCTTCTGATGTAACTTCCCAGTTGTCTACTTTGTGTCTGAAGACACTAAAATGTCAGTAGATCCTTTGTTTACGTTTCGAATATCGTCTAGCCGAGGTGTGGATTTCAGAAGTGACGTTATATAATCCATTATCCTTACTGTCTATTATTATTATACCCACAACGCGATCTTACTACGTCATTGTGTCGTTTTTACCTAATATCCTTAATATGTGGGTTATTGTTCCTAATAAAATCACCACCAAACAGAACGCTTAAAACAAAAAGGCGACAGCGGGGACAAGCAACCGTCGCCGAACAATCGCAAGTGGTGTGTTTTATGTGTGTTGGGAGGGGCGGGTTTGCTGTCAGGCTGTTGTAATAATACGAAATACTATTTAAAATCACCTCCACGTCTACAGCTTGAAGAAAGAAGCAATGATAGGGGCAAAGGTGGATTATGAAATTTACAGACCGAAGTCCAAAGACCTCCGTAACAATTAATATAATAAGGTCAAACTAAAAAAAAATTGGACTGAGAAAAAAATCCATGTCGTACGCGAACAGATTACTTACGAAAAAAAGTATGAGGAAATTTGCCTGAATAACTGTTGTGGTAGGAAGGAAACACTACGCGGTCATAATAAAGTTAGTTTCCCACGGCAACGTCGACCTGCTTTCAGAGTAATAAAAAGCAATAATATGGTAAACTAAAATAATATTTACAAAAGTCGATGAATTTTAAAATCATAAAATTAACAATCCGGAACACAAACGACAAATTAGATGTGATAATCATATCCGATTTTTTTTTCTAGAAGCACGTCAAAAGGCGTCTTGTGAAATCCAGCTGTTTACGATATCAAGACACAATTATCGACTCGTTTCGATATCGATTACAGTAGGACATAAAAAATTCCACGGTTAAATCAGCACAATATAATTAATTCACGTTCGTTGTCGAGGACGTCGTAGATTCGGTTGTTGTGAGGTCGACGACAATACTCGGTGGAGACTTTTCAGGTCGACTAAATCGTCCATGTTCAGTTCGCAGTTACTTCTTCTTGGGTTTTCTCTTTTTTTCCGTTTTTATTGTGCTGTGAACGTTGCAGTGTTGCCAATTAACTGCAGCAGCAGTTGAGGTTGAGTAATTTATCCCCTAAGTTTACCCTATTATTGCTTTTTTATTACTCTGAAAGCAGGTCGACGTTGCCGTGGGAAACTAACTTTATTATGACCGTAGTGTTTCCTTCCTACCACAACAGTTATTCGGGAAAATTTCCTCATACTGTTTTTCGTAAGTAATCTGTCCGCGTACGGCACGGATTTTTTTCTCAGTACACCTCAGTTTCATCTTATTATTAATTATTGTGGAGGTCTATGAACTTGGGTCTGTAAATTTATAAATCCACCTTAGCTTCTTTCTTCAAGCTGTACACGTGGTGGTGATTATAAATAGGATTTCGTATTATTACAGCAGCCTGACAGCAAACCCGAAACTCCCAACACATAATACACCACTTGCGATTGTTCGGCGACGGTTGCTTGTCCCCCGCCCTGTCGTTTAAGCGTTCTGTTTGGCGGTGAGTTGGATTCAAAAGGGTGGAGGATAACAGGCCAATCTGTAATTTTATTCGCAACTGTAGGTACCTTTTCTGTCTTTTTTTTTTGGAACGCTTAAACTATATCACTTGGAGCCTGGAAGAGACGAGGTCACTTTATCACACGTACGAGTGACGTCCGAATTTTATAATAATTTTTTGCCGTTGGGAGCCGTGATTAGTCTTTCTGGTCTTGTTCCTCTTAATTTTCCCAAAATCCCTTCACTCTTTGGCTGTTAGCTCCTGCTTTCCCTTTGACCTACGCAGATTTTTCGTGTTTCCTTCTTTTAGTTTACTCTAGATTTCATGTTTATAGATATGTTTCTAAATTTGCCTATTTCTCCTATCACTCCCACGTTAATCTCTGGTTATTTTGGCTCATCCCCTATTTATATCCGCTCCTTGACGTCGTTTTTTTGAGGATTTGTAAACGCAGTCAGTTTCCCCCCCTTCGTCAGGCTTACATTTATGATCCCTCATTTCCTGTTAACATTGCCTCTGCTTGCTGCTGTTGTGTGTGTACTCTGGCAGGGAAAGAAGTGGGTTACAACACACACAGACACGGCGGCCTCGATACGCCAAAGAGAGCGGACCGAGACAGAAAGAAAGCACGGCTTACGCAAAAACCCTTGCACTGCTGCCACGCTCGTATTCACGCACTAACACTAACCCCCCCAGGTAACCCTAAAAATAAAAGGGAGACTGTCACGAACCGATTTTATTTTTTTCTGTATGTTAAAATAATTTTCCTGTAACCCTCACCTTTAAAACTCTAATGGGGTGTTTACTTTTTTTTTTGTCTCTGCGTGATCTGATGTTGGCCACTCTGCCTCATCCGTTACTGTCAGACAGAGAGAAAATACTGTTTGTGATGTACTCGTGTGCTCTCTGATAAGCAATAATGTCCGTCCGCTTGTCGCAGATTAGATACAGGCCTCGTCATCATTTTTGTTATAACCGTTTTAGTCAATTGCGGAAATTTTCTGATGAATTCTGTAAAATAGGCCGTAGATTGAAAAAATATTGTTTAATTTAAATTGTGGTATCTTTTTTGTATTTGTATGTTCTTTGATTGATATGTATACCATCGTTGGTTAACCTACGAGACGCGTTTCCCTTTCTAATTAAACGTAATTTAATTCCAATACATTTAAATCACATTCAGTGCAGATATTCCACGAATTAAATACTCGAAGTATTAAAGTCAATCTGACCATTATAAAAATCTGGCTTTTTTAAAATTAATGTGCAAAAAAACAGAAGCCTAATAATCAGAAAAATATAAAATATATACATTTTAACTGACACATCGTTTCATCCCTACAACTGAGACATCTTCAGGTGTACAATTTCAATTAAATTCAGTTTATAAACAGTATATAAACAGGAATGAAACATTATGTTTTAAATTTGATAATAATTTTTTTAACTATAATAAGCAGGTGTTTATTTTTACACAAAATCAATCTAAAATTTATTAAGATACAACAATTAACGTTACACCTTGAAATTAAGGATGCAGACGTGGTTGACAATAAGACAAGATCATAGGCACACTCGCAGGGTTTAACAATGGACCATTAGACAAGGTGCAGGGAACATTGTTTAACAATGAGGAACGAACGTTCACGCTTAAATTTCCACAAAATGGAAGCGAGATGCAGAGTGAATCACGTTTTTTTTTTATGAAGAAGGAAGGGAAGCATAATTAATCTGGATAAATTTAATGGCCTACAAGTCGGAAACAATTGGATGAAAACAAACTCAACGTTTCATTTCCTTTTTTTTGGGGGGGGGGGGCGGAAGAGTAATTCATCACATGGAGTAAAACAAAAAAAAACTATGAATAAAATTAATTTCCTGTAATGTTAAGCAATTTATCGTGGCGTGGATCATTGAGTAGACAAGACTCACAGAGTTTAATAAATGACAACAGAGAGGACTCGGTGAGTCTAAACAATTGATCACGACGTGAGGAGAGATGATGAAGAATTCACAGGGATTAACATTGTGGACATAGAGGACGCAGTGAGACTAAAGCATGGATTATAACGCGGATCATTTAGTTGGAGAAACTCACAGAGTTTAACAAAGGGCGACTCAGTGTTGTCTAAACATTGGATCACGACGTGAAACATCAATTAGGCAAGATGAGAACGTAGACAAGTCTGGCGTTCTAAGTAATTGATCATGGCGTGGATCATTAAGTAGAAAAGATGGAGAACTCAGAGTGTATCAGTGACAACAAAGGGTGGAGTCTAAACAATGGATCATGACGTGGATCATTAAGTAGACAAGATGGAGAACTCACGGAGTTTAACAAATAATCCGCGATGACGCAATCGTAATTGGACAACCCGGAGGGCACGGATAATATATAAAAGAAATTGGCTAACAGAGTAATTGAATATCACAGACAAATTATCTGGTTAAAAATTTACTGCTTACTGTTTTTTTTTCAGGCATTCCATTGTCTACGTTGGAATTAAATAAAATGTGCAAGAAATCTGAGGAAAGTCGAAGGTAAGAGGGCGACACTCTGAATTTGACTGAATTTAGTAGTTCTTCCTGAAGATGAACAGAATGTTAGTTTCCCTCGTTTTCTATTCACCTCTTGCACCATTTATTTCTTCTCTTTACTTTGCTATCCTCTTATTAGAGACAATGGAATACGCGGAAATAGTCTCCGCAGAGAAGTAAGCAATGGCGGGTGGTACTCAGACAAGATGGCGGAGCTGTGGTCGGCAAAGATGAATTGAAGAAGGCGAGCAGTGCATACGTCTGAAATCTACGCGCAATTTTTCTTTATCCGAGGTTTGTATTGAGGCCGGACTCAAACATGGCGTATTTTGTAAATACCGCAGCGTAAGGAGACAGCCGGCGCGTGCGTCCTTGCTTGTTTAGCTGGTTTACACTTTGGAAGCTTTCCTTCCGCACGGAACTACACACACACACAAACAAATACACACGAGGTGCAGACCGTATTTGTTCGTCGTTACCCACCAGAGAAGATATCTACCACGATCCTGAGACTGTGTTAGTTGCGATTACGGGATTATCTTTTTTTTTTGCAACGAAGACCTTCAGACGAAAGCGTGCAAATGATTATTCTAGTGACCTACGGATTGTTGACGTTCGTCGGAAACCGATAATGTAACTATTTTCGAGATTTAACAAAAACTTGATTTACGTCCTGTCCAATTCTGAGAATCGTCAAGGTTTATTGTTAACCTCTGATTTGTCCAACTTGAGCTGCGTTATTTACTAAATTAATTGAAACAACAGATTAAGAGACCAAACATCTGAATTACCCAATTAGTCGATTTACGTTACTCTTTTAACGATAAAAAATTTATTGCAACATCTTTAAACAACAGAAGAAAATTTCACAGGGAATTAGAGAACCAACGATATCAATAAATAACAGAGTTATTATTAATAACAAAAATATGTTAACAGGGCAACGTTTAGGTACAGAGCTGTGGTCCAACTGGTCTTGAAGTTATAATTTATTTAAATCACTTAATAATGTTACAGGGAATAAATTATATACACACTCGCTGAATTCTTCCGCAACACCTTTTTCTTACGTTATACACGAGTACCTGAAGATGCCTGCTTAATAACTTTTTTGTCGTTGGAATATTTTTGAACTGCAGTATTAGAAATACAGTGAAAAAAATCACCCGCAGAGACATAAGGAACCAACGATATTACTAACTGTAAGGTCACCCAATGAGATATATTTAACGACTAATTTATTTTATTAGTAAAAGTAAAAAAAACTACGTTTCGATATTTATTTGTACCCTGTTCAGGTTGTTGTCTTCACGTTTCCATCAAGTTAAACGGCCCGGCTGAGGAAAAGGTTTATAACATCAAGGCAAAAGCACATCTCTTAATAGAGGGTTCAAATAAGTACCGAAACGTTGCGCTGTTAAAAAAAAACGGCTACTGTCCGCAAAAAAAACCCGCACGTTTTAAGAAATTTCCCTCCACAAATAAATATTATATTTCAGAGGTAATAAATAACCCCTGATGCACGCCATTGCTCTTCATCTTGGTACTGATAGATATTCCTTATTATAAGTGGTGTTGGTGGGATTTACTACGAGTCCGCTCGCTTTCTTGTACGAGTCACCGTAGCCTACATTTCAGAAACCGTTCAAGCGAAAGCTGGCTGGCTGGTGGCTTTCCTTTCGCACGGACCACTAATTTGTCGCAAGCAGCAACAGCAGGCGAAGACGTCGAGGAAATAAAGTCGAGCATCGCTGCTAGAAAGGTTTAGAGCTTTTTTTTTTAATTCCCCGTCTGTCGAATCGGGTGGTAACGCAATGGTTGATTAATGTTACTTTACATGGCTGCTAAATTCTCCGAGGTAGACCACCCTTGCTTATGTAGTGACGTCACGGTTTACCTACGTCTCTGGAGAAGTGTACTAATTAGACAAATAAATAAACAAATAACAGACGATTAACGTCGTGTGGCATTTATTAAAGCGCTCGATTTTGTGTAATTAGTATACTTGTGATACAGACGTTATATATTTAATACACAGCACTGGAGAAGCCCCAAAGTGTAGAATTAAAAAATTATAGACTTCAAAAAATAAATACACGCCCCAAACGTTTCGCTTCACGTGTTAGAAACTTCATCAGGAGTTTTATAAATATTTTATATTAAATTCTTATTAAAATTCAAAGAAATTAGATTGATATTACTAAAAACATTCTCTGAAAATAAAGCAAAAAAATAATAAAGGCAAATTTTTGTACCTTAAACATAATTTCCCGCTTCGAAAATATTTTCAAAAATTATTCTAGATTTTTAATTGGAATTTTTTTGGTCATAAATGTGAAAAAAGCTTAAAAAATCATGGACTGTTTCTGAAATACATTTATTTGAAAGAATTTGTAATTTAAAAAATAACAGGACCATAAAGTTCTCAAAAATTACTTGATGGGGATCGTAGGGTTACAACGTTTCGACGCCTGACACAACGCCATCTTCTTGACGTTGTGGCAAATAAACGTCATCACCGGGGTTGGAATCTCGAAAAATTCTACACCGGAAAAAAAATCCCTCATTAATCTTTTTTTTTTATTCTTTTTTTTAGGGCAACAGGCTACATGAGGGTGATCCACATTGGGCAACTCCCCTTTAATAGCATAGGAAGGGATTTGAAAGGGGGGATGCGGAAGGGTAGAGGAAGGTAGCCAAGGGTTACTAGGGCCCCCGGGCTATCGTTTAAGGATCCTACCCGGCATTCGCCTAAAGAAATGCAGGGATAACACTAGAAAAACCGTCATCAGGTAGGTCGGGCATTGGGTACTTCTCTCGCGGTCGAGTTATGGCGAATTTCTGTCCTGTCATGACTGCAACCCGGGACTATTTCTATTTTCGTGTAACGAAGAAAATTATTAATTATTCCATACTCTCAGAGTGATAATTTAGAGTGAAGCTGAACAGGGAGGCAATTGCTATACTGATGTTTTTATTTTCACGCCGGTTGAGTGAGAGAGATAAAGCAGCTGTGCGCTTCAAAGACTCGCATGTCTTTTTGGGCCACGACTTATGACTGCTGTATCGACTGCGAGATCTAATCTTGGCGGACTTTAGGTGTGTGTGTTAGGGCTATAGTTAAGCTTCATAACCCTTGCTAGGAATTTATAAAAAAAATTCAGATGCCTTCGATGAGATTTTTGAATCAGTTCTTTATTAGGCTATGTATATATATATATATATATATATATATATATATATATATAAAAGATCAACGTCAGTAAAGTAACGTCATGAGCATAATTGAGAGTATAATGGACGCGGCTTACATTTTTAAATCATTATTTTAATATCTACATTCTAGATTAAGTATGTGAACCCACACATTTCTATTGTGGACAAGTGTCGTAAATACACGGGTCGTGTGAAGACTTTGTCGTAGTTATCGGAGCCACGTTTGAATGTGACAGATGAACAATCTGTCAGTCTTGTCACGTGCATCTTTGACGTAGAATCAGCTGCTGTGTTTGTGTGTGGGAGGAACGTACTCGAGGAACGACAGAAAATCTGAACACATCAATTTTCTTATTTTAGAGTAAAATCTTCGCAGTCACGTAGGAGGGGTCTTTTTTTTCTCTCTTTGAAAGCTGTCACCATCGATTTCTTGGAATTTCTGCGAAACTTCATGAATTGAGATTTCTTCAAAGCGATTTATTATCAGGAGGTTTTTAAACGTATAACAAACGCCTCTAAAATGAATTTAGAAATAATAATAAGAAAGATAACCAAATACAGACAAAAGAAGTGATAATATAAATACTACACAACGTTTCTGGAAGCCATGTTTCTTTCTTCAGGTGCATAAAATATGTAAGAGCCGAGAGAGAGACAACTGCAAAAAAGGGTAGCCAGATGACTAAAAACAAAGCTTTTGAGTTTTGTCAATTGACGACCCTGCAGTTGTGTCTCTCTCGGCTCTTACATATTTTATGCACCTGAAGAAACGTTGAGCGGTATTTATATTATCACTCCTTTTGTCTGTATTTGGCTATCATTCGTATGGTTAATTTTAAATCAGACGTAAATTTTACATTTGAATTTAGAAATAACAGACAGAACCGTTCAGCTGACGAGTGTCCACCCAATTTTTTGATAGATACATACTTGAGGAAGCACGGCAGCGACCTCAAGGGACTGTACTGGGAACTAGACTGAAACTGTCATAGTTTTCATAATCAGATTATTCATATTTTCAGATTAATAATTTACCGATTTAGTCGCGGAAAGAACTTACTTGAGGTTACAGGTCAATTTTGACACCTCAAGGATCAGTGCCGGGGCTTCGGTTGTTCTTTTTCTTCAATTTTATTTAAATGAAATAATCTCATTTTTTTTATTCTATAGAGTCAGTGACAATTGATTTTATTTGTCAGTCGGGATAATTTTTTTTTCCTTTCTACAGGTCAATCGGTTGTACACCTTAAGGGTCAAAAAAAGATTTATCGGTTGTTGTTTTTTTTGTCAATTCTTTTAAATGTAATTTTCGCAGTATTTTTACTACACAGTGAGAGAAACAGAGGTAATTTTGAATTTTTAGGATTATTTTACCTCTGCTGCCGATTTAGTTTTTTTAGTGTGATTCTGACAGTCGTGTAGAGAAATTAATTGTCAGTATTTTGGATCTGTTAAGAGGTGAATGAGAACACTACAAGGGACCAGTAATGGAGTGTCGATTGCTAATTTTTTTATTAGAGTGTGTTTCTCGTACACATGATTTAGTGTGAGTGTGGGAGAAATTGAGTGACAGATAATTAAGGCACCAGTTTGCGGTTTTGTTTAAAATTATTGAAGGTAAATCGGAACACCTCAAGGTTCAGTCTTGGTGTTTTGTTGGTTTGTCGTTTCAGTATGAGTGAGATTCTCGTAGTCGTGTTTGAGAGCGAGTTTTAGACTCGGTCAAAGAGGCAATGGGTCGGAAATTAAATTCAGTTGTCAGAATAAGTGTACCGCAAGGGCCAATACCAGCGTCTTGGTTGTCTCCTGTCAGCTTTCACGTGTTCGTGTTTGTGAGAGAGTGATCTAACGGTAACTACGGTGACGTATTGTACCTGTGTTGTATTATTCCTTGTCAGCAGCTGCTGCGAAGGTCACGCCCCATCCTCAGCTTCAGTCGACGACTCGGCAAGCAGGCACTCACACGCACTCGCGACACACAGCGGACCTGGCTCCAGACAGACAGACACTGACTCGCCTTCTCCAGGGACACCGCACTCTCTCCTGCTGCCTGGGAGGGCCGCCGCCATTGGCCAGACACCTTGCTACGTCACCGCCACCCACCACCGCCTCGCCTTGACTTGGCTTGGCGGGGTGGCGAGCCTCCATTCATCGCCCTCTTGTCAGTGTCGGGAACACACACACACACACACACACACACACACACACACGTGCGTTCAAAGGAATTCACCCCGGCACCAGTCGGAAGTTCCTCAAGGATCGGCGCCGGGTCGACCTTGTCCACTACCTGAGGCTCGCCGTTACTTCAAAGGGGACAAAAACACGACCGCATCACACTCTGGTACTTATCCCACATAATTCACAAACAAAGACAAAAAATAGTAAAATTACAAATTATTTTTATAACTAAATCCTTTATTGTGGCTGATCCATTCACTGTAATTCATTTGTGTCTACGAAGTATTTACTAATTAAATAACATGTTCTAATTGAGACTATTGGGATTCAACTTTAATATTAACAGCTAAATAAGTCAGAATAAAAGACTTTAAAAAATGAAATGTAAATTGTTCAAAGACAAGTCACAAACGTTTCGTTCTTACATTACGACTACTTCGGGTATTAATTAAAACACATCTTCGGACGTCTGAATGCAAAAGAACACTCTACGAAATTGAAGTACTCAAAGAAATGTTAAAAAACAGCCTATTAGCCAGAAAACTCTATTTAACCAATCCATTATGAAAAATGAACCCAATGTTTTTATTTTCATATGTGCCAAATTGCCTGTAATTTGAATAAGACATAATTGTATTCGACCTCTTATGGTCTAGGGGTCAGGGGTCAGCGTGACTGCCTCGCATCAGAGAGGACCCGGGTTTGAATCCCGGCGAGGGCATCGATGTTAGTCTGTGTGAGACAAACTATCGTCAATTAGTGCCCCGACATGGAAAAATGAGTACCCACCAAGAGTCGCTAATGACCTGAGATGTCTATGCGACTGTAAATAAATCAATATAAAAATTTGTATTAATAGATTACTGAATGATGAACGAAATTAACAAGAAAGTAATGACCCGCGTATAACAGGCGAAAAACATAAATTAATTATGAACAATGTAATTTAAAAGTGAGCGGACGCTTCGATCAACTGTTGTGATCTTTGTCAGTACTAGAGACAGAACGAAGACTTTACAAGGAATGTAAATTGAAGATATAAATTACCGAAGATTATTTAATAAACCAGCATCAATACAGTTTAAATGAGAAATGTTTTGATTTACATTTAAGGAAAATTTGTACGACTTTATATGCAACATTTCTGAATTTAAGCTTCTTCTGTGACAAAAACCAATAAACGATTGAAGAAACTTAAAAGTGTTATTCTTAAGCCACCTGAGGAGTCCCGAAAGTGAGGAAAACTAGTCGGGGAAAATTGGTACCAACTGTCGATCCTGAAAATTACTGAGATTACCGGCAATATTGTTATTAAAATTTATGACTTATAAAGACAAGATCAATAAACAAAGTTGCAATAAGTTTAATATTAAACATCAACTTCCATCGCTACATGAACATTGAAATCGATACAAAGCGAAAAACACTAACGTTTCGTCCCTTAAAGTGGAATTTCATCAGGTGAACGTAATAATAATTTTTTAAAAAAACATAAGACCTTGATAATTAATTTTTTTGATAAAAACTTCTTCAATGATGTTTTTGAAATTTTTATATTAATGTTATCGTATAAAGTTCCAGCATCTTCAATTAATAGGTTACAAAATTTATTTGATTTGATAGAAAAGAATTTGGAATAAAATTTTAAAACGAATGGTCTGGCTGTCACGGCCAGTTTTGTTATATCTGTCATAATATAATCGTAATGTTGATGTCAAGTTAATCATTTAACTTTACTTTTGTTGAACTGTCTAATAACTACCACGTTGAACACACCAAGGTTATGTGCACGTTAAGTCCTACTTTTTATTTATTGTAGCTTCTAATAATTATTTTGTAATTTTAATGTCATGGCGTATCCTATGTCCTCATTCAAGGACTAATGGAACAAACCGGCTGGTTAAATTGAATTTTCTACGTTTAAAACACGGTCCCCCTTAACATATCGTTAAGTATGCAACATGTTCGGCTACGTTGTTAGTTTGGCTGCAAACGCAACAGGGGTATTTACGATTATTTTTATTTTTTACTTAACTGAAAAACTTACTTAACTGTAGCACAACCAGGCATTTCAAGATCATTTCTTTGAAATTTTTTTGGTCATAAATACGACGCTACATTCAATTTTTTATCTTTATAATAGCCGGAATGAGCTAATAAAATGTCAAAGCTGATGTTCTGGCATATAATTAGCGCTAAATAAAATGATTTTATATAGTTATCAGGTACTATTAATAATATAAATGAAATTTATAAAATTTATATGAAATTATTACACTTATTAAAATCAAATATACAATAAAAATTATACCCTCCACATTATTCAACATTGGCTTCTGTACAGGATCAGTAATAGATGATTTAGTATTATAAATTGATTACCCTTAATATTTCGATACGTATGCAATACACACCGCTAAACAGCTTGTTTGGCTGCATGACGTACAGGGGCAACTACGTTTCTTTGTCCGCAATCGTATTTTTTTTTACAAGAACAACATATTTAAAATACATATAAACATAAGCAAGTTTCAGGCGATAATCAACTAAAGACCAGGGTTAAAGGATCAATAATTGTTTTCCTAATTACTTTTTGTCTTTGTGTTTAAGTAACATTAGCATTTTCGCATAATTTTATTTACAAAAATAGAACAGACTTTTATTGTTAATATTATTTTTACAATTTTCTTTGTAATTTTTCAAGGAATTAGAAGTAGTTTAATTATTCCAAATAAAAGTTTTTTCTATGTGAACTGAGGAAATTATTAAAAAATTAATTGATTGAATAAATAATTCAGTAGACAAGTGGTTTTTAATATACAAATGGTGAAAAGATTTTGTGAGGTTATAATATAGGATACACAAGAAAAAGATTTCTGATATAGAAATCAATGAGAAGATAAAATAAGTGATTGTAATAAATAATACGCCACAAACAGGTTTTTAATACACAAATTCAGGGTAATATTAAATATAAGTGATTATAATGAAGATTATTTAAGAAAAAGGTTTTTTGTATTTAAATCATATGAAAATGAAAAGAAGGTGAAAAATAAGAGACAATAATAAATAAATATGTAATAATGTAGGAATAAGTCATTTTCATTCAAATAAAAGGCTAAAACGTATATTAATATACGTAAATATTTTTAAAAAAATGTCAAGAATTAAATTTGACGTATATGAATATTATTAGTACGCGAACACATATTTAAGTGTTAATTATTGACAATCTATTGTTGGGTTTCGTTTATTAATCGTTAATTTCCATATTAACGAAGAATTCGCCCTCCGCCTATGTCATATATATATATAGTAATACCCAGTTAAGAAGGACATAAATTTTGTTCTTATTTCATCAGATTTGTTTACCAACTCAGACTGGGGATTCTTGAGTGGTTTGTATAAAAATAGATAATAACAAACTGATGGATAAGCGGATCTTACAGAAGGGGAGGACTATAATTGGACGTTTAGCGGCTCTTAGAGCTAATGATTTGGACAGACATCGTGACGAAACCCTAAAGGAATAATGACAGAAGTTTTGTGTACATCCAATTATTAAAAGGAAATGTTTATTTTAATTGTATTGAATGGCTCTCGGAGCGTGAGAAAGCCAACAGTTGATATTTGTTTGGCGAATGTGGAAACTCAAAAGCTGTGAAAAAAGGGAATATTCTGGAGAGGGGGAAGCAGATAAAAGTTAGTTGGACTGGAGACCTCAGAGGAGATGGACGTGGACTCAGGTGCCAGAATCTGAACGAGAAAGACATAGGAGTTGAAATGTAGACAGAAAAGGAGGAGGACGTGGAGGTGGTGATAAATATTCGGTCAAATTGAATGGTGGCCGTGCCTAAAAAATAAAATAAACATTTTAGTCCATGCAAGCTGTCAGGAGTCGGGATATCAAAAAGGATAAAGTGAACGAGTCTGTGAAGCGTGTGTAAAATAAGGGCATTGTAGAGTAAAGTGCATTCCTGAAAAACCCAAATAAAATTGTAAGTAGACGTTTAGTAATAAATTCTGTAAATTGTTAAATATGGGTAATCAGTCATATTCCATTTTCAGTTTATTTAATTGCATTGTTTAAATTGTAAATTTAATTTTCCGTTTCCTTATCAACCCAGTAAAGACCCTGGGGTACAGAGTTTGATTTATAAAATGTAACTGGGTTATTAGTGTAATTTAATTGTTGAGGTAAAAGGATATAAAATATACAGAGATTTTCTTGAGTTGTATTCTAGATTAATAAAATTGTTTTGTTTAATAAAATTTTATAACTTGTTTAATCTAAATTCCTATAACAATAATTATCGAAAAGTTGGGTATTACAATATATATATATATATATATATATATATATATATATATATATATATATATATATATTTGAAAATAAATATTTATTAAATTACGGAGTAGGTCCAGCTTAGTAGCACTATTGACGCCACAGATTCCTTCCAAGACAATAATATGTTCAATTGTTACAAAGAGAATATGTATAACTTCGTTTTTCTCATTCATTTTTTTAAAAAAATATGCGGCAGACATGAAAGGAAATCCAACTTTAATTTCTAAATATTGTAATTGATTTATACGAAAAAAGCAATATTTGATGTCAATTTCCAATTTGATCGGGGCAAGGGAAGTCGGTATGACGTCACTAGTTGCTACACTCGTTTATACTCCAAGTTGTTATGAGTTCCAGTAATAGCTGATAGATGGCATCTGATTCTGCTGACTCAATACCAGAAGACTTTATTTATAAAAATATAACTTAATTTATATTTTATACACTTATATTTATTTGCGATTATAAGTTTTAAAAAAATATATGAGACGTTGATTGCACCGAGTTCGATCACTAACTGACATAACAATACCTCCCTGAGATATCTTTTACGTCACCAAAGACAATCCTGTGCTTACGATATTCTTTGCTCCAACACACCCTGGCGGTTATTCCTAAAACCAACAGCATTGCTCACCCGGTAAAGTAGGGAACTAATTGGAAAACTTTATGTGGTCGGTATAACACTGCACTGCTTTCCGACACGTTTTGTTCCCCGTTTCTTACTGCCATCTGCGAAGGAAAAGTTGAACTAATGCAGCGACTGGAAATTTTAATCTCGAGTTGTAATCGGCTCATACTAGAAATTTAATTTCTGGTCAACCCGTTCTCCGGGATCCTTTTTTTTCTCATAGTCAAACATGGCGACTGCAAACGTTTCTGTAAGTTTGTTTTGGTCTAATTTAAAACATTATGATGAAAAAATCTGACATTTGTAATATTATCAACAAATAAACGGTATTGGGTCAGAAAATGGTTTATTATAGAAAAATTAAATATAACGACGTTCCGTCCTCGTTTTTGACCTCTTGAGGTTTAGTAATTTTAGATGCAAATCAAAAAAAAAAAAATTACAGGCATGTTTTTTCCGAAATTTTGGTTGAAACGATTTTCTATTGTCGATTTTGTTCGTACTATGCTTTTTTATTACCTACATTTGTTTATACTACTGATTTTCTTGTTTATTTTCAATCTTCGATGTTTGTAAGCTGTAAAATTTCAGCACAGTTCAGTTATAATTTATTATTCCAAAAAATTAGATTTTAATTAGTTTCTTTCTAAAATTCAGTAAAATTGTGCACCTGAAGGGGTCGCAATTAGTGATGAAATGTTTGTTCTTGTCAAATATTGTTTTTTAAATTATGATAACATATTTTTATGACTAATACGGTTTGTGTTTATTTAAGATGAAGTTAATTTTTCTTCTTATACTGAAATCAAACTATTATATTTTTACTCTTGAAATAAACGTGAGACTCTCTTGTCTTTGTGGTGGAAAATTTGTGGCGGTTACTATTGATTTTAAAATAGAAACACAAAATATAATTGCAAAAGGATAAAGATTTATCACGACTTTAAAAGTTGGGTGTCATGTGGAAAAAATTACCACACACAAAAAAAGAAAGGATATAAGAATATTAATTTATTTGATGATTTTTTTTTACAAAAGAAACAGAAAATATATACTGAAGTAATTGGTAATTAAGACATTGTGCTAATTGGGAAGTTGGATTGTAGAGGACTCATTATTAGTGAATATAGAGTGGACGCCGCAACAAGGCGGCAAGGCAAAGAATGTATTGTTGTCAATCGGCTGAGAATTTTACGCGCTCAAAATCTAGGAGACGAACGGAGAGTCAGGAAAGTACAGTCAGGCAATGAACGACGAGGCATAAGGACCAGCAAAGTTTTTGTACAAAAGTAATAGAGTCAGAAATGTACAGTCGGGCATAGAACAGCGAGGTGTAAAGACCAAAACTTTTCATGTTATAAAAAGTTTTGCAGTCGGGCATAGAACAGCGAGGTGTAAAGACCAGAAAATTCATCTTATAAAAAGTTTTGCAGTCGGGAAGGAGAGAGTAAAGCTAATGTTGTAATCGGTGGCCGAGCATAAATTCAACCTGCTGGCCATAGACAAACCAATGAAGTACATTTCCAACTAAAGTCACGAGATCTGCAAATCCAGGTTGCAGCAAAGCATCGAGAACCTACCAATTTGTGTTAGACCAACTAACAAAACTACGCCAATTAGAATTTGTTGACATTTAGAGTCTGTGAGTACTAGAATCAGTGATATCCCCAAATTTTGTGCACGAAAAACCTAAAATGAGACCTGGGCGGCCGTAAGTAGAGAAATCATTTGTAAACCACTTTTAAAAGATAAAAGTCAGATCGTTCTTTAATTTTAATTATTTAATTATTACATTTAAATTCAATCTGTAGTATTATTTCTTCCACAACAAATTTCGTCTATGTTTCAGAAGCATTAACTTCCATAAAAGCTAAATGTAATTTGATTGTATAAATTCACCCATTTATCAAACCCAGTTTAAGACCCTGAGATCCCAAATATTATTGTGTATTTAAAATTGTTAATAAATTTGTTTAATTGTTTTCCCTTAATAATCTTTTTATTTTAAAGACGCCATTTTATTTAATTATTACAATACATATAAATAATGAATTGAATAATAAATATTATCCCCTTGCTTGCACAGGAACTGTACCTCAGTTTTCCCGAGTTTAAGTAGAACTTGAAAATACCCCTAACGCAAAAACTTCTGAAAATAAACCCTGTAGGCTTACCGTTGAAAAAAAAAATCACTGTCTCGGTAATTGCAGCGGTGTTGGTCCGTTCTTAGATTGGTGACCCTCCTCAGCAATTTCGACCGTCGGCCTCCGCAGTCTTCCTCTGCTACCATCTCCAACCTTTTTACATCCCTTCTGTTTTCTACAAACCGATAAAAACGCCGAACGACTTCCATTTGTCGATTACCGCTGCAATATTTTTCCAAGATACTGTCGTGGACTCTTCTAAATTCTTCCTCTTGATCTGAGGAGGCTTGTAGCCAAGCAGCAAATCTTTTCCCTACTGCCTCTTGAAATAATACACGTTAAAATCTTTCCGGGTATCAATTTAAACTACGCCTCCAGTTCTATAATAATGGCCTTCAGGTTTTGTCGGCTCCTCTCATCGAAGTTAGACAGGGCGACTTCTACGCGATGTGATCCATTTTGGCCAATTCCCAGATCTTTGATTTTTCGTTCAAGTCTTTCCTCCGTCGTGATTTATTTTCTTTTCACTTGTTTTAATTGCTTCCACGTTTCTAGAGATCACCTCGACTCTCTTTTCCAATTTCTGCGCCGACTCATCAACCAATTTTTTAATATTACCAGTTTCATCTTCCACCGATGCAATTCTTCTGGACAAATATTCGGATCTATTATCTAAGTCACCCTGATTTTCTTTATTTTAAAACTCAAAAACTCCAGAAAAGGAACCCCGACGGTTAACCGTTGAAAAAAAAACAATCACTGTTTCGGTAATTGCAGCGGCGTTGGAATCACCCGCCACGTGTCGTTCTCAGCTTGATGACCCTCCTCAGCAATTGCGATCATCGGCCTCCGCGGTTAAACATAGATTGTCTTTCTCTGCCACCGTCTCCAACCTTGTTACATACCCTCTGTTTTCATTTCCTTATTGGCTCCAGGAACGCGTCTGTTTAGCGTCACATTCCTAGAGATTTCCAGTAACCGTGAGCTACCTGTTTGTTTGCAAGCAATTATGGCCGGTAAATATGGAGTTTTGCAACATTTTAACACAGCTAAAATTTAAAATGTATCCCCAGACTTTTCATTAAAACAAATTACCTTAAATAAAACGTGCCAAAATATTCAATTAAGAAAACGCTCGTGTTTGTCCTTCTGAAGGATGAAAAATAACCACTGAGGAGGTGATCTTAAAGCCTTTTTATTTTTTTTACCAGTCTCTTGGTGTCTCTACTTTTATCTTGACGATACGTGAGTGACTTTCTGCTCCTGCTGAGGTCCTTCCTTACGTTTTTTTGGGGGGGGGGTCGGGTTTGAGAGGACGATAAAGCACGGTGGACCAATCCTCTAGTCCTTGAACCCGACCGAGTCACTTGTAAGACCTCTGGGAAGGTCGTGGGTTCTCGTAGCCTGTAGGAAACCTGTTTGGTCAGGCCTTTTTTTACTAATGTTTAATTATTCGTGTTCGTCCCTGCTTGACTTTTATTATAAATGAGCGAATAAAAACTTTGGAAACAGAATTACAGACAGAGACGCACTCAAATAAAACCCTTCCGTAATTTTAATTGACAAAATTCAGACCGCTCGTATAATATTGATTCTCTGATCACTGATTAGGAAAACTAAAAATTAAACAAGGTTATCGGTTACATATTTTATTTACGAATAAACCGTATTAGTGTTCAATCGTTATTAAGTTTTAATTTAAGGTTATTAATTAATTTTGTCTTAATGGTAATTTAAGGCTATTAATTCAGTTCTATAATTGTAATTTAAGTATATTAAGTAACGTTTTTGATTATTATTTAAGACTATTAATAAACTTTGTTTCTGTAGAATATAACTAAGAATACAGTATAATAATTAAAAATTAGTGTTCTAGGTTTCTAATAAATTTCGGTAACTTCAATTATGACGTGTCCAATTCCTGCACCGAGAACTGATGGAATTGATATAATCAGTTGTTTGACAGTTTTTAATAAAATACTGATGTTAATAAAGTGACAGATCTACTTGATATTTATGGCGCTCGAATCATATTTAAGTCATTTAACAGTCTAAATTTAGTTGACATTATTTAAAAAACGAATTTAATATTCTAGAGAGAGAAAAACAACACATAATGAATGACCGCAGAAACGTCAAGTTCATATAGAAATCTGATCATGGAGCTCAAACGCGAAAAATTTATAAACAATTTACACCGCAACGCCTGTTATATAGGTCGAATAAAGAGATCGCTGAGGAAAAAATCAACCAGCACAATTTTCTGAACAGGAAAAATATGAACTTTTAAAATAAAATAGACAAAATTCGCTGACTTGTGTCCAATTGATTCGGACAAAGTAATAATTTTAGACGAAGAATTAAGAGTGAAACGAAAAATTCGGATTGAAAATTAATAATGAGAAAGATAGCCAAATAGAGACAAAATGAGTGATAATATAAATACCACAAAACGTTTCTGGGATCCTTGCCCCTTTCTTCAGGTGTTAAGAAGAGAAAGAGACAAGGATTTCAGAAACGTTGTGTGGTATTTATATTATCACTCATTTTGTCTCTATTTATCTATCTTTCTTATTAAAGAATTAAGGTTGCTGAGTGAGATGATTTTTAATCCTTTCCCACTCCAACAGCTTTTAACTGTGAACTCTGATACCAATAATTTAAACGAAAAATTTATAATATTCTGTTAATTTAATATTTTAGACATTTTTCAATCCTAATACAGTAATACAATTATTTTAAATCTAATGGTATTTGCAATATTTTTCTCTTCTTGTTATGAGTAAACTGAAACTGATAGACGCTGCTTTTAAAAAAGTCTGGGTATATACATGATGTAGAGTTAAATTAAGAACATATTCTTTCAGATTGACTAAGTTATTTTTAATACATCTAATGTATAAATTAAATATTTAATAATCTGACTATTAAAGACTAAATTAAAAATAAAACACAGCTATTTTAGGCCAGAAAATTATTTATATTTGAAATGTACAACGTTTCTTCACTATTATCAAGTAAAACCCTGACTGACAAAATTTTTAAGTCCACCAAAAATTTATAAAATAATGATATCAACTAACGCTCCTCAAAATTTTATGTTAAATCTTATATTATGTTTGTTTTGTAGTCTGAAACTTTATATACCTGAAGAGGAAGAAGAATTTTCTTGTTCGATTCACATTTTGCTATAATTATGTAAGTAACCATTTACAAACTAAATTAATTTATTCTTTATTCAATGAAATCATTTGTAGCTTAAAAAGCTGTATTTAATGATTTATGCAAATTATTGTAAGTAAAATTTAATTAATGAAAATATTTATTTACAAAATTGTAAGTAAAATTAAATTATTTAAATAGTATGTAATGGTTCATAAAAAGTTTTTAAATACCTATGTTATTTATTTCTAAATTGTAAATTAAAACTTGTCCATCCTGAAGATGCCTAGAATGGGGACGAAACGTCGTCGTAAACATTATAATTTTCTGACTCACAGAAGGAAGGAACGGACCACAGGATGAATGCCAAGTTCTTATTCTCGTGCTGTTGGTTTTATTCTACTTGTTCGTGAGGAAGAGAACAGTTCATTCGCGCATTCGTATTCAAGGAAGGCTGAGGAGAGCTGAAAAGAATTTCCAAACAAGGCTCTGCTGGAAACTCTTGTTTGTTTCCGGGGAAACATACACACACACAAACAAACACGCTGGTGGAACGAAGAAGACCTTGGTCGCAAAAATTCTTTTTGCGTCCAAGTCGTCTTATTGTTCTTCTCTTAGTAAATAAAAAGCATTGAAGAATCCCTCCTTGACTGCCAGAGCCTCGTCGCCCATTTGCACCAGTTTTGTTTCTTTAATTCTGTGACAGAGATTATACGTCGTACCTCCACGGCTACTAAATAATAATCCCTCTGGTTTCATTTTATCGTCAGTTTTGTGACCACTTTTTCTTACAAATAAACGATATTTAATATCGTTGATGAAAAATATTTTTTATACGCAAACGTGGCCGCCTTTAACTCGGCTTAAGTTGAGTGACTTTAAAAAGTTGAAGAAAATAGAAATCAATAAAAGGAAAATGACGAAGATAAAATTTCAATTTAAGTGAAATTTTCTTCCTCATATTTTACCACTATTGATTTTTATTTCTAACTATCTGAGAGCCCGGCGTTGTCCGGGTTGTCAAATATCCATAACTCCCGATTAGACTCCAATCTCGGTTGCTTTTGCGTTATTTTTATATAACGCCCCTCTACCTCCGTCCGTAAATTGCTCACCTCCCATGCCGAAAGAGGTTGAACTCATAGAAACCTAAAAAGTTTCTTTCGATGAATACATCGGCCGCTTTAAGATGTACGAACATTTCCAGCCCCGTCCACACCCGCTTGGGGCACTTAAACGGCAAGTTGATTGTGCGTTATTTTTATGTAATGCCACTCCACCACTACCCATAAGAATGCTCCCCTCCCAAGCCGATAGGGATTCAAATTCTACACTGACAACATGTAGAGAAATATTATGAATCTCATTGACCCCGAAAATATTTGTTCGGCCAGTTAATATGTTTGAAAATTTCTACTTACCTCCACTACCGCCCTGCCCCTGCCATCCCCGCGAAACTCAGCGATACCCATAACTCAGATTCGACTCGAATCTCGGTTGTTTTCGCGTTATTTCTTGTAACGCCTCGCCACCACCTTCCCTAAGCGTGCTCCCGTCCCATGCTGAAAGGGGTTGAAATTATACATAAACAACATTGCTAGAAATCTACTAAAGCCTGAAAAATTTATCGACTGTGCTGAAAAATATTTATTCAATGCAAATATCGACCGTGTTTGCATGTTTCAAAATTGCCACCCCCTCTCCTACGGGTGGTAGACGTGTCTCTCGTCGACAGTGTTTGTTTCCTGGACGCCACGTGTAAGTGGAGAAATTTGCTGCACGGGTGTAGATTTTTATGTGGAACATATATGTATACAAATAAACACGCAAACACACTGTTTTATCACTTTAAAATTGAATACATTAATCGATGTTAGGAGAATTAGAAATTAAGGGAGGTTAATTTCATCATTATTTTCGTAATTTTAATTTTATTTTTATCAATTTCTAAACACAGGAAAAAAAATTGAAGTAATTAATTCAATTTAAGGAGGTAGTTTTCTTCATTATCTTCCTATTCATGAAAATTGAACAAAATAATATTCAAGTTAGGAAAGTAATGATTAAATTAATATTTCCCGAAACTGAAATTATTTTTTCAATTGTTTTCCTATAACTAATTTTCAGTTGTTTTCCATTTTGAAGTCAGAATTCATTAACGGAGTGAAGGTAGCCATGTTTTCGTTGAAAAAAAAATTCGTTTCAAATATATTAATTGTATGTTCTTTTACTTATTTATTTTGATATAAAAAATGGTTTTGTAGGTGTGTCGAAACGTATTGTTCTACAAAGATAAAACTTCTGTCTTTAATTGTATATATATATTGTTGCCGCTCCGCTACCCTCCTTGCGTTTTTTTCGTTGATTATTCATGTTTGGGCGCCAGGTAATTTTTGGGAGAAAATCACCAAAACAACTTTTTAATCTTTCATAAATTTATTTAATCGAACATGAGGCACAAGTTAACTTCAGGGCGTGGTTTATCAAACTTTGCAATCTAGTTGGAGCACGTCCATCCTTGGTCGAGTCCAGTCTGGAACTGACCATTACGATTCTCCCCTTGGCCGGCATAAAATAACATCGCATTTCCGGCACCTGCATAAACACAACCACTGCAGTCACCCCCGCCAAGGGCGCTCGACCGTACCTCGCAACAATCATGTTACAATATATATAATTTGTAACAAATTGACTCGCGGTATCTTCTTATCACTATATTTCAGTCTAAATTCATTTTTCTGCGACGTCATTATTTGGAAGCCATCATAATTTTAAGTTCCTAAAGTTAAAAAGTTATCATGCCAACTCTGAAACGACAAAAAAAACTTACAATCAGATTCAAAGAGCTTTGACAATACACCCAAGCATTCTCTGTAACCTTGTCCTTCTGGAAGAAAATATTCTTTACGGACTTTTTAAGGTTGGTATTACGTGGGCCTCGGCCAGTTTTAAGCGGTTCAATAATTCTTTCGTTGATTCATTACCAATTAATTTTTTTAAAAAAATTTCGCTTCGTAATAATTTCCTCATTATTATTCACGACAATTTATTTTTCGTCCTTGTCGCGCAAACGAAGACAAAGTAATTACGACGGTCTTTAAACGATATCTACCTTTTTCCTTTCTGTTTAGACATTTTAATGGTTTCATCGTCCCCATGTGTGTATTCATGCACTTGTTTGTTATAAGAAACGAGAAAAGCAGCGGCCTTGAAAGTTTTTCCTCGTAACTTTTCTTCTAATTCTGTGTATTTACTGTTTTGTTGCCTCGCCCCCATTTCAACTTATCTAATTCGTTTTGAATTACATTTTAATTGTGACTGCTTGTCCCATTTTTATTTTAACTGATGATTACCACGGAGAATAATAATTATATCTCGCATAAAAGATTTTTACTCTGTCCTCCCCTTTGGATAAATTATAAAAGGAACGTTACTGGTGAAAAGTTTTCTAACTGCCTTAATTGGTTTACTACAGACGTAAGAATTGTTACTAGGAACAGTGAAAGCCTTTCTAATTCCCTAATTGTCTTACTATAGAAGGAACAAATTAACTGTGTTAACTACAGCCAATTAAAATAAATTAACCAGGTTGTTGACAAAATGTAGTTGATGACCAATTACAGACAATTTGCTTAATTAATTACAAAACTCCTTACAACATGTATTTCTATCAACAATTTGAATAAAAGATTATTGAAACAAATAAATATATGCGTTGCTCCGGATTGTTATTAGCGTTTAGTGACAATTAAAAGACACCCGAAGAAGGTACAAATTCGTACCGAAACGTTGGGTTTTATTTTGTAATTAATTAACGAAGTCGTCTGTAATTAGTCGTCAACTACATGACATAATTTTCATATTAAACAGGCGTAAAAATTAAATCTTTAAACAGATGGTTTATCGCTGGATTTTAATCTGTGTTGGGGAATGAGGGGAATGAGGGGATTGAGATCAGATGCGTTCTTTAGTTGAATGCATCCTGAGCGACGCCAATGCATTCCGCTGGTGAAATATTCATATAAAAATATGCTTCTATGAATTTAATAAATAAACTACATTAAAAGTTTAGGAGAATTTGAAGTTAAGGGAGGTTAATTTCATTATTATTTTCGAAATTGAATTATATTTTTATTATTTTCAAAGAAAGGAGAAAAATTAAAGAAATTATTTCAATTTAAGGATATAGTTTTCTTCATTATCTTCTTATTCTTGAAAATTACGTTATATGGATAATAATTTTTGTTAGTTTTGAGCTCGATACTTACTGTAATATTATCGGCTGCAAATTAAGTGACCTGAACTTTGAGTTCTTGTAGGACAGGACACTTTTGACTTTTATAGTACAGTGGTTATGTTAGGAAGGGAGTAAATTAAATAATAGACGATATTTATTGAGGGAAAAAAAAAGAATGTTTATTGTTTGAAAGGTACAAGTAGTAGAGCTTCCACGGAGCGGGAAATGTCACAGACGGCAGTGTAAGGTAGCTATGGCGGTCGTCACGCAGACGTATCAGCCGTAGTAGCCGCCCCATCCTCTGCCACCCCAGCCTCTACCCCAGCCGCCTCCGTAGCCGCCCCATCCTCTGCCCCAGCCGCCTCCGTAGCCTCCCCAGCCGCCGCCCCAGCCTCTGCCGCCCCAGCCTCCGTAGCCGCCACCCCATCCTCTGCCGCCCCAGCCGCCGTAGCCGCCGCCCCAGCGTCTGCCGTACCAGCCCTGCTCAGCGGTGCCCAGGGTCTCCTCGCCCTGGTCGGAGGCGACGGGGGCGGGTTCGCCCTGCTGGGGGCCGGCGGGAGGGGCCACGGCCACCTGCTCCTCGGGGGAGGCAGGCAGCGCGATGACCACGGCCACGAGGGCCGCTAGCAACAGCTGCAAACAAAACAACAATGTAACTTTGTAATTGAAATATTTTATTCTGTTCTTGTAATACTACATTATGACGTATCCTATTTCCTCGACTAATGGAATGAATAGATCTAAATCTAAATTGTACCATGAATATGGCAATGGCCGAAGGCTCCTGAAAATCGTTGAATAATTGAATAAATTATATATAGAGGAGTTGTGTCGCTGTTCCTTATATTGTGTTAAAATAAAAATTTTAGGATACAAAAAAAATTATTTAAAGCCAACAGACAAGACATTTTTTCGAGCATATAAACTTGACAAAATCGTAAATTAAAAATTAATAATTCAATTAAAATTCCAGTACTGTATTATTAATCATGTCAGTGTCGCCTTGAACCTTTATAATTTTTCTCCAACGACTAGAAATTTAAAACAGATCCACCATTTTCCCTATTTTCTTTTCGTAAAAGTCCGCCCAATTACTCACGCAGTCCAAATCAGCTATTAATATCAGTGCCTCATATGACGAATTGTATTTGGTAAATTTCACATTAACAAATCTCTGATTGATATGGGTCGACCGGAACCCGGGTTATCCGAAACGCCTCCGAAAAAATCACTACAATAAAAATTGAAGTACTGTACTGCTCGGAAAATTACTGAGATTTTAGAATGAGTAATTCAAATGCTACAAATGGAATCTTAAACATGTAATTTTAACTTTGCTAAAGTGTAGCCTAAAAAGAGATTTTTGAAACCTTTAAAAAATAAGTACTTTAATTACAATACAAAATACTGTGGCATTAGATGACCATGGCTTAACCGAAACGGCTTCACCACCCTTTAGTTTGGTTAACCGGGGTTGGCAATACTGAGCCGCTTAGTTTACGTTCTACGAGTAAAAAAATCTGACATGGGGACAGATAAGACTTGATATTAAATTAAAGTATGGAGTGTGATGTAAAAAATTCTCCCGACTCCGTCCATCCCTTGGGGGGGGGGGAATAAAAGAAAAACACATTTAAAATGTAATTAGGGGGAAATATTACTCATCAATCTAACTGGTTGTCTAGTGGAGATAAGACGAAGACAGAGATTCTATTAAAATTTCAGTAACGTATTATTATTCACGTCAACTATTTTTCGGACGGAATTTCGTATCAGACTCTGTATTATTAACACAGTTAACTAAAACTCCAATGGAATTCGAGTCGAAGAATCGTTTAACTAATGTATTCCAGAGAAAATTAGAGGCGGAGACTCTCCAAAGATGACTGCTTGTCTAATTACTTGTGTAAATTTACATCCCAATGAAATTGAAGACGCAGACTCTCCAAAGACGACTTACTGTATTATTAATCTGGTTAAACTAATATTGCAATGACACTCAAGCTAAGACTCTTGTTAAACGTGTAGCTAAATCGTTCCGGAGAAGTTTTCATAAGAATACACTCATTTAATTCGACTACATTATTGAGACAATACATATATTGTTATTGCAATTGGGCACATTTTATGTAGGTAAATAGAATAACCGAGAGACCTGAATAAAGAAAAATAATCCCAATAACATCCATAACTTTCAGGTAAGATTCCCCCCCCCCCCCAATAAAAATAAAATGAACAAAACCCCTTCAGATCAACGACCGTATACTTCCTTCATCTTTTTCTCCTTTTTGTGGGGGAGACAGAAATAGTCTTCCATTCTTTCCCTGAGTAACCATATCGTGACTTTTCTTCTCGTTGCGTCACACACGCGCGAGGACTTAAGTGGCCGTTTCTTGTTAGAGCTTAGATGACTAAGTAGTTCCTCTGAAGGTCCTTGAAAGGTATGAATGGGTGAGTAACCTCGCTTTTACAAACAATAGCCAGCAGACGGGCAAGTTCAAGATGGTCGGTCGGTGTCTGTATGCGTGTGTGTGTGTGTGTGGGGGGGGGGACAAATTGCATCCTCTTTTCTCCCACACGTAGACAGGTCGTCCTAAAACTACGGTTACGCTGGATGGTCGTGAAGATTGTTACACTTATGGAGAAACAATTTTAAAACATGACAGACAGCACGGACTACCATTTCCTATTCCAAGTTTCTATAGTTGTACGAGCATTTATTTTATTTAGAGGGAAGTTTCTGTTCGCTTGGTTGTTTTCAGAATAAAAGCCGTACACAAATTTCGTATTCAGGCTGCATGTTATGTTGTGACGTCATCACGCAAATTACTTCTATGTGTTCGGTAGAAATGGAGTCGCGAATGATGAAAATCGTGGTGTAGAGAGAATTCTAAAGTTACGTTTGGCGTCATCATTCAAATTTTTTGGGGGGAGGGGGGGATAATTCTGCAGACAGATGTGTTAAGCCTTTATGACATTCAGATTTTTTCGGATGTATTCTGTGGTAAATTCCGTCTGACGTCGCCACGTAATTTTTTTTAGGATGTATTCGGCAGTGATATTTGAGTTACTGACTTGACTTGAGTGACGTAATCACTTTACATTTTTGAGGGGATTATGCTACGGTTTGCAACACTGACGCCTTATGACGTCATTACCCAGTGTCAAAACAAAAAAATATCGATATGGTGGCACGTTACAGCTTCGGAAGATTATTGAACAGACAAAAGATTTATCATCGAAAGCAGATGGTCAGAGAAATTATAAGTATAATTTAAGTTGAGGTTAAATTCAATCTCACCTCACACAAAAAAAAACACATGTAAAGGCTAGTCAAAGATAAAATAGTTGAAAACACTAATCCCAGAGAACTAAATACTAACACAAACTTGTAAGAAAAATAAATTTTAAAAAAAGAAACAGAAGAAGAAATTCAGAGAAGTCTGGACGAAAATATTTTTTCAAGAAATTACGGTCCCAATCTTTCGATTATTCTCACGCCGCGCTGTCATTTATTTTACAGTTACTCTTGGGCTCATTCTTTACGATATCAGTCTCTCTGGTTCGTCAGCTAATTTTCATATTTTAATCGGTGTCCTTGCTTTATAAAATTATCTACTGTTTGAGAAATTACAACATCTTCAAGTTCTCGAGTTGGAGTGAAACGGATCAAGTCAATCAGGTTGCGATGACGTCATATTGGTACAGAGGAGACGGGTGCACTATACTAGTCACGACAGCAAGACGATTTTTCAAGATTATTAAGTGATATTCACAAATCCAAACCCCCAAAAAGGAAGTCCTAATACAATTATGTTCTTTATGACAAAAATATACGGTATTTATTAAAATAATACAGGAGCTTTCGGCCATCATTTTTGTATTCTTTTTTATGTGACTATAATCTTCCACGTTATGGCTCACTCTTAAACATCCTGATATATATTATTTAAGAAAATCTCGACCTATGTTACAAACGATATTCACAACTCAAAACCACCAAAATAACGCATGTTTTTTTTAAATTAAAGAACATAATTACTTGAGAACTTGCTTTTTGGTTGTTTTGGAGTTGTGAAAATTATTTGTAACACAGGTTCAGATTTTCATAATGAATATATATAAAAAAAATTTAAGTGTTAAATGAAGGAAACATCATCGCTTTTTTTGAGGGTACCGTTTATTTGGTGTCATATATATTGCATATATCTGCGTAATTAAGAGAAATCTGTGCGTAGTTATTTTTAAAGGGGGCTCAGAATCATGGATGTTATTGTTGAATGAAAGAATTTTATTTTATTTTGTTCTGACTTTACGAAGACTTGAAGCTTTGATGATTGGAGCGGACGAATCGCGGCCCAATCCCGACCGTGAACGGCCGATTCAAGTCAAGAAGTTTGGTTGCATCATTGAGAGGTGGTTTGAGAGATATGGGGGAATAGATGGAATCTGAATCTCTGGTTACAGGGAGACAAAAACCACCACCAAAATGTCTTTATTCTTAAAGTATTTTCACGCTTATATTTTCTCTGACCGATATTTTTTGACACAGGGTATGACGTCACTACTGGTGTCCTAAGGGAAACCTCAGCTTCTTCGCCTCAAAAAAGTGATTATAATTGTTCGTGAGAAAAGGAGTATCCTCATTTTATGATCTTCTAGGATGAACATAACTGACCGAGAGCGATTCTCAGATTAGTACATTAAAATACTTGGGAAGTAAATGACAGTTACGAAGGATCCAACAAGAGGATCAGCTTTTTGGAAAGTTTCTTTGAATCGTAATTTCATTAACCCATGAGGAAGACGAAGCTGCACTAACCTGATCACTTTGATCATGTGGCTGGTGTATGTCTCCGCAAGGAGGACTGAATTCACGGTCACCGCAGGATGGGGGAAACGAAACCAGCGCACCGTGTCCGTGATCAAGGCAGCCGGAATATCAACACCTCAACGATTAATACAACTGACTGATACGACAAATCGCAGCTTACAGGACGGTACGAGTCTGTAACCGGGGACGAATAGTCAAGAATAGCCAGAAGACGACGAAATGTGGAGGAGACCAACGTTGAACCAAGTGACTAGCGGTACGAAAGAACCCTCCAAAAAGTAATCCAAGTCCGTGACCAGCGGTCAGCCGGCCGTCGACGGTGTACTCACCAAAAGCCTGGTCATGGTTGATCCTCTCTCTGGTTCTGCTCTAGTCTACGACGTCTCGCGCAGTCGCTTAAATAGGTCCGGCCGCGGAGGAATCACCTTCGGTCGCCTTGGCAATCATTGGTTGCGTCTTCTCCCGCTCCCACCACTCCTTCCTTCCTCCAACCACGCAGCACCTCGTAAAAAAGAAGCTTGGAGCAGGTCGACGAGGCATCGGGCGGGATTCCTCCGACCACGCAGCCACCGGACGGCCTTGAACCCTCCTCAGGCTCGCTCAACTTGCCAACTGAAAAGGGTGGTGGTTAGGGGGCGATGGGGAAAGTTCACCACTTTTGCTTTGTTCTCGTCATTATCGGCCATTTTATCCGACTTTTTTTGATGTAGAAAGACCCGTGAACATCCTCGTCAAGCCACAAGCTGCCTTCGTAGGTGATCGGTTGAAGAACATGATCATTTACAGTTGTTTCACTTGGAAAAGGAAATTCATCTAAATAAACTATTTGGATAGAAACGGCTTAAGTCAAAATATTAATCTAATTACACTGTATTTTTTAACTCTAAACTGGTGAAATTGTATATCTCTGGAAAAAAGCTTCCACGAAGTTACTTTTGGGTACTCAGGACCAATGGAACGTGTAAAACTACTACATATGATAAGTCTCAGATAAGATAACAGAAGTAAATTTATAAAAATGAGAGATAAGCAGTGAAGGTAATCTACGAGGACAATAAGATGTAATAAATGTAGAGAAAAAGAATGATAGGAAGGACGAGGGAGGAAAGCGGGCATACGAGAAGGTAAAACTAAAGGAAACTGATAAAAAAATAGACGTTAGAATGGAATTAAGGGACCGGAAGGGACATAAAACGAGAACATAATTAAAAATTAGAAGCCGAAATGTAAGGAAAGTGAACCACTAAAACAAATGAAACCCTGAAGACGAGAAAATGGAAGATATGAGACATAAAACAGATAAAATAGTAAGAACTGATTTTTCAGATCTAAAACCCCTATGCAACCAAAATGATAACGGAACTGTCTGTGACGAAAGAAAATCAATTTATGAAGGTAAAAAGATTGAAGAAACATATGAATCGCTGTAGACGAGACAATTAAGGATTAAGTAACTAATAACATAAACAGGAAGAAGAAGAAGATATTAGATTAAGATATATCATAAAGATAAATAATAAAATATCGACCAAAGATGGCGCGAACAGCTACGCAACGTTTACGCAACTTTACGCAGTCCTTGACGTTGTCTTCAAGTGTCTAACAAGAAAATTAGTTAAATTAGCCAGCCCTTTAGAGTAATTAGCGACTTGAAACAAAAGCAAAGGGATAATTCAACAGTAAAGATTCACAGTTATTGTTTTGAGTTTTATTTTTTGTCGTTAGATTTATTATGAAGAATTTCATGTATATAAGTCAGTATGAAAAATATTTGTATTTCGATCAAAACTAGAGAATGTTTTTAACAAAGAATGACGCTGTATACGATATCGAGATAAATATTGGATCTTCGTTCTTTGTTACGAGATTTTTAATGACCTTTTATGTCGTCTCATGTAGCAGGAGTCATACTCAGACAAAGACATTGCTGAAATAACAGCAATGATGCTATATATACATTAATCACAGAAGATAAATAAACATCAGCTAATTTTATGTCAGAAAAAAATCATTTATAAATGCAAAATTAAACAACTTAAAGCGAAGCTCATCTCTGCCAACTGTTAACGACAATCCAGTACATTTTTTTTCAACATTGACTGACGTTGACTCGGTAAAATAAATGTATAGAAATACTAATTATTTGTTGCTGAGAACGGTCTTTATAAAATGGAGCAGAGTAAAACATTCACCGAGATATTGCAACGTGAATATTGTAAGGTAATACCAGTTTCGTCAAAATAGAACTTTGTACAAGCTTAGTGGAGGAATTTTTGCGGAATAACATTGGTGAATTATTACGGAGCGGAGCAGTCATCGAAATATAGCCAATTGTGCCAAAATAAAAAAGTGATGTGTAGAATCTGTGATTAATGGCCTTTTAAGTGTAAAAAAAATAGTGTACCCAAGCCCCGAAAACTAAGTCTGGTACCAGCAGCACATTTGTAAGTACAAACCAAACTAATTAAATTCTGTAAACGATAGTTAAAGGTATTAGTCAGATTTAGTTCTTTTCATTTTGTTATATTTCGTATTCCGTTCGTCTCAATTTGGTTTCGAATTGTTAATTATTCAATTTATAAATTTCTTTTCTGATTGTTCTTACTTATCAAGCCCAGTTAAAGACACTGAAAAGAAGAGCTATTAATTTTGATTGTTTGTGTAATATAAATGATTGTATTTCACTTTGAACGCCACAAATTATAAATAAAATATTTGTTTGTTAATTTTGTAATAATTGAATTCGGCGTGCCAACCTAGGGCAATTTATTTGTAAAAACAATCATCTGTTAAATTAATATTTCGTAAATTAAAAGCTTTCTTTTAATCTTAATCATTGTTAAATAATTTTTTGTTAATTAGCTTCTTTTAATCATTACATAAATGGCTTCCACAACGAGGGGCAATTCATTTATATATGATTATTTAATCATTACAATATTTATATATATATATATATTTGTGTGTGTGTGTTTGTTTGTGTGTCAAGTTTTGATATTGGGCGGACAGAAAACAAAATTCCCTAGGGTGACACAAAAAGAAAACGAAAAATAACCTTTTACTCGAGAATGAGACGAGCAAACGACGACGGCCCTGGAAACAGAAGTCGAAGATGCTGCGTCACAACTCCAACATTTGCACCGATAACACACACACAAATAAGAATAAATAAATACCTCGACGCGAATAAACCGTCCCGGCACCACACGTACACCTAATATAAACAAATCAACAACAGCAACAACAAAACAAAAGAGGACGGAAAAATGTAATCCACTTAAAGCAAAGTTCATCTCTACCAACTGATACAGCCAATCCAGTACAACATTTTTACCCCCCAACACTGTTGACGTCATCGTTGTTAACTCGGTAAAATAAATATAGAAAACAATTACTTGTGTTAACAAAAAGGGATTGATAAAAGAGACGTAGAATATTTAAGTTAAATTATGAGAAATTTAAAATTATCTATTTTCGAAAATTTAAGACCTTATTATTGTAGGTTATGTAAAATCATTGCAGAAAAAGAATGTTAGTATCAGAGATGTGGAATATTAAGATAAAATTATGAGGTATTTCAAAATTAAACGTTTTAAAAGTTGATGTAAAATAATT
This sequence comes from Zhengitettix transpicula, assembly GCA_037074705.1. Classification (NCBI taxonomy): domain Eukaryota; kingdom Metazoa; phylum Arthropoda; class Insecta; order Orthoptera; family Tetrigidae; genus Zhengitettix; species Zhengitettix transpicula. The sequence goes on from CM073594.1 coordinate 69,234,992, forward strand.
ATAAAAAAATAGATTTGTGGGAAGAGTTGTAGAATATTAAATTATAATTGTGAGATTTATTAAATTCTTCATTTTTAAAAAATATTGTACATTTTGTAAAATAATTTAGAAAGACGAGATTAACATCAGAGATGGGGAATATTAAAATACAATTACGAGGAATTTAAATAATTGATTACGTCATTATTTTTGTTACTGTAAAATAATTGTAGATAAAAGAAAGGAGATGTAGAATATTGAAACACAATTATTATCAATTAAAAGATTATGCATTTAAAAAAAATTGTTATAAATTATGAAAAAATAGACTAATCTCAGAGATGTAGAATATTAAAATACAATTATGAGAGACTTAAAATTAAACGTTTTAAAAATTAATGACCTCACTACTATAGAATCTGTATAATAATTAAAGAAAAATAAATAGATTCATCTCAGAAATGTAGAATGTTATTAGAAATTGAATAATATGCATTTAAAAAAATTCATGACGTCTTTATAGTTATTGAAAAAATAGACTAATCTTAGAGATTTGGTATATTGAAATACAAATAGTAGAAATGGTAAAATTTTGCTTTTTTGAAATATTGATGACATTATAATTATGAACAAGAAAACAAAAGAGCTCGTAAAATGTTAATCACTTACAGAAAAACTCATCTCTGCCCAATGTTATCGACAATAAAGTAAAATATATATATTTTTTCAACATTAATGACGTCATATTATTCATTCAGTAAACAATTGGAGAAATCTCAGAGACGAAGAATATAAAAATATAATTATGATAAATATAATATTAGGCATTTCTGACAATTGAGGACCTCATTATTGTAGATTATGTAAAATAACTGTAGAAAAACATAGGTTAATATCAGAGATGCAGAATATCACGATACAATTATAAGGAATTTAATTTGAGCGTTTATTAAAAAATCGATGACGTCATTAATGTTGTTACTGCAAAGTAATTGTAGATAAACGAGAAAAGATGTAGAATATTAAAAATACAATCATGAGACATTTAAATTATGTTGTTTTCATACAAAATAAGGATGACGTGCTGTGAGATCCTGTATGACGTCATCACGTATCGTTCCATGTGTGTGAAATGTGGTGGAAATTGGTTTCAGTTTGTGGTGTAATTTCCCTGTAGACGACGACCTCGTCAAAATTAAAAGGTGATCTCAAACTTCGGTGTTAGTCTCGCCATTCGTCTTGCTTGTGACATGTGGCTGGTTGTGTGTCAGCATGGGACTTCCCCTGATGATCTTCCTCCGCCGCTGAGGATAAGTTAAAAAGAGTTTCCCAATGTTTTTAGCATTGCTAATGAAGCCGCGGATTCTTCTCTTGTTGAACCTGGTCGTCCTTATTCTGTTCTGTTCTTCCTGGTCTCGTCGTCTGTGAATGGAACGATTGGGTCCTGTTTGTCTACAATTTCTGCTGGGACCACTCGGGAAGAATTTCTGTTCTGGTGAATGTTTTCTGGAGCTTCCGGACTGTGACGTCATCTTACCTCTTGACGTGATGAACTAATAATATTTATTTGTCGCTCAAATTGAACGTTAATTCAGGAGATTTTTTCCCTCCAAATAAAGGGCGCTGTAAAATGAAGCTATTACATATTAGGATAGAATGCGACGGCTCTAACCACTGAGCTACCCTGTTCGACTCCCCATCCTTTGTATAGTTTCACTCAAAATTTACTGAATTACAGTCTAATATTTAGGACTGTAATGAAGAACGGATATTAAGACTATACAACGGACAGAGAAAGTTCGATTAGGGTATCAGGAGCCGACCAGTGGTCAGCTATGTGGTTAGGGCGGAGATCGGCCCCTGCGTCTTTTTTCCTGATCCTGTCGAGGTTTTTTCTATCCCAAACAATTCATTGGCTTTCATGGCTTGAGCTTGAATGAAACAGTTTCTGGCAGGATTCCAACCACATCGTTTCGACGGTTGGCACCACCATCTTGTACAGGTGGAATCATTGCTTCTATTCTTGAAATAAATCATTATATTGTATACTAAAATTGATAAGTAGCCAAATAACTGACAAAAATTAATGCTAAATTAAGTACCTCACAACAACGTTGCTGGCACAAACCAGATGACGAACTGAATCGAATAACCTGACGAAAGCAACAAGGGTTACCAGAAACGTTGTGCTATGGTATTGATTTTGTCTGGTTCAATGGCGGGCTATTTTTTTTATCTAATTTAGTATGTTTTTCAAACAGACGTTTTAAATTTCATTATATCCATTCATGTTCCAGTTTCACTTAATGTGAATCTTTGCCAGTTCGTTAAGTATGTGTGTAACTCTTATATTAGTTTCTTTGGAACTGGTTTCTTATAGTTGTCTGATTTTATGTGAATCTCATCTTTGAATAAATAAAACTGATTGTTTGTATGTATGTATATTCCGCATACAAATTTTAACGCGTCGAGCAATTTCGACGGAATTTTCATACACATATCCCTTTTGAACCGTAGAACAAACACGGACGGGTAAGACACAAATTTTCAAACATGCTAAAACGTGCGTCGAATGAATATTTTTCCGGGGGTCAATGAGTCAATGAGTGTTTTTCCCGCGGTGGTGTTCTTGTGTAATTGCAACCGCTTTTGGCACTGGAAGGGGAGAACCCTTAGGGGTGGAGGTGAAGGGGGCGTTATAATAAAACTAATGCGGAGACAACCGAGATTAGAATCGAATTGTGTTCTTGTGTAATTGCAACCGCTTTTGGCACTGGAAGGGGAGAACCCTTAGGGGTGGAGGTGAAGGGGGCGTTATAATAAAACTAATGCGGAGACAACCGAGATTAGAATCGAATCCTGGGCGTTATGTTTCTGAGTTTAATTATAACATTCATCACCACTTCAACATCTAGTAGAAGTAGGTGGAAGAAAAAATCTAAGCGTACAATCTTAAACTTGTGGAGCAATTTCGACCAAATTTTGTAGACACGAGTTACTTTCAAACCGGAAAACAAATACTGTGTAGGACGGGAATGAACATTTTTAAATGTGTGTCGAAGGAATATTTTTCCGGGGGTCAATAAAATTGATGGTGTTTTTCCCGATGTTGTTCGTCTGTGTAATTTTTTCGGCATTGGGACGCAGGTGTATTAGTTTCTTTGGATTGGTCCGCTTTTAATTTGTTTCATGTTGCTGTGAGATGTTCAGGGAATCACATCTTTGAATAAAATAAAGTCAATGTTTCAATTATAGCTATCTGACTTACATAATTAAAAATAGCAACATTTTTTTCGGAAAATATTTAGTATTCAAATCATAAAATCAACGTTTCGTCGCTGCTTGGGACCTCTTCAGGTCTATAAATGTTAAATTATATATATATATATATATATATATATATATATTGTAATGATCACTTATGTACCAAATTAAAATGGAACAATATTAAATTTCGCCAACACATTGGCACGCCAAAATGTAATAATTGGAATGAAAACAATTTAAAATGAAAGTAATATTATAATGGAAAATTATATAATGAAAGTAGCATTAATAAAAACATTTATTGAAACTGACCAAACAATTAATTTATTACTATTCAAAATAATTCAAATTTATAAAATAATTACTCGCCGACCTTTTACATTTATTTCATACAAATTAATAAATTTTCTCTTGATCTCAGGGTTCTTTCTGGGCCTTTAAATAAAGAATATTTTACTCCCTTTCCAAACAATCAAATCACAAAGTAATATTTTACCAAAAAAGTCGAAATTTGACGTTGTTATCTTTAATCTAACGTTTACAAAATTATTTAAATGATTTACAACTCACAGTTTTCCTTGGTACCTGAGCAATTGAATCCTTTCATCGACACACACTCTCAATTTAGAAAATAATAAAACAGGCCATTCTTATACTGAATATACACTTCACTGTTGATTTAAAATATTGGCGGCACCTCGTAGACGAACTTTACCATCAATTACTTCAATTTTGCTGGGATACAGGAATTGCTCCTCGTAGAACTTTAGGATTATTCGTCGAAACTTGGAACACTCAGAAATATTTCTGAGTTACCAACTGAGTGAATTTCGGCCAACTTTACTTTTTTTAAAAAAAATGTTTCGTTTTGTTAGGTTACGAACAAATGCTGTCGTTTCTTACTGATGACTGCTGTTTAACTTTACTTTTTAAAATATTTTAAATTGTCTCGACTAACACGACCACTCTCAGTCGTTTTTGACTGCTGACTGTCTACTTCACCAACTCCGCTCGCCATGTCTCAGCAATACCTTGCCTGTTTTACTATCGTCCATTATTGTGTCTTTGTGTATGTTTGCCGTTAATAATTCCAGTTCAACAATTTATAATTATTAACTCTTAATTGCCCTTTAATTATTACAATAATAATTATTAAAAGGCCATTAATTGTTTTAATATAATTAAATTGTAAGCGGTACGAATGCGTAAAGGCGACAATGAAGGCGGGTTTTTCCTTTGTTTGACAATGGAGACCACGCGCGCTAAAATTCAGGATGCACTAGGAGAGCCAGTTGGCTGCGAGAAACGGAACAGTTCAGTTCACGTGGCGAACTGAAAACCTAAAAGTCTGGAATCGGCGATGATATGAGAAGGAGGCTAAAATCTGAGTACGAGAGATATAATACAGTTGAGTTCTCTTAGAGCATCAAACAGTAAAGTCTGCAAATATAAATTGCAAATAGTGAGTTACTGTATGGAAGCAAGAAAATAGTTGTACTGAGAGATTTTTATAACAATTTGCAAACGGGGAAGCAAATGGTTGCTTCACACTGATGGAACAATTTTCGCATTGAGGAATCCGGCATCCACTAGCTGACCAGAAAGGGGAGGCTCATCCGAGGTTCCAGATAGCTGAGGACGAGAAATTCAAGCGTGTGTATTAAAATTGCAATGAAGTATAGTCAGTGTAAAAAAATGGCTTTTTAGTGTGTTAGTTATCAAGATACAAGAGAGAGATCTGGTACCAGACAGACGGTCAGTGAGTAACAAAAACGTTGATATAAATTTGTAAACAATAATTAAAAGGATAGAGTCAGATTTCGTTCAGGGTTCATTTCGTTCAGCTTTCTTTTCACTTATTTTCATATTATTTTCGGTTAACTTTTTATATTTGAATTGTTAATTGTCAGTTTATACATCGATTTTGTTCTAATTATCAAACCCAGTTGTGACCCTGAGATAAGAGATTTGACGAATCTGACTGTAATGATATAAGAACTGTATGTTCAAAAATGCCACGAATTAATAAATGAAAATTAAAGTATTTGTTTTAAAGGGATGAAATTCGGCATGAAAAATAGGTTTTGTTCATTGTAACAAATTATCAACGATAATAAATTTCTTTTAAAGCTTAATAAATGTTGTTAATTATTCCTGTAATTTAATTAAATCTAAATGATCATTACATAACGTGGGGCAAATTAATCGCTTAATTGTTGTTTATTACTATGTATATATATATATATATATATATATTCAAGGTGACATAATTTCTAACATGCGGACTGGGCCACACGTTGTCCATGTAATTGAAGGCAATTTATTTTTAATCGTAGTTCTTTTGCCGATATTTATATTTTACAGCTAGGTTAATTGTTTAAGGGTGTGTGTATGGAAGTGACGTCACTGCAATACGACGCGGAAGTGAGCGGGAAAACAAGGCCACTCACACATTTGTCACTACTGTTTTATGTGTTTTTCCCCGCAGCCAGAAAACGTCTGCCAGACGCGCCTGGTCGTCCTTCTGCTGTCTTCAAAACGAACCGGTCCACATTAACGCACCGGCAAGACAAAAGGAAGGACACTAGTAGGTAGGAGGGACGCACATGCGTTCCTTATACGCACTCAGACCACCACCTTCGGGGAAATCCCCTGAAAGCGAGAGTGGACGCGACAAAGGAGGAACGTGACCTTTCTTCCCCCTACGTCGCAGTGCAGGCAGACAGGTAGCCCGACAGCGACGAGGCATCAAGCACGCACAGGTGTTCAAGGTCGAGGACACTTAAAACACAAACTGTGTCGGATGCAGGTCTTACACACACACAGACGGACAGATTTACATTTCAAGAAAAGCCACAAACAAAACTCCAACGCAGCAAGAAAATAGTTCCCTGGGACCCTTCAAGTGCGGTCGTGATTTAACACCTGCCAGAGATGGTTACTACCAGTTGCGTAATCGCTGACTTCATCAACAATGCGGATCGACCCGGTGCCATTGTTGGCTTCGTAATCAAACAACAATTTTTTTTTCATTTTAATAAATTATTTTATTATTAATAGTTTATGATCGTGTCATCTTACAGGTTATTGGTGACCCTGTATTGGGGATTACGTAATTAGGTTGCGGAATATTTTAAATGTCGATGTTTGTTCCTGAGCATTTTTCAAATTCCGGTTGTCTGTGGCGCGTTAGAGACGAACTTGATCGCCGTGGTGTCTGAGAAAATGTCTTCTCCTGAGAATTTGGCTACGATCCTCTTGCGTATATCCTCATACTTCGTAGATTCTAATAAGATAAACATAATTATTATAATAATGCTAAATTAGACCTTAATACAAACAAACATAAAGAAACTTAGAAAGAAGTAAGTAAATTTTAATTTTTAAGTTCCGGACGTTTCGACGCGTCTTTTTCTTACGTAAGACTGGAAATTGAACAAGAAACTGAAATGAAAATATAAAAACTAAGAACATCATGTAACTTTGTAAAGTTAAATACTAACAGTATTTAAGCAAACTTGGAAATATCCAGGGGAATATTTGCTTTCCAACTTGTTTGTGGCTTTTCTTGACATTATTGTTACACTAGATGGGTGCTCTAGTTGTCATAAAAACACAATGCCGGATTTGGCTCGAATCTAGGTCGTTTTAGCGTTATTTTGCTGCAAGCACATCCACCCCCACCTCTAAGGGTGCTCCTTTTCCTTGCTGTAAGGGATTGAAATTATACACAGATAACATCGGTAGAAATACTATAAATCTAATTAACCCTGAAACATATTTATTCAAAGTAAATATCGGGCGTATTTGCATGTTTCAAAATTTCCACTCCCGCCCCTGGTGGTTAAATAGCTAGTTTAATGTCATAATTAAACTCAGCGACATCCATAAGCCTGGATTTGACTCCAATATCGTTCGTATTCCCGTTATTTTCTTGTAACGCCCGCGCTCTTCAGGCAGTGCTCCTGTCCCATGCTGTAAGAGGTTGAAATTATACACGGATAACATCAGTAGTAACACTATCAATCTAATTAACCCTGAAACATATTTATTCAACGTAAATATCGGCCGTATTTGCATGTTTAAACATTTTCACTCCCCCTCCTGGTGGTTAAATAGCTAGTTTAATGTCATAATTAAACTCAGCGACATCCATAACCCTGGAATTTACTCCAATCTCGTTTGTATTCCCGTTATTTTCTTGTAACGCCCGCGCTCTTCAGGCAGTGCTCCTGTCCCATGCTGTAAGAGGTTGTGATTATACACGGATAACATCAGTAGTAACACTATCAATCTCTTTGACCTCTAAAAATATTTATCCGACTTAAATATAGACCGTTTGAGCGTGTTTGAATATTTCCGTACCTGGGAGTGGTAGACTATCTCATCCCCACAGTGTTCGTTTCTTGGTCGCAGGGAGATGTGTACGAAATTTGATGATATTTGCGCCACGGGTGTGAATTTGTACGCGGAACATACTTAAAAACACAAACAATAAACACATACATACAAACACACTCTTTTATTTATTAGAATAAGATAAGATATTGGAAAAGTGTAATTTCTGAAAAGCTTTATATTAATACTCAGACAAATACTTTTAATATTAAACGTGACACACAAAGTCTCAACAATGTGATGTTATGTTTTTCAGTTAATTGGCTCTTACTTTTATCTTTGATTTTAGTTTCTTGTTCAATTTCCCAACTCAAGTTATTCGCCGTTAGAAAAAGACACGTCGAAACGTGCGGCACTATTGAATTAAAATTTATTTGGTTTAAATTCCTTTTAGTTTGTCTATATAAAGGTCGTTTTTAGCATTATTGTTTTCAACAGTTGTCAATTTTTGTTTATTTTTAAACGTAATTATTATATAAAGCTCAACCAATAACAGACTTTTGAGAAATATTTCATCTCATTAGTTTATTAAATTACGACATGATTTCGTCCTCGTGTGGATCCCTCTGTAGGCAAAGGTAACAGAGTAACATTAAATACAGAGATATGTACATTATAAATATATTATTGTAGGAGAAATACGAATATCAGAAGTTTATTCTTATCTATCTATCTATCTATCTATCTATATATATATGTTTTAAACGTTTCGATCAACTGTTGTGATCCTTGTCAATACTAAAGCCATACTGTTATTTTTCTTATTATTTAATTTAAAGATGAATTCAGATATTTATAATTGATCAAACACTTATTTTAACAAGTAACCGTCCCCAGGTATTTATTACAACTTTTGAACCCTTAAAATATATAAACGACGTCCTCAGTCCAAAACATGATTCATAGTTGCTCTCCAAACGACAGTTAATCTATAAAAGTATATAAACGACTCCCTCAGTCAAAAGAAGTTTAATCGTGTCTCTACAAACGACAGTTAATCTATAAAAATATATAAACGACTCCCTCAGTCAAAAAAGAACTTTAATCGTTTCTCTCCAAACGACAGTTAATCCATAAAAGTATATAAACGACTTCCTCAGTCAAAAGAAGTTTAATCGTGTCTCTACAAACGACAGTTAATCTATAAAAATATATAAACGACTCCCTCAGTCAAAAAAAAGTTTAATCGTTTCTCTCCAAACGACAGTTAATCTATAAAAGTATATAAACGACGCCCTCAGTCAAAATATAAGTTTAATCGTTTCTCTCCAAACGACAGTTAATCTATAAAAGTATATAAACGACTCCCTCAGTCAAAAAAAAGTTTAATCGTTTCTCTCCAAACGACAGTTAATCCATAAAAGTATATAAACGACTCCCTCAGTCAATAAATAAGTTTAATTGTTTCTCTCCAATCGACAGAGCTTATAAACGACTCCCTCAGTCAAAAAAAGTTTAATCGTTTCTCTTCAAACGACAGTTAATCCATAAAAGTATATAAAGGACTCCCTCAGTCAAAAAAAAGTTTAATCGTTTCTCTCCAAACGACAGTTAATCCATAAAAGTATATAAACGACTCCCTCAGTCAAAATATAAGTTTAATCGTTTCTCTCCAAACGACAGTTAATCCATAAAAGTATATAAACGACTCCCTCAGTCAAAAACATGTCTCATCGTTGCTCTCCGAACGGCGACTAATTCAAATCTTGGTCGAGGTAAAACATGGAGAAAACGTAAAAGACAAATATCTGTTGTACAGACTGAATGCAAATAATATCTAAAAGTTTGTGTGATTGGCGACCTTGAGTAACTTGCGTCAATTTCAGTGTTTTCCCAGAACACATCCTAGGATGGGCAAGGTAATTTTCATCACGCTAACTTTCCGCATTCTTGCATCTCTGAATGTTTCAGTCACTTCAATGCCGTTGAAAGAAGGGCGTGGTGTCTCAGGTGATTAAAAACTCGTGAAACAGTAATCCGTATTTCTCTCGTCACCTTATGACGCAACCCCTTATTTGTAATTGGCCGTGAGTGCGAGTGTGTGCGTGTCGAGATCCACATTTGTTTTTATTCTCGCTTCCCACTTTCTTGGCTAAAACACAAGAAGTGATTTACGAACGTTGACTACGCTGCTTTAACAGTCACGAGTTCCTCATAAATATCGCGGCCATGGCAAGGTCCTCTCACACTCTCTCTCTCAAGTCATTCTGGAAGAAGATGAAGACTTGCGTCATTATGATCGGCGGTGAATCCAGCCTCCAGGATACGGCCACGACCTTCCCCTACCCCTAATTTACTGAAAATTGTATCATCCAAGATCAAGGTTGCTCTTAAACAGCAGCTGTTGCCTGAGGAATGTGAGGCAGGATCTCTTAAAGAAAACAGGAACATGATCATCGTCAGGTGGAGGAGTCAAGGGCGAAAATGCTGAAAAACAAGGAACTCAACCCACGTTAAGGGTTTTTGTCCATTTTATTTGAATGAAAATAGATACACGATAATTTTACATCTATAACAAAATTGCATTGATAATACATAATTATTGATAAATCAAAATTAATATTTCAGAACGTTTCTAATCATCAATCAATATTTAAAGCAACATTAACTAAATTTGACATTTTCATTATGAGATTCGTTAACGTTTAATTTGCGCCGTAATGTAAAAACATATATATTTCTTTAGGGTAACAGGCTACATGAGGGTAATACACATGGTGGCAACTCCCCTTTAATAGCATAGGAAGGGATCTGAAAGGGGGGATGCGGAAGGGTAGAGCAAGGTAGCCAAGGGTTAACTACGAGCCCCGTGTTATGGTTTAAGTATCCTACCCGGCAATTCTCCTAAAAGTGATGCAGGGAAAACCCTAGAAAAACCTGCATCAGGTAGATCGGGCATTTGGTACTTGTCCCACGCCATTTCGATGGCGGCAGAGGGGTTTTCAGTGGGGTAGCAGCTTTCCCCTCGCCGTGCCTTGACCGGTTTAGGAGGCAGCTGGCCGACTATTCCAATTGGAATGGCGGACAACTCTTACCGTATGCCTCGGCATGTGAGAACCTTTTTTTCAATCTAGAGTTGTGTTTTCCAATGTTTGAACCACGCCCAACATGTGGGAAATTCGAAAACTAGCAAAGCTTGGGGTTTGGCAACCGACAACTATGATTTAACTTGTACAAAAGTATTGGCGATCTCAGCACAAAACCTATATAATAAGAAAGGATGTATGTATGTATGTATGTATGAATTTACGTTAATTTCTAAACAAATTTAAATGCGTGGACAGTTTGAACAAAAATTGGTACACATATTCTTCAAAATTCGAGAAACGGTATTGTGGAGTGAGAAACCCCTAGCATAAATGTGGTAAGAAATATAATTGAAAAAGTGGCTAATTTTGTGTTAAATTACTGCGCGCCAAGAGACCGTGACGTCACGCGAGAAAAAACGTTACTTCGCGACGAACAAAGGAAATAGTTCCTTTTTCCGTAGTGAAATAAAGCGGAAATATTTTCATTGAATAAAGAGTTTAATTTTATCCAGTAATACTCCATCGAATTATAATAAAAAACAATACGAAATACTTCACGATCCTTGTGGAAAACGTAAGTTAATTTTCGTGCCATATTAGTGACTCCAATATGGCGACTATTTGCTTCCATTAATAATGTAGCTAACAATTTAATCTCTCGTTTTGTCTGAAGTCTGAGGGACAATTACATCCTGCAATACTCAAGGAGTATATTTAAGTATTCTATTCGTAAAGTAATTCGGAAGTAGGTTTGTATGGATTGATACAATAGAATGCAATGTATTTTACAGCTGTTAATGCACTATCGCTAGAAAGTATGTACGGAACTAGGAACAGTTAGATTTAGGTTAAATTACTTCTTAACTAAAGAATTAATATAGAATTAAATACTGTTTCGGGTTTATATAAATAAGTACACGGGCAACGCCGGGCACCCGGCTAGTCTATATAATAAAAAAAGGCGGTATATTTGTATGTATGTATGTATTTACGTTAATCTCTATACACATTTAAACGCGTGGAAAGACTGCAACAAAAATCGGTACACATATTCTTCAAACGACGAGAAACGGTACTGTGGGGTTGAGAAATCCTTACCATAAATGTGAAAAGAATTATAATTATAATTTTAAAAATGTGATCATTTTGTGGTAAATTACTGCGCGTCAAGAAATCATGTTGTCAGAGAGACGTTACTACGCGACGATACTGCACAACAAAGTAAATAGTTCCTTTTTTTCGTAAAGAAATGAAGCAGGAATATTTTGATTGAATAAAAGTATAATATTCCATCGAATGATAATAAAAAACACAATATGAAAGATTATAGATCTGTGAAACTAATTATATTTTAAATAAATTAACTTTTAAATGACTGACATGGCATAAATATGGCACGTGTCATGAGTTTACCCAATTTTTTATGTACTGGAGGAGACATAGATTGATGGTAAAATCAATACCTCATATTTGTTAATTATAATTTAATAATTTTTTAATATGCTAAAACTGACGAATTATATTTCAAGTGAGTTTGTATAAAAATTTTTGTTATATGCATATATCTATATAATATCACATATTGATTGTAAATTAAATTTTTTACTATAAAAATATATTTATATGTTGCACATAGGGGGGGGGGAGATAAGAACGCCTTAGGTGGGGTATGTTAAAATAATAAGTTGGGAAACACTGATCTTGAGGGTTCTAGAAATAAAAAAAGAAAAAATTTATGAAATAAATCAGTATTTTAAGGAAGATTAACCAAATCTGACATTCTCACTATTTGATTGGTTAATGTATAATAAGCTCTAGAATGTAATAATAGTATTCATTCTAGAGAGGGAAATCAAAAAATTCTAGTTATCAATTAAATCAAATAAAGCAACAATTACCAACGGGATTGGTTAAAGTATAATTAGCTGTATAATTGCATTATCACCAACTTGTATTTCAATCTAGAGTTTTCTAGAAGTGTAATAATATAATTCTTCTTATGGCATCGGTGGTTAAGATCCCACCGCTGCCACCATATAATATTCGAATTTCTCCTGGTCTCGCTACCATGAGATATTTAAGAAGAAATTGAAACTTGGGTCCGGAGTGCGCGCTAAGTCGCACTCTATAATAGCTTAAAGGACTTAGAGAAATAACATGAGGCTTTCCTTTAGAATAAGAAAGAATTTTTATTAGCCTACAGCCTAGAGCAAAGACAATAATATGAAAATAGAAGACAGAGTGGCATAGGTACCACGTTGAAGTAATATACAGATACTTAGCTATATCAGAGAAACCCGGCATTTTTATATAAGTCATCCACCAATGGCATTCAAGAATCTCCTGCTCTTTGTAGGAGGCGGTACCTTCTTCACAGAGCCTCGTACTCAACACGTGCATGTTACTCAGCAGGACACGTGGAGTCTTGTTTATCTCTGATGCTTACTCAGAGAATCATGAGTGCCTACAAAGACACGTGGTGTCTGATGCTTAATCAGAGATTCCTGAGCCTACAAAGGTGGACCTTATATATATGTAATATATATTACAGAAGTTACTCAACAAATTAAATTTATCAATTAAATCAACGCAATCAATATAATTATTATCTAACTGAGTAAAATAAATTTTAAGTTTTCAGATAATGTTCAGAGATGCTATTTTTCAATGCTGTGGCAATATTTTTTTTTATAATTATGGGTTTGTAAATAGGGTCTGGAAAATTCAATCTATAAAGCATTATTACAAAAAAAATATTTTGGACAGTTTCAATTTATTTGTGAATTTATATGAATAAGTAGATATTTTTGGTGTTTCTGCTGCGTAGTAAAACTTGTTCAGTTGCAGCCCGGGACATGTTTACGCGTTAAGGCAAGCCAGATAAATTATTTGTTGGTAAACACAGGGACCCTGACGTGGTTTTTTGTTTTCATCAGGTTGGTAGCTTGCACACATGAGGACTGTAGAGAAGTGCGCGGGGGGGGGGGGATGGTCTCAAGTCTCGTAATTAAATTCAGATCAAGTTAAGATGCAAGATGTCCCACGCGGATACACAAAGACCTTTTTCTATTGTTTTGTTTTAAAGGAACCTGTTCTCATCAAAGAAGCAGAGTGTAGGGGTGGGGATTATTTCTTCCAAAAACTGGAGCCGAAGCGTTTCCGTTTCTCTGAAATTAGAATTTCAAGTTTAGATCACTTCAATTATTTTTAGCGGATGCCTTAAAAATTATCCTAACTCATTAATATAAAAGAACCACGGCTGGAAACCACTGTTGAGTCACTTCCTCTTATTGCGAAACGTTTAATCGTAGTTCTGGTAGGGTTGCTCCTTGAGTGCTCTAATCTCCATACACACACAAGTGGGAAATCCGGTTGACCTTCAACAGTTACGTATCAGGTTTCAAAAACGCTGAAAATTTTCACCTGGTGTCAGCGACGAAGCAACATGCTATTGACTGAGGGAGTCGTTTGTAATGGAGCCAATTTCAATTTATTTTTGTGTTGTTTGGCGTTTGAGTAAAATCAGCTGATCTTATTGTTGATCTATTGTTGCGTGAGAGTATCATCGCTGGTTGTGGAGCAAAAAAAAACAATTGAGCGATGGTGGAGGGAATATTATTGTTTTATGTGAAATGTTTCCTGGTGAAATAATAAATATTTCAAAAGAACTTATCTGAATTATTAAAAAGTAGCTATCAAAGTCGAAGCAGCATTACCCCTGGATAGAGAAGTGAAGGAGGTCGGTCATCTAACTGGAATTTCATCAAGGGCTGAACTTAACCTGTGATTCGCCGGAAAAGCTTCCTCTTCAATTGAAATTAAGTGGGTCAGTACGTTAATTGTTTCAGTCATTGCCAGCCCATTTGAACCTCATGAGTAAGAGTCACATTTTCATAGCCGGAACGTTGAGTATTTTTATTTCATTATCCCTTGATAAGTCACGTTATACGTTTTCATACTTTATGATATAAACTGTCACACTTGTAGATCATCGCTGACTGTGGGGAACCGTATATGTACTTTAATTATTGTAAATTCCCGTGTTTAACTTCATTTGTACCCCACAGTGACAGTTCGATCCGTTTGTGAGGGAGAGCTGCGGGGACAAAATGGCGGCCTGTCCTGTGCCCACATCTCATGCTTGTCAGTAATTTAACACAAAATGATCACATTTTTTAAATTTTAATTATAATTCTTTTCACATTTATGCTAAGGGTTTGTAACGAGTGTATTTAGGTTTAAGTCTTTCTTTGTCTCAGAATTGTTGTTTGCTGTGGTCTTGAGAATTCGGAACCGTGCACGTGCGTGGGGGTGGAGGAGATAAATATTTCCATCCAAGTAATTTCGTGTCCTGTCTCGATTGTTGGCCTCAACATGACAGAATATTTAGCCATTGTTGACTACGGAACTGCAGCTGCGTGCTATAAATCTTGTGACAACGGAAGAATCAGTCAACTGGCATTTCGACGAAGTTTTCTAACAATGAAAAAAGTAAAAGAATGGGAGGATATAATGGAGGGGACGGAGATAAGCTTTTGAAAGTGGACAGTTGTTCTGCGCTCACCGAAGCTGGTGGATGTGATTAAGAGAGGCTCCGTAAAGTTGTTCGAGGCAGAGTCGTCGTGAGAAAGAGTTCATCGAAGCCACACAATTTAGTACGATGGCTTGCCAGCATTATTTCCCGGAGGCCGACGCCTTAGCCAGCAATCAACCCCTGAGCCAACACTGCACTTAACCCGTTCTGCCGGCTGTGAGATACGGAGACGTCGGTACGAGAGCTACAGCAGGCAACACAACACAGAATAGCAGTACGCATTTCGTACGCGCAGCAAATCTCTTCTATGTAAAAACCACTGGTGCCTGAGATAAGAGTTTTCATGTTTAACTTTAATAAACTTATATAAAATTTCTTTATTGGACAAATATTTATTTTGATTTACCGTAAAAACCCAGCCCACAAAAATAATTCATTACAGGTTTCTCAACCCCACAGTACCGTTTCTCGTCGTTTGAAAAATATGTGTATCGATTTTTGTTGCATTCTTTCCACGCGTTTAAATGTGTATAGAGATTAACGTAAATACATACATACATACAAATATACCGCCTTTTTTTATTATATAGACTAGCTGGGTGCCCGGCGTTGCCCGTGTACTTCTTTATATAAACCCGAAAAAGTATTTAATTCTATATTAATTCTTTAGTTAAGAAGTGATTTAACCTAAATCTAACAGTTCCTAGTTCCGAGCATACTTTCTAGGGATAGTGCATTAATTGAACAGATATAAAATACATTGCATTCTATTGTGTCAATCTCAACAAACCTATTTCCGAATTTCTTTACGAATAGAATAATTAAATATACTCCTTGAGTATTGCAGGATATAATTGTCCCTCAGTCTTCAGACAAAACAAGAGATTAAATTGTTAGCTACATTCATAATGGAAGCAAATAGTCGCCATATTGGAGTCACTAATATTGCACGAAAATTAACTTACGTTTTCCGCAAGCATCGTGAAGTATTTCGTATTGTTTTTTATTATAATTCGATGGAGTATTACGGGATAAAATTAAACTCTTTATTCAATGAAAATATTTCCGCTTTATTTCACTACGGAAAAAGGAACTATTTCCTTTGTTCGTCGCGAAGTAACGTCTTTTTCTCGCGTGACGTCACGGTCTCTTGGCGCGCAGTAATTTAACACAAAATTAAACACTTTTTCAATTATATTTCTTCCCACATTTATGCTAGAGGTTTCTCACTCCCACAATACCGTTTCTCGAGTTTTGAAGAATATGTGTACCAATTTTTGTTCAATCTGTCCACGCGGTTAAATTTGATTAGAAATTAACGTAAATTCATACATACATACATACAACCTTTTTTATTATATAGGTTTTGTGTTTAGAACTTTTGTACAAGTTAAATCATAGTTGTCGGCTGCCAAACCGAAGCTTTGCTAATTTTCGAATTTCCTCCATGTGGGGCGTGGTTCAAACATTCGAAAATAAATAACTTGGTGAAGAGGAAAACAATCTGATACTCCGAAGACGTTAATTTAAAATCCGATAAGTACACAGTAATGTGACACGGATCTGTAGCTATTAAAGATAGCTGTGGCGTAATATCGCTTACAATTGCTGGAAACTAGTTATTATTCTATTATATCGTGTAATCTCGGTTAATTTTCCGTTTTTGATTCTGTTTTCTTTTTCCGACGTTGTCTCCAGAAGATTTCTGTCTTCTCGTTGACCTTCAAATTTCCCTGCAAAGGTTCACTTAAACGTTACGTAACTGGAAAGAAATTATTTCCTCTAGTAACGATAATTGAAAACAAACGCTATTACACTCTTTGCATTTTAAATTGATTGAGTCGTAAAATAAACAACCGCACGTGAACGTTGTATCTACGTCATCCATGTAAATTAATAATTTTTTTAATACTATCTTTGATTTAAGCGAAGATAAAATAGATTATATGATGGTTCTCTTAGATGTTACATAAAGTTTAGAATCAAGGACGATATATATTTTTTTTGCGGGGGGGCGGCTTTAAGTTGGTATTAAATGGCTGAATTAATTATGACCGTACTATCGTCTTTTAAACAGAGTTAAATGTAATCCGGTAATTTTCGTTTGTTTTTAGATGTAAATGAAGCGAAAATAAAATAATCCAAACACTTTTATTACTAAAATTTGATATTCATCTGTAGTTAAATTGTAAAATAAAATAGGTCAGCCAATAAAGTAAGAATAATTTGAATTTAATAACAAAATCGGAGAATTAATCTATTGACAACCCAAGAAACGTTTCGTCACAACTTTGAGACCTCATCAGCTGCTACTCGAAAATTGATAAAACGAAGACCTGAATTAAACCTACGGAGTTACAACAGTAACTATTCATTTTTTATTCAATTTATTTAAAAACTCCATTTTACAGTGCATGACGCTCTCATGCAGGTGGAGTTCCACATATATAAATATATTACATGACGACGCCCGCTTTAAATTGGGGTCGAAATGTCTGACTCCTTTGATTCTTCTAACACGAGATGTAATAATCTAGTTTAATTGTATCGGAATCAAATTATTCTGACTTTATTGGCTGATACGATCTCTGGTCCAAAGATGTTACTAGTAACGATGCAACTACTCTTGATATTATCTTTACTCTACACATGTCGATGATGATTTCTATTACCCCGTTTCATCAAATATTTTTTCTACAACAGTTAACGATTTTAGTTTGCAAAAATGAAGCATTTTTTTTAGTGACAGGAAGCATGAGGGTAATCCACATAGTGGCAACTCCCCTTTAATAGCATAGGAAGGGATTCGAAAGGGGGCATGCGGAAGGGTAGAGGAATGTCGCTATAGTTTAAGGATTCTGCCCGGGAATCGCCTAAAATAAACCCTAGAAAACCTGAATCAGGTAGGTCGGGCATTGGGTACTTGTCCCACGTCGTACATTGGGTCTAAAAAGAAGGTGTAGACAGAATGTGTATAGGGTAATCCACATAATGGCAACTCCCCTCTTATAGCAAACGAAAAGGAGTGAAGGGAGGATGCGAAAAGGTAGGGGTTAACTACGGCCCCCTGGCTATTGTTTAAGGATCCTATCCGGCAATTCGCCTCAATGTGATGCCGGGAAAACCCAAGAAAAATCAGGTAGGTCGGGTATTTGCTACTTGTCTCACGCCCTTCCGATAGCGGGAAAAGAGTTTTTTTTTTTTTGGGCAACAGGCTACATGAGGGTAATCCACATTGGGCAACTCCCCTTTAATAGCATAGGAAGGGATTTGAAAGGGGGGATGCGGAAGGGTAGAGGAAGGTAGCCAAGGGATACTAGGGCCTCCGGGCTATATTTTAAGGATCCTACCCGGCATTCGCCTAAAGAAATTCTGGGAAAACCTTAGAAAAACCTGCATCGGGTAGGTCGGGCATTGGGTACTTGTCCCACGCCCTTCCGATAGCGGGAGAGGAGTTTGCTGTGGGGACGCAGCATTCCCTTCTCCGTGCCTCGACCAGTTTAGGAGGCAGCTGGCCGACTATTCCAATGGGAATAGCGAACAACTCTTACCGTATGTCCAAGGTCTGCGACCCCGAAACATACACCTCTCAAAACAGGCCGAGGTGCCTCGGCTTGTGGGAACCTTAGTTCAAAAACGGAGAGGAAAATGCGTACCCAAGGGTAGCCCCTTCGTATCTCTCCTAAAATGTTCTGCCTGCGAGAGAAAATCCCTCGCAGGTTACCTGCGAGAGAATCCTCTCGTAGGCTTTGTAAGTAATCAGAAAAGTTATTATTATAATTTTTTTTTAGGGCAACAGGCTACATGAGGGGGATCCACATTGGGAAATTCCCCTTTAATAGCATAGGAAGGGATTTGATAGGGGGGATGCGGTAGGGTAGAGGAAGGTAGCCAAGGGTTAACTAGGGCCCCCGGGCTATGGTTTAAGGATCCTACCCGGCATTCGCCCAAAGAAAAATGCAGGGAAAACCCTAGAAAAACCTGCATCAGGTAGGTCGGGCATTGGGCACTTGTCCCACGCCCTTCCGATAGCGGGGCTGTATACTACAGATTTCTGTGATGATTTACGAATCACGACTGCGGCAGTTTTACCTTCATAGATTAAATAATTGAGACCCCATTACACACTTTCTGCTTTTAGAAATTGATGGTCGTAAAAATTGTTGCAACACGAAGCAAGCGAACAGGTAGTTTGCTTTCGAACCGAGTGGTGTTGGTGGGGGAATATTTTATGTTATCGCGTCAGTTGGTCCTTTTTTCCCCCTCATTCCTGTTTTATTCTTGCTTTTAAAAACAGTGAAACAGCAGTATTGATGTTTTTGTTAAAAAAAATAATAGAGAAATTACTTCACGGTTCAGGAATTACACACTCAAGGCTGAAGAATATTTATTTTGTCATAAATAAAATGTATTTAAATAAATACTTAATTGCCGATTTCTTCAGAATAGTCGTTACGATGAATGATGCATTTCTTGCAGGTTTCTTAGAGACTTTTTGTCATGAACGACAATTTATCAGAGATTTTTGATTAAAAAAACATTCTCGAGTTTTATAAATAAACAGCAGTCAATTTGAAGTCAGCAAAAATATATTTATTTATGGAAAATTAAACTACGTCATTCCAATACAACAATGTGTCTGCGGGCTCTGTCGTGTGCTACGAGCGCTTTCTGGAACGGCAGTGTCTGATATTGTAGTCGGGGGAGGTAGAGAGTCTGTCTGTTATGGTAGGAGGGAGAGGAAGTCAAACGAACAGCGTGGCCCAAGTATAAAATTCAACCGAGAAAGTTACAAGATTTTAAATTCAAGTATAAAGTTTGTAAGAGCCGTCAAATATTTGCTTAAGAATTACAGAAGTCTAAATCTTCTTTTTTTAGGTTTCGTCAAAGGGACAATAAAAGATCCTATACATAAGTTTTCCGCACTATCAATATTGCTTATAAAACGGCGTTGTCCGCGTACTTATTTATATATACCCGAAAAAGTATTTAATTCTTTATTAATCTTTAGTCGAGAAGTGATTTAACATAAATCTAACCTAGTTGCGGACATACTTTCGGTCGATAGTGCATTAATTGAACAGCTAAAATATACATTGAATTTTACTGCATCAATCTCAACAAACTTACCTCCTAATTTCTTTACGATTCGAATAATTAAATATACTCCTTGAGAATTGCAAGATATAATTGTCCCTCAGCCTTCAGACAATACGAAAGATTAAATTGATGAAATTGTTAGCTAGATTCATAATGTAAACAAATAGTCGCCATATTGGAGTCACTAATACGGCACGAAAATTAACTTACATTTTCCGCAAGGATCGTGAAGTATTTCGTATTGGTTTTTATTATAATTCGATGGAGTATTACTGGATAAAGTTATACATTTTATTTAGTCACATTATATCTGCTTCATTTCATTACGGAAAAAGGAACTATTTCCTTTATTCGTCTCGTCGTAACGTCTCTATCTCGCGTGACGTCACGGTATCTTGGCTCGCAGTAATTTAACATTTGATGATCACGTTGGTTAATCATAATTCTTTTCAAATTTATGCTAGGGGTTTCTGACCCCCCCCCCCCTTAACAATACTGTTTCGTGTTTTTAAGAATCTGTGTACTAATTTTTGTTGGAATCTGTCCACGCGCTTAAATTTGTATAGAAATTAATGTAAATACTTACATACATCCTTTTTATTAAATTACTAGCTGGGTGCCCGGCGTTGCCCGAGATGTCATTTACGTATAAAACCCGATATGATTCCAATTTCGGTTGCTTTTGCGCTATTTTTATGTAACTCTCCTCGAACCCTATCCCTAAATGTGCTCACCTCCCATGCCGAAGGGGGTTGAAGTCATTGACCAAATATATCGGCCGTTTTTACATGTTAGAAGATGACCACCTCCCACAAATGTGCGATAATCAAAAAGTATTTATTCCACGCAAGAACCGGCCGATTACATTGTCTGAAAATTTCTACCCCCGCCCACCACCTCCCAAACCTCCCAGGTTGTCACAATTAGGCTCGGCGACATTCATAGTCTCTGAATTGATTCGAATCTCGGTTGTTTTGCGTTATTTTATTTAACGTACCTCCACCCCACCCCTAAGCTTGCACCCCTCACAGGGGATGAAATTATACACAAACAACATCGGTATAAAAACTATCAAAGTCATTAACCCCAGGAAGTAATTATCGCAAATATCGAGAGTTTAAAATGTTTGGAAATTTCCACCCCCGAACACTCCCGCTTCAGGAACTTAAACAGCAAGTTGAATGTCGTAATTAAACTCAGAAACAACTATAGCCCCGGATTCGAATCCAATCTCGATAGTTTCTGCTTTATTTTTATGTATTGACACATCACGCCCACCCTTAAACGTGCACCCCTACAAAGCCCGAAAGGGGTTGAAATTATACACAAAAAACATCAGTAGAAATACAATAAATATAATTAACCCTGAAAAATATTTATTCTACGCAAATATCTGCCTTGTTTGCATGTTCCAAAATTTCTACCCCGGCTACCCCTGCGTCTGAGGGGTAAATGCCAAGTTGAATGTCATAACTAAACTCAGTGGCATCCATAACCTACGATTTGACTCCAATCTCGGTCGTATTCGCGTTATTTTCCTGTAAAGCATCTCCACCCCGAACCCTAAGTGTGTAGGGGATGAAAATTATATTCAGATAACATCGGTAGAAACACTATCAATATCTTTGATCCCTAAAAATATTTATCCGACTCAAATATCGACTGTTTTAGCATGTTTAAATATTTCCATCCCCGCTCCTGGGGTTTGTTTCCTGGTCGCAAAGAACACGTGTACGAAATTTGGTGACATTTGCTCCACCGGTGTATATTTGTATAAGGAACATACAAATATATATATATATATATATATATACATACATACAAACAAACACTATGCTTTATTTATTAGATATAGATTCCCGGTTTTAGTTTTTAACTAGAACCACATTATTTATATAAAAAATACTGGTATTATTAAGCGCGACACCGGGAAAAATCTTAATAAGTCATATGTTGCTATTTTAAGTTGACCTATTCTGCATATACAATCATTGTATTTATTTGTTTAATTTCCAGTCCAACGTTTCTCGCTGTTAGACGCTAATCCGCGGCGTCGAAACGTCTACAAACACGTCTGTTTTATCTAATTTAAGATGCCTACTTCTGTTGTAATCAATAAAGGACGTTGAGTTACGATCACGTAATGGTTGGTAGTGAAATTGTGACGTCAGCAGGTCCAAACCAGTTTGTTGTTGTTCTAGATAAAATTATCCTTAGAACGGACTGATTGTCGCGGGGCGGTTTCCTCCCATTGTTTGTCGACGATGATGAAGGTCGAACTACGATAATTTAACCGATCGCTGGAGAAATGATGACGTCACCAGTACGAATAACCGTGAACTGGTTCAAAGTTGTCTGTTTAACCGAGGGAAATTGTCATTGAGATGAAAGAGCGCGGATGTGAGGTTAATCCTCCTTCACTGACCACGGTTCGACGACCCTTCCGCGGCCAGAGAGACAGGGTTCATCATCTCACAAGGGGCCACAGAGGTTACGCCACAACACTCCTCAATTTTCCACCACTCTTTTTTTGCTTCCTCCCACTCCAGAGACTTTAACTACCGCAGCTAAACTCTTGTAGAGTCCCGACTTCTTTTTTACCTCGCGTGGAACGAAAACCGGTTCAGGAACGTGAACTAAAGGGCAGATTATCACAGATATTATTATTATTGCTGTATCTTTTCGTTACGGATGAAAATTGGAGGCGGGTGGTAAAATGGAAATAACGAAATCGATTCTTTCGTTACGCGTTGACGTCGATTTATATTGTCTCTTCCTTTCGGCGGCTTTGCAGAGAAAGTAAATCGATGTAGACGCGTGTGCGTGTGTGTATCTGTTCCAGTTCTCATCTTTGTGTGACGTCATACACTCTCCTAAAAGGATCCATTTTTGTCGTATAGATATTAGGAAACTCAGGTTCGAAACTGATTTTCAATAAACAGAATCGATTAAAATATTTCTTTTTAATGTTATTAGCGTCGATTAATTACTTTTCGGGGTTTATGTGATTAATACTTCATATCCATATGTTTTTAGTGTATAATTTCAACCTCTTAGAGCACCATCCAAGGTTATACAAGTCAATTAGTTTAATCATGCCATTCGCTATGTCAGTTAAGTTGCAGTTCAGCCCCTAGGTGTGGGGGCGAAAGGAGATGAAACAAAATTACGTTTACAATCTTAATTGTGTAGAGAAATTTCTACCTAAACTTTATACACATGTTACTTACGATCCAGGAACAAACACTAAGGGGTTGAGATACACCTAACGCCTCTAGGGGCGGGGGTCGAATTCAAAACCATTCCTTTGTTTACTTTGCGTAATTAGTCCATGTAATAATCATTTTAGGATAGTACCTGAAGAAGATACAAACACGTATCGAAACGTCGTAAAGCTATAAATAAAAAATAAAGTGCCTGATAAAGGTCATTAACTGATTTATTATACAGTAATATTGCACGCATTACTAGTGAATTACACTAATATTACAAGGGACCCTGGAAACACTTTGTATATTTGTTTCCGCCGAATATTTAAAGAGGGCAGACTATATCGTTAATATTTTAAAATATTTTATTGTTTGAGCAGCGAAGCTGTTAAACCGCATGCGGATAATCGCGAGTCTACTGTACAATTAAGAGAGAAAAGGGAATGAGAAGTTAACTGTCAAGGTGAAGATAAATGGTTTTGTTTATCCTTTTACTAGCTGAGGGCTTGCCGTTTCCCGGGTATTTATTTAAATTAATCCGGAGTAGGACACAAACTTCTTGATAAACATTTCATTAAACCAGCATCAATAGCGCCAGTGTTCTCAGAGTATTTACTAATTTACATTCCCCTCCCCGACCTAACCCCTCGGCATCTAACTTCAAATAAACCATCATGATGACTGACGGTATTCCGGAATAGTGTCCAAAAATCAACACGAATCAAAACAGTAAAAAATACTCACTAACTTAATAAAGTCTAAACATATAACCGGTACCTTAAAGGAGTTAATAACTACAACATTTAAGTAATTACAGACCAAAATATAGCTCGTATCCTAATAAATC
Source organism: Zhengitettix transpicula (assembly GCA_037074705.1). Classification (NCBI taxonomy): domain Eukaryota; kingdom Metazoa; phylum Arthropoda; class Insecta; order Orthoptera; family Tetrigidae; genus Zhengitettix; species Zhengitettix transpicula. The sequence goes on from CM073594.1 coordinate 69,259,355, forward strand.
AAAAACTTCAGGCGGAGGAATATAAAATATCATTAATAACCATGGTCAATGCGAGAATTAAACTCAGCGACTCCTATAACCCCGGAATCAATCAACAGTAATAGTGTTCTTTTTTGCATTATTTTTCACGTAAAACCCTTCAACCAATATGGGTGCTTCCGTCCCTTGCCTATCGGAGTTCAAATTAGACACTTTAACGCGAATACAACCGAGATTGGAGTCAAATCGAAGGTTTTGGATGTCACTGAGTTTAGTTATGACATTCAACTTGGCGTTTGCTTCTCAGATTCAGGGGTAGTGGAGTAGAAATTTTTGAACATGCAAAACACAGCAGGTATTTGCGTTGAATAAATATTTTTCATGGTTAATTATATTGATTGTATTTCTACTGATGTTGTTTGTGTATAATTTCAACCCGTTTCGGCATGTGAGGGGAGCACCGTTAGGTGTGTGTGGGGGGTGGGGGGAGGTGCGTTTCATACCATTAACGCCAAATCAACCGAGATTCTAGTCAAATCGGGGTTATGGATGTCGCTGAGACTATTTATAACAAACTGAGAAACGAAATGGGAGTGTATTGGGGGTTATGGATAAATGACATCTCGGGCAACGCCGGGCACCCAGCTAGTGACATAATAAAATTAAACGACCCCGAAATCGTTATATTCGACGCTACTAATAGCCGTTTGGGAATGAATTTAAATTCCGCCCCCACCCCTAGAGGCGGTATGTGTTTGTTGCTGGATCGTAAGTTACATATGTATAAAGATTGGTAAAAATTGGTCTACGCATTTAACATTTTAAACGGAAAGTTGTATCGCTCCCTTCCATATTTTTTTCTAATTGCGAAATAGAATAGTTTGTACCTATAATGGCCGTTTTATAGACTTTATTATTTTCAACAAGACGTTAATTTTTTTGTTTATTGATTTCTCTCTGATGCATTAACGTCGCTGGCAAACTGACCGGCCATATTCAGCCGACGTCGTTGTCAGGTCGGTGCCTCGTGGCTTTATTAAGGGGGCAAAGTTGAGCCGTGACTGCCATTACTCGCTCCCGGAATCCCCCGACATCACGAAACAAGCTTCAGCCATTAAATTCTAAAGGTACAAAAAAAAAGGTTTCTCTCTGCTGTTATTATTACAATTTCTTGTCGAGAACGTTTCCTCAACTTGTCAAAAGTTGCAGGTGAGGTCATACGATGCAGAACTCCGGAACACGCAAAGTCTCGGACGAGTCAAGGATAGGCCAATTAAAATACAAGACTACGAAAAAATACGTCGGTAAAGAACTGAGTTAAAACGTACAATAGAAGAACGAGGAAAAATAACTGATTTAAAACGTTAAATACAAGAACGAAGAAAATTGCGAGGAGAAAACTTATTTGACAATCAGCATTTTATCTTCTAATAAATAAAATTGTGTGTATGTTCCGCATACGAAATAAACACTGTGGGGGTAAGGCACGTCTACCGCCCTTAGGGACGGGGATGGAAATTTTCAAACATGTTAAAACGACCGATATTTGCGTCGGTTATACATTTATCGGGGTCAATGAGATTTATAGTGTGTGTCCAGATTTGGCCGTGTTTTAATTTCAACCCCTTTTCAACGTGGAAGGGAAGCCCCTTCGCGATGGGAGTGGAGAGGTGTTACATAAAAATAAAGCAAAAACAACGGTGATTAAAGTCAAATCCGGGATTATGGATGTCGCTGAGTTTAATTAGGACAACCCGGGAACCTAGATAGTATCTAAATAAACATCACACCCAATATGTCACGAAAAAAATGTATATTAATTAATTAAATATCAAACTATTTCAATACAACTTAACGTACACGTTTTTGGACATCTCGGGACATTCCAGTTACAACTGTCATAGGACTATTAAATTCATATTTAAGCTTATAATTTAAAATTGTATATTCCTTGAAGTTGCCATAAACTAGTACGTGAATTGTGGCGAACAAAAAAAAAACTTGAGTGTGTTCTTTCTACTTCTGAATCTCTGTGTTTGCCGGAAGGAGTTCATCTCTATATACTTGTATCTCTGTCGTTCCGTTCGTCTACCTTTGTGCACTATTTTCCCCTGTGTTTTCTTTGTTCTGCCTGTTTCCATTCATATTTCTCTGTGTCTCGGTATTCTCAGTATTCTTCTTCACATAATTTCTCTGCAAATAACACTTATCTTTTACTCAGTTCCTCTATTTCTGAATTTTACTCCAGCTGTCCTTAAAATACTGCCCGGGGTTCCTAGTTAACCCTTGGTTACCCTTCCGCATCCCTTCCTATGCTATTAAAGGGAAGTTTCCCAACATGGATTACCCTCATGTAGCCTGTTGTCCTAAAAAAAAAATTCTTGTCTGATTCGGGACGGCCTGCGAAGGCTATTATCTCGCAGGCAGTACATGCGAGGGATATTCTCTCGCAGGTAGAACCTTGTAGGAGTGATACGAAGGGGCTACCTTTGGAGATGCCTTTTCCTCTCCGATTTTGAACTAAGGTTCCCACAAGCCGAGGCACCTCGGCCTGTTTTGAGAAGTGTATGTTCCGGGATCGCAGACCTTGGGCATACGGTAAGAGTTGTCCGCTATTCCCATTGGAATAGTCGGCCAGCTGCCTCCTAAACTGGTCGAGGCACGGAGACGGGAATGCTGCATCCCCACAGCAAACTCTTCTCCCGCTATCAATGCCCGACCTACCTGATGCTGGTTTTTCTAGGGTTTGTCTTCATTTCTTTAGGCGAATGCCGGGTAGGATCCTTAAAATATAGCCCGGGGGGCCCTAGTTAACTCTTGGCTACCTTCCTCTACCCTTCCACATCCCCCCTTTCAAATCCCTTTCCTATGCTATGAGAGGGGAGTCGCCACTATGAGGATTACCCTATACATAGCCTTTCTACACCCAAAAAAAAAATTTCTGTCTTCGTTTTTGAAGTTAGGTTCCCACAAGCCGAGGCACCTCGGCGTGTTTTGAGAGGTGTATGTTCTGGAGTCACAGACCTCAGGCATACGGTAAGAGCTGCTCTCTGTTCCCATTGGAACAGTCGGTCAGCTGCCTCCTAAACTGCTCAAGGTATGGGGAAGGGAATGCTGCGTCCCCACAGTAAACTCCTCTCCCGCTATCGGAAGGGCGTGGGACAAGTACTCAATGGCCGACCTACCTGATACAGGTTTTTCTAGGGTTTTCCCTGCATTTATTTAGGCGAATTCCGGGTAGAATCCTTAAAATATAGCCCGGGGGTCCAGGTTAACCCTTGGCTACCTTCCTCTACCCTTCCACATACCCCCTTTCAAATCTCTTTCCTATGCTATAAGAGGGGAGTCGCCACTACACCCAAAAAAAATAATTTCTGTCTTCGTTTTTGAAGTTAGGTTCCCACAAGCCGAGGCACCTCGACGTGTTTTGAGAGGTGTATGTTCCGGAGTCACAGACCTTAGGCATACGGTAAGAGCTGTTCTTTGTTCCCATTGGAACAGTCGGTCAGCTGTCTCCTAAACTGGTCAAGCATAGGGAAGGGAATGCTGCGTCCCCACGGTAAACCCGTCTTCAGCCATCGGAAAGGTGTGCGACAAGTACCAATCGCCCGACCTACCTGATGCAGGTTTTCTAGGAATTGTCCTGCATAACTTTTAGGCGAATGCCAGGTAGTTGCCACCATGTGGATGACCCTCACGTAGCCTATTACTCTAAAAAAATAATGTTCACCTCTGCCATTCCTTCTCTCTGTATCTCTGTATGCATCTGTGTTTCTATCTTATATTTACGTTATATACCTTGTTTTTTTCCATGTTTTCCTACGTCCGTTCTCTTCGTTTTGTCCCCTTTTACATTGTTATTTCACCTTGTACCCTCTCACTCTTCTTAGAATCTTTCCTCTCCTTGTCGTCTTGTCCTCAGTCTTCCTGTTCCGATATCTGTCAACCTATCTGTTTCCCTTATCTGTTGTTCACTTTCTCTGCTTACTTTCTGAAGCTTCCAGGAACTGGATTCCTCTCTCAATGTCAAACGCCTCGTGTAGTCATCTCACACCAGCTGACGCCTCTTAAACTATATCCGGTTATCGTCCACGTGACGTCACCGCGAGTGATTTACGATACAGTTTTACCAGAGAGAGAGAGAGAGAGAGAGAGAGAGAGAGAAAGAAGACCGTATCTATTAATTGTAACATGTGCTGCGATTGGCCTTTCACCTTCCATCCAGATAAATCACGCATCAGACTCGTTGCGTCACTCTGGAGAAAAATAAAAGTTTAATTAAAATAGAACCAATCCTCTAAAAATTGATTCTCCTTCGAAACGGTTAAATAAATTGCAAACGTAATTTTTTTTATCGAATAAAACGGTTTATTCTTTTCGATATTACGAGGCTTGTCCCCGACGTAACGACGGAAACATCAAACAATATCAATACTTCTGACCGCAGTCTCTCTTTCAGCTCCCGGCGAAGTTGAACGTCTTCCATACCCTGTTTTATTAAAAATGAGGATCATCGAGCTGCATCAACCATCAGACGGGAGATAAATCTCGCGAAATCAATTTTTTTTAAGGGGGGAGGAGGGGGGGGCCATCGCGATATTGGATGATGTCTTTAAACAACACTTGACTCTTGATCGAAGACTTTCTCCGGTGTAGTTGCTGCAGAAATAGTTCTCTGGTTTCACACACGGTTACCAACAGCTCCGTCGTCAGCTTCCAGAGCTCGTGGTCGTCGAAAAGTCGCGGTTTAATAGCTGTCGGTACCCGGGATGAAACCCAAGAACTATTTCTGAACTCTTGTTCTTGAATTCGCCACCGAAACCGCTGCAATACGTACTCACTGCTGTTTGGGATTCTTCCATTTTTTTAAGGATAATCAATGACGTCATGACCTCGCCATCTGCTGATGGAACTGTCTTTTCCTCTTTGAGTCTCATTGTTTTGACTGCTCTTTCGTGAAGTGAAACGTCGCCTGAAGCCGTCTTCACGAGGCTGTTTTGTTCCATTGTAGGCATTTGGTTCCATAGCTCACATCAATAGTGGACAAGCACTGGCATCAGAGTTTCTTGCAGCAGGAAGAAGAACGTGGACCCGTTACCGTCACAGCAACTCCTCATCTGTCTTAGTAATAAATTGGTGGATCTTCTGCTGTCTTTATCATTAAAATACTAATATGAGGAGTGTGTTGAGACGGATTGTCCGTCCGTTCTTCGGGTGGTGTTTACGGGGGAGGTCGTTGCTGCCCGGGGAATTCCCGCGGCCGCACGTGAGTCCCGCCAGATCCGGGTTCTTCGTCCTCAACAACAACCAGGCAAGGCAGCTGGATCCATCCAGCCAGGAGGAAATTGCGGCGTAATGGAAGGTGTAGCGCTACCTTCCCTTATCATTACTGTGGTCGCCCTCTGCTGCACGCGGTAGCTCCATCCAGGGCAAGAGGGTCTTCATCTGGCTGCCTCAGAACACCTCGTGCCTGCTGTTGGCTGCGGAAAATAGCGGGAAACAATACTTTTAATCTTAAGCGTGAACAGGCTACACGATGGCTCTCCCCTTTAATAGCACAGGAAGGGGTTGGAAAATGGAGGATACTGAAGGGTACAGCAAGGTAACCAAGGGTTAACAAGAGGCACTCCGGGATTCTACCGATAATTAGCCTAAAAAGTAATGCAGGGAAAAGCCTGCATCAGGTCGCCAGTTCTTTCCCCGAAAATTTAACAGGTGTAGACAGGCTATGTATAGGGTAATTACATAGTGGCAACTCCCACCTTATAGCATAGGAAAATGATTAGAAAGGGGGGATGTGGAAGTGTAGAGGAAGGTAGCCAAGGGTTAACTAGGGCCCCCGGGCTATATTTCAAGGAGCCTAACCGACATTTCGCCTTAAAGAGATGCAGGGAAAACCCTATAAAAACCTGCATCAGGTAGGTCTGGCATTGTGTACTTGTCCCACGCCCTTCCGATGGCGGGAGAGGGGTTTGTTGTGGGGACGCAGTTTTCCCCTCGCCGTTTTAGGAGGCAGTTGGCCGACTATTCCAATGGGAACAGCTAACAACTCTTACCATATGGCCAAGGTCTGCGACCCCAGATCATACACCTCCAAAAACAAGGCCGAGATGCCTCGACATGTGGAAACCAGATAGACGTAAAGGCATTGCCAAAGGTAGCCACCTCCACAGCTCTCTGGGAAGGTTCACCTGGGAGAGAATCCTCTTGCAGGCTTCCTTCCCCGGAAGTTTTTTTTTAGGTAACAGGCAACATGAGGTGGCAACTCCCCTTTAATGGCATAGGAAGGTATTTGAAAGGGGGAATGCGGAAGGGTAGAAGAAGGTAGCCAATGGTTAACTAGGGCCCCCGGACTATAGTTTAAGGATCCTACCCGGCATTCGCCTAAAGAAATGCAGGACAAACCCTAGAAAAATCTGCTTCAGGTAGGTCGGGCATTGTGTACTTGTCCCACGCCCTTCCGAGAGCGGGAGAGGCGTTTGCTGTGGGGACGCAGCATCCCTTCTCCGTGCTTCGACCAGTTTAGGAGGTAACTGTCCGATTGTTCCAATAGGAATAGCGGACAACTCGTACCGTATGCCCAAGGTCTGCGACCCCGGAACATACACCTCTCAAAACAGGCCTCGTCATGTGGGAACCTTAGTTCAAAAATACCAGAGAGATGTGAATGCATTCCCAAAGGTAGCCTCCGCCAGAACTCTCTGGGAAGGTTCACCTGCGAGAGAATTCGCTCGCAGGCTTCCTCTAGCCCCAGAATTTTTTTTTTAGGATTAAATCTACATGAGGGTAATCCACATGGTGGCAACTCCCTTTTAATAGCATAGGAAGGGATTTGAAAGGGGGGATGCGGAATGTTGGAGAAGAAAGTATATTCGTAACTAATCTATAAATATGTGCGAGAAGCTGTGAGTAATATGCGTTAGAGGTTTATAGCAGGACAGGAAAACCATCATAGAGTGGTACAAAGGGAAAAAGTCGTTGCTCCTGTAAGCACTGATATTAACCAAGGAAGCAAAATAAAAACGCGAACGAAATCTTGAGTGACCAAGCAAATTCGCTAATTGCCTCACCAGAGCAACCTTCAACAGGTGCAGTAACCTTTGCAAAACCAGAAAAGGAAATTCTACGATAGTAATATATATATATATATATATATATATATATATATATATAAAATAATCGTATTCCATTTTTTTGTTTAATAAATCAATATATATAAAATTAAATTATTTAGATAATTAATCTGACTCTTTTAAAAGTTTTGACGCAGCTTTATTAGAGCCAGATGTACTGTACTATTTATAACGTTGTCATGTTTATAAATATGATGCCTGACGGGAAAAGCTTTGTTCAATTTATGTTTACTGTGAACCAATATTCTGTACAATTCCTAATTTCAAATGCTGTTTTATTTTCAGATGATTATGGCTGTATAGGCCGATAGCTCCTAGATTAAATAAAAAAATTTGGACTGCCATTAGTGGTTGATTTTTGTCTCATCTGAGGACTCAAACGGCATATAATTTATATTGGTCTAATTAAGTGGTTTTATAATTTCATTATTTTGAAACTATGGCCAAAACAAAAAAAAATTAGGAGAATGATCCTTTTCAGTTTGAAAAGTGAGGTTGTGTTTGATGTATATTACGTCTCAAACAGAATAATTTTTTTATAACTAATATATATTATATGTATTGTAATGCCAATTAATTAGGAAATTAATTGCTCGGACATAAAATTTAATTGTAGTGGCAGGAGCTTCCAAAGCGACAATGGAGCCGAGCTCTGTTACTTTGTCGGAAAGTAAAAAATGGCGTATGCGCGCTAAAACTCGAGACTACGATAGTTCAGTTGGTGACGGGACATTTCGGAGGACGGAACAAATGATTTTAGAGAGCAGAGACTAGCCGTTTTTAAATGTATTATTAAACAAAGTTGTGAGTTTAAGACAAAGTAAAAACATTCACGGAAGCATTTAAATCGTAAATATGTGTTCGTCTGTAGCCAGCCAGGAATAGTAAAGTTGCAGTTTAAGTCCTAAGCGCTAAAAGACTAGCAAATTTATGAATCACAGGATTCATATAAGGCAAGCGGTCACCAGATAGCTGACAAAAAGGAGGATCATCCGAGTTCCTGGGAGCCTATCAAGGTTGACTTCAAGAGTATAAAATCTGTGAGCCGATATTAGAATCAGTGTAAAAATTTTGCAATAGTGTACTCCCGAAAACAAAAGGAATGCTGGAACCAGCTGGACACATGTAAGTAAACAAAATAAAAAAATAATGATTTATGTAAACGTAGGATAGAAGTCAGATTTCGTTCTATTTTAATTGGCAATCAGAGTTAATTTCTTTTCTTTTAATTTGTTCCTATCGACATATTGGCTGGGTGAATTATAAACTGTGTGTTAAATAGTTTTTTTTAAAAAACAACTTGTTGTGTCCATTATCAAACCTAGTAGAGACCCTGAGATCTAAAATTTTAAATTGTAATTGTTTGTGAGTTAAAGCAACAACGTGGAAATAAATAATTATGTTTTAAATTCTTGTTGATCATTTCATTTAAATTAAACGAGCTACCTATTTGATTATTACAGTATATATATAATATATATATAATATATATATTATATATATATATATATATATATATATATATTATACATATATATATTATATTATATATATTATATTATTATATTATATATATTATATTATATATATATATATATTATATTATATTATATATATATTATATTACTATATTATATATATTATATTATATTATTATAATATTATATTATTATATTATATATATTATATTATATATATATATATATATATATATATTATATTATATTATATATATATTATATTACTATATTATATATATTATATTATATTATTATAATATTTATATATAAATATATATATATATATATATATTATTATAATATTATATATATATATATTATATTATATTATATTATATATATATTATATTATTATATTATATTATATATATTATATTATATTATTATATATATTATTAAAAAACACTGTTGTAGACTAAAAATCTATATAAACTCAATGGAGCATTCTTCAAGGATTTTGGGTTTCCCGGCGCTGAGAGGTTAGAAATAAAGATTCAACAAAATCCTTCACGATTGACGTCAACGTTTTTTTTTCTTTCCTCCACATTTTCGCATCTGGTCTGCAATAAATCATTTGAAGGGCGGAGGGATCCAAAAGACTGGTTGATAGTAAATGCCCTGTTGTGGCGAAGGAACGAATGACCTTTTTGACCCGGCCTTGGTCCAACAGAAAGTAACTCTTCATCTCACTAGATGTATTGAGGAAGGTGTCTTTCTACATTAGGGAAAAAAAATCCTTCACACACACAGACACACCAAACTAGCTGAAGAGAGTCTGGCAGGAAACCAAAATATCAGATGTTGACGGTGGTGGTGGTGGTGGTGGAACAAGTCCTCCACACACACACAAACACACAAAGGAAAAACTGGTTTTCTGCGCATCCTCCGGCGATTGCGAAACTTATATATTTGCATGTCTGCGAAATCATCTCCCTGACACCAAAATAAAAGGATAAAATCACACATACACAAACATAACCTCAACTTATCTCTTATACGCCGTTTAACGTTGTCTTTCACGGTTTGTATTTATACCCCTTTTCACAAAACCTATAAAAACAATTAGTTACAAACTAAGTACATAATTCAGACTAACAATAAATAATGCATTTGTCCATATTATAATATTTATAAGAATGGGGAGACAATTCTGAGAAAGTTTACGACCGTTTCCAGATAATAAAACCCAGTTACTCCATTTTATTTCCCCTGTAATGATCAGTAATAGTTTTTTGGTACAGTTGTGAACTAAAGCTGTAGGGATCATATATACAAAAACTGTCCTAAAATAACTATAATAAACATTTTAAAAATATTTTATTTTTCTATATTTTAAGAATATATATTTTCCGAACTTTAGTTGCACATTTCATAAAAAAGATCTTATTTCAAATTTTGTACATTTATTTATAAAGGCATTATGGGTACTGAAACACATTTTCATTAAACATTGGTCACAATATAGTATCTCTTTAATTTTTTAAATCTTCTTTGAAGTTAAAAATTGATATATTAAAAAAACCTAAAAAAATAGCCTCAGATTGAGATACTTCTACAGATCTTTCAAATACTGACACAGTTGGCATAGCTGTAAGGTAGCCAAGGTTTAACTAGGGCCCCCGGGCTGTAGTTTAAGGATCCTACCCGGCATTAAAGTAATGCAGGACAAACCCTAGAAAAATCTGCATCAGGTAGGTCGGGCATTTGGTACTTGTCCCAAGCCCTTCCGATGGCGGGAGAGGGGTTAGCTGTGGGGTCGCAGCTTTCCCCTCGCCGTGCCTTGCCCAGTTTAGGAGGCAGCTGGCCGACGACTCTTACCGTACAACTTTGTCTTTAATGAATCTAAATAATTGTACAACAAGATCGAGATCGAATGATACACCACTGCGAACAAAAAGTAAGGTGAATTTATTTATAAAATATAAATTCTTTATTTATTCTTCTAAATCAATTTCATCCCCTTCAAAGTAATCCCCGTCCGATAAAACGCACTTTTTCTAACGATTTTTCCAGTTCTCGAAACAGTCGGAATAGTTTTTTTCCGGTATAGTCTTCAATCGATTCGGTTTTTATCTCCTCAATCGTGTCAAAACGGCGTCCCCGCATTGGCATTTTGAGTTTGCTGAATAGCCAGAAGTCGCACTCAGCCAAATCAGGCGAATACGGTGGTTGCGGAACGATATGAGTAGAGATTTTGGCAAAAAAGTCGCGAAGAACCAATGCAGTATGACATGGTGCATTATCGTGATGAAGGAACCAAGAGTTGTTCGCCCATAATTCCGGCCGTTTCAGACGAATAGCTTCACGCAAACGACGCATAACGCTCAAATAATATTCTTCGTTGACAGTTTGGCCCGGCGGAAGGAATTCATAGTGCACCACACCACGATAATCAAAGAAAACTGTCAACACGACCTTGATTTTCGATCGACTTTGCCGGGGTCTTTTCGGTCTTGCTTCACCTTTTGCACGATATTTGCTGGATTGGTCTGTGGTTTCAGGGTCGTATGCGTAAATCCAAGTCTCGTCTTCAGTAATGATGCATTTCAAGTGGTCCTGATAGTCAGACAGCAAAGTTTCACACACATCAACGCGACGCTTTTGGCACCAATCGAGACTTGACGCGTTTGAGACACAGAAAATTCTTCAAAATGGTTGGGGCTGAGTCAAATGATATTCCAACACTATCAGCGAGATCTCTAATTGTCCATCGACGATTTTCAAGCACCAAACCTTTAATTTTTTGGACGTGGCCCTCGTCGGTAGACGTTGATGGTCGTCCAGAGCGCGGTTCGTCTTCAACGCGTTCTCGACCCTCTTTGAACTCGTTGTACCACTTATAAACGTTTTTTTGTGCCATAGTTTGATCACCAAAGGCCTTCCGCAACATTTTCAACGTGTCCGCACAAGAATATTCGTTCCGCCAACAAAATTTGACGCAAGTTCTTTGCTCAACAAAATCACCCATTGCAAAAATTCAAAAATTCACTTTTGGTTGTTTACAAAAACAAGTGTAACTCGAAGATAATTAAACCTTTTAACAAACAGACGCTTGGCTAATATTATTGACAGCCCTACCAACCTAGGAAAAAAAAATTACCAGGGAGTTTTAAATGGCAATTTCACACTTACTTTTTTATCATAGTGGTACATTTGGAGGCAGTGATAAGAATAACTACTAGCAGTATAGAGCCAGATTTAAAAAAATAATGGGCCTTGCAAAGTACCTAAATCTTTTTTTATGTATTGTTGACATATAATTTTCTTCAACAACTTTGTATCACTGAAGTATTGGAAATTTTTAAGCAATTAAAAGTCCTAACACCAAGGTGACATTACCAGAACTATCCTAGACCGTGCGCAAGTAATTAAATTACATTTGTATTTAGGTCGAAATACGGTATTTTTAATTTTTTGGGTGTAGACAGGCTATGTATAGGGTAATCCACATAGTGGCAACGCCCTTCTTATAGCATAGGAAAGGGATTTGAAAGGGGGGATGCGGAAGGGTGGAGGAAGGTAGCCAAGGGTTAACTAGGGCCCCCGGGCTATGGTTTAAGGATCCTACCCGGCATTCGCCTAAAATAAATGCAGGACAAACTCTAGAAAAACCTGCATCAGGTAGGTCGGGCATTGGGTACTTGTCCCACGCCCTTCAGATAGCGGGAGAGGAGTTTGCTGTGGGACGCAGCATTCCCTTCTCCGTACCGTGACTAGTTTAGGAGGCAGCTGGCCGACTATTCCAATGGGAATAGCGGACAACTCTTACCGTATGCCCAAGGTCTGAGACCCCGGAACGTACACCTCTCGAAACAGGCCGAGGTGCCTCGGCTTGTGGGAACCTTAGTTCAAAAACGGAGAGGAAAAGGCATCCCCAAAGGTAGCCCTCACAGGTCTCTGTGTCCGGAAATACGGTATGGGGAAAAAAATTGAAATAAATAACAAGTGCAGATTCAACAGCGAGTAGACGGGCGCCGCGTCTCTGGTTGTGACGTCATGATGACAAGCTGTACGGAACCTCTCCATGAACTACTGCACTCTAGCGGCTAACTAGTAACTACTGACTCAAGGCAATGTTGACACCTTCCCTGACATACATTAAGGTGCGTTTACACGTGCGAGTTTTTGACTCTCATGAACTAATTCCATTTCAAATAATGTCTCTCGTTGATCGAGGGTAATTACTAAGGTGAATAAGAGCATGCAGCATTCTGTTGGTTCAAACAAATTCTTTACAAAACACATTTTCTTTGAACGATAAAACAAAAATATTCTCAGTAAAAAGGTAATAAATAAGTTTCACAGAAAAGATAATATACAATTTTATTAAATATCTAATGCCAGACAATACAGAGGGGCCCAAAAAAATGTATCCACTGGTTAACAGTCCATAACTTGCAAACTAATTGACAGAGGTGTCTCATTTTTGGTGAAAGTGTAGCTCTTCAAGTCCAACTTAAAGATATCACTGTAGGTGTTCGAAATGGTCACCATTAACATCCACACACAAACGATGTCGCCGAACCGCAGCACGAACTACTGACTGCAACGTGTTCAGTTGGATATTTGCACATGAATGTACGATGGATTCTCGAAGTTCATCCAATGTGCGTGGCTTTTGTCGATAAACGACGTCCTTTAGTGTTCCCCACAGGTAAAAGTCCAGAGGGAACGTGGTGGATACCCTACAGCACCACTGCGGCCTATCCATCTTCCTGGTAGATTTTCGTCGAGATAAGCCCTAACACGATTGTGGTAGTGGGCTGGGGCACCATCTTGTTGAAAGTAAAATCTTTCGTCTCCATACAAGTCTTGGATGGCAGGTAAAAGAGATGTACAACTCACCGGTAACTGTACCGTCAAATAAGAATGGCCCCGGTAAGACAACCCACACCACACATTTACTCTTGGCTTTGTCTACATGGACGTTTGGATTTTCGGCGGCCCAGTAGATGCAATTGTGGCGATTTACTGTACCATTGAGTTTGAACTGTGCCTCATCAGACCACACTATCATCTCCTCAAGCTCTTCATCGTTGCGCACCATGTTATTAAACAACTCGCTGCACTCCATCTGAATCGTCCTCGTTCATTGCGTGTACCAATCTTGAGATGTAGCACTTCCACTTTGCTGAACACTTGAGCGACTTACTCCAGTTTCACGGACACACAGACTTCTGTGGTGAGCGGGTGAATTGTAACACAAGATGGGACTTGTTACTGTTACGTGTCGTCCAGATCGTTGTTTGTGTACATCTTTAACACAGCCTTCGGCTTCAAATTTGTCTCGAATGCGACGAATCGTTAAACGTGTCGGTGGCTCTGATACACATTTCGCCTTTGCGTTGAACCTCATTAATGTTTTCGTACTTAAAATACCACTTTAAAACAGACTTCCTTTCATCAAATGTAAGCCTTACGCCAGCCATATTTACTCGAGTAACAGGGTACAACTAACAATAAAACACTAACTACCTGGCGACTGTACTCTGACGAAAAAAACAACGCAATACAACGCTTGTGTGGCGATTGCCGGAACTACAAACTATTACACTACCAAAATTAGTTTGCAAGTTATGGACTGTTAACCAGTGGATACATTTTTTTGGGCCCCTCTGTATTTTTATTTATTTTTTACGACAATGTTTCGGTACGTGTTTGTGCCTTCCTCAGGTCTTCCTGCGGAGAAATTGTAAAAAATAAATTTGTATGATCAAAAAGCCAATTAATTTATAAAAGTGGTTTTCAAAAATTATTATACTATTAACAACAAACTAAGAAACACTCACCTATATATGTTAAACCTATTTTCACATCCTATTGAAAAAACACAACCTTTAGAAGTTTTTCCGAGGCACTTATTCACAAACTACACGCTGTAGTCTGGTGCGACCGCACTTGTGTGTAGTTTGTGAATAAGTGCCTCGGAAAAAATTCTAAAGGTTTTTTTCTGGGATGCTTGTGCCTTTCGTCAGGTGCTAAGAAGAGCCTAGAGCAACACAACTGCACTGGTCACTGTAAAGCAACGAAAACGCAACGACAATAAGAGAGCAGAAGCTTTACTGTAATAATAAGGGTTCATAGCAATTATTGAGTTTCATAGTGTCTGTACATTAATAGCTGTAAATTCACACACGTACCGAAACGTTGTCGTAAATAAATAAATAAAATTTACTGGTATTGGTAAAAAACTGCATTATTTATTTCATATAAACAGACGTAAAAATACAATCTTTATCAAATATCGTTCAGAGATAACATTGTATCTGCTGTCCAATGACGTCATCGCACCTCGCTCACAGAAACACTTAATTTTGGTGACCGATAAAATACCTACATACATTATCAATCCTTTATAATAATCATGTTTTCATTTTAATTACAGGGTTCCCAGGAGCTTAAAAAATTAAAAATAAAAAGTGCGGATGTGGAACTGAAGATATAAAAAAAACTAAAAAAGCTGCCGCTACTTCTCTTTTTCGTGTAATCCACATGGTGGCAACTCCCTTTAATAGCATAGGAAGGGATTTGAAAGGGGGGATGCGGAAAGGTAGAGAAATAATTATTTTTTTAGGTCAACTGGCTACATGAGGGTAATCCACATTGGGCAACTCCCCTTTAATAGCATAGGAAGGAATCTGAAAGGGGAGACGCGGAAGGGTAGAGGAAGGTAGCCAAGGGTTAACTAGGGCCCCCGGGCTATAGTTTAAGGATCCTAACCGGCATTCGCCTAAAAGTAATGCAGGGAAAACCCTAGAAAAACCTGC
Organism: Zhengitettix transpicula; assembly: GCA_037074705.1. Taxonomy (NCBI): domain Eukaryota; kingdom Metazoa; phylum Arthropoda; class Insecta; order Orthoptera; family Tetrigidae; genus Zhengitettix; species Zhengitettix transpicula. The sequence goes on from CM073594.1 coordinate 69,274,754, forward strand.
ATCAGGTAGGTCGGACATTGGGCACTTGTCCCACGCCCTTCCGATAGCGGGAGAGGAGTTTGCTGTGGGGACGCAGCATTCACTTCTCCGTACCTCGACCAGTTTAGGAGGCAGCTGGCCGACTGTTCCAATGGGAACAGCGAACAACTCTTCCCGTATGTCCAGGGTCTGTGACCCCGGAACATACACCTCTCAAAACAAACAGAGGTGCCTCGGCTTGAGGGAACCTTAGTTCAAAAACGGAGAGAGGAAAAGGTAGCCCCTTCGTGTCTCTTCTACAAGGTTCTGCCTGCTCGAATAGCGAAAAGGTAGAGGTTTTTTTTTGTTTTGATTTTAGGGCAACAGGCTACATGAGGGTAATCCACGTTGGGCAACTCCCCTTTATTAGCATAGGAAGGGATTTGATAGGGGGGTTGCGGAAGTGTAGAGGAAGGTAGCCAAGGGTTACAAGGGCCCCTGGGCTATATTTTAAGGATCCTACCCGGCATTCGCCTAAAGAAATGCAGGGATAACCCTAGAAAAACCTGCATCAGGTAGGTCGGACATTGGGCACTTGTCCCACGCCCTTCCGATAGCGGGAGAGGAGTTTGCTGTGGGGACGCAGCATTTCCTTCTCCGTGCCTAGACCAGTTTAGGAGGCAGCTGGCCGACTATTCCAATGGGAATAGCGGACAACACCGTATGCCCAAGGTCTGTGACCCCGGAACATACACCTCTCGAAACAGGCTGAGATTCCTCGGCTTGTGGGAACCTTAGTTCAAAAACGGAGAGGAAAAGGCATCCCTAAAGGTAGCCCCTTCGTGTCTCTCCTACAAGGTTCTGCCTGCGAGAGAATAGCCCTCGCAGACTCTGTTATCTTCGCAAAGGTAGAGAAAGTCAAGAACTGACTGCGAGCGTGCGTGTAAACGGTCTGAGCGGACTCTCGAGAGATGGCACTGTGAGTTGTTCTCGGAGAGTGAACTTTCCCGTGTAAAGGGCTCTGAGAGTAACTCTCGAGAGTTCCGTCTGCGAGTTGCTCTCACCTGTAAACGCACCTTTGTACAAGGTGGTTATAATGAATCTGACGGTATTCCAAGTGCTACACTGTGAGCTGTATACATCGCAGGAAGCTGAAAAATCGCATGTATGTTCATTAATCCATGCGATCGCGAATAATGCTGAACAAATTAATAGTTCCACTTTCTGCCGCGACGAGAAAATATGGCGTTGAGTCTGGAAACCATATTGAACACACGTCAAACTTGTGACCATGACAGAACCACCGTTGTCATGTGTTTGAACGTTTCTCCCCTTTTCCTGCATTGTCTGCTTACAGCGCCTGGTGTCAGAAAGTGGAACTATTATTCGCGAGAGTGCCGGGTAATGAACATACGATTTTTTTCTGCTTCCAGCTCTCACTGTAGCACTCGGAATTCCGTCAGTTTAATTATAAGCACCCTGTGGTGGCTGCACCACTCTGAACGTGGTTGTATGGGTGTAACCAGCGATGCATATAACTCGTTGGGTGTAACCGGTGGCGTTTTGAAGTGGCTCAGTAGTACACAAAAGCGATAATATATAATGGGAAGCAATTTACACAAGAGACAAAATTTGTTTTCATATTGAACATATTTTATTACAGTGGAATAATTTTTTTCTTCCCAACACTGTGTTCAAGTATATCAAACATTTGGTTCTGGTGATCCTCTTGTAACTTCTTCACTGGGTTCAAACTCAACCGGAAATGATGTTGGCCAAAATGAGGAACTATTTGACTGACTTTTTGTTCGCTTCTTCATTATTGATACCAAAGACATATATAAACAACATAGACTGGACAGGTCGCCGCCATCTTTGAAGAAAATTGAAAATTCAGCCGCCATGTTTTATAAGGGCTGGTGGACGTTCCCTATCGTCTGTCAGCCTTTACTATGCCGCACAAATGACCTAAAACAACATATTTTTTAAGGTTTAAGTAAATATAACACATTTACGGCGTTGAAAAATTTATTGACCTTTAAATAATATCAGTTTTGTATACAATTGCCTAATATTGCGTCCTCTTTCATCCATTGCTTTTTCTTTACACATATGACGAATTCATATGAGTTTCCTCACCAAATTCGGCCCAATCTATTAAATGGTCGAATTCACAAAATAAAATTTGTTTATGTCCTAACATCCGGAATACCTCCACACACAATTTTAATAGCAAATTCTTCTTTCCTACGTGTGTTTCATTATTCCTAAATACTTTTTCAGCAAGTGTAAATAATTTCACAACGTCTTTAGACGGGTTGATTAACTTGTCTTTAAAGTCTTTTATTTTAATCAATCCCGTTATTCTTTCAGGGAGAACCTCTAAACAAGGAGAACCTCTAAACAACCTAAACACACATGCATCTTGTCTTCAGAATGAGAAGAGCATATACAACTATAATCACTTCTCCCGCCTCATACTTATTACCCATAGTTTGGTTAGCTCCTTGTTTTTCAAAGGAAATATCTAATAAATAAAGCAGAGTGTTTGTTTGTTTGTATGTATATATTGTAGTAATTGGTAATTAAGGCATTGTTCTAATTGAGAAGTTGAATTGTAGAGGACTCATTATTGGTGGCTATAGCGGACGCCGCAACAAACCGGCAATTCAAAGAAAGTATTGTTGATCGGTCGAGAAGGTTTTACGCGCTCAAAATTTACGAGACGAACGAACAGTTGGGCAGCGGACAGCAAGTAGAACAGAGTAAACGAACGAACAGTTGGGCAGTAAACGGCGAGATGTACAGATTAAAATTCTAATTCACGAAAACTTGAACAATCTTTGTCAGACAGCAGTGAAGACTGAAAGGTCTAATTTAAAGAACGAGAAAGTGTTCCAGTAACCAGTACGCTGTTATATCAAAATGCAGAAACTGAACTAGTCTTCAGTCAACAGACAAAACCAATGAGGTGAATTTTCAACAAAAATCCACGAGATCTACAAATCCAGGTTGCAGTAAATCATCGAGAATCGACAAATTTATTTTAAACCAACTAACAAACTACGCTAATTAGAGTCTGTGAACATTTAGAGTCTGTGAGTACTTAGAATCAGTGATATCCCCAAAATTGTGCACGAAAAGTTAAAATGAGACCTGGGCTGCCGTAAGTAGAAAGAAAACTTTAAAATCATTGTAAACCACGTTTAAAAGATAAACGTCAGATCGTTCTTTAATTATCGATAAAATGAGATCTTTAATTATTCAGATCATTCTATAATTATCGTTAAAATGAGATATTTAATTATTCAAATCATTCTATAATTATTGATAAAATGAAATTGTTTAAACTCAATCTTTTAGCATTTTTCCTTCAGCAACAAATTTCGTCTATGTTCAGACGCATTGATTCCCATATAAAGTAAATGTAATTTTTGTGATTTTGTTTATATAAATTCTGCCATTATCAAACCCAGTTCAAGACCCTGAGATCCCAAATATTTTGTAATTTGAATACTTGTTTTAAATTTGTTAATAAATCTTGTTTAATAGTTTTCACGTAATAGTTCTTTTCATTTAAAAACGCCACATAATTCACATCTTGAATTATTGTAAAAGATGAAATAAATATATAAATTATTAATTATTACAATATATTTGTATGTTCCTTATACAAATCTACACCGGTGGAGAAAATTTCACCAATTTTCGTACACGTGTTCATTGCGACCAGGAAACAAACACTGTCGGGGTGAGACGCGTCTACCATCCCGAGACGTTGGGCTGGACGGGGGTGGAAATATTTAAACATGCTAAAAAGGAAAAGGGCACACTAAGGGTTTGGGGTGGAGATGCTTTACAGGAAAATAACGCGAATACAACCGAGATTGGAGTCAAATCGTAGATTAAGGATGCCACTTAGTTATGACATTCAACTTGGCATTTACCCCTCAGTTGCAGGGATAGCGGGGTGGAAATTTTGGAACATGCAAACACGGCAGATATTTGTGTTGAATAAATATTTTTCAGGGGTTAATTATATTGATTGTATTTCTACTGATGTTGTTTGTGTATAATTTCAACCCTTCGGCATGCGATGGAAGCACCCCTATGAAAATGACATCTCTGGCAACGCCGGGCACCCAGCTAGTATATAATAAAAAAAAGGGGACTAGATTACTTACGGTACGGAGAATTACTTTAATAAAAATAAATCTGACTCTCATTATATATGATCAAGAAGAATACATAAATTTGATAAATATGACCTAAGAATAAGTTAAGTTAGAAAATGAAAAATGCCGATACGTCGGAAAAATAATAAGGAAGGTAGTCAAATACAGACGAAATAGTCTAGAGCGACACAACAGAACCTCCAAAGCTTGTGAAACGACGAGTGCAGTTGTGTCGCTCTAGGCTCTTCTTAGCACCTGAAGAAACGTTGTGTGGTATTTATCACTTATTTTGTCTACATTTGGCTATCTTTCTTATTATTATTATGCTGATACCTAAAATACGATACTTCCTTTTTTTTCGAACTACGATTAATACAATTGTGGGCTGAACACACGCTTGGCATGATTAATATTAACAAAACAATATATTTTAACACAAAAACTTCAAAACTTTCACCAACAACAGCGTAAACACAACTAAGAATTTCGGTGAAGTAGACCTACTACAAAATGGCGGTCAGTGTTGTTTGTTGCTGCCACCCAGCGCGCTGTAACGCTGATATAGCCACTCTATTATGTTTATCTATCTCTTTGATTGATACCAAACTTTTTAACTGTCGATCTCTATACTCCATCGCCTCCACGTCCCGTAATGATGAATTTCCGTGAACTTCATCGATACATGCAACTGTGTCTCCGTTTGACTAACTAATTATTGGAATATTAAATAATATTAACGATACACAGAGAACGACGTCAACAACGTACAATATTACTTATAATAATGTGGTAAAAATAGCCAAATGACAGATAAAATGAAGTGTTGATATCATATTTTCATTGCAATATTTATTGTTCACAAAACTCGTGAAGTTAAACTCCACCGAACCACACGCGATCGTCCGCCCACCTACGAACTTCTCTGCAAACATCAGCGATCCCATAGAGATATATAAACATAATAGAGTGGCTATGTCAGCGTTACAGCGCTCTGGGTGGCAGCAACAAACAACACTGACCGCCATTTTTTAGTCGGTCCACTTCACCTAAAACCCGATTTGTGTTATGCTACTGATGGTGAAAGTTTTGAAGTTTTTTTGTTAAAATAATTTTTTATTATTATAAATCATGCCAAGCCTACAATTGTAATAATCGTAGTTCGAAAACACATGAAGTATCGTATTTTAAGTAAATATCAGCATAATAATAATACAGACAAAATAAGTGATAATATAAATACTGCACAACGTTTCTGGGATCCTTGTCCTCAGGTGCTAAGAGCCTAGAGCGACACAACTGCACTCGTCATTTGACAAAAAAAAAGCTTTGGAGGTGCTGTTGTGTCGCTCTAGTCTAGGAACGGTTATATGTTGCAAATAGAATGACGAGGCTACACATTCAGAATGAGACACAGACACTAAGAAATTCTGTAGCAGATGCCATGATTTTTTGTAGAGACTTCGGTTTATCTGAATTTGTAAATTGTGAGGACACGGTAAAGTTAATAAAAATGGTAGATAAAGCATTTGATTTGTTGAATTCGTGCAATGTTATGAACAAGGGTACAAAAGCTCCTGTGTTTAGAGGTAATAGAGCGACAATATGCAACACAATAGAAAGATCTGTACAGTATTTTATTAATTTAAATCTGTACGATGGGAGTTTAGTATATTTGTCAGGAATTGTTTTAGATCTTCTCAGTTAGAGGCAACTGGCATAGAAGTATGTGTGGAACGATTCTCCAGTTCTCAAATTTATATTAAGTAGGAGAATGAGTCAGGGCTCTTCTTTTCTTGCATACGAAGATGTGGGGGAAATACAGTTCAGAGCAGCATGTAGGAAATCTGTGATAGCGCAGATAGAACCATCCAAAAGTGCCAATAGTACGGGAGGAATTTTGGAGACACTGGTTGTACCAATTGAAAAAAATAATTTTAAATCTTTTACAGATCACAATTTTGATCATGATTACATCTCTGAATACGAGAGATTAACATTATATTCAGAAAAAGTGGTAGAATATATTTCAGGAAGTGTTGTACGGATGGTGATAAAAAAAACTAAAGTGTTTAGGTTGTTTAGAGGTTCTCCTTGCTCCTCGCTCTGAAAGAAAAACGGGATTGATTAAAATAAAGGACTTTAAAGACAAGTTAATCAATTCGTCTAAATACGTTGGTGGAAAAGTATTGAGGAATAACGAAACACAAATAGGAAAGAAGAATATACTATTAAAATTGTGTGTGGAGGTATTCCGGATGTTGGGACATAAACAAATTTTATTTTGTGAATTCGACCATTTAATATATTCGGCCGAATTTGCTGAGGAAACTCACTACTCAATTTTAATAAAGGTTTTATTAAAACATTACTTCAATTGCAGAATTCGTTATATGTGTAAAGAAAAAGCAATGGATGAAAGAGGACGCAAAATTAGGGAATTGTATACAAAACTGATATTCTTTAAAGGCCAATAAATTTTTCTATGCCTTAATGTGTTTATTTTCTTAAACCTTAAAATATATTGCCCGTAGAGATTTAGTTTTAGGTCATTTGTGCGACAGAGTTCAAGGCTAGCAGACGATGAGGAACGCCCACCTGACAGTATAAAACATGGCGGCTGAGTTTTCAATTTTCTTCAAATATGGCGGCGACTTGTACAGTCTATGTTGTTTGTATATGTCTTTGAGCGATCCTCCTACTAGCATCGCTGGCTTCTCGTCCCCAGCTGTAGCGGAGAGGAAGAGGAAGAGATTCGATCGCAGAGAGCAATTCATCGTCACGTTGATAAACTTTATTAACTTCTATGTTACGAGACCACATTTCAGTACAAGTCTAGCAAGCACGGCGTTACGTTCACTCGGAAAATAACGTAGTTCCTGTTCGTAAAATGTTAGTTATAATTTTAAGTCACAATCAACCAAGAAAATGCGCCACAAACAGATTTTTAAATTAAATACTCCATATTAACCTCTATTTTTTTGTCTATTATACGGATCGTTAATTTCTTGTGATATGCACTATTATTCAACATCAACACGTCTGTTACTAATATTATATGACTCTAAACAGCATGAACTGTTGAACTGTGTTCTGGCATATTATTAGTCCAACAATCGAATAATAGTAATGCACTATTAATAGCGAAAATTAACGAATTTCTCAAAATTATTGCTTGTATGAATTTATTTCATATAACAATATTTATTAATTATTTGCCATTAATACTTTGCTACAAAGTTTTTAGCGTAGTCAAGAGTTAATATTTACATATATACAAATTTGATTGTACATTTTGCAAACAGATATTTAACAAATAAATTGTTGTGAACAAACACGTAATTAACAAGCAACATTACAGTATTTTGGTTGTATATATTAATTAGTACAAAGATACCAATACCAACTAGGGTAAACGAATATATGAATCGCTTTACCGTTTATTTAAATTGTATAGAGCCATTTCGCTCAGGAAGTTTTTTTTTAGGTAATTTTTGAAAATAGATGTTGGGCACCATTTGATAGCCTTGGGTAGCTTATTATTGTATAGGTTGATGAAAATGATGTATGGGTCTGTATTGCATGATTTTTAGTTATAACTCACTTGAAAATAATCTGTTTTGTTTCTGGTTTATAATTGTGCATTTCTTCATTCGTTGTTACGGTCTTACACCTTGAAGAGATCAATAGGAGTACTTAATAGATATAGGGTGAGGTGACGGTCAGAATTTTTTTCTTTAATGTACACCCAGACATATTCTATGTCTTCCGCATATTTTATTCTGCTAGTAGATCATCTGTAAATCCCAAAATAATTGTTTGCACAATAATTTATTTTTTAAACGTTTTATTTTATTACCCAGTTTAAATTGTAATCACTTCAATCCATTCAAAAATCCTTACCTTTCAATCAGTCACAAAGTAAAACACTTGTAATGCGGACGGATTTATAAGAAAATATTTGTGTAAATCTGACTAGTTATTGCCGTTAGACAAATCTAAAGTAGACTAATTAATAAACAATATAATTAATGTTTTATACATGTTTGAATTTTTTTTATAAGGGACTTTTTGGGTAGAAGAGTACTGGATGCAGTATATTAATTCAAGTCAGTAATTTATTTGCTAATATTGACATTTATTTGTGCGGACACTGATAATTACGGAATTATAGGAAATTTAAACTACGTAGGATTGACCCGATTTGGTTCAGATATGAATTTATATAATTAAAGAAACCTTTCCTTTCTTAAAATATCATTTTCATATATATCAGTCTCGATTTCGATCATTACTCTAAAGTGAATTTCTTTGATAATTCAGCAGCCAAAACTGTCACAACAAAGTTGATATCTTCGACTCTATTCTTTTGGTAAAGCGGCAAGGAAAAGTTCGAAAATCTTTAGATGTACGTCCGGGCCTGTATTTTTTCGATACGTCCCAATGGAAGTATTGAAGTTCCTGTTAAATGTAGGAATGTTGTCAAACCACAGATCTGTGGAAGAAATTTTTGATTTAGAAAGCGTTGGACGGTCCGTAATAGCTGTAAGTCATTTGGATATAGAAAGTGAAGTGTTTCATAAACATTGTTGAGAACTTGGACTTTTAATTAATATCTATTAGACATTAGATTATAACAACAATTTTGGCTGCTGAAGGTGTCATTACTGAAATAATCACCAAATTGTTTATTTTTTTTAAAAAAAATATCCTCGTACTTTATTGGCAAGTGCAATAGGCTTTATCTGCCCATCATGTAAATGAGGGTAAATAGTTTGTCAATTTAATATTTAAAAAAAATCTTAATAAGTTTTCTTGTCGTTCATTGAATACACAGAAAACTACTGCTGATGTTGTCTTCTTGTGTAAGCTTTGTTTTGGTTTTTATTACTTAATTGATGCCCGTCTAAAATGGATTGTAAGTAGACAAGTTTATGCATATTCTAGTATTAAAATTTCTCTGTAGTTGCACAATATGCCATTATACTTTGCATCATATACTTGTATCTTGCCCAAAATTTTTTGAAATGTGGCTTTTTTATGGATAATTTTACACCCTTGACATTTATTCATAGATCTAAAATAGTGTTTTTGTCCCTATTTACTTGATAATTGCTAGAATTTTGTTTAACTTGTTTTTATACTGGTATACTAGTTTGAATTAAATATTTAATTCAATTAAATCTATGAAACACAAATGATCAATTATTTTGCTATTTTTCTAATTTAATGTAAAGTTTGGGCTGGGTTTCAATTGACTATTATATTATTTAATTAAAATTTATATACAGCAAATGTCTAGGTTATCTTGACCAAATATAAATGCTACTTAGTTAACAGCTTGAATGATACACATTTAATCATTTTCAAATTTTATTATTTAGTTATGTGTATATTTACATGATCCTGCAGTTACTGCTAAATTGGAGATGGCTTATAATAATTGAATAGAGAAAGTGTATATTCACAAATGAAGTCTTTCCTGGTTATGTGATGAATGAAAAGCTAAAGAAATCTTATATAAGCATTAATGTTAAAATTATTCATGAAACATTAATGTCAGATGATGTTTTATTGACTGTCACTATTGTTGTCTTCATAACATTGAGAGATTGAAGTTTACACCCAGTTGGAATTCTGAGAGCTTTTTGAATATTTGTATTCTTGGCAGTGGAAGAAGATGGCAGTGTCAACCATGGAAACGTTGTGTGTAACAAATACATAACCTGACTGGAAACCTGAGAACTCAATAAAGTTATTTATGTACTTTTTAAAAATGGTTATCATCAAAATGTAATTTAATTTTATCTAGTCTCTTCCTTTACAGGGAAGGGTATTGTCAGTTTCTGTTACAGAACTGCAATCGGGACCTTTAAAATGTGTTGGTATAATGGAAGGTATGTACTGAAATATATATATTGTACTTAACATTTTAATTCCTAATGAGTACCCTTTAAATATTATTAATAATTTTAATAATCTTTTTATTAATAAACATTAAATTGAATCCTTTTCCCTATTGCTACTTGTAGCCAATCATCTTGATGGAAAGTTTTTCTCATTCTCCCTTATTCTAAATTACTACATCATAAGTTCATCCAAAAATTTTAAAGGAAGCTATGTCCTGTTAATATTTGTTATATTTGATATGAAAATATGATACATCCGTGTTAAAATATAATAATTTGATAAAATAACCAAGTTAAATACAAAATGAAGTGCTGGTATATAAATACCACACATTTCTGGAATCCTTGTACCTTATGTCAGGTGATTAAAAAAACAAGCCATGAGTACGACACAACCCAGATGAATTGTATATCTTTAATCAGACTCTGACTTTAATCACCTTGTGAAAGAAATGAGAATTCCAGAAACATTGTGAGTATTTATATCATAATTTCATTTTGTTTGGCATTTGGCTATTTTATCTAATTATTTGTATTCTTTCTTTGGAGGAAGCATGATCATCTTAAATTTTATAAAAACTATTAGATTTGGCACTTCTTAGAAGCTATACTAATAATCATAACATTGAATGTTCATGAAATTTTGCATATAATTAACATTTCCTAATATATGTTATATTAATAATTATTTGCAACTTTGATATTAAATTGGTGACAAAATGTTTCTCATTTTCAGAACCACCCATGAATCTGCCTCGTCAGACAAAGAATTTTATTAATATATTTTTACAAAAAAACTTTGCCAATATTGAATTTGATATTGGTATTCTGGTCGCGCTGAATCCAGAAAGTGTGTCAAAATCTAGTGCTAAAGTATTTCAGGCATCTTTGGGGTTTGATGAGGAAAATCAGGGCCAAATTTGGATTGCAGATTCATCCAGGTTTACTGAGGTCTGTTACTTTTAAATTAATGTTATAGATTTTTTTAAATGGAAATTGCTTTTGGGTTCATCTGTTTATGCCACATGATAAATTAGTCACTCTCCAAATTTTATTATCATGAAGCTTTTCTTAATGCAATTCACCGGGAAAGTCTTCCATATTTTGTGTTTCGGATATATAGTAATGCAAAAAAATTATTTAGAAACAATTTATAATGTACAGATCAGTATAAATATTTATTTTATGATAATAATTTTATTAATGGGCAAATCTGAATATTTGGTAAATAGTATTGCCCGCCTGGCCATACAATTTGAGAAAACTAGTCAAAATCCAAATTGGTATAGTCTAATGTGGATACATGAGTAATATTGTCACAATTACAGTTTCTCTTTTGGTTAAGTCTTTGTATGTATGTGTGTGTGTGTCACTTTAAGTCATAGTTTTTGCTAATAACATTCTTGTATTTTCAAAGATAGACATTGCCAAATATAAACTATAGTACAGTATTACTGCAGAGAATTTTTTTGTTTCACCAAAGAAACAATTTTGAAGAATTAATTCAAGAGATTGTTGATTCTGACTGTCTTTTATGGCATGTTGGCGTCTGTTTGTGTCATATAGGATAGTTTTTATTATGTATATTGAGATCACCATGGCATTTGAAATCCACTCTTTGCTCGTGTGAAAACTGTCAGTTGAGATGAAATCATTGCCAGGGTGACTGAGAGGATAAATCAAACACAGGCTCCCCTAGCCCCCTATATAAGACTACATTTTTAATGTTTTTAAAATTTAATGTGCAATTTGCTCATTGTGGTTATTCTTTTAAATTCCAGGAACCTAATAGATATACTCATCAAAATGTTCCAGTAGAAGATTGTTGTAAGTACAAGTCAGTGACAGCTTTTGAACCACATAATTGTCTAATTACAATAAATCATATACATCAGTTCTATTATATTATATTTGATGGGCTGGAACTATTTTTTATAGTGCTTTAATATTTTTAAATATGTTTCACTGTTGATTTTTTTTATCTCGTGACTAGTTACAATCTTTGACTCAATTTACTTTATATGACATTTATATGAATTTTTGATTGCTTTATCGTAGGAGTTAAGTGGATATCAATCCTTATTATTGTTGTTCAATAATGCTGTTTTCATGTTTTTCCACTTTCTTTTTATATATAATTTTTTTAGGAACACAGGAGTTATTAATCTTTCAAGTTATTTTATGAACATTTTTTTCAGTGAAAGGAGAATGCTTGTGTCGAATGATGAGTTGGTATGCTACTCCACTGTTAAATGAGAAAACCAGTTCCAAGACATTGAAAGATGTTTCTTGCATCTCACTTTCAAGTTTTAACTTATTCTGTAAGGTAAATAAATAGAAGCAATATGCAATGATAAGATTACCTTTTCATTTCACCTGAGTATATCCTAATGATAAATTGAGAGAAACCTGTCTTGTCACATGAAAGCATAACACTCTCAGTGTGGAAGGATAAAGGAACTACTATGGTTGCACTTACATAATAACTTTTTTTAAAACTTTATTTAACCAGGTCTGCAAGTAAAATGCAATTCACTGCTATGCTATAATAAGAAATCATATGGCTAAGAATATTTGGAGAGAGGATTATGTGAAATATGTTTTCACACCTATGGCTGATTGCATTGGGTTCTAGTATTTACAGGTTGTCAATTATTTATGTAAGTCTTGTGGAAGCTGTTGAATATGTTCTTTCAGCTTAAAAAAATCTTACCGTAAATAAGGCTGAATACATATTCATGAGTGAACAAATTTCTGCTACATGATTATATGTTTTATATTTAAATTATCCTTATAATTTATACATTCACCTGAAAGAATACCATAATTTATATAATAACTTTTTTGGTTAAAAATTACTTTTATTATAAATTGTTGTTTTCATTTTTTTTTAAAGAATATTCCATGAGTCAACATAACTGCTCTGTAATTTTTTTGGGTTATTACAGTATTATGCTTAGGAATAAATATAGTTCTGGTGTGATTTTTTAGTTTTGAGTCACATTAAAATAAACATTACTAATTTTGAGAACCAGAACATAATAATTTAATACAAGAATTAAATGTAATTTCTTTCCTTTGTATATAAAATGATATTTTTCTATCATATTTTACCATTTCAAAGCTTGTATTTAATTATAAATTAATTTACTGTAAGTCAATAAAAATGTCAGCTACCCTGATAATGCTCATAAATCAACCCCACAAAAATCTTACTTGAACTTATTATGATATTAAGACAGTACAATTATGAGCAGGGGTGCTGCTCCTATATAACTGTGAGAATCATATGTATTATGGTGCTAAAATTGAATTGTTGGTAATCGATTTTTTGGTAAAAAAAGTTATTTCATTAAAAACTAAGTTGTAATCTGTTTTATTTATTTAATTTTTTTAAAAAAAGGTATTGTTTTCATATTGTTTCTACAGTAAGTGCCTTTTATTACAGGTTTTGAAAGTAGAACAAATACGGAAAGATTGTTCAGTCATCAGAGTTACAGATGGGACTCTGTACAGGTGGCCCGTACTGTTTTTCAATGGACGTAAGGTTGACATGATAAATTTGGTGAACCATGAGAGATATTTCATTGATATCATTGTGATTGGAAGTAACGATGGCTTTCAAGCTGTAAAGGTGAGCATAAGTGCACAAAATTTAATTACTTACAGAACATCTCTATATATAGTGAAAGTCTTTACCACTCGTTGGCTTCCTTGATCAGTAGATCATCTCATCAATGTGGCTTTGAGTGTTAAAATGACAAGTCAGTCATGTGCATCATTAAGAGAAATATGCTGTATTTTTTTTTCTTTTTACAGGAAAATATGTTCATCAAGTTATTTGGTGTAGAAGTAAGGAAGTTTGAGACAGCAGGTGGTGTGTACCATTCTTTCAGGACATCAGGAGACCCTGCCAAGTTTAAGGTTCTTCCTCAAACTCATGTTATGAATCGTCAAATAGATATGTAAGTGATCTGGGAAAGCATTTTTACCATTAGCCGATCACTGTCAATCTTGACTTACTTTCATGGCCTTGGATACTTTAAAGTGATGCTAATGAGTGTCATTTTTATACTGATATGTTGTATATGTTCTTATCTTTTTCTGTGGAGGAAACCTCAGTTGTGTCACTCTTTCTTATCTCACTGTAATAAATGTGTATGAAACATTCATCATTCCTCATTAGGTGGTAAATTCATCTAAATAATTATATGAAGAGATAAATTACAAATTACTAGAATTTGTCTGTGAATTCATGGTAGGGGTACAATTACTTCAGTTTTTTTAATACTACTTTGTTGAACTTAAATTTATGTAATAATTCCTATGAAAAGAGATAGTTCTAGTATTTAGAGTAATAATTTTACATTAGGTGTCATTTGTAATAAATGAATTTATTTTGTTAATTGCCTTGTTCATTTCTATTATAGGGCTTTAAAAAAATTAGTAAAACAGGAAAGGCCTAGAAAATTGAAAAATGATAGGCAGGCTAAATTGCCTAAATCAGGTGTCGTGATTCATGGCAGTTGCAGCAGCAGCAGCAGCATTCTGTCAGATTCTGCCAAAATCAGAAGAAGGAAGGTCCTTACCAAGTTGAATGAAATGAGTCCATCTCAAGGCTTTTTGGTAAACCCTAAACAGCTATCCACCATGAATTATAGCTGTCGTAACAGCGAGTCACTGAAGAGCGACAGAGTAATTACACATGACACTGAAAGTAAGGAGAGCACTATCGTAACTAAAGTGCCGAATGCTGAGGGCAGGAGTCCAGCCAAGATTACAACTCTTCATGAAGCACACAATACGAAATATCGAACAGATTGGTAAGTAATCTGGGAAAGGATTTTTACAATTTGCTTATCAGTGTCATTATTGTCTTGTTTTACAGCATGCTTCTTTGGATACTGTAAAGTGGTGCTGATTGTGTGCCATTCTTATGTAGACAACTGAATACATTCTAATCTCTTGCTGTTTAAGAAGACAAAGTTGTGCTGCCTATTCATATCTCACTGTAATACATGTGAATCAACCATTAATCAGTCCACTTTAGGTGCTAAATTCAGCTAGGGTGTCCATTGTTAACATACTGTTTGAAGTGATATGTGAAAAATTACTGTAATTTCTTATTAGAATTTAGGGTCGGGGTATGGGGAGAGGTTATATTTGTTTTTAAACCTTCTTTAACCTAGATATTTAATAATGAGTTGAATTTAAATTTCTGAATTTATTGCTTATGAATGAAGATTGCTTGTTTGAATATTAGGAATAATACATTAGAAAGTAGTTGTTATTACTTATTTATTTCGGTTACAGGGCATTGAATACAATTCCAGAATATAAAAGGAATAAAAAATTGGAAAGTGACTTTCCATCTACAAATAAAAGTGATGGTTGTAAATTGCCAAAACCTGATGTTGCGATACGTGCCAGAGACAGCAAAAGCAGAAAAAGGCCTTGTACTGGGTTGTACGAAAGTTCAATTAGACGCTTTCTGTTAGACCCTGGACAGCAATTGACTGAGGATGATAGCTGTGGCAGCGAACGACAACTGTATGTAATCTGATAAAGTATTTTTATAATCTTGACTTATTTTCATGGCATACATCCTCAGATACTGTAAAGTGCTACTGATATCATTATTTTTATGTTGACATCATGTGTCTTATCTTTTGCTGAGAAGGAAGACTCAACTGTAATAAATTCATATCGCGCTGCAATAAATTTGAATTATATTTTCATCATTACAGTTTAGATAGTACATTCAGCGTGAGATCAATTTTAAGTGATATGTAACACATTACTTGAATTTGTAATGAGAATTCAAGGCTTTGGGATAGGAAGGATTTCATGGATATATTTAACCATGTTCTAACCTAGATATTGAAAAATAAGATGAAATTAAATTTGTGAATTTATTTTCATATGAGCAGAGGTAGGTTGTTCCAGAATTAAGAATAATAATTTATACAATAGGTGTCATCTGGAATATATAAACTTATTTTACTAAGTACCTTCTTCATTTCTGTTTTTCTGTTACAGTGCTCTGAATACACAGATAAAATGTAAAAAACGTCGACAATTGGAAATAAATGTTCAAACTGCAAATAAAACCAGTGGTTGTAAATTGCCAAAATCAGATGTCATAGTTCAGCCTGGTGAGAACAGAAGAAATTCTGCTAACATCCGCAGAAAAAAGACTCATTCAGAGTTACATGAAAGTTCATCAGTTGAAGAGTTTTTGGTAGACCCTCCTCTGCATGATACATGTGGCAGTGAACAGTCCCTGCAGAGTGGAAATGTGGCAAATTTCGAAATTTCTAGTACAGTAAGTGAGGCCAGCACTAAAGTACATCAATTTGAGGGTGGGTGGCCTACCAAGACTAAGACTGTCCCTGAAACTCATAATATGGAAAATCGAATAGATAAGTAAGTAATATAAAGGATTATTATAGTTGGCCTATTATTGTCAATCTTGACTTATTTTTATGGCACATCTTCTCAGATACTGTAAAGAGTTGCTCATAGTGTCAATTTTATGTTGACATCTTGTACATGTTAATATATTTTGCTGTGAAGGATGACTCAGCTGGGCTTCCCTTTCATATTTCACTGTAATAAATTAGAATTAAAAATCAGATGGTAATTTTCAGCTGGTTGTTAATTTTAACCCATCTATCTGATGTCACAAATTACTGTAATTCCTTTAGAGAATTCAGGGTGGTGGTAGGTGGATTATTTTCAATTCAGCTTTGTCCAAGATAATCAAGTAATATGTTTAATTTAAATTTGTGAATAATAATTTATACAGTACATATCATTTGAATGAATATTTTGTTCATTTCTTGTTTCAGGGCTTTGAATAAATTTATAGATTATAAAAGATGTCAAAAATTGGAAAATGACTGTCCGGGTACAAATAAAAGTAGTGATTGTAAATTGCCGAAAACAGATGATGCCATCCATGCCAGCAGGTGCATCGATTCTGCAAATCTGAGCAGTACAGATGGTGGCACTCAACAGGCTCTGCAGAGTGCGAGTATAGTGGGACATCCTAAATTTGCTTGTATGGAAAGTAAAGACAGCACAAGTGTCACTGAAGTGCCAAACGCTGCGTGTGGGTGCACAGTTTCTCATTGCGAACATACTTCTCAAAAATATAGTGATTGTGATGATTCGAGTTTAGACTTGCACATCTCAGAAGATTCAGATGAGGATGTTGGTGTCAAACAACAATGTGAAAATTATTCTTGCGAGATTGATAATGTTTACAGCCTCCAAATTTCGCAGTTACCTTTTAATAGTCAGTAAATCCTTTCACAGTGTTAATTTATGATACTTCCTTAATTTAAATGGAAAACCAATTATTTTTGTGGAAGCGAATGAAGTGAGTTTCTTCAAAGACTATTTTCACAGTGGATGTGTCCATGTTATTCTGTGGGTATCATAGATGGCCTGCTGAAGGTTTTAAAGTCCTCAGAAATTGCTTTCTGGCGAAGGCAGTGCTGGTTCTAGCATTTGAATAACTGTTCTAATGAGTGTTTACAGCAGTGCTGTCCAACCATTTTTTGACCACTAGGGGCACACTAAACGGTAAGAAAGGGTGTGCGGGCGCATTCCTCATACTACTTTTGCACTTTATTGCTACCATGCATATAAATAAAGGTCCTTCCTTTCATGGAAATACCCCAAAAATTTAATGTACAGATTTTTAAATAATAAAAATTGGCAAATTTTAATTATATATATAGAGGGTTCCATGTTGGACAGTCCTGGTTTACAGTAACTCCATAATCATTGTAATACTTATTTTTTTTTGGTATAAATTTTATTTTACTAATATTTGTAAATCAAAAGTAATTAGAGATTTATTTAATTACTGGTTTATTTAATGTAAATTTACATTTATAAATAAGAATACACATTGATTGTTTTTATTCATACATACATATCAGTCTTTAGTGGTTAAAGCTATTACACTGTGCAAATAGTTTTATGTTTTACTGTATTTTCATACATGCAGTAAAGCCTGTACAGTCTATTTGGATTTTTTATCACTACCAGTACGTGCCTTCTTCCTGAAGGAACAATAGTAGACCCTGTGTCGCGATAGTTCCATGGAACGCCGAAATGTTTCGTTGCAGTCCATACATGAGAAGGGTTTGTATGGGGTGTGTTTCTCTTTGAAATGCAGGTGAATATTGCTCTTGAACTTGAAAGCACTGTCACAGAAAATGCACACAAAAGGTTTGGCAAAATCCGAGGTAATGGTTACATTTGAAAGCTGCACACCACAGTTAAGTTTTGATCCGAGGCCCAGTTCGGCTGGTATTTGTGTTGTAAGCACCTCAGGATGGTGGTGAGAGTGGACGTGGCTGCTGAGGACTATGTGTTCCCCAAACAGGTCGCCACAGTAGCAACAGCAATAGGAAAGACTGCCATCCTCTCCTTGCAACAACGTCCCAACACGCAATCTTTCTCCAGGAACCAAAATACCGGGCAGCTGGTCGTACACAACTTCAGACTGAGCGTCTTGTACCTCGTCTTCAGAGGCAGGGTCATGGGTGGGTCTTGCTTGTGTCCGAGGCCTACCAGATTGTAGACAAGGGCTTTGACCATGAGGTGGTCTCCAAGTGGAATCGGTGACTGCGTTGTTCAAGGAAGTGATTATGTGCTCCGTTTCTCTGTCTGTCAGCTGCTGACTTGGGACGGTGAGCTCTGGTATGGGACCATCTGTCTGTTCAAACGGGTGCAGTACAGTATTATGCCACTGGAGGATTGCCTCTGTCTTATCTTTCCTGTTGTCTACCTGTAAATCATTCAGATATAATTATTATTTATATTGCACAAAACTGAACATATATTGGAACGTTGCCAAGAAGGTTGTTTTTCTAATACATACTATGAAACAGAATCGCTGAAATGTTATTAGGGGAGGAAATATAATGTGGAGAGTGAATAGTATGGAAGGTAGTAGGTAACACAAGAAGGCTCTTTTCTAACTCTTCAGATAAATGTCAGTGTGAATATCTAAGTAAGGTTACACTTGACTAAGCTCATATTGATGATACATATGTATGAATTATGGAATGAAAAAAGGAAAAGGAGATTGTGTCTTATTGAAATATGAGTGTGAGCCAGCCAGTTGATGCAGACCCACTCCAATTTCTGGACATAAGCCATGTTCTCTTTGTTGTTCTAACTTGCAATTTTGAATTTATATGTGCATATACTTTTGTGATTATTGATAGGAAAGCCCTCTGGGTTAAAAAATGTGTAATCAGGGGAAAAAGAATGATCAAGCTATGACCTTAATGTGTTAAGAGAATTAATTTTTTCAATGATGCATTATAAAAAATAAAGAAATATTCTACAGCACAAAAAAATCAAATTATACAATTCACCTGGAGGCACGCTCCGTGTGTTGATTGTAATGACAAATTTTGTTCCCTAGTGTCTAATACAGTACGTTTCCTTTTCCCTGATATGTTTCCTGCAGCACGGTTCTTAGATGTGATAGTTCGTTTTGTTCTGTGGGTTCCATGCTGATTGATGTTCCTATCATCCAGTTTCAGGTAAGAACCCTGAGCAATGATAGGCGACCCGTGGAAGGCGTAATACTTGTCACACAATTGAGCCTTAACGCTGTGCAGCTGAGTTTCTAAAGTGTCAAACTGGTCAACCAGATGGAAACACTGGTGACACATGATCATCATCAGGTCCTGTTCGGTGGGTGTCATCCACTTTTCCCCTATTATCGTTCTCACTTTCTCCCTGACTGGAATGTCACTTTGGCTGGTCCGTGACGTGACCAAGGTGAGGTCGATGTAATTGGACAGAGAATTTGTCCCGCATACGATACAGCTGGCGTTCACTGTTGGTGCAGAATGAAAGCTTATAACTTCCATTTCTGCTGGTATGATAATTATGACATATCATTAAAGGACTAGTTATTCGTTTGTTAATAGATCAGGTTCTGAAAAAATGTGCATTTCATCAATTGGCAATTTTAATTTATCTTCTCTTGGATACAATGGTATTAAAGTGAACAATAACGTCGGGGTTATACTCTAAAATGTGGCATAATAATTCAGCAATTAACCATGTGGAGTTTAAATACATATTGCAAGTATCGCATTTGAAATTCATCATTCGTAATTCAAAAGTATTTAAAACGGGTAAATATGAAGAAATTAAAATTAGTAAATGTACAGTTTATTTTTAATTTAACTGCTTGCTTCTAAGTTAATTAGTGTATGCAGTCGTATACTATTTATAGTATACAAGTTTAAAAAAAATTCGTATCGTACAATCCTGTCAAATAATCTTAGAAATCCTACTGAAGTAAAGAAAAAGACAGGTTATGTACTAATCTTGATATGAATTCAGAGACTCCTTGTCAATCGTGTGTCGGCGAAATCAGGAAGTTTTCATGATCTGTTTTAAGACGATATGAAGACATATTTTATTCAAGTCGTACATTATTTCGTTTCTATAAATAATAATATAAACTGGGTACATAGTACACTTTTCTCCTACGCAGGTTAACGACACAAATTGTTTGCGGTTCTGCCAAACTCGGAACATGAAAGTCACCAATAACTGTTTTTCCCCCATAAGGCATTACAACATTCTGTAGGCCGATCAGAAACTCCGCACTATTGCATTTATTGCGTTCCAAATAAAATAAATTCTTTCTTCCAATCAGAAGTCTTAATGTTGCTGTAAGGCATTAAACAATAAATTATTTCCTCGCAGGGTAAAAAAACCCCATCATAGCTTTAGATTGGTTGTCAATTTTAAATATATGCGTTAGAATCGCTTAATAATTAGTAATTTAGTAAAATTAAATTTTCATAAGAAAAAAATATTTTAAAAAATTGAAGGAAGAGGTGACGTTGAACATATTTATTTAATTTTAACTTTGTTATTCGGAACCTTTTACTCCGTTTTGATAAATTGTCATGTTTAGTGCAACTGCATACACAATAACATTAGTTTATGGTTAAGCAACATAAATTAAGCACATTTGCTCTTCCACCTTGCTCTATTTTTTGTTCACAGCTGTCAATACTACATTCAGAAAACTTCACTTTTAAATAAATATTATTGAATGTATTTATTTATATTACAAACATATTTATGAAGCAGAATACACATATTTTCATTCTGGAATACTAACAACTGCTGGTCCTGGTGGAA
Organism: Zhengitettix transpicula; assembly: GCA_037074705.1. Lineage (NCBI taxonomy): Eukaryota > Metazoa > Arthropoda > Insecta > Orthoptera > Tetrigidae > Zhengitettix > Zhengitettix transpicula. Next base: position 69,295,992 of record CM073594.1, read on the forward strand.
GCCGAAACACATTAAGTTTTCTAGTATATAGCTGAATAAAGTGATATAAGTTTACAGTTTTCAAATAAAACAAGGAGGAGGTTGACCTGTGCCAAGGGAGTAAGAATTTCCATACAGAACCCTTAGAGGAGTTGGGTGTTTTGAATGGATGTTCTTGATCAAACAGAAAGGGTTGTGTAGTGGAATTTGGACATCACCTATTAATCCCTTTTGCAGAAGGAAGAATTGAAAAAGTATATGCAAGAAAGTATACTTCTTGCAGCAGTTGTGGTGCATTTGTTCTGTGGCACAAGACTTTTATTGCACACAATCTTCAGTTTATCTTTCTTTCCTGAAGAAAGAAGTAGATGAATGTGGATGCTTCAACTATCCAAAGGTATCTTGCCTATGGTAAAAAATCTTCACAAGAACGATGGAAAGAAATAACCATAGAGAATAAGGTAATGTGGAGTGGTTTACAAACAGCATGTGATTAATTTAAAATTCAACACTCTCAAATCACAATTTCATAGGGAATAGTGTTTAAAAATATGTCGAAACACGAGGCCATATTTTTTCCATAAGAGAAAACTGTAGTATCTTGGCTCTTGTTCTTTCTCTCTCTATATATTGTGGAGATGTCTGTTACCTTTCAGCTGATTATGTGTTGCCTGTTGCTGATCCTGCAACACATCAGTTTTGTTAAATTTTAAGTAAAAATATTCAAATGATACTTTTACCCTGAAAGGAATTTCAAACAAGATATTTGTGACACTCATATATATTAAATATAGATTTTACCACATCTTTTCTACCGGTAGAGAAGAATTAAATTACTCAGCTTATGGAATGTAATACAGGATATAAAATACATTTATTTTTGTGTGGTAGTATTACTAAGTACAGACATATAAAAGTGAGTAACTTTTTTCATTTGTGAGAAAATCTGAAATCATTGGAAATAAATTTTGATTGCAAAAGAGACATAAAATATTGAGGTGAAATGTTGTGCAGTTTAAGTAAAGATAATCTGAAATTTAAACCACTGGTAATCCATATCTTGAGAATGACCTGAATATTGTCAAAGAAAATAATATGTTCCAGACATTATTACAGAGGATTACAATTTTTAAGTGTAGAGGGTTTAAGGACAGATAAAATTAGCAGAGTAAGATAGTGTTCAGAATATGTAAGACTATTTTGTAAATCGTTGTTTGGGTTTTCAACTGTATGAGGGGAATACATACTTCAACATTTTAAATAGTCAAGAACTGTTTGTCTTCAGGGATGAAGAAGGCAATCAGAGTTTGACACAACAACAATTCTCTTAATATTGATACATCTTTGTCAAAATTCAAATCCAAGATGTGAGGCTATTTGTGGAAAACAAATGTACAATGAATGGATCTATTGGTGATGAACATTGCATATTTTAATGTTCAGATACTATGGTCACATACTTATCTGGTGTGACAAATGGGTCCCAGTCTCCTAGACCGGTCAGACGGGCGCTTTCTTCCCACAACCTCTTTGCCATCTGCCTATCCTTCGCTTTGGCCGAGGGGTGAGTTTTCTGACAGCCACTGATGAAAAAGCAATTAACTCACTATCACATGTTCAAATTAATGTGTACCAACTATTCCGTACCCTATTTCGATTGTTTTGGTGTACACACCTGTAGTACAAACCAGATTCTCCCTCAACTTCATCACTCACAGCACAGTAAATGGTAGTGTTGGCACCTTGTTTTGGACTTTTCATAAACATCCATGAAAGCTTCCTGAGGAGAGGGATGTGTCGAAATAAATCCGTTAAAACAAATCCTGGATGTACACTGTATGTGGTGACTTCTGAATCTGGAACATCAATTGCAACAAACTTGTGTTTTCTGAGTGCAATATCATTACAAGCTTAGCAAAGCAGGTTAAGGGAAAATGGGTATAGTTGTTTCCTGAACATCAATGCATATGTGGGGACGAATATTCCGTGTCCCCACGCGAGCAAGAGGGTCCCGTTACGCGTCCCGTTAGGGGATGCAAACAATGCTCCCCACCAAGTAACGGGACCCTACCGAGCTCCTACAGCGTGCACACGGAGAGCGCCATTCTGTTTCCGGCTCTCGCGCGACACACTACCTGTGCTTCCCGACAACGGCCAGAGTCGCACCACGTGGTGGAATAAAGTTTTAGTTTAGGAGACCAGGCTTATTACTCCCGGCTCCGGGAATCCTAACCCTGCACGAGTCTCTCCTATATTGGTGACCCCTACGATGGACATTTTGAACAACAAAATCGCCGAGCTACAGCAGGAGATCGCAAGGCTGAAGGAGGATCCACGTGGCCAACACCATGACGCAGCACAGGTCTGTAGGATCACACCGAAGCTGCCGGCTTTCTGGGCGGACAATACGGACGTCTGGTTCGCCCAGGCGGAAAGCCAATTCGCCATCGCCGGCATCACGCAGGACGCCACCAAGTTCAACCACATCGCAGCTCACCTCGAACAAAGATGGGCTGCGGAAGTCCAGGACATCCTCGTCAACCCGCCAGCAACAGGCAAGTACGAGTGTTTAAAGAAAGCTCTGATACAGAGACTTTCGCCCTCACAAGAGCGAAGAACTCGGCTGCTGCTCAGCGAAGCCGAACTTGGCGACAGATCTCCGTCGCAGTTCCTGCGGTACCTCCGCAGCCTAGTAGGGCCTACTCAAGTGTCGGACGATTTCCTGCGGACGTTGTGGCTGCAGCGCCTGCCGGCCTACGTACAGGTCGCGGTCCAAAGTCATATAGACGCACCGCTCGCCACGGCCGCCCAAATCGCTGACAGGCTTATGGAGATTCCAACACCCGGTCTTCCACCGCACGTCCACGCTGCCAGCACGAGCTCACAGTCCACCAATCAGGCAGATGAACTCCACGGCCCATCAGCCCCTAGCCTCGAGCAGCGCCTGGAGGCGCTCACCGCGGAAGTCGCAGCCCTACGAGGCGAACGAAGGCCGCCAGCACGCCGTCAGCCGCCCGAACAACAGCGTGGCCGCCGCGACAACGCCAGCACCGGGAAATGCTGGTACCACAGACGGTTCGGTAGCCGGGCTCAACGCTGCGAACCCCCGTGCAGCTACACCCAGGGAAACGAGTAAGGCAGCCGGCTATTGCAGCTGCCGGCTGCCCATCCAGTGGACGCCGTCTCGTCGTTAGGGACCACACCAGCGGACATGGGTTCCTAGTCGACACCGGTTCCGACTTATGTTGCTTCCCGCGCAACCTACTCAAGGGCCAGCGCGCGGTCACCAACTACAAGCTCAGCGCCGCGAACAGCAGTACTATCAACACGTACGGCTGCCTACCCATGCGAATCGACCTGGGGCTGCACCGGGTGTTCGTATGGCGTTTCGTCATCGCGGACGTCGCGTTGCCAATAATCGGCGCTGATTTCCTGGCACACTTTGGACTTCTACCGGACTGTCGAAGCGGGCGCCTGCTCGACGGGACGACGGGCCGCGTCGTAAGCGCGAATAAGGACCGATCGCCGCAACCCAGCGTCAGGGTGCTGACGACGTGCTCGCCATACCAGGACCTCCTGAGCCGATTCCCGGAGCTCACGCGCCCGGCCGGCGCGCCCCGCGTTGTTCGTCACACCACGGTTCACCACATCCGGACGACGCCAGGACCCCCAGTTTCCTGTAGACCACGACGCCTGGCACCGGAGCGGCTCCACATCGCACGGGCAGAATTCGAGGCCATGCTCGCCGACGGGACCGCGCGACGATCGAAGAGCCCGTGGGCATCGCCGCTGCATCTCGTGCCTAAGAAGAAAGACGGAGAATGGCGCCCATGCGGTGATTATCGCGCGCTGAACGCGCGAACCGTCCCAGACAGGTATCCCGTTCGGCACGTACAGGACTTTGCTATGAGCCTTCGAGGAAGCAAAATATATTCTGTCCTCGACCTCGTTAAGGCATACACACAGATTCCGGTGCACACGACGGACATCCCGAAAACGGCCATAACCACGCCGTTCGGGATGTTCGAATTCCCGTTCATGACCTTTGGACTGAGAAATGCTGGACAAACGTTCCAGAGGTTTATGGACGAAGTGTTACAGGGGCTGGACTTCTGCTTCCCGTACATCGACGACATTCTAATCTACAGCGCGTCTCCAGAGCAACACCGGGAACACCTGCGAACCGTTTTCCGCCGATTGTCGCAGCACGGCATAATCGTCAACGTGGAAAAGAGCGTGCTGGGCCAGCAGGCCGTAACCTTCCTCGGCTACCACGTTTCCTCGGAAGGCGTAAGCGCCGTACCAGAACGTGTCGCCGCACTGCGCGATTTCCAGCGCCCATCCAACGCCAGAGGGCTCCGTCGCTTCTTGGGAATGATAAATTTCTATCGTCGTTTCCTTCCCAAGGCAGCGGCGCATCAAGCAGAGCTCCAGGAGGCTCTCTCAGGTCTCCGCGGCACCCACCCTGTGCCCTGGAACCCACTCAGTGCAGCAGCCTTCGAGAAATGCAAGGCCTCGCTCGCCAACGCAACGATGCTGGCTCACCCGGACCCTACGGCACAGCTCGGGCTTTTCACCGACGCGTCGCAGAATGCAGTCGGCGCCAGCTTGCAGCAGCAAGTGGGAGGAGCGTGGCAACCGTTGGGTTTCTTCTCCCGGAAGCTGACGCCGCAGCAAACACAGTGGCCGGCATATTATCGGGAGCTACTCGCCATCTTTTTGGCGGTCCGGCATTTTCGTCACGCGTTGGAGGCTCAACACACAATAATATTTACTGACCATAAGCCCATATGTTTTGCCTATCAGCAGCAGAACGAGAGACTCCCGCCCGTTCAGAGGAACCACCTGACGTACATCTCGCAGTTCACCACGGACATTCGGCACGTCAATGGGTCCCAAAACATAGTCGCCGACGCGTTATCCCGCGTCGAAGCTTTGACAGCAGCCAATAGCCCGGTGGATCTCAGCCGCATCGCCCAGCAGCAAGCCGAGGACGACGAGCTACGCGAGCTGCTAGCCGGCAGCACAGCACTCCAGCTCCGCCACGTCGATGTCCCAGGACTCGACCTCCGGGTGTTATGTGATATATCGACGGGTCGCCAACGCCTAGTCGTCCCAGCTCCAAGTCGCAGACAGGTATTCGACGCGGTCCACGGCCTGAGCCATCCCGGCACACGCGCTACCACGCGCCTGATTACGTCGCGTTTCGTTTGGCCCGGGGTTAAACGAGACATACGCGTATGGACTCGGGCGTGTTTGCAATGTCAGCGCGCGAAGATTACACGGCACGTCCACACGCCACTGGGAGACTTCACGACGCCGTCAGCTCGTTTCCGTCACATACACATTGACATCGTGGGTCCACTGCCGCCAGCAGGCTCTTACCGCTACCTCCTGACGGCGATCGACCGTGCATCGCGTTGGCCAGAAGCTTATCCACTGGAGCGAATCACCGCAGAAGATGTGGCCAACGCCCTGCTCCACGGCTGGATCTCGCGCTATGGCTGCCCAGAGCGTGTTACTACGGACCAAGGACGGCAGTTCGAGTCCGATCTTTTTCAGGCACTGGGGAAGTACACGGGCTGGCAGAGGTCCCGCACGACGCCGTACCACCCACAGGCTAACGGGCTAGTAGAACGGCTCCACAGGCAGCTGAAGGCAGCGATAATGTGCCATGAAGGCGCCTCCTGGCTCGACGCCCTCCCGGTCGTCATGCTCGGGATTCGTACCGCCTTCAAGGAGGACCTGCAGACATCAGCCGCCGAACTGGTGTTTGGAGAACCGCTACGTCTGCCCGGCGAATTCTTCACCGCAGAACCCGAGCTTGGCGACCCGACGTCACTCATCGAGCGGGTCCGCCAGGCAACAACAAACATACGGCCCACACCGGCTTCGCGACGCTCCCGACCAGGAAGCTTCGTGTTCAAGGAGTTGGCGACTTGCACCCATGCTTTTCTCCGTGACGACGGTATAAAGGCCTCCCTTTGTACGCCTTACACGGGACCCTACCGCATCGTCAGCAGGGACGAGAAAACCTGCGTGTTGCATACAAGTCGCGGAGAAACACGAGTTTCACTGGACAGGGTAAAACCGGCCTTCATGTTGCGCCCAGAGGAAGCAGTTGGGCCCCCCAGCATAGCGCCGGCAGCCACGAACGACAGCCCGGTGGCACCACAGGCGACGTTCTCCACGCCAGCGCAAAGAGACTGGCCTCGCCCGCATCGCCTAGCAGCGCCGCCAACTCGCTCGGGTCGCCGGGCCCGTGCCCCGGACCGCTACTCGCCCACGCCGTAGAACATTTCGCACATTATTATTTTTTTTTTTGTAAATATTCTGTATATTGTTTTGTAAAAATTATGAACATATATATTTATTATGGTATTGTAATGCGACTCTGGCACAAAACGTATATCCTGACTCCGTCTCTTAACGGGTGGCTGGTGTGGGGACGAATATTCCGTGTCCCCACGCGAGCAAGAGGGTCCCGTTACGCGTCCCGTTAGGGGATGCAAACAATGCTCCCCACCAAGTAACGGGACCCTACCGAGCTCCTACAGCGTGCACACGGAGAGCGCCATTCTGTTTCCGGCTCTCGCGCGACACACTACCTGTGCTTCCCGACAACGGCCAGAGTCGCACCACGTGGTGGAATAAAGTTTTAGTTTAGGAGACCAGGCTTATTACTCCCGGCTCCGGGAATCCTAACCCTGCACGAGTCTCTCCTATACATATATTTAAAGAGTTCATAAATAGTACTTAATATTATGAGCAACAGAGGAAATTACTTCCCAATGAGTTCAGCTGTGAGTGATGATGAGTCTTGAAGCAAATACAAAACTTGTGATAAATGTAAATCTCAATTGTATACACAGTTTTTTAGTTCTTCCTACACACATTAAAGTACAATATTCATTAAAAATTTTATGAGACCTCTCTTGGAGATTAGTTTAGAAAATCTTGAAATTATATTACAAATAATTTTTCTGAACAAACATTTTCTTACTCTGCCTTACATTCATCCTTTGAATAGGTTACTATAAATATTTAAGTAATGGAGGCATTCCCAAATAACTAAGGAAAAGCACAAGTGTTTAATTACCTTTGAGCCTGAGAGCCAGTTCCTTGGAGAAAAGAATGTTTGCAAGCTTGCTGTTACTGTAGCCCAAGAATGGGTTGTACCACTTTGTGCCCATTAGATTGTCAAAATTTATGGAGGAAACTGGAATAAATAAATTTGTTAACACACACATATACTTGGGAATGGAACTGATCGATTTGCTACTTTTTCAGTGAATAAAGATTCCAGAAATATAATTTCAGAATTAAATGCTCTTGTTTCTGCACAATAATTGAATTATATATTAACTTGCATGAACTGGATTTGGGAATGGAAAAACTTGTCTTAGATTATTTTTCTAGTCTATTTTTGAAGAGAAAGATAAAAAAGGTGGACTCGACAAAGTGTCCTGCAAAAGTAGAATGCATGAGTGTGGGAAACTGTCATTCAGGAGGGAAATTTTAATGCAGAAGTATTGCAGATCGTAAGCTTGGTGCTCAAGATTTTGAAGAGAAAACGCTGAAGGAGAAAAAGTAATTATTTGGAATGTGACATAACTGAAGAGGGTTGGTAATAAAGTGGAACTGATTACAATCTGGAGTTCCCATTCAAGTGGTGTTATTTTTGACATGCAGGATATTGAAGAAGTCTTAGCCAGACAGAGTGGCACATGGCTTTGTAAGAGAAGATAACGGTGGCAAATAGAAAGATTATGTTTTTAATAATGAATATAACACTTTTTTGTGAGTTACATTGAAACTTGTGTGTATTATTAGACAAATAAAATACTTGAAAGAGTAGAAACATCAAAAGAAGAAACTAGACCTACTTTTATATAGGAGATAAGGAGTATTTATTGGTAAAGGCATGATTCTGAGGATTATTCTTTCACCAGTAATGCTCACTCAAGTGTGCAAGTGATGAAACGGTGATGATCCTGGAAGGTGTGGAGCTGCGGATCCTGGGCAGCAGCAAGCAGGTAAGGAGAAAGTGGCCTAGATGGTTGACCCCAAACTGCAACTCAAATCCATCTTCAGTGTGTTTCCTTTGGTACACGTACACCCCTGTGAACAGAATAATAGCTAAACTTGGCAGGTGTCTTGTATGGTGAGCGTACTGCTGTTTCAGAATGTTTCAAGTCTGTCAGTATGATGTCAGGCGACACACGATTGCTTCGTAGAATGGCAGTATGTAGCTCTGAGAGAAAAAAAAATCACAAACTTTTAATCCTCAAAAGCTTTCAGGTATTTTAAGATTGTCGGAAGTGCTGTGTTGTTAAAGAAAATCAAATCAGGGCAATCCCGTGTATATAAAAGATAAACGATATAAATAAATAAAAAAACCTATGATGGAGGTTGGCGACAATTATTTTGTTAAAACATTTCTACGAAGAGTATAAAGTTCTTCCCTTCACGAGTCGGTCAACAACTGGTGGTGGTGTTTGGTTGTAATGGTATAAGTGTTACCAGCGTTGTTGATGAGGATGTCGATGTGCCGTTCAGTTTCCAGTAGGTTTTTAGCGCAATCGCGCACTGACTTCAGGGAAGCCAGGTTCAAGTGGACACTCCGGACGCTTCCGGCGTCCTTGAGACCGGCGACCGCGACTCGGATGTCCTCGATGGCTCCCTCAGCCTTGGACATGTCTCTACAGGCGATCACCACCCGGGCCCCTGCAGACAGAACCAGAACCACGTTCCCTTGCTGCTCAAGCCGAGTGAATCAAGTCCAGTCAGGGCAGTCGGCTTACCTCTGGACACTAGGTCCTCGGCCGTGGCCTTGCCCAGACCGGTGTTGCCTCCAGTTATGACCACGGTCTTGCCGTCCAGGCGTCCGGGGACGACCAATTCTCTGCCGAAAACACTTCCCATCTCAGGAAAAGAGAACTCTGACGGTTGCGGTCTGTGAGGGATGTTGCGACTTCAGAGCGCACCAGCAAACTGCGTCACCGACGAGGGAAGCAGAAAAACTTTTGCTTGAAGTTGGAAATTATAGGATTTCTTTTCCAACCAAGTCCGGACGGTAATTACTGTAATTGCAGGAGTTTCGCTTCAAAGTCTTTTGCGTGTGGAACTGCCAACAAGTTATGGAGAGAGCTGTTTTAGAACTGACGTAACCACCTGGAAGTCACTCATTACCGATACACCAGAGACAAGTCATGCAACACATCGAAAAAACTAGATATAATTTCCATAACTTGTTTTTTCTTCTTGGGACGGTTTTGTGTTTTCTTAGTCTTCTTTAGATCGTAACTCCGTGAAGGTTGCGGTCGTAACTCATAAGCACGAGGTATAATATTTCGCAAACGGAGGCACGTTGATTCGTCACAGTTTCTCTCTGAAGACTGGGAGCGGAATATGCCGCAGTAGGTGATGGAAGGAAGGAGGTCGGCCGTCGAATGATTGGTAGTGCGCTCAGAGCCCGTGTACCGTCATTCCAGTGTCCTCCACTTGGCTACGTGCTTGGCTTTCCAGGTCGCTGCCGTCTTTCCGTAAATAATTACAGCCCCAAAGGGGCGTTCCAACTCGGGGCAGTCGGTCGGCTGAGTTTTTGTAGCTTTTCTGGGTAACCCCTGTCGCTAATATTCAAATTATAAACATGTTTTGCCTCTGATTGGGACCTCTTCAGGTATAAAACGTTGTTTGTAATTTGAACAGCCTTAAAATACAATTACGGAACAATGGAACACAGAAAACTGACTCAGCATCATTAAAAAGTACAGTTGAATATTTACTGTGTGTATGGCTTACAGTTCAGGTCAACAAATAATAAAATCAGCCAAAATAAATGTGGAATTACTCACACACACAAGGTAAATAAGACTATACAGTGTACAGAGTAACACAGATGAAGGACAAATCACTTCTGAGCGCTGAGAGACGAGGAATTTGAATGTGGTATACGAAACATATGAAAGGAAAGTAAACTAAATGGAAATTGTACAAGTCATGAAATAGAATATTTTACAAAGGAACATATTCAACACTTTTGAATCGGATCAAATAACAAGTGTTAACGAGGGAAACGATCAAGAAACAAACTTTCTTCTATTCAGAGTAAAATATTTTTAAACTCATTCCAGAAACTCTTTGCAGTCAAATTGTTCCATACCTCTGGATGGAGATTTATATATAATTCTTTTGTATGTATATGAATGAGTAAAAAATTGTTTGCAGTTCTACTTCCTGTGTATGGATGACTGAATCGTAAAAAAGTTTGGAATGTGTAGAAATAATTTGTAGTTCACCTCCAAACTCGAGTGTGTACACCTGATGAAGTCCTAAACTAAGGTTGAAACATTGTGTGATTATATTTCCATGAATTGCTTCGTTATATTTTTTTTCTGACTTTTAGCCCAATTCAAAATGAAAATATGTCTGTTTTGAATTATAATAATAAGACAAAATATATCAAATGACAGAACAAAACGTTTCTGGAAACTTTGTTCCTTCCGTCAGGTGATTAAAAATGCAGAAACGTTGTGTTGTATTTATATCATCACTTCATTTTGTTTCTCATTTGGCTATCTTCCTTATTATTACAGTCCAATTTATTTATTGTAAAATTAAAATATGCCACATAATTATAATTACTATCCTTAAACATGAAAAACAACAGCCTATTGGTTTTAAAAAAATATTATCCAATTTACAACAAAATATTTAACAGACACAACATTGTTGATTTTAATAGGTAATATTTAATTTACTTTATTATATTTTGTTTAAAAAGAAGTCTGATTGATATAATTATTTGTAGATTTATTATTATTATTAAGTTTTGTGAAAGTCCTTGAACTTGGTTTGTAAATGTCCTCCACCTCAGCCCTGTCCTTAGCCTCTAGTCTAGTACATGCACTTTTCTTCTGCTTTCACTGTGGACGTGGAAATCCATCCACGTGTCCTTCCTTTAGGATGTGCCCTGGGATCCAATTTTTTTCTTTCCCTTGAAACACTGTGGTATTTTCTCCATTTTCATTTAGAACATTCTTCGTACCTCTTCAATATTGTCTTCATATCTGTCCACTTTTTTCAATTCTTCTCCAAACACCCATTTCAGGTATTTGGTGTCTCTTGTTTTTATTTAATGCCCAAGTTTCTTATCCACACAAAGGTCCTGAAGCACTTTACCAAGTTCAAGATTGAATTTGCTTGTCACTAGGGCTAGTTACTCTCTGATCTGATTTACTTCGTGACTGTATCCATCCGAGACATCCAAGGTCTGTTTCCCCCATTCCCGTCTCTACTAATCTGTCTTGCAGTGCCATTTGCATCATTCTTCCGAAGGCTTGTTTTGGTCAACCGTTCACCAAGATGGTTGACACAGTCCTCGCAGACTTCCGTGGTACATGTAGTTACTATTGACGCTGACAGATGTCACTAGTATACAGAAACGATTCATCCGGCTGTAGGTCTTCAAATTTTTGTTCGGTCGGTAGATGACAGGACAATCGAGACGCGAGTTGTAATTGTAGTACGCACTAATGGCGGACAGATGCCGCCAGCTGTCCGTTGCCTTGGCAACCGCTCGTGATACAAACAGCTTAGATTAGAATCAAGTTTGAGTTGCTTACGCCTTCAAAGATCAGTTACTGTTTTCTTTGATTTTCGAGTCATACTTTGATGCGTCGACAACTTCCCATCGTAGTTTCATCTTCAATTACCCTGAAAATATACGGTGACGTCACTGATGGTTTATATCTCTCTTTTGAGCATTCCCCTTCGCCTTTTGTATATATCAGCGACCACCGTCCCCCTCCCCCCAAAAAAAGAAGAAGAAGAGAAACGTTCCATAATCTTAGTATCCACATTTCCTCTTACATCTTTACTCTTTTTAACGGTTCCATAATTTATTCTTTCAAACATAGAATATTGAATTATTTCAGTTCGCTCTGTCCTACATACCGTTTTTCTAATTACTTTCCCCGTTTCTCCCTTTCTTTTAGTTTTATCTTCGTGTTTTCCTTATCGGTTTTTGTTCTTTTCATTTTACGTCACTTTTTTTTTTTCCATTTCACCTCGTGTGCCACTCCGTCTCGATGAAAAATTTATTTAATTTCGATGGAAGAACAACGTGGACGGAGTTCCAGGGTCCGTAATGGATGAACGGTTCACAGCTGTTATGAGAACATTAAGGAGGAGAAGCTGAAGACAGGAAATTTACAGACCAAGACAAAGGACCTCCACAACACTTAATAATAATAATTATCTGAGATATTTTAATTTTATAATAATTAATAAATTGGGCTGTAAGCCAGAAAAAAATTATAACAAAACAATTCATTAGAATGTAACCCAACGTTTCGTCCTTGGTTCCGGACTTCATCAGGCGTCCATTAGACTTGTAGGTATTATGAACGATTTGAATACACTGTCGAGTTCTTGGTCCAACTCCCCTTTATTAATGTACAACTGGCGAAGTCCTAAATTAAGGACGAAACGTTGCGTGAAACTTATTGTTTAATTATATGGATGTTTTTTTTTATGGCTGACTTGTGGCCAGTTTATTTATTTACCGTAATGGTGATATTAAAGAAACGGAAGTCAGAGATGTCAAAGCTTCAGAGACAACGACTCTTAGTGCTTATTGTAACTGCTGGTGTTAATTGCGCGAGTGTCTTTGCCGCTTTATGAGGACGTGCTTTCACTGAAGATGGATGTCTCGAATTCCTTTTGAGTTGTGGTGGTGGTGGAGGGGAACCCCCCCTCCCCCTGATAGGATTCCCTTTCTTGATCCTCTCTCTCTACAATTGATTTCATAGCCTTATGACCGTCACGCGGTCAACAGTTGCATGGGAATTCTTTCTCTCGGTTGACTTTTTCCCGAAGGATGAAAAAGTTTCATCGACTAGAGTCGGCGGGCGGACGGTTTTCCAAATTAACTTGCCGGCACCATGTTTTTTTTTAAAAAAAATAACTTTAGGATTTTGTTTTTTAACGTGCTGTATCTTTTGTTACGCTATCGTTAGCACATTACCCTCTACCGATATTTTTAAAAATATGTTTCGTGGAATTTATAATTACCCTGTATTTTATTTCGTTTTCCCCCCTAGGGTAATATCAGATAAAGGCCTTCAAATAGTGAATACATAATTAATTAAATACATTAATAAATACGGATAAATAATTCAATAGAAATAAATCTATCTTGTTCTTCTCTAGTAAATAGACTGTATGTATGTGTGTATGTTCCTTATACAAATCTACACCGATGGAGAAAATTTCACCAAATTTCGTATACGTGTTGCTTGCGACCAGGAAACAAACTCTGTGGGGGTGAAACGCCGGGAACTCAGAGAGTAATCAAAGAATTAAGTACATGAATGAATAAATAAAATATTAGGTGAATGAGTACATTAAAAATTAATTAAATATATAATTAATAAAAATAGAAACAAATAACGTACGGAAATTTATCTTGCTGAAAATATTTTACAGTAATCTGTCAGTGTGATGACTTCCGGACGTACACAAAGCGAGAGCAGTGCAAAGCACCTTCCAGGAAGACCTCCTTGTAATAGGAAGGACGTTCCGCTCTCCAGAAGATCAAAGCATCGTGATTCGTCACCATTAAATACCCTCCGGACCGATTCTCCTTTCCAGTTATTTGTCATAGCCGAGAGAAAAGACGAAACTCGACTCTTCCTGAACCCGCTTCCTACCTCAAAATGGTTACATGACGGTAATCCACGTGGTGCCGACTCCCCTTTAATAACATAGGAAGGGATTTGAAATTGTTGATACGAAATGGCGGAGGAAGGTAGCCAAGGGTTAGCTAGCGCCCCCGGGCTATAGTTTAAGGATCCTACCCGGTATTCGACTAAAAGTGATGCAGCTTAAACCTTAGAAAACCTGCATCAGGTGGAGGTGGGTTTGCTGTAGGTACGCAACATTTCCTTCTCCGTGCCTCGACCAGTTTAGGAGGCATCTGGCCGACTGTTCCAATAGGAACCGAGAACAACTCTCACCGTATGCCCAAGGTCTGTGACACCGGAACATACACCTCTCAAAACTGACCGAACTTGTGGGGAACATTAGTTACATTAGTTACAAAAAACCAGAGAGAGGAGAAGGCATCCCCAAAGGCAACCTCTTCCAAATCTTTCCCATAGAGGAACCGCTCTCACTGGCTTCCTTTTCGTGACCCCCACCACCACCTCAAATAATAAACCAATATTTTACTGTAATCCAATAAAACCAAATACCACCTGAGAGTTGTCGTCCGATCGCTCTCCCCGGGGCTTTCACGTCCGACTGAGATTCCCCGCCGTGATCCTGACTCTTCCTCGCTCGGTTTGCCCTCAATGGCGTCGCCTTCTCCTCCGCCTCGTTCCTTCCGCGTGGCGGAATTGGGCCCTGCTCGCCTCGTTTTGTGTCTGATTCACCTCGGCGCGGCTGTGACACGTCCGTTCCCGTACCGAGACGACTTTCTTTCCACAGTGTTCGATATGGCTCCGGAGAAGACAATGACGGCCATCAACGCGAGAGCGACGAGGGCCTGCTGATGAATACATCAATCCTGCAGAGGCGTTGAGCGTGTCGCAACACACGTGGAGGAACCATCGACGTTCATATCAAATTAATTTGTTCCAATGCTCGCCTTTCCTGCGCCGAAACATTAGTGGTTATGAGCTGAGATGCAGGCACCGGTGAACCTTGTTGACACAAGTGTACGGGGATGGCCGTGAAGACGCCACATGTTAAATACATACATACACTCTTATTTTATTTTGCGGAATTCCTGTTATAGTCCTCAAGGGCGAGTAGCTAGTCCTATATTTTTATTAATGATGATTGGGAATTTCCCACGTAGCATCTATGTTAAATGAGAAACTCGAAACTTTGTACCACAACCTCTCTGGTGGTGGTCTGGCAGTGTTACCAATATAACCACATCATCAAAGAAAAAGAAAACAACACATCGGCCTCTTAATGAATTTTCTTTCATTTCTAAACATATTTTTTCCCCGTTTTTTTCTCGTCTTGTTAATGGATTTTTCGAATAATAAATAACCGGAGTTTTAGATTTCCTATTTACTTCAATTAGTCCTCGGTTCAGGCTACTGTGGCACTACTTTTCTGATCTCAACCCCGAAGAGGTTACCAATAATAATAAATTAATATTTACACATAATCAATACTATATATATTGTAATAATCAAAATGAAGGCGTTTAATAATAAAAAATAATATTTAACAAACAAATGAATTTATTGTGGCTATACTTGAACAATTACACAAATAATTACAAATAGAATTTATCTCAGGGTCTCTACTGGGTTTGATAATGGCTAATCATTTATTTAGAAATCTTATCAACACAAATTTCAATAAAAGATTTACTCGTCAATTAACAAAGACGAAATTTACTTGTCGACGAAATTATACTAAAAGATGGATTCTACTTAACAAATTTTATCAAAGGAAGAGAACGATATCTGACAACTATCTTTTAATCCGGTTTACATAATGAGTTGTTTTATATTGGTACTCACGGCAGCATTCCAGGATACTTTTGACTTACGAAGCACTATCGTGGGTTTTTGGCACAGCTTCTACTCAAACTCACAGATTCTAGATTTAATTTTTGGAACAAAATCAGGAACCAGGAACCTCCTTTGCGTCTCCTCCTCGGTTGACCTCTGCCGATCTCCACTGCCGGCTACGTCCACAAATCTGTTGGTGTTTAGCAGGTTTCGTAGTTCTGCCTTCGATTTTCGCTGTCGCCTTTCGCTTTAGTCCTCGTCTCTCGGTACGTGTTTAGTCTCCAATTTCCAAAAGTTCTTTTACGACTACCCGATCGCTGAGGATTCGAAATACGGCCTGAACTCTACCGTATCTTGAACTCTTAATATTTTAATGCGACCTGTACTTGACCAAACCTTCCAGCCAACTTAATGCGAACTGGCTCCTCAATATTTTAATGCGACCTGCACTTGACCAAACCTTCCAGCTAACTCTTCAATATTTTAATGCGATCTGCATCTAGCCAAACCTATCCAACTCAAAACTTCTCATTATTTTAATGCGGTCTGCATCTGACCAAATCATAACGCGAACTGAATTGCCGTCTCGCAATTTTGAGCGCGCATTCCTTCTTCCGACAAAGGAAACAATACTCTGCTACATTGTTGCTCTGTTGTACCGCCGTCAAGAATGTTTCTCTAACAATTTAGATTATCAAATTTCCACAATTAATGTGTTAATTAATTGGCATATATATATTGTAATAAACAAAATAATGATAATTATTGAAATGATTTTTGCATCACGTTGAGGTCGTCATTAAATGTAATATACAATGTAAGTCGTCAATTAAAATGACCCCACGTTGATGTGTCATTAATGTAATAAGCAAAAATTATACCAAATTAAATGCATTGATTGTTCACACGTTGAAGGCATCAAAATATGGTACTCAATAATGTAGATAATCAATTAAATTGAACTAATAATTGAAAATTATCTATTGAAAGGAACATGAAATAATAACATTTATTTAATTTTATTAAACAATTAGTTTATTATACACAATTATTTACTTTACAACAATTTTATACAAAAATGTCCTTTTCTCTTACCTCAGGGTCTTTACAGGGCCTTTTAAATAAAGAACATCTATTCCCCTTTTAAACAATTATTTTTACAATTTACTATTGACAAATATTTTTAATAAACTCTCGAAATGTAATCGAATAAGAACGAAATCTGACGATATTCTACCTTTTCTTAACGTTTACAATTTTAATTTAAACGTTTCTTTTTTACTCACTGTTTGTACTGGTACCAGGGCAATTGTAAAGATTCTGCAACAGCCGGCCAGCTGCCTTCTAAACTGGTCGAGGCACGGAGAAGGGAATGCTGCGTCCCCACAGCAAACTCCTCTCCCACTATCGGAAGGGCGTGGGACAAGTACCCAATGCCCAACCTACCTGATGCAGGTTTTTCTAGGGGTTTTCCCTGCATTTCTTTAGGCGAATGCCGGGTAGGATCCTTAAAATATAGCCCGGGGGACCTAGTTAACCCTTGGCTACCTTCCTCTACCCTTCCGCATCCCGCCTTTCAAATCCCTTCTTACGCTATTAAAGGGGAGTTGCCCAACGTGGATTACCCTCATGTAACCTGTTGCCCTAAAAAAAAAACTTTCACTTCGAACACTTATGAAAAGGCCATATTTCCACTTTTTTTCAATTGTTGGACTTTACCGCGGCACCTCGTGGAACTCCTCCTCGTCGATCTCAAGATAAATTTACGTGGCACTTGGAGACCTTTCTGAGTTACTGGATTGACGCTCTCGTCTCCCACTGCGTTTTAATGTCTTAAGATCCTCTCGACCACTTCCATACAAGATCACTTTTGACCGCCGACTGCTAACACAACGCAATGCTCTCGCCTCTGATTTCCAATTCCATTAATTTCAGTTCCGTACTCAGCAATGTCTCGTGGCTGACTGCTCACTCCACCAACTTACAATACCTTGCCTGTTCAATATGCTCGACCATTATTGTATCTTTGTGTGCTCGCCGGTAACAATTCAGTTCAATAGTTTGCAATTCTTAATTCTTAATTGCCCTTTTATCATTACAATATATATACACGGCGGTGGTTCAATAAGTAATGCCTCTTATTTTTTCTTCTTAAGTAAGTTAGTTATGTGAAAATTTTGAATTTCTCAAACATTCTTCTCCAATCCACTACAGAAACAACTTCCTAAGTCAACTGGTGGCCACACTGCACCGTCTTGAAAAATGGTTGGCATCGTCATACGTATTAGACAGCGTTCTGTGATTGAATTATTAAATGCCCATTCGCATTCATGAAAGACTGAACAATGTGTATTTTGATGCAACAGTGGATGTCAGCAATGTTGGATTCGTCGGTGTAACGAAGCTGAAGGGCAAACACAGTGCGTCGATAGCTTAGGAAGCAAGACCACGCTTTTGACAGCAGTGGAATACATGCCCTTGTTAAAAGGTGGACAAAAACTGTGGTTGCATTGAATTGTATTGACAAATAAAAGGGAAAAAAAAGGAAGCATTACTTATTGAATCACCCTCATATTTGGTAAAGAACAAAAATGGAATAAAGAGATGGAAAAGAAAAACCAGTTACTGAAAAAAAATATTGAAACGTTTCTAAAATGTTGGATTTATATAACAAAAGGATACAAGTGAAGAAGGCTACTAAAAATTATTGGTTAACAAAACAAAATATAATTTCCCCCCGCGTGACGTCACTAAGGTAACTTCGTTTCCTACCGGCGTCGAGGTATGTGATTATGCTACTATCAACGTATTTTTTCCCACACACGCGCAGACAGACAGACAGCTTACCGGAAACAAAGAATGCTGTTTCCGTTCTCAGCGAGGTCCTGCCATAGTAGAAGTGGAAAATAAGATGGATTAACACATAATGAAGACAACGAGAAAGATTTGTCGTCGTCGACGAGTTTCGTAATCGTTGTGGGGGAAAAAAATATGTCCGTCGTCAAGCAGTAACGCAGAGTTTCGTCACCCGAGAGTCGGAAAACTGGAGAACGGAAAAATAACCCCTACAGGGAGATCGTTTCATTTAGGGGGTCGATGCTATCTTTGACGGGGAAATGAGGTTATGATAAACATTTCTAACACTTTTTTGGGGGAATGTCTTCAAGAAGTTCTTATAATGCCTGATGGCGATTTATTCTTCTCGGATTTGCCAAGGAATGAAAAATAAATGAACGCAGCAGTGCGTCAATCGTATAGGGGACATATAAACGCAGGTCTCGGGTTATTTGATGACGTCAGGATATACTTAAGGGTATTTTTTTTTACAATTTTACCGATCGTCTTAATTAATTGAGCGTTTATAATCACTGCGGTCGCTTTCTGTATCCTTCCGCGTTTCCGCGCTTCTCCTTTGCCCAAATCAGCTCGCTTTAGTAAGAATCTCTTCGGCGTAACACTTTCTAATCGGCGTGGTCGTCCAAGAGACAGAGGAGGACTATTATTACCTATAACGCCGAGTCGTGGTGGTGGTGGTGATGGCACGGTGTCAAATCCTTCCGCGTTCGGACACAATCGGACTTTGGATTGTGGGTGAAAGCAGCGCTGACGACGTGGACGAGGAGAAGAATACCTCGTCAACAATCAATCCATCAAGTACCTTGTTGCCATCCGCCACTCTCTCATCTCCGGGGACAGACGAGCGGGGCATCGAATAAGAAAGGTGACACGTCTGGGGAGATAAATTCCTACCCTGCAAAAGGGCTGGCAACACTGTGTCTACATGACCTCAGAAACTGAACGCCAACGTTGGGGTTTTAGTGTGACAGGGTCGTACCCCTTACAGCACGGGGAGAGATAGAAAGAAGGGATGCTGAACGGAGAGCTATTGTTTAAGCATATTTTTCAGTAAAACCATAGAGCTAAGACAGTTAAAAATCAAGTTTATTTCTTTTTTTGGAACGTAAACCAATTTTTTTTGCAACATTTGCAGATGACTGATTATAGCTTCAAAACGTAATCAGGTTTCTTATATAAAAATGGAAGCGTGCATCATGGGACGTTCTCGGCAGTTTGATATCGCTTGAAAAAAGTTCTCAAGTGTATATATATTGTAATAACCAAAGAGTTAACGATTAATTTGCCCCACGATGGTAAACACCTAGTTAGGTTTAATTAATGAATCAATTAACGAAAATTTATGTATATTTAAAAATTTATTGTTGATAAATTTACATTGTATAAGATCTATTTTGCACGCCGAATTTCATCCAGTTAACGACAAATACTATAATTTTTCATTTATTAATTCGTGGCATTTATGAAAATACAATTATTATATTATTACAATCAAATACGTCGGATCTCTATATATCAGGGTCACTACTGGGTTTGATAATTAGAACAAAAGCAACGTATAAACTGACAATTGACAATTCAAATATAAAAAGTTAACCTAAAACAATATGAAGATAAGTGAAACAGATGAAAACTAAATGAAACGAAATCTGACTATACCTTTATAATTATCGTTTACAAATTTGCAAAAAAGTTTTGTTACTCACGGACCGTCTGTCTGGTACCAGATCTCTCTCTTGTATCTTGAAAACTACCCCACTAAAAGGCCATTTTTTACACAGACTCTACACTTAATTGAAATTTTTAATACACACGATTGAAATACTCGTCCTCTGCTATCTGGAACCTCGGATGAGCCGCCCGCTTTGGTCAGCTAGTGGATGCCGGTCTCCTCTATGCGAAAATTGTTCAATCAGCGTGAAGCAACCATTTGTTTTAACGTGTGCAAATTATTATGTAAAGCTCTCCGTAAAAATATTTGCTTGCTTTCATGTAAAAATACAGGATCTCGCCATTCGTACTTTATATCTGCAGAGTTTACTGTTTGTTGCTCCAGGTGAACTGAACTGTATTATATCTCCCTGTCGACTTTTAACAGTTTCATCTGTCGTACGCAACATTTTGACTCCTTCACCATTCATCGCTGATTCCAGACTGCTGTTCTCCAAACGCGCGGTTTTTCAGTTTCCATTGCGTAACAAAGGAAAAACCCGCCTTGATTGTCGCCTTTACGCTTTTGTACCGCTAACAATTTAATTATTAAAAATAATTAATGGCTTGTTTAATTCGTATTACAATATATATAGTGATGTAACAAATCTCGTCGGAAAAATTTCAGGCCGGGTTTCCTCATTTTGAGGTACAACATGGCGTCCGGAAATGTTACAGAGTTATCCGAAGTGCATGCCTCGTTATTGTCTGGAATAACTAAGTGAAGACTTTGGTTACACGAGGAAAGCGCGTTGGTGTGAAGAAGAGCAGCTGCCTGTATTAAGTCACACAGTCTGCTCAACCTAGTCAGTTGAACTTCATATAAACCGATCAGTTATGGAAGTTCTGGGGATAACTAATAATTATGCATTTCCGGATCCCACCCATGTTGAAATACACTTTTCACTCACACTCTCTCACTTCACAATAGTATCATCGCAGTCGTAACTAGTATCACACGTATCGGCGGGCGATTGGACATAGCCCGGTGCTACCATGGCCAACGAGATTTTACCAGGTTACTACTATCAATATGTGAATTTTTTTTTCGTGTAACGTCCTCTGCAAATGGAGGATCGTTGTTTTATTTTCATATCGCCAAGAACCTTCTCCTACAACTCTGTATAATGACAACGCAATGTTGTAGTTTGAATCTATCCCAGAAAGAAGAACTGAGAATCTTGAAGACGTCAGTTTCGGACGGATCAGGCTGGAGGTTGAAACGGAAAAAATTGTTGATAAAGGCTGTGGAGGTCCTTGGATCCACCGACCAGAGGAGCCTGTGAGAGCTGTTCTCTCACAGGCAGAACCTTTCGGAGAGGGAGAGGGCTGTCTTTGTGGATGTCTTTTCGTCTCTCCGTCTTCAATCTAAGGTTCCCTCAAGTCGAGACACCTTGGCCTGTTTTGAGAGGTGTATGTCCCCGGAGTCACAGACCTTGGGGTTACGGTAAGAGCTGTTCTCTGTTCCCATTGGAACAGTCGGCCAGCTGCCTCCTAAACTGGTCGAGGCACGGAGAAGGGAATGCTGCGTCTCCACAGCAAACCCCTTTCCCGCCAACGGAAAGGCGTGGGACAAGTACCAAATGCCTGACCTACCTGATGCAGGATTTTGCCAGTATCACTTTTAGGCGAATGCCGGGTATGATCCTTAACCATAGCCCGGGGGTTCTAGTTAACCCTTGGCTACCTTCCTCTATCTTCCTATACTATTAAAGGGGAGTTGCTACCACGTGGATTACCCTCATGTAGCCTGTTACTCTAAAAAAATGTATTCACTGATTGAATCAAACAAATCTTTTCTCCGTGTTAGTCTATGTCATAAGCATCGTCACCATTTCGTCTGATATACGGAATGGCGGCTTAGAGTCTATTCCTGCGGCTGAATTACTTTTATTATTATTATTATTATCGACAGTTTTACTGCTCCTTGAACTTGGTCTGCAGATTCCTTTTGCACTGTCGCCAGCTTCTGGTAGTCACGCAGCTGCGATGTTCTGGTTCTTCTTCCACCAGTATGTGTCCTGGAACTCCATCCAATGATGATGAGCTTAGGACTGTGTCTGATCCATACGAGATCCCTCATGTTCCATGTTCTATTTGCTTGTCACTAGGGAGCTCTTACGACTCCGTAGTAACCGTCCATACCTGGAGTAGGAGAGTTGAGTCTGTGACCCAGATCCGGGCATAAGACGGCCGTTCCGGCGGGCGAGCGCTTCAGTCTTCCTCCAGCCTTCGTCCCGAGCAGCCACGAGACCATGGCGGCGCCACGCTGCGCTCTGCTCCAGCTCCAGCTCCAGCTCCAGATACTCTCCCTCGTCGTCGCGGCGGCCGCCACGGAGTTTGCGCAGGTCCCTCCGGTGAGTCTTTCCTCTATATACAAACACACTTCGCTAGTGCGTCGAAGTCCTCTGTCAAGTGTCAATCGTCTCTCAAATAATTATTTTTTTCATACATATTTCTTCACAAAATAATTTTTATCTTTAATAAATGAATATAATGTCCCAACAGTCAGTAAAGGAATTATTAATTAACCAGGCAATTTAACAGAAACGTTTCGTTCCTTAATTTTGAATTTAATCAATGTGAAAAAACATTAATTATTATTAATTTTAAAATTTCTTCAAAAACATTTAAATAATTTTAATAAAAATTAAGATCTCATCTTACTAAGACCTTAATTAATTTATAATGTAAAATTCCTTCATATATCTTCAATAATTATTGGATAATAATTAAATAACTTGATAATTTAATTAACATTATAATTATTCAAAATTTTAGAAGAAATTTTACATTGTAGAATTGAGTAAATCCTCATCTTCCTAAGCCCCTAATTAATATAATGTAAAATTCCTTGAACAAACTTGAATTAATTTTAATAATTATTAAGGTATCACCTTATTAATACTTTAAATAATTTATAATGTAAAATTTGTTCATATATTTTCATTAATTTTAATATAATAATTAAAGAAGATGACACCTCAATTAAAATTATAATTTTATTCATGATTTTTAAGTAATTTTACATTGTATTATCAATTAAGGTCTCATCCTCCTAAGATCCTAATTAATATTATAATTTAAAATTTCTTCAAAGATCTTCGAAACGTATATATTGAAGAATTAATTAAGTTCTGTCTTCCGTTTGTCTTTCGCCTGATTAAGTCGTGATAATTGTGTTAACTTCATTAATTATCAAACGTTCATGACTCCTTGGATGTTATATCTATTTATTTATTGAGTTATTATTGTCAGATACATAACAAATTTTTTGATGGCGGTGAAATCTGGAAAAACGAAAGTTTAGCGGTGGAAGAAAAATAAAAAAGAGAAAAATAACTCTTACAATGAATACGAGCATTAATATAAGAGAGTGATTATAGCAAGTCAGTGTAAATTAACGAAACAATACATAGGTCAGAATATTAGAATAAGTAAACTGATGTAGCTATGGAAGTATGATAAGTAGATAAATAATATAAGAGGAGACGGAATTTCGCAAACAATTATCAATTAGTAATTATGAGCCAAGAAAAAATTGTCAGGATTAAAAGTGAGACGAACGGTAAAAAAATTAGATTTAAAATTTATAAATGGCATAATTCAAGCTTATTTGTAATAAAATAAAATAATATATATTTTTTGTGATAATAGGAATATGGATATGCAATTCTTCCATAAGTGAGAGAGATAATAATCGATACTTTTCCGAATAATTAATGTTTATCGATCATTGATTTACTATCCCTGATCTCCGTTTTCAATGAAGGTTATTTATTTTCCATTCTCATTAGTTTACTTTTCCTGGCTCTTACGGATGCGTTATCTTAATTATATACTTTTTAATTAACGTAATATTTGATCATGTATGCTTTTTTTTCTTTTTATTGAAACAAAAGCAGACTTGGATTTATTTTCGTGTCTTTTCTTCTATTTATATTTTCTGTCTTTTTTTACTAAAAGAAAAAAATTATATCTCACTAAAGACAGAACATTATAAGGTGACCCAAAAGTTCTTTTCAAACCGGGCAGTTTTTTAATTAATACTTTTTAAAATTATATATTGTGGAGTAGGTTGTACATACAATTTTTTTTTTATTGAGCACAATTTTGTTATATATCGTTAAAAATAAAAAAATATTATGTTAGAGACCTCGATGTAATCCTAAATCAAAATAAAATTTATACAAAAATATTTTTTGTGAAGTTTCGAGATGAAACAAAAAACAACAACTCAGTACTACCGTAAGATTAACTTTTGCCGCTTTCATGAAAGTTATAAATTGAATTTACGAACCTCGAAGTCATTGACGGACGACGCACGCGTACAGTGTCTTATCTGGTTTTCATTTCAGGTCTTAGAGAGTAGAGGAATGTGCGATAAAGAGAGTGAATGTGTCTTTCTTCCCAAGCTTTCTTTCTACGGTGACCTTAATGTTCTCAGGTCAAGACTGAAAAAAAAAACTAGTGGCACTTGTTACGTAACGTTCACTTTGACGCTCAAACATACCGGTGCAAGAAAGATAAAAACAACATTTTATTGCCTCTAAAAATTACAGAATTAAATTTATCGCTCTAGTGAGAATAAATAACGTTCAGCATTTAAAAAGTTTCAGTGGCACTGGCGAAATTTTTTTCGTAGGAAATTAAATTTTTAATAAGTTTGATACATGATTTATTGTTTTTCACCATAATTTGGGCAATATTTTCATAATGTATTAACGAAAAAAATTACTAATAAGTTTTATTAGCGATTGATAAAATAACTGAAGAAATATAATTATATATTTATTTTGCAATAATATTGCCGAAAAATCCAAATTTTCAAAATTAATTAATGAGTATAATTATTAATCAGTTTTCTTATAAAAATGGTGACAGCTAAAATACACGGTGAAGTTTATGTACATACATATTTACCGTAACTTATTACTTTTCAAAATTAAAATAATTTAGAAAATTGTTAATTAATTTTATTATTTAAATGGCGACTAATTAAATTAATGCCGAAGTATATAGATATTTATGAAAGCTGCACCAATAAATAATTTAGAAAATTATTAATTATTTTTCTTTTTAAAATGGTGACTAATAAATAACACGGGGAATTGAATAAATAAAAATCTATTTTACGTTTTTATTTTATGAAACTTATGAAAGCATTACAAAAAAATATTGATTAGAGTTTTTCAGCATCCATTAAAAAAGAATAAATTATATTAAAAGATATAATGAAATTTAAATGTCAGCATTAGAAATTATCAATCAGGAATTAAATGTTCAAAATTGGAATGAATAATTTCAAGTTTTTGAGGGATTTTGCGTTGTGTTCACCACAAGAAGCCTACTGTGGTTCATTAACCGAATTATACTTCAAATAAATTCTGTTTAAAAATCACTATTGAAGAAGTTTTGATTTGTACTGATAATCAAGGGGGTTGGGTATTAAATCAGTTGCAGGATGTCCTATCTTGATCGTCATCTGTCTCCCCGCTAGTCACGGCTTCACGTTTCAACCCTTACCGTGGCAATGCAGGTCCGCCATTAGATCTCTTAAAATAAAATCCGTTAAAACCTAAGCGACTAAGAGATATGTCTGTGTGTTTGATCGTTAAGGACTATTTTACGACACTGCCAAGGGTGTCATTTCCTCTGCACTTATAAAAAGACGCAACAACGTTGAAGACTACACGTTGATAATCAGGGTTTATTTAATCATATTTAAACAAAAAATATTAAGTAATATATTTTAATAAAATAAAAAAATTAGTACGTATTATTAAAATAAAAAATGGCTCTTTTAAAAGTTTTTCTCCACACAAAATTTTACTAATGTTTTGATATTTCAAGACATAAATTGTATTCTACTCGTAAAATAATTTATATTTTCACTTGAACGGGATTCCAAACATAATGGAATGAGACGTCGTGCCAAATATTAACACGTTTCTGACAAATTAGGCCGTATTATTCATTTATAAATCAGTGAAATCAGATAAATATGTCTATTGATCAAGCAAAAGCTTTGCTAAATTATGTTGAGAATTTAACTTCTTAGAAATGATACAAAAAACAATTTTCAGAGAAATTTTGCCAACGTGACTCACTTTTATAAAAAAATCAAATACTTCTTCTGACAAAAAAGGAGTAAATTTTTTTGTTTGTAAATATTTGTAACTATATACGATTTAAAACAGGTAAAAAAATTCAATGGAAAACCTTTACTCCTGTTAATAAAATCTCATTGAAGCTTCCGTCGATTTTCTACAACATAATCATCTGCTTTGAGACTGAAGGCCGTGTGTTATATTTATAACGTTAAGTAGGCTCGGTTTACGGGTACAAAGATTCTATAAATCCAACTATGGTCGTAATTAACGTTTAACGAATGGAGGAACTACGGTGACGTAAACCTGTAAGTACAAGACTTGATGGAGTTGTAATCCCCATCTTTAGTATTACTTTTTCGAGGGTTCCTTCAATCTAATTTAAAGGGTTCAATTGGAAAATGAGTTAAAATTGAATGGAGATTTACCTTTAATTTATTTGCGAGGAGAGTGAATTGAGGTCACGATGCGAGTATTAGCGAGTGAAAATTCAGACGTTTCGAACCGCAGAAATAAGAAATTGGTGGGAGAGCGGGGTCGTAGGAGTGATTTAGTTCACGTTTCAGCGACTGTACTTTAATTGAGCCACCGCTCCGGTATCGACACGACGCTCTGTTTTTACGCCTTGCAGTTATTCTTCCCATCGGCCACGATTGTCGAGCGTGCCCCTGACTTTCTCCGCGCGCGATAAGAGTCCGCCGCAGATTTCACTCTTCCTCCCCCCCGCTAAAAAGGAAAGGAGGATGGAAAAATGATCCATAAAGGCTTTTCACCCGCTGCTTACTTTACGGCAATTGTGATGAATTTTTTTTGTTCCCATCTCTTTACCGTTTGTATGGAACATCAATTACGGGAACTGGAAGAAGAAGAAGCTGCTGACTAAAGTGAAACTAAAGAAAGCAAAGCGCTGCTTGTTAAGTGTCAATTACAGTATGGTCTCGGGGAAAAAGAAATGGAGAGAGGTTACACGACCCATAATCCTTCATTTAGAAGCGCTTACACACACGCACATCCTCACCCATTTTATTGGTGGGAAATTACGGTAAAGTATTTTACTAGCATATTAAGTGAAACACGAATAATATTAGAAAAAATATCTTATTATCATATCTGAACTTAAACAATTATTTTACAAAAAACTATTACTATTAAAGAATGGAAACGCAGCGGAACAAATCCACCTCAAACCAACAGCATGACCTCTACACAAAAAGTTTCTATGTTACGTCAATATATTTTTGTGACTGAAGAAAAAACGTTCCATATTATCATATCGCAATTTATTAAAAAGAATACCTATTACGTAACGATAGTTACTCTCAACAAATAAAAACCCCATTATAATTTAATATTTAATGACTCTATAACAGGATAAATCTTATAAATAAAACAGTGTTTGTATACACCAGAAGCGGGGGTGGACGGGGCTGCAAAGATTCAAACAAAACGGCGGACATTTAAATCGGATAAATATTTTTAGAGGTCAAAGAGATTGATACTGTTTCTACCGATGTTATCTGTGTATAATTTCAACCCCTTACAGCAGGGGAGGGGAGCGCCCTTACGGGTGGGGGGAGGGGCGTAACAAGAAAATAGCCCGAATACAACCGAGATTGGAGTCAAATACAGGGTTATGGATGTCGTTGAGTTTATTTATGACAACCTGAGCCAACGCGCGGTTGTGGGAGGGGCTGGGCGAAGGTGGGTGAAGGTAGAAATTTTCAAACATGTGAACCGGCCGATTTTTGCGTTGAATAAATATATTTCAGGATCAATGCGATTGATAAAATCTCTCTACATGTTCTCTGTGTATAATTTCAACATTTTCTGGGATTGGTGGCGGAGCACCCTTAAGGGTTGGGGTGGAGGGGCATTTCATTAAAATAACGCAAAAACAATAAAAATTGGAGTTGAATCTGTTGTTAGTGTTGTCACTGAGTTCAATTATGATATTCAACTTCCCGTTTAACTCCCTCAAGCGTAGTCGGCAGTTGGAAATTTTCAAACATGTCAACGTCTATAATTGCGTGGAATAAATACTTTAAGGGGGCAATGACATTGATAGTATTTCTACCGATGTTGATGGAATATAATTTTATACCCCCCAGATTCCCATGGGAGGGGAGCACCCTTAGGGGTTGGGTTGGAGTTGCATTACATAAAAATAATGCCATAAGAACCGAGATTGGATTGGAATCCGGACTTATGGATGTCACTGCCATTAATTATGACTTTCAACTTGTAGTTTAACCCTCGTGGGCGGGAGTTAACGGGGGTAGAAATTTTCAATTATAATAATTGACCAATATTTGCGTCGAATAAATATTTTTCAGGGTCAATTGAATTTATAATATTTCTCTAGATATTCTCTGCGTATAATTTCCTCCCCTTTTCGCATGGTAGAGGAGCACGCTTAGGGGTGGTGTTTGGTGGTGTGTTACATGGAAATAACGAAAATACTACTGAAGCTGGAGTAAAATCGTGAGATGTGGAAGTTGCTGATTTTATTTATGACCGCCTGACCAACGCGCGATGGTAGGCGGGGGTGGGAGGGGCTGAGAGATCGTGGGCGGGGGTAGAATGTATTAACATGTTGTCGGGCTGATATTTCCGTCAAGTAAATATCTTTCAGGGTCAATTAAATCTTAATATTTTGTCCAGATGTTATCAGTGTATAATTTCAACTCCTTTCGGCATGGGAGGGAACACGTTTAGGGGTGGGGGTGGAGGGGCGTTACATAAAAAAACTCCAAAATAACTGAAATTGGAGTCAAATCGAGAGTTACGGATATATGACAACCTCAGAAACGCCGGGCACCCAGTAGGTAAATAAATAAAATGGCTAAACAGTCGGAAAAAGTTTTTGGTAATGGAAAATTTAATTAATACAATTACAAAAATTTACGCTGTTTCGTGCCCAAATATTTGAGACTTAATCAGGTGAACAGTAGAACAAAAGCAAAAAACAGGGCGTGACTTGGTAAAAAAAGATAATGAAAGTTTTCTCTTCTGTTTCTTTAATTGATTTTTATCAAGGTATTAATCTAATTTCCTTGAAGGATTTAATAATCTTCTTTCTTCTTTAAAAATTATTAATGAACTTCTATTTTCTTTTTACTCGATGGCTGACCGTTATATTTATTTTTCATCTATTGTTGTATTAATTGCATTCACAATTTTACTCTCTCATGACTAATTTCGTTAGCAGTTTCGTGCCAATAATCGAGTTTAATAGAGAAAAAAGCAAAAAACTCGATAATTTAATTTACAACGGTAAAGGTTTGATGTATTTTATTATTAAATTTTAAGAACTGGAATTTAAATGGATTTAAACTTAAATGAACATGTTCCGTACCTGAATTTCTTGTCTAGAGTTTGACGTGGCCTCGGATGCCAACGAGGACCCTCTCAGTCAGCGTCTGTTCAAACCGGCTCTAGTAATTTCCGGTCTGCTGACTTTTTGCAAGTCTGCGAGAGTTTCAGCTTCTAATCAACCGCCAAAATTTAATTTTAATGTTCCGGTACTTCAAGATGTTTTAGATTGAGTTTGTTAGAAGCTCCCTTCTCTGTAAAATAATAGATCCTTTTTGTCCTGTCCTCCATAGCTGAGAATCGAGTGTTTGAATCCAAAATTGACGTCATCAGAATGGCAATCCAAAAATTGATACAACCGCGTGGTAAAACAAGGTTTAAAGGAGGGAGAGAGTAGGATGAGACTAAGATATCCTATGAGGAAGAGGATCGATCTCCAGAGTTTCCTGCTACGTGGGAACAAAAAACAATCCTCGTTCAATTGAGATTCAAATGTGAGCAGAGAGACTGTTATTGTTTATCTCTTCCTTCCTTCCTTCCTTCCAATTGCATAAATTTCCATAACAGGAAGTAAGGTGAAAGGACGTGCAGGAGATTGGGCAACCTTCGTGTTCTTCCCAAAGAGGATTCGTACGTTAATTTCCAGAGATCCTCGTGATAAGCGAAGCTTCAAGAACTCACATTGAATTGGACCTGTAATTAATAACTTAATTTACATGTCAATAATCGTAGTTAATGTAAACAGTAATGGCCGAATAAAATATTTAATAAAGTCATAGACAAACTTGACGTTTCGTCCTTAAAGTCAGCCATCTTCAGGGTACTACCGAATACCCTGACAATTAATAATTATATGACTATTACAAGGCTGTCAGATTATTTTCCATTAATTTAAAATGCGACAACTTAAAATATTAAGAATTTTATCTGGTTCAAATGTTGAAAATTAAATTGGGTCAGTATGAAGTCAATATATTTATAAATTTAACTATAAAATGTCTCAACGAAGGGAGACCCTTGATATTCGATAGCTAACGTTTACATGTTCTGTTAAGATTCCACGTTAATGAAGAAATTCAATTATTAACCAAAAACTATAGAATGAGTGCCTCAGTTATTGTAGATCACAAGGAAGGAAGTAAGGAATAAAATAAATAAGGGGAGGAAGAAAGGAAGGAATGAATATAGATGTGGAGAATGGAAGGAATGAGGTAAGGGGAAAGGAAGGGATGAAGGAAGAAGGGAAGGAAAATTGAAGTAAGAAAGGAATGAATGAATGTAACGAAGGAATGAATTAAAGAAGTAACGGAAGAGAAAAAAGAAATGAAGGAAGGCGGGAAGGAAAATGGAAATAAGAAAGGAATGAATGAAGGTAACGAAGGAATGAGTTTAAGAAGTAACGGAAGAGAAAAAAGAAATGAAGAAAGGAGGGAAGGTAAATCGAAGGAATGGCGGAAGCAGGATAGGAAGGAGGGTGTAAGGAATGAAAATAGAAGAAATGAAGCGATGGATGGAAGAATGGATGGGAGGAGAGGAAGACAGCAGGACGTAAAGAAGGAAGAAAGAAAATAAGGAAGGGAACGAAGGTACGAATGAAGTGAGAAAGAAGAAAAGGAAAGAAGTAATGAATGAATGATGGAAGAATGTAAGGAAGGAATGAAGAAAAGTATGAGGGATGGATAGACAAAAAAGAAAAAGAAAGAAAGAGATGAAATAACGAGGAATGGAAGGAAATTAGAAAGAAACGAAAAGGAAAGGCGATTGTGCAACCTTCCTGTTCTTTGTCATAAATTATTTCGTATCGTATCTAATGAGACATAAAACCTTCAAGGAACCAGAGATGCTACATTTCTTTGGACCTCTAATTAATAACTTAATTTACATTTTAATCAAACGATGGACAGGATTAAATTCAAATAACAGCGCGACGCCATTTTTGGTAGAGTCTAAAGATCCAAAGTAGACCAGCAAAGCCGCTAATACACCATGAACGCAAAGTAGGTTGATTTGCTTCGTAGGTCCCTGAGGACGTGACGTAACAGAGTCTATTATGGTCTTGTAACGCTCCTGAGGCTGCGGGTTAGAGTCCGGTACTGTTTTTATAATTTAAGGTTGGGCAAGCAAGAACTTTTGGGCGTGGTGGTGGTCCGACGAGAATCCACCTCATGGTCGTGACCCTCGCAGCTTTCGACAACTCCACCACGGGAGTCTCGTTAAACCGTTGGACCAACCAATCACGAGTTGTGTAATTTTCCCAATGTCCTAAGCGTCAGTTTAAAATGAAACTATGAAACTATTTTTCTTGAATGTCGTATTCCGTGATAAGTGCCGTGACTCTCAAGAGATGGAGGATTTGTTTGATTTTACCTGAAGATGGATGTGTTTCATCATAGTAATTTTATAAATTTGACCCGGATCAGTTCCAAAGTGACGTTAACATTACTTGTTTTCTTTTTAAAAAATATTTTACTATCAACAACTACCGGATGTGACGTAAGATATGTCGAGTGACCCTATATTGTCGTTCTTAACAAATTTAAAGTAAATGCCAACTTATATTCCCTTCTCAAGGCTCGGAAAAAGGCTGTAATTTACAAACTGCAGGAAAAAAACAACATAAAATGAGTCTTTCAAAAAAGGAAGCATTAAATAAAATAAAAAACCAAAATTCTTTCATATTTGTTACTTCGTACTGGTTCTTTAAAAACATTTAAAAAAAGGATAAAAAATCCAAAGTAAATAATAGATTACATGAAATCCCGTATAAATAAATATATTAAAAAATTCAGAGTACAAGATTTCATATAAGGAAAGAATCAATTATTAAAGAATAGAAAAGGCAAAATAATCGTACATTAAAGGGAATAACGTTAAATAGAAAGTATCCAGGAGAAAATCTCTACAGAAAACCTTGAAAATATGATAATGAATAAAGATGAAAGGCAAGATATAAATAAAATTGTAACACAAATACCGAAAAAATAGAAATAAGCAAAATAAATAAGACGGAAAAGGACTAGCCACGAGGTCCACGTCGGTTCAAGGATGTTGCCTGAACCACGCCCAGGACCTACTCGGAAAAATAACTTAATAACTTGGCGCCTCAGAAGAAGGTCGTTACTCTTATCTGTCTGCTGTCCCCTCCCCCACACCCCCTCCCCACAAAGACCACCGAAGCAATTGGCTTTGTGGTTCCTGGTCGACGTCGTCGTAATTTATGCTACAGGGGATAAAGCAACATAAATTATCTTGGCGTACTTGAAATCCGTTTTCCTGTATCAGTATGTCATTTCCGTGCCGCATATATATATACCACACACACACACACTGGCAACAGAAGGTTCATTAAGACACGAGGAAGTTGGGAAACATTAACTCAGAATTGCAATACTCGATTCCAATTAGTCCTCTATAATGCGTTACTCACACAAAATGACATACAACAACCATGACGAATGAAGGATTTTTTTTAGGTAACAGGCTACATGAGTGTAATCCACAAGGTGGCAACTCCCCTTTAATAGCATAGGAAGGGATTTGAAAGGGGGGATGTGGAAGGGTAGAGGAAGGTAGCCAAGGGTTAACTAGGGCCCCCGGGCTATATTTTAAGGATCCTACCCGGCAGTCGCCTAAAGTATTGCAGGAAAAACCCTAGAAAAACCTGCATCAGGTATGTCGGGCATTGGGTACTTGTCCCACGCCCTTCCGATAGCGGGAGAGGAGTTTTCTGTGGGGATGCAGCATTCCCTTCTCCGTGCCTCGACCAATTTAGGAGGCAGCTGGCCGACTGTTCCAATGGGAATAGCGGACAACTCTTACCGTATGCCCAAGGTCTGTGACCCCGAAACATACACCTCTCAGAACAGGCTGAGGTGCCTCGGCTTGTGGGAAACCTTAGTTCAAAGAGGAAAAGGCATCCCCAAAGGTAGCCCCTTCGTATCTCACCTACAAGGTTCTGCCTGCAAGAGAATAGCCCTCGCAGACTATTTCTTCCCCCGAC
This sequence comes from Zhengitettix transpicula, assembly GCA_037074705.1. Taxonomy (NCBI): domain Eukaryota; kingdom Metazoa; phylum Arthropoda; class Insecta; order Orthoptera; family Tetrigidae; genus Zhengitettix; species Zhengitettix transpicula. The sequence continues at coordinate 69,329,498 of CM073594.1, forward strand.
GAACGAAGGAAAATAAAAAGAGAATAATAACTTTTAAAATACATAAATTGTAAACGAGAAAGAAAATAATATAGAAAAATTTAATAAATCGAAAATTGAAATATAATTAACACGTTTAACGAGGCAATTGGAATAAAATATTTACATAAATATAAACTAAAGTAAAAAGTTGGAAAGCAGTTAACGCATAAATAATTTATAATGGGAGAAAATGAAAAATCAAATCGATACTCATAACGGAAAAGTTTTTTTTAAAAAAGGAAACTACATAACATACAGAGAATTATGGATTTATGAAGCAAATAAAGTTAAAATCTTAACGTAAAAGCGAAAAACTTAAAAAAGAAGATGGAAACCAAATAACAGAAAAAAGTAACTCAGGAACCCGGAAAAAGAGAGAAATAAATTCGTTACAGAAAAATGAAACAGTTAAAAAAATCAGGAAACCACATAAGAGAAAAAGGATTGAAGGAGGATTTGAAAAATAAATTCGTTACATAAAACCGAAAAAGAATATAGGAACTTACATAACAGAAAAAGGAATTGAGGATCAATTATGAAATTAAGAAACTTTTTATGCATAAAAACGGAAAACAAAAATGATTCAGGATCAAGGAAAAAAATGAACAATAAATGTCACATAAATCCGAAAAACTTACAAAAATTGACAAAAATACAAAAATAATTAAAGAAAGAATGATACGGAAAATTAAGAAATAGAAACTTTATAACATAAGTAAAATTAAGGATCAATCCAGAAAATGCAGTTAACATCTTTACTTAAAAGAGAAAAACTTTAAAAATATAGGAAACTGCTTAACATAAGATAGGATTAAGGATCAAAGGAGAAAATGAAGAATAAATCGTTACACAAAATTGGGACTGTTAACAATAATACGAAAGCATATAACAGGAAAATGATTCAGGGTCAAAGTGAAGAATAAATTGTTACGTAAAAGCCGAAAAGTTTAAAACAATACGAACTATATAACAGAAAAAGGATTGAGGATTAAGGAGAAAATAAACAATGTAAGTCTATACACATAATTATAGTTAAGAAAAGGAAAATGCATAACATAAGGGAATTAGGGAAAATGGTGAAAATGGGAAAGCGAAAAATATAAATAAGATAGGAATGTACATAAGGGAAAATTATTTTAGGATCAAGGAGAAAATGTAGAATAAGTTAGTTACATGAAAGCGAAACCGTAAGAAAATAATATACGATATAATAGAAAAACAATTAATGATAATTAAAAATAACTTAAAAAACATATAAGAACGGGAAACACGAATAAAAATGTTTGCATCAGGTCGAAAAAAACTTTTAAAAAAGGTAATTTTAATAGCCAATTTTTCCGCATAAACAAGAAACTACCTAATGTACATGAATGTACATAAAGGATAATTATTTTAGGATCAAGGAGAAAATGTAGAATAAATTAGTTACATGAAAGCGAAACCGTAAGAAAATAGGATACGATATAATAGAAAAACAATTAATGATAATTAAAAATAACTTAAAAAACATATAAGAACGGGAAACATGAATAAAAATGGTTGCATCAGGTCGAAAAAAACTTTTAAAAAAGGTAATTTTAATAGCCAATTTTTCCGCATAAACAAGAAACTACCTAATGTACATGAATGTACATAAAGGAAAATTATTTTAGGATCAAGGAGAAAATGTAGAATAAATTAGTTACCTGACAGCGAAACCGTAAGAAAATAGGATACGATATAATAGAAAAAGAATTAATGATAATTAAAAATAACTTTAAAAAAATATAAGAACGGGAAACATGAATAAAAATGGTTGCATAAAGTCGAAAAAAACTTTTAAAAAAGGTAATTTTAATAGCCAATTTTTCCGCATAAACAAGAAACTACCTAATGTACATGAATGTACATAAAGGAAAATTATTTTAGGATCAAGGAGAAAATGTAGAATAAATTAGTTACATGAAAGCGAAACCGTAAGAAAATAGGATACGATATAATAGAAAAAGAATTAATAAAAATTAAAAATAACTTAAAAAACATATAAGAACGGGAAACATGAATAAAAATGGTTGCATAAGGTCGAAAAAACTTTTAAAAAAGGTAATTTTAATAGCCAATTTTTCCGCATAAACAAGAAACTACCTAATGTACATGAATGTACATAAAGGAAAATTATTTTAGGATCAAGGAGAAAATGTAGAATAAATTAGTTACATGAAAGCGAAACCGTAAGAAAATAGGATACGATATAATCGAAAAAGAATTAATGATAATTAAAAATAACTTAAAAAACATATAAGAACGGGAAACATGAATAAAAATGGTTGCATCAGGTCGAAAAAAACTTTTTAAAAAAGGTAATTTCAATAGCCAATTTTTCCGCATAAACAAGAAACTACCTAATTTTTAGTGATGACAAGGAGTTTAATCCTTGTGAATTCTCGACGTGACGTCACAAGAATGAGAAGTCCATACGGTCAGGAATCAGCACCGAGGTTTCTCTCTTGTTTTTCACAGAGAACAGGAATTTAACGGAGCGAAACACCCGCAATTACAAGACTCACGGAGCGCGTCCTTAGACGAGGCAAGGCAAGGATCCTGTGTGTGTGTGTGTGAGTATCCTGCACAACATAACCTACAAAGCTCAGCCTCGGACCAACAATGCTATCAGCTTGGGCACTGATAGTCCGGCTGCTTTCTCTGAGGCAACGCTGGAGGGCTACGGTATTGTTCTGAGATCCTCACACGGAGATAGTCCCTCGATTTACCCCTGCGGAAACTCGTGTCGTCAGCCGCGGATAGTCACGCACGACGTGCGTGGTGCGAGAAACGAAAATCCACCACACAGCAACACCCTTCACAGAAATCCTCAGATTTACGTTTCCCGGAAGTGACGTCGTCTGGAGAATCACGGTCCACGTTGCTTCGTTTCTATACAGAGCACTGACTAGGGTTGAAGTGACATCAAATTTACAATCCCGCTTAACGTCTCACCAAACAAAATGCCGTCCGATATTTTTCAAACAGTTTCGTGGCCATCAAGATGGCGTGTAATTCTGCTGTACTGATCGATACATTATGATTTATAGCCATCGATTTTTCTTTGCCTGTCGTAACTATAGCGCAACCAACTCCGTTAACCATTTCTTATTAGCAGAAGATTCACCAGAAAATCAACAAATTATTTTGTAATGACGTCATAGGATTAAATAGAGATTCAACAATACCAACATTTAGTAAAGATCACACTGCGAAAAAACTACGTACCAGATATTAATTAATTTATCGACTTTTTTATAGTGCCACGCTACATGAGGGTAATCCACATGGTGGCAACACACCTTTAAAAGCGTAGGGATTCGGAAGGGTAGAGTAAAGTAGCCAAGGGTTAACGAGAACCTCCGGGCTGTAGTTTAAGGATCCTACCCGGCATTCGCCTTAAAGTGATGCAGAACAAACCCTAGAAAACCTGCATCTGGTAGTTCGGGTATTGGGTACTTGTCCTACGTCCTTCGGATGGCGGGAGAGGAGATTGCTGTGGGGTCGCAGCATTCCTTTCTCCGTGCCTCGACCAGTTTAGGAGGTAGATAGCCGAGTATTCCAATGGGAAGAGCGGACAACTCTTACCGTATGTCGTATGTCCAAGATCTGTGTCCCCAGAACACACACCTCTCAATTTTTTTATTTTTTTAAATTTTTTTTTTTGGGCAACAGGCTACATGAGGGTTATCAACGTTGGGCCATTCCCCTTTAATAGCATAGGAAGGTATTTGAAAGGGGGGATTCGGAAGGGTGGAGGAAGGTAGCCAAGGGTTAACTAGGGCCCCAGGGCTATATTTTAAGGACTAAACAAATGCAGGGAAAACACTAGAAAAACCTGAATCAGGTAGGTCAGGCATTGGATACTTGTCCCACGCCCTTCCGATGGCGGGAGAGAAGTTTGCAGCATTCCCTTTTCCGTGCCTCGACCATTTAAGGAGGCAGCTGGCCGACTATTCCAATGGGAAGAGCGGACAACTCTTACCGTATGCTCAAGCTGTGTGACCCCGGAACATACACCTCTCAAAACAGGCCGAGGTGCCTCGGCTTGTGGGAACCTTAGTTCAAAAACGGAGAGGAAAAGGACACCTCACTTTTTTAAATTTTTTTTTTAGGGCAACAGGCTACATGAGGGTTATCCACGTTGGGCCATTCCCCTTCAATAGCATAGGAAGGGATTTGAAAGGGGGGATGCGGAAGGGTAGAGGAAGGTAGCCAAGGGTTAACTAGGGCCCCTGGGCTATATTTTAAGGATCCTACCCGGCACTCGACTAAAGAAATGCAGGGAAAACACTAGAAAAACCTGAATCAGGTAGGTCGGGCATTGGGTACTTGTCCCACACCCTTCCGATAGCGGGAGAGAAGTTTTCTTTGGGGACGCAGCATTCCCTTCTACGTGCCTCGACCAGTTTAGGAGGCAGCTGGCCGACTATTTCAATGGGAAGAGCGGATAACTCTTACCGTTTACCCAAGGTCTGTGACCCCGGATCATACACCTCTCAGAACAGGTCGAGGTGCCTCGGCTTGTGCGAACCTTAGTTCAAAAACGGAGAGGAAAAGGCATCCCCAAAGGTAGCCCCTTCGTATCTCTCCTACAAGGTTCAGCCTGCAAGAGAATAACCCTCGAAGACAGACGCCTTACAACTCTCAATTTTTTTAGGGAAACAGTCTACATGAGGGTAATCCACGTTAGGCAACTCCCCTTTAAGACCATAGGAAGGGATTTGAAAGGGGGGATGCGGAAGGGTAGAGGAAGGTAGCCAAGGGTAAACTAAGGCCCCCGGGCTATATTTTAAGGATCCTTCCCGGTATTCGCCTAAAGAAATCTAGGGAAAACCATAGAAAAACCTGCATCAGGTAGGTCGGGCATTGGATACTTGTCCCACGCCCTTTCGATAGCGGGAGAGGAGTTTTCTGTGAGGACGCAGAATTCCCTTCTCCGTGCCTCGACAAATTTAGGAGGCAGTTGGCTGACTATTCCAATGGGAAGAGCGGACAACTCTTACCGTATGCGCAAGGTCTGTGACCCCGGAACATACACCTCTCAAAACAGGCCGAGATGCACAGGAAGGGATTTTATGCTGCTACAGAGATAATTGATATATTCAGTATCTCAAGAAATATCACAGGACCATCCGCGTCATCATCGCGCTTTTAATGTCAAATGTCAGTTTTTCTGCCTTCAAACTGTTGCGACAACGGCGCCATTTTTTTTTTTTGCTTTTCTCTCTCCCTAGGCTCTAACTTTTCTGAATCGTGTGACTTTCACCCGTCGCTGCAGAAGCAGCAGCTTGAAGGCCTCAATTCAGAAGCGGGTCAAAGGTACAATCGCACCAGCGGAGAACTTGACCTCCAACCCGGACTGGAAGAAGTTCAGTCCTTCTCGAGTCACGCTAAAAATTTCGGACAGTTACGGGCGTTTTCGGATTTCCTCGTTACAAGAACTAAGAATACTGAACGTATCGTTGCGGTGAATTTTCGAAAAATTTATTTCGTCAGTGTTCTAAAAATATTACGTATATATCAATCATTTAATTATAATTAAATAATTAATAATTATTATTAACGTTACAATTCCTCGTCAATCTTCGGAAGTTTTGGGGTCACACCTCTCGAGTGTCACGTCATCAGCGACTTGCTCGTTCTTGAACATTCAGAAAACAAAAATTCGATTCGTACGATTACGAATGGTGACGTCAAAACAACCACGATTCTATAAAGTATCATCCATGATTTTTTTCGGCTATTAAACAGGTATTTTTGGAGTACGAGCTTTTCCAATCTTCATTTTTAATATACTTGTTTATTTGTTCAGTATTGTCGAAATTGAAAGAATGATTAATTGTGGTTGGCAGAGATCGTTTAGTCTGGCCGATATAACAATTAATTTATTAAGCAACATTATGGGAATAAAGACAATATTTGTAAAATTTCCACCTTATAAACATTCTCCTGTTACTAAAACATTGTTTGTATCTCAATAATTCCCTTTAATTTTGGCAGTACCGTATTTTGAGGATGTTGATCTACAAAAAGGTTTAATCTCAGAAATACTCCTACAAGTTTTCTTTAAATTATCATTTAATCTGTATTTATGATGGCTTATTAAATAATATTTTTTAAGATCACAACTGTTGAAACGTCTACTCACTTTTAAAATTTGTGCTGTTCAAAATAAATTTCTGTTATTCTCTGTTGTACGGGCTCGTTAATTACTCGAGTCTTTACAGACATTAATTGTGTTCTTTTAAGCTTTAAAATTGATTATTTTAAATGTGGAACGTTGCCATATTTAACTGATAGTCGGACACGACGGGGCTATAAGGATTCATGACGTAAAAAAATGGAAGAACAAATAAGCAGAAGGGAAAGAGACACAGACAATGGCAGGACCTTCAAAGGAAGGTGTTGAGGAAGATAGAAAAATACGAAGGATAGGAACAAAAATTAAGTGCGGTAAGAAATTTTAGAGAGAAAGTCGAAGATAGAGGAGAATAGTAAGTAAATAAGTATGAGAGGAATACGAAATGATATATGAAGGAAATTGGAAAGAAAAGTAAGCAAAGGAGAATAAAAGAAAGAGAAATGTGACAGATAATAAATAGTGATGCAAGGAAAGAAAAAGGAGAAGCAGAAGGTAGCATTAAAGAAATGAAGTTAGGAACAATAAAAAATTATATAAAATAGATGGGTAGAGAAAAATAAAGGTGCTGAAAAAGACAGAAAGGCAGAAATAAATTAATGAGTTACAAAAGAAACGTAAACGGAAGGTAGTTAAGTGAGACATAAATGAATAATTGTATGAAAGGTAAAAGGAAGGTAGATGAGTTGAGCCATGGAAGTACTCTTACGGTAAATCGAAGTAAAACACTCGAAATAAGTTGTTCAGTAGGCTAAAGAATATTTTTAGATAATAAATGTCGTTTTAATTAAAATAAAATAAGACTTAATGTGGCTTAAGAAAGAAAAAGGTGTTTGTGATGACGTAGGGTTGACGAGGCACAGCAGAATATAATCTGCGGACTGACAGTCAAGCAAGAATAATGAGTCTTCTGGGAAGACGTTGGAAGGGTCCAGCATAAGGAGTCCGAGGAGAGTGCGTCAACATCTGTGTCCTGAAAGGACGATGACTTGGCAAAACACTGCTGTTTCTCTCTGGCAATTCTCAGAGTCTATAAACTACCAGCCAAGAACGTCGTTTTAATATCTCCTGAGATCAACATTGGTACCAACCTAGGCTGCATAAATTGTAAAAGTGTTTTAGGGGGATATTTTAACTGGTGACGTCACTGGAAAGTTGTCTCCAAACATTTCATCCTCATCAGTTCCTGACGTGAAATATTCTTTTGTCGGTTTCCCTATAAACACAGTTGTATATTGAATTTCACGACTCTAAGTTGGTTCCAGTGTTGACGGTTATCTCTCATTTATTGATTGCTGATGCCAGATTTCACGTTCATTTACTGGAAAGATTGTTGGCAATTGACGAGTAGCTTCGAGACTTCTCACGAAACTTGCCGAAGGTTGTATCGACACGTATCAGGTCCCAGGACGTTTCGGGAGCATTTAATAGTGTGAGTGGTTGGTTTGTAAGTGTTAGGAAAAGTGTTTAAGGAATGCTGAGGAGGATGGTCATCGCTCGAGGTCGGGTTATCTGTGTCAATATGTCACCCGCGAACGTCCAGCAAGCAACCAACGGTGACTTTCTCCATTCAGACAGTAAACACGAGTCCTGTGTGTGTGTGTGTGTCAGTGTGCAATTAACGACCGACTCACCGTCTTCGGAAGGATCCATGCCGCGGGCAAGACACAGAACTCGCATTACCGGTATCTGTGCCAACCTCAGCACCAGTCGGTCAGCGTTCGCTTTCCATCACCAGAAAGGCAAAGTGCGTGAGATACGTACCTGCGGGATTTTCTCCCATTCTTGACACCGGTCTGACCTTTGAGAAAACGGGTCCGGAAACTCAACCTTTACAGGATACAACTATTCAGTCCAAGGAACTATATGAAAAAAGGAAATTCAAATTCAGACACATTAAGTCTTCCTTTTTTCAAGTAAAACGATGACTTTTATTCTTTATCATATTAAAAATATTATTGAGCCTATTCCACAACTTATTTCGAACTTTCTGAGTGCCCGACGTTGACCCGGTCACTAACCTCTTGGTAAATATTTCATTTAACCAGCATCAATAGCGCCAGCGTTTGGAACATTAACCCATTTACATTCCGACCTAACACCTCGGCAGCTAACTTCAAGTAAATCATGATGATGACTGACGGTATTCGAGAATTCTATTAATAAAATAAAAGTGTCTAAAAATTATGACGAATCAAAACAATAAAAAATTCTCACTAACGTCATAAAGTCTAAAAATACTCCCGATACCTTAAAGGAGTAAAGAAATGCAAGCTATAACTAAATAGAGACAAAATAAAGATCTTACCTTTAAAAATAAAAAATTAACCGGGTAAGCTTTTGTCAATCTCGTCTATCTCCACGCGGATGAACATAAAATATCGTTAATCGCCATGATTAATGCGAGAATTAAACTCAGCGACTCCTATAACCCCGGAATCAACACTAATAAAGGTCTTTCTTCCATTCCTTTTTATGTAAACCCATTCAACCACCGATATGGGTACTTCCCTCAATGGACTTTGAAGTTGAAATTAGACAATTACAAATTCTATAATGACACTATCAAATTAAGCGACACAGAAATCGATTTATTCGACGCTAATAATGGCCGTTTATGAATGTTTCTAAACTCCACCCCACCCTAGAGAGGGCAGGTGTGTCTTAACCCCTCAGTGTTTGTTCCTGGATCGTAAGAAACGTGTGTATGAGGTTTGGTAGAAATTGGTCTATTGTAAACGGAAATTTGTATCGCCCCCTTCCACCTCCCCACCTAGGGGCTGAACTACAACTTGACTGACATAGTGAATGTCAGTATTAAAAAGTTAAAAGAATTCTACCAAACTTTATACACATGTTACTTACGATCCAGGAACTAACGCTATTTCCTTCTGTAACCCTGGATAAGATACCATTTTAGGTTGTTTAGCTTTATTGTTATGTAACATCCCTCCACCCCTTCCATTATTGGTTCTTAAGGGGTTGAAATTATACACTAAAAACATCTGGAAGGAAACTATTAATTATATAGATCCAAAAAATTAATTAGTCGAAATCTTCGCGCAATTGGATAAATGGAGCGCATACGAGACACATAGACATTCATATATATGTAGATGATTGGTCTCATACAAACTCAGCCTGATTCTAGTTGCTTTCGTTTATCAGTGCTTGCGAAACTGACCGAAAGCCAATTTGGCTATAATTGATTATTTTAAGACGACTCTCGACCTTAATAACCTTGGATTTTTTTATTGGTCACATAATCTCCTTTAATCTTACTCTCTAGTTGAAATCTACACTGCCTATATGTACTTGGTCACTGCAATACTTTTCCCCCCTGTCCGCTTCATTTCTTTTTTCATTATTCTCAATTTTTCTTCTCAAGAAAATTGGCTTTATGAAAAAAGAAAACATTTCAATCTTCTCTCAAACTGACAAATAATTTTCAAAGCAACAAGTATTTTACTCTTTGGGTCTCATGGCCATTTCAGTTAATATCTCTCATCCACCACTCAATATTAATTTTATATTTATTTTAATACACATGAGGGGGTCTTCTTCCTGAAGACTTATAAACACAGTTCAACAACAATAGATCATAAAAACGTTTGGAACCGTTTATTTTGGAGTCTTGTGTCCTTCTGCCACATTTTCTTTTACATAATTATCTATCTGAAGGGAATTTTTGCCCTCGTGACGTTTACGAAGCACTTTAACTGACAGACGACGTCACTACCGTGATGACGTCACAGCGGGACGTTTATTTTCTTTCATTTTAAAATCCTGTTGTAAAATGATAAGTTTTTTGACCTCCCAAAATCAGTTTTTATGGGGGGTCAAGTTTCTTCTCTTGTATGCAGGATCGTAAATTGACCGCGGGTTGATTTTTTTAAAAATATAAACCGGCAAAGGAATCCGTGAGAAAGTTGACGCGCGCATCTTCCACTTGCTTGTCTTGTTTTGACCTGCCTTGGAGTTCCTGTGCCACTTAGACTCTCTGACCTTAGCAAAGACTTGGCCTTGGCGAAAGTCAGGACCTCGTGACCTCTGTGACCATTCATTCCTTTCATCCTCAAGCATCACTTCAGGTCTCTCAATACACGTAAAAAAACAAAACAGGCTTCAACCACATCTAAAGACAATTGTTGGAGATCTCTCTCTCTTTATAAACAACTAAAGCGTCTGGCGTTGCCCGGGTATTTATTTATATATGTCTCATATTGTCATCTATTGGCCAAGAAGTGATTTAACCTAACCCCAGAGGGAATGCTAAATTAATCAAAATCCCCCGTTTATTTTGAGAGGCATTAATACCCACGATAAAAGAATATAAAAAAAATACTCTTAGTACCTTAAGGGCGCCAGAAATCGTCCCGGTGCGTTGAGACAGTTAAAAATGTTCTTGTTATCTTAACAGACTTAAAAAGATACATGGTACCCTAATACAGTAAAAAATACACGTTTTGTTCTTTCCTGAAATCGTACTTGATAAATAAATGATTTATACACTGCAGCCAACGTTTAAACTTCGGGAAAATATCCCCAAAGGCTTCTGAATGCATGGATCCTAATTGTTATAATAAAAATTAAAAATAAAGATGGCGTTTCTGAACCACCACAGCGGTAGAAATCCCGTGAATAGAATAAATTCATTTAGAAATGGCGCTTCACAGACCGGACGAGATTTCAGAGACAAGCTGTCATATTAAAAGATGGATGCCACAGGTTCCTCCTACGTCACTGATAATCAGTTCGGAAAATCCTCAACGTAATGAAGGCATGAACCACAGGAGAGTTGATGACGTCATCATGACGTATACGACGGAGGTGGAGAGAAATTTTTCCCTGATGACTCGCGTATCTACCGAAGAGGGTTTTCGTACTTCAGTTTCAGTTTTTCCCTGTTTGTGCATTGAGTTTCCCGTAGAAGCAGAGAAAGCCTCTGGTACAGGGGAAAAATTCTTTGGCTGACCGCGTGCGATCGTGATCGTCACTTGTCGGAGAAAACTGGACGGATTTATTTTGCGCGACCAAGCGGACGAAGTACAACGGCTAAGGTTGCACAATGACCAGTCAGTCAGTCCGTCCGTCATCGATGGCCAATTCCGGGTTGCTAGTAACATCTTAGAAATTAAATTGCCCCGTCACCGTCCGCGGTAGTGCGGACATCTTCACGCCCTGGAACAAGTGTTTTGAATTTATGATCTCTGATGCTTTCCTTTAATGTTATTTAGTGGAAAAAAAATACTAAGGTCGGTTAACAGCTGTACGCCATTTTGTCTTCATAATTTACTTACACCTATATTGTGTACTTCAGATTGGAATTAAGACTTAGAAATTTACCCCTAGTTGTAGGAAACTCACGTGGACGTAAATATTTGTGTTGTGACGTTTTGGTGATTTAAGGTTCCTCCAGACAGTAAGGCTTCCGGGAGAGAAAGTGTCCGTCCGCAAGGAGGCCAAGCAAAATTCTTGAATTCGTTCCGTCCGGGGCCAAAGTAACGCGCCGTTTACGAAGCCGCAGACAAGAAACGAACAAGACCTCACTTCCATGGCTCAGGTCAACTACCTTTTACGTTTCATACCTTTATTCACTCATTTCTCACTTTTCTACCTTCATTTTACGTTTCTTTCCTTCCTTACTAATTTATTTCTCCGTTTCTATCTTCTGCGGCTCCTTTCTTTTTCTCTACCCTTTTATTTTCTATAATTTTTTATTTTGCCTAACTTAAATTCTTTCATGCTACCTTCTGCTTCTCCTTTTTCACATTCTTCCTGTTTCTCGACCCTTATTTGCTCTTTCCTTTATTTACTTTTCCTTCCAATTTCGTTCATATATCAATTCGTATTCCTCTCATACTTATTTACTTACTATTCTCCTGTATCTTCGCTATCCCGCTAAAATTTCTTCCTATCCTTCGTATTTTGCTTTTATCCTTCTCTTTAGACTTATTGTCTCTTTCCTTTATTCTCACGTACTTAATTTTACCTCCCTTTAATTACTCTTCCATTATTTTTAGTTTCTTCTCATATTTCTTTCTTTACTACTTTTCTGTATCTTCATCTGTCTCTCTATCTATAATTTATTCTCCATTATATCTCCCCGACTTACTGTTTTAAATTTTTCCTTCATTATTTACATTTTTCCTTTCGATTCTTCTTTCTTACATACCTTTTATTTTCCTTCTATATTTCTTACACGAATTTCTACCTCTCACGTTTCTTGCAGTTAACCCTTGTTACCTTCCTCAACCCTTCCGCAACCCTTCCTCTTTCACGTCGTGGATTACGTTCATGTAGCCTGATACTCTAAAAATATTCTTCTTTTCTTCATTTTCCCTTACTTTATTTCTATTTTTCCTTTCTAACATATTTCTTGCAGAAGTTTTTACTTACTTACCTTCTCCCTTTGTGTCTGCCTAAGTTTTTCATTCTCTCCTTCAATTTGATTTCGTTACTTATTTTCGTTCTCACTTCATTCATATCTATTTTTCTTTATTCTACCTTACATTCTATTTTACCTTCCTTATATATTTCTTTACTGTATTTCTACGAACCTTCCTCAGCCACAACGTGTTGCTTTTGAGACTTTTACTAATCTTCTCATGTTATATAAGTATATCTTTCTACCTTCTTTCGCTTTCCTTATTACTTTCTGTCTTTCTCAGAACCTTTTGTTTTGAAGTTATTTATTCTCTCATTTGCACAATTGTTTTTGCTGTTTACTTTCTTTTATATTTTTCTACAGATTAGAATAACTTTTCCATAATTACGAATAGTTTCATTTATGGGCCGTAATAATTAAATAGTTTCCACAAACAGTCTGTTGAATGGCCAGTAAATAGGAACAACAATCAGATGAAGTTTAGTTGTGAGAACAGAATTTACACCGTAATGGTGGAGAAACGACCTCGATTCCTTTCTTAAACGAGTTGTGACCAGCAGCAGAAGGCCACCGTATGGTGTTGCACAGTTGTGGCCTTGTTTCACCGAGAGACCTCGAACTTGCCTGCCATACTGTGGCGATCAACTCCCAAGGTGGAAGACTAAAAATAAAGTGAGAGTTTCTCCGTCGTTTCAGCCTTTGACAGGCGTTGAAAGGATTAAAATGCGCGAATCTTCTAGAGGGAATTCAGTGAAAAAAAACATTTCATGACGTTCCAAAGGGTACAATAATGGGCCCACAATTTAAAATGTGTTTTAAAATATACTCTGAACATTTTTTTCGCGTGATGAAAACTTTTCGATGTCTGAGGTTCTGCCTTCCACTGCTTTCACGATATAAATTATGTGTTTTCAAATCCAATCTCAACTTTCGGATCAGCTGGAGAAAACTCCAGGAACGCACAGTAGTCGGCTTCGTTCCTTGTATCACTGAAATGTTAAAGTTCAATATAGTTGTCGGCTCAATTTTTAAAATTAAATTCTCGAAGTAAATTCCATTTAACTCTTGATTCGCGCAGCTTCTCAGTGTCCAATAGTCGGTCGTATGCTTTCAATATATGTCGGAATAAATTCACACTTTCGATCCACACCATTCCTATAGATCACAACGTGGAGTTCTCCAGTCTTACCGCCATTTCTCCTGTCCTTTCAAGATTGAAGTGTTGGCGTCTAAGTAAATTCTAAAATCTCGAATCCCGAAAGGAAACAATTTTTAATGGCATTCCTCAGGGTACAATAACGTACCTACTTATGATTCTTAATTAATTACAGCTATGCGGGCCGTAAAGAGCACTTAGAGACTTTACAGGGGTCCGCTGTTAACCAGATTGGAGTATTTTAAGTTAATTATAAAAATGTTGATTTGAGCCGTGGGGAGAAAAATCCTGGTGTTCCACAGGATACAATAATTGACTCTATAACCGCACCGTCCAAAGCGAAATTTCTTTACAATTCTAAACAGCGTCGTTCAGAAAAAAAGGGGAAAAACTCTTTTTGGCGTTCTCCAAGGAACCATAATTAGTTCTAGAACAGAATAAATATATATCAATCTTGAGGCTAAGACATATTTTAATATAAGACGACGTCATTCTAAAAGGTTCGTCTTAAATTATTAATTAGACAATTTTTATTTAATTTTTAATGTATATTAAAATATTTATTCTAGACCTCAGTACTTTACATAATCTATATTTTTTTTTGCAACGGGATAGTCATTTTTTATTTATCAAAACTTTAATTGACGCAGGTAACCTGTAGTGAATATTATAATTTCCTATATCGGTCAAGTCAAATAAGACTTAATTGTAAATGTCAACTGCCATTTTTTAAACAGTGTCCATAATAATTCTTTTTATGTATAAATTTACATTAATTTTTTTTAGTTGTCTAAGATTTTCAGTTTTTTTAACCAATTTATTCAATCTGTAAATTATGAACATTGATTGCCAATTAGGCATAGTTATATGATGTCCGAAATATGTCACAGAGATTTCTTTTACTGGTACAAACCTGATAATTTATTACTATTAATATAAATAAAATTATTTTTATAATGTATTTAATAAAGGGTATTTACATTATGAATAAATTATATACAAAAAACAGTTATATAACGTGAGTTAGACTAGTGTAAGCCTGTTAAATTTTAATAATGTAGGACAATGAGAACTGAGAGGGGAAAATTGGTCGTTTTTGATTCAACAAAAAAAAAGGAAATTGTCTGAAAAGTGTCGCTTTTGTCTGCGTGGATTTAAAATTAAGACTGTAACCCCTGAATTAATGCAAAACGCCGTCCACGGTCACACCCGGGAGCCAATTCAATCAATCAACCAACCAGAAGACCTTCAACGTTAACAAGTTTTATTCCTGGATCTTAATTAGCTGCAAATAAAAAGTAGAACGGGGGTAGGCAAGGTTCCGAATCGATGTAGTTTTGTCTACTTAATGACACGCCCGTATCGTATACTATGTCCTGTGGAGAAAAAAGACAGGGTTCGTTTGAAGGTCAGGAGACGACCGACGGTAGGTGACGTGTTGAGAAAATGTGCCGAGGTAAAAAAACTGACGGAACGAGATCTGCAGAGACCTTCCCCATTTAGGACCTCACGGGACAAGATCCGGTTGCACATAAATCGACCAATGGCTAGGAATTCATTCTCAACAACATTCGGTTGGATGAATCTATTGGTGGTGTCGGGGATGCTCGTCCTCTCAGCAGTCTCACTGATCAGTTTTGCCAAGTAGTCATTCATTCTCAACAACGTTCGTTGCGTGGATCCATTGGTTGTGACGGAGATGCGGAGACGTGGTGTTGATCTCACTGATCAGGTTTCTTGGCCCGGTAATGGAGTTAGAAAAACCCCAAGCCGGGTGATTTGCTAATGCATGTATTTTGTTCCGTGGTGAAAGGCAGGAGGAACGGGTCCTGCAGTAATCGTCAGTTGACCCGCAATTCTTCCTTTGTGTCTGTTTTCTGGTAGGGTTCAAGACTGAAAGGCGCTTGAACACTTTTCTTTCTGTATAGCCTGGATCTTGGCTTCCTCAATGAGCGAATCCGGTAACCATCCCTCCTTCTCTCGTTGGTAGATTTTGGAATCCATCGAGAGCCTCATAAATTGTCACGAACCTCGTGACTGATGGAGGGTTGCATTACGGGAAATATTGCTTGTTTTCATCATCATTAGTCATCTTCAGCTGGTTCATTGGCTCTTTATCTCAGTTTATCTACCATCTATTTGTGAAAGATGGCACCTCCTTGACGTCAGTTTCCGTAGTAAAAGTGTTTTGGTTTTTTTGCGGTGATCCAATCGGCCAATCCTTGAGGACCAGTGGACTGTTCTCAGACCTACCTGGCCCTATGATGAGGTCACAGGGTCATCAGGACTCACAGGGAGACCGACTTGATTTTACGTGTATTAATTACTGAGATAAATAGCTAAATTTCTCTTCACAGCACATCATTTTTCCTTCAAGTCACGTGTCAACCCCCAAAAGATACATCCTAGATGGTTTCAGGTAGTTGTATGACACAGATTCACTTAATCCATGTAGATATTGTGTAAATCCTCTTAGCACTCTTCTTGGAGCGTCTTCTGCCTTTCACCTGCCACACAAACACACACAAACACGTGTCCACCAGCAAATCACCGGTTGTTGGAGGGTTTATGTAACTCAATTACTGTGATTTTCCCCGGGCGGTAGAAAAAAGGTCTCGTCGAATAAAACTAACATGGCGACCGCGTAATCATCTGGAAACAGAGAGAGACGATCTCTGGACCAACCAATAGGACCCTACGAGGTCTATGTCCTAAGAAGAAGATTGACATAATCCGTGGAACGGAGAAGAATCACTCAGTCACCAACACTTTCCATTCCATCTGTTTCATCACGTTTATGTCATAGTCCTTCGAAACCTTTCACTCGAATCACCTTGGCAAGCAGGATGGCTCACACTTTCAATATTTGTTGCTTCCATATATATATATATATATATACGTAGCTGGAGAGGCACGAGCGTGACGCTACCAAAACTGGTAAATGAAGACTGTACAACTAACACGAATACATTAAACCATTATTCAGGTTTTCTTTTTATACATACACAGAGGAAAAGAACTCGAGATGTAGATTTCCATCGACAGATGCAAAGAAAAAAATATTCCCCTTCGCGCTTTCAACAACTTTCTTTTTCCACACTTTTATCTGTGAACTCTATAGTCACGATTACATATTTACATACAAAAATAATTCCGAATAAAGAAAGAGAAACAATTCTCTTTTCACTCCTCGGAATCGTCAAGGAAAATTGCTGTGTGAAAATATATTTATTTATATACGAAAACAAAATGGAGGATCTACTATAAAACATTTAAATATTCTGACTCTTTGCTGGGAAGTTAAATTTTTTAAATTTCTTAACTTCATTTTCAACATTATTTGGAATTTTATCAATTAGAAAGCAAATAATTTTTCAAAATTAAAAATTTATGCGATTTTTTATAAAATTTAAACAAAAGTTAAAAAATTATGGATTTTAGATATTAATTGATTTTAAAGTGTTTTAAGAGAGGTTTTAATACGTAAGATTTCTGATAAATTAAGTTTTAATATATTTCGTTACATTTATATTAACAAAATTATGATTTAAAGTTACGTAATTTTTTTATATTTACTTTCCAATTTTTAGTAATTTAAATTGAAATATTCAAAATTTCTATTCTCTAATATGTCCTTTATTTTTTTTATCTTTTGCATCAGTTAACTGAATTAGGGAGGATTTATTTAAATATGATTTTTATGTTTTTATTATACGTCTGTTTTTGAATTAATAAATCAATTACTAATCTTGTAATGACACAACGTTTCGATAATGTCCGTATCTTCTTCAGGAATTTTCCTAAACGTTGTGAACTTAATAACGTGGCAACTGTTTTTAGTGCTAGTTTGTTATAATAATCTGGTAAGTTGTCCGTTTTTTTGTTTACTTTAGTTTGTCTCTATTTACATTGTATAATTAGTCAACAAATTTTCTCACTTGTAAATACCTTCTCTTTAGGAAAATACCTGAAGAAGTTACGAACATGCGTCGAAACGTCGCTACGTTATAAATAAAAGAATAAAGTGTCTGTATAAAGTCAGTAATTGATTTGTTGTGATTTTTTTATGTTTCACAATTATGTTTAATGTTAAAATGGCTGTGGTATTCTACTACGCGTTTTACAATATATTTGGTTTTCTTTGAGACTAAATTTAATTGAAGGGATGGTTATTAATTATTTTTTTAAAATAATATTTTGAATTCTCTGTTGGTTTAAGCGTTAAGGCCTTGATTTTTTATTTTTCTGTTTAACTTTCATGTAGACTTAAAATCAACCGTCGTTTTGATGATGTTTTTTTTAATTTTATTTTAATTTTATATTCGAATATGACTTCTAATTTTTAATCGCATAATTCTTTAATTTAAAAGCTTTTAATCCTATTCGAATTCTTGATATGGGACCTCAATTTTTGGAGTTTTGCGAAATTAATGATCGTACCAAAACTACCCGGCCAGTGCAGCACGGTACAAGGTGGTCTGAGAATCCTCCAGAAAATTATCGAGGTTCAGAGGGTTGTGTTCGAACGGGGTTAAATCCAGGGTTATTAAAAAAGAGAAGGAGCAGATTTCAAACATTTATTTCTTCCAAACTACAAAAGATAGAAATATAATTCCAACGTTCCTGGACAGAGAAACGTTTTTATGTGCTGAAAATGAGCAGCAAATCGGTGGCTCATTTCTTGCCACTCACGAATAAGCTGGTCTCTCGAAATCACAGCTTCAACGATTCGATGTCGCAGATCTTGAAGAGTGTCTGGCATAGGAGGGACAAAAACACGGTCTTTTGCTTAACCCCACAGATAAAAATGAAAGGTAGTAAGGTCTGGTGACCTGGGAGGCCACCGGCGATTAAGATGATCTTCATATGCAAACAGTGTTTCAGAACTCTCCATATCGTTGGTTGAGGAATGTTAAGTTCCTTGCTTGCTCGTGTTTGTGAATTTCCTTGGGCTCCTTTCGTAAGGTGAATAAATACGCTCGACAACTTCATTCGGGTGTGCGTCGACGTCATGTGCTTTTCTGTTCGGAGATGCAACCAACTTCTACGAATTTTCGATGTCACTAGTAAATCCGCTTGGGAACAGAGGATTGTTTCTTAAGCTGGCGGCGAAATGCACGTAGCAATTCAACAGTGGTCCCCAATTTTGATAACTGCACTAACCAAAATGATTGTTCATTCGCTACTTTTCTACAATCAACATGACCACTGCGGCCTTGACTGGAACTTCTGTTCAAATTTTGAAGTTTTCTTTGTACCGGAACGTTGGAATTATATTTCTATCTTTTGTAGTTTGCAAGAAATAAATGTTTGAATAACCGTGTAAATAACGGAAAGCAAATACATAATCAATGAATCCGTTAAGTCGGTGAAACTTGCAGAGTGACCACGTTATTCATTCTCGTTCTGACTCTCGTCAAGAAGCACCTCTTGTAACCGCTACGGCAATCGTGACGTCATCTTCTCCTGTCGAGTGTTGACTTTGTGTCGAGGACCAGGTCATCGCAGTGTTGAGGTTGTGGGAGCGAGTGGTTCGTCCCATTTCTTACTGGTCGTCGCCGTAGTCCCAGATTGGCTTAGGATGAGCTGCCTGCGGCGAGTTACGCAACGTGGGACGGAGAAAGGCAGGTCACCATCACCACAAGCGAGACGGTCCATCGGTCTCGCACAGGCCAAGCAAGACTCGCTTTCCACGTCGATAGCGAGAGTTCTTCGCCTTTCCCTGCCCAAGGCGGACCGTCACGAGACAGTTGTTGATCCGTCAAGAGTCATTCCTCTCAATTGTTAGAATCTGACATGGCGGCCTTCCAATCTATATTTCAATCTTCATTTATGATTGGTATCTACTTCTCTACTTACTGTTTATTGATTTATTTTCTTACGTAATTACATAATTAACGTAAATATTTTTACCCAATTAAAATTCAATGTGCAAAATTAACCTTTAATCCTGTCAATATATACAATTTCGTTGATATAAAATATCCATTCGTTACAATTATGTAACGGAAGCTTTCGTCGATTATCTTCGACACATTCTCTGCTTTGAGGCTGAAGACGAAAGCTTCTGTTAAATAATTATATCGAAGTGATATATATTTTCTATATTGACATGATTAAAGGTTAATTTTAACACTATCTTAAATATTTACTTAATTTCTTACTTCTCTTCATTAAATTAAGTATTAGTGATATCCTTTCTAAAATATAAATTGACTTCGCTATTTATTTATTATATTGACTTATGTAACTATTAATTTAATTACTTATTCCTCTTAATAATTTCTAATGTCTCTGCTTTACGTAATCTATTCACAATTGATATGTATTAATTATTCTTAAATATAACTCTTATTACTCTTAATTAGCTTATTAATAATTAATTAACTACTAATATAAAACATTTAATTCTTTATTTATTTTATTATACAATTTTTACAACTATTTACTTTTTTATTTATACATTTATATTGTTCTTGTGTTAACTGCACACAACTATATAATTTCCATTTACATATACGCATATTTATGTCAAACACTTACTAAATTTTTACTCATTCCTCCAATTATTTAATTTAATTATTAACTAATATCATATTTTAATCAGTTACATTGTGAATTATTTGTTTACTTACTATCTAATGACTTATTTATGTATTTCATTAATCATTCTTAATGTTTAAATTGAACACAATTTCTTAGTTATTTACTTTTTTAATTTATGACTTCTTTGTTACGTATTTTATTGTTTAATTCTCTTCAATTTTTTACCGATTAATTAACTAGTCCTTTAATTACCCTATTCTAGACAATACATATTCTAATATGATTAGTGTTATTCGATTTTAAGTTTTAATTACTTATTTTTATAACAAATATATTCTTCATTCCTTAATTTACTTCCAAAATATTCAGATATTAAAGTAACTTTATTATCTAGCAGAAGAAGAAGAATATCTTATTTATTTCTTCGTTTAGTTATAAATAACAATTTAACTGGTCATGCTTGTACTTCTCTTATTCTTCGTTTACTTTGTAACTTATTCCGTTACTTTTTCTTGTTTTCTTAATCTATCTAGTAAATTGGAGGTTTTTCTTTTAAAAAAATTGTTATATTTACAAAAAATAATAGAAAAATTGTAAAAATTAATATATAACATTTAATACAAAAATGGTTCATATGTATGCAGTTGTGAATGAGTGTGTGAAAAATGTAATATATATAATTAAACTGGATAGAAATGTAACACAATAAATGATAAAAACACGAGGAACAGAAATTGGGAATTTAAAAACAAATAAATTATGTATCTATGGATCATAACTGGGGAAGAATGATCACAATTGATATTATCAAAAGATTTTCACCTTTTCAACTAAAATGGAAATACAGATTCAGGGTTCACCTTAATTATTGATCGTGTTACGTCACCACCGACTCTTCAACGACGAGCTGCGTGAATCAGTTTCGCTTGTTCAAACAGCCACACTTTCGATTTCATTTCACACCTCCGGAACTTCTGATGCCAGGCTTTGAAAGGTGGTTCATGCCTCCGTGACCTTATCAGAGGACGGAGAAAGTGTTTCGCGTCTCTCTAATCGATGTTAAGTGGACGAGGAAGAAGAAGAAGACTTGATCTGTTTTTACCACAGGGAGAGTCTTTCTTTTGGGTATGTTTGACAGCGAGGCGTCACCACGAGACTACTCAAGACAGGAGGTGCGGCTCTCGGTGAATGGAAGGTCAATAAGGTGAAGAAAGGTGCCACCCACGAGCGGGGTTGTTGGCCAAGTGAGCCGTAGTCAGGAAGACAACAACTACAGAAACTTCAAGACATCTGAATTACCTCTAGGAGAAAACACACGAGAAAAATATTCCCAGCGAGCAGAGTTTCCTTTGCGTGTGCCAGCAAACAGCTCAATCAGTCTGACAGCAACTGACGTGTTTCAATGATGAGTGTCTCAGCTCGTTTATTTTTTATTATTGAATACTTTCTTCGCTTAGCGTCTGCGTTCTCTGTATTAGATTAATTTTAACATTCTTGAAAATATGTGTTTTAGAAATTTTATCCGTCTCTAATTTATAAAACTCTACAAATTATATATATTATTTTTAACATCTACAGAGACTTTTTTCGAAAATGTACAATTTCCAGCGATAGAAGTCTAGCTGGATAAATGACTCATAAATTAAGTAAATAAATGAGCAACAGAGAAGGAAATTAAGAAAGCATATATAAGCGAATATGTATACTTTATATAAGCGAATATGTATACTTTATATAAGCGAATCAATAATTAATTTAACTTTAAATAAGTAAGAAATTAAGAAGTAATTAAAATAATACTTTTAACTTACTAACTAAATGAAAATAATATTAAAAAAATAAAATATGTAGGTAATACATTAAATAATAAATAATTAATTAAGGGAAATAAGTTAGAACAGAACTATGCAAATAAGAAAGTCATTATTAAATAATAAGTAAACTAGGTAGGTAATAAAGTCAGTATTATATTATGTAAATAAGGAGTATATTAAGTGAATAAGTAAAAAAATTAAATTATTAAGTAAATAATTAAGAGAAATAAGTAACAAATTAAGCTAGTTAATGGGGAAACCAGAAGGTAAGTAGGTAAATAAGTAGGAATAATAAAATATAATACTATGTGATAACAATATACATATATATACATATACATAAATAATAAGTAAACTAGGTAGGTAATAAAGTCAGTATTATATTATGTAAATAAGGAGTATATTAAGTGAATAAGTAAAAAAATTAAATTATTAAGTAAATAATTAAGAGAAATAAGTAACAAATTAAGCTAGTTAATGGGGAAACCAGAAGGTAAGTGGGTAAATAAGTAGGAATAATAAAATATAATACTATGTGATAACAATATACATATATATACATATACATAAATAATAAGTAAACTAGGTAGGTAATAAAGTCAGTATTATATTATGTAAATAAGGAGTATATTAAGTGAATAAGTAAAAAAATTAAATTATTAAGTAAATAATTAAGAGAAATAAGTAACAAATTAAGCTAGTTAATGGGGAAACCAGAAGGGTAAATAAGTAGGAATAATAAAATACAATACTATGTGATAACAATATACATATATTATATACATTAGATAAATAAGTAATAAATTAAGTGATTAGTTAATAATTAAATAAAAATAATTTGAGGAGAAATTAAAAATTAAATAAGTAGCAGAATAACAAAAGTGGGTAATTTAAAAAACTGAATTTAATACATTTAACATGGGAACATCGTGACTGACAAATTAAAAAAGTAAATCAGAGATTCAGTAAGTATATAAATAGCGGAGACATGCTAATAATTAAATTAATTATTGATTATGTGAAATATTAAGAGAAATAAATAGCAGATAAGTAATTAAAGGTAGGAGGTCAATCAATTACAAATTATATTACAGTGGAAATAATGTTATATAAATACGTAAATTATTATTGGTTTGTGTTGGTTGCTTTCCTGACGCTTCTGAGTCCTCTAGAGATGAATATAATCTTTGACTGTTTTTTACATCATTTCTTGCAGCCAGATTCACGGCGGCGGCTTTGGAAACAATAAATCATATAACTTGGCCTGTATTCCCATGGTGTCTCTGCCTTATCGTGGAGGTGAGGTTTGTGTGTTCTAATGACCTCAAGAACTATGCCGGCGGTAGGGTCCCTTGCCGGAGGGAAGAACATGACTAAAAGAGATACTCTGGTCCTCCAGGTTGGGGGTTAAGCGTGGGGCTAACAACCTTACCTCGTAAAACAAACAATTGTTACGAAATCTACAGAAGGAATAGCCGGACGGATGACTGTACGACGACATGGCAAACGTTTTAAGGACTTGAGACTTGGATCATGGAATGTACTGTCCCTCTATAGACCGGGGGCTCTAAAAATGCTATTGGACCAGTTTTGTTCAAAAAGTGTTTAATAGCAGACCAGAAGGATCAAGAAAAGTGGAACGACCTAAATTAAGGTGGAAGATGGAGTGATCCAGAATATCAGGATGTTGAAAGTGAAGAATGAATAGGAAGGAATGGCAGGAACTTCTGAAGAAGGCTAAGGCGCACTCCAGGCTATAATATCAATGATGATGATAGTCTATATTCGATTGGTAGGTGACGGTGAAGACTTTTGAAGGCGACCCCAGAATTGTTTTCTCTTAAGCTCTTCCACGCACGGTAAATTAGCTGATGCCATCTTGAGGGAAAACAGCAACAATTAATTCAAAACCAGCCATTTTATAGATCGAAGAAAAATATATAAAATGGTCGTGGAAGATAAACACGTGGGGTTTTTTATGTATGAAACGCAGGCAGGTAGCTGAATACTCGTTGCTGCTTGGTTAATATGGTTTAGCTTCACGACTGGTCCACTCTGGTGGTGACATTTTGGCGGATTGGGAGATGAAGGAGGTAACACCTTTTGCCATTGAAATCATAAGATAGTGAGTGAGTGATACGTAGGTTGCAACTTGGAGGATTGGAAAGCGGTGGTGGGAAGTAAAGCTGGAAGGATAGAAAAGGTGGAAAGGTTCTTGAAGATGTTGGTCTTGTTGGTGAAGTACCTACTTGAGTCAAGAGTTACGCAAGCCAGGATGTTTATTTTTCGTGTTACAGTAACAGACGTTGGGAGCGGCTAGGCGAAGGTTTGTTTGGGATCATCCGCCCTCCGGAGCACTAATGGCTCAATTAATTATTCCTACAATGAGATAGAGACTTTCTCTCCGTCCGTCCGACCGACCCAGTGAGTTAGTCTCACAATGTGAACAAGATGGCTCCTCCTCCTCCACCGTAGGAAGGTGAAAGGTGGTCTGCATGGTGAACGTACCCGCGTGGGAGACCCATCCGTCATCACCAAGGACGGTTCAAGGACCTGGTCGGTCGGTTGCGTCACCACGTTCTTCCAACTACCGAGGATACCCTCGCTCCTACGATTAATATTACTTAGACGTTTAGTTAAATAATGACACATGAGAGTCAGACGTCAAGTAGAAATCGAAGACATGCCAAATTCTATGATTTAATTTTGTTTCCAAGATGGAGACCGTAAATCTGGACTGCGATACGTGAAGACAAAAACGGACAAATATTATGTTTAGCTCTTGAGGACTTAGAAGTCAAATTCAGCGTCAGTTTGCAATGAAGGCTAACCCAATCATAATTAATTTATTTACATAACTATTTAAAATCATTGCTAGATTTGTATCACAATCTTCTAATACTGCTTTAACTTTTTTAACATCTAAATAATCTATTGCTTTAGTTTTTAATCTAATTTGTTATTGATTGACTCCTCCATATACTTATTCATGTTACTTATTTCTCCTAATGTTTTACGTAATCATTAACTAATTATAAATTAGGATAGTTTCTGACTTATTTCACTTTTTTCTATATAAAAATTTATGTCGTTCTTCGGTTAAACAATCTCCATTTTTTCTAAATACCTCTTTATATTTGATTTAATTCTGTAAATATTTCATGTAATTACTTAAATGATTGAATATTTATAATTAAAAAGTTGAAATTTATCTGACTTGTATTATAAATAATCACTGGAAATTGGCCTATAAGTCAGAATTTGTTTATAAAACATTAAAATTTACAATAAATTAAAATACACGAACGTTTCATACCTTAATTTATACGACCTCGTCTGATGTATCTAATATAATTAATTAAAAATTATGATTAAAAAATTAGAAGGTTAAACACCAAACAAATAAATAAATTACGGATAATAAGGTTTTTCTCACACGATTACACAATTCAAATAAGTTGTAAATTAGTTTTTTTACATTGTTTTATCCAAATTTACAACGCAGTTGAATTGTTTAGTCGTGTAAATAAACCATATTATACCAAGTTTATATATTTGTTTGGGATTCAACCTTTTAATGTTTTTTTAAATTATATTTATTAATTAATTTTAGATACAACTGAAGACGTCCGCTAATCTAAGGGATGAAACGTTCGTGTATTTCAGTTTATTATAAATTTTCATGTTTCATAAATAACTTATTATTTATGACCCAATTTCCACTAATTATAGAGGCACATTTTCTAACTTATGTTATAATGATTGATTTATTAATGTACTTATTAACTTAATTTATTTCTTCCTTTATTCTCTTTTAATTATTAACTTTATGAATTATTTATTTATTTTTTACTTAAAAATAAGTTACATTTTTTTATTTACATAATATATTACTGCTTTCCTTACTTAGTTATATATTTGTCTCCGTCCCATTTAAATCACATTTAATTCCTGCATTTTCTAATTTTTTCTTACACTTCAACGGGTTCCTTTTGGATATTTTTTTTTGTCTTTGTATCGTCATTCTTCCCGAATCGTCATCGTTTACTTCTTAACCTCCTCGTCTGTGTTTCTGTTCTTCTTTTTTAAAGAAAGTCCCCCTAACATATTATAACATTTTTTTGGGAAATTATCTTCTTCTCTCTAATGTTTCTTTCTGAATTTTCCCCTCTTATTTTACGGCCCCATTTTTCCATCTCATATATAATTTCATGATTTTTGTGTCATTATTTCTGTTCTTACTCATCTTGTTTTGAGTGTACTTGTCTTTTATTGTTTCACTCAGACCTGTTTCTTTCCCCCACACAACTTCAACCCGATTTTTTCCCCCTTGATTTGTTTCAAAATTACTTGTATTGAGATTTCGTCACCGATTTTTATCCGATTTTCAGGAAATATCAGTCAGTGAAAGTAATTAATGGAAATGTGTAGGAAATAGATATGTAATAAATTGAATATATTAACAGAAATAAAAAGTACATAACTAAGTAGGTATGTTATTATTGTATAATATGTAAAACAGTTAATAAAGTAAATATGTAACTAAGATATCTTTCAATATTATAAAAAACTATTGTAATTATTAATTATCTATATTAAAACTAGAAATAAAAAACTTTTTTTATATTTAAAGTCTTTGTTTTTTTGACAAAAAATCAATATTTTGTCAGTCAATATTGAAGAAGTTTTCGGCTTGAACAGCGATATTCATCAATTCTCCACCACCTTATCATAACAATGAGAAACAGGTGAGCCCTATAAACCCTGAATGATGGAAGAAGTAAGAGTAGGAAAACACAGGGAAACAGATCATACTTATGAGAAGATATTTGAGAAGATATGACTTTGTAACCAATAGCTTCTTAAATATTGACTGACAAAATATTGTTGGTTTTTTGGCAAAAAAAATAACGACTGAAAATATAAAAAAGTTTTTTTATTTCAAGTTTTAGTATAGATAATTAAAAATTAATATTGAAGGATATATTACTTTCTTACCTGCTTAGTTACATATTTACTTTATTAATTATTTTACCCATTATATAATAATAACTTACCTACTTAGTTATGTTCTTTTTATTTCTAACACTGAATTCGATCTTCAATTTATTACTTACACTTTTTCTTTCCTTTATTTCATATATATATTGTAATAAACTGTCTGAACTTAATTAAATTAAATTGCCCCACGTTGTGGAAGCCAAATATGTAATAAACTGTCTGTTAATTATTTAAATTGCTAGTTAGCCGTACATTGAAGACACCAATATGTAATGATCAACTGGAAGGCTTTAATTAAAAAAATTAATTAATTAAAAAACAAATTTTATTCTTCAAAGGTACAAATTATCAGCCTCACTTTGCACATTTAATTTCCTCAAATTTACAAACCAAATTTTTATATTATTTTTTTTATTAGTGACTTCCTAGGAAAATACTTTATAATTTTACAACAATTTCATCTAATTACTCTTTCTCTCAGGGTCTTTACTGGGTTTGATAGTAAGAAAAAACAAATTTAATAAACTAATTAAAAAGTTTAAATTTAAATGAACGGAATATAAATTCTAAACACAATAAAGAAAACGAAAACTAAACAAGATAACGAAATCTGACTTATACCTTTAATCCTCGTTTACAGACTTTCAATAATTGTGTTTGTACTCACGAATGTCTTTCTGGTACCAGATCTGATTCTTGGAGCTTGAGGGCAACACTCACTAACAAGGCCGTTATTCACTGATTCTACACATCATTTTTAATAAACACGGTCGTAGTTCTCGATTTTATTCCACCTGGAATTTTGGGATCAGCCACTCCCTCGGTCAGCCCTCGGACGTATGTCTCCTCGATGCCTTTATGCGAAATGTTATTTCGCATCTGTGTGGCGCAAACCTTTTGCTTCCAGTTTGCGATTTTATATCATGAGTATCTCCGTCAAGAACTATTTACTTGTGTTTTATAGAGTTTAATAGATCTCGCAGTTGAACTTCCTGGAGCACGCTATTCATACTTTTTAGGGAAGCCTCCTCTCTCTCTCGAAACGTTCGCCGGACTGTCTTCCGTACGAGCGCGCCGTTTTAAACAACTATCGCCGATAAAGAGTGGTGATTGTTGGTAACAATCCAATTATATTAAAACAATTAATGGCCTCTAATTAGTATTACAATATATATATATATATATATATATATATATATATATATATATTTGTGTGTGTGTGATATTATATTAATAGATAATTAAATAAATAATTATTGAATGAATAAAAATGATTAGAAATAAAGAAGGTATAGAAAATTGATGTAAGTGAAAATTAATTAAGTAAATAATTCAAAAGTTGACGAAGTAAAAAAATGGTTAAGAGAATTGTGAAAGAAATTAATTGAGTGTGGTACTTAATGAATCATTTAAGAGACCACGGCCACGATACTTCTGCGTTGTTTTTGGTTTTCCTGTGTACTATTTCAAGAATGTATTTTCGGTTCAAAATTAGTGGACAGCTTTTTTGTCATTCCTCGGGTCTCGCATATATTTTTTTTGGAAGGGGAGTTTCTATTTTTATTAGTGTTTCATTTCATTAGACCGATATATTCTCTCTCTTATGTGTGTATGTTTATGGCTCTTCTTTCGAGTACAATTGGTCACGATTCCGCCTCCGCCATATACGAATGACCCGCGCGAGTCCTGCTTTCTCCGCTTTTCTTTTCCATCTTTCCCCGGCGTAAGCGAACTCACGGACGGTTCTTTTGAGTGTAAGAGGCGTTGGGCAACCTTCCTCGAGTCGTAAAAATCCCAACTCACTTGAGATGTTAATTTATTAGTTGTTCATCCGGAGGCAGCTGTTGAAATCTCTCCGTCTTGCTCTCTTTGCGGCTTCATTTCGTACGGAGATTGTAAGAAGATGGCGAAACTAGATGTAATGAGATCTGAGATAACGAGGCAATCAGCTTATCGATACATCGTTTTTTTCTTCATTGCCGATTAGAAAGTGGGCCGCATCAATTTACTTTTTTTCACCCGAATATAGACGTAAATAAAAAAAAACAAGTAACGAGACCGCGAATCCACAGCCAGCTTTTTAAAAAAAAAATTAAGACAAATTACATTGTAAAACAAAGAAACGACTCAAGTATCTGATATCCAGGAAATGTCTGCCGATATATATCGAACTCAAACCCGACACACGGCAACCAACCTCAATGCTTTCATTTCGTATAGACTGGGGAATTTTTTGTTTAGTTTATACAACGCGAAAAATATGTAAAAGACGCCTGATATAGACTCCAGTCATTCTTATCGACTCGTTGATTAACGTATTTTTACGTGTGAACTGCAACAGTTTTAGCGAGGTAAAACTAAACACGTCATAAATGCTGAACCTGAATCCACCGCCTGCTAAATGAGGAATTCCTCAGTTTCTCGACAGTCCTCTTTCATAGGCCTTCAAACGATTTTTCCTTTTTGAACTGTCACGTGCTCAGTTATGACCATTCTTGATGAATTTTAATTAAGATTTTTTAATTCCCGAACTAATAGTCGCGACTAAGAATATAAACTGAATATAATGCAGGGTGTGGCAAAAAGTAAGTAAATATTTCAGACGTGGTCTCTGACAATTTCTTTTAAATACCTATTTCAGTAGATTCGTACGATGTAAGTTTAAGATCTTTCAGAACACAAGAAACGTACAAAGAAAGAAGGAAGAAATGTAACAAAGATAGACAGAAACGAGAAAAAATAGGAGAAAGAAAGGGAGACAGAAAGAATTGAGAAAGAATGAAGTAGAAAGGATGATAAAAACGAGATGAAATAAAGAAGCAAGGCAGAAATAAATACATTAATAAAAAATGAAGAACTAATGATATAAATAAATAAAGAAGATTAAACATAACAGAAATATCTTTAAGAAAAGAAGATAGAAGGCGGAGGAAGAAATAAAAGAAGGGGAAGAGGGAAAGTATGAAGGAAAAGACACAGAGAAAGGAGAAGAAAATGGGAATGAAATAAACAAAAATGAAGAAGGAAAGAAAGTAGGGAAAAAATTGCTAATTAAAGAAATAAAGAAAAAAGAAGAAAGAAAGAGTGAAGGAAAGATGGACAATAAGATATAAACTAGAAATCGAAAATGCAGAAAGAGAAGGAAAAAGGAAGAAGTA
This sequence comes from Zhengitettix transpicula, assembly GCA_037074705.1. NCBI lineage: Eukaryota > Metazoa > Arthropoda > Insecta > Orthoptera > Tetrigidae > Zhengitettix > Zhengitettix transpicula. Next base: position 69,359,745 of record CM073594.1, read on the forward strand.
GTTAAAAAAAGAAATATAGGAATAAGAGAAATAAATAAAATAATAACAATATAGTATGAAAAATTAATCAATTAAAGGATTTAAAAAAGAAAAGTAGAAGAAAGACAGAAATAACTGAATAATAATGGGACCAAGAAGAAGAGGAAGAAAGGTTACGGAAAGGAAAACAAAAGTAACTATTGATAACGAGACACGATGAAGAAAGAAAGCATGAAAGTCCGGAAATAAATAAAATATTATAAATTATTTTCGATCTCATATGATTAATAATAATGAATAAAGGAAAACTGACGAAGATAGAAAAATTAGTTAATAAGAAGGAAGGTTTCAAAGAGATTACTAAGAAACATAATTGGAAACGTGTTGCAAAAACGATTGAGTAACGAAAGTAAATCCATTGATTGAGAGAACTATAATATTAGTTAGCCCTCGTTTCAATTTCAACCTGATCTTGCTGACTGGGGAACAAACTCTCAAAACGACATATGGAAAATGACGTCAGCGTCACAACAGAAAACACTTCAGATGCTGTACTATAAAGCATATTAGATTAAAATAATGCTCCAACTTTTAATACGAATGAAGTTCTACGTTTCCGACGCAGAGCTTGAGACTCCGTGCCAAAGTACTCGCGGATAACTCCCTTTTCTTTCTTCCCAAGTCTGACTGGAAAGTGAGCAACGTTCCCATACAACGCTCGTCCCGCCATCTTGTATGGTAGTACTGACGGATTTCAAGTAGCCAGATCTCGTAACAACCTCTCTGACAGAACAGTGGCACAGACTCTCGCGACGTGTGAAACAGGAGGTCGGAGGAGGAATCACGTAACAAACACCTCTCGAGAGTGTCTCTCACGGGCATCTTATTTCTAAATTACTCGCCGCCAATTACCACATTACCAAGAGTGGAGAGAAGAAAGAAGAATTCCGTCCAATTTAACGGACTTGGGTAATCGGGGAACAAAAGATTCACACAACATCTAATTGGGAGAGAGAAAAAAATAGAGAACGGGTGTTCCTAAAGGTTCTACTTTGGACCCAAGAACTATCTCGTAAAAGGGTGATAAACATGTTATATCGAAACTTTCAATTCATAGCACAGTAACAAATTTTGAGACTAAACGTGGCTGTCAAATAAAAAAAATTAACAAACAAGTTAGCAATATTTAGACTGTCCTTTTAAGTCGACGAATATGCTTATTTCTGATTTTTATTATAAAATGTCTACTTTATCGTGCATTTCTCTTCAAGATTAATATATAATTTTAGAAATAATCGCTATTGAAGTTGGTATTTCTCATGTTCTGTTTTCTGTGCATTTATTATTTTCCTTTATCCATTAATAACCATCTAGGATCTTTTAGTAACCTTCTTACGTATTAATCTCTGTTTGTTTAGTTATCCCCCTCCTTCTTAAAAAATAATTCTGTTAATTTTCTCTAATATCAACTTTTTGTAATCGAATATCAGTTGTTTTTTCTTAAATATATATTTTTTAATCTTCTATTATTAGTATTATTATTCATAACTTTCAGTTTGTATTATGTCTGACTTAAATCGGCTTCCAAAGAACGAATTAGTAATTTTTGTAGTCGAGGTTTTTTATCTCTGATCGAAAACAAAATTGATAATAAGACTTATCAGCCCAATAACGCCAGATTTTTAATATTTATTTTAAATTTAAAACATAATAGAAAAAAAACACATTAATACAGTCACGACGTTTCGTCCATAATTTTTTTTGGGATATCATTCAGTGTTGTATAACTCACCAAAACAAAAGTTATGTTATAATGTTTTAAATTCCTAGTCGTAAGAAATCTCTGACTTAAATAATCTGATGGTGTTTTAATTTTTTTAAAGAATTTAAAAATACCACTGTGATGAAAAAGTAAGGTGAAATTGTCATTTAAAACGCCCGGGTATTAGGAAGGCAGGTAATTTTTTTTCTAGGTTGGTAGGACTGTCTATAATATCTGACAAGAGTCTGTTTGTTAAAAGGTTTAATCTCCGAGTTACACGTGTTTTTGTAAACAACCAAAAGGGAATTGTCCGATTTTTGAAATGGCTGATTTTGTTGAGCAAAGAACTTGCATCAAATTTTGTTTGCGGAACGAATATTCTTGTGCGGACACGTTGAAAATGTTGCGGAAGGCCTTTGGTGATCAAACTATAGCACAAAGAAACGTTTATAAGTTGTACAACGAGTTCAAAGAGGGCCGAGAACGCGTTGAAGACGAATCGAGCTCTGGACGACCATCAACGTCTACCGACGAGGGCCACGTCCAAAACATCAAAGATTTGGTGCTTGAAAATCGTCGATGGACAATTAGAGATCTCGCTGATAGTGTTGGAATATCATTTGGCTCAGGCCAAACCATTTTGAAGAATGTTTTGTGTCTCAAACGCGTCAAGTCTCGATTGGTGCCAAAATCGCTCAATTTTTTGGAAATAAAAGCGTCGCGTTGATGTGTGTGAAACTTTGCTGTCTGACTATCAGGACCACTTGAAATGCATCATTACTGGAGACGAGACTTGGATTTACGCATACGACCCTGAAACCAGCGACCAATCCAGCGAATATCGTGCAAAACGTGAAGCAAGACAGAAAAGACCACTGCAAAGTCGATCGAAAATCAAGGTCATGTTGACAGTTTTCATTGATTATCGTGGTGTGGTGCACTATGAATTCCTTCCGCCGGGCCAAACTGTCAACAAAGAATATTATTTGAGCCTTATGCGTCGTTTGCGTGAAGTTATTCGTCTGAAACGGCCGGGATTATGGGCGAACAACTGTTGGTTCCTTCATCACGATAATGCACCACGTCATACTGCATTGGTTCTTCGCGACTTTCTTGCCAAAAACTCGACTCATATCGTTCCGCAACCACCGTATTCGCCTGATTTGGCTCTGTGCGACTTCTAGCTATTCAGCAAACCCAAAAGGCCAATGCGGGGACGCCGTTTTGACACGATTGAGGAGATAAAAACCGAATCGAAGAAGGTCTTGAAGGTTATACCGGAAAAAGGCTATTCCGACTGTTTCGAGGACTGGAAAAAGCGTTGGAAAAAATGCGTATTATCGGACGGTGTTTACTTTGAAGGAGATGAAATTGATTTGGAAGAATAAATAAAGAATTTATATTTTATAAATAAATTCACCTTACTTTTTGTTCACAGTGGTATAACTGTTGAATTACTATTACCTTAGTTGTAGTTTTGAAACGAAATTCGATATTATCTCTGACTGAAGGCAAGTTCCGAATTAAATTGAAATTTAATTTTCGATATTATCTATTTTCTTAATCAAGTTCTGAAATCTGTGATTGAAATTTCCCTGGTTGGTATTATCTCTAACTGTAAGCCACTGAATCTAAATTCCGTAGTCTCTGATTTTAACCGTAGTCGATATCTGACTTTTAAACCAGAATTCCAGATTAAAATGACATTTCCCCTCATTGATATTATCTGTGATTTGAATAAAGCACCTCGACGACTCTGATGTGGCCAGATTCTTCTGGTGGTTGTGGACGGATGGATGCACGGTAGGAAGGTCTCTCTGGTGGCGAGTAGGGCAAAGCTTACCGGAAAATCGGACGATGACCTTGTAGTAGAAAGCGAGTGAGTGCTGGAGCTCATCTGCCGACTTTCCCCAGTGCTCCATATCGTTCCAGCAGCCTACATACAGGCCAAGGCCAGTAGCGACGAAACACACACACACACAGCAACGATATTAACAGTTCAGTACAAACAAAAATAACCATGGAAATTAATTAGATCCTAAGATCCAGGATCAAACGACATATCAAGTGTAACATAAATAAAATTAAACAACGTCTGACCCTTTATAAAGTAATCATAATTAATGTACCATGGTCACAAAGTCAGAATTTATTAATTAAAATTTACATTTATGACACACTACAAAACGTTTCATTTCTAGGTTCAAGGAACATCTTCAGTTGTATCTAAAAAAAAAATATAATGATAAACGACACTGGTTGACTTCTAAACAAATAAATGGATTTTGGTATGAAAATGAGTTAAAATTACATAATTAACAACTTAAGAATTACATATAATCCATTAAGCAGACAAAAATTGGCCTCTTATAAACAACATCCTTGGCCCAAATGAAAGAAAAAATTAACTGTTGTAACTGATTCTTTTTTAAAACATAAGAATTATAACTTTCAATATATCAAGTACACATAATTTTAAATCATAATAAAACTGAATCGTGAATGGAATTTAAATTTTGTGTTTCACTTTTCATGTTTAATGAATTTACAACAATGTAACCTTTAGTGATGTGTTCGAATGCCATTTGTTATCTCTGGAACTTATTGGGAATAGTCAAACATTTTTCTGTTTAATTGGATTAAATCAATCTTTAATCTCTTTTCTTTTTCATTATCTTTAGTCTTTTTTTTCGTTATTTGTATCCATATTTTTATTTATTTATTCCTCTAATTCAATTGTATTTCTTCCTTCTTCGTTTTCTTTATGTTTTATGATCCATCTTTCGTCCTTCGATAACTTCTTCCTTTTTCTCCTCATTATAGTTCTCTCGTTTCCTTCTTTGATGTCCTTTCGTCTCTCTGTATTCTTTCTTCCTTCCGTTTATTTTCTTTCTTACTCGTTTTTTTTCATTCTTATATTCTTTCTGCACGATATACAATATGTCCTAAAAAGATCCTAAGTTTTATCTTATAACTCTACCAAAGAGCTTTTTTAAAAATTTTGGAAATTCAAAATATATATGTGTATTTTTTAACAAATCAATTAAGATGCAATAAACATATTTTTTTAAAAAAATAACTGACACGAAATTACCTTTGAATTCATGTATATTTCCGACCACTTGAGGTGTTATATCTAAAAACAAAACTAGTCAAAACTTCCTAATGAAATTGTTGAAGTTGCTAACATATTTAAGGTTAAGTTGATTATTTTAATTCTGTCATCTCTTCTTTATTACTTCTTTTATTTTCAATCTTTATTCTCTTTCCTCTTTTCTTTACCTTTAGTCTCATTCGTTGTTTTATTCATATTTATTTATTTCTTCGTCGAATTGAATTGTTTTTCTTCCTTCTGTTTTTCTTTATTTTTTTCGATCTATCTTTCTTACTTCGATAACTTCTTCCTTCTTCTCCCTTCTTTATCTAATTTTTAATTTCGTGTTTCTTTCATTAATGTCCTTATTACGTTTCTTACTCGTTTTTCTTTACTTCCTTTTTTTCATTCTCACATTCTTTTACCTTTTCTTTATTTGTTTCTTTCTGTGTGATGTACCAGACGTCCTGAAAGATCCTAAGATTGCCTAAATAAAGAAAAAGAAGAACGAAGAAAAACAATTCAATTAGAGGGAGAAATAAATAAATATAGCTAAAAACAACGAAATGAGACTAAAGGTAAAGGAAAAATAATGAAGATTGAGAACAAAAGAAGCAAGAAAGAGAGAATTAGGGAATGGAGTACACAAAGAAGTAAACCAGGAATAGAAAATCTACTTGAGGATCTTATCCGTTTATTAGACAATCTTTCAGGACGTCTTGTGTATCGCACAGAAATAAAGAAACATATAAAAGGTCAAAGAATGGGAGAATGAAAAAAGAAAAGAAAGAAAATAAACGGAAGGAAGGAAGAATACAGAGAGAAGAAACGTAATAAGGATGAATAATCAATTAAAGGAACAATAAATCGAATATGAGGTAAAGAAGGGAGAAGAAGTTATAGAAATATGAAAGATAAGTCGAAAAAAATAAAGAAAAAGAAGAACGAAGAAAAACAATTCAATTAGAGGGAGAAATAAATATGTCTAAAAACAAACGAAATGAGACTAAAGGTAAAGGAAAAGAATGAAGATTGAGAATAAAAGAAGCAAGAAAGAGTAAATTAGAGAATGGAGTACACAAAGAAATAAACGAGAAATAGAAAATATACTTGAGCAATTGAGGAAGAACTGATTAAAGAAAGATGGAAAGAAAATTATAAAACGCAGAAAAAGAGAACTGAACGTAAAAGGAGGTGAAAGGAATACGAATAAAAGAAGAAATAATTATGTTCGGAACTTCAGACATTTAATTAGAGTTTTCACTAATTTGTTTTAGTTAACTGAAGTGGTATAAAATGTATTTGAAATCAATACGTTCGTAAAAATTGTCGGTTTATTTGTCTGAGTTTCTGTTTCTCCCCGGAAGAATTTTCCCATATTGTTAACAGAAGAAAGACAGAGGAAGGAACCTTCAGGGACGGCAGCAATTTACACAAACATTGCTTGTTCAATTCAGTCTGGATTTGCGCGGTCAAACTTCACGAATAACTCTCAGAGTCTGCCAGTAGGAAAGGAATCCAAGATGGTGACGAAGGAAAGGGAAAAGGACAACAATGCGCGTGCCATCAGCAACAACGAGTGAAGGGGCAGTCATAACGACGGGCTTTCTGGTTCCTTTCATGCTCGTTACAAGTGAGTGCGACTGCGGACGGTGATCGCGGGCAGATAACGGAGGTAAGACAACGAGACGTTGGCAGCGAGAGTTGTCGTAACAAGCGAGACACCTTATTACACCGGTTGGTGGGAAAGAGCGGCGTTCCAAGAGGAGGAGGGAGAGGGGGAGATCATCTGGACAGATAGACAGGCATGGGAGAGAGATAGAAGGAATACCTCCCCTCACAGTGTTGCAACGCGAACCTCGGAACGATTCTGGCACCAGGCGGCTTTAAGTCTGTGATAACAGAGTTTAAACCTCAGACACTGCTGTTGATGGTCGAAGACGACACTCAGAACCACAAATTTAGTTGCTTAATTTTTGTTTCCTTGAAGAGATATCATCTTATAAATAAATCAGAATCGAGTGAGTCGATCCTGTTGATTGATTTTTTTTATTAATTGTTGATGCATTTGGAGTCACGAAGGATTTTCCCCCAACATGAATTGAAATCTTTGATCAAGAACGGAACCTTGAGGGACTCCGCGCTCAACACCAACGCATAAAAAAACATCTCGTTCGTTTTAACTGTCGATTGTAATGTTAATTATCCATCTGATTCTGGATTATATTAAATTTAATACAATGAAGCTAGAGAGTTACACAGCCCGAAAATACAACCACGTTTCGACCCAACTTGGAGGCGTCATCAGGTACTAGAGCGAAGCCATTTCATGCATTTTAAACTTCGTTAATATATTTGAAACCTGCTAATAGAATTTTTACTTATAATAACATAAAGTATTCAAGTACGAACAAAAAAAATGATGGTATAAACTCCACACAATAACGTTTCTGGAAACATTGTTCCTTTCTTCAGGGGACAAGAAAACGGATGAGCCTAGGGCAACACAATCGCACAGTTCAGTTGACAAACTCAAAATAATCTAAATTGATTGTCTTTTGATTTGTCAATTGAACTGTGGGCAGTTGTGTCTCTCAGTTGTGTTTTCGTGTCACCTGAATAAATGCACAAGTGCTCCCATCCCAGAGAGCTCTGGCGAGGGCTACCTTTGGGGATGCCCTCACATCTCTCTGGTTTTTTTTTTGAACTAAGGTTCCCACATGCCGAGGCACCTCGGTCTGTTTTGAGAGGTGTATGTTCCGGGGTCGCAGACCTTGGGCATACGGCAAGAGTTGTCCGCTATTCCTATTGGAATAGTCGGCCAGCTGCCTCCTAAACAGGCCAAGGCATGGCGAGGGGTAAGCCGCGTCCCCACAGCAAACTCCTCTCCCGTCATCGGAAGGGCGTGGGACAAGTACCAAATGCCCGACCTACCCGATGCAGGTTTTCCTAGGGTTTTCCCTGCATTTCTTTAGGTGAATGCCGGGTAGGATCCTTAAACCATAGCCCGGGGGCCCTAGTAACCCTTGGCTACCTTCCTCTACCCTTCCGCATCCCCCCTTTCTAATCCCTTCCTATGCTATTAAAGGGGAGTTGCCCAATGTGGATCACCCTCATGTAGCCTGTTGCCCTAAAAAAAAAAGAAACGTTGTTGGGTTTCTCCCAGAGAGCTCTGGCGGGGACTACCTTTCGGGATGCCTTCACATCTCTCTGTTTTTTTTTACTAAGGTTCCCACATGCCGAGGCACCTCGACCTGTTCTGAGAGGTGTATGTTCCGGGGTCACAGACCTTGGGCATACGGTAAGAGTTGTCCGCTATTCCCATTGGAATAGTCGGCCAGCTGCCTCCTAAACTGGTCCAGGCACGGAGAAGGGAATGCTGCGTCCCCATAGAAAACTCCTCTCCCGCTATCGGAAGGGCGTGGGCCAAGTACCCAATGCCCGACCTACCTGATGCAGGTTTTTCTAGAGTTTTCCCTGAATTTCTTTTGGCGAATGCCGGGTAGGATCCTTAAACTATAGCCCGGGGGCCCTAGTTAACTCTTGGCTACCTTCCTCTACCCTTCCGCATCCCCCCTTTCAAATCCTTTCCTATGCTATTAAAGGGGAGTTGCCCAACGTGAATTACCCTCATGTAGCCTGTTGCCCCCCCCCCCCTAAAAAAAAGAAACGTTGTTGTGTGGAATTTATACCATCACTTGTTTTGTCTGTATTTTGCATTTTTATCTTATTATTCACTTTCAAAACAGACGATGATGGTCTTTTTATTATTATTATGAATTAATTTAATTAGTTTTTTGATATATTATTTTATTAATATTGTACCTCCTTGATGATGTCCTAAAGTTGTTGGGTCGGAAAGTTGTAATCCTCATTATTTTGACATTTCAACAATTTTGTAATTCGCTAATTTAATTGTATTAAATTTCTGATTATACTGATTTAGATTATCTTATTAATTTAGGTCTTTAAATTAGTAACGAGGCCAAAATCAGACAATTAAATTAGAATTTAACACGTTTCGGTCCTAATTATGAACCATAATCGAGCTTAAATAAAATAAATGTTTTTTTTTGCCTCTTAACTAATTTAATTTTTTTTACGTTTTTGTTATCTGGAAAACAAAACACACTAAATGCTTAAACCTATCAATTTTTAATCATTTAAAACTACCAATAAAGTCATTTGAAGTTGAATACTCATTTATTTATCTATATCTAACGTCAGTAGTAATTATTATTATTGTTATTAACATTACAAACAAAACTACAAGCGGACAAGACGTTCATTTCACTGTATAAATTATTCGTAAGCGTCGAGCGCGGAGTTCCTCAAGGTTTGTATTTCGACCCAGGATTTTAATTAGTGTTCTGGAGAAAAAATCCCCCACGGCTCCAAATACAGTGATGGCGTCATAGTCCAGAAATGTTTTCCCCACATCACCACTTGCTTCAAATGTTTCAACATAACGTCAACTTTCTTCCTTCCCATGTATGAGAACAAGTCGGTTCTTCTTGTCCTACTTGTCGCCGCCTTCGAGGGCTTAAGAGGTTCCGTTCCTTATTATTAATTTCGGGTAAAAAAGGAGTAAGGGGAACCTTTTACCATCCTTGACCTTCACATGCCACCGAAGACTTGCGAGAGTAACAAACTGAAAAATACTTGTGACGTTTAACGCTTTCTGCTCTTTCCTTCACGGCACACTGCTTCACTCCCGTGGCCAGTGCTCTCTCGCGGTAACACTTCGGCATTTACTCATGCAAATTACAAATACAATTATCTGACTTCTTTTTTAAAGTAAATATTAAAAACACCAGCCCTATTACTCGGAATTATTTTTATTATCAAATTTAAAACACACAACGTTTCATTCCTTATTGAGACGTCTTCAGTTGACGTTAATCTAAATTTTCTTGTTAAAAAATAAGCTATATTTATACATAATGTAATTAAAATGTTCATTTTTAATAAACTTTTAGGTCCTGAATTTAATTGTAATTTTTCACCTGAAGAGGTCTCAATCAGATATGAAACGTTTTTAAATATGATAATAGAATTTATTTTCCTTACTAACGCTCATACAAATATATTTCAAAGATGCGGGACCAATTTCAGTTTTATTGTCTTCATTTTTTTTTACTACGATCTTCAATTATTTGGACAATTTTTTTTACGTGAATCGTTAACAAATCATTCCGCAATTCCATATCTATCAGTATTTCTCGATAATTTAACTTATTGATTTAGGGCTTTAAATTAGTAAAGAGACAAATAAACCGACAATTAAAGTATAATTTAATCAGTTTAACATCGTTCTGTCCTCAATGTGGAACCTTATCAGATTATAGAGTTTTTACTGTCTGTTTTGTGTCTTTTTACTAATTAAAATTTATTTAAATATCATGAGAGTCGACTATTACGACAGAAAGAAGTTAAATTAAATAAATTATAATTTGTTTGTTTTTAGTCCCTTTACTAATTTAAATCTAGGTCTTCAGATAAGTAAAGAGACTAAACATACAATTTAATTAAGTTAACATGATTTGGGCCTAGTGTGGATCCTCATCAGACATATAATTTTGTCTTTGGTGTTATTTACAATTTAAATTTAGGTTCTTTGTTATATGGGCAACAAAATATATACGCGTAACGTTATAAATTAAATAAATCAGCAAATAAGGTCCGAATAATTTTAAATTCAATACAATTTAATTAGGGAATTACATTTCGACCGAATTTTTGGGCACCATCAGGTACTATATTATTAAAAAAATCAATTTAACGGCTGTATTATAGGTGAAAAGCACACTCTTTTTGAAAATTACTCTCCAAAATTATTGTATTTTTTGTACGTATAACAGAATGGAGCCATAAGAGACTTTTTCGTTCGTATTTCAGGTGTCGTTCCCCGGAAGAGTTCCTGTGAACCGTCAGCTGTCGTTGCAGCAGCAGACGCAGATCCTGAAGGACGTCCAGCAGCACCACCGCTTCACGCCTCTGGAACTTCCGACCAGCAAGGGTCCGTTGCTCTACACGCAACAGTCCGTCTTCCCCGGAGGATCTCCTCAGCACCAGTCCGCGGTGGGCAACCCTCCGTCCCTGGTGCAGACGTTCCAGCATCAGCAGGCTTCCTTCAGCCCGGCAGTCGTGACGCCGGCCTCCGTGGCCCAGCACACAACCTTCCAGTACGACGCGTCGCAGTTCGGCCTCAAGAACACGGCCGCGGTTAACGCCTTCCAGCAACACGGTGCGCCTAGACCTCGTGCCCGCCTCGTGGAGCCGCAGCAGACCAACGAGGCCTTGCCCTCGGTGCCCGTCTACTTGCAGGACGACCGTCAGAAGCTCTACCAGCAGATCAAGGACTACAACGAACAGCGGACCGCGGCGAGACCTTCGCCGACGCCGGACTTCAGGCCGACGCCCACGTCCAGCAGCCAGTTCTTCTTCAGACCCACGGCCGCGACGTCACTCCCGAGGTTCGTCCCGACGCCGACCACCGCGGACGACGGCCAGCGACGTCTTCAGGAGCAGCTGCAAAAGCAGTTCACGACGCAGCTGCAGCACCGTCAGGACCTCATCCGCAAGCTGAAGCTCGCCCTTGTCAACGCCGAAATCAACGACCGCCAGACAGCGCCAGCCACCTCCACCACCTCGACGACCACCACGACCAGGCCGCCTCCGACGGAGATCTACTTGTCCGACGTGGACGGAAAGCTGCAGGTCTTCAACTCTGAGGACGACGTCATCAACCTGCAGGCAGTGCGCAGCGCCCAGGCGGCGGCCGCGGCCACTACACCACCCACCCCCGTGGTCGTCACCACCACCACTACGACGACGCCGGCGCCCACCGTGTCCTTCGAGGAGCTCAGTAAGGGCGTGTTGCCTCCCGGGGCGCAGTTCGAGGTCATCAGACACAAACAGGACGGCGAACTCGAAGAAGTCGGCAAGTTGCCGGTCAACTTGCCGCAGAAGAAGGTCACTTTCGTCTTCCTCGAGGAGCAGCCGGACGGGACGCTCAAGGTGCAAGGTACGTGCAAATACTGTAGTGTGCCGTCAAGCTGCGTAAAACAGGGTCTTACCTAATTATGAAAGCAACTCGGGCTTCGATGGTGGAATCCTTAACTTTATTTTATTTGGCCGAATCAGTTTCCTTGGCTATACCGTTATATAGCTACTATTAAAACCCATTAAAAATCTCGACCTACCGGGACGGCTGCCAGACTGTCATCTTCCATTACATATTCTGTATACAAGTTTTGACACGTTGTGGCCAGCGCAATAGCGATTATCCTCCATCTGTTACCCCCAGTTTTCATGGCCATGCCGAGCACAAAACATCAATATCCACGACAGTAATGAACCTCAAGTAACCTGTTTCTAAGAAATGTATATAAATGTTTTTTTAAAGAACTATTCTCATATTTACATCGCTTCTGTATCTCGAGAGGATAATGTCGTGACCACCAAAACCGAGTTATTATATCTGATGGTATTAGACTTCATTAATACAAGTTTAACTTCCATCTTGCGTTATTTTTTCACACACAATTTTTTGAAGCGAGTATTTACCTGTTACTTGATATATACTGATCTTAACTTGACCACGTTATCTATTTTTAAAATAAATATTCCGACTTAACTTTAATATCTACATATTAATAGATAATTACAATTATTCCACGGAGATATGATTATCTAGTCTGTTAGCAAAACTCGATCTGTTTATTTTATTTGGCCGAATCAGTTGTCAAGCAATTATGTGATTATCATATATGATCGCTGCTATGCCTTTAACACCACGCGGCGAAATTCAGCGATGTGGTCACGCCAACGACAGCGCTGCGCGGCCACAGACCTGATTAGTGAATAATCTGCAGGAATTCCGCTATTTCCTAAGTGAGTTTGTAACTAGCCTCGTTGAATGTCTCCAGGCGTCAAGGCCAACGCGGACCAAGGAGAGCAAAGCAAGGAGTCGGCCGCGTCGTCACCGGAGGACATCGAGTCCATCCTGAAGAAGCTCCAGGAGGGCGAGATCAAGCTCCCACCGTCCAACAAGCTCTCACCATCCGCGTCACCGGCAGCTCCACCACCATCGCCGTCCTCCACTCTGCCTTCCAACCACCGCTTCATATCGCGGTCGTCCTCCGTGGACTCCGTGATCCCGCCCACGTCCCAGCAGCAGGCGGTCGTGGACAGCAACTTCGTGGTCCTGCAGCAGCCGACGGCGACCGTCCAAGTCCGCCCGGAGATCCCGCCGACCTTTTTCCCGTCCACGCAGTCGGCGACGGCAACCACCGCTGCTCCGTCCAGAAGCCCCTACGTCGTCCACTACCAGCAGCCGCAACAGGAGCTGACCAACTCGGAGTCGGTGCTGGTGTCCGCCGCGTCGCAGGCCGGAACGCCCTTCAACGAGTTCGTCGACTTCTCAGGCAAGTCGAAGGCGTCCGTCAAGATTGCCGCCACGCTGCCGACGCCATTGCCGCCGACCACCGGCTACACCGCCACGACGGTCGTGACGACGCCGTCCAGGCCGCCTAGGTACAGGTCGTCCACAACGAGCACCACTACCACGACGACGGAGAGGACTCTGCCGCAGACGGAGCACCAGAAGCTTCTATTCCACTCGAGACAGACCCAGTCGCTCGCCAACCACTCCAACTTCCGCAAGAACGTGTCGCCCACTCCGCCACTGGTCGCGGAGTCGGTCGTCAGAGCTCATCAGCAGCAGCTGGTAGCCAACGACACGCTCATGATGGTGCTCAAGGCGTCGGGTCTCTTCGCCATGGCGAGGTTCCTCAAGGAGTCATCCTTGGACAACGTCCTCAACGAGACTGGTGAGTTCTAACTCCGGAATACAAGTTTTAATATCTCATCACTGATTACATGTACAAACCCGGTTGGAAACCCGAGGGAAATTCTTTCATGCAAGTTCACCGGGAAAAAACCTCGTACCTTAAAAATTGTAATATCAGTTAAAAGCTCAGAGGTCGAATTTGACACCCAAGGAAATCGTTAAAGTTGTTTCATATCCATCTACTTCGTATTTAACATTCGCGTCATGGACTCTTTGACATGCTCGGTCGGGTTGAGTTCCGTCGACTCATTTTGAGAAGGGTGAGTGTGTAATCAGAGAGAGTTTCACAGACTAACGCTGATTATTAGCTACCATCGCCCTCTGTGTGTCTTGGTTGGAGACTAATCACTTCAAAGTTACAACCTATTGAGTTAAACCCAGAACCTGTTAGAAAACAATTTCAACTTCACTAATATTTGTGGGGATTGGGGAAGATCTATTTGTGCTTAAGGCAATTCATCAATATTTTTTGGATTAGAAATATAATACATCCTTCAAAATAATTATAATTTAAATATTAGGGACAAAATTAACATTTTATGTAAACACAGGTTCTTTTCAATATCAATTATTATATTGTAATTCTTATTATATCGGGCAGACGAAACGATGTCTAAAAACAAGAATCAATGAACATAAAAACAATTTGAAATTTAACGTTCACAATTATTCAGTTGTATCAAAACATTTTTTAAAAAAACATTTTCGATTGGTAATGGTATATGAAGAATGTAAATATTATACGAAATTGATGAGCGAAATGTTGACAAATTAGAACCAATGATTTTCGGCGGACATTAATGTTAAAAATGAAAAAAATAATTTTAATAAAATTTGTGATTCTTTATCGTCTTTTATCTGTTGTATTCTATTAAATTTTAATCCTTCAAAACATTATTAAGAGAAGGAAGTTAAAGTTGGAAGGGTTCTTCTGAGAGTCTGATTTGTCCTTCCAGGTCCGTACACCATATTCGTTCCGACGGACAAGGCCTTCAGGGCGCTGCTCGTCCAACTCGGCGGACCCGAGAAAGCTGAAGAAAAGTTCAGGGAAAACCCGAGACTGTTGAGCGGAGTAAGTTACTTTTATCTCCTAACACACCAAGAAGCCTTAATAAAAAACTGATAAATTACAGATCAGGTAAGTCGGAAGAAGAAGAAGATGTAGACAGGCTATGTGTAGGGTAATAGTGGCAACTTCCCTCTTATAGCATAGGAAAGGGAGTGAAAAGTGGGGATGCGGAAAGGTAGAGCAAGGTAGCTAACGCATATATTTGGGGACCCTTAGCGATGTATATGGACGCAAACATTAACCGTTGAACCGGTTTTAGACACACGTCGACGTAGTTGTAGACGTTGAACACCCCTTTTTCTGTCCACAGATGTTCCGTCCAGAGCGAAACTTTTTTTTTTCAGATATGGCGCTATGCTAAAAACATGTTCTTGGTCCAATGGCTGCTGCAGATGAGTGTACTTGACTCACGGGTTATTGTGTATTTATTTTAAAATTTTTATAATAGAATATAATTGTCCGCCGTTATGGACGATGACGCGTCAGTTTATTATTTGAAAATTAATATTTAAAAATGTTCAAGTTCGTCAGGGTTCGAGATATTAATTACTGAGGTCATTACAGGTGACCGTGACCGACACAAAGTAGTTATTATCGATTTAACAGTAAGTCCTCTTAAGGAAAAAACTTTCTTGAGAGCTGAAGGACCACGATGAGGTTAAATATTCGCTGGACGACGTGAAATAGAGAGAAGAATAGAGAAAACAAAATGAGTATGCATTATTCTCTCTCTGTACCAAGTTCTTGTGACACTACTTACGTTTTCGCAATATAACATCATTACATCCTCAAAAGTGGAGAAAAACCGGTCACAGATTGCGCAGGAACTAACGTAAGAAATAGATTGCTCGTCGTTTAACTCGGCAACTTTCTAAACTGTTTTTTATTGTTGTGTTTGCAGTTGTTGCTGCACCACGTGGTTCCCGGAGGCTTCAAACTCGGATCTCTGCAGGATGAGATGACTGGAGTAAGTCTGGCTGGAACTCAGCTCAGGGTCAACACTTACACTGCGCAAGACACCGAGTGGAACGACCTCAAGGTACGATTATGGGACCCTCTCATAAATCTGTCGCTTATTTTTTAAATGCGGAACTAACCAGGCCGAATTAGATTTATTTTCACATTCGTTACTTAACTGTTGTCTGCATTTTTTAGCGATAGTCAGTGTAATGTAAAGCCTTAATGTAAGGCTCAGAATTCTGTTTGGAAAGGCCTCAGGGGACGTTACTGCTATTTTCATCTGTTCAATATACTTTTTTTGCGTTTAATTATTTTAATAACAATTAATCTCTGGAAATAGTTATGTAGAGTTCGAATGAAAGACCTCAATATACTGTTACATGTATTATATACTCTTCAACCTATTCAATTGCTATATTGGTTGCGTCCCCTGAGGCCTTTCCAATCGGAATTCTGAGACTTACATTAAAGCTTTACATTACATCCCCGGTCTTCATTAGTTGTCATATAGAAAAGTGGTAGGGTGAGGTGCAAGTCACCCCGGGTAGAAATACCTGAAGGTACCATTAGAGGTCCCTCCTATTGTTAGTTAATTGTTGAGTAGAACTAATCTGCATTTAATTAGGTATCATATTCCTTACTCTACTTGCATTAATGAGCATCCCAATATGGAAAAAGTAGTGTCATGAAGTGAAAGGACCTCAAGGTACGGTCACGGGCAGCCCTAGCTTATTTATAATATCCGTAGTTAATAGCTCATTGTTGTGTAGACTTGACCACCGCTAGTTTTAGTTCATTTCACATGATCATTACTCATCATTTTATTACGTTCATTGGCAAAATTTATAGCAGGTGTTAAAGGCGGTCGGGGGTCCGGAGAAACAAACCACAAGGTGTTATTAAACGTCGCGGCCTGTCACTTTCTACACCTACTATATCGCTTATTCACTGCCGGAGAACAATACACGGTGCATCTCATCAGTTCTCTAACGTCGTCAGTCAACGCGTTAATATATTCTCTCTACAACGGTAACAGTAATGAAAAGGAACGTCGGCATAAAGAAAGACATCAAGCTACCGAATCAGGTCCCATTTATTAATCAACAACTATTGAAATAACGTCTTCAACGACATGCATGACCCTATGAATGTGAACCGTGAACCATGAGCTATGGGAACCTTTCTTGCCAAAGATTAAAAATTTCATCTGCCTGATTTCCTTCCGGATTTAATCCTGTACTTCTGCCGTATTTTCTAGTGAAGTTTCTTTCCTGATACGCTTTACAATTGACTGTCCCATTCAAATAAGACCCACGCGGCGGTGTTCCATCCAAATTGCTCAAGGATTCATGATCAAACGTTTACTGTTTGACAGATATCAGTGAGTTTATGATCAAGGCTGGACAAGTGCAGTCGAACGCCCCTGTTTCCAGATCGAAAACTCGTATCACTTCCGATTTGACTCTTTAGGGTTTGAAGAAAAGTAATGCCAGACAATACTGTTAACAATTATAATTTTTGTTCTGTTTCCCTGTCAAATTATCATCTAATGTTAGATTTTTGGATTGTATCCAGATCAAAAAGCGGGTTGTTTCATCCTGATGAAATATCTATTACCTTGTCGTGTCAGAATCCAATTTTCGACCTGATTTCAGATCGCTGGATGACGTTGAAGCTTTAGAACATTTTTATTTTGTGGTACTAATACACGATGATTCAGTGTTCGTCAGAATGTGATTCAATTCTTCCGAAGTCGCTATTAAACTAAACAGTCGTTGTTGATCCACCTGGTGCCGAGTCTAATTTTGGCACCATGTGTGAACACCCTCCCGGCGAACTTGGTTCTTCAACGGTTCTGTTCACCTTTTAACAAAGCCGTACTCCCTGAAGACGTCGCAACTCTTAATGTGTTGTCTGTTGATCAAGGTGGTGACCATCAACGGAGCTCGGGTGGTTCCCGGCCTGCAAGACCTCGTGGTCCCTCAAGGAGTGATCCACGCGGTGGACAGGGTGATGTTCCCCCTCCCAGTGGGAGACTTGCTCCAGACTCTGCTCGCAGACAGGGACGCAAGGTTCGACTCGTTCCTCAGGGCCGTCAGGACGTCGGGACTCGCTCCAGTCCTAGCAGGTAAGCCTCAATCTCCATTGAATCTGAATTTGAAATTGTTGGCTACGGTTTTGTGGACGTCACCTTTGTTCCATTAGCCTTCGTTTTTCCTTTGTTATTTTGGTCCTTTTTGGTTTACTCAGACACAGAAATACCCAGTCAACACTTAGAATGATGATAACACCTCACCATTATCAACAAATTTTAAAAACTATCCTCTTGACACATTACTCTTAGGGTGTTCCATCGTCTCCGGTACAGAGATGAGTAAATATGGATCAAAAAGTTATGCAGATATACTCGGAGACATTTTCTCAACGTATTTCAATGTCCTTTGAACAACGACGTTATAAATAAGAGTCAGAAAACATATTTCACATTCCAAATCAGCTGACAAAGATTCTCCAATTTTGTTTGTTGTTTTTGGATGTTCCTTGAGTATTGGAAGACCTTTGATTCTACCTTTGCCGGTTACAACGTCTTGCAGCAATAATAATAAGAGAATCCTTGTTTCCTTGCAGGCAGCAAGACGCACACTTTGCTGGCACCGACGGAGCGAGCCTTCTCCCTGCTGTCTCCCGAGGAGCGGACCCGTGTCCTGACTGAGAGGGACGCCGCCAGGGCTCTCGTCACCAGGCACGTGGTCAGGGGCGCTCTCTACACCGCGGGCCTTAGGTTCTACCAGGTCAAGGACTCGTTGGCCCCGGAGCACCAGCTCACGCTGACCCTCGACTCCAAAGGTAATGAACTCTAGTTTCGTTTGTCGTAGTTGGTTTGGGGACCACCTCTCCCGCCATCGGAAGGGCGTGGGACAAGTACCAAATGCCCGACCTACCTGATGCAGGTTTTTCTAGGGCTTTCCCTACGTAACTTTTAGGCGAATTGCTGGGTAGGATCCAAAACCATAGCCCGGAGGTTAACCCTTGATTACTTTCCTTCACTCTTCCGCGTCCCCCTCCCTTTCAGTCCCTTTTCTATGGTATAAGAGAGGCCACTATGTCGATTACCCTATATATATAGCCTGTCTACACCATCTTCTTCTTCATAATCGGAAGGGCCTGGGACAAATACCTACTGTCGATGAGTCTCGAGCACTAAAATTATTTTACTATACATAAAGTCACACAATGTTACCAACTATTTAATCACATATATATATTTTTTAAAAACTGCAACGTCTAATTGAATATTGTCCGAATGACTTATTTTACCTGAAACTCATTTTTAATTTTTACCTAAATGATCAGGATGGAAAACAAAATCTCGACCTAGCCGGGGAATCGAACCCCGCTTGGTACACGCGCGCTCTAACTATTGAGCCATCCGAGTCGACTCCAGGCCCGGCACCTCCATTCGTTATTCTTACAGTTAGAGCCCGGCTTGACCTTCAATTCACCATATGATAATCTTCAACGGTTCACCAATGGAGGATGGATATATTACTGCCAATTCAACAATGGCGCATTCGGAAGAAATTGAAGAAGCTTACATTTGAAGCTGAACCTTTATAGAAAATAATCTCGACCGGACCGGAAAATCGAGCCCTCGTCTCCCTGATTCATATGGGAGAATCTCGGGCTTGGCGATGTTTGCTGATTCTTCAGCTTGGGTCAGGCATTTTAATTATGCCTCCAGTGACGGTTTAGCTAAATAGAACTCTCTCCACATTACGTTATCCTATTTTCTGGTAATGTGGCTCCAATTGGCGGATCGAGATTTGTTTTCTCTTCTTCCTTTCCATCAGTCAGACAATCCTCCACTCTCACTGGCAGCTCTTGAGTCTTCTTCGAAAGCGAAAGCTTGACTCATTTATTCTGAAGCTGTCTGCCTTGACAAATCCATTTTCCTACACGTTCACTTGGACAATTGGTCTTCCTTTCCAATCTCTCAATAGGAAAACTCTTTTTGCGCGTAATTCTCTTTCTGTCTCTGTCTGTGCGTCTCTTTCTTTTACATAATATCAACTTTTATTAGTAACTGAGCCGCACGAGTAAAAACAGTACACTTTTATCTAATAACGTAATTGTTATGCTGATATACCATAAATAAATCTTGTAAATATATATTTTTTTAAAATATGGGAGGTTTTAGTGGACCATGATATTCTCTTTTTGGGGAAAAAAGTATCTAGTAGTGCTGGAGTTCCTCAGCGTTAAATTTACAGGTCTTCCATTTTATTTCTCTTTTCACTAAGCCTCTGCATGTGAATGGAACTGTTTCTCCTGAGTCTGTGTCTGTGTGAGTACCTTTCTTCCTTAGTTACGTCTTTTGTTTCACTTTCCATGACCTTAAAGAATGAAATTCAAGAGGACAAACGCCCCCAACCAGACCAGGAGAATCTCTCAATTAGACGGTTCCTAATTACTTCTCATTAACGACCACAGCATGGCTTCACTTTCCTCCTGAGTCGTGTCGTGGTTTATTATTTACTTTTTGAAGAAAAGAAGATGAGTCTTGTTGCATGTCGTGGGTGAAAGGTGGGAGTCACGCTCGTTACCAAAAAAAAACAGCCGGTTGCGTTACATCTTCAAACAGGTTCTTTTTTCCCTGTATATACAGTTTTTATTTTTACTTCTGTTTTATATGAAAATTATATATCTGAGAGTTGCGAAATCCAAGTTTTTTTCATCCACTATTTTCTCTTTCTTTCTTTATTGTTTGGTTCGGTCCTTCCATTCTTTATAGCTTTCCTCGTTCTTTTAGTTTCTTCCTTCCATCCATAATTTATTTCTTCCTTTCCTCGTTCTTTTAGTTTCTTCCTTCCGTCCTTCCATCCTTCAAAGTTTTTCCTGCCTCAGTTTCTTCCTTCCTTTTTTTTATCATCCTTATCTTTATTCATGCTTCCTCATAAAATCTTCCTTCCTACCTTTATTCATTTACTTTTCTTCCTCAATTTCTTAATTTTGTTTTTCTCTCTTTTTGCATTCCTTACTTTCTTTTTTCTACATTATTTTTCTTTCTTCCTTCCTTTTTTCTTCCTTCTTTCTTTCTTTCTTCCTGTCTTCATACCTTACTTTTTATCTTCCTTTGTTTTATCATCCTTTCCTTGTTCCTACCTCTCTTCATTCCTTCTTCCTTCCTTTTTGTCCTTTTATCATCCATTCTTTCTTCCGTATGTGTTTCCTTGCTTGATTCTTTCCTTTCTTTATTCATTTACTTTTTCTTCCTCATTTTCTTCCTTTGGGTTTTCATCCTTTCTTCAGTCCTTCCTTCCTTTTTCCTTCGTTATCCTTCCTTTCTCTCTTTCTTCGATCCTTCATTTATTGTTTACTTTATTTTTCTTCTTTATTTTCTTCCTTCATATTTTAGTTTTTATTCATTAGTTCCTTCCTTTGTTTTATCAGCCTTTCCTTATTTCTTCCTCCCTTCATTCCTTCTCCATTTACAGACAACTTGTTTAATCAACCAAATAAAAAACAAACAACGTTGTTTTCTACACATATTTTCTAGTGTTATAGGAGACTGAAATATTCATTTATTGTTTTTTAAAAAAATAAACATCATATTAAACCACACAACATCTTGATGGAAAAGAGAAATATCTTGGAGGTAGTTGAAGAGATACAGGAAAAACACTGGGGTGTAAATTAAAATTAAAAATTCAAGGAGAATAAAAACATTAGAAAATGTTAAAATGTTTGGACTGTCTTTTTATAAACATAAAAAAATTAAAAGGAAATCATAAAGATTTAATGAAACAACATCAGCCTAGTCAGAGATCACACATTAAAGAAGCAAAGAATATTAAGAGAAACTATAGTTCGAATTTTATAAGAAAAAAATATTAATAACACTGTCGGGGTGAGACGCGTCTACCACCCCCAGGAGTGGGGGTGGACGGGGGTGGAAATATTTAAACATTTTAAAACAGTCGATATTTAATTCAGATAAATATTTTTAGGGGTCACAGACATTGATAGTGTTTCTACCTATGTTATCTGAATATAATTTTCATCTCCTACGCCCTGGGAAAAGGGCACCCTTAGTGTTTGGGGTGGAGTTGCTTTACAGAAAAATAACGCGAATACAACCGATATTGGAGTCAAATCGAAGGTTATGGATGCCACTGATTTGAGTTATGACATTCAACTTGGCATTTACCCCTCAGATGCAAGGGTAGCGGGGTGGAAATTTTTGAACATGCAAACACGGCAGATATATGCGTTGAATAAATATTGGTTGTATTTCTACTGATGTTGTTTGTGTATAATTTCATCCCCTTTCGGCATGCGAGGGAAGCACCCTTATGTGGGGGGGGGGGTTGAGGGTCGTTTAATATAAACCTAGATTCGTGTCAAATTGGGGCATATGGATGTCGCTGAGACTATTTATAACAAACTGAGAAACTCACGGGGGTGAGTGGGAATTGGCGGTGATGAGAGGGGGTGGGCGGGGAAAGAAATTTTCAAACATTCTAACCGGCCGATTTTTGCGTCGAATCAATATAATTCTGGATCAATAGAATTTATAAAATTTCACTTCATCTGTGTATAATTTCAACTTCTTTTAGGCATGGGAGTGGTGCACCCTTAAGAGTTGGGGGTGGAGTGGCATTACATGAAATTACTCAAACACATTTCAAGTCGAATCCGGGGTTATATTTGTAACTGTGTTTAATTATGACATTTAAGTTACAGTTTAACTTTCCCAAGCGGGGATGGACGGGGGTTGAAATTTTCAAACATGTGAAGCAGTCGATATTTATGTCGAATAAATATTTTTCTGGTTCGCTGAAATTTATTATATTTCTCTACATGTTCCATATGTTTAATATAACCTCTTTCGGGGTTTGGAGTGGAGCACTCTTAAGGGTGGGGGTGGAGTAGATTTATTTAATAATAACGCAAACACAATCGAGATTGGACTCAAATCCAGGGTTATTGTTGTCCGTGAGATTAATTATGATATTCAGGTTGCCGTTTAAGTCTCCCAAGCGGGGGTGGTTGGGGGTGGAAATCTTCATACATGCCAACACAGCCGATATTTTAGTCGGATAAATATTTTCCGGGTAAAAGTGATTAATAGTGTTTGTATCAATGTATGTAAGTAAAATTTCAACATTTTACGGCATGGGAAAGGAGAATTCTAGGGGTGGGGCTGGAGGAAAATTAGAAAAAAATAACTCGAATACAAACGAGACTGAAGTCAAAAGCAAAGTTATGGACAACGCTGAGTTTAATTATGCTATAAACTAGCAATTAACCTCCCAGGGACGGGCGGGGTCGGGGTTGGAAATTGTCAAACATGTTAATCAACCGATTTTTGCAACTAAATATTTTTCGGGATCAATGAGATTTCTCTACATTTTTTCAGATTATAACTTCAACCCCTTTCGGGCTTATCAGTAGAGCACTTTTAGGTGTTGGGTGGAGGAACGCTGCAATAAAATAACGCGAATACAACCGAGATTGGAGTCAAATCCAAGATTATAGATGTCTCCCAGTTCAATTATAGCATCCACCCCATCCACTCCCACCCCTTGGGGTTAAATACCCCAAGGGGTGGGAGTGGATGGGGTGGATAGGAGTGGTAATTTTCTAACATGTTAAACGATCGATGTTTGTGTTAAATAATTAATTGGCGAGGCCAATGACATTGATAATATGTATACCGATGTTGTTTGTAAAATATAACCCCTTTCGGCATGATAGGGAAGCACACTTAGGGGAGTGGGTGGAAAGTTAAACATGCTAAAACAGTGGATATTTAGGCAGATGAATATTTTTAGGAATCAAAGAGACAGTGTTTCAACCGATGTTATCTGAGATGATATTTAATTACCCATTTAATCCCCTGAGGCGGGAATGGACGGGGTGGAATTTTTCAAACGTGTTAAATCATCGATATTAGCGTGGAATAAATAAATTCCGGGACCATTGACGTTGATAGTATTTCTACCGATGTGTTTGTAGGCATGATAGAGGTGGGGGTGGAGGGGATTTCCTTGAAAGTAACGGGAAAACAACCGAGATTAGAGTCAAATCGAAGGTAATGGATGTCGCTGAATTTATTTATGACAATCTGAGCAACGCGCGGGTATCGGCTGGGTCGTGGTGGGATGACCGGCTGTTTTTTGCTTCGATTAAATATATTTCGGGATGAATTAGATTAATAAAATTTCCCTACATGTTCTCTGTGTATAATTTCAACCCCTTTCGGACCCGGAAGGGTGCACCCTTAAGGGTGGGCGTGAAGTGGCATTACATAAAAAGAAAGCAGAAACTATCGGGATTGTCACTGAATTTAATTATGAAATTAAACTTAACCGTTTAAGTCCCCGAAGCGGGAGTAGTCGGGGGTGGAAATTTTCAAACATGTTAAACGGTCGATATTTACGATAATTATTTCCTGGGGTTAATTACTTTGATAGTATTTATACCGATGTTGTTTGTGTCTAATTTAACCCCTGTGAGGGGAGCAAGTTTAGGGGTGGGGTGGAGGTACGTTAAATAAAAAACCGCAAAAACAACCGAGATTAGAATCAATTCAGAGACTATGAATGTCGCTGAATCTAATTGTGACAACCTGGGTAACGCGACTGGTTTGGGAGGTGGTGGGCGGGGGAAGAAATTTTCAGACAATGTAATCGGCCGATTTTTGCGTGGAATACATTCTTTTTCATTATCGCACATTTGTGGGGGTGGTCATCTTCTAACATGTAAAAACGGCTGATATATTTGGTCTATGACTTCAACCCCCTTCGGCATGGGAGGTGAGCACATTTAGGGATAGGGTTCAAGGAGCTTTACTTAAAAATAGCGCAAAAGCAACCAAAATTGGAGTCATATCGATGGTTATAGATAAATGACATCTCGGGCAACGCCGGGCACCCAGCTAGTACTCGAATAATATCTTTGCAAGCTTCATTCCACCCCTGGGAAATAACTTTAATTCTAAAGTTTCAGGATAATCCGTAAAATTTAAGAGCTGTTAAGT
This sequence comes from Zhengitettix transpicula, assembly GCA_037074705.1. Lineage (NCBI taxonomy): Eukaryota > Metazoa > Arthropoda > Insecta > Orthoptera > Tetrigidae > Zhengitettix > Zhengitettix transpicula. The sequence continues at coordinate 69,384,506 of CM073594.1, forward strand.
ACAATGAATGTTTTCAAAAATGGTAGTAGCGTCTCCCCAACAACTTCCCCAGGAGAAGTTCTCCGCTGACCATCATCTCATTTCCCCTACTTCGCGCAGGTCGTACGCCAGGATAAACCTCTCGAACTATACGTTATCTTTTGCCAAATAGTCGCCTCTTCTTCACCGGGAAAATGAAACGGCAGTAAATCCGAAATCTTCGCTTCCAGCCGTGAAGTGAATTTGATATGACTGCAGGAGACGTAACTAGATATACGTTGTGCTTTTATATAGCCAGGTTCCATCACGTTTCTGATATCAATTTACACTTAAAAAGGAGATAAATCAGCGAGGGACGTCGAAGTGTTAAACGATCGACGGTAAAAAAAAGGGGGGAGGGTCGTAAAGGAGGAATCGAAAACTTCATTTCGAATCCAGTAACTTGGCGCTAAAGGTAAAAAGGGTTTGACAAACAAGCACGTGAACAAAGACAGGGTTCGTGGGAGATCTCACAGTTTAACCGATATTACTAGTTTATTATAAAGTCTAAGATATATTAAAACGCTCTTAATATTTTTTTCCTACTTGACTGTCTGATATTTGCTTCTTGAAATCGTTGACGGACATTGGAAGCGTCAATTAGCGATTTAACAGCTATTTGAGAACAATAACGCAACCTAGTGATTTTAGTTTGATGATGTTGGCTGCGTTGTGCCGTTACCAATAACGGCTGTGTTAATTATCTGTTTCTTATTGCAATGACTTTTTTTCTGATTATTTACTTCTCTGTTTTCAGCTTAGTCTTTTATAATTTCCTAAATATTTTAATTTCCTTCACATCTTTGACATCACGGAGCCCCCTTTCTGTAACCTTGTATAAACCATTCCGACTAGGACGCCTTGAAGTACGCAGCTTCTTTTTTTGTCCTCGCGATTATCCGTGGTCCAGTTTACCTGATTTTTAAATCCGTCCTCTGCTTTTTATTATTTCTAATCCTACCAGTTTTCTTACTTTTTCATACACAATCGTATTTAAATGGTTTCAAGAAAATTTATTTTTGCTTCATTCTGAGCGTTGCCCTATCTAATTTTGCTTCTTTTAATTACTTTATATTCCTTTCTTTCTTGTTAGCTTCGGTCCTTTCATTCTTTCTTGCTTTTCTCCTTCCTTTCTTTTATTCATTCCTTTATTCCTTCCAATCTTTTTCTTTCTTCCTTCCATCCTTTGTTTCCTTCTTCCTTAATTACTTTTTCTCCATTTTTTCTTAATTTCTTCATATCTTAGTTTTATCTTCATTAGTTTCTTCCTTCCATTGTTTAATCATCCTATCCTGATTACTTCCTCTTTTTCTTCCTATTATCAGAAATTCTTCCTTCATTTCTTTTTCTTCTGTATATTCTTCCTTACATGATTTCTTAATTTCTGTCTTTATTCATTTCCTATTTATTCCTTTTCTTTCCTTCCTTTTTCCTTTAATTTTCCTTCCCTTTTGTCTTCCTTCCTTCCTTTTTCTTCCTTATATTATTATTCCAATTACTTCCTTCCTTCATTTCTTCATACCTTTCTATTTTGTTCCTTCCTTTTTTCCCTTTCTTTCTTATTCCTTCCTTCCTTTCTTTTTCTTCCTTATATTCTTCCTTCCTTCCATTTTCTTCCTTCATTTTTCTTCGTCCATTCCATCATTCCTTCCTGATTTTCTTGTTTCATTATTTTCTTCCTTTCTTACATGTTTCTATACTCCTTCCATCATTTTTCCTGCGTTTCGCCTTTTTGTTTTCTTTCTATCTTTCCTTATTATATTTCCTTAATTAATTTTGAGTAAGATATGTGGAAGTAAATTCTCGATTTATCTCTTAAAAATACGAATATAAGTATTTAAAAAATTTATGAAATTGAAAATGTATTTAGCTCATTTAAAAATATTAACAAGTGATACTTTTTCCAGATTTAAAAGACGATTGACATTAACAATTTTTGTTGTTTTTTTGTAAAAAATTCTCAGAGATCACATTTAAATTTTCCTTTGTATTCTATTTAGGCGAGTTTGTTTTATTTAGGCAAGAGAAATTACTTTAGAAAACCGGTCGCTTAATTTCTTAGTGATGATGTAACTTACGTAAAGTTTGGGCTAGAGAATCTTCTCGTTGACTAACAAACTGACTGACTAATTAACGAAAGTCGCGCGCCAACGACGCAACAAACAGCTGTCAAATGAGATGCTAATTGGCTTCTTCTTCTTCTTTGTCTTTTATTTTCATTCTCCTCCACTAAGACCTTTCGCCTATGTTCTGCCGGAGTCCGCGGCTCCATTTTCCAGAAAGTCGGGGACGCCGCTACAAGCAGCAGCTAGCGTGGGACAATCCCGCGGGTTGCGAGATGAAAGTATCTACAATTAAAAGAGAGAGAGACTCTCCGAACCACCTCCTACTCCTCCTCGGAGGGAAAAAAGAAAACGGGCGACTCTCCCACGCCATATTGACGTCAAAATATGCACCATGAACGGTTCTCGTGGAACTGTCCGACCACACTACTTTTATAGCTACCATTAGCTCATAGGTTTTAAATATAAAACGTGCACCGAAGACAGAATTGGAAATATATACGTAAACGACATAACAGACCAAATAAATTTAAAAACAATACTAAAGACACCCACTGAACCAGAAGAGGCAGTTATTGTGTTCATCAAAATATTGCAACGGGCTGCCGAGAAAGCTACACTTAATTTAGGCTCACAAAGAAAAGTTGATAATGTACCGCTTGAAATAGAAAAACACTTAACGTAGAAAAAAGAACAGTTAGAAAAAATTTGACAACAGAGTCTTTTTACATCTGATAAAGCACTTTATAATCGACTAAGCAATCTACTTATATTAAAAACTGAAAGATATTTAAGACAACAATTTCTAAACTACATAAAATATATCTGTAGATGCGACAATAGTATTTTGAGAACAGTTAAAGCTTCAAGACAACCAGAAACACCATGCGTATTGAATCGCCATATATCGGACCATGGGAGAAAAAGCAGATCTCTTTGCAGAACATTTTGGACTTCTTAAATGGGTACACCTGAGAATACAATATATTACTTCACCACCAAAGAAATACGTCAAGAAATATCTTTCCTAAACAACAAGAAGACTCCAGGAAGAGACCAAAATGCTCAAAGAGCTTCCCAAGAAAGGATGGTTATGCTTACATATATTTTTAACGCTTTAACCAGACTTCAATACTAGCCAGAATAACTGAAATTCTCAGAAATAATTTTAATACCCAAGCCTGGAAAAGACCTAACTGCGTATAGACGAATAAGTCTTCTTTCAACGGTGGCGAAATTCTTAGAACGTTTACTTTTCCATCGTATCACACCTCTTCGAGACATAATTCCAGATCATCAATTCGGGTTACGTCCACAGCACTCTACAACTCAACAGTCATCGTATAGTTAATGCTATACAAGTATCTCTAGGTTAAATAAAAGTACTGTACAACAGCATTCCTTGTTATCAGCCAAGCCTTCGACAGAGTCTGCCAGGCAGGACTTTTATACAAAATCAAACACATACTGCAAGAGCCTTACCATAAGCTACTCCAATCATACCTCGAGAATCGTAAATTCAGCACGACGAAATTTCCACCTTCCACCAAATCAAAGCAGGCGTTCCCCTAGGACCTATACTGTACTTATTATATACTTGCGATCTTCCTACAACCACAAATAAAATTACAGGAGCCTTCGCTGATGATACAATTATCATGAAGATCTCATATCAGCAAGCAAACTATTACAAGACCACCTTAATCTACTTCGGGAATGTATATATAAATGGAAAATTAAAGTTAACCACTCAAAATTCGTACAACAATGCCCTCCAGTAACCATGAACAACCAACAACTCCTGGTATCAACACATGTAACATATCTTGGAATGCATCTAGACTCAAAACTAACTTGGAAAGTACATATAGCAAAGAAGAAGAAATGGACATCCACCTTCGTGAGCTACACTGGCTGCTTCGTAGAAGGTCTATTTGGACATTCATCATTGCATTATGGGAGAGTGCGAGCAAATGTAATACGGTCAAAATACAAAAATCGCGGTCAAGAATCCTCAGATCCATGGTTGATGCTCCTTTGTATGTTAGTAACCTAACTCTACATCATGATCAACCCTTATCATACGACAAAGATATAATTCAAGAGAGAGCAATGAAACACCATGAATGACTGGAAACACATACGTACCCACTTATACACGAATTGCTGGAACACAGAATCAACAGAAGACTGACGAAATGCTGGCCAATTGACCTGAAAACGTGGTAACCGGGGAGCAATCATTGGAGAGGACCTCCATCAGGACAGTAATGAATTAAATTACGTAAATGAATTCTAAGCTAACAAAAATAGCCCATAGAATGTGATTCTCATTGCTATTAGATAAAATAATTTTTTTTAAAAAAAGCTTTTCCTATTAGCGAAAATCTGAAAATAGGTGAAAAATGTCATGGTTTTTAGGGCCACAGAAAGTTTACCCGAGGCCTTTCGAATTGGAAAACTATGGTTTTCACTACTGGTTACCATAACATATAGGAGTTGGAAAACAAAAACTCGACATTTTGCTCGGCAAGGCGGTAATTATAAAATTCCTTGAGGAGGTTTTCTGCCCATTGTAGTCAGAGATTGAAACTCACACGCCGAGGAGAATATGCCGAATATTGAAAGTCGTTTTATATCTTTGGAAGCGAAGTCTTGTTGAATTAAAATTGTTTGGCTGATATTTAAGAAAGAAGAAAGAACGATTAAAATATCAGCCGATCCTCAAGCACTTGCTGACCATTTAAAAGTCGACTTATTAAATAACTTTTTGCGGAAACGTATAATTACAGAGCTAGACTTAATTACGAATTAGCAGGTGTGTGACGCCACCGATGGGCTCGAGGAACCTTTCCAAGGCCACTGAGGCATTCGTGAACAGCGCTTTCCAATAATGATCACGCATTTGTGAACAGTAGCGCTATCCAAGGATGATGTGGCATTGTCATAATGATTGATATGGACTGATATAGTGAGAAATAATTAGTCTTACCTGAAATTAAGGGTCGGTGCCGCTTTTTCTGACTGACATTCCAAAAATTTACAAGTTTTCGGAACTTTGTAAGTAAAAAGATTCTTCTTCTTCCGGAGGTCTTACAGGACTTGAATTACAACATAGACGTCTGTGGACTGTACTTGTCAGTGACCGCCAGAACTGGAATGACAGAAAAAGTCTTGAACCAGGCTAGACTCGAACCCAAAATGTGATAGTCGGAGTTCTAAAGTCACCAGCCCTAACGATCACAGCCACATATTAGTCGCAGGTTTCCACATCTTATTGTCCCTTAAAATACTTCAATTTATTGAATATAAAACAAAAAAAATGCATCGGTAGCAATCGAGCCACGTGACAGGCGGCGTTGATGTTACGTGGTGTCCATTTGTAATTTATTGAGTGGAGTCCTCGCCGACTACAAGCTCAGATACCTCCAGTGCAGCTTGGACAGGATCCGAACCTTAAAACAAAAAAATTATTTGTGCCGATATCTCGCTTTAATGACCTCGACCACAGTTAGTCGAATGCTGTGTGGTCTGATTGTCCTTCAAATACTTCATTTAATTGATAATAAAAATAGAAAACTCCTTGTAGTATGTTAACTTACTGATAATATGACGTTGGTGGGATCTGTTTCTGGGTTGATTAAAAGCTTTAAACCCTGATGCCTGTGTAAGACGTTGTTGGCGATATGAAGTATGACATGGTGGTACCATCACAGTCATAGCCTCGAGATGTGTTGCGTGTTGACCCAAGGAATCATCCTAGTTTCACTTATCCATTTAATATATCTCTCTAACCTGCCTTGAGACCTCAGACAAGCCGTGCATTGTCGTTGAAGGATTTGTGTTATCATCCTAGCATTTCAATAGGTATCTTTCTTTCATTAATTTCCTTTATTGAAGAGGCGGCGACCATTAGGGAAGATAAGAAGTAGTGTAATTGTGGATTAGGTTGCCTCCGAGACGTGATCAAAAAATTAAGGTTGGCTAACTTGAACTATAATTTTATTAGTAAATGATCACAAAATATAATGGAACAACCGCTAGACTTCTCTTCAAACATTGGGAAGAAATTAAGTGTTTATTGGGCACCTTTAATAATGGTTCAAAATCAATGAGATAATTCCTGAGATATTTTTAAAAGAACAACACGTTCTACATGCTTTTGTTGAATACTATCTAGTATTTAATTGGAGTTTTTAATAGTATAATATTATTGAATTAAATTGAGATTTTTGTGTACGGGATACTGGAAAGTCAACATGTTTAAATATATATATTGCATAATTTTGACAGACATTTCGGCAACATAAACGTACGAGGCGGCATTGAATAGGTGTATGGAAACGTGTCTCGTAGATAATAAACCCGAAGGACGCCGAAACGTAACCGAAAGAAAAGCCTAAAATAATTTTCAAGATACTCGGAATGTGGAAAAGATGAAAACTGAGGTCAAACGAAGGTCGTTGCTGAGAATGTTGTAGAGAAACTGAGTATTGATGACTGCTCTAAGCTAAAGCTATAAAGAAAATGTGATAATGAGAGACAGATGTGGAGATCCCTGAGTCTAAGCAGATCATGATGGTCATAGTGGCGAAGTAAGGAAATTGAAATTGTGAAAACTGAAGCAAAATAATCGATCAAACAGAAAAAATGGGATTTATGGAAGAGAAATCTATAACCCAGAAACTGAAGGCGTAACACAAGGTGCAGTGATGGGACCCGGTGCCGATTTTTATTTATTATAATTCCTCTCTTGGGTGATACTCTTGAAAGTCAGTTACCTGCACAGTCAGGACACGGAGTGTGTGAGAGAGTAATTACTTATCACAAGCGCACTCCACGGTAACGACGAGGTCGAGAGAGCGAAAGTGGTGCCACCACATTTCCCCTGATGAGAACCGTACGCTACTCGTCCTTTCGCTCGTGACCTGGAAACCAAGACCAGTTCTTCTTCCTCCCGAGCGCCGAGCAATCCAATCCAGTCCAGTCTTCTTCCTTGAGGCGCTCCAAGGTGCTATTGCGTTATAATCTCTCGTAACAGGTCAACTGGTGAGTGGTCAACAGGCTCAAACCAAGCTGCAAGGCAATAACAGCTAGTATGGCGTAACAGTCGAACCTAAGCAGCAATGATATGGAGAACAGATGTCTTCCAGACAGTATGAGAATATTTATGACCAGAACGGTGTTATATCTATATTTGAAGCCATTGAAATCATGAAAACAGTTAAAATAAACAATTTACATGAACAGGCAGACAAAAAAAGAGAGAATAAAAATGTTGAGATGAACAGTCCCAAACTCTGCTGTCCATTTTCTTGTTTGAAGCACTCCAAAATGTTATTATCTTAATGCCTAATGCCAGTCAAACAGAATCTGCCATTATCATCCTGGATCTGATAACGCTGAAGGGGAAAACTGATGCTTTCCATAACCACTGAAAATATCTATAACAAAAGAGTAATGTTCAAAATGTACATGAAGAGGTTTATGTATATCAAACAGCCTCTTAACAACCAGTTGAGACCACAGAATTAAACTGTGAAAAAGGTAACAGAGTTAAAATGGATAGTATATTAGCACTTCATTGGGCCAGTTATTTGGCTACTTTTTTATCTAATTACTTTACTTTTAATTCAGACACATTATATTTATAAATTAGAAATTTTTCATTCTGTTCAAAAACACGATTATCTGTTCTGTCCTCCTGATCTCAGTATTCAATTCCAGAGCGGTTAATCATCCTGAGGCACTCCAAACTTTGTTACACTGTAATATATTTAAAAGGTAAACTGGTCACTGGTCTTCAGATCCCAATAACATCCCTTATTTTACTCCACAGTTGTAATTTTTTAACTGGGGACCATAAGAACATTCTATTGTAAAACTGACCTCCTCCCAGGCACATCCAAATAATCTTGTAGACAAAAGTGTAGTTACAACTTCATAAAGCAACCTTGGTTCAATGTTGTGTGATGCTCACAATTGACCAACAACCCTTCCTCTCCTGTAAGGTAGATGAACTATGATTGACACTCACTAGATACATAGACATCCAGAATGACAAATTAAGGGTTTTTCATATTTTTTGTAGAACAATTACCTTTAACGTAGATGAAATTAATATAATGGTTACCAGAGTTCAGCAAACTTCAGCTGCTCACCATAATGGGTTCAACTTACTTTGGTCTGCAACTTGTGAAAGTTGCATTCAGAATTATTTTGGACATTGTATATAAGCTGTTTTATTTCCAGAATATTTTACCTAAAATTGTGACAGTAGACTGCAATAAATGACAAGAACAGGAAGACCTTCAACTGGGTTTGACTCCAAAAAGATACATGATAACTGTTAATTCATCCAGAAAGCCTACGTTCATTATGCTAACACCAGAATTTTAATAAAATCAACCTCACCTGAATTTAAGAAACATGATGTGACATAATATTTAAATCTGCTTCTTCTTCTTTTAGGTCACCTCAAGGTAAACTCGGTGCCAGTTGTGACTCAGAACATACCAGCGACTAATGGAGTGGTGCACGCTTTGGATAATCTGCTGTAAATGACAAAGAATTTGCCCCTATTTCTATTATCTGTACAAAGAAGAAAAAATATTGAATGTTTTTGTCATTTGCCCAGACACATACTACAGAGACAAATATAATACACCACTCATGTGTTCAAGACCAGGCAAAAATTATCAGATTGTGACAAAAAATATACAACTGCCATGTAACACGGACAGGAAGTACAACAGGGTGTCCCAATAAAATATCACCCAAATCTAATGTAGAGATTACTTTTAATTCTTCGATTCATCTTGGAAACATTATATCTTTGGAGTATTCATCTTCTTCTACTCCTCAAAGATGAATGAAATTTCCTTTAGAGTGAGGATCAGAAATTCAATGCATTTAATGCTCAGATAGTATCCAAAGGTTGCTTGATACTTTCTGAAGGTAGATGTAGTAGTTTGCTTTTCAAAATATCAATCAGTCTACCATTCTGTCCTCTCTTTGTGGAACCATCACATTTTTATGAAAATATGAAAACAGCATAATTCATAAAGTAAATCTCATGAATGAACAACTCTTTTATGTAAATCTGTTGTCTTCAGAAACCTGTTACCAATCAGCGACATAATTTGTCAATACATATTGTTCTGATAGTTAAAGTAAGACAAAAGTGAAAAAATGTAAGGGACACCTTGTACATGCAGAGAAATTTTCATGATTGACAAAACATATTGACAATATATAAAGTTCAGTTACATTCATAAAAAATATTGAACTACTAAAATTGAGAATAAATTCAATAGAGAGATAATATCAAGGTTACAGCTTCACCGCCTTTGTACAGTGAAATATTTTTTAAAAAACTTGAAGTATATATTGTATATAAAATGATGCCACCTTATTGTTACATATTTTTGTGTGTACATGAAAGAAAATCCTATTTTTCTTCAACAACATGTAATTCACAGTTTTATTCTTACATCAGCATAAAAAAAAGAGAGAAAATATAATATTAATGTGAATGTATATTATTACTGTGGATAGTTGAGGAATCTGTAAGTAGTGTAAAACAAATATTTATATAATAAAACTGCATTTTGTACAAAAATAATATGTATCAATTAATATTTTTTTCAAATAGAAAGTTCCAACTCTCACATCACATTTGTCCATAATATTGTATTTTTCATTATTTAAACATTTTTTTAAGAAATTATCATAATGTGAGTATTATAGATGTCTTACTGAGAGTATTATGAAAATTTGAGTCATTTTCCGAGGCCTTCTTTTGCTTCTGGTGTGTTACAGGATACACTCAAGTTGGAAAGTGTAAACAGACAAATATATGGCAATGATGACAGTTGAAAAGAAAGAAAAAAGATAGATAAGACCATTAATGCTAGGGAATCTTTAACTTCTGGTTTTGTTTAATATATATATTACAATATTTATTGAACAATTATCAAAATATTATAGATCTTTTACACATTTTACATGATGGTACATTTGAGGCAGTACTATATGACTATATATATTACACAAGTTCTGACATAGTACAACATTGAACATATACATGTATATATTAATTATTTTCTTATGTTACAAACATCAGAGAGATCCTATATACAAACACCTGACATTATTCTTCTCACCAAAACAATTCCCATATCAGGACAGCCTTCTCTCGTTGTCTGTTCTACGACACAAATCACACACTCTGCAGTCTTTAATTTTATTTTCATAAGTTAATAATACAACGTATACAGTCACCATAAAAATCTAGATCTGTACAAAAAAAATAGGCATTTTTATTTTGCTTTTCCTACGTTAAAGCAAATTAAGTCTCACTGTAACAGTGAATTTTGTTAAGGAACTCAGAGACTTATGCAACAGGCAGACTACCGCAACATAAAGTCCATTGTAAGTGTAAATAAAGCGACTTCTCCCAAGTTCTCTTGACTTGTTGATGGTTTGTTACATAATATTGCACCTCTGGGCTGGTAAATTTGCATGTACCGAGTTCTCCAAACACTTTAAATCAGCACAGAGTGGTACACTTATGAGAAATTTGATTAAAATAAGTTTGAGAGAGAAGGACCAAAATATTAGCATCTACGACATGTAAGTAAAGGACAAAAATGAAATGAAAATAAAGATAGAACTTTCAAGTGGAAACAAATTTTTTTTCTTGCCTTCAGGGGCTAAAGTTTATCAAATTTAGAGTATATAAGTAAAGAGAGAGTACTGCAGGCATAACCCAGATAGCCTTAATTTTTTTTGATTCTGAATACATCCACATCTGAAAATTACTCCAATCCTCTTACTCAAGTCTTACTTGAAGAAAATTAATATTTTCAATATGTCTTCCCTTCTTTCAAAACTTAATTTTACACACTGATTTGTATCCCTTCCACTCAGTTTAGGTTTTTATACTCTTATGTACTATCATTATCTCCAATTCCTTATTCTCTAAATCAGACTAAGAAACACTTGATAAATAATTTCTCCAATTTAAGCAGGCACAAATTTTTGAAACCAAACTATACAGGAAATACAACTCATCTTTCCATTTCAAGGAAACAAACAAATTCGACATTTACTGTACCTAGTTTTCCTTTAAAGCAGGCCTATAAGATTATTTATTTACTTACTGTAGAAACGTGAGGTACATTCTTTTTTCTCTTTTGAATAATGGTGTTGAGAAATTGAACACAGAGGAGTAACTTACTCCTTTAACTTTCCAACACACCGTTTACAGCCCAGAACATCAAATACAAGTCCATACATTCAATATTATATTTAGTAGATATCATTAGTTAAATAACAAGTGTATTTTTTTTCTTCAATAGGCCTCCTACATAATAATATGTTTGAATATTAACAAGAATTACAGTTATCGACACATTCATCTCCACAATAGATCTTAATCATATTTAATTACATTATATTGGTGTAAATTTCCTAGGCTGATTCCTTCTAGTTATCTTTTTTTCTCAGCACACACTAAAAAAATTCATTTAACACACACTTATGAAACATTTCATCCCCCCCCCCCCAGTTTTCTCCCCTTGAATTTCCACTACCCTAAAGAGAATGATTAGACTGATGTTCTCTATTATTTACATTGTATTTACTAGAGTTTTATATTATTTTTCAATATGATGTTAGGAGAATTACAATATAATGGATTATGTGGTCCCTCATAAATCTAAATTTTGTTAACACAGAAATTGAATATGATTGGATTGAATTTGGGAAACAGATTTGTATTTCAAGGAAATGCAATTCTACTAAAATATAAAAATTATTTGAAGATTACCAAGGATTAATCAGTTATATTCCCCAGATGTAAAACTTGGACATGAGTTTATAAAACATAAATGACATCATTTGTACTGTAGCAAATTTCATTGGGTTAAACTCATTAACATTTTTGCTAACACATTTGGTCACAGGATGAGAGACATAAATCAGAGTTTCCTTACTTAATATGCACGAAAAATGTTCTATTTGTATAATCAACTCTAAATCACCTCAAATTATTTAGCATTTTGTCCCAGTTATAAAACAAATTATTATGAAAATATAAGATTATTTTGGTAGTTAATGTGTTGCAAAAATGAAATTTATTTACAGTTAATACTGAAATGTATGTTTTTTGTCCCTGCAAACTTTAAATATAATCTGGATACAAAATTTCCCTCCTAGCAAATGACAACATGAACTTTCATGTACATCACAAAATGTATTTAGGAAGCACTTGGAGAGTTATTTTATTATTATTATATATTAATACTTTAAGTAGAGGAAATATTGTAATATACTGAACTATTGCATTCAGCACTGAACAGAGATTCTCATCACAACCGTTATGGATTCTTAAGCCATTCCTTGATGTGTTATACTTCAGGAAACCAGAAATGTTTACATTTTTGGAGAACTGTCTTGTCAGGCAGATTCATCTTCACACTTATCTGGGTTGTGTATTTGTTGGATTACACTATTCCACTGCATTCCTTTCATTTTATAACATGAATTCACACCTTTCTCAAATACACAGAAAAAAAATATCACTTAAAACCTCACAGGCCCAAAGAACTGGCACTTTGGTAACTTATACTTTGAGTTACACTCATAGCTTTCATTCTCACTTTGAATGATATAGAATAGTAGAAGTGGCACTTGGTAATGTTTTACTTGATTATTTCACTAATAAATGGATACTAAACACCTGTAGCTGTCGCTTGGGAAGGTTCACACTTATCGGACATGACACCGAGCACTTGGTCAAACTTGGCCCTTCTCTCATTGGCAGACACGGTGGCACCCCTGCTACCCCACAGGAACTTGAGATGGAACTCTGTACGAAACATGTCTGTGAGCAGTTCATCCTCCTTGGCGTCGCCCAGAACTATCTCTGCATTTCGACGGAACATTGTCAAGGATTCACCAAACTTCCTAGCGGCTTCCATGTGTGCCAGGAGTGTACCCAGCCCCAAGTCAGGAGTGGAAGTTTCCCAGTTATTTGCATTTATATTTGGAGCTGGAAGAGAAATGGAGTACTTTTACAAGTTTTGAACCAAAGCTTTTAAACACATCATAAAACAGCACAAATTCATTTATAATTGGAGAGCTTATGCCATAAAAATTAATCAAAAACAATTTAATTTTCATGCTGTAAGGGTTTTAGACAATTCAATACTTGAAGTATCTGTTGTTAATAAACTATTTTTTCAAATACATTACATTCATGCAAACAAATCATTCAGTTTCTGAATGTGTGTCATCAATTTTGTCCTCTTAAATTAACAAATAACATCTACTTTCAGATCATTACTTCAAAAATATGTTTGACTTTGAATGAGATAAAATTATAGCTTCCTTACTAAAATTTGTATAGAAGTATATTTTATACTAAAAAAACATAGCTTTTATCTTGCAATATATTGAATTGTTATTTTAAAAATTATACAATTTTTTAGAATATTCAGTCCCAATTTCTGTGGTTTTTTTTTCAAAAATAAAATCTATCATGTATTGAAGTGAAGTCTAATAATAACCATTTTCAATTGAAATGTTAGAAATATAAACAAAATAATTCAGCACAAATTATATGAAGTCTTGCAACCTTCTCCATAAATTAATGTAATGAGAGCAATTCAATAATAAATAAGGAGAAATATCTGAATTAATATGTTAAAATATCTGGCATTAGCAGATCACTTGTATCTAATCACATATTAATACAAAACAATTTATATAAGTCAATTTTACCTGACCATTACTTTTGTTATAGCATATTTATCACTACACTATTTTTTAATTGATTTATTCAATTAGCATTTTTTCCATATTAATATTTCACCAAATATAACAAATGATCATTTAATTGAAGATTAAAAGAAATTCAGAAAAAATAAGTGTTCCAGAATGTTCCTATCATAATAACAGGCAATACTCTCATTACAATTTGTCTAATTGTGTAGGTCTGTATACAGAAATTAAAATACAAATATATGAAAATATGATGAATGAAAACAAGTAGAACAAGGAAAGTTCTAGTTCCAGAAGAATGAGGGAGATATGCATTCAGTAACACCTTAAAGACAGATAGATTGCCATGAAGAAATTGATATACCTTGTGAATTGCTTACACTTTATAAAGAGTGAAATGAACAATTCAAAGATACAGAACTATTTAACCAATGCTAATAGAATCAACCTTACTCAGAATATCATCGAGGGAACGTTCTTGCAGCAAGATAAAAGGGAGAATGTGGGGTATCGTGGTGTTGGGAGCCTGTGGATTGGTACATTCGTTCATGTTCTTCAGTGTCGGCCTCAACTTTGCTTCAAAGTTGAATGCACTGTCTGTGAATTTCTGCCTCAGAACATGCCACGTTGTTGATAACCTTTGGACCTGCAAAGAGTCAATAAAAAATATATTACATAATCCTAAACTAATGGCAGTTTAATTTCATCATTGTTATTAAAATTTGTGTTTATATAACAAATAATGCACTGAGTGTTACATGGTAAAATACTGTTTTAATGATACAGTGCATGACTGATAGATACTGACAATTTTGATATGATAGCAATATTAATACAGAGATGTCTTTATGAAACAGATTTCTCAACAGGATAAAAATTTAATTCTTAAATATAATATTCTGTGATTCATGTAAATTATGAATGAAACTATGATGATTTTACTTTTTACATGTATGACTTAAAAATGTTATATTGCAAATTTCCCTCCAAATTAATTGTTTCCTTAAACAGTATTAATAACAGGAAAATGAATGATTATAAATGATTTTCCATAAATACCTCTCATTCAATCTTATCATTCAAATTTTATTCTTATTTCAATAAGAAAAATAATTTAATCTTTTTTTTTGTAACGTGGTTGTATTACTTTAAATACAGCCAAACACTAAGACGTTAAATTATAGTGTAAACTAGCATTTAAGTTTGTAAGAAATCCATTAAGAAGAGTCTAGAAAGGTAAATATAAACATGATTTATCCTGACTAACACATCTGACGATTTTTGGAAACAATGTGGAGGAGCTATTACTCACTTGAGGCATACAGAGTCCCATCATGACCCCACAGAAACCATACAGATTGCCAAGGGCAGTCTTTGTTTCCACAGCCACCTGGATCCACTTGTTGAGCGCTTCCGCTCGCTCTGACTCAGACGTGCAGGTGAGGATTGTGACAGCTACCAACAGCTTCAAGCACTCGGTCCTAGAAATGAAACAGAAGAAAATGGTCAATACTAGTTGATAGTGAATTATTGTTAGAATTATTACTAACAATTTTACCACTGATGTTTAATATTTTGTCTGACATAACATGAATATAGACCTATTGACCAATAAGTCAGAACAAATTTAATGAAGGTTTATGATCATGATTACATTAAAATATTAATGCTAAATGGAAACAAACTACATATTGTCCTTAAATTTGGGACTTCATTAGTGCAACATAATATTAATTCGAAAAAATTTTGATCTGATATGAGAAATATGTTGAATATAAAGTTTCCACAATGGTCTTAAATTTGGGTTCTAACAAGCATTGATTAAAAACTGAATAGATTGACTTCCATGACATGTAGTTAAAACCAAAAGAAATACTATTTTAAAGGATGAAATTGAAAAAGTGAACTAATGACCACACAGAGACCACAAAGATGATATTGCAAAAAAAAAACCTTTTCTGCATCCCTACACTGTCTCTGTCCCTTATCAAAATATTAAATGATAGACAGACAACTTATTTATAAATTTAACAGAATTAGAATAAAAATATTATGAATATATGACATGTACATGATAAACAGTTGTAGGGAGGTATACTTAATTTTTTAATTAACCGATAGGCAACTATTAATCTGAATAGCAATTTCATGTGAAATATTTATTTGATTTTGAAGTGAAATGGGTTATTTCAAACCATGAATGGAGTTATAATTGAGACATAAGGTTATTATAAATAATAATGTGTAGTGGGTGGCCACTTCTGTTATTTGTCTCCAAAGGTCTGTCGTCAATGTGTAGCAATGATAGTATTTTCTGGTCCAATCCAAAGCATATGTTGTAGTGAACATGGGATGAATGTGTTATAAACTACAGATAATGAAATGAATTGGAAATTTGGAGAATCGTGAAACTGTTTTCTGGTTGAAAGTTAAAAATAGGCGTATGGCGACACAGACTGACTCAGAAGTTCACGAGACTTACAGACGTGGCAATCCCCGGCGTGGATAAGCGTGACAGGTCGAATTTCCCTGCGGGGACGTGGTGTGTCTGTCTGTGCGACAGAGGAACCGGAAGCGCGTCCGCCCTCCACCACCCCCGCTTCCTCCTTCCGTCGCCATGGTAACGTGGTGGCTCAGGCAAATTAACGGCCATCGATTGCGGATTCCTCCTACAACGAGCGCGCTACGCGTTGGTCCGCTCCTCAATGAAGCGGAAAGTAGGACACGGAAACACAATTACCAGCAACTTTCTGCCCACATTACCCCTCGCCATTGTTTACTGAGTCGCATGGGTGGATGATGATTAGTCGTCTCGTCTAACACCACACCGGAGGTTACGTCAATATCTCCTCGGCGGAAGCGGAACCGAGGGAGCTTCGTCGGCAGACGTGACGTCAAGGTGTGACGGGGCGGTCTCAGACTTCACTGGTGAATTAAGTCACATAATAAGAAAAATTCTTATTTGTGTATAAATGTGTGGGGCACAAGGCTAGTTGGGAGGCAAAGTTTTGCTATTTTATTTTTTAAAAAAACTTTGGTACTTTGGACGTCGAATGTAGATGGTTGAGTGGAATGAGAAATATTAAGGGAGCCTACTTGGTGGGGAAAACTATTTGCAAACATTGGAATAAAAACACGCAACAATAAAATATTAAATCTCAAATTGTTTTTATGTCCATTGAAACTAGTTATTAAAGACCGTTTCGTTTGACCCATATAACAGGCATTTAAACGTAAAAAAATTTATTTTGTAAATAACCGTTACGTTTGTGTAAAATTATAATTTTGACTTTCATATTTTAAACGAAATTTAAATTATTGCACGTTTTAAAAATAACCCAAAATGATATAATTATTAAATAAATAATCCAAAATGATTTAATTATTAAATAAGTCAATTTAGTTTCGTTGACAGTTTGTCCGGTTTTCCATTCTCTTGAATAAAAAGGGAGAAACAATAAAGGAATTATTACATTTCAAGATGTAGAAGTAGGTGAAACACGAGGGTGCAAAGTGATGACGTCAATTGAGCAAGTGCTGGTTTCCTCTTCACTAGCCAATTATTCAGAGTGTGAAGTTACCTTCGTTGCTCATAAAAATAGGTAAGAAAGTGGGAATATTTGTAAGAACTTGACCGCTAGAGACTTTGGCGTGTCTGGCTTACGTTTGCTGTTTTGGCGTCACTTGATTGAGCATGGAGTGGTATCGCCTCACGTTTTGTGGACCGACCGACCGACCAACCATGATTTTCCAGTTTCTCCCACTGCTCTACTTCATATTTGCAAAATAACATAACTTAATTATCTCAGCCCGAAGTCGTGAGATTGGCGGCCATCAAAGCGATGAACTTCGCTGGTTATAAGAAGGAACAACGGGGGTAGATCGTCTGAAAGTTCCCCGAGATAACCACAGCAGTATTGACCGCAATTTTCCCCCGGAGGAAACATTTAATGTGACAGGAGGAAGTCAAGCAAGCCCCTTGCAGGGACGTCGTTCAGATATTCCATTGTCTCCATCAAAGAAAAGGAAAAGGATGGGCAGATGAAAGACAGACATTGATCGGGTATTCCATTGTCCGTGAGAATGGAATACCCGACCGACTGTCAACGAATTTCAACCAGCTCGTCTGTGGTGTTGAGCAGAATCTTCCCACGTCATGCACCAATCAGAAGCCGTAATAACCATATCACATTTCGAATTTTTAGTGGAAAATAATTTTAATATTTCCAACGTTGAGTGTTAAAGGATAGTTTACCTCTCGACGAGGTCGGCCCTGATCTGGCGTCCGTGGGGCAGGGTGCAGAGTTCGAGTCCGCAGACGACGCCGAGGCCGAGGTCGCTGTTGTCCAGGACCAGGGCGAGGTCGACGCGGGTCAGGTGCGTCGCCAGGACTCGAGGGCCGGTCTCCTGGAGCATGCGTCGCACCACCTGGACCATTGAATACATTTACTTTACTTACATTTCCACCATTTACGCTTTGTCTATTATATATATTGTAATACTAATTAAGAAGGCTATTAATTATTTAAATTACAATGTTTTGTTTATCGGAGTTAATCGCAAAGGACGGAGTGACAGCGGGCTCTTGTTGAAGTTAAATTAGAGAGACCAAGAATTGTTTAAAATTACAATGTTTTCTTTATATGTCCTGATATCAGAGAACGACAGCGACTGCGGGCTCTCATTGATGTTAAATTAGGGAGACCAAGAATTGTTTTATAAATACAATGTTTTGTTTATCGGCTTTAATCGAAAAGGACGGAGTGTCAGAGGGCTTTGTTGATATTAAGTTAGAGAGACCAGGGATTGTTTGGTTTATAATATGTGATTGACAGCGGCACTGGATATCAGAGAACGGAGAAAGAACGTGGGAATGGCGAGCGTGGGAACGACGAGCGTGGGAAAGCCAAGAGTTGTGTGTTAGATTGCAAGGGAGAAGGACGTGGAAGCAGTTGTGTGTCCGATCTCAAGGGAGAAGGACGTGGATGGAAAGCGTTGTGTGCCCGGTCTCAAGGGAGAAGGACGTGGATGAAAGTAGTTGGATACCAGAGCTTGAGGGAGAAAGATGTGGACGGAGAGTTAGTTGGATGGTAATCATCAAAGAGAGAGAAAGCCTTGGGACGGTAGGAAGAGAAAAGTTATAAAGCATTGTAAAGAGTCTATTTGCATAGTCAGACTTAGAAAGAAACATTATTGGTCGACTCTATCGTTTATCGTTAAGAGAATCCTGCAGCAGATAAAATAACTCTGCTATTTTGTTGAATGTACATCTTGGGTGTTTGCGGAAATTGTGACTGATTGAATGGTAGCTGCGGGCGAAACAGCGGTGGTCCATAGGAGACGAGTCTGGAGTTTGAAGCTGGGAAATGATTAATGTGTGCGTTGGTGAAAGTGAATGTGAAATTTTATGCACATAATGGCTTTTTAGTGAAGTGTGTTCCCAAGATTTGAAATCATTAAGTCTGATTCAAAAAAGGACACTCGTAAGTACGAATTAAAATAATGAATTATTTTAAACAGTAAATTAAAGGTAATAGTCATTGTTGTCACTCTATATTCAGTGAGTTTCAAATTGTTTAAATTATAAATTCTTTAGTTTGCTTAATTTGTTTCTTACTATCAAACCCAGTAAAGAGCCTGAAAAAAAATATTTAGATTTGTTTGTAAAATAGAAAATTTGTAATCTTGAAGAATAAATTTGTTTTAATAATAATTAATAATTTTTCGAAATAAAGCCCATCTTGTAGAGTATTAAGTTATTGGTTCCACAACGTGGGCAAATTTCATTTTAAATTAAATATTCAGTTGTTCATTATATTTTTGACTACATCGTGTTGACAAGATATTATTAATTTTTTTAAATGTGATATTTTTTAATTATTACAATATATATATATATATATATATATTTATTTATTTATTTTACGTACTACTGAGTTGTCCTTGCTTGTCTCTCTTTGGTTGTCATATGGAGAGGAAATGATGAAAGTTCCAAAGCCTTGGATCGACAGAGATTTTTTTAAGGAAAAACACGGCAACTGGGGGATTCTTCTATTTGAAGCTATCTTAAATTGTCACCCCACGCTCGCATAATGCTACAACTTGACACTTCAGTCAGCCCTAATTTACTTTTCTGTTAGTCAGAAGATATAATTACATTTAATCAGACTTATAATTGCAAATGCGTGAACTCAGCCAAATTAGTCAGAAATGATTTACTAACGAAAAATAAAAACATAACACAACGTTTCGTCTTCAATATAGGACATCATCAGGGTGATCAATGGAGTAAATAATTTCCATACATTGCCAAAATTATTTTATAAACATTTCCAATATTTTGATGTATCTTAAGATTTCCAAGGTATTCTCTGTCTGCAATGGTATATTATTAAACATTATTATAAATTTTAAAAAAATATTTGTGACTAATTTGATTCTGTTCAAACATCTAAAATGTAATATTAATTCATTAACTTATATAATAAATTTTTTCTAACTTAATTGGCCAAAAATCGTTATATATACAACATCAATATTTCGGCTAATATTTAAAGGGTTTTGAAAATTTACGAAAACTGTAAGTTAAATCTAGTTCATATCAAACTATTTTCTTGGGCAACAGTTGTTTAATATAACTTTTAAATAGGACATTTTTGCTCCTATTTTTATATATGGTTCTTTGAAACCAAGGGAATGGACCACCTGTCCAAGACTTAAGCGTAAGTAGAAGTGTGCTCGTGTTTCGCTCGCTCACCTGCAGCGCGGTGGAGTCGAGAGGCTTGTTCTCGAGCGCGGGCAACAGCAGCGTCTGCGAGTTCTCGAGGTCGAAGGCCGACGGCGGCTCCGGCTCTGGCACGGACAGCACGAGCGAGTCCTCGGCGGCCGAGTCGTACTCCAGACGGTAGCGCGGGTTCTTGATGACGACGCCGACGCCCACGCAGCGGTGCTGGTCCGAGGCGGAACTCTGCGCCGAGTCTCCGGAGCCGTTGCCGGAGTCGCTGCCGGAGGCGTGGTACGACGTCACGCGGTGGAAGGCGTCGGGCACCGCCGCGACGTCCCCGCCCCCGGCCTTGGGGGGCAGCGACGGCACGCGACTGGGCTTGGGCGGCGGCTCTAGGTCGGAGGCTTCCGCCGCCGAGTCCTCGTCCCCAGCCGCCGCCCCCGAGGGCCCCAGGAAGCCGAAGCGCCGCCTCTCCAGGCAAGGACTCAGCGCAGGGTCGCTGGTCACGCGGACCATCTTTCCGGAAGCCGCCTGCAAGGTCAACAATACAGAACAGATCAGTCGTCATTTCAATAATCGGAGAAATTGATCACAGGCAATCAAGAAAGAGATTCACCTTCAAGACCCAAGCCGCTTCATTCCTGATAATAAAACATCAAAGACACGAAGGGGATTTGGTACCATACCTCCGCGTGATGATCAAAACTCGGACAATGGTCACTTTTACACATAAGGATACTTCGGATCATAATAAATTCGTAGATGGTGATGATATCATTATGACGGGTCCGAGTACTTACCATTATATTTTAATCATCAGCATTTTCTTAATTTATAATCGTTGTCATGGAGACAGCTCCTCGTTAGTGCAGATCCTACACAACTTGTCCATCAATGACCTCATCACAAGTCTATCAAAAAACATAGTTTCGTGTGAAATTCATCTCCGCCGTCGTCAGCGGCTGACTGGTGTGTCATTTTAACAAACAATTGACACAGTAAAAACCGAGAATATTATGTTGGAGAAGGTCTACTTGGGTTTTGTTCCTAACTAAATTGCAAATAACATCTTTCATCGAAGGTTTTTTAAGCGAAACAAAGAAACGGAATAGCCTTCGGATTTCCCTGTTGCTTGGAACGTAAGAAATATTTGTTTTTTAATCCAGAAAGTACAGCCAGTAGTATTATTCGTATTTACAAATAAAATCGGAGACTTAATTTGACTCTAAATATAATTTATGAATGTTGGCTTGAAAGTCAGAATTAAATTTAAAAAAGTCTTACAGTAAATGTAAATTTAAATAAATTCTAGCATTTTGGCCAGGTTACATTAATAATATTATTTGTATTTCCATATATATATATATATATATATATATATATATATATGTATTTCCATATATATATATATATATATAATGCGGGAGGGGGGGGGGGTTTCCTTGGTTTTTCCTCATTTGAGGACAGCCAGATAACAGATCATTTAATATTCTGGGAATTTTTAATTTTTTCACAGATTACCAGTTCATCAAAACATTTGTATAAGTATTCATTATTGAAACAGATTTGAATATGGCTTCTTTGTTATTAGAATAATATATTATCTTTCAAGTAGCAAATTAATCTCTCGTCGAGCAAAGGAAGGCTTAGAGACAGCGAGTCTGTGAGGAGACGATAAAGCCACTACTTGGACGACGATGCTAGAGAGGAGAAGAATAGGGAGACTACCACCACCACCACTACTACTTGACGTACAACTACTACCGAGGGGGAGAGAACAGGCCATTTGAATGTGGGCTGAATTTGTGGTCAAAGGGACGAGAAGAGCAGTCGGCACAAAAGAGAGGCCAAGCCCCTTTAATTACGCCCTCTCTCGGAGGGTTTTCTCTCCCATCCTGTAAAAGGGTGAAAAGGGGGTAGTTGATGACAATGACTCGTCATTAACACGCAAAAGTGGATGCCGACTTCTAAAGGCTAGAGAAAGATAGTGCGACCTTTACAGTCCCTTTCAGCGCCGTTTCATACTAAACTAGATTGATAATTCCAGTAGAACCACCATTTTGTGAACAGGAATTATTTGAAATGAAGCAACTGGTACTGTAGTTGTTGTCGCCGCAGAATATAAACCACGCTTCCATTCATCAGGTCGTGATGAACTTACGGAATGTTTGTTCAAATATTGAGATGGCTGCCGTTCCTCACCAGAGCTATTCCTTCACGAGCGTTGGAACACATTGATATTATTCTATCTCTGACGACCAATAGTTTCATTGCTGTTCGAAGCGTTGGAGTAATCTCTACATTCACTCCATATTATCTGTTTCAATTCTATTCCTCTTCTGGGTCATTTCAATAAATCTATGGACTCCGACGCTGTCACCTCAGCTCAATAAATCATAATCCATCAGGTTTATTTTTCTTCGTTACTTAGATTTAGAATTATAAAATATTGTCTGGGAGTAGAAAGTATAATGGGTAATTCAATATTACTGGGTTATATTGGTTCCGTCATATACTTTGCGTGACAAAGGAATCCGAGGTTGACGATTGACCAGATGTTGGCGGACACTTGTTTCGGGGAATCGGCCCACTCTAGAAATCAGAGGAATTGCGGGCAGTTGCTCGACGAAATGGGTCAAATGAATGATATTTAAGGAAAAAGTTTCAGTTACTGAAGTTTGAGATACGATCAAACAATCCTGGATTCTGAAGTACGTGGAGCAGCCTCCGTACTCAACCTACCTGCCACATTGGGTCCTCGTCGCCACAAAAATCCGGCGGACGTCAAAGTACCCGGTAATCAAACAATAGTGTCAGAGCAGAGACATTCTTAATGGTCGACCACACCCTCAGTTTAGAACTGCTCATGCGCTGACCCGAGTATTCTTAAGTAATCTACGAAAATTTGTAACATATTTGAATAATCGTTTTAGTGGGATAGTTTCATAATTAGTATATATATTATTTTAATGTAATTAGATATTACCAAGGGTTGAGAGCTTGGCAAGTTGGAATTGAAATTTGACCAGGCGCTACAGTGGCGGGTAGACAATCCGTTCGGTTTCGACGTGGTCACGTAGGATGTTGACCCTCGGAGGAGGCTACCTGGACTTTCACACCATAGGAACCGTCTCTCCAAAAATCACAGAAATTAAATTAACTCGTGACTGCTCCAACCAATAACATTTCTTTGTTCAGGAAAGATCGAGCTAAAAATGGTCGACAACATCGATATTTCACATGCAGCGAAGGGGCTGTGAAGAAAGTGTAGACAGGGCTCCTCGATGAATCGTCGCCAGGGACAGACGTACAGCCTCAAACGAGCATCATCCAGAGGACTCGGAGAGAACGAGGGTGCCACATGATCACGGCCAGAGATCAACGCGAGGTAACTGCCAAGTGTCTCAATCCTTGACGTGCCTGGGGGAATTATCGTAAACCATGGTTAAACTTGAGATTAAGGGATCCGATTGTTTTCCCCGGCTAGATGAACACGCATAATTTGTATTCTTTTATTATTATTTTGTCCATGTTCAGTTCAATAATTAACAAATAATGGAAACAATCCCTATATATTATCATTTACTAAACCTACCGTTACAAACCTAACTTCTTTCTTGCACACTGCCTATTTCTTTCTGTTTTTTCTTGTTTTCTTAATTTTAAATTATTTACTTTTTTTCATCCTGCGAGAGGATTCTCTCGCAGGTAACCTGCGAGGAATTTTCTCTCGCGGGCAGAACCTTTTAGGAGAGATACGGAGGGGCTACCTTTGGGTATGCCTTTTCCTCTCCATTTTTGAACTAAGGTTCCCACATGCCGAGGCACGTCGGCCTGTTCTGAGAGGTGTTCCGGGGTCGCAGACCTTGGGAATATGGTAAGAGTTGTCCGCTACTCCTATTGGATTAGTCGGCCAGCTGCCTCCTAAACTGGTCAAGGCATGGCGAGGGGAAAGCTGCGTCCGCACAGCAAACCTCACTCCCGTCATCGGAACGGCGTGGGACAAATACCAAACGCCCGACCTCCCTGTTGCAGGTTTTTCTAGGGTTTTCCCTGCATCACTTTTAGGCGAATTGCCTGGTAGGATCCTTAAACCATAGCCTTGGAGCCCTAACTAACCCTTGACTACCTTTTTCTACCTTTCCGCATCCACCCTTTCACTCCTTTTCCTGTGCTATAAGAGGGGAGTTGCCACTATGTAGATTACCCTATACATAGACTGTCTACCCCCTCACTTTACTGTCCTTTATCCTGCTCAAATATCTACTCCCAGAAAATGGAAACTCCGAAAAATCTAAATAAAACATCTGAGTTATTGGTGTAATAATTAATAAGATAGATATAAAATAATAGAGAAGTAGATCTTTTACCTGCTGTTTGGAGGAGGCGAGCCCTGCCGACCGAGGCAGGGAGTGCGTGGAGAACTTCCCTCCCGCCGCGTGCGCCGCCCCCGCGGAGCCGCCGCCAAGGCCCCCGTGGCCGTGGCTGTGCCTTCCCAGCGTCGCCGTCTGGATGACTCCGTCGGCGCTGCTGCTACGTTCGTCGACGGTGCCGTTGCCGTTGACGGGCGTCGCGGGCGCGGGACGGCCGTTGGGAGTTGCGTCGGGGGCGGGCGTGAGCGACTGGCTGCGCTGCTTCTTGCTGGGCAGACGCGGTGGCGTGTCCCTCTTGGAGCGCGGCGGGGACCGGTACGAGTTGTAGGGGTTGTAGCGCACGGCCCCCGGACCCGCTCCCGGGGGCGACGAGGATCCCGGCCCCACGGGCGACACCTGCGTCTGGGCGCCGTACTTGGTGGCGTAGAAGGATAGCGGGTAGAGACGGTTCTTGGGCGACTGGATGCGAGCCCCGGACGCCGAGGAGATGCACTTCCCGCTGCCCACGTAGTAGGTGATGAGGTCGGGGACCGTGTCGTAGGCGTCGTCCTCGAACTGGAACTGCACGCGCTCGTACACCGTGTCGGGCTGGATCACCACCTGCGTGACAGAGGCAAACACCCACAATTATTAACAGGACACGGTTCTTTCAGATCCTATCAATGATGTGGTGTGCTGTGTAGAAACAAACATGTACAACAGCAGACGACACCTGAGATACTGGTCATCCAAATGATTCAGTCGGAAGAGAACTGGAATGCGGTACGCCGCATGTGTGATAAAAAAGCTCCAATAAGAAGAATGAGAAAGGAAAGGGTGGCCATTGAAATGAGACAGGTGTGGCAATTGAGCCAAAATTAACATCCGCCCTGACACGATGAATACGTGTCGTCAACCAACCCTGCGAAGGAATGCTTGACGGCGGTTCCGTGGGGTGGTTAAGGAGACAACAGGTTTGGGTGTTTGCTGGGTGTTAATCTGATTGAGTCCCACATAACCTCAAGTACTGAGGTATGCGCAAATGAATTTTTCCCAAACAAATTATTGAAAAAAAATAATAGAACCGCATTAGTGTGTAGTGTAGCACAAGTGTCACGGAACAACTTACTAAATTTTCTGAAATTTTTAAATATTACCTTTTAACATTTACTGAACATTACAAAAGGTCCGAAGAAGGTCAAACACGTACAAAAACGTCGAGTTTTCAATTTAATAAATGGTTGGAAATTGGCCATAATCTGCATAATCTAAGTGAACAGACGTAGAGATGACCTTTAACACGTAAAAATATATTGTAATGATAAAAGGGCAATTAAAAGAATTAATAATTAGAGATTATTGAACTGAATTGTTACCAGCGAACACACAGAACTACAATAATGGACGAGAAATCAGGCCAAGACATTGTTGGTCTGAGCGCGCGTAAGTACGCGGAGCAGCAGTCAGCCACGAAACATTGCTGAATACGGAAGGAATCAAAATTTGTCGGTCAGCCACAAGACATTGTGGAGTACAGTATAATTAAGTTTAGCAGTTGGTGAAGGATCTCAGTCGAGGACGGAACAAAATTTATTTCAGTTGGAAATTAGAGACGCGAGCTGTTAATCCACATTCAGACTACGATATTGAAGAACTTTTAAAATAAAGTCGACAGATATAAATAGGACGAAAGTTTTGGAACAATTGTGTCCGGTGGTTAATCGGCCGGAATTTAGTTAAGTGAATCAAAGTAAATTCAGTGGAAACATGGCCTGTTAAAGTGTTTGAGGTGAAAGTGTGTTGCAAAATCTCTACAATTGTCCTCGTACCGGTACAAACAGTGAGTAAAGGAAACATTTAAAATTCATATTGTAAACGTTGATAAAAGGTAGATTTTGATTTCATTTCGTTTTTATTTGGTTACATTTCGAGAGATTATTAAAAATATTTGACAGTAGTGAATTGTAAAAATTAAATGTTCTTTATTTAAAAGGCCCAATAAAGACCCTGAGGTAAGAGACATTTTTTTTTGTATAAAATTGTTGTAAAGTTCAGCAAGTAATTTATTTTTTAAGGTAAATTGTTGTGCATAACAAACTAATTGTTAAATAAATTGAATACATATTATTTCATGCTCCTTTCATTAGATAATTTTCAATGATCAGTTCAATTTAATTAATTTTTTCATTTCGATGCCTTAACGTGTGGACAATCAAATCATTTTAATAATTGACGTTTTTCATTGTATATTACATTTATGGCTTCAACAACGTGGGGCAAATTCATTTAAATGATTATTATACTTTTATGGCTTTTTACAATATTAATGTTGTAATGCGTATTTTTTTTATATAAAAAAAATTAATCTAATTAATTAGAGGGGTATGGGCGGCAGTGTATAAATTGTTCATTTCCACTATCTTATTCACAATAAAACATCCATTATACCACTGTGATCAAAAAGTAAGGTGAAATTGTCATTTAAAACTCCCGGGTATTAGGAAGGCGCGTAATTTTTTTTCCTAGGTTGGTAGGACTGTCTATAATATTTGCCAAGCGTCTGTTTGTTAAAAGGTTTAATTATCTCCGACTGTTTTTGTAAACAACCAAAAGTGAATTTTTCGATTTTTGCATGGGTGATTTTGTTGAGCAAAGAACTTGCATCAAATTTTGTTTGCGGAACGAATATTCTTGTGCGGACACGTTGAAAATGTTGCGGAAGGCCTTTGGTTATCAAACTATGGCACAAAAAACGATTATAAGCGGTACAACGAGTTCAAAGAGGGCCGAGAACGCGTTGAAGACGAACCGCGCTCTGGACGACCATCAACGTCTACCGACGAGGGCCACGTCCAAATTGTCGAAGATTTGGTGCTTGGAAATCGTCGATGGACAATTAGAGATCTCGCTGATAGTGTTGGAATATCATTTGGCTCAGCCCCAACCATTTTGAAGAATGTTTTGTGTCTCAAACGCGTCAAGTCTCGATTGGTGCCAAAATCGCTCAATTTTTTTGGGAAAAAAGCGTCGCGTTGATGTGTGTGAAACTTTGCTGTCTGACTATCAGGACCACTTGAAATGCATCATTACTGGAGACGAGGCTTGGATTTACGCATATGACCCTGAAAAACACCGACCAATCCAGCGAATATGGTGGAAAAGGTGGAGCAAGGTCGAAAAGACCACGGCAAAGTCGATCGAAAATCAATGTCAAGTTGACAGTTTTCTTTGATTATCGTGGAGTGGTGCACTACGAATTCCTTCCGCCGGGCCAAACTGGCAACAAAGAATATTATTTGAGCGTTATGCGTCGTTTGCGTGAAGCTATTCGTCTGAAACGGCCGGAATTATGGGCGAACAACTCTTGGGTCCTTCATCACGATAATGGATCATGCCATACTGCATTGGTTCTTCGCGAGTTTTTTGCCAAAAAATCGACTCATATCGTTCCGCAACCACCGTATTTGCCTGATTTGGCTCCGTGCGACTTCTGGCTATTCAGCAAACTCAAAAGGCCAATGCGGGGACGCCGTTTAGACTCGATTGAGGAGATAAAAACCGAATCGAAGAAGGTCTTGAAGGCTATACCGGAAAAAGACTATTCCGACTGTTTCGAGGTCTGGAAAAAGCGTTAGAAAAAGTGCGTTTTATCGGTCGGGGATTACTTTGAAGGGTATGAAATTGATTTGGAAGAATAAATAAAGAATTTATATTTTATAAATAAATTCACCTTACTTTTTGTTCACAGTGGTACAATTATGTATTCTCAGTCTTTGAAAAAGAGACGTGGCGAAATGTCTTCTACCATATCACTGGTGGTATTTCGTGTAAAGCAGAGAATGATTTACCTCACTTTATTCCTGCAATGTCAGGTAGAGCGGTCGTCCCTTCCCAGTATTTCTGGTGACGACTTCGTTGCTGCCTGCCAGATGGATTCCTCCTGACCTGCTGGTGTAGTTGATAAACGGTGTTCCTTTCTCTCCCTTCTTCCAACCACTCTCTACACTCTCCTCGAAGCAAACCCCCTTTTTCCACCGTTTTTAGTCGGTCTTCCTTTCCCCTCCACTTTTCCAGCATTATTATCTCAGTATTGAGCGGGCAGCAGGCCACCGTATCAGCAAACTCAAGAATTTTGGGTTTCTCCCAAAATCCCCGGACAATAGCTCCCGGTGGTCTTCACGCCGAATTAGTCGCGCCGCCAGAAGTAAAAACAATTCTCTGAGAGCCTTTACGAAATTTCCCCAATGAAGTTAAAATGAAAATTACTCTGATAAAATATTAAACCATAAATTAAGGCTCACGCGTTACAATGGGACCAGTGTGAAGAAACCACGGCGGCAACTTTAATATACGAGAAGTTATTGAAATCACTTGTATAGATTATAAACCTCCGACAGCTCCAAAGGTAAGCTAAACGATTTTCAAGCTGATACAGATGAAGCTTTAAGGATGAAACTACTTTGAAATAAAACGGAAAGAAGTCAGATTATTTATAATAAGAAAGATAGTCCAAATACAGACAAAATAAGTGATAATATAAATACCACAGATCGTTTCTGAGATCCTTGTTCCTTTCTTCAGGTGCTTGCACTAAGGCAATTGACAAAACTCGAAAGCATAAGGCTGACGAGTGGAGTTATGTCGCTCTAGGCTCCTTTAAGCATCTGAAGAAAGGGACAAGGATCCCAGAAACGTTCTGTGGTATTTATATTATCACTTATTTTGTCTGTATTTGTCTATCTTTCTTATTATTAATTTCCAATAAGGCGAAATGTTTTTCATTTTAAGTCAGATTAATTTGCACAATGAAGTTTTCTAAGCCAGTAAGTAACCTACTGTCATGTCAGGTGACTGGTGGAAGTAAAGGCACCCGGTTTCCACTTTACATAGATTAAAATGGGAAATGAAAAGAGGATAAAACGCAAAGACAACAAAACAGGGCATCTGGAAGTGAGTAACACAAAATACAAAGAAAAACAGCTTATTTATTAACACCGAATGAAAAAAATTAAAAACGCAAAACTAAATAAAAAATTTAATATAATTTGACAACTGTAATTGGAAAAAATAAATAATGAAATATAGAAAATTTGTAAGAAGAATGTATTAAATAATTAAACCACAAAATAATCAGTTCACACGAAGTTTCGTCCACAACATTCGGACTTCTTCAGGTAAACAGAATTCCGACTCATATTTCACCTAATTTACACATATTCATACATTCAAAACTGAACGTTACCTGTTAATCTGAAGAAGTCCCAAAGTTGTGGTCGAAACGTCGTGTTAACTCTGTTTTTGTGAGTTCATTAATTAACAATTTTTTCTCTGACATATTCGCTGAATTGTTTATTTATTTTTAAAATTTAAATTTAAACTTGATTCAATAAAAATCAAGGGAAAATTAAAATGTTTAATTAAACTATCCCCAATAGTTCTGGAAGAAAAAGAAAGAAAATCTTTGCCCCCCCCCCCCGTCCCGCTGGCAGGCGACAAGGAGTCCTCTGAAAGTCACTACAGCCACAATTACCACAAAAATATTGTAATTCCTCCCCCGACTATTTTTACCCTGTAGATCGCCCTTGTCAGCGTAACTGCTTTAAATTAAATTACCCGAGCATTGATTCTCCGCCAATCAAATCGTAATAACATTTCTGTTTGTGTGTCAACAAGTGCTCTACGCTTTCAGCATGACAGAAGCGTAATCAAGGAGATTTTTTAATGTGTTTTTTTTAAAAAAAAATGGTTGTCCGTATCGTTTTTCTGCTCCACCACCACCACCGAGAGCGCACGAGCCTTTAATTAATTGCTTGCGTCCGAACAACACTCCAGGTTAATTGGACTGATGGGCGATACGCCGCCCACTTTGGGCCCCTCCCCCTCCCGATGTACAACCCCCGTCAGTCCATCCCCAAAATAATAACACACGCAGCGAGGGGGCGATCTCAATCACATTTCGATGGAAATAGTTTTTTAAACAAACAAAAAAGGGTGGAAAGAGTAGGTGGAAGGGTGAGGAGGGGGGGAAGTAATCTGATTTATTCGGGCGATCAGGACTCGAAACAAATGTACGTTTCTCATGGAAGAATTCTCACTTCACGTTAAAAAAAGGAACACAAGTAAAGCGTAGACGAGAACATCATATGCGTAAATCAAAAATTTATCCCGTTTGGCGGACTGTTCTAATAAATCTGCATTCAGAAAAAAAAATTACGACGACGGCTTGAATGGTTTCAAAACCGTGTGTCGGCACAGGAAGACCAAGGCAAGGCTTGACAACTTAAGTGCTCAGACCGATGGTGATTGCATTGAATGACGGGATTCCCCGGAACAAAAAATTGGACTGAAAAATATTAACTGATAGACGCTCTGAGGAATGTTATTGGTGGAGAATCGAATATTTGGAGTACAACTGTGGAAAACTGGGATGGAAAACAAGATAAAAACCCCAGGAACAGTAAGAAATGCGAAATTGATGTGGTTAATAAGTTTTTCTTACATATTAGCTGTATTTATTATGTATTTATTAAATTGCCTTCTCCCTAAATTTTAAATTACGGTTTCCAAATTTTTTTTAAAAAAATAATAAATTTTGTGACGTTATACGATCTCGTGTCTGTGCTTGCGACTATTAATCTCCTTTTTTTATATTTCAGGGCATCAAAATGCTAAAAATGATCTGGTTTTTTTTATTGAAACGTCTCTACAGAGTTTCGTTAAGTTAAGAGAATACTTCTGTATGATTTCTTTTAGGGTAACAGGCTACATGAGGGTAATCCACATGGTGGCAACTCCCCTTTAATAGCATAGGAAGGGATTTGAAAGGGGAGATGCGGAAGGGTAGAGAAAGGTAGCCAAGGGTTAACTAGGGCCCCCGGACTATGGTTTAAGGATCCTACCCGGCATTCGCCTAAAAGTAATGCAGGGAAAACTCTAGAAAAACCTGCATCAGGTAGGTCGGGCATTGGATACTTGTCCCACGCTCTTTCGATAGCGGGAGAAGAGTTTGCTGTTCCCTTCTCCGTACCTCGACCAGTTTAGGAGGCAGCTGGCCGACTGTTCCAATGGGAACAGCGAACAACTCTTACCGTATGCCCAAGGTCTGTGACCCCGGAACATACACCTCTCTAAACAGGCCGAGGTGCCTCGGCTTGTGGGAACCTTAGTTCAAAAAGGGAGAGAGATAAAGGCATCCCCAAAGGTAGCCCCTTCCTATCTGTTCTACAAGGTTCTGCCTGCGAGAGAATAGCCCTCGCACACATGTGATCACATCTGTATGATAAGAATAATTGTTTAAATAAATTGAAGAACAATAAAGAGTGAGAGAGACAGAGAAAGAAAATTCCTTCGCCGCTTACGACGTTGAAAGTGCTTGAAGGTTATGAGAAGACCTGCTCCGTATTTATAGCCGTAATAATGGCAACGTTCCTCGCACTCTGTTTAGTGGTCGTTCACTGTTGCACACCTGTGGCCTCGTCCATTCTTCCCCATTTGCTACTTTGCAGTGTTCGGTCAGTATGGACTTTCGTCGAAGAGCTTTCGGAAGTACAACAATATAAAAATAATACTTTATTAACAAACGAAAAATATTAATTTTACGACGTTTCTGTCCCTTTTGCGACTTCGTCAGGTTGGACACTTTTTAATCTAAAATTTAGAAATTAATAACAAGTATTTCTAAAGTTGTTTTAAGAATAATTTCTAGTTTTTAATTAAGTTAAATTTATTTTCAATTTAAAAATTATTTATAATAATATAATTTAGATTATAATAATTTGCAATTATTATAATTAATTTAATTTTACTTACAGTTAAAAATAATTTGTGACTGTTATTCAAAACTATATAAAAATTTATGTTATCAATTTTTAAATTTAAGATTAAAAACTGTTCAACCCGATGAGGTCCAAAAAGAAGCCGAAACGTCGAGAAGTTTATATTTTTTTTGTTAAAAACATTATAATTGCTTTTCTGACTCTAAAATAATATTTTACAATTGTAAGGATGTTATCGGATATACAAGAAAGATGTTTAAAATGTGGACCATTGAATAAAATTACAACCTAACGAATATTTTAGCGAGAATTTCTCGAGACTCACATGAAAACCAACTTACAGCAGTTCTTTTACCCACGGAGTGAGTAGGCCCTACAAAAATAGATGAGGAAAAAAAGATATCGGGAAAAAGCAAGAAAGAAGGAAGGTATCCATCCTCTATCCTCCACCCTCAAGCTCCTTGTCTCCCCCAGGCTATAACTCTCCTCTCCGGAAGGCAGTCAAACGCCCATAGGAAACCGACATAAAACCTCTGCTTCCAGACTGACTCCAGCCTCCTTGCGCCTTCTCCAGTTTCATTTACAGATCGTGACCTCCAAAATTACAACTTCGCTTCACAAAAAATGTAGACCAGCATTTATCAGGTGACGCCAACTCCCGAGTCCACTTCAAATGAATCCACGTGCTTTAACCGCATTTTCCTCGTCAATCTTTCTGTTACCAATTTTATTTATCTCCGCCTCATCAGATAATTTAAATCAATTATAATTTTCTGTATTACAACATCCAATTTCCTCGTACTGATATTTCCTGACCTTGAGAAATTACCGGGAATAAATTAATTTTGCTTCTCTTCTTTCAACATCTATTTACGATTCATTAAGAATTTATCCTAGAAATCCTAGCGGCCTTTCCAGATTATTATGACCAACCCCACCAGTTCTTCCTTTGACCCACCTTATGCCTTCAATACTGAGGCGATTCTTCTTGGCACTGACTCCATTGTTCAGAAGAATCTGACACTATCCACAATGAATATCCATTGTTGGATTCGTCACAGAAATCCTCAGTTGGACCTGCTGTGTGGGTGCCGTAGCCTCAGACATGTTCCAGAAACCGCAACACGATCATCCTCTTTGGGATACACCTTCAACACGATCAGCAACTTGGATATTTTGTGCTATTCAGATGTTTTTCCACGTCATATCTTGTCATTCACCAACTTGACGGGTTGTACTCTTGATGAATTTGAGGTCCACGCTTTGCATGATGCAGCTGGGAACCTCAAGGATTTCCAATTCTTCTATGGCTGCGCGAATTGGATACAGGAAGGTGTTCAAACAGGTCTCTGATGCAGTTTTCCGACGAACCTGTGCTTTCAGAGATCTGTCGACAGGATCCCTGATTAAGATCTGTACTGTTGTCTTTCAGTTGGCTATCACCAGTCTTGCCACCAGAAAATTAACGTAGTTTTCAGGCTGACAGTCGAGTCTTTAACCGTTTAGAAGGCAGGACCGTCAGTTTTGTGATTTTAATGAACCTACCAAAACTACTCCGTCAATTTCATGGAAACTCAAAACAACGGAACGAGTTCCATAAGGATCCGACCGAATGCAGCGCTGTACAAGATCTGATAGGTGAACCTTCAGGCCGAAAATTATAGACTATGTTCAGTGGCACCTCATCCCTCATGGGTCTAGCACACAGGACTATTTATAGAGACACAAGACCAGCGTTACCTTGTTGATGACGAAGTGCAGCGGCTGTCCCTTGCAGCGACACGTGAGGACGTAGTTCCCCGGCTGCGAGGCGCAGTCCCTCACCAAGAAGTCGCCGTCCTTGCTGACGATGTCCTCGGCCCTCTGCCTGGGGATGGCCCCGTGGTACCAGGCGTGGGAGCGAAGGTCTCTGGCGTCCAGACTCAGCTCCCACTCGAGGGCCTTCCTCAGGTCGGCGCCGCACGCGGACGGCATCTCGCCCGTCCCTTCCTGAAATAGTCTCTGGTTACTCACAGGGATCACAACAACGGACAAGCAACAATCAGGCAATCTTCTAGAGATAGCACTGGTCCCTCGAACAACAATATCTCGAATCTTGCACATGTTTAATTGGGTCTCGGATCCAGATTGGATCAGTAACTAGTTTATTTTTTCTACTCAGAATACTGTTACAGTGATTTATGTTGTTTCCTCTCTTTAAAAATCTCATTATTGCTATTTTTTATGACCCTATGAAAACAACCCCACCAAATTCGCAGGAACTGAAAAGAAGAACGCAGCGAACCTACTGTACAACATGAAAGCTTCATGAAGAAACATTACAAAGGTTCAAAGTGGTAAAACCCACCATGCCGCAAAGGGTTGTACGACTGTAAATCTCCTTGGAATACATTTAAAGTCTCTCCCACTTCCAATGTGTAACTGACCCAATTGTGGATCCACTACGCCGACCGTTACAGACCTTTTTTTATTTTTCCCCAGACATCAGATTCCATTATTCTGCTCTTGAGTCAATCCCCTTTGTTCCCCTTCGTGGCTTCCCCTGTTGTTACATTTTTTTTTTCTGTTGCATGTCAGCTGTTTATCGGGATAGGGGAATCTGTTTTGACGCAGCTGTTGGTCGCTGTAGCGGACCATACAATCTATTTAGGAAAGTGGAAGGTCTTTGGCGGGGGCGATGTGGCTCGTAACAACCGTCCATTGCCGTGTTGACGTGTGATGTAGAACTCTGAGTCACGCGATATTTCCCCGTCCGTGTTTCATGCCACGTGTTCACATCTGTCTCGGCCTTTTAACGAAAATAATCTCACGCCGTCTTACTGAAGGCGTCAGAGAACGAAGGAAAACCCCCGTGCAGAGGGAGGGGCGTCCATAATGGATCTCTGTGGCGCGACAGCAAAAGTATACACGGAAAAGATTTCTATCGGCAAAATTATAACTTGGTCATTCAGCGAACATTTACACATTAAGATAACGCGCGGGTCGAGTGCATTCGAGTTGCAACTCGGGTAAGCTCGGGTTAGTACCGAATAAACAGCTTATTTTGTATGGTACAAATAATACGAATAATAGGAAACAAAGTGAAAAAATCTGTGCGACAGTTGAATGTAATCTACCAATTATTAGAATTGATTTGGAGCCTCCATGAGACTGAAAATACTGCTCCTTTTATTTAAAAGACGTTGACAATTTCTAGGCAGAGGCGGTTAAATTTTTACCCAAAATGAGAGAATTATTTTTCCTGGAAATAATTTCTTTGTAAAGCCGTCGGTCACTATACGACGATTCAAGGACAGAAGAAATTAGTTAGATTATAATTAGATTGATTTATTCATTCCAGTAGTCAAGAGGGTAATTACACACGTAAACATAAAATACATTAATGAAATAGCATCAGCCTAATTAGCCAAATATATTTAGATCGATTTAAAACATTATAAAACAACGTTACGTCCATAAATTTTTGGACCTCTTCTGGTGTAAAATTTAAATAAAATATAAATTCGTATTACCTAATTTAATGAGGATTTGTGATTAGATTTTCAAAGGCTTTGCACATATGTTGCGCCCCAAAATGTTTTAGAATATTTGAAAATAATATTAGTAAACCAGTGACTATTAGGCTGACGTTATTTTGTAAATTAAAAATCAGTTTAATAAAATTATAAAAATATATTAATGGGAAAAGAAACATACTGAGGGCTATTTAAATTGCTCAGATCTAACGGCTGTAATTGATCAGAGGATCCGAGTGTAATAGGTATTGAGAAAAGGAGAGAGTTTACAAAGTGCGGAAGCAACTTAGTGACGTTGGGCTGACGTCACGTCACGGCTATAAGATCTGCGACGGCGCTCACGTACACAAATCGATTTATTCTGAAGTATAATGGTTGATAACTGCTCCAGCTTATCCCCGGTGACCACTGTTGCCGGTTCTTTTCTATTCTCGTTGTTTCATGTGAGGTGTTTTCGGCCTCTCTCAAATATTTACATGTTTTATCTAAATCCCAAAACCTTTCTATGTCTGACAGGAGGATATTTTGACACTTTATCCGTTGCCTACCATCGTAAATCTTCCCTCGCTGTTACATTCCTCGTTCCTCCCCTAATGACATTTTCCCGACAGGAGGAAATTTAATTTTTCCGGTGAAATATCACCTAACCTGAACTACACACACATGCACTAGGGACCGATTTGAATTTTTAATGTTAGTTTATTCAATTGGATTGTTCTTACTATCAAACCCTGTAATGACCCTGAGATAAAGAGAATTTCGACGTATTTGATTGTAAAATATAAAGTTTTATTTTTCCTAGAACGCCAAGAATTGCAAAAATAAAATAAAATATTTGTTTGTTAACTTGATGAAATTCGGCGTATAAAGTAGGGATTACAATTTGTCTTTTTCAAAGAAGAAATTTTTAAATCTTAATAATTTTGTTAATTAATTCTTTTATTAAGACCACCTTTTAATTATTACAATATATATATATATATATCGTTCATCTTCCCAGATGGTTTCAAGTTATCCAGAAAATTGACTTTATTACTGCAAATCAGGTCTTAGTGATTGAAAGCTTGAACGCTTTGTTACGATGAAGTTTTCCGTAATTATAGTGAATAACGACCTTAAGTGACCGCCCTTGTGTCCACCGCGGGCCTAAGTATGAATACATTAAACGCGCACGTGTTTCTGCCTGAGAAGGCCAAAAGAAATCGCGGGTTCGCGTCCCTTTTTTTTTCATCATTTGGGGGGGGGGCGGAGTTCGAATAAATACTCCGAACCCGTGAGGCAAAAAATGGCAGACGGGAACGGAGACGCAGGGAAAAGCAGGGAGACGGAGAGAGAGAGAGACGCAAGAAGAGACGCAGGCAGACAAGGAGACGGAGACGAAGAGGTTTTGAGGGACGTCCATCGCGGGGAGGCCGTAGAAGGAGATCGTGTGCTGACGCCACAAGTAAAGTAAGCATCACAATATATGTAACGTACATTCAAAAGTGGAATTCTTTTACACAGTGCGGAAATAGACTCTGTTCTTGAATAGCCACCGAACCGCCCACAGGAGAACTTTTTAATCAAGCCGGAGCTAATTTTAATTTTATGCAGACCAATGTATATCTGCTGGCGCCCAACAATATTTTTTAATGTATTTTTGTATTTTTTGTAGTTTCAATGTAATAAAGTTTATTTTTTTTAATATTAAGTAATAAAAAGGCAAATCATTACAATATATATATATATATATATATATATATATATATATATATAATGTAATGCCAATTAATTATGAAATTAATTGTTTCAACATAAAAATCTAAATTGTATGAGAAACCCATTATAGTGGCAAGAGCTTTTGGAACAACAATAGAAAACCCGGCTCTGTTCCTTTGTCGGAAGGTCCGAAAAACGGCGTATTCCGCGCTAAATTGCGAGACGAGAGTTCAGTTCGCAGGAAGATGTGGTGAGATACAGTTCGCAGGAAGATATACAGTTCGCAGGGAAATATTGAGAGAAGCAGTTCGCGGAAAGACTTCGTAGAGGTATAACAGTTAGTTGCCGGCCAGAAATAGTATGGGTTTCGGTTTGAGTCCGGAACAATAAAGACTACCTAATCGACGAGCCACACAGTTCACCTAAGACACGCAGAATTCACCTAGGGCGAGCGGTCAACCGATAGATGACGAAAGAAGGATCATCCGAGTTCCTGACATCCTAAAAAATTTGGCTTAGAATCAGTGTAAAAATCTGTGAGTTTCGAAGCAGTGTAAAACCCCGCAATAGTGTTTTCGAAAATGAAAGGTATGCTGGAAGGCTGGGCAGACGTAAGTAACAATTTACAAAAAAATTAATTATGTAAACGTAATTGAAAGATAGACGTCAGATTTCGTTCTCCTTTTTAAATTGTTAATCAGAGTCAATCTTTTTATTTTTAATTTGGTTCTGATTTTAAATTTCGTTCTAGTTAAATGTCGAGTAAATTTCTTTTATTTAAATTTTGATTTGTCTGTTAATAAGATTTTTAAACATAATTAAAGTGTCCATTATCAAACCCTGTGAAAACCCTGAAAAATTTAATATTTTAAATTTGTAATTGTTTTAGTTATTGCCACAATAAATCTTTTGTTTGTAAAGTTAATTGATCTTTTCATTTTAATTAAAGGCTTCCTTATTTGTATATTACAATATATATATATATATATATATATATATATATATATATATATATATATATATATATATAAAACAAATACGACACTTTTACCATTGGTTTGGTTAAAAGGGAGCTTGAGAGAGAGAAACTGTGGATTGCAATTAGCCTCGCTACGAGAAAGAGAGAGAGAGGGGGGGGGGGGAGAGAGTGAGAGAGAGAAAATACCAGCAATCCACCATTTAAAGTGGTGAACACTAAAAGTTTCCTCGTTAAAATTTAAGGTAGGTTCTCCCACTCTCAACCACTACGCAGCCATTTTTATCCCGCAGGTCCCAGCAAATGTGTCCGTAATTGTGAGTCGGAGGAAAAAATATAATAGAAGTTCTAGTTTCTTATTAATTTCACTGCAGTTATAATCCTTATTTGTAAAATATAGATAATTTTTTACCCTATATATTTTCCCTTTTATTTATTTAATTAATATTTTATGCACTAAATTTCCTTAACGCGAAAATATTTCTCGTCTACATAAAAAAATAATAATTAAGCTACAATTATTAAATTTCACCGATTAACAAAAGCAATTGTTTTGCTCACTTTTGAAACAATTTTTTTCTCAGTAACGTAATAAATTAGATTGTTTATGCCTTAACTTCTATTAATAATCTAATAAATTGAAGACTAATTTTTTTAATCAATTTTATTACATCGTACTTAATTTTGATATTACAAACGTACTCAGTTCATCTACGACTTCAAGTTGTTAAATATAACTTATTAAATTTCTTCTAAATTGTTTACGAATTTTTCTAAATTTATTAATATTATTGAATTGAATTTCTTGGGAGTTGGCATATAGATATTTTTTTGTGGAGGAGGCTTTTTTGTAACATTGTGTGTGTAATATTGCTCTTTTTCTCATTCTTGTATTTCTTTTTATAAGCACCAAAGGAAAAGCGTGGAAAAGGGGAGTTTTCCAGCCTGTCAGCGCCGCTCACAGTAGTTCAATACTTGCCCGTGGGTGGCGGCGTCGTCGTTGATATGAAATTCCGCACGTCTTACAGGGAAATTTCATAAAGTTCTCCTACTACTACTCC
Source organism: Zhengitettix transpicula (assembly GCA_037074705.1). NCBI lineage: Eukaryota > Metazoa > Arthropoda > Insecta > Orthoptera > Tetrigidae > Zhengitettix > Zhengitettix transpicula. The sequence continues at coordinate 69,424,475 of CM073594.1, forward strand.
CTCTTCCTTCTCTGTCTCTTCGCCGCCTCTCCAGAACTTGTAAAGTGCTGCGCCCAACCACCAATCCATTGTCTTCCTTAAGCTTATTTCCCTATTCCCGCCTTCTCTTCTCCTTTCCTTGCTCCCGAAGATTCCTCTATTTAACCCTTCCTTCTTCCTCCTAAGAACGCCTCGAACCTCGTCCTGCGACAGGTCCTAGAGCAGTTGTTGATTGCTTTCGTAGAAACCTTATTCGCAAGAGTTAATGATCTACGGTAGTGAAGGGTTAGTTTAATTTGCCCCTTTCCACCTGCGTACCGTTGCCTTGAGGAAGGGGGTGTGGGGTTAAAGACTCAATTTTCCAACCCCTTCCATAATAACAACCCCATCAACCTGCCAGCCTCGGCAGAAGCTCATTCCTAATCACCGTAAATCATGTAGTGACTAAATCAAATACAATATTAATCACAGCAACGAAACCCCGTGTGTAGGGTCGTCTTAATAAATTAATTATGGAGGATATTTAAATAGTAAAACTCTTTTCCTCTCTATAATAATGGAAGCAACATATTAATTTTTCTGAGTATGTTGGAATCATGAAGATGTCGTTCAAGATGCTATGTAGAACACTAATTATTTTAATGTAATATTTATTAACACTCGAGCACACTTAAACACACACAGACGTTCCTGTACAAGTTTTAGCGATTCCCGCGCACAGTGTCGCGGAAACGCCGCCGACGATTCATCAGAAATAAATTAGAATTCTGAAGAGGTAATTTCCTACAAACAACTCACCATTTTTATTTTGTTAATCAAGTAGTTTTCTTTTTCCACATTGCTTCTTGAAGAATCCTTACAGACCTCCCTCTTTTCCTTCTTCTGCTGGTTTCCCCAATTTGTTAATTTCTAGCCGGTTAGTGTCCCTTTCAGCGGCATTCTTTTTACCAGCTGTGTTGTTTCTCCTTGAACGTTCCCGCTTAATATCTATTTCTTTATTCCTTTTATGATCTAATAAAGTAAATCCACATCAAATTATTCTAATTTCTCGTTTAACCTCTTATCGACACTTGTGTTCTCCGTACAGGGTCACAAATTTCTAGAACTGATGTATGTAATGAACAAACCGAGCTAATTCTGGACGGAAGGCGCTGTTTGTCCAGCTGACGGACTCGGACGGTGGTCTAAGTCCGTTTCGGTGGCAAAGGACTCTCAGGGCGACGAAAGACCATAAGCAGACTGACAGCTCCAAGAAACACCAAAACTAATAGGCCTGCATAATTGAACTCAGGGAGCATCACCGTCGGGAATGGAAAATTATAAAAACATATGCCAGAGAAATTTGGAGATTTTGTGGTGGTCGAAATCTGATAGTGTGTAGCCAGCCACGAACTTGAGAGATCTGTGATCAGTCTCAGAAAAATCCAGAGAATCTTTAGTAAGCTGTGCGGGTGCACACAGTCCATCCACCAGCAACGAGATGCACTCAGGCGCTCGCAACACGAGCGTCGGACACTACCAGCGCAACCAGTCTGCACCAGCTGGAACCACAACGGCATGGTAACGTTTGAACTGTTGAAATGCAAGTATTGTAATGCCAGGTCCCTCCATTTATACTTTTATTCAGTAAATAATATATTTTTGATAATTCTTTACTCCAATATCGGGTGTCCTACTAAAACTCCATCGTCTTTTAATATAGTCCCTGGACTGTTCTGAGTTTAGCGACGAAGGATTAAAATAGAATATAAAAAATGAAATGCTACACTTAATATTCAACATGTTGAGTGGTAAATCTTTGAAATAGATCTCTGGCATCCAAGGGGAATTAGGGTCTCATTGGCCTACTTTACGGTATCCGTCTAAGTGATTTGCTGACGAGAATTTCCACTGATGATTTTCAAACTTTACTCTCCAAAATATCCCTTCGACACGAACTATTTTTCATCTGAACCTCAACTTTTAGTTAACTGCTGTTGGTCTGTTCTGGTGACTTCACACTTGAACCATCACGTCGATGTCGAAGGTTCGTTTGAGATACTGTCAGCGATGTCCTCACCAAACACGTCTCTTACAAAATTTGGGAGTTCTTGACGGAACACACACACACAGACACAGAGACATAGGGCTTTAATTTTTGTTCACCGCAGAGGCGCAATCGTCTCCCAGTTGTTGCGTCGAAACGTGACTTTTCCACGTGTTCACGTTAGTCGGATAACCAGATGTAGTTATTTATTTATCCCGTCTTTGTGCGGTTTTTTTTTCTTCGGATGTATTTTTGTGAGTTTAGCTTCAAAGGCAGTTTCTTCGTCTAGTGTCCAGATTCAGCTGAGAGTCTCCATTTATCAGCTTTGACGGTCGCCGTTGATTGGGCTTTACGACGTGTCTGTGTCGTCGTCCACAAAGGATCATCATTATCCAAGGGGAAACACCGTCAAGCCCTCCAGAAACGCTGCGTGAGGCTCGTCTTTGATATATAGAGGACACGCTCACACAGAGAGAGTGATAAATAGGGAAGCGGAAGGCCGCAGAGTTTATCTTTCCAACTAAACGAGCAAGCAGCAGCGTGCAGAGAGAGAGTTGGTACAGAGTGTCTCCGCAATGCAGACAGGGAGAGAGAGAGAGAGAGAGACCGCTTAGGAGAGGCACGAAATTAGCCCTTGGTGGTGGTGGTAGTGCTGGTTGCCATTGCACAATCAATAAACCAGCGGCTCAGCGTCACACGACGGACAAAGCCCCGTCACAAGCGGCTCCACTTGCTCGATATCGATTACTGGTGACTTTCAAACAACCAAACTGTTATACGACGTTGAGAAGGGGGTGGGGGTGTGGGTGTTAAGTCCTTTGAACGCCGCTGTTGCTCAGATTGACGAGGACCCACTCGTGGGGCGTAAAGGAGAAAAGTGTTGACGACGAGGAGGAAGTGGGTGATTAAACAAAGCTCCTTCTTAAGGAGCCTCTCGCCATTTCTCGCCTTCACATCCCCTTCAGCTCGTTCCTGAAAGGAAAATTCGTATGTCGTGAAGGGTTCTTGGTAATAAGGGCAATGGATCAACGGGAGTGACGTCAGTGACTACCGCGGTCAATGTCAACCGGCCATAAACACTCTAGATAAATGTCGGGCACACACTGTAGCATATAATATTGAATGTAGATAATGTTCACGCACTTTAAATCCAGAATTATGAAACATATTGCAAACTTCCTGTTGACATTTGTGGCACTCCCTTAGCAACCAGCCGTAGCGTGTCTCCTGCGGTCCGATTCCTGGAACGGCGTACCTGCGGTAGGCGGAAGTACTAGGGAAACCAACAACCCATTCAATAGATAGTTACTGTATTAAAAATATAAATATATACAATTATAAAATTTGCCCCGACTGTCCAGTTATGAAACCCAGGGATTGTTGTGGCAAACTAGGCCCGAGAAACGAATTTTATAAAAAGTCCTCTACGCAACCATGATACATGCGATATTGGTTACTAGACTGGGGGTCTCAGCAACACAGCGAATTCCCTCGCAGGTGGTCATCGATTTGGTGCCTTTGGTGGAGTCTCGCTGATCAATTCTTACAAAAACAAGAACAACTGCTCACTGCCAGCTGGTCATCGACTCGGTGCCTCTGGTGGAGTCTCGCTGATCAATTCTTGCAAATACAAGAGCAACTGCTCACTGCCAGTTTGTCATCGACTCGGTGCCTCTGGTGGAGTCTCGCTGATAAATTCGTGCAAAAACAAGAGCAACTGCTCACTGCCAGCTGGTCATCGACTCGGTGCCTCTGGTGGAGTCTCGCTGATCAATTCTTGCAAATACAAGAGCAACTGCTCACTGCCAGCTGGTCATCGACTCGGTGCCTCTGGTGGAGTCTGGCAGATAAATTTTTTTAAAACCAAGAGCAACTGCTCACTGCCACCTCTCCAGTCAGAATGCTCCAGGCATCCACTTCTCCCGACCTGTGAGTCCAACTGTTTTTATATTGGTCCATTTAATTTGTTATGACCCAACCACAATCTGACGTAGAGAATTTCAACAGCGAGACCTGCTGTTTGCGGACGGGAAACCCCCCCAATGGAGGTACAGTTATAATCCCCAGCCGGACTGGCACCAAACAGTACTTTCTGCTGATATTGTAAAAACCAGCAAACATGGTTGCTCACGCGATTAAACAAACTGACTAAAATATCAGTATAATCAATGAAAAGACGCCTATCGTCAATAACGCGCTATACATTCAAACACCTTGATATTGTTTATGATTTTATTACTTGATCTCTCTGCTATTTTCGTTTGTTATTTATTTACATTAATTTTGTAATGTGTGTGTAGACTAAGGTTTCTGTTTGACGTCGAAATTATGCAACTAATTTCTTAAGTTTTTATTTATTAATCCTCCTGGCAGCGATGATTGAGTTACGCTGTACCTCGCAGGCAAGGATCTTCCTCTGAGATGAGCTGAGTTAGAGGAACAGGATAACTTCCTGTTCGGGATTTTTCTCATTCCTGCCCTCGGACAGGAATCTCAAAAATAATATTCCCATAACACGTGACACCTCGTCTGGTTTTGAGGGGTGTATGTTCCGGGGTCGTAGACGTTGGGCACACGGCAAGAGATGTCCGCTGATCCTATTGGACCAGTCGGACAGCTGCCCTTCAAATTCGGAAGAGGCATGGAGATTGGTTATGCTGCGCTCCTACATCAGACCAAAGTCTTGTTATCGAAAGTGCGAAGGATAAATACCAAATGCCCGACCTACCTGATGCAGGTTTCTCTAGGGTTTTCCTTGCATCATTAGGCGAATGCCGGGTAGGATCCTTAAATTACAGCCCGGGGGCCCTAGTAAACCCTTGGTTACCTTGCTGTACCTTCCACGTCCCCCATTTCCATCCCTTCCTATGCTATTAAAGGGGAGTAGCCATCAACGCGGATAACCCTCATGCAGCCTGTGACTAAAAATTCTGAGAACCATATCAACCTCGCTCTCCCTTCCCATACAACCCCTTTATACCTTGTAAAGGGAGATTAATAAGTCATGCTTTGTGGAATATGAAACTGATGAACGATGAAAGCTATTCAGCTTTGGAATAAAATTTACCTTGTTATTGCTTTATGTTGTGATTAAAAATACGCGGCTGTATAACTAAGTGAGATGAGACTTTTTATGAAGGTGGAAGAAATCTTTAATCGGTCAGATTCATGAAAAACGAATCAGTAGAAGCCACACCTCATTTATTATTTCCCCATCTGTTATTGCAACGTGTGTCGTCGGCTGCGCGATATCCCTTATCTGCATTTAAAAAGTTGGGGTTCGTAGTTTTCATATTAATAAAGAAGGCTTAAGACGACGACGACTCTGTGCGTGCGCCGGACCCGGGGGAAAACGGCGTCGCGGCGTTGGCAGCATTGTTTTCGCTGATTGTAATCGCTGTTGTTAACGTAAGGGTTGATATGACGACACACGCGCTCCGTGCCAAACAAAAACAGTTTTCTTTGTCTTCTTCAGCAGACTTTTTTTTTCTTTACCTGTTCCATCGTCGTCGCTTGTTTTTGTTGTAAATGTCGACGCCGCTGCAGCAGATTCTCGAGGGTTTATAAAAACAAAGGCAGCGTCTTCTCCGAGAGTGAGGCGGGGTCGAGGGATGGGGGCGTCCTTCTTTTGTTATTGTTATTATTTGGCATCATCCAACGCTGTGCGATTGTGTGTGAGTATCCGCACAACATCTCCTAGTGGTGAAACCCGACCTGCAATTCGCGCCCCCTGTTATTTTAGCGAGGTTTTAGTGGCTTTACTTGAGTATCGGGTATCTTCAGATGCTTTCCGCTCAACGTCACAGGTTATGCTTGCTTGTTCTTTCGTAAATTTTGAGTGAAATGAACACCACTTTTAACTCAAAGGAAAGTCATGGCTGCTCTGTTGCTCTCCAGAAATAAATAAACGTGAAAAAGACCAAGTGAGAAATTATTAAACGCGAGTTTCTGGATTAAGAAGCGAAAATTTTATAATGATTGCGATTGCTACTCCCAATTTTTCATCCCTCCTTTGCATCTATTTCCATCCGTATTCCTCCCTCAGGTCCAATAGAGTTAAATTCAAGACAGTTACGCCTTAAGTGCGCAGGAAACGTCAAACACCGGCATTCTCTTTATTTATCTAATTTGTTTTTATTTTCTTTAAGTAATTTTTTATCGTTTCCTTCTTCACTTCTATCTGTTTTGATTTGTCTTTATCTTAATTTTTCTGCCTTTCTCTTTATACTTTGGCTCTTTCTTGAGCTTTCTTGCCTATTTCTTTCTATCTTAATGCGTTTCCTTATATGTTTTCCAGATCCTTCTTAATTTCTGTTCTTCTACTTTTTTTAATTCTTCTTATTCTCTCTTTCTTTTCCTTCTCTTCATCTTTCATTCAATTTATCTTTTGTTACCTTACTTTATCTCTTTGCAAATATTTACGCATTTATTTATCATTGTTTCTTTCTTCGCCTCTTCCCGTCTTGATTGTTCGTTAAACATATTTGTCTTTACCTAACTTTATTACTTCATTCTTTCTTAATTTGTCTTCCTTTATTTCCTTTTTTCACCTTTTTATTGACTTCCTATTAGTTTTTCTTTCTTCTCTCTTGTCTTTATCATTCGTTTATTTTCTCTTTCGTGATCTTACTTCCTTTCTGTCAATATTTATGCATTTATTTATCATTATTCCTTTCTTCAAGTCTCCACTGCATCTATTTTCCTTTTTATTTTTGTCTTTACATTTATTTTTAGTTTCATACTTACTTGATCTTTCATTCCTTAGTTCACAATTTCTTGAATTGTTTTTCCTTATTTTTCCCAGATTCCTTCTTTACTACTCTTAATTTTTTCTTTACTCTTTTATAAATTGAATGACCATTATTTCCTCTTAATTCTTTGTTTCCTCTTTTCTTCATTCATTCATTTATTTGTCATTTTATTCATTCTTCTTGCCTTCCATACGTCTGTGTTTCTTTAATCATTCTTATTTTATTTTCTTACCAATATTTTTTATTGATTTCCTATTATCTTCTCGTCATCTTTCATCCATAGCCTCTCTGTTTATTTTCCTTTCTTTTTACGTATCTGTCCGTCTCTATTTCTTGCTCCTATCCTTTACTTTTCCTGTGTCTGTGTGTGTATTATTCTACCTTTCTGCGCCTCGTTACCAAAATTTCCCCCAAACTGCCGAAGACCACGACGACCTATTTCATTTTTCTTGTCGTTCAATTTCTGTGTCCCCATCCTTCACCTGTGTTTCTTCACTGTGTAAGTTATTTTGCTTAATGGAGACTGTTACGCACTGCCCGAGGAGATCCGTGGTGGTGTTGGTCTCATCTTTTATTCAGACTTGCGGCGAGGACCACTCAAGACCTTCCACCCTTCCTTCCCTTACGCCACCGTCACAAAATCGCGATTTATCAACCATTTTTTTCCTTTCGCGTTCGTTGTCACTGTCGCTCTCTGCTCCCCGCCCTTACTCGGTTCCTCCTAATTCCGAGCCATTAATTTTAATTTATATGGTTGACGTTATCGATTTTCCTGCGACCCCCGCGCGCCACCGTCGTTGTTCTGCCCTGCCCTGCCCTGCACCTAAAACGTCAAGCCACTGTTCCTACAGGTTAGGGGGAGGGATAAAAACAGTTTCCCGTGATGCACTTCAAAGTACCGCACTCTTCATAAACGTTACAACAAAGCCAATACCTTGATATCGTCTGAGATAGGTTTTGCCCCCCCGAAAATTGAGCACTTAATCCCTTGTAATTCCAATAACTGTTACATTTGTAAAGAATAGACTCTGCTGCTCTCAGGGAAAAACTCGGGAAACTCAGTTATTCACTGGAAAATAAGACAATTACACAGTTTCTTCAGTAAACAATTTTTTCTCTTTCTAACAGTCTGTTAGGTGTATGTTCCGGGGTCGCAGACTTTGGAAATACGGAAAGAGTTGTTCGCTACTCCTATTGGCATAGTCGGTCAGCTGCCTCCTAAACTGGTAAAGGCATGATGTAGTTTTTCTAGGGTTTTCCCTGGATCAATTTTAGGAGAATTGCGGGCTAGTATCCTTAAACTGTAGCCCGGGGGCCGTAGTTAACCCTTGGATACCTTGCTCTACCCTCCAGCATCCCCCCTTTCAAATCCCTTCCTGTTCTACTAAAGGGGAGTTGCCGCCAAGTGGATTACCCTCATGCAGACTATTACTGTAAAAAAAAAATTAAAACCCAAACACCCAGACCCTACACTCCAAAATAATTGATGGATCGTCTGGAGCCTCGCATGGGGAGGAAAAATTCGTGCTTAAAACTTTTGAACTGTTCGTATTTCGCAAGCGGAATGTGCCGATTAAATCTGAATGCAGTTTAATTGGTGATCCTACTTTAGGTGTATCATACGGATTTATTCGTCCCCTGCCTCACCCTCGATCTCAATTATTTTAGCTTACGACGGCTTAAAGTAATAAACAACATTTATGCAGACAGTTCTACCTCTGGAGCCAGGTTTTCCCCGTTTCCAGACATTCTAAACCGGTTTTAATTATCAGGGTTTCTCCTTTTTTTAAAAAGACTTTGGATGAAGCCATTTTATGAATAAAAAAATTCAATAAAATGTTGTTAATATTAGTAATTAACCACAATAATCAGTCATAAAATTCAACTGAAAAACTAATTTATCGTTTGCAAATCTTTAATTTTTAGGAGCTTTTGCATGATCAATTATCAGTCGTCTTGATATACTTTATATATTCTTGAATAAAACTAAAATAATGTAAGATAAACCCCGTTGTAATCCTTAAAAATGTAACGTATCGTAATTTTTGTTTCCGTGAATCGTTTACTAAATTACAGAATCGTCACCTTTACAGGAATTTACTTTTATTTTTACTCCGTGTGGTGAAATTAAAGGTCCACACTTTGAAAGGCTGGAGAGTGAGCTGAAGTGAATACGTCACTAAATGTGTTGTTGTGACGCTGCGTCGGAAGTGGAAAATTGACAGCTATCGCTCTGTCACATATTCAGAGTATGTTTATTTTAAAACACAAAATTAGAAGAAAAAATCTTCTATTGACAATTATAATTTTATTACCAAACAAAAGTTTTAATCCGACAAATAATTTAACGAAACAATTAGAAAATCATTGAAAGGCAGATATATAAATTTGTCGCAAGAACATCGAGGTAAAGTATCACGAAGACATGAAAAAATAAAAGGAACACTAATTTACAAAAACATAATAAGAACAACGCAGTTAATAAAAATCTTATAAAAATATTAATTGAATAGTCAGTTAAAAATTTGTTTAATATTTTCTCGTCGTATTACTATGTTTTACACTTCTCATAGTACTATTACCATACTGAAAAATATAATTATCATAATTAAAATACCGTAAAAAATTAGTAATAAATCATTAAGAACTGGGTAAATTAATTTGTAATGAGCGACTAAATAACATGACGATAAAACTAACCTAAATGGTTGCATAATTTATGAGCAAAGCTATAATTATATTTATGACGAAACGAGTTTAAAAGATAAACAGATAAACAATCAGGAAAAAAAGGTATATTTAAACGAAAACAAAAATAATAATTACAATATTACGACGTTTCGTCTACAGAGGTGGCACTTCATGAGGTAATAGGGAGTTTTGAACGTATTAAAATTAGATATGGAAATATATTTTTAGGGTCATCATTCTATGAGGACAGACCCGGAAACAATAATCATTTGGACTTAGAATTTTATTGAAAATGGTGGATTTAATATTTTGCGTTGCTTTGCTTTTGAGAGAAACAATTGTGTAAAGAGAGTCCATTTTTTTTTCATTACAAATAAAATTTCAAAATTAATCACACTTGTATCAATACAAATATAATTAATTTTATAATGGCCATAAGTTAGAATTTTTTAATTATAATTTATTAAAGCCCTGCAGGTTGTTGGAAGTTGTCAAAAATTTTCTCTGTTTCTTAGATCACATCAATTAAAGTCATATGAATAAATTCCGACTTTTGGCCATGATAAATTAATTATATTTGACAAACTAAATCTGTTTGTTTTTCCAAGGATTTTAAGTAAAACGGACAACAGTTTCGGGAGGGAGGAGAAGGATTTAGGGATTTTTACCCGTGTGATTTATTAATAGGTCGGCTCTAAAAGTTCTTAATGAAGAAGTGATTGAGAGGGTTCGGGGAATTTAGTTAGTTGGCTGGCTTCTTCGCAGCCACATCCAGGACGAGGAGAAGACAGGAATAGAGAGAGAGAGAAGGAAGGCAACATGGTCAATCGATCGGGGGCAGCAGAGCCCCGCCCACGGAAAGGAGCTCACCGGATCCCTAGGAGAAGAGAGAGAACACCCACGCCAGGGACTCGGCCTGGAAAACCCACATCAAAGGGTAACGTTAGTATTACAGCATAATTAACCTTAATTAAAACTGGCTTAACCCGACTCCATCCTGTAAGAGTGAAAAAAATTCCTCAGGGGTTCCTCAGATGATCAATTACTTACCCGCAAGGGTTCGAATATTACGCTCTCTACTGAAGTGAATTCAACCCGAGTATAGTAAACAACAAATTTGCCAGGAATGTCAACTTATTACAGGCCTCGTGCCTCTGGACCTCATTGTCCCGGTGTCGAGGCTCGATGTGTTGATTTAACTGGTCGTAATGGGCGGCATGTAGCTCTCACGTAGCGTGCGGCAGGGCGGGGTGACAGACTCTGGAGCTGTGAATACTTTCCACGGTCGAACCAACGAGTAGGAATAAGAAGGGCAGAGCTAAAAAGGCATCTCGATAAACCCCAAGGAACATTGAAATTCATCCGAGTATTGTTATTTTATCTTACATGCAGATGAAATATAAGAACAAAGTTTTTGAGGACAAACTATTACGAGCCTCCGAAAAAACAAGGAGAATGGAGTAGAAAGCATAATATGTAAATCAGAATGCAGATATAATAACTGAAATTAAGTGCAGAAGAATCCGAGGACCTGGACTTTCACTAGAGACGAGGGATGTTGGCTGAAGGAAATGATAAAAAGAAATCCTGAAGGAAGACCTAGACGAAGGCCGATATGGACCTGCTGAAGGAGATGCAAACGATGGGCCAAAATTGAGGAGATTTTTGGTGCTGCTAAATATAAATTTGGATATAAATCGCCCTGGAAAGTGAGTAAGTTGATTCAGTAAACTTGGGCTTTCTTTTTACATACTTCTGACATTGATTTATTTGTTATTCTTTCACGCGTTTCCCTCTGAATCATCAAAAAATGATAAGGACTATGGCTTCATTACCCGCCATCTTGTATTATAAGTTTTAATTTTTTTGAGACGTCAGTGAATCCCCAAATTAATTTACAGCGTTAGAGAAACCCCGTTCAGACGTTGTTTTACGACTTGACAAGTCCGCAGGAATGATAACACTGGAAAAATTTGAGACCTCAACCAATGACGAGTAACGATCAACCGAAATAAAAAAAATCTTCCCCAGAGTCTCTTCTCCTTCCTTCGGACGCGAGATTGTGTTTACTTGCAGAAATCAGAAAAAGAAACGGGGGAAAGTTTTTTAATTTGATAGAAAAAGGAGAAAAGGGCGGACAAAACAAAAATAAAACTTCTTTGCCACGAGCTGAGATCGATGCACGCGAGAGAGGAAGGGAAAACTTTAGGGTCAGTTTCGCAGTGAAGGGAAGGGAAACAGCTGTTATCCTCACAACACATCTGGGTAAATCTCTGGCACAGACGACTTTAAACCGTACAAGGAAACAGGGTTGAAGACATCATCAGTAAACTGTAAAAAGATTCTTGTGGCATTTCTAACACCAACCAATTACGGGGGAGGGGGGGGGATATTTCTGTTGTTTCCTGACAGAGAAGCATAAAAATCTGCGTAGGCTCTTAACCATCTGGGTAATAGAACTGCTACGGTAAGCTGGAAATAAACGAATAAAGAAGGATAAATGCAATAAGTATAAAAGGAGGATGAACGGTAAGAATAATGACGCGAAATATTAAAAGAAAGGTGGTACACGGTACAGAAAGTATAAAAGCAAGGTAAGAGAGAGCACAATAGTTTGGTAAGAAATATAAAGGTAAAGAGAAAAATAATTACTTAAATCCTGAAGAAAGATATAATGATAAATATTATTTACTGACAGAAGGCAAGTTAATAAGATAAATAAAGAAAGGCTGAATTAATTTTTTAAAAAACGGGGGAAACCAGCATGAAACTATAAAGGAAAGGATGAAAATAAAGAGAAAAATGAGTATAAAGAAGAATTCAAGACAGAAATAATGGATGATTTTGGTGGCCATTAAATTCATTAGTAAACATAGGGTTTTGGGATGTTGGACCCCGTACAGCTGCGTTGGGTTTGCCAACTTTTCACTGTCAAGGCCTTGTCTGCTTATATATGCAGCTCGGCGACCACGTCACGAGAGATACCCGAGGCAATACAATTAGAAATAGATCAGCTAATAAAAAAGATTAATATAGAAAGGTTGAATTAATTTTAAAAAATCGCATGGAAACAGGATGAGAGCATAAAGGAAAGGATGTAAATAAAGAGAAAAACTAGTATAAAGAAGAATTCAAGACTGAAATAATGGATGATTTTGGTGGCCGATGAAATTCATTAGTAACCATAGGGTTTTGGGCTTTGGACCCCGTACAGCTTCGTTGTGTTCGCCAACTTTTCACTGTCAAGGCCTTGTCTGCTTATATATGCAGCTCGGCGACCACGTCACGAGAGATACCCGAGGCAATACAATTAGAAATAGATCAGCTAATAAATAAGATTAATATAGAAAGGTTGAATTAATTTTAAAAAATCGCATGGAAACAGGATGAGAGCATAAAGGAAAGGATGTAAATAAAGAGAAAAACTAGTATAAAGAAGAATTCAAGACAGAAATAATGGATGATTTTGGTGGCCGATGAAATTCATTAGTAACCATAGGGTTTTGGGCTTTGGACCCCGTACAGCTTCGTTGTGTTCGCCAACTTTTCACTGTCAAGGCCTTGTCTGCTTATATATGCAGCTCGGCGACCACGTCACGAGAGATACCCGAGGCAATACAATTAGAAATAGATCAGCTAATAAATAAGATTAATATAGAAAGGTTGAATTAATTTTAAAAAATCGCATGGAAACAGGATGAGAGCATAAAGGAAAGGATGTAAATAAAGAGAAAAACTAGTATAAAGAAGAATTCAAGACAGAAATAATGGATGATTTTGGTGGCCGATGAAATTAATTAGTAACCATAGGGTTTTGGGCTGTTGGACCCCGTACAACTTCGTTGTGTTTGCCAACTTTTCACTGTCATGGCCTTGTCTGCTTATATATGCAGCTAGGCGTCCAAGACACGAGAGATACGCGAGGCAATATAATTAGAAAGTGATCAGATAATTTTAACAGAGATACTGGATGCGACAGAAAAACCAATCCTTCGACACAGACCTTGGTCGCCTAGCTGCATATATAAGCAGACAAGGGAACAGGCCTTGAGAATTCTCGGAAATTGAAAGCGAAACGTTGAAAAACACTCCGAAACTACGACTGGACCACCAACCCCATAAACTGACAGTTACTAAACTACACAGAAAGACGTGAAGGAAGAAACAGTGATAAATACTGAAGGAGGGAAACAAAAAAAAACAATCTGTAACAACACAGAAAGAGAATCCAAGCAAGGGACCAAAAATAGGGATAAAAGGAAGAATGAAATAACGGGAAGAAGCTTCTTGCAATGAGGAAATAAAATCCACACAACAAGATTGCAAACACAATGAATGATCACCCCTTGAATTTTTCCTTTGGCGATATTTTCCTGAGTCAGAAGGGGGAAAAAAAAGGTGTAAATAGGCTATAAATATTTTTCTACTTCTCGGAGAGACCTCACTGACTCAGGAAATAATCGCCAAAGGAAAAACATCCATACGCAGTAACTCATTTCAGCTGCAGCTGATAACATTTAACGCTCCATTAAATAACCTTAGCTACTATGACGTCACACACCACAAGTAAATGTCGGTACTCACCATGACGAGGTTACATAAGCTCTTGCTCTGGATGACGTCGCTCACTACCAGAATATCCGACCTGCAATGAGAAAAGAATCCAAAGTCAGTCACTCAATCCGCCCACGTGATCACCTTATTTACGAATCAGCTCTTTTCAGAGTTGACCTCATTTCGAACAGTCACACGACTAACAGGAGTCAATAAATTTCTGAAATGGTCTCCTTCTTCCTAGAACGGGTCCGTTAAATATAGATTTCACAGAAAGGCTCTGAGTCACTGCGGTAGTAACTTGGAACATGACGTCACAGCTCTATGTTTCTTATCTTCCTGGCATTCCTTTTGTCAAGGTGAAAACCATTATAACCCCGACGGAATCACAAATCAAAGTAAAGCGACATTCTTCGGCCTCCAGTAAAGACAAAATTATATTACAATAAAACTGTAATGACATCTTTATGTGCCAATTACAAGAAAAATTCAACTCATTTTTTGTATTTCCTTCATCAAGAGATCTTATTTTTTTAGACCATATAGTGAAAAATTGTTGTATTTTTTAAAACTAAAATTTTAAGATGTATTTTTGTGAATACAACACGGAAAAAATAACCCAAAAAATAGTCAATTTGGTTCACGATGTTGCACATATTCAATATAAATATAATTAGGCCTGATATATCATTTATTAACATTAATTGGTTAATTATTATTTTAGTTAAATTTGAGTTTACTGAGAATGAAGCTTAATTTTTTTTCTTTAAACAACATAAAAAAGCACAGAAAATACTTATTCTAAAGTTGACCGGCTAGCAGAAAAAATTTTCCTGAGGGTTTGACTCACAGAATGCTAGGGCAGGTATGTTTTAACCTGAGCACGTTTACTTCAGTGCTTGTTGTTTCATGTCTGCATCACCAATTTAGCTCTTATAGAAACCAACAGATGTCTCTCGGCTGATACTGAAAGTTATGTTGCATATATGCTACACTATGAACTAAAGGTTTAACTGATGCAAGTTTTTCTAGGGTTTTCCCTGCATTACTTTTAGGCGAATACCAGTAGGATCCTTAAACTATAGTCCGGGGGTTTTTGTTAACCCTTGGCTAAGTTTCTCTACCCTTCCGCATCCCCCCTTTTAAATCCCTTTCTATGCTATTAAACGGGATTTGCCACTATGTGGATTACCCTCATGTAGCCTGTTACCATAAAAAAATAATAAAGGTTTAAGTAAATATAATAGTGTCATTTTAAAATAATTCCTTTATACCACTGTGAACAAAAAGTAAGGTGAATTTATTTATAAAATATAAATTCTTTATTTATTTTTCCAAATCAATTTCATCCCCTTCAAAGTAATCCCCGTCCGATAAAACGCAATTTTCCAACGCCTTTTCGAGTCCTCGAAACAGTCGGAATAGTCATTTTCTGGTATAGCCTTCAAGACCTTCTTCGATTCGGTTTTTACCTCCTCAATCGTGTCAAAACGGCGTCCCCGCATTGGCCTTTTGAGTTTTCTGAATAGCCAGAAGTCGCTCGGCGCCAAATCAGGCAGGCGAATACGGTGGTTGCGGAACGATATGAGTCGAGTTTTTGGCAAAATAGTCGTGAAGAACCAATGCAGTATGACATGGTGCATTATCGTGATGAAGGAACCAACAGTTGTTCGCCCATAATTACGGCCGTTTCAGACGAATAGCTTCACGGAAACGACGCATAACGCTCAAATAATATTCTTTGTTGACAGTTTGGCCCGGCGGAAGGAATTCATAGTGCACCACACCACGATAATAAAAAAAACCCTGTCAATATGACCTTGATTTTCGGTTTTGCTTCACTTTTTGCACGATATTCGCTGGATTGTTCGGTGGTTTCAGGGTCGTATGCGTAAATCCAAGTCTCGTCTCCAGTAATGATGCATTTCAAGTGGTCCTGATATTCAGACAGCAAAGTTTCACACACATCAACGCGACGCTTTTTTTCCAAAAAATTGAGCGATTTTGGAAACAATCGAGACTTGACGCGTTTGAAACAGAAAACATTCTTCAAAATGGTTTGGGCTGAGCCAAATGATATTCCAACACTATCAGCGAGATCTCTAATTGTCCATCGACGATTTTCAAGCACCAAATCGTTGAGTTTTTGGACGTGGCCCTCGTCGGTAGACGTTGATGGTCGTCTAGAGCGCGGTTCGTCTTCAACGCGTTCTCGGCCCTCTTTGAACTCGTTGTACCACTTATAAACGTTTTTTTTGTGTCATAGTTTGATCACCAAAGGCCTTCCGCACCATTTTCAACGTGTCCGCACAAGAATATTCGTTCTGCAAACAAAATTTGATGCAAGTTCTTTGCTTAACAAAATCACCCATTGCAAAAATCGAAAAATTCACTTTTGGTTGTTTAAAAAACACGTGAAACTCGGAGATAATTAAACCTTTTAACAAACAGACGCTTGGAAAATATTATAGACAGTCCTACCAGTCTAGGGAAAAAATTACCTGCCTTCCTAATATCCGGAAGTTTTAAATGACAATTTCACTTTACTTTTGATCACAGTATATTTTACGGGCGAACATCAAATCTGTTGATAAGAAAATGTTTTTGATTGTTGTTTGAGGAAATTCGTTGTTTGAGAAAATCAGCCCACGTCATCAGTGACGTCATCCGCGCGGTGTCCAAAATTTTTGGGGGCGAGCAACAAATCTGTGGATAAGACATGTTTCTTTTAAACACATCCCAATATTTTACTATATTCTCTTTATCCTTACGGAAAGTAGTGAGCCTTCATTCATAATTTTTCTACATTGTCTTACTATTATTTAGTTTTCCTTTCCCCTGCGTATCCGCTCTCGGCGTCTCCGCGTTTCGTTAATTTGAAATTTCAGATTCTATTGCCCTCGAAAAAGTTTTCTCCTGGGAATAACACTGTCTCGTTTCCTCCCCAAAAATGGGAAACATAATTCTGTTGGTGTAATAAAAATTATATTTCTCCCTCATCGGCTTGCGGAATATTCCGCTCTTATGACGACGCTTTTCCCCTGAGCCTCCACTGCTGATGGCGGTGCAGGCGATTCATCTTAATAACCTAACAGTCTACTCCAGCTCAAATTATGACATTTCAGCTCAAGAGTGGGGGGGGGGGGGGCTTCCGCTGAATCGAGTTTGGCTTTTGAGCTCCTGCAAAATTGGATGGAAGGTTGGGAAAAGGGCGTCTTTTGTTGGGAAGGAAGCGGCTTTTAAACCTTCCCGATGTTTACACTGAGGGTGAATATGAAGTACCTAGCTGCTACACTTTGCCCGAAGCTACCGACCGGGCGCGCGCGCGCAGGAGAGCAAACACTAGAAATTTGAAGACGTGCATGAGTAATGTCCTGCAATATTAACGGCAACTGTTCAAATCCCCCGCGGTATTGTGCGGTGTCTCTGCCCTCACAATCGGCCAAGACGGATCGTCCTCCATCTTGTTCTCACCAAGACTCCTCCCGTCATGAATTTCCACTGTACGAAGTGGAGCATTCGTGAGAAAACTGGGGATAGAACAACGGCGGCATATACTTTTAAGAGGGAAGGCAGACAGAAAAGTAGAAAAAAGAGCCATATAAACGCCACGAGGGATATAAAAATGATATTAAGGAGACTAATCCAGAGAAATGATAGGCAATTGGAAATTATTATTAAAAGATAATAGATACTACAAAGCCGACAGCGAAACGGAACTTATAGCTGAATTTGACGACAGGCAGGAACGAAAATATTTTTAAATTGAAATACTATGAGTTTTCAATTTCTAAGACAATCAGAAAAAAACAGACTGGCAGGGTATTAAAACTGAGAGATAGGCAAAATAGAGAAAAAAAACTATTAAGATGATAGGGACAGGAGAAAATATATACTAGCAAAGTGGGGAAAAAGAAGGGATAGGCAAGACGGAGAAAAAACTAAGATAATAAGGTGAGGAGAAAATATAGACTGGCAAGATAGCGAAGAAATATATTATTCAGACAGAAAGGATAGGCACGATAAAGAAAAAAAAATTAAGATAGAAGAAAATATAAACTGGCGGGATAGGGAAGAACATATTATTAAAACAGTATGGATAGATAAATTTAGATTGGCAGGGTAGTGGCAAAATACTTTATAAAGACAGAAGGGATAGGGAAAAAATATTAAGATGACAGGGATAGGAGAAACTATATAATAGGAGGATAGCGAAAAAATACATTAATAAGACAGAAGGGATAGGAAAATTTAGACTGGGAGGATAGTGGAAAAATACTTTACAAAGCCAGAAGGGAAAAGGAAATTTTTTTAAGATGACAGGGATAGGAGAAACTATAGACTAGGAGGATAGCGAAAAAATACATTATTAAGACAGAAGGGAGAGGAAAATTTAGACTGGCAGGATAGTGGCAAAATACTTTATAAAGACAAAAGGGATAGGGAAAAATTATTAAGATGACAGGGATAGGAGAAACTATAGACTAGGAGGATAGCGAAAAAATACATTAATAAGACAGAAGGGATAGGAACATTTAAATTGTCAGGGCAGAGGCAAAATACTTTATCAATACAGAAGGGAAAGGGAAAAATTATTAAGATGACTGAGATAGGAGAAACTACAGACTAGGAGGATAGCGAAAAAAATACATTATTAAGACAGAAGGGATAGGAAAATTTAGACTGGCAGGATAGTGGAAAAATACTTTATAATGCCAGAAGGGAAAGGGAAAAATGATTAAGATGACAGGCATAAGAGAAACTATGGATTAGGAGGATATCGAAAAAAAATACATTATTAAGACAGAAGGGATAGGAAAATTTAGATTCGCAGGGTAGAGGCAAAATAATTTATTTATACAGAAGGGATAAGGGAAAATTATTAAGATGACTGGTATAGGAGAAAATACAGTCTGGTAAAGGAAGGATTAAATTCATTATTAAAACAGAATGGATAGGCAGTTCAGAAAAAAATTTAGGCAGTAGGGAGAGAAGAAAATTGACTGGCTGGATTAAGGTAATAGATATAAGAGAAAATATAAATCGATTGAATAGGAAAACAACACATTATTAAGACAGAAGGGGTAAGAGAAAAAAGTGGCATATAAATAAGTAACGCCATTTTAAATGTACAGGGTTGGTAAATGAGCAACAAGAAATTGCGGTTCTGAAGAAACCTTTAGAATTGGAGGAATGTTAAAGGTTTAATTGAGACACCAACCTTCGGGGTTTTCTGGAGTTAAAATTAGTAAATAAACACGTTAACAAAACTCCTTTTTTAATTCACACCCGGTTTCCTTCTCACGTAAAAGGAGTTTCTGCTTTAGTTTCCATCTCCAAAATACGCCACGTCTCTCCTTTAGAAAACGTTATTTAATTAAGAAGCGGACTTGCATAAAGACGCGCTTCCGTTCGTGCCAACGGGCACAAATAACCCAACTTTATCTTCGTTTTTCCATTTAAAAAGAGAATGTCTTTGAGTCTAAGGAAATAAAAACTTGTTTCGATGCAAATTGTTTCCTCCGTCCGTTCCAATTTTTTTATTTTCAGATTCTGAACGATTTTAACCTGCTCAGGTAAGGAAGTAATTGCAGAGAAATAAAATCTATATGTCGGTTGCTTTACTTCTCTCGTCTCTCGGAATTAATCAGAGGAAAGAGGGTTGCTTTCCCGCACTTTTCGCAAGAATTTCGGGAGGATTTTCCTTTTCATCTGTTTTATATGACGCTGTTGTGTGTGACACACAGAAAGGAGATTTGGGATTCAAACTCTTATAGTCAGTTCACTTAAAGGATCTTTGAAATGCGCCACGAATAAGTCCGCCTACAAGGGGAAATGAAATAGAAGAAGAAAGAGACATGAGGATAGAGAGAGAGAGAGAGAGAGAAGGGAAAAAATTCATCTTAAGTGGAAGGCGAGGAGGTATCGACAATCGAACGACGGTGTCGTCGCCATGGAAACGCTGTCGCCCCGGGGCAATAAAGACAGAAAGAGAGAGAAATTACACTAGTCTGCCGTCTTATTGAGTGAAGCGAGTCTCTCTCATTTACAATCTCTCTCCTCTTAGTCATTGCAGTACTGTCGCCCTGTCGGCGATTCGATTCCCTCTGGTACAGTTTCCCGGAGACGTTTCGAGTCCCGAACTACGACATTTTCAGCTAACATGCGACGGTGAATATAATCCTTGACTTCTTGACGTTTAATCAGATATCGTTGATGGCGCGGACTGGATAGCTTTAAATTTACTTGCGGAAGGAGACGTTTCGAATCCCTCCAAGATGGTATATTCAGGCGAAATGTTGCAGGCCCTTGACATGTAGGGAGCTTAACATCTGGTGACGTCACAGACAGGTGTGTGGCTTAAAGATTGTACCATGTTGACTGATGGATGTGTCACGTACATTGCAAGGACCTGATCCGTCATCGTCTTCAGGAAAAAATTCGCGGCTTCAACTTCAGCTTCGTCCAGGCCACGGTAAATGCGGCCTAAACGTGATGACGTCATGGACCGATCTACAGCGACCGGATGAAAGTTGGGATCCCGGACATCCTTAGGTAAACATTTATTTCGGGGTCTTCTATAGGGTACCTGGTTATATGACGTCATCGTCATGCATTATCAACAATCGTGGTCTGTTTCTGACCATTCATCACATTTTTTTTGCTGACTAATATTTGACGTTTCGATCCTCGGGTCAACCTTCTTTAGGCCAACACTTTTTTTTGCGTGCGTATCTAATGAATAAGCCGAATTTAAAGACTAGACGATTACTCTGGTAAGTGGCGTTTCGCAATGTGTCTGACACGAGGAACGTTTCTACACCTTTTTTGGAGGCATCTTCTGCTAACTGGTCTCGTCACACACAGATCTTTTATATTTATATTTATATTTATATTTATGTTTATATTTATATTTATATTTATATTTATATTTATATTTATATTTATATTTATATTTATATTTATATTTATATTTATATTTATATTTATATTTATATTTATATTTATATTTATATTTATATTTATATTTATATTTATATTTATATTTATATTTATATTTATATTTATATTTATATTTATATTTATATTTATATTTATATTTATATTTATATTTATATTTATATTTATATTTATATTTATATTTATATTTATATCTATATCTATATCTATATCTATATCTATATCTATATCTATATCTATATCTATATCTATATCTATATCTATATCTATATCTATATCTATATCTATATTTATATTTATATTTATATTTATATTTATATTTATATTTATATTTATATTTATATTTATATTTATATTTATATTTATATTTATATTTATATTTATATTTATATTTATATTTATATTTATATTTATATTTATATTTATATTTATATTTATATTTATATTTATATTTATATTTATATTTATATTTATATTTATATTTATATTTATATTTATATTTATATTTATATTTATATTTATATTTATATTTATATTTATATTGAACGCACCACTTGAATTGACCATCTTCAGGCCACGTGCATTTTCTGAATCTCAGTGAACGATTTTGATTTTAAAATTTGGTTTTAAAATAGTCTCATAACCCTGCTTCCGCGTTGAGGGGTTTCGATTTTCCTCTATGGTCTGAATTGCAACGTGGACTACGGTAAATCCCTTTCTCTTTATCTCTTGACGTGGAGAAGTCGAACGTTAATTAAATCAGGGAAATTGAAACAGGCCTTTTTATATATAAATGGAAATGAGACGCGGCGATACGAGTTAATTTAGTCCTGAGCAGGAACAACTCGCAACAGGCTTCGTTTCATCCAGGTGATCGTAAATCATGAATTAAATATTAAGCGACATCGCAAGGAACATAAAATATCTTCTGGAGTAAAAAAGAAAACAAGCGAGTGACAATTGACTGCCTATTTTTATATTTTATAACGAGTTTCTCTTAAACAGTAAAATAAATTGATACTCTACGGAGATTATCGATTGTAGAAAGGTTGTAGGAAAGGTTAAATAAGAGGAAAAAAGTATATATAAGAAACTGATATCTCTAACACAATCTTCGTCATCTTAGGTGTTGATTAACTCGTCACTCTCCTAGTCATTTTCCATTTAAACGAAATATGAGTTGTCCACTACCTTGGGGGATGCCTTTTCCGCTCTCTGTTTTTGAACTAAGGTTCACACAAGCCGAGGCACCTCGGCCTGTTTTGAGAGGTGTATGTTCCGGGGTCGCAGACATTGGGCATACGGTAAGAGTTGTTCGCTGTTCCCATCGGAACAGTCGGCCAGCTGCCTCCTAAACTGGTCGAGGTACGGAGAAGGGAATGCTGCGACCTCACAGAAAACTCTTCTCCCGCTGTCGGAATGGCGTGGGACAAGTACCTACTGCCCGACCTACCTGATGCAGGTTTTTCTAGGGTTTTCCTGCATTACTTTTAGGCGAATGCCGGGTAGGATCCTTAAACTATAGCCGGGGGCCCTAGTTAACCATTGGCTATCTTCCTCTAGCTTTCCGCATCCTCCCTTTCGCTCCCTTTCCAATGCTATAAGAGGGGAGCTGCCACTATGTGGATTACCCTGTACATAGCCTGACTGCACCTTCTTCTTCTTCCTAATGGAGTCAGAACCTTTTTGGCGAGACGGAATGGGCTACCTTTGGGGATGCCTTCTCCTCTCTTCGTTTTTGTACTAAGGTTCCCAAAAGTCGAGGCAAGTCGCAGACCTTGAACATACGGTAATAGTTGTTCCCATTGGAACAGTCGGCTAGCTGCCTCCTAAACTGGTCGAGGCACGGAGAAAGAAATTCTGTGTCCCCACAGCAAACCCATCTCTCTCCATCGGAAGGAGATGCAGGTTTTCATAGGGTTTGTCCTGCATAGGTGAATGCCACATTCCTTGCTCTACTCTTCCGCATCCCCCATTTCAAATTCCTTCCTATGCTATTAAAGGGGAGTTGCCAACATCAAGTAACCTGTTACTCTAAAAAAGATGAATTTATAAGGCCATTTTAATTGAGAATGGGGTAAAAAGTAGCAGTAATACAAAGATATACATTTATAGAGTTAGAGTGAAAGGAAGGTTGTGGGGCACAGAAAATAGAGAACGGTTATAAGAGACGGAAATCAAGGGTGATAGACAGTTCCAGAAGATTATATGTGGAGAAGTAAAAATTCAAAGAACGAGTATAATACACAGACAGGGAATAATATGTGATAACGAAAGATGGTAAATGGTAAAGACCGATCGAAGGCGAAAAATAAATAAAGAAGTGGGGAAAAATGATTAAGGAGAATGAAAAACTAATGATGTAATCAAAGAAATCAAGTTTTAAAAGGAGGATTGTGAGAGCTAAGGCAATAAATGAAGGAGGTAACATGAAATGGATGATAAATATAGTAGGATAGAAAGCAGGTAAGAAAAAAGGGCGATCGAAGGAAGTAAGGAAAGAACGACAGAAAGAAGTAAGCAAGAAAATCTGAAATAGACGGTAAGAAATCAGTTAAGAAGAGGAGAATTTAAGGAAGGGAGGAAAGGAAGACGGAAGGAACTTAAAGAAGAATAAGTGAAATGGACGGTAAATAAAGTAGAATCCAATGGCGATAATAAGAGGAGGATTGAAGTAAGAAAAGAAATACAGAAACAACTAAAGAAGAATAGAAGAAAGAGACCGTAAGACACGTAGGTTTGAGAGAATAAGAGCAGGAAGATTGAAGGAAGTATCAAAAAATACGGGAAGAACTAAAGAAGAAATGGAACCTGGGATTAAAGGACTAATGTAAGAAAAGAAGGGTTAGAGGACGTTAGCAAAGAAAGATGAAAAGAGGAACAAAGGAGCAGACATCATAAATTATTAGTCTTCGTTGTGTCTCGACGTTGAATTTTAGGTGAAAGTTTCCTGAGTTACTGGTGCACGAAGAAGCTCTGCAGTGATTGTAAAGAAATTCTTTCCCGCGACCTTGGTCTCTCTGCAACTGTCAGAAAAGATGGAAAATTTGGAAAACAATAAATGCCTTAAGTGATTTAAGGCGGAAAAATCAAACAGAGAAAGAAAACGATGAAAATTCCCATAACTCAATTAGTAATTTAGACGCGAGAATTCAGAAAAACATCCGTGGGGAGAAAAACAAGGACCGGCGGAAGAAGAAGATAGCCAACTTGATGTTTCCAAGCACACGCAAGCAGCCTCCTAAGTCCTGTTCCTTGTGTACTAACAGGTGGAAGAAATAGACCTGACAGTAAATCAGAGTAGAGCAGGATCCGCGGCCACACCCACCGCTTCCGTTTCGCTATTTCCTCTTTAAAGCGAGACACGGCGGAATTTCCTCCCTTCCACCACGCATTCGAGCGAATTGAGTTCTCTGCTTCGATTAATCAAGGAAGGGAAGGCGCAGCTGTGTGTGTGTGTGTGTGTGCCTCGGCTCGCCTCTAACTTCCAAGTTATTAAGGCAAAGTACCGGCAGTACCACCACCACGGAATAAAACACACACACAAAAAAAGGAAACGGATAGAGAGGGTGGTGAGGAAGGAATATTTGTCTCTGAAGCAACAAGCAAGCAAGAGCGCCCCTCCATTAGCGACGTGTCATCTCCCTATTATCCTGACGAAACACAGCCGTCCGTCAGGCTCAACAAAAGGAGAGAGAGACAGCCATTAAAGGCATCAACGTCGTCGTACAGCGCCGCCAACCTCGGCGAAGGAAACTGCCTTCCTTGATCACCCACCCTCCACACCGAACAAAACACACATACGAGGGTGGTCTGAAAAGATTCCGACCTCAACGAGAAGGTGGCAGAACTAGTAAAAAAAGCTAGTAAATTTCGCTGTTCATCTGTTGACAGTTACTCACGCCATTTTGGACGCGCAGTTGTTATGTAGCAGACGTTTGAGTGAGTTGATGTGAGTGTTTTTGTGAAAATGGAGAAAATCGTGTATCGAGCTGTTATTAAATACTTGTTTTTGAAAGGCAATACGCCTACACAAATCAAAGATGAGTATGGGGACACTGCACCATCATTTACCACAGTGAAATGTTGGCCAGCTGAATTTAAACGTGGCCGTAAGAGCTTGGGAGACGATGGACGTTGGGGACGTCCAAAAACTGCAACTACCGACGAAAACATCGCCAAAGTTCACCGAAATGGTGCAACACGACCGCCGAATTAAAGTGAGAGAGATAGCAGAGGTCGTGAGAACGTGTTTGTCACGTATTAAATCAACATTTAGGCATGAGAAAGCTGTCGGCGCGTTGGGTGACACGTTTCCTCACGTTAGGCCAAAAACGTGTTCGAATGAACGTTTCCAACGCTCTATTGGCGAAGTTAATTACTGTAGATGAAACTTCGATACATCACTATACGCCCGAAACAAAAATACAGTCCAAACAGTGGACTGCAAAGGGGGAACCGGCTCCAAAAAAAGCAAAAACTGTTTTTTCGGCTGGGAAAGTGATGGCGACTGTTTTTTTGGGATAGTCATGGAGTTATTTTAATCGATTATCTTGAAAAAAAGGAAAAATCATTACAAGAGCATCATTACTTGACAAGCTGAAGGTAGAAACGGCCACATTTGCAGAAAAGGAAAATCCTGTTTCAACAAATCAACGCACCGTCTCACACCTCAGCGGTTGCCATGGCGAAGATCCACGAGTTACGGTTTGAACTGCTTGACCATCCAGATCTAGCCCCAAGCGACTTCTTCTTGTTCCCTAATCTAAATATTGCGCTCGGAGGACAGAGATTTTCGTCAAATGAGGAGGCAATCACCTTCGTAAACACTTATTTTGCAGAGAAAAACGCAGAGTACTTTTTGGACGCGTTACAGAGATGGGAGCATCGCTGGGAGAAGTGTGGAGAGTTACAAGGAGACTATGTTGAAAAACAAAAAAAAATATCTTTCATCATTGTTGGGTCGGAAACTTTTCAGACCACCCTCGTACAAATCTAATTTTTTAAAAAAATGGCAGTGTCGCGCTAAAGAGAAATAGAATCTTCCTCTGTCTTCGTCGGAAATTGAAGGGTTGCCACCAGACGCCAGCCCTCTGCAGACCTTCATCTCTCGTGGCCCATTTGGCAGCTGTTGCCGCTCAATAGTACGATGGGCGTGATTGGAAATATTTTTTTCGTTGCTGTTGTTATTCTCTGGTGACATTTTTTTCTCCCAAGCTGGATGGCGATTATCGGAGTCATAAAGAGACTGTAACAGCCCCTGAGAGCTGCTGCTGCTGGGGGGTCCTCCAGCTACTACAAGGTCCTTTGTGCCCTCAACAGGGGAAATACGCCCCTCGACTGCCATGGAGGGTGGCAGTGGGAACGACGGAAGCTTTTACCGATAAACGGCAAGGAAAAAGTATATATATATGCACTCGCACAGCCCACTTCACTTTTCTTCATCAAGCTCAAAGGTAAAAAACACTGTAAACACTCCAAAGATCGCGTGTCCTCTATTTTAAGACCAACGACGACCTTGTACCTTTTACGTTTAATGCCGAAATCACTTAATTTCCCTGTTTGTCACGTTGAATTTGTTCATTTTAAACGCCAAAGACTCTCGATGAAACTTTAAATCACTCTCTTATACAATCAAGAACTCAAGGGCTGGAAAGTCTCTGGACTCTTCACCTACACAAGCCAACATGTGTATTATTTACCAACATTTTTTTAAGTACCTGTAAATTTATGTACCAAAAAATCGAAAGATAAAAGTTGTTAAGAATAGAATACAAAAATAACTGTGTTGTACCGAGCTGTATGACCAGCGATATCAAACTTCCATCCGCCATATTCAAATAAAACTAGCGAACCTGATCTGAAAGGGTTCTGCTTGGCTTACCAAAACAAAATCCGGTCTGAACAATTTATTTATATGTTTGTAAAGGAAACGTGGTAAGAATAATAAATAAATCCTGCAGTAGTACTTCTTTCAATAAATGAAAAACCATATTCAGTCATAAATTTGCCATGAATAAACAAATTTGAAGCATTAGAATAGAAAGAAACTTTAAAACACACTCGACGACGTTTCAGACCCTAATTATTTTGCGGACCTCGTCAGGTGTTCTCAAAATTGAATTAAATTATACAATTTAAAAATCGTAATAATTAATATATTGTAATAATTGATAAAATCTTTAATTAAAAATAATTCTTTAATTTAATTAATTAGTTAAAATTTGAATGATAGTTAGCCACTCGTTGAAGAAGCCAATTATGCCATGTGGCCTTAATTAATAGGAATAATTAACAAAATTATTATGTATTTAAAAATTTATTGTTGATAATTACACATTATATGCCTTGCTTTACACAACGAATTCCGTCAATTTAACAAACAAAAATCTTCAATTTTATTTTAATAATTCGTGGCGTTCTATGATAGCTTTATAACTTTACAATTAATTACATTTGATTCCTCATAATCTCAGGGTCAGCACTGGGTTTGATAGGAAGAACAAATACAATGAACTAAAACATTAACAATCCAAACTCATTAAAGTTAACGGAATACAATATTAAATACAAAAGTAAAATACAACGAATGAAAAGAAAAACGCGAACGAAATCTGACTATACCCTTTAATTATCGTTTACAGATATTAATAATTGTTTTGTACTCACGACAGTGCTACTGGTACCAGTTCAGACTGTTGAAGCTTGAAGTTAACACCCACTAAACAGGCTATTATACACTGATTCTACTCATTAGATTTTGAACACACAGTAGTTTCTCTGGATCTCTGTTATACTTGAACCTGGATTAGCCCACCCTCAGCCAGTTGCCGGACGTAGATCTCCTCAAAGTCTCTCTATGCGAGAATTAGTTCAGTTTTTGAAGCAAAACTTCTGCTTTCAAAGTGCGATTTTATAAGTCTCTGTGTCAAAACTGTTTACTTGCGTTTTATGTAAACTATTATCTCGCCGTTGGACTTCATAGATAGCCCTAGTCATAATTCTTGATCCGCAGACTTTTACTGTTTATATTTCTCTATGTGGACCGAACTGCCATGTCCCAGTTCTCGACGCAGACTGAGTTCTCTAAGCGCGCGGTCTCCAGTCTCCATTGTTAACAAAGAAAGACCCGCTGGGATTGTTGGCTTTATCACCCGTTCCGCCAACAATTAAATTATTTATAAACAATTAATAGTCTGTTTAATTGGTATTACAATATATATATATATATATATATAAAATATATTTCAATTTTTTATTCATGAGAACTTTTTGACTTTAATAGGGATGTAGTATTGAACAGAAAAAAATCGTGTATCTGGTTGTTTATTAAGATTTGTCGATGATGAAACCCCAAAATTTCGTCCGCCTCGGAACCAAAAAAGATTCAACTACTGCATCAAGTTTATATTTTTTATTTCGTAAAATTTAACGGCCCAGCGTTGTTCTTCTTTTAAAATTCTTCTAGTTTTAATATGAATAAAAAAATTGATTCTACGTTCACGGGAAATAAAGGTAAAAAAATGAATGATGTCTATTACAAAGAGAATGGTGGCGAAGAGGGAAATAGAGACAGACAGATGGATATATATATTTAAAAAAAAACTCGTGTAACATTGAAAAAATGTGAAAGAAGTCCCAAAAACAAAGTCAAACCCTAGAGAGAGAAATTAGGTAGCGCAGACATGTAGAGAGAGACTCGACCTGAAAAACATCCCGGTCTGAAGAAATATGCAAATAGCACCAAGGGTGATGTCACGGGGAAAAAATAGAGTTTTGTGGGTAAAAATTCGCACTGTTGAGGAGTCTGGTCCCTCCTCTCCGTCTTTTGAAGACACTACAGATACCTCTCGGAAGGAAAGATAGAAAGAAAGAGATAGGTACAATGAAAAGGAACACAGATCTCGTGTAGAGAACTAGAACAATTATGAAGGTAAAAACAAGAATCAAATGTGATCCGAGCTCAATTTCCAAAGGTGACGAAGGGGTTTCGAAGGTTATATCATGGAAGCCGAGAAACATCTCCAAACAACCACTCTAGACCGGTATAAAGGAAAAACCAAAATGGCTGCAGTGCTCAAAACAGTCTGTAAATGTAGTTTTCACTCTCAGTAACCTGTAATAAAATCCCTTTTGAAGAGAAAGCCGAAGTCGACGTCAAATTATTTTATTATTGAAAACACGAAGACAGAGGGGATTCATCTTTGGTCAGCATGTCTCCGGCGATCTGGTCACAGCCACTAAGATTTTGAGATACAGTTGTAGAGGATGGACGCTGAGACACTGAACCCAGAGTCAGAGGTCAACGAGGGTATTTACAATTTACCTGCATTGTTGACGTGATGATATTGGAGCCTTCAAGGATGAAGTATCCTTCCAGGGCACAGAGGCCGACGTAACTGTTAAACCTCCCCCCTCCGGAGCCGAGAGACGCACTGAATGAAGCGGACCGAATTGCCGACATTATCGCCGAGGCAGAGAAGGATGCCCCGAGGTCGTCGCGGGTCAGACAGATGTGTGTGAGCTCTGGAGGAGGGGAAAGGAAGCAACAACAAACCACAACTACTTGGCGTCGGTCTGCAAAGATGTGAAGTCTCCAAGAGACACAGAGAGAGAGGGATTGCTTCTGCTGGTATGTCCAAGATCACAGCATGCTTCTGATGATCACATCAAGGACAGTGAATAATGGACAAGGAAATTATTGATTGTGTAAGTAATTTTCTCACTTCTTCCATGGCTGGGGAAAAGGCGATTGGATTGAATAGTTACATCTATCTGTTTAATAAGAATTGTTCCCGAAGAACCTTCTTCCGCCGACCATTTTTTTTTTAAAAAATGTACAAAAATATTTTTAATCCCAAGATTTTACAATTGTGATGCATTGATGACGTTAACATGCTAAAATTAACTTGAAGAAATGTTGTTGCTTCTTGAGAGGGTAGTTGAAGAGGAAATTATGAATTAAATACATATATATATATATATATATATATATATATACATATATTGTAATGAGCAAAAATAAAGAATTTATTAAATTGCCCCACGTTGTGGAACCGAAAATGTAATGATTAAAGGAAGATAATTAATTAAATGAATGAATTGACCCACGTTGGGCGCCATTTATGTAATGATTAAAAGAGACTAATTAACAAAAAAATTAACAATGATTAAGATTAAAAGAAAGCTTTTAATTTGTCAAAGATTAATTTTACAGAGGTTCATTTAGTCTTTTTACAAATAATTTGCCCTAGGTTGGCACGCCGAATTCAATAATTTCAAAATTAACAAACTAATATATTTTTATTTATAATTCGTGGCGTTCAAAGTAAAATACAATCTTTTTTATTACACAAACAATCAAAATTAATAACTCTTCTTCTCAGGGTCTTTAACTGGGCTTGATAAGTAAGAACAATCAAAGAATTTATCAATTAAATAATTAGCTATTCGAAACAAAATTGAGACGAACAGAATACGAAATCTAACAAAATGAAAGGAACGAATCTGACTAATACCTTTAACTATCGTTTAAAGAATTTATATAGTTTGGTTTGTACTTACAAATGTCCTGCTGGTACCAGACTTAGTTTTCGGGGCTTGGGTACACTATTTTTTTACACCTAAAAGGCCATTAATCACAGATTCTACACATCACTTTTTTATTTTGGCAAAATTGGCTATATTTCGTTGACTGCTCCGTTCCGTAATAATTCACCAATGTTATTCCACAACAATTCCTCCACGAAGATTGTAAAACGATCTATTTTGACGAAACTGGTATTACTGACTATATTCACGTTGCAATATCTCGGTGAATGTTTTACTCTGCTCAATTTCTTATGAAGACCGTTCTCTGCAACGTTTTCACCGTCGGCCGCTTCTATTCTCAAACGTTTCAACAACTTTGTTTTACTATGCTCGACGATGTCTGACCTCTGTACAATCCGGACCACGACGACCAACTGCAACCAACTTACGTTCCCTTACAATGCGCGCAGTTCACGACAAAGCTAGTCTATGTTTTTCCATTGTTGTCTTTGAGATCGGTGCCACTAAACAATTCACCATAATTAAAGTCATTAATGGCCTCCTTAATTAGTATTACAATATATATATATATATTAATTTACGGTGGTTGCCAAGTGAATTTGTAGTTTTCTTTTCAGCCTTCTAAAGAGGATGCGATTCTGTATTTGAGATAATGGGATTGAAGTGGTGAAGATTTATAGAGCGTTGGATTTGGGTGGTTTGAATTATGGTTTTTTGGGTTGAGGGAATATTTAGGTCATTGTGGATTCAAGTTATAAGTGGAGTATATTATTTTGGTATAGGATTGGTCGTAAATAATAGTAAAACGAAGTTCTTGGTGAGTTCCAGAACAAGCCTACCGGCACAAGCTTTTAGATGTGGAGGAAAGTCTTTTGAAGGGGTGCAGGAATTTAGATATCTAGGCTCTCTGATCACTGAAGCTAAAAAGGAAATCGATGCCAGACTGGCCGCAGGAAATCGATGTTACGCGGCTTTATTTTGAACATTAAGAAGCAAGAAAGTTTCACGGACAGCTAAGTTGACCATTTACAAAACAATAGTTCAACTGGTGGTTACATATGGAGCGGAGACATGGATATTAAATAAATCCGAAGAAAAAAGGTTAATGTCATCGGAAAGAAAGGTATTGAGGAAGACCTTTGGACCAACGAAAACAGAACTGGGATGGTCTATTAGAACAAATCAGGAGCTTAGAGTCCTGTACAATGAGCCGGATATAATATCTGTGATTAAAACTGCTCGAGTGCGTTGGCTAGCACACGTACATCGGATGAAGAATACAAGAGAACCAAAGAAAGTTCTGGAGGGGCATCCAGGTGGCAGAAGATACAGAGGTAGACCAAGAAAGCGTTGGATTGAAGAGGCGGAGGAAGAACTACGCGCTGTAGGAGTCAGGATATGGAGAACCAAGGCAATCGAAAGAGAGCTTTTGAAGAAGATAGTTGTGGAGACCGAAGTTTTACAAGGACCGTAGCGTCAAAGAGTCAGTCAGTCAGTCATATTATTTTGGTATATTAGAATTGTATTTATGCGGGTGGTAGCGGCCGAACCCCAGATGCAACAGACATAAAACAAAAAGTAAGGTTAATTTATTTATAATATATAAATTCTTTATTTATTCTTCCAAATCAATTTCATCCCCTTCAAAGTAAACCGCGTCCGATAATACGTACTTTTTCCAACGCTTTTTCCAGTCCTCGAAACAGTCGGAATAGTCTTTTTCCGGTATAGCCTTCAAGACCTTCTTCGATTCGGAGTTTATCTCCTCAATCGTGTCAAAACGGCGTCCCCGCATTGACCTTTTGAGTTTGCTGAATAGACAGAAGTCGCACGGAGCCAAATCAGGCGAATACGGTGG
This sequence comes from Zhengitettix transpicula, assembly GCA_037074705.1. Classification (NCBI taxonomy): domain Eukaryota; kingdom Metazoa; phylum Arthropoda; class Insecta; order Orthoptera; family Tetrigidae; genus Zhengitettix; species Zhengitettix transpicula. The sequence goes on from CM073594.1 coordinate 69,456,846, forward strand.
TTGCGGAACGATGTGAGTCGAGTTTTTGGCAAAAAAGTCGCGAAGAACCAATGCAGTATGACATGGTGCATTATCGTGATGAAGGAACCAAGAGTTGTTCGCCCATAATTCCGGCTGTTTCAGACGAATAGCTTCACGCAAACGACGCATAACGCTCAAATAATATTCTTTGTTGACATTTTGGCCCGGCGGAAGGAATTCATAGTGCACCACAGCAGGATAATCAAAGAAAACTGTCAACATGACCTTGATTTTCGATCGACTTTGCCGTGGTCTTTTCGGTCTTGCTTCACCTTTTGCACAATATTCGCTGGATTGGTCAGTGGTTTCAGGGTCGTATGCGTAAATCCAAGTCTCGTCTCCAGTAATGATGCATTTCAAGTGGTCCTGATAGTCAGACAGCAAAGTTTCACACACATCAACGCGAAGCTTTTTTTTCCAAAAAATTGAGCGATTTTGGCACCAATCGAGACTTGACGCGTTTGAGACACAAAACATTCTTCCAAATGGTTTGGGCTGAGCCAAATGATATTCCAACACTATCAGCGAGATCTCTAATTGTCCATCAACGATTTTCAAGCACCAAATCTTTGATTTTTGGACGTGGCCCTCGTCGGTAGACGTTGATGGTCGTCCAGAGCGCGGTTCGTCTTCAACGCGTTCTCGGCCCTCTTTGAACTCGTTGTACCACTTACAAACGTTTTTTTGTGCCATAGTTTTATCACCAAAGGCCTTCCGCAACATTTTCAACGTGTCCGCACAAGAATATTCGTTCTGCAAACAAAATTTGATGCAAGTTTTTTGCTCAACTAAATCACTCATTGCAAAAATTGAAAAATTCACTTAAACACATGTAACTAGGAGATAATTAATCCTTTTAACAAAAAGACGCTTGGAAAATATTATAGACAGTCCTACCAAGCTAGGAAAAAAATTTACCTGCCTTCCTAATACCAGGGAGTTTTAAATGACAATTACACCTTAGTTTTTTGATCACCGTGGTATATGAGGGATATATAAAGGGTTTTTTGTTGTGAAGGTAAAGGAGATTTCGTGTTCAGTAGTGGTTTTAATTTGTGGAATCTGTGGAGTATTATTTTTTTAAAAGTGGGAAGTTTGAAGGGACCATGTTAGTTTGGAGTCGAGGGTCAGGCCGAGGTATTTATGGGAAGATTTAGTAGGGATAGTGGAGATGTTGATACTGACTGATAGGTCGTAGGCTTTTCTTTTTGGGAAAAGGGAACGGTTACTGATTTGGAAGTATTGATGTTTTATGCGCCAGTCGTTGGTCCAGAATGATGAGGTTTACGGATATTTGAAGGTGGTTTGGTGCGGTTTGGTTGTCGTGTGAGTGAGAAGTGATAGCGATATGGTCTGCGAATATTGAGGTGGTAGTAGAGGGGATAATAGGAATATCGTGGGTGTAGATTGAGTAGAGGAACGGACCAATTACACTTCCTTGTGGGACGCCTGACAGAATAGGATGTAGTGGAGAGGAGTGATTATGTATTTTAACTCTGTAGGATCGATTGGTGACGTAGTTGGAGAGAAGGTTTAAGTAGGGATTGGGAAAGGTCGTCGTCTACATCACGTATATTCATCAAACTCAAGTTCAGAGAGCAGTTTCTTCAACAAGTTTCTTGGTTCGTACCCGCCTCTGACCCAACGCGTAATTACGTATGCCAGGTACCTGAGGAAGCTGGTCCTTGACTGTGAGGAGGAGATCCACGTGGCTACTCCTCATCCTGTCTCTTCACTGAAGAGGGGAAAGTAGCCTTTAAATAGCCACAACGAGGAGAGGGGAAAGCTTTTACACTCCCCCAAATGTTGTTGTCTTCCCTAATTGTGCGGTGAACCTTTCACCCTCTCGTGGCGTTTCTCCATTGTCGCGGACAATTAGCCAGCGGAGCTAATTACATCGAGTCCGCCGCTGCCCAGACGCCCGTCACTTATCATGCGTCCGCGTCGGTCTGTCTGAGCCTAGCTTCCCTTCGTTATTGACTGTTCCGCATCTGCTAATAGCTGGGGCTGTATTCAATAAGCGAGTAAGGGGATGGACCGGGGGGGGGGGAGTCTGTCTGCCCCGAACATGGGGTAGGTCACGTCACACACACACACACAAGGAGAAACCCCGTGGGTGGATCTCGGGGCGAGTCAAAGTGGCGTGAAAAAAAGAGAGAAAATAATTAGATACGCGACGACGAAAAGTGGTTACAGGAAGCGTGGATAGGAATCGGAAAGCTGAGGACCTATCCACATCCTTCCCGTTAGAGTGTGTTTTTTTTAGAAGAACACGAGGAGTCATAGTAGTAGTGTTGCCGCACTGTGCGCAGGTCACGCTCGTGACGTAACCCATTGATGGCGTCATCGATCCACACGTCACAACGCCGCGTTCCGTGACGTAGAGCAGCGTAAAAAAAAGCAGACCACCCTACAAGCAGCCTTCTCATTCTTCAAAGTCTCGACAGTTGAGGCGAGACGTACAAACTCGCTCTCTATTGTCAGATTACGTACCATTTTCTAGATACAAATTGAAATACGTCTGAGATAAAAGTATACTTATTAGATAAATAACGAGTCAAATAATGGGAAAATCCAATTTTGCAGATTCTTTACCACAGAAGCTGTAACAATACACTATCAATATTTATTAAATTTATTTACTTTTCATGTGCCATAATATTATTTACACTTAGCTTATTTGTCAATATATATTGTGATATACAAAATATAAAACTAAATAGGGAAATTAAAAAAATTGAGTTTTTTACGCACAATTAATTTAATAAAATAAACCACCACGTTAGAGTCAAATTATGTGGTATTCAAATTAAATAAAACAAAGGAAGAAAGTTAACAGGATTTTACTTTGAAATTAAACCAAAATTATTTAAAAGGGATTAACAAAAGATTATTTAATTTATAATGACGATTTTACATACACTTCTTATACATTTATGTTCTTAGTAAATGCCTCAGCTTTAATGAGAATCAGAAAATACAGGGCCGCATACAGGGCCTCTAATAAAGATAGAGATTTGAAATTTTCACCAAATTTACAAAAGAAGAATACGATTTTAATTTACAATAACAAAATTTTATAAAAATAATCTAAGGAAAAAAACTAGAGAAATCTGACAAAGTTGTAGAAATCTGGCGGTAAATGATATCTACGTAAACGTTTATAAAATTCCGTGTCTACATTCAATTTTTATTCAGAGCTGCTCTGGTACCGGTTTGTGCACTCGTGGTTATTTTAATTTTAAAGAGCAATATTATATTTACAGGCCACGGCACTGATTTCAAATAACGTTTCACTTCATAACAATTTCGGCGCCTTTATAATTTACTGTTTCACGAACTTTACTGTCGTACACACTCAGTTTGGATGTACAAATACCTTTAAAACATATGCTGAATGTGACCACCATTGGCCGGGCCGAAGCAACAGACTCTCGCCATGACTACCATACTGGTCAGGCCCTCCAAACACACTCGTCCGGCTCCCACAACACACTGACTGTTATCCGCCAAAGTTCTGTATGCGTACGCTTATCGACAACAATCAGCAGCAACCATTACAGACTATGCGTTCGTGCGCCACACTGACTGTTCTTTACAATGCTCTGGCATCAAAGTTACGCCGCCAATAATTAAAATAAAAAATTTAACTAAAATGTACATTACAAATTGTTGATCTCTACAATATATTCTTCTTCTTCCTAGGACTTTCCCTTTATTTACAAATAAGGGACGCAAGCGTCCAACGTTAATGTCAACACTTTGGTGGTCTTCTTCGGCCATTCCGCCAAAATGGTTGACTTCTTCGTCTTTCTAATATATTCATTTCGTTGTTTCTGCCTTAGACTGTATGTAACCCGTTAAACATCAAGCTTTCCGATTAATGGACATTATTTTTACAGATTTCGCAATTTTATTTTTATTTTAGGTTTCTCAAACCATTCTAATTAAAATTGTTCTAATATTTAATATAATCAGATAATTCTCCGTTAATAAATAATAAACAAATCAGCCAATATGTCAGAAAAATTCATTACATAACTGAACCAAACATTCGTTTCAGACACAATTTTGGGACTTCTTCGGGTAATCAGGTGAATCAGTTTTGAAAATTAAATTTATTCTTCTCCCAAACGGAAAAACTTCTCGCTGTCGTGTTTTAATTTAATAATTAGATAATTAGTTTCTTAAAATCTCGTGGGACAAGTACCCAATGCTCGACCTACCTGATGCAGGATTTCTAGGGTTTTCCCTGCATTACTTTTAGGCGAATGCCGGGTAGGATCCTTAAACTATAGCTCGGGTGCCCTAGTTAACTCTTGGCTACCTTCCTCTACCCTTCCGCATCCCCCCTTTCAAATCCCTTCCTATGCTATTAAAGGGGAGTTGCCACCATGTGGATTACTCTTAAAAAAAATCTTTTAGATCTCTTGAATTTCCCTTTTCTTGTGTTTCTTTTCCATAAATTAATTCTCCTCGAGCATGACGAGTTTCTTCATCTTTCTTTACGTTCATGATTTAGCACTTGTAACCTTATATTCTTATTTTACTAGATGCTATTTTCTGCGTGAACAATTTATTTATCGTTCAAGAATCCATTTTATTCGAACAGAAATCTCTCCGCCTCTTTCTCTCTCTTTAGAGCCGTGGACTGCATCCTAATACGATAAATTTAAAATTGAGTTTTAACTGATTTCTCGAAGAAGTCACAACGTTGTGGACGAAACGTTGCTTTCGAACGAATTTTTGGTTTTATTATTTAATAACTTTTTCTGACAGTTTGGTTGCATTGTTGATTTATTTATTTATTAAAATTGTTCTAAACGTATAAAGTTCTAATTTTACCCGGCTTCTTTGCATGCAGCGAAACCTTCCTCTTTTATAACCCCAATTCTTGATAGATTCTAAGACATCCGCGTATATTTAATTGATTTTTTTTTAACTGCGGTGACTGAAATTTCTCCTCTATTTTCTCTCCGAAACACACTGACGTTTTTCATTTTCTTCGAGTCCTCTTTTACGTGTTGTTCTTACCGGTGGTGGCCTACTACTTCCATTAATGAAATCAGACTAGATTAAATTAACCTCGGCGGGTGAGTCAGACCTTGGAAGAGCGACAGAGACAGGAAGAGCACGAGAAACAGACGGGCTGATCGAGTCAAAACGCGCTTCCGGCTCTGATTAATCAAGATCAATCAAGGCGAATCTGATTACAAAAAGCCCGCGGGTTAAATCTGAGACTCATAAACAACCCGAAAACTCCCTCACTCAAAATAACGCGCTATTGCAACGGCTAAAGCACGGCAACCTTATTCCGTACATTAGAGAGTGAAATATAGAGTCGTCACGTCTCAAGATGGCTGCCAGAGATTGACGGTGGCGGCCGAAATTGTACACCACTTCCGCGATTCAAAGATTCATTTTATTGAACACAAGGGAAAAAGGTGAAGAAGTGTTTTATGATATCCTTGGCCGAGATTCCACACAACATCTACGACAAGCGCCAGAAATGCCCGTGTTTTATCCACAAATTCAACTCCAAGACGTTTCTCGCTTTCAAGTGCTGAAATTGTATTAGTTTCCAAATTCAAAAGACACGAATTAAATTAAAATTTATTTCCAAGGTTGAAGTAAAGGACACGAGAATAAACTCACAATTAAGGAGACTTAACAAATCGTTTAATTTTTAATTAACTGGCGATATTTTTATTTCCAGAATTTAGTTAACGCTAAAAGCAGTTGGAAGAAGCTAAAAGAAGCGTAAGGATATAAGTTAGACTAACGACAGAGCAATATTAAAAGAATCTGTTCTTTCTGATACGATGTGCTGTAGATAAGTGACAAAAAAACCACAAAGGCAGTTTTATGACTTGAAATCATTCACGGGGAAAAACATAAATCTACTTTTTTATTAGGGCAACAGGCTACTTGAGGGTAATCCAAATGGTGGAAACTCCCCTTTAATAGCATAGGAAGGGATTTAAAAGGGGGGATGCGGAAGGGTAGAGGAAGGTAGCCAAGGGTTAACTAGGGCCCCCGGGCTATAGTTTAAGGATCCTACCCGGCATTCGCCTGAATGGGAAAACCCTAGAATAACCTGAATCAGGTAGGTCGGGCATTTGGTACTTGTCCCAAGCCCATCCGATAGCGGGAGAAGAGTTTTCTGTGGGGACGCAGCATTCCCTTCTCCGTGCCTCGACCAGTTTAGGAGGCAGCTGGTCGACTATTCCAATGGGAATAGCAAACAACTCTAACCGTATGCCAAAGGTCTGTGACCCCGGAACATACGCCTCTCAAAACAGGCCGAGGTGCCTAACATCAACAGAGGTAATAAAATAATTAAATTAGAACGCTACAAAAAAGTAACAATAGAAATAGGTCGAAATTTCCGTGAGACGAAAATAAAGTCCGAACGAAGAAACACGTAATGAAAGGCTGGAAAACAGGAAGGAATTCATCGTACAACAGGTTGGTAGAAAGATAAAGAAAAGAAATCAGCGGTCGATACAGCAGATTGAATGAAAATTTACCCCTTAAGTAAGCAGAAAAAAAGGCTTCTGAATTGATATCTTTTGGATGAAAATATGGAATAAAAAATGTTACAATAAATAATATTTATATGAATGAATTTTCTTATGTATTTATAAAAATATTAGAAATCTTTTGAACATCTGATGAAGTCCCACAATGAAGACGAAACGTAATTTTTGTCACTGAATTATTTCTGAAAAATTTCATTCATTTATAATTAAATTGAAGTCGGATAAAAATAAATATTAAATACAATTATATATTTGGTGTACCGCGGGCGGGTAGTACAACGTTTCTACTGCTAAGTTTGGGAAATGTTTACTCAATTCGACCTGCGAAATTCATTCCTTCTGTAATATTTACTTCATTATACCAGCTCCATATGCCCTAAAAAAATTAGGTGACTCATCCCCCCCCCCCGCCTCTAGTCTGACTTTTCGATCGTGACGTAAATGTTTCCGGCTTAATTAATCTCCCCCTCCCCTTTAATGGTCTTGATTTACTTTGGAGCTTTTAAAGTGAGAGGACCGGTAAAGTCAATGAAATAGGGTATTAATTCCCGTCGTGGTCGCCCGTCAAAGTCCAGACACGGAATGCAAACATCAAGGAAGGCGAATGGGGGTGGAAGAAAAAAAGAGCAACATTAAGAAAAATATACATAATTATGCATATTTCTTTGAGATTGTATCCTTAATCTCCGCGGTCGTTAGAAAGAAGGGCGCAGTTGGCAGAACTGAAATATTTTTTTTTCCCCGCCGAGGACCGGAATGTAACACTGAAGCGTCAACACCTGTAAGAGGCGTTCGTTCCATTGTGTCTGTGGTACGGAGAAGACAGTATGATGAAGCACGAATGAGAAATAAACGCGACGAACGCAAAAAAAGGGTGGGGGGGGGGTGAAAGAAAGGGATTGGAAATAAGGAGCAAAAAGGGAAGGAAACCGAGGGAGACGAACGACAAAGGGAGAAAGGAAAATTTTGGAATCAGGGGTTGGTAGCACAGAACGTGAAGAAGGCAGTATTATAATATTATATTCGTATTATATTAGGATTATAAGACCATCAATTAATAATAAATTCAATCCCCAAAGAGACTTCTCAGAATCCGTAGTAACACGTAATTTACTGTTTTAATCGTTAATTGGTTTTAATTACCTTGTTTCACTCTTCCTCTTCCGCGCTCTGATTCGTCACCCTATTTTCGCAACAAAGACAAAAGGAAGTAAACAAAAACCAACAATCTCCAAATTTAACTATCTAAAAATAACTGTTCTCATGTAGAAAGAAAACCTGAAGAAGGTACGAATAGGAACCGAAGCGTTGTTACTTTATAAATTAAATACATACAAAGTGTCCGTAAAAGGTCACGGATTGTGTAATGAAAAATGTAAAAAAAAATTCTTTAAAAACAAGGTGGTCGGGACGGTGTTACAGGGGAAAAATACGAAAGTGAAACATAAACAAAGAACGTCCAAAGCCATGAAATTTCATTGTTAGAGTCAGGGAGCATGATTTAAAACAAGAGGAAATTTTTTAAAAAAAGGAAAAAATAACATTAAAATGGATAAATGTCCTAAATAGGATGACCGACAATTTACATCGGAGTAGTATTTTTTTTTGAAGGGGGAGAAAGAGGCGGAGAGATTCCTGTTCGAAGGAAATGGATGTTTGGAAGGTAAAATAAATTGTTCACGCAGAAAATACATATAGCAAAATAAGAATTTAAGGTGAAAAGTGATAAAGCAGGAGCGTAAAGAAAGATGGAGAATTAATTTATGGAAAATAAACACAACGAAAGAGTAAATGCATCTAGTAAAATAAGAATTTAAGGTGACAAGTGACAAAGCAAAGGAACGTAAAGAAATATAGAGAGACTGGGACTGAACCGTCCAATTTAAGGAGAAATTGAATAATATCGAAAATATATTTTAAGAAACTAATGTTTCCATTAATTATCTGATTAATTTAAAACACTATAGCGATCGCTGTGAAGTTTTTCCGCTTGGGAGAAGACCGAGGACCAAATTTGGTTTTCAATTTTCTTTGTAGCTTCCACTAGCCCAAATTCATTCCACGCCGATATTATTTTTAAGGAAAAAAGAATTATTTTCTATACTAACAGATGTAATGAGAACGGTAGAATATTTAAATAAGATAAAAGGTATTTTTTATGTAATTAAAAAGTAACTTTCGGACGATACAAAAAGGGTTGAAACTAAGGCGACGCACGCCGGAAGGGACGGGATGGGAGTTACACAGAGGAACACAAAAAGACACCAACACGGGGAAGAAAGCCTCAAATATAGGCTGTCCGGAAACCTGGTGCTGAAAACCCGTGGGCGTAATTCCAAGGGAAGGGAGGGGGGGTGGGTAAGAAATGACGAGCAACGACCCCCATCCCTTTTTCGTAGAATATTTGTTAACCGTGAACGATACTGCAACGGAATCTCCTTTTAAGTGTTGTCGTTCACGTTTCTCCATTGTCGAAGAGGAAGGAAGAGCCTGACGTTTCAAACCCTAACAAAAACTCTTTGCCGACCTCCTGTGGTGTAGTGGTCGCATCACAGAGGTACCGGGTTCGAGTCCTTGACGAGGGCACGGATGTACGTGTGCGTGAGAGAAACTCTGGTCAATTGTTCCACCGACAAGGCAAAATTAGTACCAATTATGAGTCGCTAATGACCTGAGAAGTTGATGCGACTGTAAATAAGTGAGTAATAGAAAAACTATTTCAAGGGAAAACGCCGCGGAAGCCTCGAAGGCTCTGGAATAGACAAACTTTATATCATTACTGAGTGATCGGACACGTGTGATTGCTATTCTTGTTTCCCCGAAGACGCGTTTTCTTTACTGTTGGAAACGTGCGAGTGTTCCTTCCCCTTTGCGACATTGGTATCCGGTGAGCGCAGGAAGGAGCCGCGCACTGTGAAGCCACAACACCGAGGAACATGGAGGAAGTCTCACCTTGCGTCCGCGACTCCGGCTGGCGACTGACTGGTCCTAGCTAGGGCTCAGCCAGCCAGGCTGCCGCCGCTATTGATTTCCCCACGACAAGGACGACGAGGGCGCAGCCTCCGAGGAGGTGCGTTACTACGCGCGCGCAACAACGGTCGATACACGCGCACGGCACGGCACGGGAACGCGTAGTCGGCAGGCGTCCACACTGCGACCACTGTTGGCCCTCAACTACTCACTACTCCCCGGGAGCGAACAGTCTCCTTGGCAGTTCAGTTCATTCGCCGGTTCTCCTCCAACACCAGGACGAACCCGGGGTCTCTGTGATACTTTGTGGCCCCTAGGGAATTCCTATTACATACGTGGAACTTCATGCACCATTCAGATGCAAAATAAGTTTGAAGATATTCCCGCCTTTACGGTGCGAAAACAAAATGGGCTGAAGGCGACTGCTGATATCGTGTGTCTTGTGTTTACAATCACTTCTGCTGAGTCGGCGTTCACATCAGTTCGAGACAGTTCCGGATGGTAGAATATACGTTTGAAAAGTGAATCAGAAAGATAGCCAATTAATATAATATTATCACTTTTTTGTCTGAAACGGCTATTTTTCTTATTCATTATTTTCAATCCGACGTAATCTATTTTATTTTTCATTTTTTACGTTTTAAAAAAAAAGATTACATGTTGATAATTTACGGCTAAGGTGTAACTAATGAAAACACCCCGGTAAACGTCCCCTTCAACTAACTTCAGAACCACAAACGTTTCATATTCAAACGAACCCCCGAATTTAATGTATAGTTGTACGTGATGCCGATGCTAGAGATGCAAACGGTCGCGAGTTGAAATTACTTGTTAATAAAACAATTGATGATATATATTCTTCGGGATTGAACGAGGTTGATAGTGTTACTAAATGTCTGGATGATAATATTATACAAAAAAAAATTACTAATGTCATTTCTTCGCCTGACCTGAAGATGAAAATATTTAAATCAAGAACAGCGCCATTTTAGTTTCAACACAACTATTACTACAAGTTTTAATTTAACGTCTGTTTTCAAATAATATTAAGACATTTGATGACCTTATACACACACTGTTTATTTTTAATTATGACGGCGTTTCGATACCTTTTCGTATCATTTTCAGGTATTTTCCTGCAGAGGAGGTATTTACAATTGTTTAGATTTATAGTGTGATTGTACAAAGTAAACAAAGGCAAGCTAAAGTACGCTAAAAAAGAAATAATAATTAACTTACCAAAGTAACACAACTAAACGAAACAAGTTACTAAATTCACAGAGTCTTTGGAACGCGAGTCTGAGACACACAATTGACTTAACGCTAACCAGATTGAAGCAAGACTTCATGACATGTTGTAGTTCGTCATAATCTAATAAATAAAGCAGAGTGTTTGTTTGTATGTATGTATATACATATGTATGTTCCTTATATAAATCTACACCGGTGCAGAAAATTTCACCAAATTTCGTACACGTGTTCTTTGCAACCAGGAAACAAACACTGTCGGGGTGAGACGCGTCTACCACCCCCAGAAGCAGGGGTTTCTACCGTTTCTACCGTTGTTATCTGACTATAATCATGAGAACGGAGCACCCTTAGGGTTGAGGGTGGACGCGCGTTACTAGAAAATAACGCTAATACAATCGAGATTGGAGTCAAATCCAGTTTTAGGATGTAGCTGAGTGTAATAATGACATTCAATTGGTCATTTAACTACCAGGGCCGGGGTTGCACGGGGGTAGAATTTTTCTAACATATTAAATGGTCGATATTTGCGTATAATAAATAATTGTTGAGGTCAATGACGTTTATAGTATATCTACCGATGTTTTTTTGTAAAATTTCAACCCCTTTCGGCATGAGAGCTAAGCACACTTAGGGGTCGGGGTGGAAAAATTCAAACAATGTACCCGGCCGACAGCATATTTAGGGATAGGGGTTTAGTTGTGTTACATAAAAATAACCTAAAATATATCTAGATTGGAGTCAAATCGGGGGATATGGATAAATGACATTTCGGGCAACGCTGGGCACCCAGCTATTTAAAAATAAAAAGAGTCTGCATAAGATCATCAATTGTTTTATTAATCCAAAACAGACGTTAAATTAAAACTTGTAATAATATTTATGTGTAAAATTTAAATGGCGCAGTTGCTAATTTAAAGATTTTCATTTTCAGGCCAGACGAAGAAATTGATGTCATTGGTAAATTATTTTTGTTTGTGTATATTATTTTCATCCAGACTTTTAGAAACACTATCAACCTCGTTGAATCCCGAAGAATATTTATTCGACGCAAACATCGGCCATTTTTGAATGTTTAGAAATTTCCACCCCCTCCCCCTAGGCGTGAGTGTCGTGTCTTACCCCCACAGAGTTTGTTTCAAGGTCGAGAGGAAAATGAGGACAACCTTTGGTCGAAATTGTTCATTCACCTGTTTAAATTTTGTATGGGGAACGTGCACACACATACACACACACATACACACACACACACACACAATGTTTTTATTATTATTTTACAGCTTCCAGAAGGAATAAATCAGATTAATTTCTACCTCTACGTTTAGGAGTCTCTTTTTCGGGATTCCGTCGTACCGTGTGACGCGTGCAGGGGCCGAGCTCCTTCAGCGCCATTTTGAGTGAACGTGTCCGACGCAGACAGCACGTCTAGGAGGTTTCTCTTCCTCGATGCTTCTCAACCCACCCTTTCCCCGACCCCCGTCGATCTGCTCCCCTTGTTTTGTCTCGTCGAAGGGTGATTTTTTTAACAGACACTAGGTGGAGAATGTGAGGAAGGAGAGGAAGATATATACGCACGGCCGTGTGCGTGCGCGTGTGAAACAAAGATAAATATGGAATGCTCCCTCGCATAAAACAACAGAGAACGGAGGAGGGGACGAATCAGAGGAAGCCAAGTAGAAGCTGAAGCGCTTCTGATCGCCAACAACACAACTCGGGGAAAATCAACATTGTTTCGTCTCACCGATCGCTGCATCCATTGTCCTGATGAGATCGAATCTCAAAAGGTTACAAGCTTCACATTCAGCCAACTGCGTGACGCATCCATGAAAATATTAAACCAGCTCCGTCTTAATACGCTCGTAAAACATTTTACAGCTTTAGGAGGACGAATATTACGTGGTTGATCACAAAAAGAGATAGCATTGCTCAAAGACGGATTATTCCGCGGTTTTCGACACAAAGATTACTTTTTCCTAGTTATCGGAAGTTTTGCGGATAGTCACAAGATGATATTTCTGTCTCCCCCACCCCCAAGTCGATTACGTAATACTTACTTTTTGGTTTAACGAGATTTATATTAAAAGTATCAGTCATATAAAATAAATAAATCAAACAATAAGGAGTCGGAAGAAATTTGAACTCAATACAACTAAATTAAAGAATTATATCTCGTGAAAAGACAAAGAGAAAAAAAGGAGTGTATAACTTTTGTACCTCATCAGGTACTTTATTCATAAAAATAAAATATTTACAACCATTGGAAGAGTAGGCGGAAGGGAGAAAAAATATATATACAGCAGATAGCGGAATATTCCTCGGACAACCAGAAGAAAGCCGCTGCTTATATCCGGAATATTCCTCTGGAAGACGAGTAAATAATATTTGACATGTTCCGACTATTCGTTTGCGGGGGGGGGGGGGAACAAAGATAAATTGTCTCAGAGCGTAATATTCCGCGGGGTAAAGTGAAAATAAATTTTGGAGAAAGCGGAATATTCCCCAGATGGCAAAAAATAATAATTAAATAACGTAGACTTTCCCGGAGTATTGATTTATTTTTTTTCAAAAACAACGTTTCTCCGAAATTCTTCTTCGCCGTCATCAGGTGGTACACCGAAAATCTTTTATTTTAAAAATATATATATTTATTGCCGAGGGCGGAATATTCCGCGGATGTCGACGAAAATAAAGAATATTTTACCGTGAGCGGAATATTCCGCTTCCGCGGTTGGCAATCAATCAAACGATTGCCGAATGCCATTGGGTTGTCAACACTTTCTTGGCATTTCTTTGTCTTTCCAAGTCACTATTTCATTGGATGCGAAAAACAAACTCAAGAAATAAGAAGATGTCAAATATTTATTACGTTTTTCCCAATCAGAAAAAAATATATAACTGGCTCTTTGAAATGACTTTTCTTCTGCTGACGTTCGTCTGCCAAGCTCGTAAACTGCTTTCCAGTCATTCTCCTTCTCCTCCGCAACCCCCCGTCACCCTAAGCACTCCCTCTCCTTTTTCACGTTTAATCTACTTAAGCTGAACTTTACCAGTAATCTACACTCGAATTTTTATTTGTGGAGAGTGTTTTTTTTGGGGGCGGTGGTGAAAATTGGCGCAGTTATCAGCAGCACCTTCTCTACCTCTCTTCTTCCTCTTTGTCTGGTTGTTAGAAAAACAACCCCAACAAAGAATGGAGAGTGAGAATCATAGAAGTTATAATAAAAATTCCCCACCACAAAAAAAAAATAAAGCTTAATAAAAAGGCGTAGAAGACTTGAAAGTAAGGGAAAGTTATTTTACGACATTTTTAATGGCTACCGAGAGAGTATTTTTTTATATTTTGTACGCAGAAGTAATTGTATAAGTGGCACTTTTAATTTTAAACCTCTATTAAGGGTGAAATGGTCGTTAAGGAAAGGGAGAGGGATCAGAAGGTTGTTGAAATGGGGTGAAAAACATAAAAAATAACTCATTGCCTGATCATTCGTAGGGAAATAAGGGGAGATTTCATACTTAACAAATAAGTGTCTGACTTTTATCCCCACTTTCAAATTTCTATCACTCTGATTTTTAACGGATTATTCATGAATATTCATAATGATCATAAAAACCCTTTGAGGAGCATCTATGATTAGTAAAAGGTTAAATTAAAATTAATTGATGGCTATGAAAAAATGTCTGACATTTTATAATATTGGAAATACATAAAAGGCCTAGAGTTAGAAAAATTCTGAACAAAAAATTAAAGATTCAGACGTTTACGACCTCTTTGGGTTTAATAATTTTATATACAACTCGTGAAAAAATAAATGAGGTTGCATTCTGCAACCGAAATGAAACAAAACGTCGGTATATTTAATTTATGTTAATAAACAATTTTCTGACTCAAGACCGTTTGTTTATTTAATTGGCGATTCTTTTTTTAAGTTTGTATATATATAATTATTAACAATTATTGTGACTTTGTATTTTTTATTTCTAATATAGGATATTTATTATATACATACATCAAAATTAGGTTACATTTTTCGAATAAATTGATTAAATCTGGGTTACAATTAGAATTTATTCCAATTGCAAGAATCCGAGGAGGTCCTAACAAGAGGACGAAACGTTTTTTTTGTGAATTACCATAATTTTTTGACTTAAGGCCATATATTTATTTATATTATTATAATGACTTAATATACATATGTCGGTAACTGAAACGTTCCTGTGCTAGTTGCCATGTTCACGCATTTCGAGGCAATGCCGGCGTCTTTAAGAGGGAGACAGAGAACGAGGCGACGACGGTAATTGAAACTGTCAGCTTCCTAGTCCACAAATTACCCTTACGAGAGGCCTCCTTGGAATTAAAAACCCCTCCCGAGAGAAGAGGAGGAGAGGAACTTCGGGGTAATTTCCACTGCGCCACCGAGCAAGTGTGAGACAGTGTAGTGACGGCGTGTGGTCGGCGTTACGCATGTCCGAAAGGGACTATTATTGGCCCTGGAACAGCTTGTGGACCCTCACATCATTGTATCCCTTTTAACGGGCGCGGCGTCCCTCAGGGTTCAATATTGGTTGGCGCCCTCTCTCACGATCCAATATTCTCACACACCAAAACGGTCCGAATCTGGCGCGACGTGATTTATGTGACACTTTACTCCCGGAACAAGATACAATGACCACGGCGATGATGATTTAGTTCTCTGGGTGGAGGGATCGGAACGAAGGTTACTCGCAGATCTCCGGAATACCAGGATGTGTCTTCTTGAAGGCTAATAAATTGAAAAACATATATTCGAGAGTTTCAGACTGATAACGAATCACAGGCAAGGAAGTGTGAGCTTCGACACACGGACATTCTAGCAGTCGTCCCGGCACTGTCAAGATCCTGAATGGGCTGCTGCTCCAAGGGGAATGATACATTTTCCATTTGTGTGGACGACTTTACAGTTTTGAGAAATACAGGGTTGCTTTTACGTCATAATACTTAATTATTCTAATCAGACACAAGCAAGCTGTTTCTCTCGCCGAAAAGATCAAAGACGTATTTTGAAAATTCGATTCTAGGCCGTAATTACGCGTCGCTGTGGTAATTAATACATAATAACGTGGGTTTCCGCTTGATGTTTATACTCCTAAGACCCGTAAAGCACCTTGTAAATAGCTTCGTTAAACAACCCGACGCCGCCAAGTCTTAACGATCTTCCCCTCGTCGCCGCCCGCAACGCAACGCTCCGATGTGCGATGGGTTGCAGACTCGCGGGCGCAACGACTGAAAGCGACGCACGGAGAAATTACCCATTCGCATTAATAGGGAAAATGACGATTAATAAGAACGTTCGTTCTTAACGTTAGGAACCACAAACACATAACGCTTCTCTCGCAGAAATGTTTAAATATGGAGAATAAAGCCCCTGTTTTTCCATAATAATTTTCTTACCTCATCGAAAAACACAATTTACTATATGTTAATACCAGAAATTGTCTGTCTACCTCGCTTATTTTCATTCATCAACGTCTTAACTAGCTTATCATTGCACATTCCTAGAAATATTTGTTATTTCATTTATGACGTATTCTATTTCCTCAATCGAAGAATAATGGAATTAATAATCTCTCTCTGATTCTCGGGAAGTTATAAATACGGAGAATTTCAATTCACAAAATTCTTAGTGCTATTTATGCGTAAAATAATACTTAAATCAGTAATATATGGTAAATATCAGATACGTATGTTGATAATAAAATTATAATAAAAAATAATAAAATATTATTAAAATAATTTTAAAGATATTTTGACTCACAATTAAAGTAATTGAATTCTTCCTTTAGGAAGATGTTCAAAATAATGTAATCGATTAGAATCAAATTTGCAATGGTTAAGCTCAGATTTGAATTGGTAGGCAAGAGTAAACGTTCACGTCAGGGATTTAAATGTGGGTTGGCAAATAATTCTAGAAATTGAAACTGAATGACTACGCTGTAAAACTTGGTGATATAGCTAATGTCGGCTTATAAGAATGGTCACTATTTTACATTGTATATTGCTGGTGGCGGCGCGTATGCGTGGATGTGTGGTAATGTTTACAGCTGGTCATAACGAGCAGAACTAGCCCAACGTAGAGAAAACTTGCTGGAGTAAGGCGTTCACTGACTAAGATGATGCATGAGAAATTGGTCTAAGTGCCGAAAGTATTGCAAATACGTGAAAATTTCCAAAGACCTTATCTTAGTAGTCAACAATTAGAAATTACGTTCCAATTTCCTTGATTGTCGCTTCCGATTATTGACTAGAATTTTATATTATAGAATACTCCGGGAATTTTTTACATTCTTAATGGATTGCGCCATAACTGATACCTTCTATAATGAATCTCAATAATTAAAATTTGGAATTTAACAGTTTTCAATTATAAACATAATAAATTATTTTAATTTTCTGAAGGCGTTAATATGTAGATAACAGTGCATAATTACGATACAAGTGTCTGAAAATAACTTCCTTCATTATTGTAGATTAAAAAATATTAAAAATAGACATACCCAATAATTAAATATCGAATTCCCTTCATTATAATATATATATATATATATATATATATATATATATTTAAGGACCACTATCAGAGAATTTTTATAATTTAAAAAATCAATAATCATAACATTTTTAATTGACAATACAGCAACATTTCTGTACTTATTTGTACCTCTTTTCAGGCTTAGCGTGACTGAAAGAAAGGGTTGTTTTTGACGTTGTTAACGTTTCCTTGATTTGAAATTAAAAAGGGTTTACAAATTATTCAATCTAAAACTCCATGTTAAAGTAATTGGGTATATAAATAGGAGACAAAGCTAATCGTTAAAATAAATAGCAAACTAATGATTAAAACAATATCTGACATTTACAGAAATATAAACACGGCCTTGTGTTGTTTTTACGTAAAATGAAAATATTTTGTAATGGTTCCTTAAAAATTATTAATATCTAAATACTATATTAAATTTGAAGAAGTCCTAAATAAAGGACGAAACGTCGTTTTTGTGTCATAAGGCCGTATGTTTGGTTAATTATAATTACGATACTAAGAAAAACAATTTATTATATCACTTAATTTTATCTGATATTTTTCTATTTATTTATCTGATTCTAAAACCCTTTATTACGCTCAGATTCAGCCTCAAGATAGTAAATACGGTATTTGAACAGAAACGTTGTTGTGTTGGTGACTAAATATTTCATGATTAATAAAAAATATTGTTAAAAGGAGACGTAAAAAATAAAATATTTGTAACGTTAATAAAACTGATATCAGTTTCTAGAATTCTATAAAAATTCAGTTATTTAAATATTTTACTGTTATAATTAAGTCTAATTTTAAAGAAAAACTTTCAAACGCCGATCCAGTCTCCACAGAGTTAAGGGGTAAAAAAAGGTTTTCGCGAAAATGGAAGGGATAAATTTCCAAGGTCTCTTAACTTGTTGTTGCGTGAACTTTTGAGCTGAGATATTTTTTGCTGCCCATGTTTATCCTAACTGATGTTGGACGAAGTCCCTCTCCGTCTTTTCCGCGTGATAAGACGCATTTCACCCTCTGAGTTACTAAACGTCTTGTCATTTGTCCATTCACGCGTTATTTCCCCTGGTGAAGTCTTGGATGGGGGAGGAACACCTGTTTCAATTTTCCGCGGTGTTGTCTTTTTTTTCTACCCCAAGCATAGTTGGAGAGAGACCAGAGACCGTATTAATCCGCCGCGGAGTTCCCAAGGAATCTCAACGTTTCCAGGCGACTGACAGCGACTAATAAGCGCGACGTTTCGATAACTAAATCCGACACCGCCTTCATTTGACGCTGTCTAGCCGACTGGAAACGCGAGATTACGAAACACAATACCTAAAGGAAAGGAGAAAAAAAATCACGTTGGTGTTTGACGAATCCGCTTCCTTCAAAGAACTGATCAACGATATAATACCCAAAACTTGATCTTATGACAAATGGCGTTTGTCATTCTGCTTCCCAAAATTAATTCCATTTCAATTTTATTACACGTTGGTTTTCACAGATCTTATTAAATATTAGCGTTTGACGAAGTATCATTCGAATAAACTTCATAAAGGGGCCAGATTATTATTTTTAGAGTGTGTTGAGGAAGAGATATATACTCACGCTCCGTTGTGTACGAGGCGAGACGAATCGACGGCGACGCTGTGCCTCTGGGCCTTGTCTTTCCTCTGTCTGCAGCCTGGAAAAGAAGAAGATTAAATAAATAGACCGAACGAAGAACGACAGACAGGACAAGAGAAAGGAAGAAAAATTACTTGACGTGATAAGGGAAACGGCGGTAACAGCCTATTTATTATAATTACTGCATGAGGACACGTGGAACCATTACTACACTACATTAAAAAAATATATATTGTAATGCCAATTAATTAGGACATTAATTGTTTGGACATAAAATTTAATTGTAGCGGCAGGAGCTTCCAAAGCGACAATGGAGCCGAGCTCTGTTAGTTCGTCGGAAAGTCAAAAATGGCGTATGCGCGCTAAATCTCGAGACTACGATAGTTCAGTTGGTGACGGGACATTTCGGAGGACGGTACAAATGATACTAGAGCGGAGACTAGCCGTTGTTTAGTGTATCATTAAACAAAGTTGTGAATTTGCGACAAAGTAAAAACATTCACGGAAGTATTATCCGGTAAATATCGCTAAGTTAGCAGTTTTTACGTCTATCAACAGCCAGGAAAGGAGTGCAGCTTTACGCCTGTAGCCAGCAAGGAATAGTAAAGTTGCAGTTTAAGTCCCAAGCGGTAAAAAGACTAGCAAATCTATGAATCACAGGATTCATATAAGGCAAGCGGTCACCAGATATCTGAAAAAAGGAGGCTCATCCGAGTTGCTGGGAGCCTATCAAGGAGGACTTCAAGAGTGTAAAATCTGTGAGCCGATATTAGAATCAGTGTAAAAATTTTGCAATAGTGTACTCCCGAAAATAAAAAGGAATGCTGGAACCAGCTAGACAGTTGTTAGTAACAAAATAAACAAAAATAAAGATTTATGTAAACGTAATTAAAGAATAGAAGTCAGATTTCGTTCTATTTTAATTGTCAATCAGAGTTAATTTCTTTTCTTTTAATTTACTCCTATCGACATATTGTCTGGGTGAATTATAAACTGTGTGTTAATCAGTTTTCTAAAACAACTTGTTGTGCCCATTATCAAACCCAGTAGAGACCCTGAGATCTAAAATTTTAAATTGTAATTGTGTTTTTGAGTTATTGCCACAAAATAAATAAATATTTTGTGTGTTAATTGATTATCTTTTCATTTAATAAAAAGCCTTCCATTTAATCATTACATTTTGGTGCTTCACGTGAGGTATATTCATTAAATAAATTAAATTAATTAGAGCTCCATTGTTGTTTATTACATATTGGCTTTCACAACGTGGGGCAAAATAACCTAAATAAAAAAATTGTGTAATAATTCCATTCCATTCTTTTATTACACAGAAACAAGGTGTGGACTCGAACTTTTCATTCCTACGGGTCTTTTCTCTATCGCATATACTAATATTTCTTCTTGAATGACTATTTAAGATTTTTTTTTGTAAATTCAATATCAAGAAGATTATACTCTATTTTTGCCTTCTATTAAGAGTCCAATTATCATATTTTTGATTATTACATAATGGCTTCCACAACGTGGGGCAAATTTCATTTGAATATTACAATATATTTTAATAATTTCAATGAAATGATTAATTCTAAATGAAGATTAACCCCACGTTGGAGCAAAAAATTTAATAATAAAAATTATTTAATTAGGTTTTAAATTGAAGATAAGCCTTACGTTATAACAAATTAAAAGTTAGAATGAAAAGATTTTAAATAAAAAACAAGAATTCAAAATATAAGAAAATTAATTTAATAAAAACAAATTCTTATCTCAATTAAAATTTTACAAGTTGGTAATGTGCCACGGCTTAATTCTCAGGGCCACTTATCGGGCCTCCAATAAAGATGGTTACAAAATGACAATTAAAAACTTACAATGAAAAAATTAGGTTTGCAATTAATAAAATTCCTTTCTGTTTACTTTACTCTTAGCTGTTCGTCTGGGCTCGATCTCACTCGATTTTTGTTAAACACTTCACAGAAAGGCCATATTTCACTGAATTGAAGTATTTTGTAGTTTTCAAACACAAATGACTTCCTGCTCTTAACTGTTGATAACGTTGTTTCTTAAAACTTTTATAATTGCATGAATATGCCAATAGACGAAATACTTCAGACTGTAGCCTCGTAATTCCAAAACACGGGACGTTAATATAATATGTCTCTGCTGCCTAATCACACTTGCTCAATCATGGTACCAGGAACTCTGAATCAGGAACTCCAACAAGCACACCTTTCACCTTCCTCGTCCTAGCAACTCTGAATGTCTCAAGTTCCGTCCGTCTCAGTGCTGCCTGAGGTAACAATGCAACTTTTACCAAGCAAGCATTATATGTTCCATATTCTAGTAGACAATCCTTAAACTACAATGAAATGGTCTCATATTCACGCCGCCGATAATGAAAATCGTAAAATTTTGTTTATTCATAATTACCACAATATATTGTAATGCCAATTAATTGAGATATTAAGTGAAAAATTAAAAAATTAAATTGTTTGAGAAATCTATTGTTGACGGCGGTACAGAACACAGCAACAATGTAGCCAAGTATTGTTTCCTTTGTCGGAAGAGGTATGCGCGCTCAAAATTGCGAGACGGTAGTTCAGTTGGCTGGAAGGTTTGGTCAAGTACAGGTCGTATTAAAATAGACGAGATATTCTTTTAAAAAGAAATTTGCAGAGAAACATAGAGAATTACCAATCAACAGCTTTGAATGGCCCATGAACAGTTTGCTCAAGACAAAATATTCACTTGAGCAGAACTACGAAACCTGCTAAAAAACAAACAGTTTTTGGTGCACATAGCTGAGCAGAAGTCAACCGAGGGAGAGACGAAAAGGAGGTTCATCCTGGTTCCTGATTTTTTATCTAAAAATATTAAATTTAGAATCAGTGAGTTTAAAAGAAGTGCAAAAACCCGTCATAGTGCTTCGTAAATCAAAGGTATCCTGGAATGCTGGGCAGCCGTGAGTACAATACACAATCAACCAAGTATGTAAACCTGATTAAAAGATAGCGTCAGATTTCGTTCCCTCCTTTTAATAAAATTTGTTAATTAGAATCCATCATTTTTTAGTTTAATTTCGCTCACAAGTAAATTTCGTCATTGTTAATTGATGAATAAATCTTCTCTCTTTCAAATTGGAATTTGTGTTTAAGTTGAGAAATAAAATGATGCGCCATTATCAAACCCAGTAGAGACGCTGAGATAAATTTTAAATTGTGTAATTGTTTAATGTATTGCCAAAATATTTGCTAATAAAATATTTTGTTTGTTTGAAATTAAATGCTTTCATTTAAAAAGCACACCCATTTTTGTATAATACAATATATATATATATATATATATATATATATAAATTAACCATCTTTAAGGGTCACAAAGTAGTTCTTTTTGTTATTACTTCTTACGATCATTTTCGAAATTATGGGCCTGTAAAATAAATAAGAAAGTAGACAAAGAAAAACTATTTTGTGTCCGTTAAAGACGATTCTATAAATAATATTTTATCTTTTTAAAGAGAACTGTCATCGATTGAGTGACACTGACACGTAAGAATTTATTTTATCGGGGTGTCCCTGATTGATATTTAATAATATTTTATCTTCCTCACTCGTTTTTTCGATTACATAACTCGTAATATGACGTCACAGTGTTTCTATCTGAGTCCAGTTTGTATTTGATAGGAATATTTTATCTTCTTCATACGTTCTTTGATTGACTAATTGTTAATACGACGGTGCCAGAATGTCTGCATTTTGCTTCATTTCAGTTATTAAAATAATATTCTTTTTTCTTTACGACTTCTTCGACTGGGGCGATTGGCACTGTGACGTCAGAAACTTCCTGTCGGACTCCAGTTTTATTATAAAATGTTTCATCCTTTTTCTTACGAGTTCTATGATGGACTGATTGGCATTGTGACGTCAGAATTGTTTATATCACACTCCCTGTTTGATTTTTGACAATAATTTCAGCTTCATTACTAGTTTTTGATTGACTAACCCATAGAGTGACGTCACAGTGTTTCTATCCGACTCCCGTTTGAATTTTACGGAATATTTTTAATTCAGGAATGTGGATCGAAAAATGACGACCGGACTGGGAATCGAACCCAGGACCTTCCGCTTACCGGGCGGCTGCTCAGGCCTCTAAGCCTTAATTTAAAATTTAACCGTGATTTGAGGCTTGAATCAAAGCTTTGAGGATTTCTTCGAATGGAATATTTTTATTTTATAAATAAACTGTTATCGTAACATAAAAAAATAATTTTGAAATTAATTCTTACTTTGTACGAGTCATTGAGACAGAGAATTATTTACAAAAATTTATAAATGTACGACGTTTCGTCCTATTTTAGGACTTCTTCAGATTCAATATTTTTGTATATAAATACTGCAAAAATATTTAAATGTTTTGCAGTATTTATATACTAAATTATTGACGAAACGTAGTTTATTTATTTTTTGTTTATAAACATAATTTTCTGAGTCAAGGCCGTGTATTTATTTATTTATAACGTAAAAAAAAACCTGACGAAAGTACAAAAATGTACAGAAATTAGTTGTGTTGATCAGAAAATTTTAATTGTCTTTTATAATGCTCGTTGATGTATTGAAATTTTTTTACTGACAAAGTAACAGACGTCAAATAAAATACTATTATTAATTATTTTATCTTTTTCACTTGTCCTTTTTAGCGGATAATTCAGAATTACTCCATAGTGCTTCAGTTTGGTTAATAAAGTAAACTGTCGCTTCTTCAGAAGTTGATTGATTTGGATGATTTGGCATTCAGACGCCAATTTATATTTTTTTAAAAAAGTATATCATGTTTACGAGTCCTCTTGGACAGTTGATTGGTTTTGCGACCTGATAAATATTTTATTTGGATTCGACTTTTTAGTTTTTTAAAAGCTTGTTTGCAAGTTAATTGATCTGGCCATTGACATCATGACGTCTGAATTATTCTGTCGGTTGTCCAGTTTGAGTTTTAAATAATTATTTATGCCCCTGTTTTTATCCCCTCCCCCCAAATATTTACCTGTACCACGTGGTTTGCTTTGTTTGTTTCTATTTTATTCACTACTTGTTAATTTCTTCGTGGTAGTGAGATTACAGACGCTCATATTCATAGAATTTCAACTCCTGAGGTGAACCGTGCACATTGTTGCTCTGAAAACATTTAAAAATAAGGGGAGGCACTAGAATCGGGAAGTGCTGCCATCAGCTGTATCGAATCGCCGCGAAATAATCAATGGTCCTCTTGCTCGCGACCGATTTTGAAATCCAGTCTTACCGTAGTCACACGCGTGGCGTCAACAGGGAGACGACTTTATAAGTTTATTTTCCCCGCCACAAGAAAAAATGTAAAATATTGGCCGTCCCGGAATCCCCTTAAGAGACTTTGGCGTACCTCAGAGGTTAATTCTGGACCACCTGCCCTTTATCTGATCTGGATGCAGTCTCACGGGGAAGGAAGGTGAGATCCTTATCTGCCTCGCTGTGCCGTAAGGAATGCAGAGTGACTCACTCTCTCACACACAAAGAATCTCTCTCTTTCTCTCTCTCTCTAACAGACCGACGGAACTTCAAAGAAAACTGAGAATGATCGGGGAAAAAAAATCACGAGGGACGGGAACAACACAGTATCATTGCGATTGGGCAGAAAAATATAATTCACGGACAACAGGAAATTTGATTTATATACAGGAATTTTCCCCCCTGTTTAAAACGTGTTTGCGTGTTTTGTTCGTTCTTTCTCCCATTCGCGATTCATTCCCGTTGATCAGCGACCAATTTTTATTTCCCTCTCTCCACAACCCTCCGCCGGCTTATTTATCACAAGAGTAGTTTCAAAGGCGCTTTCAACCTCCCCATTTCCATTTCTCACAAATGGACTATTTTTTTTCTTCTTTCTCCTCCCCCGCGACCCCTTAGCCCCAACCCCAGCCGCCTCTCACCATTCCACTTCCACTCGAGCGAGTCTGAAGCTGGGTAAATAGATTACATTAACGGAAATCGCCGAATCGCATTTGTAAACATTACCTTTCGGTCTCTCTCCCTCCATTTCCCACCCCCGCGCTGCGCCATGTTGTAAACAGTCTCCCTTACTCCGACTCTGTGTGTACATATGTTCAAGTTGGCAACAGCTATCTCTTGCGGCGACGTCGACTTCCTGGACAATGCTTCGGCGGAGGAGGAGGATCCACCACCACCACCCTCACCCCCATCATCATCAGCATCATCATCAGTATGCTGCAGGCGGAACTGAACAACCCCTGACACACACACACACAAGACATTAGCACTCCCTCGGGGGTGCAGGGAAGGGACAGAAAGACCAGCACGACGATGAGAGGGGGGGGGGGACGAAAAAGGAAACTTCGCCGAACAGTCGGGACGCTGCAAATATTTGCATGGAGTCTCCAAAACAGAGACGGACGAGACGAGCTGGTAGGAAAGGAAGGATAGTGGGGGAGGAATTGTAAATGTCACCGAGGAGGCACTTCAAATAAGGACGGCAATAAACACGGGACACTTAAAAAAAAGCACACATAACAGACACAAGCATAGTACAGCAAGGAAAGGATAAGAGGGGAAAAAATATAGCACCTACAAAGTGAGACACTACACGTAAATAAAGCCATAGAGACAAAAATAAGGAATAAAAATACTGTAGAGGACTCAGTGAATTTAAATGAAATAATAGTAACTAAAATTGTGCCTATAGAGCGATTAAAATTAATAGGATTGATTCTGCGTGGACAGAGGTGCTGATGCGACACTACACGTGATCTTCGTATATATATATATATATATATATATATATATATATATATATATATATATATATATTGTAATACCCAGTAAAGAAGGACATTAATTTTGTTCTGATTTCATCAGATTTGTTTACCAACTCAGACTGGGCATTCTTGAGTGGTTAGTATAAAAAGGGATAATAATAAAATGATGGATAAGTGGCTTTTAAAGATGGGGAGGACTATAATTGGGTGTTTAGCGTCTCTTAGGGCTAATGGTTGTGATCGACACCTGTGCGACGGAACCCTAAACGCATGATGAAAGAGGATTTATGGACATACAATTATATTAAAAGGAAATATTTATTTTAATTGTATTGAGTGGCTCTCGGAGCGTGAGAAAGACCACAGCTGGTGTTTGTTTGGCGAACGTGGAAACTCAAAAACTGTGAAAACAAGGGAATATTCTGGAGAGGGGAAATCAGATAAAAGGACAGCAGTTGGACAGGAGACCTGAGACAGTTGGAAGAGAGCGTTGGTGGAGGTCCGCAGGGCCAAGTTAAGGGGGCCGAAACAATTTTATATAGTCAGTCAGAGGGATCAGGAGAGAGCGTTGATGGTGGGCCAAGTTAAAGTGACCGAAACAATTTTATAAGTCAGTGAGTTTGCATTCAGGAGGCCAATTTAGGTGGCCGAGAGGAATCATCAGTCAGCAGTCATCAGCAGTCGGTAGGAGTTTCGTCGTGGAAATCTGTCTATCAGCAGGGTTGGTTGTTTGGATGAAGTTGCTGTGAGAATCATCGAGAAGAGGTGGTTCTGAAAGCGAAGTGTGAGCGCAACCTGGTGCTCTTTATACCTATATAAAGAGAGTGTGTGCTGGTATGAGAGAGATCCAAATTGCATGGACCAGAGAGATTGTAAGTTTATTTTTTTCTGTATTCATTATGTAAATTGTTAAATAAGGGCAATGAGTCAGATTTCGTTTCATTTCGTTTTTCATTTATTTTAACTGCATTGTTTAATTGTAAATTTTGTGTTCCGTTTCATTATCAACCCAGTAAAGACCCTGGGGTACCGAGTCTGATTTATTAAAATGTAATCTAGATTAATAAAATTGTTTTGTTGATAAAATTTAATAACGTGTTTAATATAATTTCCTATAATCATAATTATCCAAAAGTGGGGTATTACAATATATATAAAGTAAGAGACGACACTTAAATAACGCCAGAGAGACAAAAATAAGGAATAAAAATACTGTAGAGGACTTAGTTAATTTAAATCAAATAACAGTAACTAAAATTATGCCTATAGAGCGATTAAATTAATTGGATTGTTTCCGCGTGGACAGAGGTGCTGATGCGACGCTACACGTGATCTTCGTATATACTGCGATTGTTCGGCAACGGCAGCTTGTACCGCCCGCATCTACATTATGAGCGTTCCGATTGGTGGGTGTGGATTCCAGGTCACACCCGCACCTCTAATATTAATCGTAGTACCGATAATTGTAATGGAAATTACCGCAGAACAATAAAGAAGAGAATTGCACGTGTTTTCCCGGGTACCTGCTGGGAGTAATAATAATCAAGAAATCACAATCAGCAACGTAAAAGTAAGCCGAAATGAAAATTTGAAAATAGTAAAATACAATTACAGTAACGAGTATATTAATAAAATACAATTATCAATATTTGAGCTTCACAGTGAGCCAACACAATGCTTTATAACGTTTAAAATAACAATTTACAGACTCGACTTTTTTTAACAAAATGAAATAAACAATTATTGGGCAAAAAGTTTTAGTTTTTTTAAAAAAACTTTTAGAATCAGTAAGTATAATAATATTTAATTATCTTAAAATGTTACATACCCCCGAAAAATAACTTCCAAGGGTTTATTTTTAAATCCTTATTTATAACTGAGTTATTAAAATTTTTAATTGTTTCTCTGTTTCAATTTTAAGTAACAAAATTTTCCTTTTTGAATTTAAATATTATTAAAATTTTTGTTTCTGTAGGCAATTTTATTTTGTATTAATTTTTCTCTCTCAATTTTCCTGTAAATTGTACATAAGCGGATTTCAAGTATGATTCTTAAACAATAGTAACGATAATTAAGCATTTGTCACCTCCCCCGTTATTTAATACTTTGATTGACCAAATGGACGTCACAGTGTGTTTCACGTGGCTACGACTTTACGTTCAGGAACACTTGTATCAAATTCTTTGAAAAAATATTACTTTTCTATTCGCAAGCCCTTTGATCGGGTGTGTGACAATACGACGCAGTCGTGATCTAATTTGATTAATAAAAAATATCTTTTTATTCTTTTCAAGCTCTCTAACGGATATTATTTACAGTATGACGTCAGAATTCTTCAGTCGAGGTAAACGAGGCACATAATATTTTAGAAAATTGCTCATTGGCTGTTCTGTCGTTTAATCTATATAATAAAAAAGGATGTATGTTTGTATGTATGTATTTACGTTGTTCTTTATACAAATTTTATCGCGTGGACAGAATGTAACAAAAATTGGTATACGTATTCTGCCAAAATCGAGAACCGGTACTGTGGGGGTGACAAACCCATAGTATAAAGGTGGAAAGAATTGTAGTTGAATTATTTTTGCGAATTAATGTTATTATTTAGTGTTAAATTACTGCGCGCCAAGAGACCGTGACGTCACGTACGTTGGCGAGACATAAAATATAGTTCCCTTTTTCGTAATGAAATAAAGCTGAAATATATAGTTTGAATAAAAAGTATAATTTTATTCAGTAATACTGCATCAAATACTGCATCAAACTGTAATAATAAACAATACGAACTACTTTGTTCACCTTGCGGAAAATGTAACTTAATTTTCGTGCGCATATTAAGTGAGACCACCAGCTGTTTACATTGGGGATGTAGCCATCAATTTCATCAGCATAATCTTTCGTAATGTCTGAATACAGATGAACAGTTATATCCCGATATACACAAGTATACACACAAGAGTATACTTAAGTATTCTATTCGTAAAGAGATTCAAGGTATGGTAATGATACTATAAAATTCAATGAATTTCTTAACCTTTAAATTAACATCGGTCGAAAGTATGTACGGGACTAGGAACATTTACATTGAATTATAAGTGTAATTACTGTACTTTATGCAACGTATTTCTCAAAATAATAAGTTTAATTATAACCAGCAACAATATGAAAAGTTATACAATCCGTCCATCTAATGTTGTTAAAAAACTTGACTTTTAACGGGGCATATTTAACGGGATCACGGACAAATTATATCTTCTGCCCAATTATATCTTTCTA
The DNA here is from genome assembly GCA_037074705.1 of Zhengitettix transpicula. Taxonomy (NCBI): domain Eukaryota; kingdom Metazoa; phylum Arthropoda; class Insecta; order Orthoptera; family Tetrigidae; genus Zhengitettix; species Zhengitettix transpicula. The sequence goes on from CM073594.1 coordinate 69,485,876, forward strand.
CATGCACCGGAGGAGACTAAGAATGATGGAAAACACAATCCCTAATACTTCTTAATCATTATAATTTGATAGATTTTAAATCTGCAGAAAGTGACGTATTCTTAAAGTGAAATTCATGAAAAAAAATTTGTTATGTATGTATCATTATAATTTCACATATTTGATTATAAATGTTTAAAGTCTAAGGGAGTAATTCCAAGCGAGAACTGTTAAATATAAATTTTGTGCAATATCGTTAATATTTTCTATTTGAGAGTTGACGCATACCGTAATGTATTGCATTCCTTATACAATGCTACCAACGTCAGAGGGTAGAATCCACCAAAGAGTACTTTGACTCCTTTCAGTTATCTGGAGTAAATATGGTTATATTCATAACGGTTTTGGTTGTATACCACAAATGTACTGGAGTATGTTTTACACAAAAGAAGTGATGATATTCATTACTCTATATTCTTATTATTAATTTATAAAACAGAAGATAAAATTTTCATTTTAGAAATATGATATATATATATATATATATATACACACATATATTGTTCAATAAATATATATATATTAGATATAGGCTCATATCCTCATTTTTATGAAGTAGGTTTTATAGCCAAATACTGACAAAAAGAAGTGATGATATACATTTGTCTGCAATTGGATAATACTTTTATTATTAATAATTTTAAAACAGATGTAAATTTAACATTTTAGAAATTTTTGAAATTAAGTTGTTTCAAATGTGACATAGTCAAAATTATTCAGCCAGAGATAACATAATTCTGTATAAGGTATATATATATATATCAGATAACATGATGAATGTTGATGTCGTTCAGTTACATAAAAATATCCGAAAAATAACCGTGATCCGAGTCAAATCGAAGGTAATGGGTGTCGCTGAGTTAATTTGTGATAATATCCACAACGGGCGAGGGGTGAGAGGAGTTGGGCAGAGGTGGTCGGGGGTTAGAAATTTAAAAACATGTTTACCGGCAGTTTTTTGCATCGAATAAATATATTTCTGGAAAAAATGAAATTAATAAAATTTCTCTACATGTTCTCCGTGTTTAATTTCAACCCCTTTCGGGATTGGGAGGGGAGCTCCCTTTACGGGTTTGGGGTGGAGTGGCATTACATAAAAATAATGCAAAAGCAATCAAGATTGGAGTCGAATTCAGGGTTATGTATGTCACTGAATTTGATTATGACATTCTCTTTAAACCCCAGGGACGGGCACGGACGGGGTGGAATTTTTAAAACGTATTAAATCTTCGATATTAACGTGGAATAAATAAATAAATGTCAGGGTCATTGACGTTGATAGTATTTCTACCGAAGCGGTGGACCTTTAGGAGTGAAGGGGCGGGCGTTTTATAAAATTAACGCAAAAACAACCGATATTCGAGTCAAATCTTGGTTACGGATGTCGCTGAGTTAAATTATGACAATCTGGTCAACGCGCGGGGTGTTTGAGGGGGGGTGTTGACGGGGATTAGCGGGGTTGGGGGAGGAGACGGGGCTACAAACTTTGAACATGTTAACCGGCCGATTTTTGGGTCGAATCAATATAATTCAATATCAACGGAATTAATCAAATCTGTGTCTAATTTCCACGTCTTTCTGGTTTGTGAGTGGTGCACCCTTAAGGGTTTCGCAATCACATTAGAGTTTGGAGTCTGAATTGAGGCTATGGATGTCACGTATTTTAATTATGACATTCAACTTGGCGTTTAACCCCCATTGGCGGGGTTGAACGGCGATGGAAATTATTTAAACATGTTAATCGAAATAGTTCCTTTTTCCTTAATGTAATAAAGCAGAAATATTTTCATTGACTCAAAAGTATAATTTTATCTATCAATAGTCCATCGAATGATAATAAAAAAAACAATACGAATACTTTATGATCTTTGCAGAATGTAATTTGATTTTCGTGCCATATTAGTGACTAATATGGTGACCATTTATTTACATTGTGAATCTAGCTAAGAATTTCATCAATTTAATCTTTGGTAATGTCCGAAGACTGAGGGACAATTATATCCTGCAGTACTCAAGGAGTATATTTAAGAAGAAATTTGGAGGTATGTTTGTTGCGAAAGATGCAATAAAATTCAATGTATTTTATAGCTTTTCAATTAATGCACCATCGGTCTAAACAATGTACGGAACAGTTAGATTTAGGTTAAATCACTTCTGACTTAAGATTAATATAGAATTAAATACTTTTTCGGTTTTATATAAATAAGTACACGGGCAACGCCGGGCACCCAGCTATCTATCTATATAATAAAAAAGGATGTATATTTGTATGTATGTATGTATGTATGTATGTATTTACGTTGTTCTTTATACAAATTTTATCGCGTGGACAGAATACAACAAAAATTGGTATACGTATTCTGCCAAAATCGAGAACCGGTACTGTGGGGGTGAGAAACCCCTAGAATAAACGTGGAAATAATTATAATCGAAATAAGTTACGAATTAGTGTTAAATTACTGCGCGAGACGATGACGTCATAAGTTTTCAAGACATTGACGCATCCTAAATATAGTTCTGTATTTCGTAATGAAATAAAGCAGAAATATTTTGATTGAATAAACAGTAAAATTTTTTCCAGTATTACTCCATTGAATAGTAATAAAAAACAATACGAAACACTTTACCATCCTTGCGCAAAGTTAATTTGGAATAGTTAATTATCCCGCTTATAATACATTCACATGTGTGTCGGTCGAGATTTATAAAATTACCTAATATAACGTACTATTGTATCCTGTATAATATTTCAGAAGATAATAAGATTTGTCTATGGTACGACTGCTGAATTATATGTTTGTAACTATAAAAGTATTGAAAACGACGTACGGAACTCCGAAAGTTTTTATGGTCGTTATTCAATTAATGCACTATCAGTCAAAGGTATGTACAGAAATAGGAACATTTAAATTGAATTAAAAGTACAATTAATTATACTTTACGCAACGTATTTTTATAAATTTGTATAAATGTTAACAAATTATTGCGTGCAATTTGTGTCGTGAAACAAAAATTTGAGGTTAGGATAGCAATATTTGTTTTCCATTTTTGGGAACGACGTTATAGATGATCAATTTCTGAGAAATGAAATAAAGCAGGAATATTTTGATTGAATAATAAGTATAATTAAATGTACCAATAGCAAATCGAGTGATAAATGAAATTCATTATGAAAGGTTATACAATCCGTGGCATTAATTTTCTTTTAAATAACTTGACTTTTGACGTGGAATATTTAACGGGATCAGGGACCAATATGTTTCCCAATTATGTCTTGCAATACGCACTGGAAGATACATAGAATTATGATAAAAACAATACTTAAATGTTCAAAATTGATATTTTTCTATTGAAGACAGCGTATTTCGTAATGTTTTGCATTAATTTTATAGAATGCTACCAACTGCAGATTGTTAAAACCACCAAATAGTTTAATTTCAGATGGAAAAATTATATGTCTACAAATTTAATAATTGTTTTAAATAGTGTATGTATATCTAGCTATCTATATATATTATATAAAATTGTCTTATACGGGTATGTATGTGTGTATACATGTGGGTATGCATATGGGTATGTTCCGCTTACAAATCAACGCCCTCGAGGAGCGTTACATAAAAATAGCGCAAAAGCAACCGAAATTGGAGTGTATCGGGACATCTCGGGCAACGCCGGGCACCCAGCTAGTTTATAACATAATATTCGAATTTTTTGGTTCTTGATTTCTTCGTGACAGTACTTAAGTACGGCTGATTTCTTTATGTAATCGACTGTTAGCTTAACAATGGATATATTTTCCTTCCTTCATAGATTATTGGTCGCTTATGAAGATATTCCCTCCGTCAATAAAGAAATGTTACAATTTCTTCGTGAATCTTCCGCCCGGCGTTCTATTTTTTCCCTCCTTCCCTCCAGCTGGTTTCCATCGCGATGAGTGTCCGTCCATCCAATTAGTATCGTGTCTCCGCATATTCCTTCCTCTCGTCGCCGTGATAGAGTGCGTCGGTTCATCGCTTTAATTGATCGACGCCCCTACCCACTCGCTCCCTATCTCTCTGCCATGGCCGTCGCCTTTGACGTCTGCCACGCGCGTCGGCGTCTTGCGCCTTCCACCCAAATACCCATTATCATTATTATTCTCTCTCTTCCCACTCCTCGTATCTCTCCAATTATATTTTTACCACACTTCTCCTTCCCCTTAGTTTCACTTTCCACACTGCGTCGATCTTTTTAGCCCTTTATTAATTCAGTCCCTTTCGCTTGTACTTGTTTTTCTTCGCCCGATACTATTCTCGTTAGAAAAATGAGAGTCGCGTTAATTTGCTCCCCGGGCGTAGTTGCTTTATCATCGGAAAGAATTAAGTGTATTTTCCGGTAGGATAACGGTCTGCGAGGGATATTCTCCCTTGTAGGAGAGTGTAGGAGAGTGTAGGAGAGACATTAAGGGACTACCCAGAGCAAACCCCTCTCCCGCCATCGGAAGAGCGTGAGACAAGTACCAAATGCCCGACATATCTCATGCAGGTTTTTCTAGGGGTGGTCCTGCAATACTTTAAGGCGAATGCCGGGTAGGATACTTAAACCATAGCCCGGGGGCCCTAGTTACCCTTGGCTACCTTCCTCCACCCTTCCGCATCCCCCCTTTCAAATCCCTTTCCAATGCTATAAGACGGGAGTTGCCACTATGTGGATTACCCTATACATAGCCTGTCTACACCCCCCAAAAAAGAAAAAAAAACAGGTTCCTACATAGGAATTCTAATTCCTGCGAGGGCTGTTCTCTCGCAGGCAGTACCTGCGAGGGATATTCTCTTGTAGGTAGAACCTTGTAGGAGAGACACGAAGGGGCTACCTTTGGGGATGCCTTTTCCTCTCCGTTTTTGAACTAAGTTTCCCACAAGCCGAGGCACCTCGGCCTGTTTTGAGAGGTGGATGGATGTTCCGGGGTCTCAGATTTTGGGCATACGGTAACAGTTGTCCGATATTCCCATTGGAATAGTCGGCCAGCTGCCTCCTAAACTGGTCGAGGCACGTAGAAGGGAATGCTGCGTCCCCACAGCAAACTCCTCTCCCGCAATTGGAAGGGCGTGGGACAAGTACCCAATTCCTGACCTACCTGATGCAGGTTTTTCTAGGGTTTTCCCTGCATTACGTTTAGGCGAATGCCGTGTAGGATCCTTAAACAATAGCCCGGGGGCCCTAGTTTACGCTTCGCTACCTTCCTCTACCCTTCCGCATCCCCCCTTTCAAACCCCTTCCTATGCTATTAAGGAGGAGTTGCCACCATGTGAATTACCCTCATGTAGCCTGTTACCCTAAAATAATAATAATCATAAAAAAGAGTCGCGTTAATTTGCTCCTCGGGCGTAGATGCTTTATCATCGGAAAGAATTAAGTGTATTTTTCGGGAGGATAACTGTCTGCGAGGGCTATTCTCTCGCAGGCAGAATCTTGTAGGAGAGACAGGAAGGGGCTACCTTAAACTACAGCCCGGGCTCCGTAGTTAACCCTTGGCTACCTTCCTCTACCCTTCCGCATCCCCCCTTTCAAACCTCTTCCTATGCTATTAAATGGGAGTTGGCACTATGTGGATTACCCTCAAGTAGTCTGTTACCCTAATAAAAATAAAGGATCCCTTTTCCTCTCTCCGTTTTTGAACTAAGGTTCCCACAAGCCGAGGCACCTCGGCCTGTTTTGAGAGGTGTATGTTCAGGGATCGCAGATCTTGGGCATACGGAAAGAGTTGTTCTCTGTTCCCATTGGAACAGTCTGCCAGCAGCCTCCTATACTAGTCGAGGTACGGAGAAGGGAATGCTGCGTCCCCACAGAAAACTCTTCTCCCGCTATAGGAAGGGCGTGGGACAATTACCCAATGCGCGACCTACCTGATGCAGATTTTTCTAGGGTTTTCCCTGCATTACTTTTAGGCGAATGCCGGGTGGGATCCTTAAATTATAGCCCGGGGGCCCTAGTTAACCCTTGGTTACCTTCCTCTACCCTTCCGAATTCCCCCTTTCAAATCCCTTCCTATGCTATTTAAGGGAAGTTGCCACCATGTGAATTACCCTCATATAGCCTGTTACCCTAAACAAAAGAAGTGTATTTTTCTCGACCTGTTAAGAACGGTTCCTCCAGTTGCAATGAGAGATCAAGCTTCAACGATCAAAAAGGAGGATCAGAAGAAAAACTGTAAAACACGTTAATTAGGAGATAAGAATTGCTACAAAAGAGAAGCTCGGGCCGGAATCTAACAGAAGAAAATAAATGTATTTGTTTTAATAGGCGTAATTCAATATTTTTACAGTGACTACATCTCATTGTGGTGAGTCAAGCACGCAGGAGGACTCTCCGAAATATGACACCCCGAAGGTCAGGTTCTGAGGGAACTCGTCGATATCAAACTTCCCAAGGGAACTGCGTTCACGTCGTTGTTGCTGGCTGACGTTAAAAATAGTTTAATCACCAGATTTATAAATACGAGAAATACAAAAAGTTGCACTGGAAATAAAAATTTGGAAAAATAAACGGATTATTTTTAAAATAAATTATTTCGTACGTGATATTTAGTCGTTTAAGTTGTAAGCATCGCACTTGTATATGTACTTCTCACTATCCTCTTGAAGCTATTCACGTCGCGACTCTGTTCTCATATCCGCCCCCCCCCCCACCAGAGATCAAATACGGTCTGGAAATCCTTTCATCATCCACAATTGCAACTCTCTCAGTAGTAGTTTTTTCTTCTTTACCTCGCCGGGTGATTCAACTGTTGCCACTCCGGTAGCTTTTCCCTTCCCCTTAATCCCCGATCCATCCTAATTTATTAGGCTTGCTGACGCACGTCGTCCCGTGTTAATTAACCTGGACGTGTTCATTAAACTCGAAACTTTCCCGGACAGGTTCCGCCAGAATATGCTCGTGTGTGTGTGTGTGTGGATATTTTCTCCTCTTTTTATCCTTTTCATCTGTCTAGTGTACAGAGTTGCTACCCGCTACCGCCACGACCTATTAATTAGCTGTTCCCTCAAGATGATGAATCACATAGCCTCTAGTCATTAGCTTCCTCGCCCGTGTAGGTTATATATTGTAACGAATACGTTTTTTCTGACCACAGGACGCGGCGCCATAAATGTAACGGTGTGTCACTACCCAGATAACACAGATGCTCAGAACTTCGTTTCGATATTTTGTGTTCTTCCATTTCAACAATTTTTATTATGAAAAAATCTGACTGCCAGGCGTTTCCCGGGTATTTAATTAAATTAGCCTGGAGTAGGAATTGATTCGACACTAACCTCTTGGTAAACATTTCATTTAACCAGTATCAATTGCGGCAGTGTTTGGAACATTTACCCGTTTACATTCCCCTACCCGACCTAACCCTTCGGCATCTAATTTCAAATAAACTAGGATGATGACTACTACACAAAATAAAAGTGGCTACAGATTACGACGAATTAAAACAGTTAAAAATTCTCGATAACTTAATAAAGTCTAAAACTACTCCCGGTAACTTAAAAGGATTTAACCTGTAGCTAAATAGAGACAAAAATATAGCTGGTACCCTAAAAAAATAAAAAAATTACCCGGTAACTACTCCGGGTACCTTTTCCACAGCTCCACCTCCACGAAGTGGAACATAAAGTTTCATTAAACACCTGATTTAATGGAAAAATTAAACTCAGCGACTACTATAACTCCGGGATCGACACTAATACCGTTTTTCTTTGCATTACTTTTTATGTAAACCCCTTCCACCACCACCCGCACCATAGTAGTGCTTCCATCCCTTGTCTTTTGGAGTTGCATTAGACACTTAAACATTCTAGAATGACACTATCAAATTAAGTGACCCCAACAACGTTTTATTCGACGCTAATATTGGCCGTTTATAAATGTTTATAATTTCTACCCCTACCCCTAGGTGTGTCTCAAGCCCTCAGGGTTTGTTCCTGGATCGTAAGTAACATGTGTTTAAAGTTACCTACAAATTGGTCTACACATTTAAGATTGTAAACGGAAATTTGTTTCACCCCCTTCCACCCCCCACTCCTAGCCGCGGAGCTACACATTAATCAGTATGGTAAATGTCAGAATTAAATCCAGTGACTTCCATAACCACAGATTGAACACCAGTCTCAGTTGTTTACCCAATATTTTTATGTATCGGCCTTTAACCCACATCCACCTCCACAAATAGGGGCTGAACTACACCTTAACTGACATAGTGAATGTCAGAATTTTATTCATTGACTTCTAACACCCTGCATTTGACACGAATCTCGGTTGTTGCGCTTTATTTTTATGTAACTCCCCTCCACCTCTTCCCTTATTGGTGCTTTAAAGGGTTGAAATTATACACTAAATACATCTGGATGGAAACTATTAATCGCATAGACCCTGAAAAGTAATTAATCGACGATGTCGGCCGTTTTAACATGTTTTCAAATTTCACCCCCGTTCACCCCAAGGGAGTTTCCTGACACTTCGAAAACTCTACAGGAATCTTCGCGTGTGCAGCACGCAACAACTCACCTAAGTTTCATCGGATGAATGGTTTAGGAGCCAATAGGGGACACACGGACATTCATTTTTTTATATATAGAGAGATTAGCAAAATAAATATTTATATACATTGTATTTGTCGAGCAATGAGATATGAAAATTTCTACAGGTTGTTGTTATGAAATAGTGGCTTTTCCCATGTCGTCTCCTTGCTGACGTCACTTCTAGACGCTCACGGATCTACCCCGTTAACTAGCCACACGCAACCCGTCACTTTCCTTCGCGCGAACGTAACTCATTGCATAAATAAGCAAAACAGCCAATATGTAAGAAAAAAGTGTGTTAAGTAATTAAAACAAAAAAAACATAATACATGTAAGTCTTTAATTTCAAAATGTAACCAATTTTGTTGCAAATTGTGATATTTTTATTTATTTAGAAGTCAAATGTATTGTTACAAAATTTATTACTTAATACACACGATTTTCTGGCATATTGGCTGTTTAGATTATTTATTAAATAATAATTGTAATTATTACACAAATTTTGATGCTATGCCTGATAATTATTTTCCTCTAGCCTTTCATCAAATATTTATAAATATTTAATGGAAGGATAGATGTAAATATTAATAAATATTTTAAAGAGATGTGAATATTTATAAATATTTGATAAAGGACTATATGTAAATGATAATAAATATAAATATTAAAGGCTATATGAAAATATTTATAATTATTCGATGAAAGGCTAGAATATTTATAAATATTTAATGGAAGGCTAGATGAAAATATTTATAAATATTTTATAAGAGGTTAAATGAATATATTTATAATTATACGAACGAGGTTAGTTGTAAATATTTATAAATATTTGATAAAAGACTAGATGTAAATGATAAGAAATATAAATATTAAACGCTATATGAAAATATTTGTAATTATTCGATGAAAGGCTAGGATATTTATAAATATTTAATGAAAGGCTAGATGAAAATATTTATAAATATTTCATAAAAGACTAGATGTAAATGTAAATATTAAAGACTATATGAAAATATTTATAATTATTTCATGAAAGTTTATATGTAAATATTTATAAATATTTGATGAAAGGCTAGAAGAAAATATTTATCAGGCGTTGCATCAGAAATGAATTTCACCATAGAAATTCTGGTATAAAAATGTCACACCTAAATTTTGTTACATATAAATATAGCAGTATGACACATCAATTAAATAAATCTTGGCCGAATTACGCGTTTACAAGTTGAAATTATCGTAATATGCAGAAAATGTATGAATCTTGATACTGATAAGATCAAATTATTTTTTAAATAAATTCGATTCCACAATCGAAAGAATTATCACATAATTACCACAAATTTTAAAATTAAAGATATAATGATTTTTTCTTTTAATTAATATACATTTTATGTGACACATTGGCTGGTTTGTTTATTAGTTAATCGACAGTTCTCAGGTTACATTAAAGAACTCATTCTGACCCATTGTCCCGTAGAAACAATACACAAATATATACAATGCTCTCCATGGTTATATTACTATATATATATATATATATATATATATATATATATATATATATATTTATTTATTTTCAGAAAACAGCCTCAGGGGTTCTTACTAGCGGACCGCAGTGTCGCTGTTCATCACTGACTAGTAAGGATTCAAAAACGAGGGACAATTGGGAGTCAATTGAAATATTAGGACACTCCAACCGTTAACTTTGGGGATCTCAACTATCTGTAGAGAATGGAAGGTATACCTGAGGAAGTCAGAATGTTACAGTAAGGGAGAGCAAGGGTTAGCTCAGACATCCGAGCTAAACACAGAGCGTTGGTTGGGCTCTCGATACTTGTGCCACATCCTGCTCGAGTAACCATGACTCCATGTCACGACCTGGGCGGCCGGGAGCTTGGAAATGGTTCAGCCCTGTTTCAAGGGGATCAGAAAACGTTGGAACATTTCTCGTGGAAGAAGGATGGCAGAGTAAAGTTTGTAATATAGACTCACCTTTCTCGTACTTCGTCCGCAGGGCGACGAGGCTCGACACTATCCGCGCTCTGTGAGCGGAGTTCTTCACGCCGAGGTCTTTGATGTCCTCCTCGGAAAAGGTCAGGAGGTCCTGCAGGAACAAATAAAAATAAACCATCACTATACGATAAAAGGAAGAAAATGAGTGCACACAATTCAATTCCATTAACACCGCTTGGGGTTCAAATTTAAACTTTTTCTATAAGGCCCAAACAAGTCAGAATAAGATATTTAATAAAAAAAAATCTCTATAGACAAACATGACTTTTCGCCCTTTACATTAGGACTCCTTAAGTACTAATAACAGATCCCACAGTGAATTAACTTATAATTATTTACCTATATTCTGCTTTTACTTCGAGAATGTCACACATATTTTTCAATTTTTTCTATAATTTATATCAAATTATACTGCAGAATAAGACATCAATTTTTTAGATATATAAACGGATATGACGTCACAGCCGACGTAGTCAATGTCAACGGCGTGAAGATTTGGCAGCTAAATTATTTATCGATCTTTCTCGCGGTCCAGTTCTCACAAAAAAATCGATTATTTATTTTTAAGGGGCTACCCCTATCCCGGTCGCAGACCGTGGGCATACGGTAAGAGTTATACGCTATTCCTATTGGAATAGTCGGCCAGCTGCCTCCTAAAGCGGCCAAGGCACGGCGAGGGTAAAGCTGAGACCCCACAGCTAACCCCTCTCCCGCCATCGGAAGGGCGTGGGACAAGTACCAAATGCCCGACCTACATGATGCAGGTTTTACTAGAGTTTTCCTTGCATCACTTTTAGGCAAATTGCCGGGTAGGATCCTTAAACCATAGCCCGGTGGCCCTAGTTAACCCTTGCCTACCTTCCTCTACCCTTCCGCATTCCCCCTTTCAAATCACTTCCTATGCCATTAAAAAGGGGAGTTGCCACATTGTGGAGTGCCCTCATGTAGCCTGTTACTCTAAAAAAAATATTTCTTATTTTTTACTTTACTCTATAGACTCAGAAATTCGTATTATTCTAATTTTTTTTCTATATGCGTAATATAAATACCATGAGGATGTTGCTTAAATTACCTAAATTAGATTTACCTGGTTAATTCATTCTGAACACCAGAATTTATTCCTCCTTCTCGGACAGAATAATACTTTATTCTTCAACGTACTCCATCAAATTTAACTTCCGTCACTCTTCACTATTTATACTTTCTCATCATTCTAACAGTTCCTATTCATCTCGTTTTTCCTGACTCCCTCTTCCCAGGCTTCACAATCCTCTATCCCCACGCCGCGCAGAGAGTTCCAGAAAACTTTTCTCCAGCAAAGCAATTTCAATGTTGGAGAACAACGAAAAAAAAAAGTTTGGCCATTTCTCTTGTCCATAAAATTTCTTTGTATCCATAAAATTAAATGTTTTTATTACAATTCAGGTTATATAGTACAAACCAAAGGAACATAAATATAATTTTTAACTGTCTTTTGCAAGCATTCTGTTCTAACAAACCATAACGACGATCATAATCATAGTTTTGACCTAATTTTCAGACTAGAATCATCTTTGAACTGATGAAAATGAGAACCAATAAGTTCACGTAGTGACATGACTGCTCTAAGTAGAATCTAGGACCCCTTACTTTGTGGAAAAGTTCTTTGGTCCCGTTATATATGTCATCATCCGGATCATCAGTAATAATTGTCTGTAGACGGCATTCTGGAGAAGATCAGCCGATTATTGGATTTTTATACAAAGTTTGGCCAAGTTCACGTTGTTATATTAACAGACAGACATTAATACAACTTAATATCATCTTAACAGATTCCAAGGACGCAATACACAGAATAACTAGTACAGTACACAGAACTGGTTGCATAAATCGAATTAGAGAGAATATATTGATAATACAGAAAACTGGATCACTATAGCCTGGCTACCGGCGCATAAGAACACAGTAGGACACGACAGGGAAGATCTCCTAGCAAAGATGGAAGCTGATCATCAAGGAAGATCCAGCAACTTGCCAGTTTGAACCAGCAGGGACTGCAGAGTAGGGTTCTACAAGGAACTGGAGGAAAAGTGGAGTAGACCAGTGAAACCAGAGGAATTTGGAGTCATCCTCAGAAATGTCAACAGCATCAGAGAAATATCGCACCCGAAAGAACTATCTCGAAGGCAACAGGTTGGTGTAGCCTATAGCGCGTTATTTAGGATAGGCGTTATTTAATTGATTATACTGATATTTTAGTCAGTTTGTTTAAACGCGTGATCAACCATGTATAGCCAACGTCAGCAGAATGTACCGTTTGGTGCCAGTCAGGTTGGGGATTGTAACTGTACCTCCATCGGGGGGTTTTCCCGTCAGCAACAGCAGGTGCAGAGGGTTTCGCTGTTGAAATTTTCTACGTAGGTTTGCCTAAGACCTGTGATTGGTCCATAACAAATTAAATAGACCAATAGGGAAACAGTTGGTCTCACAGGTCAGGAGAAGTGGATGCCTGGTCAGACTCTGACTGGAGAGGTTGCAGTGAGTGGTTGCTCTTGGTTTTAGATGAATTTTTGACAGCGAGACTCCACCAGACACTTCAATCGATGACCAGCTGCGAGCGACGTCGCTGTGTTGCTGAGACTCCAGTCTGGTAACCAAATTCGCATATTTCAAGGTTGCGTAAAGCACTTTTTATAAATCGTTTCTCGGGCCTAGCTTGCCACAACAATCCCTGAGTTTTCATAACTGGCTAGTCGGGAGGGGCAAAATTTATAATTATGTATATTTATATTTTAATAAATTAGCTAAGCATGAAAAGGGCTGTTGTTTTCCCACTGTTACTTCCTCCTACCTCAGGTAAGCCGTTCTAGGAATTGGACCGTCGGAGACATTCTACGGCTGGTAGCGAACAGAGTGCCACAAGCCAGATTAAGAACATTGCGCTCACTCATTCTTGATTTCCAGATTTCCGGTATGCAGCTCATGCAAGGAACCCACAACAATTCCTCATGTCCTCTTTGACTGCCCCAAATATAGCGAGATAAGAAGATCAACCATAGCCGCCCATTCAATGATGGAGATTTGCAAATCATCAGCAGCAATAAACAACCTCATAGACTTTACGATGAAAACTGATTCGTTTAAAGTAATTTAAATGTTATACAAATGTAGAACTTAACAGATGTAAGTCGCTAATGACCAAAATGTTAATGCGACGTTAAATTGTAATTTTAAAAAAATTCATCAGAGGTGATCAGCCACTCCATTTGAATTGCTAATAGCGTTTCTCATCTAATGGACTTCAGTGTAGAGAAGACAGTCAATGGAACATTCCTCAACAAGGATACGATGATGACATTCGCAGCAACCACAAAGGATCACTTCAAAGCATCGCCGTTGCCTTCATTAGATGCAAATTGGCTCTGTCTGCCTTAGTGTAACCCCATAACCTTTGGTAATCCGAACCAGCAGTGACGGATTTACTACCCTTTGGGAAGGGGAACGGTCTTCTCTGTCTCTCTTCCGAGAGAGAGAGAGAGAGAGAAAAAAAAAGGAACAGCCCCAATGTTCCGTGACATTAGATTACAGCAGCTTCGCGTCTTCCCTGTATCGAGTTTCATCCCCCACCAGTAGATGAGGGGGGGGGGGCAGAAACCGCGCGCAACAGATCATCCACCCCTCGCGAGGTGTCACATTTACCTTGGCTGATTGCTATCGTCTCCCTTTACTGCATGACGCAGCTTTCACCTTATGGTTCTCTCAGCCTAAATGAGACAGCGTCGCTGATGAGGACGTTCCTGTTGGCGGGTCAGCCGTGACGGGGACAACCACCATGAACGCAGTCAAGAGCCGTGTTGCGTATAATAAACATCTATATTTACGTCACGATTTCAGCGTCATGCTCGACTCTACGAGGTATGATTAAAAAGTATCACGAATTTGGTGTTTTTTCAAAAAGTATTTATTTTTTCATCAATATTTTTTTTGTTCCCTTCAAAACAATCCCCCCCGGATATAATACATTTATGCCAACGTTTCTTTTTATCCTCGAAGCACTAAGAAAAATCATTTGTTGTGATCCTGTTTAGCTCCTCCTTCGATGCAGTCTTTATAGCCTCAATCGTGTCGTAGCGTCGTCCAATCACGGTCCTCTTCAGTTTGGGGAACAGGAAAAAGTCACAGGGGGCCAAGTCTGGGGAATAAGGTGGCTGCGGCATCACCAGAGTGTTGTTTTTGGTTAAAAATTCACGCACAAACAACGATTTGTTAGCAGGAGCGTTATCATGGTGCAAAAGCCAATTTTTGTTCTTCCTCAAATGCGAGCGTTTCTGACGGATTGATTCGCGCAAATTGCGCAGGTAAGATTCTTTATTGACAGTAAGACCCTGTTGCAAGAATTCGTGATGCACCACGACCCTGTAATCGAAAAGAAACGGTGAGCAAAACCTTCACATTCGACCGAACTTGGCGCGTTGTTCGGTCTTGGCTCATGCGGCAGCTTCCATTGTGATGATTGAGCTTTGGTTTCCACGTCATAACCATAAGCCCATGATTCGTCCCCAGTTTTGACCCTCTGGAGCGAAGTCCGAGTCCAACAGCTCCTTAGCAATGTTAACGCGACGCTGTTTTTGGTCGAAATTGAGCAATTTTGGCAAGAATTTCGCGGCGACGCGTCTCATGCCCAAATTATTGGTCAAAATCGAATGGCACGAGCCAATCGATATGTTTAGGTCTTCAGCAACTTCTCTAACGGTGATTCGACGATTGACTAATACCATTTTCTTCACTTCATCAACTTTTCCTCTGTTGCTGACGTTCACGGGCGTCCGGCACGCTCTTCGTCATTCACAACTACTCGGCCCTCTGCAAACATTTTGTACCACCGATAAACGTTGCTTTGGTTCAGGGTAGCTTCACCATACGCCACAGTCAACATTCGGAATGCGTCCGGGCACTTAATTTGTTTATCACGCAAAATTTTATACAGATTCTTTGTTCCGTTGTTGTCAACAACTAACTTAATATTCAAAATGACCGACCTTGTCATCATAAGTGATGGACACGTGTACCAACATAACGTTATAAAAAAATCGATAATCGAATATACGTAGCTCGCGGAAATTCAAATTCGCGATACTTTTTGAACATACCACTGTGATCAAAACGTAAGGTGAAATAGTCATTTAAAACTCCCAGGTATTAGGAAGGCTGGTAATTTTTTTCCTAGGTTGGTAGGACTGTCTATAATATTTTACAAGTGTCTGTTCATTAAAACGCTTAATTATCTCCGACTTAAACGTGTTTTTGTAAACAAGCAAAAGAGAATTTTTCGATTTTTGCAATGGGTGATTTTGTTTAACAAAGAACTAGCATCAAATTTTGTTTGCGGACGAATATTCTTGTGCGGACACGTTGAAAATGTTGCGGATGGCCTTTGGTGATCAAACTATGACACAAAAAAACGTTTATAAGTGGTACAACGAGTTAAAAGAGGGCCGAGAACACGTTGAAGACGAACAGCGCTCTGGACGACCATCAACGCCTACCGACGAGGGCCACGTCAAAACAATTAAAGATTTGGTGCTTGAAAATCGTCGACGGACAATTAGAGATCTCATTGATAGTGTTGGAATATCATTTGGCTCAGCCCAAACCATTTTGATGAATGTTTTGTGTCTCAAACACGTCAAGTCTTGATTGGTGCAAAAAAAGCTCAATTTTTGGAAAAAAAGCGTCGCGTTGATGTGTGTGAAACTTTGCTGTCTGACTATCAGGACCACTTGAATTGCATCATTACTGGAGACGAGACTTGGATTTAAGCATACGACCCTGAAACCACCGACCAATCCGGCGAATATCGTGCAAAAGGTGAAGAAAGACCGAAAAGACCACGGCAAAGTAGATCGAAAATCAAGGTCATGTTGACAGTTTTCTTTGATTATCGTGGTGTGGTGCACTATGAATTCCTTCCGCCGGGTCAAACTGTCAACAAAGAATATTATTTGAGCGTTATGCGTCGTTTGCGTGAAGCTATTCGTCTGAAACGGCCGGAATTATGGGCGAACAACTGTTGGTTCCTTCATCACGATAATGCACCATGTCATACTGCATTGGTTCTTCGCGACTTTTTTGGCAAAAACTCGACTCATATCGTACTGCAACCACCGTAATTGCCTGATTTGGCTCCGTGTGACTTCTGGCTATTCAGCAAACTAAAAAGGCCAATACGGGGACGTCGCTTTGACACGATTGAGGAGATAAAAATGGAATCGAAGAAGGTCTTGAAGGCTATACCGGAAAAAGACTATTCCGACTGCAAAAAGCGTTGGAAAAAGTGCGTTTTATTGGACGGGGATTACTTTGAAGGGGATGAAATTGATTTGGAAGAATAAATAAAGAATTTACATTCTATAAATAAATTCACCTTACTTTTTGTTTACAGTGGTACCTCGTATTTCCCACTTTTAAGATCTTTGCCGCGTTTATCGAGCTGAATCTGGTTCCTGCCATTCGAGTAGCTCAAAACTACGACGAACGATCATTATTCGGAATTGTTGGGTCCTCATCTTTCTTGTACCTTTTTACTTTCTTCCATTCCGCCATCTTTTCCACCCTGTAATGATATCAGCGACAATTCTTTCTCACTCTTTAGGTTATTTCTCTTCCATTTTTCTGACCGTTTTATTTTCCCCCAGACTGGTGGGTTTTTTTCCACCCACAAATTTGCCACCTTGCTTTAGCAAGTTCTATATTTCATATTTTTTTTACCTCGACACCGTCGAACTTTTCGAAGATGGAGGCGTACTGGCCGAGTTCGAGGACGTCGATCCACGTGCGGACGTCCATGTGCGGCCTCGACACAGGCACTGCCATCTTGCGGCGCGACAGCGAACTCAGTGACGGGAAGCGGAAGCTCCACGCTATACCTGCAACAGTAACCGGGGATTATATTGTGTGCTGTAGCAGCTCAGAAAGTAAAAAGGGTACTTAAAAAAAGGAATTAACCCCCGAAGATGAACACTGTTTGATGAAACTTTATAATTACAGACAAGATACCAAAATAAAAAAGTCAGCTTATACTCAGAAATATCTCTGACATTGTTATATAAAAAAATTTAAACGTACAATTTTTCGTGGTATGAAATGACCCAAGCTGATCATTTTGGAAACGTTTCCATAACTCCTACATTTTATTTTATAAACGATTCCATAGTAAGGGGGCAAATTTTTCTTGATTTATGATATAAATGTTGATACCCAAGTCAGAACAAAAACATTAATAAAAAACTAAAAATTATTCATAAAATGTTTCTAGACACGCGCGACGTTTCGTCTTTTCACTTGGACATTTTCAGGTATAAATTAATTACGTTCTTCTCGCGGCGGATTCTTAAGCCAGTAACGAACCGTCATATTGAAATCGACCCCAATACTTGTTTAACCGATGGAATTCTGACCATCGTATTTATTTTTCTGCAATGGTCGTCGAGTTTGACCCCATTTTTTCTGAGACGAACAGCAAATGACTCCTTCGACCGCCAGTGTCCTGTTTAAATGTACAGAAAATGTGGAATGGATAATGTTCGATGATACAAAGAACTGACAAGAAATCAGGATTCCAAAAATTTACTAGATTACAAGAAAAAAACGCAGAGATTAGTCACTGTAACATATTGTTAATCCCGTGACTTTCAACGCCCATCCAGGAATTATTTTCGTTGATCCACTATCTGCATGGCTTCTATAAACTTTCGTGCGTAATATTTTCCTTTTTAATTTCCTAGAAGTCAACTGTGATATCTTTGGAGCTCCTCCTACTCCCTTTATGAAACCACGATAATTTTTTTTCTCAGTGCCTGTTATCTATGTAACCTGCACCACTACTGTGCGTCTCTGTGTCACTGGAATTCTTTCACACAGGGGGAAAGGGAGAAACACACAAAATCCAAAGAATAAATGAATGAAAATAGAAAAACGTCTGTTTTCAATGAAGGATACTTATATAAAGAAGTAGAGAATTAAGAAACAAAAATTATGTAATAATATAAAAACGTTTCCGGCTACCCCTTCAGGTGTATATTATTCAGTATTTACGATAGTAGCTTATCGCCCGGAAAAAAAGGCTTACACAGGAGGGGGGAAACTTTGTTACATCACGAACAAATTCCAGGAAACTGACGTGAAAAATTCAAAGTTACAGAAGATAACAAAGGAGTGGCTAAAGGGGAATGTGAAATAAAAAAAAACAGGAAAATAGGCGTAGAAAGAAAACCGAACATCAACATTAATCCACTATGTAATATAATCTGACAATTATAACTTAAAAAACAGAAAAACAGCCAATTCGTCAGAAAAAAATGTTAATTAATCAACTAAAACAGAAAAAAAAATCATTACAATACGGACGATTTGCCCACAAATTTTGGTCTTCTTCATGTAATATACTTATTGTAATGCCAATTAATTAGGACATTAATTGGTTTTAATAAAATTTAATAGTAGCGGCAGGACCTTCCAAAGCGAAAATGGAGTCGAGCTCTGTTACTTTTTCGGAAAGTCAAAAATGGCGTATGCGCGCTAAAACTCGAGACTACGATAGTTCAGTTGGTGACGAGACATTTCGGAGGACGGAACAAATGATTTTAGAGAGCAGAGACTAGCCGTCGTTTAATGTATCATTAAACAAAGTGGTGAATTTAAGACAAAGTAAAAAACATTAACGGAAATATTATCCTGTAAATATCGCGAAGTTAGCAGTTTTTACGTCTATCAGCAGCCAGGAAAGGAGTGCAGATTTTACGTCTGTAGCCTGCAAGGAATAGTAAAGTTGCAGTTTAAGTCCCAAGCGGTAAAAAGACTAGCAAATCTATGAATCACAGGATTCATATAAGGCAAGCAGTTATCAGATAGCAGACAAAAAGGAGGATCATCCGAGTTCGTGGGAGCCTATCAAGGTTGACTTCAAGAGTGTAAAATCTGTGAGCCAATATTAGAATCAGTTTAAAATTTTTTTGCAATAGTGTACTTCCGAAAACAAAAGGGAATTCTGGAACCAGCTGGACAGATGTAACAAAATACAAAATAATGATTTATGTAAACGTAATTAAAGGATAGAAGTCAGATTTCGTTCTATTTTAATTGTCAATCAGAGTTAATTTCTTTTCTTTTAATTTCTTCTTATCGACATATTGTCTAGGTGAATTATAAACTGTGTGTTAATTAGTTTTCTAAAACAACTTGTTGTGTCCATTATCAAACCCAGTAGAGACCCTGAGATCTAAAATTTTAAATTTTAATAGTGTTTTTGAGTTATTACCACAAAATAAATAAATATTTTGTTTGTTAATTGATTATCTTTTCATTTAATATAAAGCTTTCCATTTAATCATTACATTTTGGCGCTTCACGTGAGGTAAATTCATTTAATTAAAAATAAATTAAACTACCTATTTATTTGATTATTACAATATATAACATATATTTATGCAAAAAATTAGAAATGTAAAATTAACGTAGTTAAACAAATAATTCAAATTTACATATTTTGATTAATTCCGTTAAAATCTTAAATATACGGACTTACATTTTTGAATATCTTAAAATTAGAAGATCAAATATATCAATTTAGTGTGATGAACTGTGTCCTATAACAATTTGACTGTTTTTATGTTTATATAACACCCCTAAATACGCATCTACATTTTCTAGTAAAAAAAACATACCGAAAACGCACACAAAATAGGGATAAAAGAAAGGTTAAAAAAATGTAGACAGAATAAAAGTTGACGTTTTTAAAACTTGAACTTTTCAGAAAAACACAACCGAAATAATCGGAAATACAAAAAAAATAGAGGCTGAGTTTCAGGAAAAAAATTCGTAAAGTAAAAAAAGTGAATTTAAAACTGAATAACGAAAGCAAAAAAAAAATATTTGGAACAAAATCATGAAATTCTTTTGATCAGAACCAGGACAGACAAGAACATAATATTTTTTCTACAATTGATATTTGAGTATTACAAAATAAAAATATTTCAGTCAGTGAGTCAAAGAAATGGATATTTAATGTAATGTTAAATAAAATCACTATAATTCTTTAATCTCTATATTTCTATTTGGAACTAGTTAATGAAATTTCTGACACATAATACAAAACAAATAATCGCACTTTAACTTGAATGACACCATTTTATCCACTTATTTCTACGATAACTTTCGTACTTACGTGACGCAGTGAGGTTAGGGATTCCTCTGTTTCCCTCCACGGCTACTGAATGTTTTAAGCCAGATTGTGGAGATTTATCTATCGACTTCAATATTTCGTTATCTCAGAAAGAGAGATAAGATTCTCCTCCATCATCCAGAACCAACCAACCAACGTCTCGTCCGTCGTGACTAACAACAACAAATACTGAATACGTCACCACGTACAGCGATACGCAAATCAAAAAGTGACGTCAGGACGGGAGTCTCCCGAGAAAAGGTGAAATAGTTCCAGAAACAGACCGGAAGGAAACGTAAAATATAAGAATAATATTATTTTCTCACAATTCAGTGGATAATAATTTCCAAATTCAGTTTCCGTCACATGTTGGTAATTCTCGTTATATTTAATGACCTAATAAAATACAAAATAATTCCAAACCCTCCTGGGCATGATCGCATCAGCTCTAAATATTTACTGTTATTGTATGCTCCAGTATTTCAGTTTAGATCATCCTTTTACGACAACGAAAGAGCATCAAAAGGAGCTAATACGACACGCAATCGTAATATGGAACCAGGATCTCTCTCTCTCTCTCTCTCTCTCTCTCTCTCTCTATATATATATATATATATATATATATATATATATATATTGTAATACCAATTAAACAGGATATTAATTGTTTGA
Source organism: Zhengitettix transpicula (assembly GCA_037074705.1). Classification (NCBI taxonomy): domain Eukaryota; kingdom Metazoa; phylum Arthropoda; class Insecta; order Orthoptera; family Tetrigidae; genus Zhengitettix; species Zhengitettix transpicula. The sequence goes on from CM073594.1 coordinate 69,507,344, forward strand.
ATATAATTTGATTGTTGGCGGTACGAGCGCTGAAAGACGACAATTGCAGCGGGTCTTTCTTTGTTAACAATGGAGACTGGCGACCGCGCGCTTAGAGAACTCAGTCTGCGTTGAGAACTGGGACATGGCAGTTCGGTCCAGTAAAAGTCTGCGGCTATCTAGGGCTATCTAGGAAGTCCAACGGCGAGAGATAATACTTTACATAAAACGCAAGTAAACAGTTTTGACGGAGAAAGTCATAAAAATGCAGTTTTGCTTCACGAACTGAACTAATTTTCGCATAGAGAGACTTTGTGGAGATCTACGTCCGGCAAGTGGCTGAGGGTGAGATGATCCAGGTTCCACTATAGCAGAGATCCAGAGCAACTACCGTGTGTTCAAAATCTGATGAGTAGGATCAGTGTATAATGGCCTGTTTAGTGGGTGTTGACTTCAAGCTACAAGAGTCAGAACTGGTACCAGTAGCACTGTCGTGAATACAAAACAATTATTAATGACTGTAAACGATAATTAAAGGGTATAGTCAAATTTAGTTCGCGTTTCTCTTTTCATTCGTTTTATTTTATTTTTGTATTTAATATTGTATTCCGTTATCTTCAATGAGTTTGGATTGTTAATGTTTTAGTTCATTGTATTTGTTCTTCCTATCAAACCCAGTGATGACACTGAGATAAAGAGAAATTCGACGTAGTTGATTGTAAAAAATATAAAGCTGTATTTTTATAGAACGCCACGAATTAATAAAATAGAATTTGAAATATTTGTTTGTTAAATTGATGGAATTTGGCGTGCAAAGCAGAGCTTATGTGTAATTATCAACAATAAATTTATAAATACATAATAATTTTGTTAATTATTCCTATTAATTAAGACCACCTTTTAATCATTTCATAAATGGCTTCCTAAACCTGGAGCTAAATTAATTCATATCTTTTTATTTATTACAATATATATATCCTCGGGCATACGGTAAGAGTTGTACGCTGTTCCCATTTGAACAGTCGGCCAGCTGCCTCCTACACCGGCCAAGGCAAGGCGAGTGGAAGGCTAACAGCAGCCATCGTCGGAGTTTATTTGTATATGCCGAGGGGTTAGGTCGGGGAGGGCAACGTAAATGGGTAAATGTTCCTAACAATGACGCTATTGATGCTGACTAAATGAAATGGTTACCAAGAGGTTCGTGTCGAATCAATTCCTACTCCGGGTTAATTTAAATAAGTACCCGGGCCACGCCGATCACTCAGCTGGTAGGCAATAAAAATTCACACATTACGTACATAATTTTTTCGGTTGCAACAAGCGGGGCAACAAAATTTTGTCTCAATTTTTTTACATCATTTTCTTAAACATGAAGATGTCCTATTTAAAAGACGAAACGTCGTCATACTAAATTTTTTTAAGAAACAAATTTCTGGCACATGGCAGTTTGTTAATTTATTTATAAGTATTTACATAAACCCATTTTTACCCTTGATACAGTTTTTTATTTGACTATTTTTTCATAAGAATGGAGAATTTCATATATCTACTCTTTTCTGCATTTATTAATTGCATCCTTTTATACTTAATGTAATTTCCCATATTTCATTTTAGTCTCATAAAAATTGTAAAATTATTATTGTAAACTGCAATTTACTTACAAATTAAAATTAATTCAGGGAATCAAATTAATCCTGTCTGTTTTTTTGGAACATCTTTAATTTTCCAATATTTCAAAACTGAGTATCTGGCATCTAGTTTTCCTTGCTGTAAAGTTATCAGTAATGTTGACGGCTTAAATAAAGAAATTTCTGTCTGAATATACTACTAAATTATATTCAAATAATTTATTATATTTACAAATATATTTTGACTATTGAAAAAACTAATAAATAAATAATATCAGCCATTTTTAAGTCAGAAAAATAATTTACTAATTAAATTAACAACGTTCTATCGCGACATCTCCGGGTTCAAATTTAAAACTACAAAAACGACAACACAGTTAAAATGATTAGAATAACATTTTTAAGAAACATTGGGCAGACAACAAAAAAAATATAAATTTTGTTAGACTTCCAAAATTTTGAGAATTTTTAGACTGGAACCTAATGAGGTAACTTGTATTAAATTTCTAAATATCAGTAAATTTATTTAATGTGTGAAATATATTTTGATTTGGAACTTGTTAACGAAATTTCTGACACTTACTAAAAACCAAGTAACCCTACTTTAAAGTCAATGACACCAAGATGACATGAAAAGACACTATATAATAGATAACTTATAATTAATATTATTATCCACTGAATTATGAGAAAAAAATTATCCTTATATTTTTCGGTTTCTTCCGGTCTGTCTGTGGAACTCTCAGTTTCTCTAGGAGAATCCCGTTGTTACGTCACTTTATTTTTATTTCAAATCGCTGAACATAGTGACGTATTTAGTATTTGTTGTTGTTAGTCATGACGGACGGGATTTTGGATGAGGTCGCAAAATAAGCGATGAAACGTTGTTAATTTAATAATAAATGATTTTTTCTGACGTTGACGTTTATTTATTAATTTTAATTATTATATAGTTTTCGTAAAAAGAAAAAATACCGTCCACACTTAATTCGATTCATGTGATGGAGGTAACAAATTAATATTTTAATCTAGAGTTAGGCAAAGCGTAAACCCAGTGCTGTTTTGTTGAAGAGTGTTGCCAACTTTGTAAGAGGTAAAACACTAGAAGTGACTACGGTTCAAGAAGTGGGCTGTTGAAACTTGACCGCACCGCCGAGTGGGAAGACGAGAGATGGCAACGCGATTCCGGAGGCACGTCTGGAATGCTGGAACTGGAACAGCTGTGTCTGCACGGCCGTGTGCGGGGAATAACAACGAGTAACTTCATCTTCTCACGAGGGGTTGCCAAGCGGAAACGTTGCGATTCAAACTAGAAAACTTGTATTCTGCTTAAAATATCCCCTCACTTTACCTCGTTTAAAAACCCTGTATAGTAAAGTCTGTTTGTGACGAACACATCATTATTCACTTAGATAACTTCAATATCATTCTATAACGATAAAAAAAACGAGTAACTGTTTCTACTATGTACAAACTGTACATGTACCACTGTGAACAAAAAGTAAGGTGAATGTCTTTATAAAATATAAATTCTTTATTTATTCTTCCAAATCAATTTCATCCCCTTCAAAGTAATCCGCGTCCGATAAATCGCACTATTTCCAACGCTTTTTTCAGTCCTCGAAACAGTCTGAATAGTCTTTTTCCGGTATAGCCTTCAAGACCTTCTTAGATTCCGTTATTATCTCCTCAATCGTGTCAAAACGACGTCCCCGCATTGGCCGTTTCAGTTTCCTGAACAGCCAGAAGTCGCACGGAGCCAAATCAGGCTAATACGATGGTTGCGGAACGATATAAGTCGAGTTTTTGGCGAAAAAGTCGCGAAAAACCAATGCAGTATGACACGGTCCATTATCGTGATGAAGGAACCAACAGTTGTTCGCCCATAATTCTGGCCGTTTAAGACGAATAGCTTCACGCAAACGACGCATAACGCTCAAATAATATTCTTTGTTGACAGTTTGGCCCGGCGGAAGGAATTTATAGTGCACCACGCCACGATAATCAAAGAAAACTGCCAACATGACCTTGATTTTCGATCGACTTTGCCGTGGTCTTTTCTGTCTTGCTTCACCTTTTGCACGATATTCGCTGGATTGGTCGGTGACTTCAGGATTGTATGCGTAAATCCAAGTCTCGTCTCCAGTAATGATGTATTTCAAGTGGTCCTGATAGTCTGACAGCAAAGTTTCACACACATCAACGCGACGCTTTTTTTTTCAAAAAATTGAGCCAATTTGGCACCAATCGAGACTTAACGCGTTTAAGACACAAAACATTCTTCAAAATGGTTTGGGCTGAGCCAAATGATATTCCAACACTATCAGAGAGATCTCTAATTGTCCATCGACGATTTTCAAGCACCAAATCTTTGATTTTTTGGACGTGGCCCTCGTCCATAGACGTTGATGGTCGTCCAGAGCGCGGTTCGTCTTCGACGCGTTCTCGGCCCTCTTTGAACTCGTTGTACCACTTATAAACTATGACTTTTTGTGTCATAGTTTGATCACCAAAGGCCTTCCGCAACATTTTCAACGTGCCCGCACAAGAATATTCGTTCCGCAAACAAAATTTGATGCAAGTTCTTTGCTCAACAAAATCACCCATTGCAAAAATCGAAAAATTCACTTTCGGTTGTTTACAAAAACACGTGTAACTCGGAGATAATTAAACCTTTTAACAAACCGACGCTTGTAAAATATTATAGACAGTCCTACCAACCTAGGAAAAAAATGTACATGCCTTCCTTAGACCTGGGAGCTTTAAATGACAATTTCACCTTACTTTTTGATCACAGTGGTATAGTGCAACTAGAGATTAAATAAAGTATCCGGAAGGCTGACACAACTGTTTTCACACGTGTTGACTCCGGCGAAAAGATATCAAGCAAGGAGAACAGGCGGTGCGGGGGAAGGAGGGGTGGGGGGGAATTCCAGAGATAAAAGTTTATGAAAGGAAATTCCTATGCATTTTGAAGTGCAACGTATCTATCCCGTCAGTACATACATGTAAAAAAATAACTGGGAATGAAATAAATAGAGGTATGTATTCGTTTATTAAAAATTAATATAATTTAAAATATTTAAAATACGTTATTGTAATACTGTAAGTTTAATGTATAATGATTTAGGATCCCGTCTCACGTGAAGTTGGAAACTAGTACGTTTCATTTGCCTATGTTTAAGACTCTGCACTTTTGCTAATAAGTCTGGGATTTTTTTAAAGAACAATTATAATAATGGCATTTAAACGACCTTTATAACAAATAGAATTAAAGGAAAGAAAACTTTAAATAATTAAAATTTATAGCTGCCGGACGTTTCGACGCGGATTAGCGTCATTCCTAACGCCGAATAATTTAAGACTGTAGCAGCACAAAAAGCTAAAATCGCAGGTAAATATTAAAAGTCAAAGAACTTAAAATAAGTTTGGGGATGGGTTAAGGTCTGCGAGGGCTATTCTCTCGCAGGCAGTACCACCGAGGGATATTCTCTCGCAGGCAGAACCTTGTAGGAGAGACTCGAAGGGTCTACCTATGGGAATGCCTTTTCCTCTCCGTTTTTGAACTAAGGTTCCCACAAGCCGAGGCACCTCGGCCTGTTTTGAGAGGTGTATGTTCCGGGGTCACAGACCTTGGCCATACGGTAAGAGTTGTTCGCTGTTCCCATTTTTTAAAAAATGTTCCTTTTTTAAATATTGTAATTTTACGTCTTCTTATATTAAAAATAATGCAGTTTTCCGACCAATATCAGACAATATTTTCTTTATTTACGACAACGTTTCGGTACGTACCTTTATCGGGTCTTTCGTAAATATGCTAAATGTGAAAACCTAATTTCGTTTATAAAGTTTGTGTTTTTTTTTCTCAATAGGATGTGAAATTAGATCAACTGTTGATAGTCAAATATATCAGGGTAAAGATACATATATGATGTGGACAAAGAAGGGCTCTTTAGAATGCAAAATATATTTCTCAACTGGTACAAGAACAAATAAGTTAAAGGAAAAAGAGGAGGTGATAGAATGTAGAAATGGAATTTGAAGAACAAGAAGGACGACTGGGAGAATAATAAGTAATACAAGGGGGAAAATAAAAAATCTATTTAATAAATAAAAAAGGGTGTTTGTATGTATGTATATTTGTTTGTATGTTCCTTATACAAATCTACACCGGTGGAGCAAATTTCACAAAATTTCATACACGTGTTCTTTGCGACAAGGAAACAAACGCTGTCGGAATAAGACTCGTCTACCAACGGGGCTTGACGGTGGTGTAAATATACAAACATGTTAAAACGACCGATATTAGAGTCTAATAAATATTTTTAGGATTCAAAGAGATTGATAGTGTTTCTACCAATGTTATCTGACTATAATCTCAACACCTTACATCATGGGAAAGGAGCACCCTTACGGTTGGAGGTGGACGCGCGTTACAAGAAAATAACGCTAATACAATCGAGATTGGAGTAAAATCCAGTTTTATTGATGTAGCCGAGTTTAATAATGACATTCAATTGGCCATTTAACTACCAAGGTCGGGGCTACTTGGTGGTAGAATTTTTTCTAACATGTTAAATCGTCGATATTTGCGTGGAATAAATCATTTATGAGGTCAATGACGTTTATAATATATCTAACGATATTTTTATTTTGTAAAATTTCAACCACCGTTTGGCATGAGAGCTAAGCACACATAGGGGTGGCGGTGGAAATATTCAAACAATGTAACCGGCCGACAACACATATGCGGATAGGGGTCGAGTTGCATTACATAAAAATATCGTAAAAGCTACCTATATTGGAGTCAAATCCGTGGTTATGGATAAACGACATCTCGGGCAACGCCGGGCACCCAGCGAATATTAAATAAAATTAGGATGTAGGCGAAGAAGTAGAAGAAGGAGTGATACAACGACAGGAAAGAATTTAAGTAGGAGGAGAGGAAAGAACAGTAGGAGAAGGTGAACAGAAAAAGTACAAGAAAAATTCGGTGGAAAAGAAGATTAATTAAGGCCAGGTAGTTAAGTAAAATAAGTATTATAGTGAAAAGGCCTTAGAAAAGTGGACCGAGCTCGTTTGATAAAGGTGCACTAAAATTTTTGGGAACGTTATGCAAACTGGACGTTCAGACGACAGAGATAAAGGAAATACCTTGAAAGCTGAGGAATAGGGAGAGAGGCGACAAAACAGGCGTGGAAATTAAAATGTGAAACAAACTCTGACGTGACGTCATTAGACCCAATAATATACAAGAACTTGAAAGGAGAAAAGCCTAGACTGGAGCGCAAGGAAACAATAAAAATCCGGCTTTATATAATAGGCGTGTGTAGGCAGGAGGAAAAGTCTCTCCATAGATAAAACGCTTAATAATAGTAGTAAACACTATTACAGTAATAGCAGTATTATCAGTAATTCAACACAAACGTCGCTGTTCCGCGCAGCATCACAAACATTTAAAAAACAAAATGCACTAGCGTCGATTATTTTCGTGAAACAGGCTATTAAAATTATCGGTGTGGATATTAATATTCGCAGATTGAAGACGGCAATTCAGCATTGACGCATAATAATTTTTTTTTAAAAAAAATAAAATATAGGCCTCAATCAATAAGCAATAAATTTCATTGTTTGGAAAAATCTAACATGAATACGAGAATCATAGCATCGAGGAACAGTTAAATTGAATGATATATATTTTTTTCACTTCTCCTGGGACATTTCAAAAACATATATATTTTTGGTATGTCCGTGGTTGTAATGTTTTTGGAACTTGCTATATAACATGAAAGCAACGACCTTCCAAAATCGATTTCTATGCGTTATCTGTGAGATAATAGAAGGTGTCAGTATTTATTATCTGAAGAATCCTCAACTTGGGAGATTCCCGACACAAACACAGACAGACACAAACCTTTAATATTATGTTTCCAAACCTCACGAGACGAGAAGCGAACTGCAACTGACATGCAAAATTGCGACTCGCAGAAAAAGAAAAAGGATAAAAAAAAAGGTCACGGAGAAACGAAGGAAAACGATAGAAGACAGGCCGCGGTCTCTCCCCCAGAGGCTTTGTATTTATCCTCATGCTAACTGGAACGAGTGTTCAAGGGGGCGGAGAATTTAAAGAGAACACGCGAAGGACAACACGCTAAAAATAAAGAAACAAACACTGAGAATTTCTCACTTGAAAATAATCTTTTTTTGTCACGGAAACGATAATCACATCGAATATTTTTCGAATCCAGTTGTCCATTTTGATCTCCTGAGACCGCGCTTGGTGTTTTCTTTGTCACTTCTACATACACAGTGTTCCGCTTGATTTAATCTCGCGTCCGTATGATGCTAAATGAGGTGAGGAGTCCGTCCGTTGCCCCTGGCAACGCCGTGGCTCATGCATATGCAGGGAGCACCAGCACCACTCACCACATGGCAGTGCCAAGTCCTCAGGTCAAGTGCGGTGGTGCTGGTGCAAGTCAGCGTTGCTTGGGTCATTTCTCATCCTGATATTCTCCCACCTGCACTCAACGTTCACTTTCTCCCCAGAATTGTATTCCATCGTGTCTCGTGGTTGATTATCGACCAAAAATAGAAAACTATGAACCAGAGTCTTCATTGAGATGAGAGTGGATTACATTTCCATACCGATAATCGATCATATAGTTTCGTCCTGACAAATCTCATAGGAAAACTATTCACCGTTGATATTTATTTATGAAGCTCATACCTTGATTGGTTATTAATAATATCAGAGAAATTTTTTTCCACTGTAACAGGCTACATGAGGGTAATCCACGTGGTGGCAACTCCCCTTTTAATAGCATAGGAACGGATTTGAAAGGGGGAATAGGTAAGGGTTTAGGAAGGTAGCCAAGGGTTAACTAGGGTCCCCCTGGCTATAGTTTAAGGATACTACCAGGCATTCACCTAAAAGTTATGCTGGGAAAAGCCTAGAAAACCTGCATCAGCTAGGTCGGACATTTGGTACTTCTCCCACGCCCTTTCGATGGCGGGAGTGGGGTTTTCTGTGGGACGCAGATTTCCCCGCTCCGTTCCTCAACCAGTTTAGGGAGCCAATAGGAATACCGGACAACTCTTACCTTACGTTCAAGGTCTGAAGAAGAAGGTGTAGACAGGCTATGAATGGGGTAATCCACATAGTGGCAACTCCGCTCATAGGAAAGGGATTGAAAGGGGGGATGAGGAAGGGTAGAAAAATATAGTCGAGGGTTATCTAGGGCCCGCGGGCTATATTTTAAGCATCCTACCCAGCAATTCGCATATATGTTATGCAGGAAAACCCTAGAAAAACCTGCATCACGTAAGCCGACAATTTGGTACTCGTTTCACGCCCTTCAAATGGCGGGAGAGGGGTTTGCTGTGGGGTCGCATCTGTCCACTCGCCGTGCCTTGACCAGTTTAGGAGGCAGCTGGCCGACTATTCCAATGGAATCAGAGAACTAATCTTACCGTATGCCCAAGGTCTGTGACACCGGAACATACACCTCTCAAAACAGGCCCAGGTGCCTTGATTTGTGGGAATGTTAGTTAAAAAAAACAGAGAGAGGAGAAGGCATCCTCAAAGGACAGAAGAAGAAGAAGTAGTTGTAGACAGATAGGGTAATCCACATAGTGGTCTACCGATGTTATCTGACTATAATCTCAACCCCTTACATCATGGGAAAGGAGCACTCTTTGGGTTGGAGGTGGACGCGCGTTACAAGAAAATAACGGTAATACAATCGAGATTGGAGTCAAATCCAGTTTTTAGTATAGGAAAGGGTTTGGAATGGAGGATGCGGAATTATACTTATTAAAATTAGATAAAACAGCCAAACGACAAACAAAATTGTATGCAATTATATAATTTCGGCAGATTAATTTTGCAATTATCTAAGCCCTTCCGCCAATTACGGAAGGGAAAAAATATAGGAAGAAAATAAACAACAAAAGAAGTAAGGGTCGAAGGATAGACAGGAATGAGGGATGAAGAAAGAAAAGAACGGAAGAAATATGAATACGGAAGGAAATGACGAGGACAAGATTCAACATTTAAGAATGCAGCAGAAAATAAGGAAATGGAGAGAAGGAGAGAAAGATAATGAGCACAAGAAGAAAGATAAAAAAGGAAATTAAAGGAATACAAGAGAAAATAAGTAGAAATGAATGGAAAGCAAGAAAAAAGAAATTCAGGAGGTAGGAAGAAATCCAATAAGAAGTGAAACAATAAAATGAATCGAAAAAAATTAAAGAATGAAGGAAGAAAATAATTAATTAAAGACGGTCAAGAGAAAGAGAACAAGTGAATAAGGAAAGTGTCCTTGATAATGAGAGGAGAAGAGTACTTTGTGAACTAAATATCGCTTCGTAACCCTAAATAAGGCTGAAATTACATTCATGACTCCCAATAAATATTTTTTGAAGCAACCAGCGTGCCTGATGTACGCTAAACGTGGCCTAGGAGGTTGAATTTTGGACGTGGAGACTCTGCAAAGTGCCTGATATCAGTTTGCAATCGCCATTGACGTTGAAGGTCATCGATCAGCATTTGCCATGATCCATAAAGCCCCCCCGTCCCCAGATAATGCTTCACTCTGCGCGCGTGTGTGTGTGTGTGTGTGACTATCTATGCGGAAGGCTGATATCCTAATAACCCAATTTTCTACTCCGAACAAAGTGCTTTGTTTGATACTGCCCATGGGTTCTGCGGATTTTTAAAGGGATTACTACATCATTATATTTATTTTTCAATAAAGCCTATATCTTATCACATGATCTTTCTTTCTGTTGTCATTCACTTCAGGTTCTGATCCCACCTTATCAAAGCATTTTTAGCATCACTTTCGATTCAACTTTAACAAATATTCAATGCTCTTTTCTGGTAACTGAAGTGATGACGTAACACGACAATCATTTGAACAGCAATCAGAATGGTTGCCACGTCAACAGGCCTCTAGTTGTTAACAATACATTTCTATTGTACAGAAATGATCCGATACTTTTTCATTGGCTGTATTAAGACATGTTTAAATACATTCAAATTTCAGATTTATAACATTCAATTGAAGAAATTTTTGTTCTTAAATTAATAACTCATAACTCTTTTGTTTTTTATAAAACCAAAACAATAGCTGATGAAGTCCAAAATTAGAGAAAAGATTGCTTCAAGAATATTTTTTTCCGAATTACGGCCACTTAAGTTCATTATTATAATGAAAGCACTAATACCAAAGACTGGAACGAGGAAGAAAAGAATGAATTTTTCAAACAGTATGCAGCCTTGTTCGGCTTCAACGGAAAAAAAAATTGGATAAAAATAATCAGGGCCACTGAGGCCAGAGTCCGAAACACGCAACAACCCCCCCCCCCGCCCCCTCACACCCTTAACGAAATAAACCTACTAGTGTAAGCTTATTTCACGCAAAAGAAGTGATAATATAAATAGCACACAACGTTTCTGGAAGTCTTGTTTTTTTATTAAAGTGAAGTTGTGTCTCTCTATGCCCTTACGTTTCTTTACACCTGAAGAAAGGAAAAAGGCTTCCAGAATCATTGTGTGGTGTTTATATTACCCCTTCTTTTGTGTGAATTTGATTTTTTTTGGGGGTGTAGACAGGCTATGTATAGGGTAATCCAACTCCCCTCTTATAGCATAGGAAAGGGATTTGAAAGGGGGGATGAGGAAGGGTAGAGGAAGGTAGCCAAGGGTTAACTAGGGCCCCCGGCCTATATTTTAAGGATCCTACCCGGCATTCGCCTAAAGAAATACAGGACAAACCCTAGAAAAACCTGAATCAGGTAGGTCGCCCTTCCGATAGTGGGGGAGGAGTTTGCTGTGGGGACGCAGCATTCACTTCTCCGTACCTCGACCAGTTTAGGAGGCATCTGGCCGACTATTCCAATGGGAATAGCGGACAACTCTTACCGTATGCCCAAGGTCTGTGTCCCCGGAACATACACCTCTCAGAACAGGCCGAGGTGCCTCGACTGGTGGGAACCTTAGTTCAAAAACGGAGAGGAAAAGGCATTTTTTTTAGGGCAACAGGCTACATGAGGGTGATCCACATTGAGCGACTTCCCTTTAATAGCATAGGGAGGGATTAGAAAGGGGGGATGCGGAAGGGTAGAGCAAGGTAGCCAAGGGTTAACTAGGGCCCCCGGGCTATGGTTTAAGGATCCTACCCGGCATTCGCCTAAAGAAATGCAGGGAAAACCCTAGAAAAACCTGCATCGGGTAGGTCGGGCATTGGGTACTTGTCCCACGCCCTTCCGATAGCGGGAGAGGAGTTTGCTGTGGGGACGCAGCATTCCCTTCTCCGTGCCTCGACCAGTTTAGGAGGCAGCTGGCCTACAAGGATCTGGCTGCGAGAGAACTTCCCTCGCAGCTACTGCCTGCGAGAGAATAACCCTCGCAGACATCTGTGAATTTGATTGTCTTTCTTCTTCTTCTTATTTCAGATAGTTGATATTTTTACTATGAGTCTCTCTCGAAGTCGAGTTTTTCTTTCTTTTTCCATCCCACTTCTCGCCCCCCCCCCCCCCCCGCGAGCAACGAAGATAGTTAACACCAGCCTGCCGGAGCCAGACTGGATTAATTGATAGTGATGTGGAAAGGCGAGCACTTTATGGATTAAAATTTTACAATTAATACTCAGATTTTTACCGCTTCTGTAACTTGAAAAACCGTCGTAAGTCATAAAATACTATTTAATAAAATTAATTAATCTGTTAAAATAGAAATGGACTTTGTAGTGAATAAGAGAGAATTTTCCTTTCTCCACCACCAAATAACGACTATATCAAGTTTAACTTCAGTCGCGCTCCGTGATATTTTATTTAGAATTTTTTGGCCTTCTCGTTTTTGAGAGGAGAGGAATAATGAAGATTCCTTGCGACTTTTGACCTTTGGACATCTTTCGTCCAGGTGTTAAGCTCGAGGGGACTCTAGGGAGGTGTGTGTGTGTGTGTGTGTGTGGGCAGGAAACGGGTTACGCGGGAAGCGAGAACACCGTAGTTGTAAGAGACTCGCGGATTAACATTAAGACAGACAAATATTTATCAAAATTAACGGGACGAGCTTCCATTCCACTATAAAGACATTTGTTTTGCAATTTAAAGCCTAGAAACTACGGAGTACATAAAACCGTGAATCACAGTGTTCCTCAAGGTACTATTATTTACTCTTTTATCCCGATCTATTTGTAACCCGATTCGGAAAGCCTCACGACTCCAACAGAAGAATATATCGCATTCACACTCTGGTGAAACAGTTTTAATAAATTCATTTAATAATTTTACATACATAAAATTTATCACTTTATTCTAAGATTAAACGCACTTTCTACAGTCTCTACCATTTAAGAATTTTTGTTTAATCGTGTGTAAGTAAAGCTATCAAATATTCTATTCACTGGCCCCAAATGTGGTGTATCAATTCATTGAAAACAATTTCATCGAGCTGAAGCCTTGAAGCTAACTAAAATTACCAAATATTGCGATAAATAATTATATAAAACCAAATAAGACACCAAATAATCTACATTGTTGCAAAATGAAGTTTACTGTCTTCAGTCAAATCGACTACATATTATTTCTATTTCGCTCCTGTGATCACAAAAGTATTCTGTATTTTTAAGAGCGGTTTTTCTCATAGTTCAATTATTGGACCCTTTGTTGTTTCAGTTAACTGTTAAAATAATCCATGCGCTTAAATTGCCCAGTTTCAAAATAAAAAATACATAAATATGTAAACAGAAAGATCATTCAGTTATATTTATATAAGTGGTATTAAAGTGAATAAAACTGCGATTTTCATAGTAGTATTGTACTGAAATAAACTCTAAGCGGTTTAAGTTATTGCACAATATATCGTCTTCTACTGTTCTAATAAATAAAAGAGTGTTTGTTTTTTCTGTATGCTCTGCATACAAATATACACCCGTGGAGCAAATTTCACCAATTTTCATACAGGTGTGTATTATTTAAACCCTTTTCAGCACTGGAAAGGAGCACGCTTAGGGGTGGGGGTGGACGAGCGTTACTTAAAAATAACGTAAAAACAACCGAGTTTAGAGTCAAATCTTGGTTATGGATGTCTATGAGTTTGTTAATGGCAACCATGTCTACGCGCGGGTGTGGGAGGGTCTGGGGGGATGGTGGGCGAGGGCAGAAACTTTCAAACATATTCACCATCTGATTTTTGCGTCGCAAAATATATTTTTCGGGATAAACTAGATATATAACATTATTCTGTACGTTATCTGTGTATAACTTCAACTCATTTCAGCTTGGGAGGGGATAAGGATGGGGGTGGAATAGCATTAATATAAAAATAACGCCAAAACATCTGAGATTGTAGTCGAATTCGGGGCTTTGGTTATCAATGAGTTTAATTACGACATTCAACTTGCTTTTAACTCCCCCAATTGGCGGTGGAAATAGGTGGAAATTTTCGAAAATATTAAAACAGCCGATAAATTCTTCTAAAAAACGTGTTCTGGGTCATTGAATGTGTTTAGGGATAGGGGTCGATGTGCGTTACATAGAAATAACGCTAAAGGAACCGAGATTGGAGTAAAATCTGGGGTTATGGATATATAATAACCCGGGCATCGCGAGGCACCCAGCTAGTATATTATAATTGCCAGGTTGGCTTTACAGGAATTTCAATTATCCTCAATAATTGCTAGCAGAATTTGAAGTAAATTAGGAAAAATTTCCAATTTTCCAACTACTGTGTTCATTAGGGTACGTTTGTCCGCATTTTATCCATCACAATTGTTCATTGATTTATTTCCGAATTTACGATCATCAGAACTTGCTGTTCTCTATATTAAATATTTAACTGTTAATAATAATTAAAAGCATCATACTAAATAATTAGACTAAAGAAAGTGTTGGATTTGATGTAATTATGAAAATAAGATTTTAAACAACGAACATTAAAAATTTTATAAATAAAACAAATTTAAATCTTAATAAGGACTATGCAATATCAATTTATAAACATATTTTAGAATATCATTTGGATACATAAAATTTTGTACTTCTAGAAGAAATATTTGAAAGTAATTTAACTGATACAGAGTAGTTGCTTGTGATTAAATAACTTGATAAAAGTACTGGGGTTATGATGGGAGAAACAATTCCTTAAGGAAAGATGGCTATGTATTTATTTGATAATTGTCTTTTCTGCAGTAAGAAAAACAGAAAAAAAAATTATTTCTGGAGAATTTCTTCCTTATTTTTATAAGAAAAAGTCCCCACAGTGAATATTTACTGAATAATACAATAAGGAATTTGGAATTTGGAAGAAACCACACAGGTTTTTATTATATACAGAATTGCAATTCAAGGCAAATAAAAATCATTACAAATAATTAAAATTAAAGAAAACGGGGGGGGGGGTAAATATGCAAAGAATAATATATTTCAGAAAATTGACGAAAATGAGGGACAGAATTTGGAAAGTTAAACAGAAAATTCAGTAAAAAACCATACCTTAAGAATTTCTAACACAGACTATTAAAATATGAGATATAAATGAAGGAACTTAACAAGAAAATTGAAAAGTGTCAGATATAAATTGTGGAATTAAATACATAATTTCTAAAATTATGTAATATAAATGAAATAATTGAATACTTGAAATAGAAATTGTGACACATACATTATGAAAATTACGTAATGCATTTGAAAATTGTATACCAGTATAAACGTGCTTCTCCACTGAAGCATGAATGACTAACAACTTTACAGAAAAAGAGATAGAAGAAAAATAAAATAAATAAAAATATAATGAGCAAATGTATCCGAGAAAATTGAATAGGAAATAATTAATGCAGTAATAAGGAAATAACGAAATGTCATACAAACAAGCAGAAAAGGTAAAGAACTAGGATAAAAGGATGGAACTGTTACAACTCACCTAAATGTGAGGCAAAGGTTGTTCCCCTCTTTGCACAGAGAAATACTGCTGCATGTCCACGTGTAAACACTAACACACTCACGCACAGTGACCGACTGTGACCGTGGCGACTAAGGTAACGGAGTGGGCGCTTTGATAAGATAGGAGAAATATTGTAAACACAGACAGAGAGAGAGAGAGATAAAAAGAGATGCGACATCAACAAGACAAAAACAATAAAGGTGTAGAGCAGGGAAACAACGAAACGTACCACAAGGGGATTAGAATACAATTGCAGTCAGAGAAGTAAATATAAAAGGCTAGAACAAGTTCATCTGAAAGGACTCGAAACTCTATTTCGCTGTGATTCTCAAAAATAATTTATTAATGGAGTTTAATATTTTTAATTTACATTAATTATTTTATTGAATAATATCATTAGATAAGCTAAATAAAATTATTTTGCCAGTTCTCGTTTTGAAATGTATTTTATAATTTCATCGTAACTCTTTGATTTAATCTGGGAGTTAATTAAAAATCCTAATTTTGGTAATGTTAAACATAATCTGATGTTATTACTCTGTCTCCACCATGGTTTTTTTCTTTTCCTTTTATATTCAAATAGAGAAGAAAACCTGAATTATTTTTCTTCAAGTTCATCTAGGTATTATATTTAATTTTTCTTTAGTTTTTGAATTTAATTTTTTACAAAGCAAAAATCAGTTCTTAGATCTCAGTGAATATATTTATTCTCGGGAATATGATTTAAGACTGTCGTTGAATCTACAAAAGAAAACACTACTTTATTTACTGGTAGACATTATTTGTATTTTTTGTTGTTGTTATAATCTCTACTCGTTGCAGCTCAGCTCGCCAGAGAGGATTTAGATGTTCTACTAGTTGCGACTCGCTCCACGCAGATGGCAGCACCAAACAGTTGGCTTCCTTGTTTTTAGAATCGATCTAATTATTTTTTTTTTAAAATAAAAGGGGCGCCATCATCGTTTCAATTCTACATTAATCGTACACAACATCTGAGCGTTTGAAAGTTGTTCAGCAAATTGTTTAATTAATAAGGTAACATTTTAGAGTCTTATAATCATTAAAATAATAAGAGTAATATATATATATATATATATATATATATATATATATATATATATAGTTTTACTTCCATTACATCTCCACTTCCAGACGATGTCTCTCACAAATATCAACGACAATATTGTCACAAAGATATTACACAATCTTTCTTTTTCTTATTATTCTCTAGACCAGTACCTTACATTTTAATATATCAAAACTGACATTACACAATATATGTGCATAATGTTCATCGCTAAAAAAAATTTAGGGACCAGAAAAATATGAACAATCTCTCAAGGGAATACAAATACACCACTAAGTTTCGGGACGTGGTATTATTCGCATTATAAATATTTATTATTTTTAAATGATTCTAAGAGAGAAAAAACAGTTAACAAGAAATTATGCAAATCGAATTCATCCATTTTTATCCTGTTAATCAAATAATTAATTTAGGGAATTGAAAGAGAATTGAACCAATCTAGGAGGAGTATTATGACTCTAAATTGACAGAAAAATAAATTTTTTATTACTTTTCGGCTTATTGTTAGAACTCAGGAATTTGGAGTGAGATCTGAACAAAAAACTGTGAAAACGGAACATAAACCACTTTAATATAATTAAAGTTTTGCTGAACCGGAAAACAAATCGTTAACTTCCGAATAACTGCCCCACGCGAGTATTTTTAAGAAAAAAATCTTTCCAAGGGTGTAATAAATGTTTTAGAATTCTAAGGGTGGCGAAACCTGCCTGAAGTAATGCGTGTGGCCTATCCGCCAAACGGAAAGGGTGGTTTTGTGTTGTTGATTTTTTATTGCAAAATGTGGAACCTTACGGACGTCCATCAGGTTGTCCAAAGGAATATTCTCTGCTATTAAGTAAAATAAAAGAGCAAAAAATACAGCATTATAAAATGGAATCATAATAAATAAATAAACATCAGAGAAATTTCTGAAAAGAATTTATTAATGTAAAATTATCAACTTGAACCTGATGAGGTCGCCAAATAAGCGACGAAATGGAAAAAATAATTTATTAATTTAAAATTAAACAACTTGAACCTGATGAGAGTTGCCAAATAAGCGCCGAAACGTTGTTTAATTTTATATTAATAAATTATTTTTTCTGGCTTAAAATTGGCTGATGTTAATTTATATATTATTTTTCACAACAGTCAGAAGATATATATTTATCTTTATTAAACTGGAATCATATTTAGGGAATTGTACCAAATATAGAGCCTTGTGGAACCACCAGCAAATGAGTTTGTCCACATATAAGAGGGAAACGTTTGCCCATAATATGAATTCTTACGGCGTTATTCTTCGTTTCCGACGTCATATGAAAGGTGAGAACTACGAATGTATTAAGAAAGAAATGTTTTAACAAAATAACCTTGTGGAACCAGCAAATAGATCGTTCTGGAAATCAAATTGAAACGTTGTGTCAGAATCACTTCTTCTTTTCTTCTTATTCTTCTCCTATTTCTTCTTGTTATACGAAGGTGAGTTCTTTAAACCCATTAAATTCTTGTCAACATCGTGCCTTTAAATAATAATAATTACTATGATTATATACTCATTTCTAGCACAAGCATTTAAGAGGTGAGTGACAATGTATCTTATGTATGTATATATACTTATTTATCTACAAGTTGGCAGTTTGCCAGATGGTAGATGCATGAACTTACAATTTAATTACAAATTAAAGTTACAATATGGGTAAAAAGAGTAAGATAACATAATTATTATAAAGTATAAGCTAGGTTTAGGGAAATTATTTGAACTATAAACACATGTATATAACATTATATGAATTAAAGGTTAATTTTGAAAAATTTAAAGAAGGAATTAATATTGTACTGGCCTCAAAAGAATAGAAGAGGAAAGATATCTTAAAATAGAGGTTAGCTAACTATTTAACTACCCAAGGAGACAAGGTATGTTTCCAATTTTTTCTTTTTAGTTTATAACGGAGCACTATCACTTTACTTTACTACACTACCCTATGTTCACTAGAGAGTTCAGATTAATTTTAAATTTTCTTTTCGTTAGAGAAATTTCTCCGAAAAGTCGTTCAGGTAAACTGTTGTAGTTATTTATTGTTCTATTCAGAAATGAGTATTTTCTGACACTAATCGAAAGTTTATTGCCCCGCTGTATTTTGTTTTTATAAAAAAGAAGATAGTGACAACGACCAGCCTTGTGAGTTCCCCCTTCCCCTTCGTCAACACCATCATCGTGTTTAGGCCTACTATTTCTCTCCAGTCTAAAATACTGCGTGCGTGTGGAGGAAAACTGGACCCTGCAACATTTAGTCCGCCTACCAGCGGAGAACTTGAGGCTATTTTCGCCTACTCTTGTTACGGTGGTCAACTTTTTTTTAAAAGTCAACGCCCAAACGAGCAAAACACCTGTGGTTGGTCTCTGCTTGCCCACTCTCCTCCTCCTCCTCAACTTCATCCGGGTTATGACACCATCTGCTTCTCAAACGCAGTTTCCAATTCGCCTTAAAAAATTGAGAGGCGCTTGCTGATAAAAGAGAGATTTCTATCAAGTAAAATTATCAAAAATAAATAATCTATATTATTAAGAAGTAAAAAAACAATTTTTTATCATGACGTATTTTTACCGCTTCAGCATGAAAATTTTTTTGGGCCTGCTTCAATCTTTGTTCTACGAAATCGGAAACAAAGAATAACGTCGGAAGCACAACTGATTTAGAGAAAACTAACTTGGGTGTCTTACAACGAGACTTTTTCAACGAGAAATTAACTATGGCGCATATTCTCCAGAATATGTAATCCCTACTTCACAATCAGACATCTTGACGACCTAGCGACATCTGCCCTGACTATCTTCAAGGAGATGCAGTTCGTCAAAGAAGCAAACATATGCAACTTAATATAGACATATTTATCTATCACGTGTAATAGACTACGCAATCCAAGGACGAGGTCGCTATGTTAATGCGACATTAAACAGTTTATAAAAAATATGTTTATTATGTAAATGATGTAAATATGTTTATTACGTAAATGATTTCTATATCATATAAATGATATGATTAATTTTCCTTACTCGATATATAAAAAATAAGACAAAAACGCTGTAAGATTTCACATTCTAACTAAACACTAACATTCGATTTAGAGAAAAACATTTGGTGGTTCCACAAGGTATATTTTAGAACAATTTCTCAATTTTATTTTTATAATTAACTGACATCTAATAATTTTACAATAAATAAATAAATTCGCCATATGTTAAATTTTTTTAAAAAACCAAATTGATAAACACTTTGTCCTTAATTTAGGACTAAATCAGCTGCAGGATGGAGTTGGAGTATTACAAAATTATTTTTAAACATGGATAAGATTTTCCATTAAAATCTGCCTAAAATTGATATTACATACATAAATTTTGAGTAAAAGGTCAAAGGAATTCTCTGTCTGCAAAATCTATTTTAAGCAAATGACTCCAATGTGAACCTTAATATATTTTTCCTTACTTATTTTTTTATTATAAAATTTATCTTCTCAATATAATATAAAAAAACCTTTCTAGTTGATTTTTTGGATTATTTTAATTAATGGAAAAAACATGAAACGTTCCAAATAATAATAAGTGCAACCAATGCCAATTCAACCGGTTGCCTAAGCATATTTAGAGACAAACATTTAGTGGTTTCACAAGGTTATATTTTCGAACAATTTCTCATTTTTATTTTTATATGTAACTGACATCTTATCATTTTACAATAAATAAGTAAATTCGCCATATGTTAGAAATTATTTAAAAACAAATTGATAAACACTTCGTCCTTAGGACTAAATTAACTGCAGAATGGAGTTGGAGTATTACAAAAATTATTTTTAAACATGGTTAAGTTCTTCCATTAATATCTGCCTAAAATTGATATTATATATAATAATTTTGAGAAAAAGGTCAAAGGAATTCTCTGTTTGCAAATTCTATTTTAACCGAATGACTAAAATGTCAACCTTAACATATTTTTTCTTACTTGTTTATTTATTATAAAATTTATCTTCTCAATATAATAAACAAACAAAACTATCTAGTAAATTTTTTGAGTTATTTTAAACAGGAAACGTTCCAAATAATAATAAGCGCAACCAATGCCAGTTCAACCGGTTGCCTAAGCATATTTAGAGACAAACATTTGGTGGTTCCACAAGGTTCAATTTTAGAACAATTTCTCATTTTTATTTTTATATGTAACCGACATCTTATAATTTTACAATAAATAAGTAAATTCGTCTTATGTTAGAAATTTTTTAAAAACAAACTGATAAACACTTCGTCCTTAGGACTAAATTAGCTGCAGAATGGAGTTGGAGTATTACAAAAATTATTTTTAAACGTGGATAAGTTCTTTCATTAATATCTGCCTAAAATTGATTATATTATTTATATATATTATATTTATTATAAAATTTATCTTCTCAATATAACATACAAAAAAAGCTTTCTAGTTGATTTTTTGCATTATTTTAATTAAGGGTAAAACATGAAACGTTCCAAATAATAAGCGCAACCAATGCCAATTCAACGGGTTGCCTAAGCATATATTTTTCTATAAATGTCTTATCACATTTAACACTTTCCAAAATTCAATGATGCGCCATTTAATATTCTGAGATTACAGGAACATAAAACTGTCATAGTTTACTGTCTTCCTGGAAGGGCAACTTTTTCAATTATAATCCAGGGCTGCGATAATGAACTCACAACAGATCGAAGTAGACAATGTATTATTATTCGCAACTTAAAAAAAAACTACGCAAAGGTTCAGTACGAAGAAGTAACATTTTCAGCTACGGATCTTGAACTTGAATTTGAATTATGAACAGGACTATCTTTATGTCGTTCACTGAAATAGAACTCGCACTTGAAATACTGCGAGTGGTTTGTCTTTTTATATACTCGTATCCCCCGAGAGACGAGTGCCTGTAATTTATAAATCCTTTGCTATTTATAGCCAACACTCAGCTGCTGAGTCACCTACAAGTATGAAATTTTTTTTCTATCTCTCTCCGTCTCTCCAGCCTCTTTGCATCATCTCTCTAGAATATACATCATCTTTTTTTCCTTATTACCCCGATCGCTCGGTGTAGAAGCAGAAACTTACAAATTTTCAAATCACTCATACTCGTTGTCAAAATCCTGGAAGTGAATTCATATCTTCGTTAAACTGTGTTTTCTGGTTATTACCATAAAAATAATATTTTCCAGAACTGGATTGTAGTTTGAAATGGATCACTTTACTAAATCTATCAATTATGTCAATAATTGCTACTAATGATGATTTGAGAGAGTAACTTTCATGGGATTATAAATTTAATAATAATAATAATATATTTTGGCAGAATTAATTTTTATTAGACTGATTTATAATATCTAATATTTAAAGTAACTATTACTTGTTAGTGAATAAGAAATATAAACACTTCAAAAAGGGTATATCGCATATGGTTTCTGGAATCCGTGTCCCCTTAGTCAGGTGCTAAGAAGAGCCTAGAGAAACACAACTGCACTTGTCAGTTGGTAACACTCAAAAGATTTCTCTAGACTCTTCTTAACACCTGACGAAAGGAACAAGGATCACAAAAACGTTGTGTGGTATTAATATTACCCATTTTGTCTGAATTGGCTATCTTTCTTATTCATTACTTTCAATCACACCTAAATGTTTTCATTATAACTTGTTAGTTTATTAGCTGATTAGTAACATTCATGTGTCAAATTTTACCATGGAAAATGTTGGCTACTTTATTATATAGTTAATACTTCGTCGTAATTGTTTTATAGCGCAGGGTTTTTTTTACGGAAAAATATTTTGAATATTTTAATTTCGGATTACTTTGCCAAATTAAAAATATCGGAATATTTCTTTGGAACTACTCGTTGGAAGATTCATACCTTTGGTAATAGATTTTGTCGAAATATTTGGAACAACTTGATAATATGATTATTTCTTCCTCCCTAAATCCATACTTTGTCTAAGATAATAATTTAAATTGGAAACCCCCAGTAAATTATGTTTTATTTCACTTTCCAATACTTCTGATAACTTTGGTTGACAAAATAGTAATAATTTTGTATATCACGCATTGGTTTCCTGTTTTTCTCAATTTATTATCTGTTATCTGGTAGATTTTTTAAGTATTGACACTAAAAAACTATTATTATTATTACTAATAAATCAACTAGTTTATGGAAGGACAAACTACAATAAATTACTTGATAACTTCATTAAATCGTTAGTTAATAATTTTTTTTCTTGATTAACAAAAGTTTGAAAGATTCTTGGATGCGTTAGTACTTGTTTTTAATAATAAAGATAGCCAATTCAGACAAAAATGTGATAATATAAATACCACACAACGTTTCTGGGATTCTTGTAGCTTTCGTTAAAGTTAACTGGATGAAATTCGGGGTGCAAGATAGATTTTATACATTGTAAATTTATCAGAAATAATAACTTTTTTTTAATTTAAATCAATAATTAATTTTGTTAATTATTTTAATGATTGATGACCACCTTTTTAATCATTATATTTGACGTCTTCAAATTTTAATTAATTTTGTGTGTGTTTATTAATTCATTTAATTAAACTATAAAGGTGTTTATTACATTTATGGCTTCCTAAACGTGGGGCTAATTTAATTAATCGTTATCTTATTGTTTATTCCAATATATTTCAGATTTATTGTCAGGAATGATTTACAAACAAAGGAATTTATTTTACATATATTTTAATGATGATGCAGACAAAATTACGTGATAAAAACCTGAAGACGGCAACAAAGATTGCAGGAACGTTGTGTGGTATTTATTTTCGTCACCTCATTTATCCGTGTTTTCCCTTTGACTACGTTATTGTTTGTTAACTTTGAAGTAATGCAGGCGTTTCTAAGAGTGTGGTACGTCCGTGCTCGTCAGATGTCGGGGACTGGAGGTTTTACGCGTCACCTAATGGATCACGGAAATTCCTCCGAGAGGAAAAACACACTCCGAGACGCAACTAACAAGGTCGTACGTGTCTTCTTTTTTATATTATCCTTATTTTCTCCCTCCTCCTGCTGCTGCTGGCGTCGTCCTGACAGCAGAACTAATCTCGGGCAAGACATTCGTTATTTTCAGACTCGTAAATCTCGTTCATGAAGCCCCCCGGAATATTTATAAGATCTTTGGAGAAACTTACCATTGTTACAAAAAAAAAAGAAGAGAGGTGGTCGTGTGTCTCTGAATATGAGGATTGGAACGCGCCTCTGCTCCAAACCCCCTCGCAAGGGTTGGTGATTTATCGTCCATTACAAATACGTCATCAGGAAATAAGACTTTCTGAATGAATGACAAGGATTGAGTCATTAATCTCAAGACTGTATGTTTATTTTATCCGCATTTACAAGTCTCCTTGTGTCTCTAATGAAATCTCATCGTGTTTTATTCAACGGTCGCTATACTTACTTTCTCGCTACGACGATACATTTTTACCTTCCGTTTTCATTCCTTTCCTTCTTATGTGATATCGTTTTGTTGGGAAGATCGAGATCTCTGAGAAACCCAACAGCGATATCGTCATTTATGTGAATTTTTCATTGAAGGTTTTGTGAAACTTTAATTTACTCGCTGATAAAATTATAGAAGATGAAGCCTAATAGGGATAAGTTTTGGTAGCTTTATTAAGTAGAGAGACTTTGAAAAAATATTATTATTACTACTACTAAATCAACTAGTTTATGGTAGACAAACAACAAATAAAGAACGTTATAAGTTCATTAAACCGTTATTTAAGATTATTTTTCTTGATTTAGATAAATTGAGAGATTCTGGGATCAGTAAGGACTCTTTCATTTATGTTTTTTGTGTTTATTATGGCCGATGATGGTTCCTAAGGTTTATTGATTAAAAATTAAATAATCCCTTTTTTAATATAGCCAAATGTTTTCAGATAAGGCTTACACAATAGTTGTGTTTAATTTAAAAAGAATTCCAGTGATTCGCGTGATTAAATCAGATTTTCCGCGTCGTCTTTTCCTTCCTATCTGATATAGTTTTGTAGGGAAGATCGAGTTCTCTGACAAACAGCAAAATCGTCCTGACTGTGCATTTTTCATTACAGATTTTGTAAAAAATTATTTACTCGCCAATAAAATTATACAAGATGAAGCCTAATAGGGATACGTTTTGGTAGCTTTATTAAGTAGAGACATTGAAAAATCTTATTATTATTACTACTTAATCGACTGGTTTATGGAAGGACAAACAACAAAAAAGAACTTGATAAGTTCATTAAACCGTAATTTAAGATACATTTTCTTGATTAAGATAAATTGAGAGATTCTGGGATCAGTTAAGACTCTTTCTTTGTTTTTAGTGTTTGATATGGCCGATGATGGTTCCTAAGGTTTATTGATTAAACATTTAATAGTTCCCTTATTTAATATAGCCAAATATTTTCATAAAAGGCTTACACAATAGTTAAATTTAAAAATAATTCCAGTGATTTGCGTGATTAAAATCAGATTTTCCCCTCGTTTTTCCTTCCTATCTGAAATTATTTTGTTGAGAAGATCGAGTTCTCTGAAAAACAGCGAAATCGTCCTGACTGTGCATTTTTCATTAAAGATTTTGTAAAACTTTAATTTATTCGCCAATAAATTATACAAGATGAAGCCAAATAGGGATCGTTTTGGAAAAATCTTATTTATTATTACTATTTAATCGACTAGTTTATGGAAGGATAAACAAGTATCATTTTCTTGATTAAGATAAATTGAGAGATTCTGGGATATAAGGATTCCTTTATTTTGTTTTTCGTGTTTAATATGGCCGATGGTGGTTCCTAACGTTTATTGATTAAAAATTAAATAATTCCCTTATTTAATATACCCAAATGTTTTCAGATGAGGCTTACACAATAGTTAAATTTAAAAATAATTCCAGTGATTCGCGTGATTAAATCAGATTTTCCCCGTCGTCTTTTCCTTCTCATCTGATATAGTATTGTAGGGAAGATCGAGTTCTCTTGACAAACCCAACAGCGAAATCGTCGTGACTGAGAATTTTTCATTACAGATTAATTTACTCGTCGATAAAATTAAACAGTATGAAGCCTAATAGGGAGGACAAACACCAGTGAGTACGAAACAGTGAAGAAAAAAAACCATTACGCGATGACGTCATCGTCGAAGTAGTCAAACAAGCAAATGTGAAAGGTAAACTATACGTCATCGGTAACAATAATATATTATACAGTACTGTACAGAATGAAACACAACTGCAACAAAGCAAGACAGCATTGACAGGAAGTGAGAAGAACGTCGAGGAGTCTGTGCCGGTGCCGTCATCACCAGAGAAACTCCTCTTAGATCCACATATCTTAATTTTTTACTCGCACCAAGTCCAAGGTCGAACAATTAAATTGTACTGAAGATTTTTTTTACAAAATAAGTTCTATGTGGTACACGGTAAAATAATATGGTACTTATTTTATCCCAGGCAGAGTTTGTCACAGTCACACTCTCACTTATTTGTTGTTGTCGTTTATGGAGGAGAGATCTACTTAGTTTCAATTAGTCCCATTCCTGGAAGTCTCTTGACGACTCAGCGGAAGTTGGTCAGCGAGAAAGAATCCCGACGCCCTGAAACGATGAATGGACTTGGAGCAGCAGGAAGACATCATTCAAACCAGATTCCCCAGTCTCTCTGTCCAGCTTTATCCATATATTTCCTTTCGGGGGCTTTTCTCTCGTTTTTCTGCCACCGCTCCTAATACACACACGTGCGTACCCACATATATTATTTATTAACGCGATCGGTATGGAACACTCGTCTTTCCCCCCGTCCCTTTCGAAGTCGAGGTTTGTGTGGTCCTTTTTCCTCTCTCTTTGTTCGACCTCGTCGGCTTCTTGCGTGTGTAGAAAGGAAGGGGAAAAACAACAACGTTACTCTCATTTGTCAAGGTAGACTCGGTTTTAAAACACACACACACATACATATATACATTGTCTGGTTCTCTCTCTCTCGGTTTATGACGGAGATTCCATTGTTTTAAGTGATTGTATTTAAACACGTCATTATGACGTATTAATCTTCCTTCTTTTCCCCTCCCTTGGGCTATTTATGAATGGAAAGTTAAAGTAAATAACTGATGGATGATAATTATTTATGAAGTTTTCAAGTCGCCTCATATTTATTTAATTTTGCAAAGGTATTAATATTAATATATAATATATATTGTAGTAATTAGTAATTAAGACATTGTTATAATTGGAAAGTTGGATTGTAGAGGACTCATTATAAGTGGATAAAGCGGACGCCGCAACAAGGCGGCAATGCAAAGAATGTATTGTTGAGCAGCTAAGAGAGTTTACGCGTTCAAAATCTACGAGACGAAGTGAGACAGTCAGGCAATGAACGGCGAGGCACAAGGACCAGCAAAGTTTTTGTACAAAAGTAATAGAGTCGGGCAGCGGACAGCGAAGAGTTTGAAAGCTGTGCAGTTGGGGCAGCAGACGGCAAATAGAACAGTCGAAAAAGTTTTATAGTCTCAGAACGAAAGAACATGCTTTAAAGAACTAAAAAGTAAAGCAATCGTTAGCAGGGAAGGAGAGAGTGAAATTAACGTCGTAATCGGTGGCCGAGCGTAAATTCAACCCGGAGAACCATAGACAAACCCAAATGAAGTACGAGAACTAAAGCTACGAGAACCTACTAATGTTTGTTAGACCAACTAACAAACTACGCCAATTAAAATTCGTTGACATTTAAAGCCTGTGAGTACTAGAATCAGTGATATCCCCAAATCTTGTGCACGAAAAACCTAAAATGAGACCTGGGCGGCCGTAAGTAGAAAACTTTAAAATCAAATTGTAAACCACTATTAAAAGATAAAAGTCAGATCGTTCTTTAATTAAGAATTATTTAATTATTACATTTAAATTCAATCTGTAGAGTTATTTTCTTCCACAACAAAGTTCGTCTATGTTTCAGACGCATTAACTTCCATAAAAGCTAAATGTAATTTGATTGTAGAAATTCACCCATTTATCAAACCCAGTTTAAGACCCTGAGATCCCAAATATTATTGTGTATTTAAAATTGTTAATAAATTTTGTTTGTAGTTTTCACGTAATAGTTCTTTTATTTAGCCACAGCCATGTGTAGTAATATTTATGTATTTATTACAATATATATTAATATATATGCGTTCGGAAAAAATATTTTTATTAATAAAAGATCACTATAATTTTCATGTATCAAAGAAATCGTCTTTTTCTTTTATTTCATTTTTATGGCCCATACGATTAGTTTTTCCTGATATATTTATCTTAATATTCTCATGTATTTAGATATTAAAAAATTTCTAATTTTCTAATTATTTGAATAATATCGTTTTACTTTTTTCTTCAAAGTTAAATGCATTATTATAGTGCAGATACTAAAATGAGATGTTCTACTATCTCAGTCTCCAGAGAGACATGTTCTCTATTGCCCATAGGAGCAATTACACAGCAGAGAAGCCAGACCATACTCCCGCTTGTTGTTCCTTAATTAATTCCCCTGGCGCACATAAATCAAGATTACTCTACTACGAGCCATAATTTAGCACGCGGCGGATCCTCTTTGTTTTGCAATTAGAGCGGGGCGAGATTGTGAGAAGAAGCCCGCCTCCCACCCGTTTTTGCTCTGACCTACAAGTCGCGAATTGGGCAAGAGGGCGATGACGTAACTACAACGTGTGTGTGTGTGTGTTATGACCCTGCGTGGGCTTCGAGTCCCCTGCATTCACTTAACCGAGAAAAAATCAAGAAAATAGTGTCAGTTAAATCAATTCAACATCTGAACAGTCTAAACAACAACAGAGGAAGCTGCGCTACGTGGGAAGATGATGAGAAAGGGACGTTGCCCTCGCCAGAAGGCGTCTAAGGAAGGTTTATGACGTCACCTGGTTCGCGAACTTGATTATACGGTGGTCTCCGTGGTTCAAAGTCACACTGGCAAGTAGACGTCAACACGTTCGTAAAGAAAATATTTACACAAAAATCATAGAGGTTCCAAGATAAATTTAAGATATTCTAATTATTATTGGTTTAGTATATTCAATTTTAGTCTTTGCTTTATATGAAGAAAACAAATATTAGGAAAAGAAGAAAAATCAATATCAAGATTAAGCATTATATTGATATATAATGATAGGGGCTTAATTATTAATAGGGTAAAAAATTAAAATTTGATTGTCTTTAAATTTATTTTATTTACAATTTCGGGTTTACAAAAATTCAACAGGGTCCTTTTCAGTTGCAAGTTATTATTATTTACTCACTCTTGAGTTTAAATTTTAGATAATTTACTTTAACTACATTAAATATTTTCATAAAATTATGAATATAATACATACATACAAACATACATCCTTTTTTATTATATAGATATAAGATCTTTAAATAAAACATTATATTAAAATGTGCTTTTCGTCCATTTTCTCCCTCATAATATTAACAACTCTATTACCTTAAAATTCCTATCATTTTGGTTTCATATTAGTGTTTATTCAGCATTTATTCACACAGTTTCCCTACTATTACTCATAATTATAAATGGGAAAATCTCAGGACGATTTTATGGGACTCCGAACATAAACCAAAACGAAAATGGGTCGTATGTGAGGGTATATACGTGCGGCAGAAATCTCAATTATTTACGTTGCAGTCAGAAACACGCCTGTTCATATTTTGTAGTCAGATTCCCCATTATAATTGGCAAATCTTCTCAGGAATTTTTGGCCAATTCTTCCTCGTCAGCGAAACAAGTCTTAGCATCTGCAGGCAGATTCCTCTTCCGTCGGTTGGCCTTTTTCCTCCAAGTTGTACATGCGAACTAGTTTTTCTCCTACACTTTCTCCGTCCCCAGACTTCCTCCTTCTCCGAGTTATAGATCGAAACTGTTCTCTCCACAATGTAGATTTGAACTGTCCTGCTTCCTGCCTTTTGTCCACCTTCCAGCTCGACTCTCTTCGTTCCCAACAAAAGGGTGGAAACCTCTTCTTGTGTCTGATTTCAGCCAATCTGTGTCGATTGTACACTTTTGCGAATCTACTCTCGCCTGTTGGAAGCGTTGACCTTCAGGGATTTTGGTCAGGTCAATACCCTTGAAGCAGGGTTCTCCCATAATCCGCTTCCTTTTTGTGAAGGCACGGGTTCTCCTGGACACCCCGTCACCTCGGCGCCAAACTTTATGTCCGTAATTTCCAGCAAGCTCTGGGTACACAGGCGGTTTTATTCAAATATTAAAAATTAATCTTGTTTTAATTTGGATGGTGTTCTACTTCGCTACAGTATATTTCGATAAAGCTAATAACAGAGAAAGATAATTTAATTTTATAAGGCAAGTGTAATCAATGGAATTTATACGATCTTAGTTTGTAATCAATAAAATTTTACCCAATCGTTGTTAAAACAACGAACTTTTACCAAATCGTCGTTTAAATAATGAATTTTTATGTAATATTACTAGTGTAAACAATGGCATTTATTCAATCTCAATTTCTTCTTCTTCTTCATATTCAATCGTCTATTTTTCACGTTCTATGGAATTACATGTTAAATATCTCTACTAATTAAATCAAACGGTGTTTTAGAAATTCCTTTTTTAACCAGCGGAAGCTTTTGCCTTTAAACACACGGAAAAAATACTTGTTTCCTCTCAGAGAACTTTCTTTTTATTGGTGAAATATTCGTTGTGATGATTTCCACTCTGGTCTTCGTTTTCTAACGTGATTATTCGTGCAAGCCCATCGCTTTTCCCCCCACTCTTTCTCCCTCGTGTTTGAGATTCAGCTTACGACGGGCAAAGTGTAGAGCTCTTCAAGTCGTCGGAGGATCCCGACCTCCCTGCGCGTGTCCTTGGAGGACGATTCCTTATCGATGTTTGCTTTCCTTCCGAGTAGACGACACAACACTCTCGCCTCTCCGCTTCTCCTGCCTCGTGGTGCAGTGTCTAGCCACGTTCATCCTTTCTTTATTTGAGCACTCAAAAATTATTTCCCGTGTTTATATCTCGTGATTTAATCCTTTCTGTTTCAGTTTTTTTTGTAATTTAATTAAAATTTTAATTGATGTACTTCCCTGTTTGTGAATTCTCCCTCTCCCAAATATTTACGTTCTCTCTTTTGTGCGTTAAACTTCCTCATTTTAATATTAAAATCTTCCACCTCTTTTCGTTGTTTATGTGGCATTTTAAATTTAATGTATTTGAGTATTCTTATACTCTCTTTCTTTCAGTTTATATTAAATTACGCATTAAAATTTATTGTATACGTGATAATAAATATTTGTGGATGAAAACTAATTTTTTTATTGACACCAAGAAGGTAAACGAGAAGACCTTAACAGTTTGATAGCCGTCGATATTTTGTTATATTCGTACTGAAAATCTTAAAAAAAAGTCCAATTTTTAATTAATTCATTCTAGTGTCAGAATAAATGCAAAATATTTCTAAAAAACGTATTGGTATTGTTGCTTGACAAGTTTCAACTAATCAATGATTTGTATAATGAATATAAAAATGTAAATATTGCACACCTCAAAAGCTAAATAACGGTCTCATTATTTTAATTTCCTTTTAATAATTAAATTATTTATTTTAAATTAACTTCATTAATATAGCTGTAATTTTTTTAATACTACGTGGAAAATTGTTACATGAAAATAAATGTTAAAAGTCAAAGAAATGGAACGGTTTATCAGATAAATCTTTTAAACGCAAAGCGTAACTTTAATACTTAGGAAATCTTATCAGTTGCAGTAAAACTGTAATGTTCTCAGAATCTTATAACGACTTATCGGAAAATACTGGCTGACATTTAGAAAATTACTATTGAGCGTAACAGCGATTTCAGAAACAAAGCTCTAGTGTTTTAATCATATATTATTTATTTTATAAACGAGGAAATTTATTGAAAAACGTCACATTAGAAAATATACTGTAATGCCAAATAATTAGGCCATTAATTGTTTGTATTAGAAATTAAATTGTTAGCGGTATTTTGAGCGACAATAGCGCTGAGCTCTGTTGCTTTGAGAAAATTCCGAAATGGAAATGCGCGCTCAAACTCGAGAGGCACTGGGATAGTTAGTTGGTGGCGAAATATTGCGAAGTACGGAACAAGTAATAAAACTTGGGAGTTGGTGCCGAAAGATTGATGTGAACGGATGAAGTTTTGAGCATCAGCCAGAAAGGACAGCAAGTGGTCGTGTCAGAAACATAGTCGAGACGATCTAAAGTATTTAAAAGTAAAGTTAGTTTCGGTCAGCAGAAAGGAGTGGAATAGCAGAGTCTACATTTAGGACCAGTCATGAGAGAATAAACATTTAAAACAAATCTTCACTGAGCTACGTTGCAGTTTAAATCCAAATCAGTAAAAGACTAATAAATCAGCAACTCGTAAGATTCCTGTAAGGCAAGCAGACATCAGATAGCTGATAATTAGGAGGATCATCCGAGTTCCTGGGAGCCACGAAATTCCACTTCGATTCAAATAGAGTAGAATCTGTGAGTCGACATTTAGAATCAGTGTAAAATTTTGCAATAGTGTACTTATGAAGCTACAGAGAATGCTGGTACCAGCCGAACAGTATGTAAGTAACAAAAGCCGAAACTATGATAATATTGTAAACGCTAATTAAAGGATAGAGTCCGATTTCGTTCGTTCGTTCGCTTTCTTCTAGTTTTCTTTCATTGATCGACTTATTGTTTTAATTTTAAGCAAATAAATATTTTTGTTCGTTAATTGTTCATAAGCTTTTCATTTATATTAACCCATCATATTTAATTATTACATTACATAGCTACCACAACGTGAACAATTAAATTATTAATTGATTGATTATTACAATATCTTAATATTTGAGAAAGCGTATCAATTTTTAGATACTTAGCTTCTCTTAGAAAATATACTTGAATTCTTAGGAAGTGGTTTTGAGAAATATAAAAGTCTCTCACAATTTTTTAAAAAGCACTTAATCCTAACAAATTATAAGCTTTAGGAATTGGTCTTGAAAACTGAATACTGTGAATTTTTTTTGAAACGTCTGATTGGAAGATTTTTTTTGGTCTGGTTAACAGAAGTGTCTCTTATTTTTATATCAGAAAATTATTAGAAATTTGAAATTATTGGCATTGGTCTTGACACAGTGTCGGAAAACTGAGTATTATCGGAGACTGTGCTAAAGATTTTTAATCCTACGAACATGATTCTAAATAGTCCAATGCGCCTCAAGAGAAACGTATTTTACAGTTTTAAAGAGGTGTTTAGATGAACCGAGCCTTCACATCACACCTTATTTCATTAAAACTTCTCACCACAAGTAAGAGAGTATTCATCTTCTATCAGATGTATCTTGTGACACCGGCCCGCAGGAAAAAAAAAAATAGTGAACTCATTGAGAGATTCCGGAAGTTCTTTGAATCGTCTGACACACCTGTTTTTTGTCTCCTTGTTACGTGAGTGTTGCTTTTGTTCCTGTGGGATTTGCCACGCTGCGTTCGAGTAAAAGAGGACGCAAAGTGTGTTGGCAGCCTTGCTTCAACAACGTTTTTTTTTTAAAAAAAATAAATCAGTAAGTTTTCAGAGCAACGGTTGGCAAACCATGATTGCGTCAATGCGACTGCAACGGGCTGTGTTCTCCTGACTGGGCAATTGTGATGCACTAAGGCTTTTACAATTTAGGAATGCCCAACCTGGTCCGTTGATCAGCGATTGGGTACTTATCTTGGCTTACGCAAACTGACCGGTGAAGAACCTGTCTACCTCTTACCCTTCCCTTCCGGTAGAGATAAGCGGATCAGTTAAGAGCGAATCGATGTTTCAACGAGTAAATATTGCGGAGACTGTGTAAACATACCTAAATTGCAAAAATAGGGTTCGCTGGCCTTCTCAAGAGTTGGCAAACCAGTGAAGAGTTTTCAGCAATACTTCTTGTAGTCCTTTGGGGAAAAATCAAATATTTTCCTTCTGTAGAAGCGGCTGAAAAACGTGGTATTAAAGAGATAAATTATTGAAAACCATTTTACAGTTTATGCTATCGGCTTGCCACATTACTTACGAATTTGATAATTTTTCCAATAAATAAACCGCTGGTTTACTATTCCTCTGTCAATTATTATTAAGTTCGTTTATTTCTCAAGTAAGAAGCAAATAAATGCCGTTTTTTTAGGTAACAGGCTACATGAGGGTAATCCACATGGTGGCAACTCCCCATTAATAGCATAGGAAGAGATTTGAAAGGGGGGATGCGGAAGGGTAGGGGAAAGTAGCCAAGGGTTAACTAGGCCCCCCGGGATATGGTTTAACGATCCTACCCGGCAGTTCGTCTAAAAGTGATGCAGGGAAAACCCTAGAAAAACATGCATCAGGTAGGTCGGGCATTGGGTACTTGTCCCACGCCCTTCCGATGGCGAGAGAGGGGTTCGCTGTGGGTTCGCAGCTTTCCCTTCGCCGTGTTTCGACCGGTTTAGGAGGCAGCTGTTAGACAATTCCAATAGGAATAGCGGACAACTCTTACCGTATGCCCAAGGTCTGTGACCCCGGAACATACACCTCTCAGAACAGGCCGAGGTGCATCGGCATGTGGGAACCTTAGTTCAAAAAAACCAGAGAGATGTGAAGGTATCCCAAAAGGTAGCCTCCGCCACAGCTCTCTGGGAAGGCTCACCTGCGAGAGAACTCACTCGCTGGCTTCCTTCTTATTAATTAGCGATTTTTTAGAGTAACAGGCTACATGAGGGTAATCCAAATGGTGGCAACTCCCCATTAATAGCATAGGAAGGGATTTGAAAGTGGGAATGCGGAAGGGTAGAGGAATGTAGCCAAGGGTTAAGTAGGGCCCCCGGGCTATGGTTTAAGGATACTACCCGGCATTCGTTTAAAATTAATGCAGGGAAAACCCTAGAAAACCCTGCATCAGGTAGGTCGGGCTTTGGGTACTTGTCCCACGCCCTTCCGATAGCGGGAGAGGATTTTGCTGTAGGGACGCAGCTTTCCCTTCTCCGTTCCTCGACCAGTTTAGGAGGCAGCTGGCTGACTGTTTCAATGGGAACAGCGAACAACTCTTACCGTATGCCCAAGGTCTGTGACCCCGGAACATACACCTCTCAGAACAGGCCGAGGTGTCTCGGCTTGTGGGAACCTTAGTTCAAAAACGGAGAGGAAAAGGCATCCCCAAAGGTAGCCCCTTCGTATCTCTCCTACAAGGTTCTCCTGCATTGGGTTCTTGTCCCACGCCCTTCCGATAGCTCAACCACGAGAGTGATTAATAAACCATTTGTAATGTTTCCGATCTTCACGACCAAATCGGTCGTGGTCGGCTGTGACGTCACTTCCGTTAATACACAAGTCTGAACGTACCTCTTATATAAAAATAAGTTTTAACATCAAAACGATTCCAAAAGATTATTTTTTTGGTCATGAAGAGTCAAAAAAATTGTTAGGATGTTGTTTTGTGACTGTAAATCTATTTTCCTTCACCACGTTACGTTTCTCTTTGGTTTTGGAAACAGAAGAATTACAAAGCAGGAAGAAAAAATAACACCAGTGGAACAATTTTTTTTAATCCGACTTCGAGGCCTTACTCAGAAATTCCAGCTAGGTTGGTGATTCTCTGACTGCATTTCCTTTAAGAAACACTACGTGCATCTTAGTAAATCCTAAATGGGGCTATAAAACATATTCATCTTTTTAAATTTTATTTAATTTACTTTAACTACTTTAAATATTAAAATAAAATTCTGATACGTTAAATGGCCAAATCTCAGGGTCTCTGAAAATAGCCTAAAAGAAAAAGGTTCGCATGTGAGGGCATAAACGTGTGGCAGAAATCTCAATTATTTACGTTGCAGTCAAAAACACACTTGTTCATGTTTTTTAGTCGGATTCCTCAGTATAACCGCCTAATCTTCTCAGGAAATTCTGGCAGCATCTTCCTTTACACTTCCTCGTCAGAGAAACAATTCTTAGCATCTCCAGCCAGATTCCTCTTCCGTCGGTAGGGTTTTCATCCGCCAAGTTGTAAAAGTTTTACTCCTATCCTTTCCCCCTCCCATAAAGTGGGTCGTTCTCAGACTGCATTTCGATTAAGAAACACTACGTACATCTTAGTAGATCCTAAATAGAGCTATAAAACATAATCTTTTTAAATTTTTGATAATTTACTTTAACTACATTAAATATTAAAATAAAATTCTGATATGTTAAATGGGCAAATCTCAGGGACTCTGAACTTAAACCAAAAGAAAATGGGTCGTATGTGAGGGCATATACGTGCGGCAGAAATCTCAATTATTTACCTTGCAGTCAGAAACATACTTGTTCATCTTTCGTAGTCGGATTCCTCAGGAATTTCTGGCAGCTTCTTCCTTTACACTTCCTCGTCAGAGAAACAATTCTTATCATCTGCAGGCAGATTCCTCTTCCGTCGGTTGGCCCTTTTCCCTCCAAGTTGTACATGTTTTACTCCTAACCTTTATTCCTCCCATGAAGTGGGTCATTCTCAACCTGCATTTCCATTAAGAAACTCTACGTAAATCTTAGTAAATCCTAAATGGGGCTATAAAACGTATTCATCTTTCCAAGTCAATTGACAGGGTTTTCTGCAGTTTTGTAACATGAATTTGTTTTTATCGTAGCGCCAACCGAAAAAACAACAACTTGTACGTTACTCACAAGAAAGGGTTACGTTTCTTGACGCATCATCTGACGGCGCCGACTATTATGTATCGAAAAGAAGGTGAACTTTTTCAACATATGTATGCTTTGTGACGGCTTGTCACATATGGGTCCATTAAATGTTTCTCCGGTCTCCACTCCATTGCCGTGAAACATCGAGTTACTCCTATTTGTAATACCAAGTTCCTACGAGCGTCAGTTTTGTGTCGAGATTGAGATTTGTTCGCCTGACCCAGACCGAGACCGGCCCCACTTTAGCAGATCACGAACCCAATGTGTCAATTGGCCTGTTTTTTCTTCGGCTGAAGCAACACGACAGATAATTCAGAACATCCAATCCACTCTTTATCTCTCCTGTTAGTGTGTTTGTGTGTGTGTGTCGGCCATGACAGCTCGACATGCAGATTTATTATCACGCTAACGGGTCGGCTGCTTTCATCTCCTCCTCCTCTTCTCAAAACCTCATATATCTCGCCTCCAGGGTCAATATTCCACCATCTCTCTCCTCATCGCCTTGCATTTATAATTAAATATTTCCCTAGGGGAAAAGCTACACCACAGTTGATTGATTAACACGTCTCGTAAGAGTGGAGCAACTTGTTCCCCACAACGTACAACCTCTGCTCCCATTTCTCAGGAAGGGGCTCTCCGTTAGCATCGATCACTCTTGCAGGTTCCCGTAGGTAATGAGATCATTACCTGGGCCGGGTCCTACAAGAAAGGAAAACGGCTCTTTCCTTATGCCGCAGTCGTTTCAAAAGAGACGACAGCAAACTCCTCTCCAGCTATCGGAATGGCGTGGGACAAGCAGCCAATGCCCCACCTACATGATGCAGGTTATTCTAGGGTTTGTCCTGCATTTCTTTAGGCGAATGCCGGGTAGGATGATTAAACCATAGCCCGGGTCCCTAGTTAACCCTTGGCTACCTTCCTCTACCCTTCCGCATCCCCCGTTTCAAATCCCTTTCTATGCTATTAAAGGGGAGTTGCCACCATGTGGATTACCCTCATTTAGCCAGTTACCTAAAAAAAATATAAGAATTTTCAGAGACTGAGGTCTGCGAGGACTATTCTCTCGCAGGCAGTATCTGCGAGGGATGTTCTCTCGCAGGCAGAACCTTGTAGGAGAGACACGAAGGGGATGCCTTTTCCTCTCTCCGTTTTCAACTAAGGTTCCGACAAGCCGAGGCCCCTCGGTCTGTTTTTGAGAGGTGTATGTTCCGGGCTCACAGACCTTGGGCATACGGTAAGAGTTGTCCGCTATTCCCATTGGAATAGTCAGCCAGCTGCCTCCTAATCTGGTCGAGGCACGGAGAAGGGAATGCTGCGTCCCCACAGCAAACTCTTCTCCCGCTTTCGGAAGAGCGTGGGACAAGTACCCAATGCCCGACCTACCTGATGCTGGTTTTTCTAGGGTTTTCCCTGCATTACTTTTAGACGAATGCCGGGTAGGATCCTTAAACTATACCCCGGGGACCCTAGTAAACCCTTGGCTTCCTTCCTCTACCCTTACGCATCCCCCCCTTTTTCAGATGCCTTACTATTCTACAAGAGGGGAGTTGCCACCACGTGGATTACCCTCATGTGTAGCCTGTTACCGTAAAAAAAAATCAAAAACAAGCTGCCTGAAAGGGCTTTTCTCTCGCAGGCAGAAACTTGTGTCTGAAATCGTTCAAGAGTAATTTTCTAAATGTCGGCCAGTATTTTCCAATAAGTCGTAATATGATTCTGAGAAAATTACTATTTAGCTGCAACTGATAAGATTTCATAAGTATTAAAGTTTCATTCCGCATTTTAAAAAAATTATTTGATAAACTGTTCTATTTCTTTGACTATTAAGATTCATTT
Source organism: Zhengitettix transpicula (assembly GCA_037074705.1). Taxonomy (NCBI): domain Eukaryota; kingdom Metazoa; phylum Arthropoda; class Insecta; order Orthoptera; family Tetrigidae; genus Zhengitettix; species Zhengitettix transpicula. Next base: position 69,545,545 of record CM073594.1, read on the forward strand.
TTCAATAACAAATTTACACGTAATACGATACATTCTTCAATTTTAATTTTTTTAAAAAATTATTTATATTAATTAAGTAAAACTAAAATTATTAATAACGAAATTAAAATAATGATACCGTTATTCAGATTTTGAGATGTGCAATATTTACATGCTTCAATTATAATTTTTTTGAAAACATACTAACGCATTTTTATTTAAACAGATTAATTGATCGAGTATCAATAATTTTTAAATTTCTTTCTATCTTACAAATAATTTTATCATAATTATGCACTTCAAGAAAATACTTGTTAAAAATTAAGAATCAACAAAAAAAAGAAATAAAGTAATCGTTTGTACAACCTAATTTTATTTAGCTATAATATAAATAAGAAATTTTGATTTTATAGAAGAAATAAATGTATGAAGATGGATCAAAATCATTTTTGGAAATGATAAGATTTTTACAAGTAGTAATAAATATTATTAGCTAGTTAAAAATATTCCTAGACATTTACATTTTTACAATTTGTCAACATTTCAGAAGGCTGTTAACACAAAAAAAATACAGATACGTTCTCATGTTTTTTAAAAAATAAATTGGGTTAAAATAAATTTTCCTCAGAAATTCTCTGGAACAATCCTGAAGGAATAAAGAACTATTATCTAATTGGGCGTTTAGATGTAAAAGCAGTCTTGAAACCTTTCAAATTTGGTTTAAGTTATCCAATTTTCCTGAGAATTCAGACACATTTTCAAATAAAACGACTGAGAATATAATCGGGAAAACATTTTCTAGTTTGAACTCCAATAATAGAACTGATGAAATTTACAATTTAGTAAAGGAAACATCTAGTTTACTTTTAGAGTGTCACTAATTTTATTAAGTATACATAAATATTTTTAAATTTAAAAAAAGTGGCGACTTTAATAAATTTTATTACTTAGAAATGAATTTTTCCAGTGAGACGTTTACAAGATAGTAAATACCGAAAATTTTCCATTTTTCTGCAGTAAAGTAGTCCGAAATTTTCTATTACGATACATTTTCAAATAGAATCACGAGAAACATTTTTATTTGCAATAATAAATGACAATGTGTATTAAAAATATACGATTTTAGTATTGTTTTGAAACGAAACTATGAAATAACTTAAGTTTGAAGTACATACACTGAGGATTGAGGATGAAAAGTTACATTATAAATATCTAAATGTGCAATTTTTTCTGGCTGTGTGTATTTATTATTTATTATTATTAAACTAACAACCTTGGCCTATTTCCACGTTATTAATTTATAATCTCGAATATTTTCTGGTTTCAACAAAAACAATGGTTGAAATATACTTTCCTACGTGTGGGACATTTATTTCTATTTCCATATAAAAATGATAATAATATCCATGTTTGTCCGTGTCCGTGTTCTTAGACCAGTGGGTTCCAGATAATCAAGCAACACCTGCAGCTGCATTCCGCACCCACAAGCCACCTTGGCAAGGACCCAGGCCTTTTATCTCTCGCTCTCTGTGCCAACCTCCCAGCTACACACACACACACACACACACACACACACACACGTATGTGCTCTAGTGACGGAAACGTCGTAAAGATACTACCAAGTACACAGAGAGAGAGAGAGACGCGGGGGTGGGGGGGCTGTCATCCGAGAAAAAAAAACTCTCGGCTCAAGGTAAAGGAGAACGTACGATATCTTCCTGTCTGGATCCCGCTCATCTACCGGAGTCACTCAAGATTAAGGACAAGTGTCCCAGTGATTCCTTTGCCTTATCATCGCCTCGACAGCCTCAGTTTCGTCTCCGTTTCGTTCCTAATATACCACTGTGAACAAAAAGTAAGGTGAATTTATTTATAAAAAATAAATTCTTTATTTATTCTTCCAAATCAATTTCATCCCCTTCAAAGTAATCCCCGTCCGATAAAACGCACTTTTTCCAACGCTTTTTCCAGTTCTCGAAACAGCCGGAATAGCCTTTTTCCAGTATAGCCTTCAAGACCTTCTTCGATTCTGTTTTTAGATCCTGAATCGTGTCAAAACGGCGTTCCCCCATTTGCCTTTTGAGTTTTCTGAATATCCAGAAGTCGCATGGAGCCAAATCAGGCGAATACGGTGGTTGCGGAACGATATCAGTCGAGTTTTTGGCAAAAAAGTCGCGAAGAACCAATTCAGTATGACATGGTGCATTATCGTGATGAAGGAACCAAGATTCCGGCCGTTTCACACGAATAGCTTCACACAAACGACGCATAACGCACAAATAATTTTCTTTGTTGACAGTTTGGTCCGGCGTAAGGAATTAATAGTGCACCACACCACGATAACCAAAGAAAACTGTGAATATGACCTTGAATTTCGATCAACTTTGCCGTGGTCTTTTCGGTCTTGCTTCACCTTTTGCACGATATTCGCTGGATTGGTCGGTGGTTTCAGGGTCGTATGCGTAAATGCAAGTCTCGTCTCCAGTAATGATGCATTTCAATTGGTCCTGATTGTCAGACAGCAAAGTTTCACACACATCAACGCGACGATTTTTTTCCAAAAAAATTGAGCGATTTTGGCACCAATCGAGACTTGACGCGTTTGAGACACAAAACATTCATCAAAATAGTTTGGGCTGAGCCAAATGAAATTCCAACACTATCAGCGAGACATCTAATTGTCCATCGACGATTTTCAAGCACCAAATCCTTAAATTTTTGGAAGTTGCCCTCGTCGGTAGACGTTGATGGTCGTCCAGAGCGCGGTTCGTCTTCAACGCGTTCTTGGCCCTCTTTGAACTCGTTGTACCACTTATAAACGTTTTTTTGTGCCATAGTTTGATCACCAAAGGTCTTCCGTAACATTTGAAACGTGTCCGCACAAGAATATTCGTTCCGCAAACAAAATTTGATGCAAGTTCTTTGCTCAACAAAATCACCCATTACAAAAATCGAAAAATTCATTTTTACTTGTTTACATAAACACGTGTAACTAGGAGATAATTAAACCTTGTAACAAACAGACGCTTGGAAAATATTATAGACAGTCGTACAAACCTACGGTTAAAATTTACCTGCGTTCCTAATACCCGGGAGTTTTAAATGACAATTTCACTTTACTTTTTGATCACAGTGGTATGTGGCCCCACACACGAAGTCTCACGGTTTTAATTTGAGGTTTTCTATATTTATATTGATCTATGATCATTTATTTTTTCATTCTTAGATATTTATTTCTATATAATCCATTTTTAATTTTCCTTCCTATCATTTTATTTTTATTTTAAGTTTTCCGTTACATCTCCTTAATTTATTTATTTATTATTATTTTTCTTTTCTTGCCTTCGTCCAAACACACCATCCTTCATTTCGTTCTTTCTTCCTTTAGTTTTTCATTACAGTTTCTTTATAATTTTTAACATTTATCCGTTTTTATTTTTTCATTTTCTGTACTTTCTGTGTTTCCCTTTTCTTACTTTATTTACCTTATCATACATAATTTTTATTTGTATAATATTTTTTTATTTTTCTTGTCTCTCGTTTCGTCTTTTTTTATTTATTTCATTTTTAAAATTTTTAAAACCCCTGCTAATCATTCTTCCCGCCTCACACGGATCATTCTAATCGCTATTATGCTCGTATCAACGATTTCGAGTATTCTTATTACTGTCCTTCCTCTGTCTCATTTTTTAATTATCTTTATTTGTTAATTACCCATAATTTTTAATTTTACATCTCTTTCCTTTACGTTTTTCTATCTTATTTTCTGTTTCATTTGTACATTTTTTCTGTTGTTTTTCCGTTTTTATCTCTCCATTTCTCTGTTTATTTGCTCTTTATCATTTTTCTGTATTTCTTTTCCGTTATTTTCCATTGGTTCGTTTGTTAGTGTCTTCTGATACACCGTCCATTATTCCTTTGTTAAACTACATTTTCTTCTGTTGGATTCCCACTTATTTATTTTCGTATTTCTATCTTTTTATATTTCTCTCTCGTTATTCCCACACTGAAGGTGTTTCGGAAGGAGTTCGTTTATGGCCAATTATGACTCTTGCAGAAGCTTAATGAAAGCCTCGTGCAAAAGTAAGCCGGGTCAGAGAAAAATAAAAATTATTTAAGTAATCATCAATAACAGAACGTGCATTTTTTTAAATTTATATATTTTAGGATTTTATTATATTTTACTTTTAACAGAGGAATCCATTCAGTGTAGCTGCTGTCGATGTTTTGACCACTGACGTCGCAAGTTTATTCTAATTTAAACGATATATAATCCTTAAGTCTAAATAAATGGTAACGGGACCCGTGAAAGATATTCCTCTGATAGATAAACTCCCTCCCACAATAAATGGTAATTTTTCTGATACCATTATTATCTGCGTGACACGCCATTTTTTTTCTCTTTCTCGCTCTGTGGTCAAGGTTGACTGCGACGTCGACTACGACTCGGCGAGTTTCCTCTTCTCAGCAATGCTTGGCTATGCGACCATGTGACCAAGTTTTTCCGAGCAGGAAAGAGTTGATATATTTTTTTTAAAAAAAAATGTAGTCCTGTCCGTTGCTCCCGTGTGTGTTGGCGTGTCCAATTAGCGGAAGGTGTGAAGAATGGACTGGGACACCGAGATCATATCGACCAATTAGAGAGGAGCGGGTTTAATTAAATGCAATCGGTTCTTACGAAAGAACCCACACGTTACGCAATTTCGGGGGGCGGCGACGGGGGGAAATAGTCTTTCTCTATATATGTCCACATTGAACTACTGACCGCCATTTATTTACGAAACCCATCTAAATATTTACATTAAAAAAAATTAAAGTCCGGACTGGCTCAAATGCCTCACAGCCCCTTCTGTTTCTTTTAAAAACCCCTTTTAGGCTTCCTACCTACAATCATTCTTCCTAGCACCTATTTTAATTTTTTCGTATTCCAACGTTGTTATTGTCAGATATCGGGGTCACCTTGACAGGGATTTTGTCATAGCCTCCCATTGTTCTCCTCGTTACAAAAATTACCTGGGAAGGCCGACGCTTTCATAACTAGTCCCAATGGAGCTTACGTCATCGATGACGTCACAGTCCCCGTCGTTTCTGTCTGGATTGTGAGGTACAAGACATTTTAATACATTCATTTATAATTAAACTGTAATTATTTAAAATTATTTATGCTGATATTTTGAATCCTTAAAAACCTTTTACATAAAAATAGATTAAAAAATTTCGATTTAGCTACTGTTTAGATTCAATTACTTATTCCAAGAAATTACCTTAAAACGTTGACACTGTTCTACCCTTATTAATTATTACACATGCTCTGAAAACATGACCCGGGAACCAATTTAAATTATTTTAACAAATTTTTAATTATTTGTATAGCAATGTATAATGTAATGCCAATTAATTAGGACATTAATTGTTTGGATATAAAATTTAATTGTAGCGGCAGGAGCTTCCAAAGCGAAAATGGAGCCAAGCTCTGTAACTTTGTCGGAAAGTCAATATGGCGTATGCGCGCTAAAACTCGAGAATACGATAGTTCAGTTGGTGACGGGGTATTTCGGAAGACGGAACAAATGAGTAGAGCAGAGACTAGGCGTTGTTTAATGTATTATTAAACAAAGTTGTGAGTTGAAGACAAAGTAAAAATATTCACGGGAGCATTACATCGTAATATTGCTAAGTAAAAGCAGTGTACGTCTGTAGCCAGCCAGGAAAAGTAAAGTTGCAGTTTAAGTTCCAAGCGGTAAGAAGACTAGCAAAACTATGAATCACAGGATTCATATAAGGCAAGCAGTTATCAGATAGCTGACAAAAAGGAGAATCATCCGAGTTCCTGGGAGCCTATCAAGGTGGACTTCAAGAGTGTAAAATCAGTGAGCCAATATTAGAATCAGTGTAAAAATTTTGCAATAGTGTACTCGCGAAAACAAAAAGGAATGCTGGAACCAGCTGGACAGATGTGAGTAACAAAATATTAAATTAATGATTTATGTAAACGTAATTAAAGGATAGAAGTCAGATTTATTCTATTTCAATTGTCAATCAGAGTTAATTTCTTTTATTTTAATTTCTTCCTATCGACATATTGTCTGGGTGAATTATAAACTGTGTGTTAATTAGTTTTTTAAAAAAACAACTTGTTGTGTCCATTTTAAAACCCTGTAGAGACCCTGAGATCCAAAATTTTAAGTTGTAATTGTTTGTGAGTTAAAGCAACAAAGTGGAAATAAATAATTTTATATATTAAATTTTATTAATTCTTTTATTTAATTAAACCCAACAGGATGTTTATTACAATATGTTTTTAAAGAAAAAGGATTCGCGAAAGGCAGTCAATATTTTATTAAATAAAATTATGAACTGAAGAAATGCTTTCAATTGAAACTCAGGACTAAAAGGCTATGAACCTGTATTAAAGAATAAGGAAGGGAAAAATCTTTACCGGACGGTGAATCGAACCCAGGAGGTCCACTTGGCACGTGGTGCTCTTACCGTCTGAGCTACTTGTCATATTTTATTACCCATAAGGAAATTCTTTTTCTCGAAAATATAAAAATGAATGCAGAAGACACATGGTCGTGCTCGGGGATGAAAACATAGTGCAGAGTTACCTTTTGGCTCTTATTTTTATTCTTACATTCCCAACTTAAATACTGTCTAAAATAAAAAAAATTATATTTGATTGGTTGTTGAGATTTTTCATCTGATTAGTGAAATTGTGTCGCTCTAGTCTCTTGCGTTTTTCTGCACCTGACGAAAGGAACAAGGCTTCCAGAAACGTTGTGTGGTATTTATATTATCACTTCTTTTGTATGTATTTGGCTCTTTCTTATTATTAAATACTGTCTGTTATTACTTTAATCTACGTACAGGACGTTAAACAACCAACAGCTGATTATGTTTCGCTATTTAACTGGTTACAATGGGCGGCACATATACACAGTTTCTTACTGGATTGTGAGGTGCAAGGGAAGAGTTTTCCGACGTCAGTTAGAATTGTATTGGAAATACAGTATTTTAAATTATTAATGAGAGAGATAAGAGGCCGGTTAAAAACTGAAGAATGGGAAGGATAGGAATAATTACAAGGGAGGACAAATAAGTACGCCCATGAAATGGCAAACAGAGATCACGAAAGTTGATTCAAGAGACTTTCATTTCTACACGAGGAGGTTTACTTAAATGGAAGAAAAGGTGGGTGAGATCAGAGGTTACGTCAGTCGTCTTCCATTTTTAAGAGTTTCCTTCTTTATTTTTTTTTTAAAAGAAACCAGTAGTGTGATATTGTCCGTGTAAAATCTCTGATTTTAAGTCCAGATATTAATATTGATAAAAAATCTTCCATTTAACACCGTTGAAGACTATTCTAAAAAGACAATTGGTAGGAGATGGAACCCGATTGTAAGACGTAGGACGAACAAGTGTTCGGTAAGGATGGCCTTTGGCTGTACGTCACGGGGCAACGTGATGGGCGTCGCTGAATAGAAGCGAGGAGACCTTCCTTTCCTTATCATCGCTATAAATAAAGCCGCGTGGCTTGCAGCAGGTACTCTCCCTCCATTCTCTCTCTATCTCTCCTGCCAATTACGTCACCGACGTCTCATTTCATCCTTGGAACGTCAACAATAATCCTTAACTGTCATCTCTCATTTTTTTTTTCATTGATAAATTAACTTAACTATTGATACATAAATATGTAGAAGAGATACATAATACTTAATTAAAATATTTTTCATATTATTTATTAATTATCTTGCAAATCAATATAACTCCAATCAGTATGCCAAATAAGTACCCTGTACCCTCCTATTGTTTCAGTCATCGCTTTAACTACGAAGTCTTTTGACGGCCAAAGTGAGCGAGATTATTTGCATTGGAATCCAGCGTCCTGATCCGAACAAGGTAAAAAGCTCACTCAACCTTCTCATTCTTCAGCTGGTCTGGCGCTAGTGTAACGGAACCTGTGACATAAACAACATCACCACCTTGTGCGCAATCCGTCTGTCTGTCCGCCAATCTATGCAACTGTCAAGTTGTCAACCAACAGCAGGCTTCAAGATCAACCACTTTCTAAGGTTTTTTCACTTCTCCAACAAAACCATTTCCTCGTTGGCTCGAAAAATCTTATATATTGTAAAACCAATTAAACAGGATACTAATTGTTTTTAATATAATTTAAATGTTGGCGGTACGGGTGCTTAAAGACGACAATCGCAGCGGGTCTTTCTTTGTTAACAATGGAGACTGGAGACCGCGCGCTTAGAGAACTCAGTCTGCGTCGAGAACTGGGACATGGCAGTTCGGTCCACATAGAGAAATAAAAACACTAAAAGTCTGCGGATCCAGAATTATGAATAGGGCTATCTACGAAGTCCAACAGCGAGATATAATAGTTTACGTAAAACGCAAGTAAACAGTTTTGACGGAGAGACTCATAAAATCACAGTTTGGAAGCAGAAGTTTTGCTTCACAAACTGAACTAACTTTCGCATAGAGAGACTTTGAGGAGATCTACGTCCGGCAACTGGCTGAGGGTGGGCTAATCCAGGTTCCAGTATAGCAGAGATCCAGAGCAACTACCGTGTGTTCAAAATCTAATGAGTAGAATCAGTGTATAATGGCCTGTTGAGTGGGTGTTGACTTCAAGCTACAAGAGTCCGAACTGGTACCAGTGGCACAGTCGTGAGTACAAAACAATTATTAATGACTGTAAACGATAATTAAAGGGTATAGTCAGATTTCGTTCGCCTTTTTTCTTTTCATACGTTTTATTTTATTTTTTGTATTTAATATTGTATTCCGTTAACTTCAATGAGTTTGGATAGTTAATATTTTAGTTCATTGTATTTGTTCTTCCTATCAAACCCAGTGGCGACCTTGAGATAATGAGAAATTCAACGTAATTGATTGTAAAATTAGAAAGCTGTATTTTTATAGAACACCACGAATTAATAAAATAAAATTTGATATATTTGTTTGTTAAAGTGATGGAATTCGGTGTGAAAAGCAGGGCTTAAAATGTGTAATTATCAACAATAAATTTTTAAATACATAATAATTTTGTTAATTATTCCTATTAATTAAGATCATTTTTTTAAAACGTTACATAAATTGGCGTCTTCAACGTGGGGTTAACTATCATTCAAATTTTAATGAAATTTTTATTTAAGAATTTATTTTAATTAAAGACTTTTTTAATTATAACATAAATGGCCCAACAACGTGGGGAAAATTTAATAAATACTTTTTTAATCATTACAATATATATGTTCATACAACAACGTATGTAACTACAAACAATAATTTTCGAACATTATTCTCAGAATGGACGAAATTCTGCTTAAAAAGTTCAGCCGGAATTCTATACGAACAAATATGGTCGGAAATCGTCTTGCATGTGGTGAAAAATTCCCCTAAAGTCATTACAAACGAATTTTTAAAACCTAAACATGCACACGGGTATAGATCGCTTTCTAAGCGGCGCGGAGTATCGTTTCCTTGTGATGTGACACCACACTCCGTAACAGTCAACGATGTCACTTTTCAGCTGTCAGAAACGCAGTTTGGTAAATGGTAAAACTTGTAATGCAGCTTATAAAATTTAAATGCAGGTTTTTCACACATTGTACCGATACTCAGAGGCGAAGACTTAGGACAGGTAGAGAGGATGTTGCCAGGAAAGGTAGGTAAATAATCTGTGGCATTGAAAGGAGCAGATACGATGAAAACTACTGAGGATTTTAACAGGAGTTGGAAAAGAACTTGAGGAATAATCGGATGCAAAGGTGGTGCAGGACAGAGTAAAGTGCCAATGAATGAGGCCAAAGCCCTCGCAGGGCTGTAGCGAAAAAAAAAGATAATATATATGGAAAAACTAAACAGGCTCCGAAAATCAGGATTAATGAAGGAGGTCAAAGCTAATTGGATGCGCGATATTTTTATAATTGGTATATATATTTTATTTTAATGTAATTAGATATTAGCAAGGGTTGAGAGCTTGGCAAGTTGGAATTTGACCAGGCGCCGCCGTGGCGGATAGATAATCCGTTCGGTCTGGACGCAGGCACTTAGGCTGTTGACTCTCGGAGGCTACCTGGACTGTCACGCCGTGGAAAACGTCTCTCCAAAAACCCCAGAAATCGAATTAACACGTGAATGCCTGAACCAATCTCATTTCTTGGTTCAGGAAAGATCGATCCAAAAATTGGTCGAGAACATCGATATTTCACATCCAGCGAAGAAGCTGTAAAGAAAGTGTGGAAGATTCCTCGACGAACCGTCGCCAGGGGCGGACGTACAGCCCCAAACGTGCATCAACCAGAGGACTCGGAGAGAACGAGGGTGCCACATGATCACGGCCAGAGATGCACGCGAGGTAACTGCCAAGTGTCTCAATCCTTGACGCGCCTGGGGGGAATTACCGTAAACCATTGTTTAGCTTCGGGTTAAGGGATCCGATTGTTTCGCCCGGCTGAACACGCATAATTTGTATTTTTAATTTTATTTGTTCATGTTCAGTTAAATAATTAATAAATTCTGGAAACTATCCCTTTATTTTATCATTTAATAAACTTAACACTTCAAAATAAGGATTAAAGAAGACATTTGATAATGTTTATAAAGTGTATTTATGATTTATCTGGTTTTCTTTTGGTATTTTATTTATGGTTTTTTGTATCGTCTGTATTAAGTCTAAAATTAATACGAAAACGTATTTGTAATAGTTAAATAAATCTATTTCTTAAACTTTCTAATCCCTCTGGCAGCCGCGGTGTCACCAGATACCGATTAAAATCTCTCCTTCGCAGGCAAGCGCCAGTGAAGCGACTTTACGAGCGTCCAAATTATTTCGTTGTAATTGAAACGTGACCCTTAACAGTTAAGATTGTCAGCCCATAACCTGTAACGAGGAAATGAAAGTCGCCTCCTTGACTCCATCGACCTTGGCGTTTTGCCTTCCATGGTGTCCGAGCTGTTGACTGACCGGACATTTGCGGGAGGCCTTGCTGACTCATCACACACTCCACTTCCGGGACTCTCGGAGCGCATCGTCACCACCTTCTCCATATCAAACTGTTCCCCGTTTCCTGAAGCTCGTCACGTTCGGTCGTGCCCCGCGGTGGAAACCCAGTCCTCACGACGACTCATAAATAACTCACAACAGATGACCATGTCGACCAACCCCAAAGAAGAAAAGACGTCGTCGACGACAACCATCCAACGTCACTGATACTGTGGTGTAGAGGTCAGCGTCATTGCCTCGCAACTTTTGGATCCCGGGTTCCAATCCCGACAGATGCAATGATGATTTACATGGCGAAGAAAGCCGGAGAGGATAATCGGAACGCTGATACCATTCGAAAAAAAGAATCCGAACTCTGTCATGACAGGATTCTCAGTAAGACAAGGCTTCAACGGGACCGTAAATACGAGAATAAGATACAAATTAAATTTTGCAATACGTCAGGAAAATTTGGGAAGAGAAACTTTATTTTGGATACAGGTGCATAATTATAAAAATAAATTAAGACTGCAGAATTGATTTTTCGAATTGTTCCCTATAAAATATATATTTAGAAAGCAGCATTTTTTCGATAATTTATATCAAGCTGTTCCAGTCTCTAAAGTAATTTTTGTCTCCTGATGATTTGAAAAAAAATATTCATATATTAACTGTCAGTTTATTAATCTACATTTTACATCATCTTATTTTGTGATATCTTTGCCATTTTTGTTGTCTGATTTGAAAATAAAAATGTGTATTAATAAGAAGAAAACAGAAAATATGGACTGCTGCAGGAAAGTGGTATCAAAAGGAAGAAGGGAAACAAAGAGACGTTTCGATCAGTAAATAAATTTTTCGTCTTTGTAAATATATTGTAATAATCAACATTAGAGCTTTAATTATTTAATTTGAATTTAAAAAATTTTCCTCTCATTGAAACGCCATTTATGCAATAATTAAATGGAAGGATTTTTTACTAAATGAAAAGATCGAAATTAGCAAACAACATATTTATTTATTTTGTGGCAACAAAAAATGATTACAAACACAAAATTTGAGATCTCATTCTCTCAGGGCCTTGACGGGTTTTATAATAATATTAACCAACAGTTCACATTTACCTAACAATATGTCGATATAAAGAAATTAAAAGAAAATAAATTAACTTTGATTGGCAATTAAAAGGGAACGAAATCTGACTCTATCCTTTAATTACGTTTACAATTAATCATTAGTGTTGGTTTTGTTACTTACATCTGTCCAGCTGAACCAGCATTCTTTTTCGTTTCGGAAGTACACTATTGCAAAATTATACACTGATTCTAAAAGTCAACTCACAGATTTTACACTACTGAAATCAAAATTTATAGACTCCCAGGAACTCGGATGGTCCTCCTGAATGTCAGCTATCTGATGTCTGCTTGCCTTCCTTGACTGGCTATAGACGTAAACTCTCTTAGACTTTCTTAGCTGGCTTTATACGTAAAAACTGCTCGCTTACTTTCCTGGCTGGCTATAGACGTAAACTTCTTTTACTTAGCGATATTTACGTGTTTAATACTTCCGTGAATGTTTTTACTTTGTCTTAAATTCACAACTTTGTTTAATAATACATTAACGACGGCTAGTCTCTGCTCTAGTATTATTTGTTCCGTCCTCTGAAATGTACCGCCACCAACTAACAGTTATATTACTTGTTAGTTTTTGACTTTTCGACAAAGCAAGTAAGCTCGCTTTTCATTGTCGCTTTGTTCGATCAGGCCGCTATAATGGGTTTCTCAAACAATTCATTTTTTATGTCCAAACAATTAATGACCTAATTAATTGGCAATACAATATATAAATATATATATATATATATATACAAACACCCAATGGTTATCAAAAACTTGCAAATACATTTATAAATAAATGTATGAACACAGCCAAATAATTTAAAACAAAACATCATTAAAAATAACTCGTTTCGTCTTCAATCTAGGACTTAATCAGATGTGCAATTTATTTTTAAGAAATATAAAAACTACATAAATATGGGTTACTGAATCAATAACAAAAACTGTAAAATTATGGAAATATTTTAATGATATAGATTTAGGTCAAAATATTAACGCATATATTTAACTGATTTCAATATCATTATAAATGCTTGAGGACAACCAAATTAGTTAGAAACATGTTTTTATGTTAGTAAAATTATTTTGACTATGATGTTTTAACAATTGGTAAAGGACTGACATTAATGCCGCAATTTTGGTATCACTTAGTTTTTTGTGTATGAACTCTCAAGAAATAATCACATGACAATCTTCTTTACTTAACCGTTGTGAGTAATGTGCTTACGTCTTCTTTTTCTCTCGGTAATGAAACACGATACTGGAAAATTATGTCTTTTAGTGTTGCCTGAAGTTACAGTTACTAGGAATAAATATTCTGAGAGGTTTGTCTGTTTGTTTGTTCTAGCAATTGACACAGCAGAGACACACGCAGGACAATGGCGTGGGAGGACATGTGTGTCATGTGCGTCACGCATTCCGTGCAGCTGTCAGCAGTTCCGCAAAGGATCCTATTTTAGTGTAGGCAAAGAAACTACCAAAGTCTCTCTCTCAGTCACGTCGACATAGACAGGTCTATCAGATGAATCTACAACGTTCCTCACAGCAACTGCAGTTATCGGAACGACGTGGGACAAGCACTGGTAGCTCGGCCTACCTGATACATGTTTCTAAAGGGGTTTTCTCTGCATAAATATTTGCGAATTTCGTGTAGATTCATTAAATTATAACCAGGAGAGCCTAGTTAACCCTTGGTTCTCTCTTTTCAGCTTCCCCTTACCCAGTTTGCATCCCTTCCCGCTACAGGAAAGTAGCCACAGCGTGCCTTATTATCCTTAGAAGCTTACTTATCTTCTAATAAATGAAGCAGTTTGATTGTTTGATATTTGTATGAATGTATGTTCCGCATACAAATCTACACCCGTGGAGGAAATTTCACCAAATTTCGTACACCACCACCAGGAGTGGAAATATTCAAATATGGTAAAACGGCTGATACTTGAGTGGGAGAAATATTTTTAGATTTATAGCGTTTCTACCTATGTTATCTGAGTATAATTTCAATTCTTTATAGCATGGGACAGGAGAACCCTCAGTGGTTACATGAAAATAACCCGAATACAACCGAGATTGGAGTCAATCCAGGGTTATGGATATCGCTGAGTTTAATTATCACATTCAATTGGCCATTCAACCTCCAAGACGAGGGCGGAAATTTTGAAAACTGCAATCACGACCGATATTTGCGTTGAATAAATATTTTTCAGGGTTAATTAGATTGATAGTATTTTGATGTGCATAATTTCAACCCCTTTCGGCATGGAAGGGGATCACGCTTAGTGGTTGGGGTGGAGGGGTGATATATTAAAATAACGGAAAATCAACCCAGATTGGATTCAAATTGTTGTTATGGGTGTTGCTGAGTTTATTTATGACAACCTAGGTACGCACGGGGGTGGAAGGGTCTAGCGAGGGTTGAAATTTGCATCGAATAAATATATTTCGGGGCAAACAAATTCATAATATTTCTCTAAATCTTGGCTATGTATAATTTCAACTGCTTTCTTAATGAGAGGAGAGCACCCTTGAGGGTGAGGGTGGAGTGGTATTATATAAAAATAACGGAAAAGATGCATATTGGGGTCGAATCCAGGGTTATGGGTGTCACTGAGTTTAATTATAACTTTCAATTTGCCGTTTAACTCACCCAAGCGAAGGTGAAAATTTACAAACATGTTAAAACGGCCGATATATTCGTTGAACAATACTTTTTCGGGATGAATGAGTTTTCCCGCTTTCGGCATGGGAGGTGAGCACATTTATGGATAGCGCGTTACACTGCAATAACACAAAAGCAACCGAGATTGGAGTCAACTCTAGGGTTAAGGATAAATAACAACACGGGCAACGCCAGGCACCCAGCTAGTTTATTAAAAAATTGAAATTTGGCAATTGTAACTAGCACAAAAAATTGCCAAAACGTAACGTAGCGTATTATTCTGACATTACACACCATGGTGGCTATTTTATTATTTGAATCTTAACTTTTACTGACGTATAGATATAATTTATTTTTATATATAACAAATACTAATACTATTTAATTTTTATAAATTTATTAACACAATCAAACTGGTCACAAACAATTTATTAACATAACAAAGAGCACAACGTTCCGTTCTCAAACTATGACTTCATCAAGTGTTAAATAGATTTGCAGACATTGCCAGAAATTCTTCTGTAAATATTTGCCAAATATTGATGTTATATAAATAAAGGTTGCTTATAATTTCCAAGTCTTGCTTGACGAACCGCGCTCTGGAAGACCATCAACGTCTACCGACGAGGGCCACGTCCAAATAATCAAAGATTTGGTGCTTGAAAATCGTCGATGGACAATTACAGATCTCGCTGATAGTGTTGGAATATCATTTGGCTCAGCCCAAACTATTTTGAAGAATGTTTTGTGTCTCAAACTCGTCAAGTCTCGATTGGTGCCAAAATCGCTCAATTTTTTTGAAAAAAAAAGCGTCGCATTGATGTGTGTGAAACTTTGCTGGCTGACTATCAGGACCACTTGAATTGCATCATTACTGGAGACGAGACTTGGATTTACGCATACGACCCTGAAACCACCGACCAATCCAGTGAATATCGTGCAAAAGGTGAAGCAAAACTGAAAATCAAAGTTATGTTGACAGTTTTCTTTGATTATCGTGGTGTGGTGCACTATGAATTCCTTCCGCCGGGCCAAACTGTCAACAAAGAATATTATTTGAGCGTTATGCGTCGTTTGCGTGAAACGATTTGAATTATGGGCGAACAACTCTTGGTTCCTTCATCACGATAATGCACCATGTCATACTGCGTAGGTTCTTCGCAGCGTTTTTGCCAAAATCTCGACTCATATCGTTCCGCAACCACCGTATTCGGCTGATTTGGCTCCATGCGACTTCTGGATATTCAGCAAACTCAA
The DNA here is from genome assembly GCA_037074705.1 of Zhengitettix transpicula. NCBI lineage: Eukaryota > Metazoa > Arthropoda > Insecta > Orthoptera > Tetrigidae > Zhengitettix > Zhengitettix transpicula. The sequence goes on from CM073594.1 coordinate 69,561,557, forward strand.
GAGGCCAATGCGGGGACGCCGTTTTGACACGATTGAGGAAATAAAACCTGAATCGAAGAAGGTCTTGAATGCTATACCGGAAAAAAACAATTCCGACTGTTTCGAGGACTGGAAAAAGCGCTGGAAAAAGTGTCTTTTATCGGCACTTTGAAGGGGATGAAATTAATTTGGAAGAATAAATAAAGAATTAATATTTTATAAATAAATTCATCTTACTTTTTGTTCGCTGTGGTAAGAAGAAAAGAAAAACCATTCTGTACGTGTGTGAGGTTTTATATTTAAACTATTATCCAAGACTGGATATGTTTCTTTTAAACTTCCCTGCTATTACGGAATTTATAGTCGAGTATCTGAATGCTACGGAGAGCTTTTCAAATCACGCTGATACGTTTATTTTATGAAGCTTCTATTCAAACTGAAATTGAAAATAAAAATGTTTTACTTTCTCCCCTTTCAATAACAAAAATAGCTCAGATATTTATTGTGATCTTTATCTCTATAACAGGGAATATTTCTGCTCCGTATCTAGCACAATTCTAAGTGAAAAATGATCGTTTCCGGTCATGTCTCGTCATAAAGTCGGCATTTTTATCCTCACTTCTGTTAAAATTCCCCGAAATATTTTTAATATTCACATATTGAGTCTCTGTTTTACGGTTAATCATGAAAAGCGCTTCGCTACGTTCAGAGATTCAAATCAATTTTAATATATTTTCCTAATATATGTGGATTCATTTACGAAAAACAATATTTAAATTACATAACATCAGTCAATTAGGCAGAAGTTTAAGTATGATAAATTTAAAACATTATAAAACATAACGTTTCGTCCCTAAACTTTGGTATTCCTCATGTTTAAAATTTTCATGAAATGAAATTACGAATTTATATTTCATTTAAATCTTACACCTGAAAATGTCCTAAAATTTAGGGACTTATGTTATATAATGTTTTAAATTTTTCTGGTTAAACTTGTTACAAATTGGATATTATTTCATTAATTTAAATAATTCAAATAAAAATATCTAACAAAATTTTAATTCTAAAAAACTTCATATCGCGAAATTTCAAATTGTCTTCTATAATTGCTTTATATCGACATTAGTAGTGAATTGACGTTTACGACAAATTGCATACGTACCGACTCTCTATGCCGATATAAATCGAATTTTAAAGTCATTCAAATTTATCAAAATACTCAAGATTATATTTTATTTTAAAAAAATAACACGTTGTGTTTGTTTTACTGTTCCCAGAAATTTTGTGAAATGTTTTAGCTGCTTCCGAACTTTCATGAAATTTATACTTTTTTAAAAATAAAAGTTGCCCATAATAATTTTTTATTATGATCGTATATTGTCATAATTAATTATTTAATTATTTATGGTTCCACGTCGTTCTGATTTTTTTTTACAGTGACAGGGTTCATGAGGGTCATCCACGTGGCTGCCTTTCGCCTGTATCAGGATAGGAAGGGATTCGAAAAGCGGGGTGTCACTATCTACGTTTATTTGTAGAACGTCTGAGAGATATGGAGAGTTGTTTAATGTGGCACAACGCTGCTACCTTTTCTTTATATCCATGAATTTTTATTGTGTTCAGTGAAAAATAGAACGACAATGATTGCGGCTAGGTCCAGGTAACTCAGCGAAGGTACGTATAAAGTGAATGAGATAATTGGGACTGTCTCATTAAGTCGCAAAGAGGATCAAGGTGTTGGTGTTAGTAAAGATGTGGTAATGGGGTAGGTACAGGTGTAACAACATTTAAAGTGACTATCCTCGTAGAAGACATTCGTTTCCAAGTTACAGTTAGGAGACTAATCGCCTCTTTGTTCAAGCAACGGGGACACGTGGATCGTAAATCTCCTCCTCTCCGGCTACAGTCATATATACAGCACATTCCCGGGCTTCTATTTTTTAATTCTTCTATATTTATCGAAGTGCCAGGGCACGTAGACACGCAGGTGTACACGAAGTGGACGAGAAGAGGGAAGGGGTAAAAGTATAGGTGCAATGACGTCACACAGGTAGATAGACTAACCTACCTGCCTTTCACTTTGCTGGCAGACATTCAAGAGAACAATAAAACCAATTACGTCTTTTATGTTTGTAGTGACCACAAATATAGGTAATGAAATGATTTTATAAATTATTTATTTGATTTGTATTGTCAGCGTAATATTGTGACCCAGATATTGTAGGCAACAGTCAGCATGTTCAGAGTGTTTCAGACGGTATTATTGTCGGCGATGTGTAATGTTGAAAGCTTTGAGGAAATGTACAGTCTGCGATACGAGATAACCGGTGAAGGTTGGTTACAGTCTCTAATGAGCGATGACCGAGGTCGGTTAGAGTCTGATGGGTTCTGACCCACATCGGTTAGCAATATTGAACGAGATAAATTAATAAGTTTTGATTCGAAAAGTTGTACTGGCAGTTGGTGAACTGATTTCAACGATATTGTCACTATTCGCCGAAGTATTTGGAAATCAACTGAGGATTAGACAATCCTGTGGTAGTGATTTAATCGCGTATGCTGACTAAAGTAGTGTAGAAAGTGTAATACTATCCCAGTTTAATTAAAATCAATTAAATATTTTGTGATCTAAAACCAAAAGTTAAAATAATTGGTTAAGTGAAAGATTTAGCGTGATACGAGAACTGCTTCGATGTCTGGTATGTACAAAAATTGATTGTAGACTGGGTATAATGTTCCTTACCGTCAGATTTCATATGTCAGTTTCATAGTGTAATATTCAAGTAAATTAATTTCAATATTTTGTAATATTTTATAAATTTGGTTATTTCATTGCGGCGTCCTATTACTGTTAAAGGCCCGATAAACGACCCAGAATGTTTAAAGAATCTCATTAAATCCGTGGCATTCGTGTATAACAACTAATTAAATTTAAATTCTAATAAATTTTTCAGTGTTTAAAATTGGATTCGTTAGTAATCATTTCATTTATCAATATCAATTATCTATAGATAATAGTTCCCTTTTAATTATATATTATATTATATATTAATTATTAATATATATATATATATATTGTAATGCCAATTAAACAGGCTTATATTGTTTTAATATAATTAAATTGTTAGCGGTACGAATGCGTAAAGGCGACAATGAAAGCGGGTTTTTCCTTTGTTCAACAATGGAGACCGCGCGCGCTTAAACTCTGTATGCACTTGGAGAAGACCAGTTGGCTGCGAGAAACGGAACAGTTCAGTTCAAGTGGGAAACTGAAAAACGTAAAAGTCTAATGATCTAAAAGTCTGGAATCGGCGATTGAAAGGTGAAGAAGTCAAAATTTTGCGTACGAGAGATGAAACTGTTAAAATTCGACGGGGAGATAATATAGTTCAGTTCACCTAGAGCAACGAATAGTAAAGTTTGCAGATATAAAGTACGAATGGCGGGATCCTGTATTTCTACATGAAAGCAAGCAAATATTTATCGGAGAGATTTATTTAATAATTTGCAAACGGTGTAGCAAATGGTTGCTTCACGCTGATAGAACAATTTTTGCATAGAGGAGACCGGCATCCACTAGCTGACCAAAGGGGGCGGCTCATGTGAGGTTACAGATAGCAGAGGACGAGTATTTTAATCGTGTGTATTAAAATTTCAATGAAGTGTAGAGTCTGTGTAAAAATGGCCTTAAATGTGGTAGTTTTTAAGCTACAAGAGAGAGATCTGGTACCAGACAGACATTCTGTGAGTAACAATACTTTGATATAAATTTGTAAACGATAATTAAAACGATAGAGTCAGATTTCGTTCAGTTTTCGTTTCGTTCAGTTTTCTTTTCACTTATTTTCATATTATTTTAGGTTAACTTTTTATATTTGAATTGTTAATTGTCAGTTTATACATTGATTTTGTTCTAATTATCAAACCCAGTTATGGCCCTGAGATAAGAGATTCGACGAATTTGATTGTAATGATATAAGAACTGTGTGTTCATTAATGCCACGAATGAACAAATGAAAATTAATGTATTTGTTTTTTAATGGATGAAATTCTGCATGAAAAATAGGTTTTGTACATTGTAAAATTTATCAACAAAAATAAATTTCATTTAAAGCTTAGTAAATGTTGTTAATTTATTTATTTAATTTAACCCTATCAGTTGTTTATTGCATAAATGGCGCCCAACGTGGGGCGAATTAATCGATTATCAGGTATTTATTACAATATATATATATATATATATATATATATATATATATATATATAATTTCGTACTGGGTTTCGATTACACACTCATCGCAAAGATTTACTTCGTTTTCTAGAAGTTTCTGTTACAGATATTTTCTGTTTCCAGTCGCGAACTAGGCTGATAGCTTGAACCCTAAAATTGAATTTAAGTTATAATAATATATTCTATCAAAGTAAGCAAACAGAAGTATGTACATTGTGTAATGTGGATGCGTACGGAACACTCCAACATATTTTGATAGAATGTCCGACACATAACGCTCTGAGAGAGATATTTTCTTTGGCTAAATTGAACCGCATGACATATACAGATGAAACGATAAAGTCAACAGTTCTTTGCTTTGGAGTAAGAGCCTGTCCACATCTTTAACATTTGGTACTGAGAGATTGGAAGACATAAACTTCATAACGACTGTGGACGTACATTGTAGCTGATATAAATGACTAACAATTTACGTAAAAGCAGGGGTATTAGCGTTCTTCACCTCCTCGTGATGTCGTCTGCTTCCCTTTTTTCTTCTCTCTCTGTCTTGACTCTGTTAGGAGGCTTCCGAGTCCTTTAAGGCGCGGTTTCGGCGTGAAGATATCTTTGTGTGTGGGAGGTTTTTCTTTCTTTTGTAAATCACTCACTCGAGGCTTCTGGAGTGGCCGGCCTGCCTGGGCATTGTCCTCCCAGTGCTCGCTGCATGGAGATAACCATCGCCCTTCGTCGTCGCCCAGCTCACACTCTCCTCTTTCTTTTCCACACCTCCGTCCGTCCGTCCGCCTCGTTACCCTGGCGACCATCCTCCACCATAATCTCCTGGATATCGAACTCTGTTCCTCAAAACTCTGGATTCTACACAAAATACGCGCAACGAATTATTGTGAAAAACTTGAGAAAGACAGAACCTGATTAAATTTAGTTAAGACAAAGACTTGGACAGAACATGAGACAGGAATTTGAGATAGGAGATCCTACAAGGAGACTTCCATAAGACGAAGTTCATTGTAAACGTAAGGTATTAATCATCCTAATCACACCATTGCAGACTTCCACAAGCCCCTGGCACAAACGAAAATAGCCTTTATTATTCCCCAAAAACTTTTTGGCATTTCTATAACCATATCAACCATCTTAATAGCTGGCACCTCACTCACACCCACCCTTCCGAAGCACAAACTTACTCTAAACTATATTCGTATAACACCTTTTATACAGGCATCACATTAAATTTATAAAACCTTAAAAGAAAATTAAATTGCCATCAAATACCCTCTGTTCCTCTCGTCTATAACTTGGAATGTCACTGGACATTTTCAAGATCTCAAGTCTATATGTTAATAATTTACAATTAATATACTGTATGTCAGTTTATCAAAACTGTAAAGTCCTTTGACTAAAAGTTGTAAAAATTAATTTAAAAAGTTGAGGCATTAAGGTTCAAACGGGATAGAAGCAAATCCAATTGTGAAAAAAAATGCTAACGTACAAAATACGGGGTTCGGACGGCAGTATTTTTAAACATGCATATATATTGTAACATATCAACTTGTTTAAAATGTGTTTTTGTGGAGATTGTTGAACTGTCACAGTTAAGGCGGGTGAGCCTGATTGTCGGCGCCTTGAAGGCACAGCTCCACGTCGACAGCCGCCGGGGGTGGACGCACTACAAAAAGTGTTTGTTTAATTCAAACCACACCTTGAGGAATCTCTGTCTTGTGTTCGAGAAATAAAATATTAAATATTATCCATGTTTGGTTATTTACCTGAAAATAACCTGGTGCATAAAAATAAATACTACAGTTGAGATATTAATTACTGCATTATATATTTATTAAACGGCTCTTCGCGCGCAAATATATAATGGTATCACGATAATAAATACCAATAGCCAGTTAAATTTTTAAAAAATTTCAATTTTAAGTGTTGTTAAGTATTATTCTTAACGTAAATAATTTTAATTTGTACTGGTAGAGTAAATGCTTTTGTGATGATGATAAAATATATTAACACATAAATCTATGTCAGTTGTTAATAATGAATTTTATATGTAAATTTTTATGGTTATATTGTAATTAAATCGTAAAACATTGAAGGATTGTAAAAATTGTGTTAATACAATTTAGATATGAGTTTTGACTCAGTTGATACTGATTTTGCGTTTGACTCGATGTTTTTGTAATACGAGTACTGGGAGACGTACGATTGTTTATAATTGTGGACGAGTTCAAAATGAATGAATAAAAAAAATTAAGTTAATGCTTGTGAATGCAGTAGATAATTTTTAAATGATGTAAAATTGTAAGAATTTAGTTTATTCCTTTGTAATTTAAATATATGTATTGTTTTGTGTGTGGATATGTGCAGATGATGTTGGAAAATTCTCGAAATTTCCTGTTACTTTGTCTTCGTTTTTAGTTAACGAATAAAGTAGTGACGACTCAAGAGGTTTTATTGATGAATTTTGAGAATGATGAATTTTTAAAAAAAATTATAAATTTTTTTTCAAATAAACAATCCTCAAATTATCTCGGTTATAAACAAAATTACCAACATTAACACACCATTTTGAGAAAAAAAAATCGAAAATTAAAATTAAGAAATTCAAAACTCAATTTATACAATTAATTCTTTAAATTGATTTAAAATACATTGAAAATTTAACTTGGTGATAAATGATTTAAGGAATCAAGAGTAAAATTTTACTGGCATAACTTCAAACCGAAATCAAATTTAACTTCAAGGTTTAATCGAAAATTATTTAAAACAAAATTTAACATTAAGTTCATGTAAAAATTTTATTCGACAAATTTAAATTTCAAATTCAAGAAAAAATTAGTTTGTATGTCAGATTACTTGATCTTTGTGACTGAATCTGATCGTCGTTTCGCAGCATTATATATTTATTTAATTCTGTGTGTGTCTGTGCGTGTGTGTAAGAGATGCTGTTGCATTATCACGGGCATTCCTTTCAAACCTTCCTGTCACTCGCTCACAAAATACATTATTTGGTTGACCTAAATCGATAGGAAGCTCGTCTCGATACCTGGAATCGAAAGAAGGTAAATACGATAAGAAGACAAAAATTTTGTTCACTGACTCACACAGTATGCATTATTCTGGGGAGAAACCGACTGCACACATATATTTTACATTTATTTATCGCTATAATTCTTTGCATGCGGGTAAACATAACTTCGTTACCTAATAGTGATAGTATGAGGTAAGCCTATGACGTATTGAGGCGGAGTTTTCGTAACCCTCAGTAGCGATCGATATTGAAACATTTATTTATTTTTTTCCTCCCCTCACGTTTCACTTGAACCTGCCCTTAATCACAGGCATTATCGTTAAATTACGAGTCGCGTGAGCAGGGCCCCGTCGTAAATTACACGACCGGGAAGGTAATAGGAGGTGACAGGAAGGGGAGGGAAGGTTGCCTGCTTGTTGCCCTTCTCTTGTCTGTAGTGAAGCTGTCATCTTGTTTGCCACCTTCCAGGGATGGAAAGGGAAAGAGACGGGAGTGAGGTGTAACAACCTTTATTATCCCTCCTATACCTGTCTGGAAGAGACGCTATAAACATGTCGGGCGTGTACATACACACAACGGTAGAGAGGGGTGAGGGTGATTGAGGAAGCTGTTAGCTGCTCCTTCTTTAATAACGTAATTGTGCTCAGTCACGGGGTTGACGTGAAGAAAACGAGGTACACACGGGCAGCATTTCTTTTTTAACAGAAAAAAATACAAACGTAAATGAGGATTATTCGGCGAGGTCTCGGGTAATAAAAAATAATATATACATATATTGTAATAATTAAAAGGTGGTCTTCATTAAAATAATTAATTAACAAGATTATTAAGAATTAAAAATTTATTCTTTAAAGGTACAAATTGTAATCGCTACATTATACGCCGAGTTAACAACAAATATTTTATTTCATTTTTGCAATTCGTGGCGTTCTAGGAAATATACAACTTTATATTTTACAATCAAATACGACGAAATTCTCTTTATCTCAGGGTCATTACTGGTTTTGATTTTCAGAACAATCCAATTTAATAAACTAACATTAACATTTTAAACTCATTGAAGCTAACTTAATACAATATGAAAATAAACAAAATGAAAGAAACTAAATGAAAAGAAAAACGAACGAAATCTGACTTCTACATTTAGTCCTCGTTTACAGATTTTAAATAATTGTTTTGTACTCACGAATGTCTTCCTGGTACCAGATCTGATTCTTGGAGCTTGAGGACAACACTCACTAAAAAGGCCATTATTCACTGATTCTACACATTAAATTTTTAATACACACGGTCGATGTTCTCGTTCTCTGCCACCTGGAACTTTGGATCAGCCGCCCCTCAGTCAGCCCTCGGACATAGGTCTCCTTCAGGCCTCTATGCGAAATTTAGTTCAGTCTGTGTGAAGCAAAACCTTTTGATTCCAACTTCGCGATTATTATTTGAGTCTCTCCGTCAAAACTGTTTACTCGCGTTTTATGTAAACTAATAGATCTCGCAGTTGGACTTCTTGGACCGCGCTATTCTTACATTTTAGATCAGCATCCACATTCTCCCGTAACGTTCGCCGGACTCCTTTAACGTATCAGTTCTCGACGCAGACTCACTTCCTACTCGTGTGCATTTCCCGGCAACACTAGCCGACAAAGAGCCGTGGTTTTTACTTTCAAAACTCGTGCCGCTAACAATGCAATTATATTAAAACAATTCATGGCCTCTTTAATTGGTATTACAATATATATATATATATATATATATATATATATATATATATATATATATATATATTTGTGTGTGTACAGAGTTTCTGTATCCTCTGCCTAACTAACACGAACTCGAAAATAACCAATTTCTCGTCGTAATCATCTGATTAAAATTACTATCGCTTTATGGGACTGTTGTGGTTATTTTCACGTAATAGTTATCTGGAGAGTCTATTTATATAGAATTGCCCAAGTTATATAATTTTTCGGTTGTGTATTTACTATATTCTATTTTAATTAATATAAATTTTCCGTATTATTTTGATTTGTGTGTACCGTGTTTCTTTCTTAATTGATTTATTTTCATAGTTAAAAACAACCTTCTATTAGTCAGAAAAAAATTATTATACAATTTAAAACATAATGTATATCAGAAAAAACATTTCTTCAGGTATATAGATACATTCAATTATAATTTATTAAAAAAAATGTTTTTTAATATTTAATTTAAAAATGAAATCAGATTATTATAATTGTTTATATTTTTATAGTTTTTATACACTTCCCTTGTGTATTATATTATGTAAAATATGTAATGGCGTGCGTTGACTGTAAATATTATAAAAATAATATTATTCCGTAATTTGGGGATTAATAAATCTTAAATGCTAATTCAGGACAGGTAGAACGTGAAAAAAGTAGCATCTCGATTATCTTCCATGGCACCCCTCGCGGATGAATCTGTTGGCTACTTTGTAAACCACGAGGGAACGGAAAACATTGAGGTCAAGTCAAACGGATAGCGCCGGGGATCGTGACTAGAAATCGCGACCGTCATGAGTGACGTCATCGTGACGTCAACGACGAGTGTAGTGGAGAGATCACTACTTTACACTGCTTGTTTCTTTTTATACTAAATTGAATAATTTTATTTAAAGAACATAACGCTTATATCATATAAAATTTGTGGCGGCCATTAACAAAAATTACGAATATCATAAATATCTCAATATAATTTTTTTACTTAATTAATTATAAAATTGGTGACAGCAAAAATATAATTGATCACTTCAGAAAGATAAAGAAAATATAAAATTTTCGTATATATAACCGTAGCCCTATCTACAAAAAACGATATTTTTTATTTAAAGAATAATTTTAATATTAATGAACGAAAACTTAATTTAATAAATATATTTAACAAATAATTTTTCGATATAACAACCTCGACAAATTGTTAGAACTCGACGTTTTCCCCGATTATCACTATCGGAGTCAACAGGTATTTGACAAATAAATCTTGTAATTAACTGATTAAATCTTGTAATTAACTGAAAACAGATAATTATTTATAAATGGATACATATTCAAAACCGCCTGTTAAGCATGTTGGATAGGAGACGTTATTCGTCAAGATAGAGAGAGACGAATGAAGCTTTGGCGTCCGGTCAAGGCGTTCTTATTGCGGACGACCAAACTAGTCAGTCAATTGGGATCAATGTTCCATCACCAGAAGGCCAAGTCAGCGGATACTTTCCAAGGCGGACAAACCTCGTCGTCGTGTAATTTTATTAGTCCGTCCTCTTAACGTCCTCTTCCTCATCTGTCCATTTAACCATCTTGCGTCACACAAACGGAAAGAAATCTCTGCCTTCCCCTAAGCTCCGATTTTCGTTTCTTTTAATTTCTTAATCCATTTCTCTACCTCTTTCTTCGTGTCATTCTAAATTTTTTACTGTCAACTCTTGGCTTTTAATACTTAAATTCCCTATTCCAAAAACAATATTACAAACTAATTAATTTTTACGTATGTATTAAAAAGATTTTTTGATGGAAATTATGAAAAACCAGTTTGGTAACAATATGTAGAGGATACATTAAATATCACTCATAATAATTTTTGAAACATCTTGAGATGAATTTAATATTTCCATCCTCATCTAAATTATGTCATCAGACTAGACCGTCCAAAAAAATATTATTCTGGGAACGCTTTCAGTTTATAACAAGCCAGCCCTTTTTTGTATCTCCGTTTGTGATGGTTATTACACCTATGGGGAATTTACGTGTAATTATTATTTATGTATGCTAATTTAATCATTTGTTAATTCAGGAAAAGTCCAAGGATGACGTTGCGTTGGGCCCACTATATATTATTACCCCAACTATTTCCTTAGGTAAATGTGTGATGGGTATCTTAATTTTTGAAGTCGAATAGCTGTCATAATTATTATTTTTTGTTTATCGTACATTTTATTTTATTAGTATATCTATATTTTATATTTTTTAATAATGTGAAAATTAGTTAAAGAAATTAACGACCCTTTCAGACAAATTAAAATATTTTATTTAACACTTTAACGACGTTTCAGTACGTTTTGGTACTTGCAACAGGTTTTAATAAAGTTGTTATGATTTTCATTTTTATATTATACTAGACGAATAAGAAGAAATATATACTACGTATATTTGTACGAAATAAAATTGATACCGTAGTAACATAACTTTTTTAAACGTGAAGAAAAAATCTAAAAACGGATCGAAACGTCGTTAAAGTGTTAAATAAAATATTTTAATTTGTCTGAAACGGTCGTTAATTTCTTTAATTCATAATATTAATAAAGCAGACGGATATGAAAATATAATTTGAATTTTATTTGGTTATACCACTGTGATCAAAAAGTAAGGTGAAAATGTCATTTACAACTCCTGGGTATTAGGAAGGCAGCTAAATTTTTTTTCCTAGGTTGGTAGGACTGTCTATAATATTTTCCAAGCGTCTTTTTGTTAAAAGGTTTAATTATCTCCAAGTTACACGTGTTTTTGTAAACATACAAAAGTGAATTTTTCGATTTTTACAATGGCTGATTTTGTTGAGCAAAGAACTTGGATCAAATTTTGTTTGCGGAAAGAATATTCTTGTACGGACACGTTGAAAATGTTGCGGAAGGCCTTTTGTGATCAAACTATTGCACAAAAAAACGTTTATAAGTGGTACAACGAGTTCAAAGAGGGCCGAGAACGCGTTGAAGACGAACCGCGCTCTGGACGACCATCAACGTCTACCGGCGAGGGCCACGTCCAAAGAATCAAAGATTTGAAAATCGTCGATGGACAATTAGAGATCTCGCTGATAGTGTTGGAACATCATTTGTCTCAGTCCAAACCATTTTCAAGAACGTTTTGTGTCTCAAACGCGTCAAGTCTCGATTGGTGCCAAAATCGCTCAATATTTTGAAAAAAAAAGCGTCGCGTTGATGTGTGTGAAACTTTGCTGTCTGACTATCAGGACCACTTGAAATGCATCATTACTGGAGACGAGACTTGGATTTACGCATACGACCCTGAAACCACCGATCAATCCAGTGGATATCGTGCAAAAGGTGAAGCAAGACCGAAAATCAAGGTCATGTTGACAGTTTTCTTTGATTATCGTGGTGTGGTGCACTATGAATTCCTTCCGCCGGGCAAAACTGTCAGGAAGGAATATTATTTGAGCGTTATGCGTCGTTTGCGTGAAACGATTTGAATTATGGGCGAACAACCCTTGGTTCCTTCATCACGATAATGCACCATGTCATACTGCATTCGTTCTTCGTTACTTTTTTGCCAAAAACTCGACTCTTTTCGTTCCGCAACCACCGTATTTGCCTGATTTGGCTCCGTTCGACTTCTGGCTATTCAGAAAACTCAAAAGGCCAATGTTGGGAAGCCGTTGAGGAGATTGAGGAGATAAAAACCGAATCTAAGAAGGTCTTGAAGGCTATACCGGAAAAAGACTATTCCGACTGTTTCGAGGACTGGAAAAAGCGTTGGAAAAAGTGCGTTTTATCGGACGGAGATTACTTTGAATGGAATGAAACTGATTTGGAAGAATAAATAAATAATTTATATTTTATAAATAAATTCACCTTACTTTTTGTTCACAGTGTTATGATTAACTTCTGTAATTTAACTGACTGTGTTTACACAGTGTTATTTTGATTGTGTTAGCTTTCTTTATATTTAAAATATTTTATCTATATAAAGTACTGTATTATTATGTAAATTGAAGAATACTGTATAATAAATACTTATTTTAAATTATTCAAGATCATCATAATTAAATTTATATTTTATAATGTCTTATTTAAAATAATTATCATCGATTTTCTTTAAGCAAAAATGTCACGCCGACTTTCAATTACAGCTTTACTATTCACCCCTTTCCTAGATACTTGCAATTTTCCGTTGGGCCAATTTTTAAAGAGAGCATCCTCAAACCTTTTCGCTCAGTTTCCGCCTTACTCTGAGGAAATTCCCATCGTAAACAGCTTTACCTTGTTATCTCTGCCTCTGTTTGAGACTACGCGTGTCACAGTATATAACATATATTTTTCCTCCTTCATCCGCATAAGATGGCTTAAATAAATAATTTTCTATTGCATCAGTTGAGGAAGACCACTGCGAGGGCTATTCTCTCGCAGGCAGTACCTGCGAGAGATGTTCTGTCGTAGGCCTGTTCTGTGAGGTGTATGTTCCGGGATCACAGACCTTGGGCATACGGTAAGAGTTATCCACTATTCCCATTGGAATAGTCGGCCAGCTGCCTCCTAACTGGTCGAGGCACCGAGAAGGGAATGCTGCGTCCCCACAGCAAACTCCTCTCCCGCTATCGGAAGGGCGTGGGACAAATACCCAATGCCCGACCTACTTGATGCAGGTTTTTCTAGGGTTTTTCCTGCATTTCTTTAGGCGAATGCCGGGTAGGATCCTTAAACTATAGCCCGGGGGCCCTAGTTAACCTTCCTCTACCCTTCCGCATCCCCCTTTCAAATCCCTTCCTAGGCTATCAAAGGGAAGTTGCCACTTTGTGGATTACCCTCATGTAGCGTGTTACCTAAAAAAAAATGATGAAGACAATTTTTCAAAGAACAATGCGGAAAACAATAGTTTGATGCATTTGTTCGCAATGATATTCTCCAGGAAGACTAAGGAAAATGAGAAAATATCGTGTTTATAAATGCTGTACAATAATAGAATTTTTTAAGTCTCAATGTAGAAAGAGTTAAGTGTCAGCCAAGAGAAGTGTGTGACTATTAACCAATCCATTTAGATTTACTCATACGTTATTAGTCTTCGAATAAGGAAATCGGGCAAGTCGAAGCTTCACTACATAAATGTACGTAAAAAATACAACGAAAAGTTCACAATTTCGAAAACATATCAGTGAGAAAGGAGTAAAAAAGACCAACAACACAAATACATAAATAAATGGTCGTATTAAGAAAATACACTAAGAGAAAAAGTATATAAATATTTAAATGACAAAAAATTGACCCAGGAGGAACGTAAATAAATACATGAACAACACAAATACAACAGAATTTAATTTAATTAAAATATCATTGATACTTCACTTTCGTAGGTAATTTTCTGTCGGCCGGTTTCGGAGTCCAATTTTCCCGATAACCTAATCTGGAAAATTTCCACGGCCTGTAATTGCTTTCCGCTCCAAAATTACCATCCGTGTCCCTCCTTTCTGTAGAATTAAATTTCCTCTAATGCAATTTTTATTTTACCCAAATTTATTTGTTCACCTCCCTTCACTCCCCGCCCCGCCCGTACCATCTTTTTTTTTTGCGGAAAGGTTGGCCAACCCTCCATTCGAGTTCGTATCGGAGAGAAAGAGGAAACGGACACAAAATTGGATTGCGAATCAGCAGGTGTCCCTAATGCATTGAAACCCCCGACACCATCCCTTCCGTTTCCTCTCCAGCCATTTCCCCGGCTCTCTCCCTAATCCATATTGCTTTCAGCTGCTTTCACTTGTAAAAGGAATAGAATAAAAACAGCAGGTATTCTGGAAACCGAAACTCTCTCTCTCTGTCTCCACTTTCTTATTTTTGCGAAACGTGCGTCCGGTTCCATCTCTCAGTGACGGCAGCATGACGTCATCCAGGCCGATATATTACAGGGAATCGTCAGAAACAGTTTTTGTTTTTTTTAAAAAAATGATTTCACTTTATTATGAAGTAAAATTAATTGGTAGATCGCTTTTTTGAGAAGAGGAAGTTACAGCAACAGATGAGGTGGATGAGACTGATCAAACACGAAGATATAATAAGAATAATTCGAATCGGGATAAACATGAGAATTAGAAATAAATAGGTAAAGTAAGAAAACAAACGTTTCGAACAGTAATGATATCATTGTTATTAAGGACATTTAATGATCTTTGTTATTTTTCATGGTAGAGAAATATTCACTGAAATTCCAAAAAATAAGATTAAAGCTGTGTGAAAAGAGTATAAATGTATAGTGGAAAAGAATAAAGAAACAGAAACTCCGAATAAAACGTTCTTAAAAGTAGAAGATAATAATGTGACATTGCGTACGACGTGTTTTACTGAAGACTTCGTGACGTCATCACGATTTATGGATTCGGTTGAAACGGGGAAAGTTATATTTTCAATTTTTTTAAGGGGCCAGTGAATACGATCTGTAGGAGAAGAATTATTCTGAATGAATGTGAATGATTATTTAATTCCCTTAATATTTTTCTTTCGCAAGAAGAAAAAAATGTACATACATACTACATAAAATGAAACAGAAAAACAAACTTAAACGGAGTGGTATATTTTAAGAAACTACTGTAAAACGTCAGTATTGAATGAATTACCCCAGTGCAATATATATTAAAAATAGTAATAATTTCCCGTGGCGTATGAGACCAGCGACATCATGACGTCATTATACAGCATTCTCGAAATACGTATTTTTCCTATAAAATAAGCATACCAAAATATGACACTGAAAATCATTCGTTTTTCTTCATTTTCTGAACTTTCAGCATCTACAAAAAGTTTACTTCTTCATTCGCATTTTAATAATAAAAACTTCACTTTAATATTGATTTAAGAATTTTCGATGAATACTGAGAAGTTTCAACGTAGTTACAAGCCTCTTGTGGCAACTTCCTTACAGCGGCATAGGAACTAGTATTGTCTACGTGTGGAAGGAAGCCCTTTCAAACCAAACATGCTTCTCAGACTCATCTAAAAGAGAAATCTTGCAGTAGTGTAACTCGGGCTCTCGGTACTCGTCCCACGTCGTCCTGATGACCCGAGTCATTTCTCTTTCCGATGAAAATCATCCCATATTCTTCAAACACTCAACTTCAAGCCTCTAAACAATTACTTTTTGCCGCAATTATTCCTTTAATTTGATTTTATCAATTTTTCTTGTATTAATTTAACTACTAGCCTCTAAAGAAAAATATTATACTAAGAGTTTTCATTAATTTTTATCTTATTGTTTGCAATGAATTAACTACTTTTGCGAAGGATACTATTATGAAAGAAGGTCTGAAATAATTTATCTGACTGAAGGATGGAGAAACGATTAAGTGTTGCAATGAAAATAAAATATGTTTCGTTTCCTTATCTCTGAAAAACCTGCACATACAAATGTAAATACTGTTTGAAATAAAATAAATAAGCAAGGAAATGAAGTAGTGATGAAGTATACATTGAGTAAGGAAGTAGAGCAGGTAGTTAGTGTTGACGGACAACCTTGGCTGGCTATTCCTGTCAGTCATGGTGTCAGGAGAACTGACGCTTCGTTTTCAGAACAAACAATCGTTTGTTGATTCGATTTTTGGCTCTCGTCGTCGACGGAAGGCAAACCTCATCAGCAGAGACGGTTTAAAAAAAATGGGGGGCCAACTACAAGAGCACATGTGTTAAACGATATCCGGATCTGGTCGACAGCGGGATTTCGATAAGTAGAGTGGAATATTTCACGGTTTGGGGCAGAATATTTTTTTACGGGCGATTCTGTAAGAATAGGCACTGCGGCTGCGGAATATTCCGCTGCTGGCGGTCCAAGAATAATTTTATACGAGTGGGGAGTATTTCACGAATGTCAATGCAAATATTTTAACAACAGCGGAATATTCTGCCCTTTTGAATTTTAAATTTAAAATGAGCGGAATAATCCGCCATTCAATTCGGTGAATACTACAAGCGGAATATTCCGCGATACGATTTATTGGGGTGATTTTATTGCCGATAGCCTAATATCCCATTGCTTATTTTTATTTATTGTATTTATCTTGCGATTTTACAGTTGTGACAATAATGATTAAGAATTCTATTGAAATTGACATGGTAACATTAGGTTGTCCATAACAATTATTGCGTATTAAATAACAATGAATACTTCTTAATTAAGTTGTAAGTTTAATTAGCCATAAAATTTAAAACAGTGGACGTTTTCTTGTAATTCGTCTTTGTTGATGCTCTGGAGGAATTGAGGTTGTAATTTCTGCTATGGTTGGATTGGTATGCGCTGTTGAGATTTTAATGAGGGAATCAAAGAATTTTTTTATGACGTCTTTGACGGTAGTCTGTTGTTTTTAAAGTACCAATGACATCCTGAAATCATTCTAAAGGGTTTATTTTGGTTTACTTGAATATTGTAAAGGTTTGTTTTTGCTGTTACTACTCTCAAAAAAATTATCTTGATTAGGGAAGAATAAATTAACCTTTTTTTTGCAGATTGATGATAACAGAAAATTATCGCTAAGAACGGAATATTCCGCGATTGTAAATTTAGAGGAATTTTATTCCAGAATGCGGAATATACGGTGACTAAGTAATATACTAATATTACCGACGTGCGGAATATTCCGCAGGTTTATTAAAGGAGAATATTTTTCCTGATACACAAAGGAAATATTCAGCAGACAGTAACAGAAGACACGAACATTCATTTGGATAAATATTTATAATAATTCTTCTCAGACATCAATTGACTCAGTAAAGAAATCGACCGACATGCCAGAAACATATGAATAAAATAATAATAAAGCACGGCTCAACGTTTCGTTCCTTTCCTCAGAACTTTCCTCAGGTGCACCAGTATAAAATTGAAAAAAAATTCTATGTCAACAAATTCTACATGTATGGATATAATTTAATTTATTTCCAGTAGTTTCGACAAATAATAAAATTAAGGAGGGAAATATTTTTTTAAGAGATTTACAATCTCTTTCTTAGGAAATAGGACGAGTCACTGCAACCATTAGGTAAAGTACAGACATAAACTGTGAAAAATACAGCAATGAGAAAAAAAGGCGAGACACACACAAACACAAAAATAATATCAATACGAAAAATACTTATAAAGGGTAATACAAAAATAAGAAACACAGATTAGAGAAATATATAATTTATCTAAAATAGGCCATTTGTAAACCAGAAAAGAGAAAAGCAAAGTGGTGAAATAATAAGTAAAAAAATCAGATCGACAAGAGTATAGAAAAAGAGAAGGAACAAGAAGGGGGAATTACATTGGATAAAACGGAAAATGTTCCGTTCCAGTGTTGGAATTAAAAAGGTTGAATATTATTTTTGTTGAGTGTAATATTAATAATTATCCGCGTCTGTTGATTCTTCTTCGCCATTACGACCGAAAATGGGGGGTTTGATGATCTGATTCCGTGTCGTAATGACAACTTCCCTCTGAGGAAACAAAGATGTAACCACTCGTCTTCAAGGTGCGAGACTCTCAGCTGTTTTGTTGCAAAGGAAGGGCCTGACCCTGGAATCAGCTGGAAGGCCAGAAAACTCCTCTCTCCTTCTGTCTGTCTCTCACTTGATAAATTTTTTTTGTTGTTCACGGAAGCTAACGGGGAAAGTGGAGGACCTTATACGGACCAAAGCCAGCAGGTCTGCTTGCTCGCTGCTGCCAAGGTCGCGGACAAGTCTGCTGCTTGTCTTTAAAGCGCCTAATATGGACGGAGCTGATCCGAAAATACCCACCTTCCTCAGCTCGCCTACCTAAATATGGCTGCCTGGTACAGAGAGACAGGCACACACAGACATACTAGTAGCAACGTTCTCGTCTTTGTTTGGATTGACGGGTTACACGACCACTGCAAGCCGGACAACCAGATATGCAACGACGACGTCGACTCAACCAAAAAATTAAAATCGATGAACAACACGTTTTATATATATAGTAATGTCAATTAATTAGGCCGTTAATTGGTTTTAATAAAAATTTAATTGTAGCGGCAGGAGCTTCCAAAGCGACAATGGAGCCGAGCTCTGTTACTTTGTCGGAAAGTCAAAAATGGCGTATGCGCGCTAAAACTGGAGAGCACTAAGAGTCAGTTGGTGGCGGGACATTTCAGAGGACGGAACGAATAATACTAGAGCAGAGACTAACCGTCGTTAATGTTTATTATTAAACAAAGTTGTGAATTTAAGACAAGGAAAGGAGTGCAGTTTTACGTCTGTAGCAGCCAGGAGAGGAAGTCAGTTTAAGTCCAAAGCGGTAAAAGACTAACAAATCTACGAATCGTAGGATTCGTAACAAGCGAGCAGACATCAGATAGCTGACATTCAGGGTAAAATTTTGCAATAGTGTAATTCTGAAACCAAAAAGAATGCTGGAACCAGCTGGACAGATGTAAGTAACTCAACCAAATAATTATTAATTGTAAACGTAATTAAAGGATAGAGTCAGATTTCGTTCTCTTTTGAATTGTCAATCAAAGTTAATTTCTTTCTTTTTAATTTATTTCTATGGACGTATTGTTTAGGTAAATATGAACTGTTTGTTAATAAGATTTTAAAATCAATTTGTTGTGTCTATTACCAAACCCAGTGAAGGCCATGAGAAATGAATATTTTAAATTGTAATTGTTTTGAGTTATGTATATATATATATATATATATATATATATATGTGTGTGTGTGTGTGTGTGTGTGTGTGTGTGTGTGTGTGTATTGTAATAATTAAAGGGCATTTAAGAGTTAATAATTATAAACTATTGAACGGAATTGTTACCGGCGAACACACAAAGAGACAATAATGGACGAGAACATACGGGCAAGGTATTGTTTAGACGTAGTGCGCGTAAGTTGATGGAGTGGGCAGTCAGCTACGAGACATTGTCGAGCACAGAATAATTAAAATTTAGCAGTCAGCCACGAGACATTGCTGAGTACGGAAGAAATTAAAATTTAGCAGTCTGCAATCAGGGGCTGATGATTTTGTGGTAGAAGTATCCAGTTTACCTTTGCAAGTTCCCAATGACTGGAAGAGAACAAAGAACCTAAGGTGTATTAATACATATAATTAGAACTTGATAAGTAAACAGCGATTTGTTAGTGTCCGGTGTGTGATCGACAAACAATTAAACATAATCAGAAAGAGATCAACAGTTTTTTAGTTTTACAAACAGTGAGTAAAAAAGGAGAAACATTTAAATTAAAATTGTTAACGTTAATAAAATCATCTGATTTCGATTTTATTTCAATTTCATTTTGTTAAAATATTCGTCAAACGTAAATTGTAAAAAATAATTGTTTAAAAGGGGAATAAATGTTTTTTTTATTTAAAAGGCCCAGTAAAGACCCTGAGATAAGGAGAAAATTTCAGTTATTTAGAATAAATTTTTGCAAAGATCAGTAAGCAATTGTTTTGTAAATGTAAAGTATTTATGTATAAATAAATTAATTTTTGGGTCATGCTAGTAGTTTGTCATCATTAATTTCCCTTCAATTTTGTTAATTATTATTTTGCTTATTACATAAGTTATGTCCTCAACGTGAGGCCAAATCATTTCAATTATTATTATTATTTTACTTATTACATTACTGGCGCCCAAACGTGGGGCGATTCAGATAAATAATTAATTAATTTTGCATATTACGTTTATGGCGCCCAACGTGGGGCCAATCAATTAATTTAATATGGTATTTATTTAGCATATAACAATATATATATATATATATATATATATATATATATATATAATCAGACTTCTATTTCTAAATGAACTAAAAGCGACAGTCTGCTTTCTGGGGACATGACTACAAATAAAACCGTGGGGCGCCGACAGTACATTTCATATCCTGATCCTGCGTGGTTGCTGTCATGTTGCGAGGCGGATGCGGTTGGTTATTCCTCCTCCAGAAAGCCGTTTAGCGACGGACAAACGTCGTTTCTTCTGTTGACCACGGAGAAAGCAGATGATTGGTCACAGGCCGTAAGAGAACGTGATTCACCTACCTTACCGGCGGGGGAAACCCTGACGCGAGAAATTAAGAAATTAAAACAAAAAAATACAAAAATAATATGCCAGGGTGAGGCATGACAACTAGAGAAAGAAACGCTACACAACATCACGACGGATAACAGAAAAGGTAACTCCAAGCGAATTAAAAAAAATAGCGTAATAGTGAATTAGTCTTACCCCTAAAAGCTAACGGCATTGAGTTAACTAACAAAGAAAAAGAGTAAATGTTAAATAATTATTTTATATCCGTTTTCGGTAAAAGTAGAGGGCAATATGTCGTCGTGGACATGGTAAGACGCTGCCAGGACTTTATAATTGAAGATAACGTTGTAAGGAAGCTGAAATTTCATAAATCACGCGGTGTTGATGATATTTATAGTGATATTATTAAAGTTAGCGGGGAGGAAATAGTTCCGTATAAAGTAAGATTATTTAACATCTCTATTAATATCTGAACTCTCAAAATACTGGAGATCCGCGTTAGTTGTTCCAATTTTCAAAGGAGGTGACAAAGCGGTGTCGTATTTGTAGCGGCCGTGCCCTGAGCGGACAACAGTCCCGTCCTCAATCCTGACCGCTGAGCGAGCAGGTATAAAATTTTCCGAAGAGCAACTTTAACAGTCTTGGTTTTAACATTAAGTGAATCTAATACATGTTTAATGTACAACATTTCTGATACTTATCTGGATTTATAATTTCTTTAACTATCTATAACATGGAAACTGTTCCAATTGGTAGTGATTCGTTTAGTAAACATGCTTATAAATGATCAATTAAGATACGGACCTTTTAATAGTTATATTTATCTGACGTCCTTAAATAATTGAAAACATCAACCTGTTTAGTTATAAATTTATTATTAATTTAAATATTTAAACATTATAATAGAAAAAACATTTTTCAATGTTTTATCCCTAATTAATTAGGACCTCTTCAGGTGTTTTAAAGTGAATTAAATCATTTAATTTCAAAATCCGTGTTACTAAAAATTCTAACAAAGCAAGATTTTACAAACATGATTATTTATAATAACTGTTAAAGACTGATAAATTAGCTCTTGATTGAGGAAGGGACTGTTGTCCGCTCAGGGCACGGCCGCTCAAAATACGGCGCCGACAAAACTTGTGATTCAAATTATAGACCGGTTAGTCTTACGTCAGTGATCTGTAAAATCACGGAGAGGATTATATCGGACTACATCCGTAGAGAACTGGAATTAAAAGAGTGGGACAACCTGATATTAGCAAGATTTTTCGTGCGAAAGTCAAGTAACAACCTTACTTCTATCCGACGCATAAGACAAAAGTGGGAAAATAGATGCTATCGTCATAGATTTCACTAAAGCATTTGACGTCGTTCCTCATTTTGATAGAGACGTTAAACAGGACAGGTATCGACAGACGGTTTGTGCTTAGGGTCAAGGAACTCAATGGGTAAATATTGGTAAACAACTGTCAGTAGAACAAAATGTAACTTCATGGGTGTCACAAGGATCAGTAATGGGACCTCTCAAAACAGACCGAAATGCCTCGGCTTGTGGAAACCTTAGTTCAAAAACGGAGTGAGGAAAAGTCATCCCCAAATGTAGCCCTCTCTGTCTCTACAGAAAGGTTCAGAGAGACTACTACTCCTTTTTTTAGAGTAAGAGGTTACATTAAGACAATCCACATGGTGACAATTGCCCTTTAATAGCATAGAAAGGGATTTGAAAGTGGGGATGATCTCATCCAATGGAGTTTTACATCACCAGAAGAATCCAAAATAATTATGGAAGAAACGTCGTGTCAGTTTTAATGTTTTTCCTATTTTAATGTTTCAATTTTTTATAATCAATTTCTTATTAAGTATCTGATGATTTTTCAGACACATATTTTTACTGTTCGGGGTCTGTCTTCCTCTTACACAATGGAATACCCGAACAGTAATTATTTAATTAATAGGCCAGGGTCAAAGTACAAATTCAAGGTCGATAGAAGAAGAATATTTTCGTAGAAGGCCAGCGAAAAATTTCGCGGTTGGTGATGAGTAATACAATTCCCGAAAAAGCCAATGTCTGTCAGACAAATTGTTGAACAAAGTCACGGATTATTCTAGTGGAAATTGGTACCTGTTTCACTGAAGGCTATTTAAGATTATTCTTGTTGACTGAGGAATATTCTCATTGTTCAGAGTGGACTATTCCTCCCTCGTCCAGCTACTAAAGATCGTTCTTTAAGAGAGCAAGCTATATAAAGATTCTTGTGAACGGGATAATCTGTAGTTGGCTCACGGACGGAACTGTAATTGAGTGAGTGAATTTTGAGCGATCCGTGTCCCCCGCCTTCCTCCTCTCTCTTAGGCTAGTGAGTTTAGTAAGTGATGCGTGTGTGTGTGTGTGTGTTGCTTGAAAGACCATCCTTTCACTGTGCGTTACACCGAAACCGCATCACGTTACTCTCGGCCTGTGTGTAGCGTGTTCTAGTGTGAAAGGGAGGGTGGCTCGCAGTCTCTCTGTGCGCGTGTGTGGTCTCCCTTTGGGCACTTCACACCTCATTTACGTTTAGTCACTCCCAGAGTCCGCTGTCACCACAAGCATCATCATCGTCACGACCCCGGCCGCAGCTGAGGTTTCGGGGTGAGGCTCACGATGAAAAAAAGAATCTGTATCAGGAGAGACAGGACAACTTCAGCAGTTAAAAAAAAATTATTCTCAACAGATCTGTAAACAGAGATGTAGTCAACGGACATTGCAGCGAGCAAGGAAGACGTCTGGCATCAGATAAATAGGCACAGTTTGATGCTGGGCAGTGAATTGGTTAACAAGAATAGAGAACAGAGGAATTTTAAGGAAAAGTGCTCCCAGGATAGCAAGGGCATGTTAAAATACGATAGTTGCAAATTAAAGAGTAAAACCTGGATAATATCTTTTAAAACCGTCATGGAGAAAACAGACATTATTTTGTTTTGGTACAAGTTGTATTTTTATAATAAAATGGGCGTCATTTTTTTAATCTACAGGTACAAGCGACCATGCTCTCGACTCTCAGATTCAATTAGCTCCACCCACAACTAACAAAAACTTCAGAAACTTTATTTACCTACAAAAACGTTGTGACAACCGTATACAAATTAAAAAAATGAAACTTCTCCAGGAATTGACAAAATAAAAGGCCTAGTCCTACTATCACAAATTTATAACGCCATACTAAAAATCTCAAAAATCCCCACTACGATAATACGTATTAACAAACCCAATGAACAAAAAGGAATTACTGTCCCATCGGTCTCCTACCAATACTTCCAAAACTTATTAACATTGCAACAGAGAATACATTAGCACATCCCTTGAAAACAAAAATATATGCCAGTCCACATTATTAGATTGTGAAAAAGCATTCGACAATGTTCACCATCCCTCAGTCCTTTTCAAATTAAAACATCAGCCATAAAACTATCAGCCATAACAAACCGTTCTTACCTTGTCAAATATGAAAATCATTTCTCCCCGATATAACCTTTTGACTTAGGGGTCCCTCAAGGCAGTGTCCTTGACCCTCTCTAATATTCCATCCATACCCATGATATCCCTCAAACAACCACAACATAAACTGCACATATTTGCCGACGTTAAAAGCCATACTTTACCAGTCCCACGACTACGAATCGGCTACAATACAACTGCAAAACTGTCATTAATCATGTAGCCATTTGGAGGATTGGAGAATAACCATAAACCCAAACAAATCGATCACAGTTCCTTTCTTCCTAAAACTAACAACATCTGCATTAACAACACACCAATTCTAAACAAACAAAACCATAAATACTTTGGTTTAATCCTCGATTCTAAGCTACCATGGTCCCAACACACCAGTTACATTAAAAAGAATCATCAATTACCGCTTCAAAATACTAAAACCCGCTATTCCAATTGGAATAGTCGGCCAGCTGCCTCCTAAACTGGTCAAGGCACGGCGACCCCACAGCGACCCCACAGCTAATCCCTCTCCCGCCATCGGAAGGGCGTGGGACAAGTACCAAATGCCCGACCTACCTGATGCAGGTTTTTCTAGAGTTTTCCCTGTATCACTTTCAGGTGAATTGCCGGGTAGGATCCTTGAACCATAGCCCGGGGGCCCTAGTTAACCCTTGGCTACCTTCCTCTGCCCTTCTGCATCCCCCCTTCCAAATCCCTTTCCTACGCTATAAGGGGGGAGTTGCCACTATGTTGATTACCCTCATGTAGCCTGTCTACACCTAAAAATAAAAAAAGCGCCTGGTACCGCAGAATGGGAGGGATGTTCTCTCGTAGGCAGAGACTGAAAGGGCTACCTTTGGGGATGCCTTTTCCTCTCTCCCTTTTTGAACTAATGTTCCCACAAGCCGAGGCACCTCGGCCTGTTTTGAGAGGTGTATGTTCTGGGGTCACAGATCTTGGGCATACGGTAAGAGTTGTTCTCTGTTCCCATTGGAACAGTCGGCCAACTGCCTCCTAAACTGGTCGAGGCAAGGAGAAGGGAATGCTGCGTCTCCACAGCAAACCCCTATCCCGCAATCGGAAGGGCGTGTGACAAGTACCCATCCCCGACCTACCTGATGCAGGTTTTCTAGGGTTTGTACTGCATTACTTTTAGTCGAATGCCGGGTATGATCCTTAAACTATAGTTGTCTAACTTCCCCTACCCTTCCACGTCCCCCCTTTCAAATCCCTTCCTATACTATCAAAGTTGAGTTACCACTATGTGGATTACCCTCATGTAGCCTGCCCCCCCCCCCAAAGAAAAAGTGCC
Source organism: Zhengitettix transpicula (assembly GCA_037074705.1). Lineage (NCBI taxonomy): Eukaryota > Metazoa > Arthropoda > Insecta > Orthoptera > Tetrigidae > Zhengitettix > Zhengitettix transpicula. Next base: position 69,587,340 of record CM073594.1, read on the forward strand.
CCTGGTACTTCTCCAACTCCGGCATCCATAGTGACCTCAATATTGCATATATTCACCAATCAATAGCCAAATACATACTTCTTCAGTATGAAAAAACGACAATTCATCCCGACCCGTTAATATCCGATACACCTGCCTTTCCTCCAGCTCGCAACCAATAACGTCGATTAAAGAGAATGAGACCCATTATCAAATTAATAATCAATAAAATACATAAATTCAGAAGGTGAAAAAAAAAGTTCCACAGTATATATATTGTTGATGAGCAGAAAAAACCAAAAACAGTCTCCAAGTTTTTAATTTTATTAAATAATTAGTTGGAAAATTCAACTCTTTTGTTAGAATCATCCTTCCTGTCCAAATATTAAAATCACAAGAACTTTTAAAAATATTAGAACCTATAGGTACTTAGATTGTGAAGTTTCCTGTAAAATAAAAAATAAACAGGTACAAGTGCGTATCTGTGGTATTGAGGCCGACCAGGATCCCGGTGTTGCTGTTTTCCTTTCTTGTTTGGCCAACGGCCAGTGCGAGAAATGACCGTAAACAGACGCTGACATCACTCGCGTGTCATCATCACCTTGCTTCGCGAGGTGTTCGTTCGTTCCTCCGGCCATCTTGATTGCCCAAAAGACCGCCGTTGTCGAAACCGTCGAGAAACTGGGACAACTCAACAGACAACCACGTCGATACCCGACAATTCAGCTATCAGAAACTGAACAATGAATTTACAGTAAAACTTAAGATCCAATCCAATCGTTTCTTATGTTACGTAATGGTTGATAAATATAATAATAGGAAGTTCACATTAGAAAATAAAATACGTAATAAAAAGTTGATGTTTTTGAGGAACATTCCTCAATAGCAGTTCAAGGAAAGTAGAAGGCAAAACTTCGTAAACAACGCGTTAGATTCCATCTTATGTTTACTTGGCCCTTCTTCCTGTTCTGTTTCGTCTGTTCACATAAACGATCTTATAGGGAACAGACTGTTGTATTTATAATAATTTACGTAAAACGTCCTATTTGGTTCCGACATATATTTCTTCTTTTTTTCTTTCTTTCCTTCTCTTTTACCGTATCTCTTATACCTTGCCAACGGTGCTCCGTTCTTCAATCGGAAGACAGGCCAGTCCTTGTTTTTTAATACAAAATCGGTAAAATAAAACTGACGATGTAAGCCACTGGCTATTTCTCCGTTATTACCAGCACGCAACCAAACATTCTTCCCGGTCGCCCAAATAATAATAAAAAGAACGCCAAATCATTCTCCAGTCTCAAATAACTCCGAAATAATTCTAGGAGGAAGAAGCTTATCGAATATTCTATTCATCTCTTTTCACACCAAAAACTATGAATCTAAGAATTAAAAAAATTGCCACTGTCGATGAATTAACGGGAAAGAACCAACGTCAATTGTAAAAAATTTTCCAAGAGGCTAAAATTCCCGTTGTACAGAGAGGAAAAGCAAAGGGAAGATCTGGGAAGAAACATGATGAATGAAGCAGTAGAATTTTTCTGCGTAAGAAAAGGTTTAGATTGAAATTTAAAAAAAAGGGTAAAACCACAGCGGTAATACTGGTAAAAATAAAAGGACTCACTTATAATAAAGTATGGTTCCGATGTGGTCGGTTGAACAAAACAAACTAATAATATCCATCCTAATAATACTTCAAGATGTTATTATTACAATGAAATACACTACTCTTTTTTTTAGGGTTACAGGCTACATAAAGGTAATCCACATGGTGGCAATTCCCCTTTAATAGCCTAGGAAGGGATTTGAAAGGGGAGATGCGGAAGGGTAGAGGAAGGTAGCCAAGGGTTAAACTAGGGACTCCGGGCTATGGTTTAAGGATCCTACCCGGCAATTCGCCTAAAAGTGATGCAGGAAAAACCCTAGAAACCCCTGCATCAGGTAGATCGGGCATTTGGTACTTGTCCCACGCCCATCCGATGGCGGGTGAGGGGTTAGCTGTGGGGTCACAGCTTTTCCCTCTCCGTACCTTGACCGGTTTAGGAGGCAGCTGGCCGACGCAAACCATATTTAAATACAAATCTTCTGAATAACAACTACGATTTAAATTTTAACGGCACAGAAACCCCCAATTTTAAAAGGATATGGCAGTAAAAATATAACAAATATTGAACGAAGAGACAGTTTTCAGGATCACACAAAGACGAAAACATTAAGTAGATGATAATTTACGGCCAAACATCGATATAACCCTTTATTAAGTATAAAATAAAACAATATAGTCATAAAAGCAGTCGGAATATTTTTTTTTCACGTAATTTATTTTTAGATAAATACGATTAAATCATCGGAGGTTTAAATTATTAATTAAGCATTATCTCTGACGTCCAAATAAGTGGATTATATATTATAATTGCTTCATTTTATGACTAAATATTATAAAATGAATCTTTTCCTTTGACCCTGTTTTCTGTTTCTCTCGATATCCTTAAGTTTGTTCCTTCGCCTTATCAATATTTTAAAGTATTTCAGGGATTTTTCTTATTTTCAAACAGTCTCTGTTGAGTACATAATTTCAGAAAGGTAATAAAATATTATATTCAGGGTCTAAGAACGTCAAGAAGAGGTAAGGCTCTTTCATTTTTCTTAATCTTTGCGAAGAATGTCACGGCGTCCTTTGTCAACAGGTTTCTAAAGCAGATTAATTAGGAATATTTCTTTTCTCAAGAGGCTATACTCGAGGACGTTTGCAGAGCTTTCTCTCTAAATGATTTTCTAACCTTTCGTTAAAAAAAAAATTCCTAGTATGATGAAGCCATTTCCTTTCCATCAGGCATTTCGGTCCCCTTTTCTCTCCCCTTCTCTTAATTTCCTGATCCTTGTACGTGCTCACAGGAAGCTCACAGGGAAGCTAAGAGTTTTATTGATTCGCGAAGGTCCGAGTGTTGTTGCTCTCTGTCTCTCCCTCTCTTCCTCCTCAGGAGAACCGCAAAGTTCGCTGGCAGCCACCAGGAGCTTGCTTGCGGTTTTTCCGAACCGTTGCGTGCGTTCTTTAGAAATTCTACACTTGCTGTGGTGATTCACTCTGCTTCCTGCACCCCAGGTGAAATTTGAGGACATTTAGGTTTCACCTCCTTGTAATATTCAGCAAGTCCATTCCTTATATGAATATTTATCTCAAATAATTTACTGGATTCAATAAAGATGGAAAACGAATACACACAAATATAAATAAAAATAATTTTATATTATTAACTTTAAAGAAAGGTTTACAGCGATTCGAATTACTTGAACGTGATAAATCGATTTTTATTTTTAAAATATTATTATTTAACTATGCAACTTTTATCCGTCTGTTTATCGCATGAAACACAACGAAGAGAACACAAAACCGGATGGAATTGAGAACGATTAGTCTCATATCCAGCTCTGGAAAAGGCGTTAAACTTCACAAAAATAAACAGTGAGAGAAGCACAGAGAGATATTTATTTTAAGTGTGTAAGAGAGGGAAGGAGAGATAGAGAACGAGGCATCGGCCATTACGGGATAAGGGACGGTAGCAAATTTAAATTGAGCAATAAACCTGAGTTAAGGCTTGAACACGCCCTGTAAAGTAACAACAATGTACACTGTGGATAAGATGAGCCCCCGAGCTCTTTTATGACCGTCATAAATCACAATTAGTTCTCCATTCAGGAGGGGAAAAAAGGGGGGGGGGGAAGTGGGAAGAAGAAAAAAAAACAATATTTACAGTGGAAGCATAATAACCTGACGAGCGAGCTGGAAAACTTTTAAAGTCTTCTGACGAATGAATAAATGGACGGATTTCCAGAACGAACTGGTTTCTGTTCCAGCCAGACGAAGACAAGGAAACCATCCATAAATAAAAAAAAGTAAAGATTACTAACTGACGCAATGAATTAGAAACAGGACAGTACGTCCTAAATGTTAAAGTTTCACCTTGTGAGAGGAAAAAGGAGAAAACTCGAGGCTACTGCTCACGTTATCTCGCGCAGATTTTCAGATTGTCATTGAACCAAAAAAACAAAAAGGAAACGAGGTAACCATTATTATTAATATATATATATATATATATTGTAATACCAATTAAACAGGCCATTAATTATTTTAATATAATTAAATTGTTAGTGGTACGAAAGCGTAAAGGCGACAATCAAGGTGGGTTTTTCCTTTGTTTAACAATGAAAACTGAAAAACCGTGCGCCTGGAGGACGGCAGTCTGGAATCGGCGATGAAAGGTGAAGGAGTCAAAATTGTGCGTACAGTTCTGTTTACCTAGAGCAACAAACAGTAAAGTCTGCAGATATAAAGTACGAATGGCGAGATCCTGTATTTTTACATGAAAGCAAGCAAACATTTTTACGGAGAGATTTATATAATAATTTGCACGGTGAAGCAAATGGTTGCTTCACGTTGATTGAACAATTATCGCATAGAGGAGACCGGAATCCACTAGTTGACCAAAGGGGGCGGCTCATCCGAGGTTCCAGATAGCAGAGGACGAGTATTTTAATCGTGTGTATTAAAATTTTCAATGAAGTGTAGAGTCAGTGTAAAAAATGGCCTTTTAGTGTGGTAGTTTTCAATATACAAACTAGATCAGGTACCAAACAGACGGTCCGTGAGTAACAAAACATTTATACAAATTTGTAAACGATAATTAAAAAGGTATAGTCAGATTTCGTTCAGTTTTCATTTCGTTCAGTTTTCTTTTCACTTATTTTCATATTGTTTTAGGTTAACTTTTATATTTGAATTGTTAATTGTCAGTTTATACATTGATTTTGTTCTAATTACCAAACCCAGTTATGACCCTGAGATAAGAGGTTCGACGTAATTGATTGTAATGATATAAGAACTGTATGTTCATAAATGCCACGAATTAATAAATTAAAAATTAAAAAATATGTTATTAACTGGATGAAATTCGGCGTGCAAAATAGGTCTTATACAATTTAAATTTATCAACAATAAATTTTTAAATATAAATAAATTTTCGTTAATTGATTCATTAATTAACCCTAACAAGGTGTTTATTACATAAATGGCTTCACAAAAGTGGGTCAAATTAAAAGCCATTCTGTTGTTTATTACTATATATATATATATATATTGTAATGTTTTATTTAAAATACAATTAAATCAAAAACAAAGCCCCACGTTGAGGTTCCAATTTGTACGATAAATCACAATTAAATCGCCACGTTGGACGATCAATTTGTAGTAATCAATTAAAATAAATGCTAAGAAAATTAAAATTAAGTGATCGGATGTTTTAATTAAAGATCAAAACCTAGAGCATACAAGTAAATTAATTTATTAAATCAAATTATTGAAATCATATTACATATTAAAACTTGACAATATACCACGGCCAGATCTCAGGGCCACAATTCCGTTGATCGCAGATCGATAATTCCAGCCGTTTAGGCAATATAGCTATTTTTCTGTTTTTTGTTTTAACATTTGCCCTTATTCTTCCAAATATTCATTTTTCTTCCGAAACTTCTTCTTTTCGAGAGAATTGGGTATCTATTCCCATAGAAGCGGCAACGCTGAACACAATGTCGTTGATCGCACATCAATAACTACAGTCGTTTAGGAGATGTAGCTGTTTTACTGGTTTTTATTTTAATAAAAATTTTAATCTTATTCTACCAAATAAACATTTGTTTTCAAAACTTCGTCTTTTCGTCAGTATTATGTATTTATCCCTATAGAAGCTGCCACGCCGATTACAAAATAGTTGTTTGCAGATCGGTAATTAATAGAAAAAATGTTCCAAAATTTTGAATTAGATTTACATGAGAAATATTCAAGAAAATTTTTATTAAATTTTAATAAATATGACGGTATGCAATTTTATACTTGGTTTACAATGAAAAGTTCGTGCATACCAAATAATCAGAGCAGCTCTCATAAAATACTAATTCACTTCACCAATAATTAAAAAAGATTTTAATTAACGGGCCATGCTATTTCACTGTTCACAACCTACGTCAGCACAACAAACCAAATTTACACGTTTCAATATCAGTTCAATCACATCCAGTACTACGTTCTTTTAAGAATTTACACGTAACTCGTTTAATTGCTCATTCCAATAATTTTAATATCTGTCTTTGCATTCGTCGAATTTGTAACCTCCAATAAATCCTTTACTTCTCCAACACTTACCAGGCCCAATTTCGCCCACCTCACCATGAGCGACTTCTCTCCTACTCCTCGACCGCAGACTCAACTTTACTGTCTCGTTTTCTATCGCCGACTGGACTCGACCGCTACTGGTCGGTTCCTACTGCAGACTGATCTTTACAGTTTCATTTTCTATCGCCGACTGCAAACTGTACTCTCATAAAAGCTTTTCCACCTCAATATGCCTCCGACAATAATTCGTCTGAAAACTCTACATTGTTTTACAACGCTGAATGTTGCCTACAATGTCTGTACTACAATAATACGCTGACAATACAAATTATAAAATTCTCATTACCTATATTGGTTGTCACCGCAATATATTGTAGAGATTACAAATGTATAATGAAATGTTTTATAAAAATTGTTTCTTTAATTATTAGTTGCGTAACTTTGAGGCCAGAGCATTGTACAGAACAGCATTGTTTGGCGCGATAAAGCAGATACTACAATGGATGCTACGAATTGTTGTCGAGAAAGCGTAAATAAGACGTTGAGAACTTTGGAAAGCAGAGTTTGTGTGTGTTTGGAGGTCTTGACGTAACAGGGAGCAGTATGTTGTGAGAACTAGTCAGTCATGTGTGTTCTGGGAGCGTGGCAAATTCAGCAAAGTATAAGCTGAATATATCAGTTTCTGTATTAGAGTGATTTTCCACAGCAAACAGAGTGTGGGGAAACGTACGACAGTATGCGTTGCAAAGTGTTACGATGAAAAGTGAGACGATAAAATAATCAGTGCTACGGCCGGTCAGTAAAAACACTGTTCCATTAAAAATTAAAATAATCAAGTGTGCTCAAACCAGAGCAGCTCTGAATAAAAAAAATAAAAACATAAATTTTGTAAACCTTAACGTAAATATCATTTCTATAACTTTGTCAAAAATCACATTTGTCAAATAAATAATCTTTGTTATCTTTTAAAAAATTTGGTTTAATTTCAACTTCCTTCCTTTGTTTCTTTAGTGTTTTGTGAATACCACATAATTTGGCTACAACGTGCTGGCATGGTTGTTATTATAAATCGTTTGATTACTACAATATATATATATATATATATATATATATATATATATATACATATATATATATATACACAAATATTTACGTACCACTCACATGTTTTGTCATTCAGTAAAGTAACAAGAAGCATTCGAGGAACAAGGCGTAACGGAAGCTGAACGCGTTAAAAAGAGAGAATAGCTACACGGCGGGATTGTAAAACAAGGTACGAAGTTATGCACTTTGATTAAATGAGACGATCCAACGAGAATAATAAGGCCCAGACATTGAAGCGACGGAGGAAGAATAAAACGGCGGGATGATGGTGAAAGGGAGAAGGGACGGATCGTCATCTTCTAAATAACACCGAGAACAACGACAAAACTTTCCCAAGACATTTCCGTAAAGTGATTGGACAGCTTTATGCGTCTGTGACGGTGAAAGGAAAAAGACCCTCGTATCAGGAAAATAAATAAATTAACTACCCGAGATATGCCAAGAGATCATTATTATGTCAATAATAATAAAAAATAACAGTAAAAGAATAAATGCATCGACGATTAATTCGTCGACTAAACACTCTCAATGTCGTTTGCTGTTTCAGGTGAGGTCCCTCGATTTAAAATTGTATGGCGTTTCGAACCAATTATCAGTCATCTTCAAGGGATGTGTTAATAAATCACTATTGTTTTAGTATCCTCTGTAAACTTTCTCTTTCACATCTCACAAACACGAGGTTTCATTAAGATGACTGATGTCTCTTTGTGAATCCTGTTTTAATTCGCGGTGTAACATCCATCTGTTAAGCTGCGTCTCCGTGACGTCGAAAACTCTGGTTATTCATTTATCCGCGGGGATTTAATTTACGGGTCCGGTTAGTATCTGGAGGAGATGGAAAGCTGCTCCGTAATTTATCTCAATTTTCTCCGGGGATAATCTCTGGGTCATTAGTGGAGGAGGAGTTCACCTCGTTGTTTCTCCTCCTCTCAACGCAAAACTTTCAGGAAGAATGAGAAGAGATGATTAACCTCTCTCTCTCTCTCTCTCATCATCCTTCATTCAGGGGGAATTCATCACGAGAAATACGTGATTGTTTTCCTCCTCAACTTCACAGGTCCATGTACTATCCACAGGTACGTCAGGTCTTGCAAAGATATGATAAACCATTTCATTTTTTTTAAAAAAAAAAAGTACATACAGCAATGCAACACGTATTTAAAATTAAAGTTCCTATAATCCCTGACACCTCGATCAGTTTTCAAAGATCCGGGTACGTTGCGTATATGACAAAAGTTCACATTGGAACAGTCGACAGGCTGCCTCCAAGCGGAAGGACGCGGGACAAGTTACAAGAGCCCCACCCACCACATGCAAATTTCTTTAGGTTTTTTCCCTGTATTACATTTAGTTTAATTACATGATATGGGTCCTGGTAAACCATTGACTACCTTCCTCTTCACCCAACAACCATCTTTCTATATCTTCCTATGTTAATAAAGCAAATGGCTCTGCTTCTAAAAGAACAGACGTTGATTCATACCCTAATACACTAAATATCGAACAGAGGAGACTGGAATTGAAATTAAAACACTTTTTAATATCGTAATGTTAAAATTTACGTTTGCGTATATACTGTAATTCCAATTGATTAAGACATTATTATGAAATTTAAAATCTAAATTGTTTGAGAAATCTATTCTTACGGCGGTACAGAACATAGCAACAATAGAAAAGCCATGCACTGTTCCTTTGTCGGAAGGCGTATGCGCGCTCAAACTGCGAGACGAGAAGTTAGTTGGCTGGAAGGTTTGGTCAGATGCAGGTCTCATTAAGATATTGAGAAGTTCAGGTCGCAAGGGTTGACGAGATAAAGTTTGCGGTGGGACGTCGTCGAATAATAACTGTTAATTGGAGAACGATAGGTCGCATTATGATATGGTGAAAAACAGTTTGCAGAGAAATATTGAGAATTAGCATTCAACAGAGTTGATTGGTCCCTGAACATTTTGCTCAAGACAGAACATTCGCTAGAGCATAACGACGAAACCTGCTAAGCACAAAACAGTTTTTGTGCACATAGCTGAGCAGAGTTAGCAGAAGTCACCCAATGCAAGTAGGTCTACACAGAGGACGAAGGTGGATCATCCGGGTTCCTGATTTTGATGTAAAAATATTGATTTAGAATCTGTGGTTAGAAGCAGTGTAAAACCCGCCATAGTGTTTCGACAATTAAAAGGTATCCTGGAATGCTGTGCAGACGTGAGTAAAAATTTACAAACAACTAAGTATGTAAACCTGATTAAAAAATAGCCTTCAGATTTCGTTCTCTTCTTATTGATTATAAATTTGTTAATTAGAGTCAATCTTTTTAGTTTAACTTCGTTCGCAATTAAATTTGTTCTAATTTAATTGACAAGTAACCTTTCTTTTCCAGTAATTTTAATTTGTTGATAAGATTATAAATAAATTTATTCGCCATTATCAAGCCCAGTTATGACCCTGAGAGATTGAAATATATATTTAAATTATTAATTGTTTAAATTATTGCCAATAAATATTTTGTTTGTAAAGTTTATAAATTTTTCATTTAAAAAGTGCATCATTAGTGATTATTACAATATATTACGATTAGGCCATATTTTTAATATCCATATTTCCACTACGTATCCCTATTTAGCAAGATAACTTCATAATTTTAGACTTAAAACTTCCACAAAATAAATTTTATCATGTGGAAAGTTATATAAGAGATTGTAACAAAAATATTAAATTATCGGTTGAGGTGTTAATTTGATTTTCCTGGACACCCACAAAATCAGTTCAGATCGCATTATTTTCCCTCTCATCCTTATAAACGGCAGTCTTAATTTTTCTTTTGAAAAATGGAAAAGACCTTGACAAGTTCAAGGCTATTAAGTACGCGAACTTAAGTCAAGTAGTAGTGTTTCTTTCTCGAAGAATTTGATTGAGATGAAAATAAATTACACGCGTGTCTCTTCCAAAATATAACTGATATAACGTTAGAAAAAAAATAAATACTAAGAAGTTAATAACTTGAACAATATGAAAAATGAACAAAAAACTTTGAAATAGTTTGGTAGAATTTTTAATGAACGAACGTATAATTTTTCCAAAGGAATTTTAGAAATATGAAAGGTTGTTATCCTGACAAAAATAATATAGATCGTATTATTTCTCGGAGGCAAAAAATGTTGGTGGTTGAGTAGAAAAACAATTTTCGAAATAGACAGGAGTAAAGAAATACCACAGGAATCAACTTTCCTATAACTCTTAATAATGAGGTGTCTGTCTAACTGACGTTCGTTGACGTCACACTCACAGAGACATGCTTTTTTGTCCGATTTTTAATTATTTATTGTATATTTTTGCTGTCGTAGCAGCACATTGATATATATACATATATATATATATATATATATATATATATATATATATATATATATATACATATATATATATATATACATATATATATATATATCCAATTAAATAACCATTTACAATTATTTTTGAGACTTATGTATATTATTGTTTTTAACAGGAAAATAGCGCATTTTTTTAAGTTAAATTAATTATTACATCTTTATAGAATAATCAAAATAAAAATGTACAGAATAATAATTTTAAAAATCCCTAATAGCAATTAATAGAATTTTTTACACATTCTACGTTATTCTGCTGTTGAATAAACTATAAATATTAATTTTTCTTTGGGATAAAATGTTTTACAAATCGATCAGAAAGTTTTTTTAACGGTACAGATGATATGGGATCATTGTCCCAAATAACTGAAAATAATATATATCAAAAAATTGCAAAATGTAGTTATTTTTCCGTTAAAAAATGCCTTACAAACTATCAATTTTATTCAAAATTATTGGTATATTAAATATATTTTCTTCTGGAAATTATTAATTTATTATATTTGCACTTCACACAATCAAATAAATACAAAAATAATTCAACATCATCGAAGAAAAAAACTTTATTTTAAAATCAAGGTCTCATATTTGTAAACTTTAATTACGTTTATAATTATAATAAATTACAAAACTCAAAAAAAGTTTATAAACTGAGTAGTGCTATTGTGTCACCCTAGGCTCTTCTTAGCACCTGAAGAAAGGCACAAGGATCCCATAAACGCTGTGTGGTATTTATATTAACACTTATTTTGTTTGTATTTGGCTACGTTAATATTATTAATTTTCAATGGTACGTAAAAATTTTTTTTTCATTTGTATTATTACGATCACTTGATGAAGAGCAAAATTAGGGACAAAACGAAGCGTTAGTCTCTTAAGATTCATATCAAAGTCAATCTAGCCATTGAAGTGGATTTATTTCTTATTTATGTACTTAGTATTACTCCTTTGGGCAATCCTTGGCGATGGAAATTTTAAAGGGTTGCTATATAAACATAAACACTTATTATAAATGAATAAACGAGCCAAAATTATCAGAAATATATTTTAATTAAACAAAATATTATAAAATGATAATTAAATATAAAAATTGGCATTTTTTTGGAACCTGGAGGAAATAAAAATTTTTTACACGTCTGAATATAATTTACTTTCCCGAAACATTAACACAGAATTAAAAAAGTGGAAAATATTTCTAGAAGTGTGTAGCTTTAACCACACATCGAAGCTGAAAAATCTCTTTTCTTTTATTAAAATGTAATAATTTTTAATTTTACTAATATATTTTTTTCACACGTTTGGATGGTTTATTTATTTATAATTAAATGAAGTCGGTTAATATAATTATTAATCACTTATTTCCCATTTGTTTTCCTTCTAAAAATATTGCCACTAGTAGGGGTGGAAGGTAATATTTATAAATGAGAATTTAGCGATATTAGGCCTTTATTTTCTACCGCATATTTTACTCTGTGGTTATTTCTTTCACTGTGTCGTTTTTTATTTATTATTTCCCTCCATGCCGGATCACTCCCCACTGATTTAAAAATCGTGCAATGACGTTGTCTTTAATTTTACCCTCGGTCCACAAATTTTGAAGCTACGTCTTGCACTGTATGGTGAAATAGTACACGTCATGTCAGACTTAACTTCACCCTCTACGTTAACCTGACGGTTCTCGGTGACAATTTAGAACTCTTATTATTTTTATAGAATAAAGAATGAGGTTGTTACTTACTGTGGCTGCGTTTCTTCTTGAGCTTGCTGGCGCTTTTTCCCATGGCGTCTGGTTCAGGAAATTCTTTTCGGTCGAAGAAACAGAGTTTAAAGCAACGGAAGAAGTTCAGTGACGAGGATGAGTCATGGTTACCACTCACGAACACTCACGCACACACCGTCACTTTGACGTCGTCGCACACGGACGCGCAGTGGGAAAGCAGGACAGTAAGAGCAGGCAGCCACAGAGAGGCTGAGACTGACACTCCCGCACAGTTTCGCAGTCGAGCCGCGACTGAGAGTCCGAGCCAAAGGCGAAGCCTCTGCGCAACATCAAGGCTTGCCGAACAGAGGCAGAGAGAGAGGGAAAACGTGAATGAGGCGCCTTATGTCGCCAATCGCAATATTAGAAGAGTCTCTATACTGCCAACACTCACTGTTGTAAAAGGGGCAAACGACGTGGCGGGTTTAAAAAGCAATATTACAATTACAAATGTAATCTCGCATCAATGCCATCTCCGAAAGATTATTTAGTCTAAAAATATTGTAATGCCAATTAATTAGGCCATCAAGTGTTTAGACATAAAATTTGAACTGTTTGAGAAATCCATTATAGCGGTCTGATCGAACAAAGCAACAATGAGAGACGCGAGCTCACTTTGCTTTGTCGAAAAGTCAAAAATGGCGTATGCGCGCTAAAACTCGGGAGAGTCAGTTTGCGGAAAAACATTATGAGGAGCAGAACAAGAAATTAATTTTAGCATAATAGACATCGTCAATGTATAACTCGTTAAAGTTGTAAATTAATACGAAGAAAACATTCACGCCGCAAGTATTGCAGCGTAAATAATTGAAAAGTAAGAGCAGCTTAAGCTAACAGCCAGGAGCTAAAGAAAAGTTAGTTCGCTCCGAAAGAATAAACAGTTAAAATAAATCGTCAAGGAGATACGTTGCAGTTTACGTTCAATTTAGTAAAAGACTAATAAACGCTACGAATCATAGAGTTCCGGTAAGGCGAGCAGACATCAGATAGCTGACATTCAGGAGGATCATCCGAGATCTTGGGAGCCTATCAATTTTGACTTCAATAGTGTAAAATCTGTGAGTCGATATTTAGAATCAGTGTAAAATTTTGCAATAGTGTACTTCCGAAACCAAAAAGAATGCTGGTACCAGGTGGACAGATGTAAGTAACTAAACCAAAACTAATAATTAATTATAACGCTAATTAGAGGATAGGGTTAATTTCGTTCTCTTTTAATTGTCAATCAGAGTTAATTTCTTTACTTTTAATTTATTTCTATCGGCATATTGTTTAGATAAATTGTGAACTGTTTGTTAATAAGATTTTTAAATCAATTTGTTGTGCCCATTATCAAACCCAGTAGAGGCCCCGAGAGAGAGAAAGATTTCAAATTTTGTTGTAATTATTTTTATTACCACAAAATTAATAAATATTATGTTTGTTAATTTTGATTATTATTTCTTTTAATTACGCCTTCCATTTAATTTATTACCTAAATGGCGCTTCACGTGAGTTCAATTCATTAAATTAATTAAATTAAATAAAGCTCAATTGTTGATTATTACAATATTTTGTAATGAATTTTAAATTAAAGAATGATAAAATACAAATGAAAGATAAATAAAACAGTTAACCTCACGTTGAGGTGCCAATTTGTGGTACTCACAAATTAATTAAAAGTTAAATCGCCACTTTAATACATGGATTTGTCGTAATTTAAATATTAAATTGAAAGGATGCTTTAATAATAATAATAAAATTTTAAAATAGACAAACAAAATTAATTTCTTAATTTACGAACAATTAAATTTACAAAATTATCGAAGGAAATTTTACAACAGTTTTCAAAATTAACTTTCAATTATTACTTAATATTTACTCTTTCTCAGGGTCTTTGCTGGGCCTTTAATAAAGAAAAGATTAGTTAACAATTAAATTATTATGGGCCTACTTCATCAATGTATTATTTTACAATGCAAACAAAATACATAAAATGTTAACATTAAATTCGAAACGCCACTTGAAATCTGACGATAATTACCTTTACTTAATGGTTTACAAATATGAATTCAGTGAAATTGTAACTTGCAGTTTCTGGTAATCAGGGCAATTTGGCTCGTTCATTCACTTACACACACATTACACTTTATAACAGGCCATTTTTCACGCTGACTCTAATTAATACCTTTTATTTTGCCAAATGTTGGTTCTCTGTTCGTTAAGGAAATGTTATTCACTCGATCCGACGATTATTAGGCGCTGGATGCAATGGCCTGGACTCCCACAGTCGAAAAACAAGGGTCTAATTTGAGAATAGAATAATTCGACTTCAGCACTCAAAATCTTTATCGATGAATATTAGGATATTTATTTCGCAGACTGCAACTTATAATAAAGCTGTTCTAACTGATCTCGCTGTTCTACTACCGGTAACTGGGCTCTTTCTCGATATTTTACTCTTCGTCCGTCCTCAGCAATCTATCTATGACAACTGCTCTCTGTTATATTTCTACGAAGACTCACTCTGCTATATCTCGACGACTTTACTCTGCTACATTTCTACGAAGACTCCTTTACTCTGCAATCTGCACATGACAACTTTAGACTGCAATATTTCGACGCTCTAGCAAAAACCAACAGCCTACAATACCCAAACATGTGGCATTATTGCCCATTCTTGTGTGTTTTCTGCCGCTAACAATTCTAGTCTAAATTTTTAATTATTACGTAATGATTTCCTTTAAATTACCACAATAGTTTACGATATTAACAAACAGATAACGAAGTAGCTATTAAACTGACAAAATAAGGCGTTAAAAAATAACAAAAACCACACTACGTTTCTCCAGACCTTGTTGCCTTCTTCAGGTGTTGATGGAAGCTTTTTGATCGACACGCGTCCATAAGTTAGCAGATGTACGCCAAAAATTTCAGAATAACATGAATATTCATAAGCTCATTTTCCACTATTAAGTTCCTAAATTATTAGACATGAAATAAGACTTGGTGTACGATTTACTGCGAACATATTAATTAAGAACAGATCCACAGACCCGTGCCAATGATTTATTTAACTCAAACTGACGATTTAACGGGATTGTGACACGAAACCTGTGAGACGTCAAGAGTAAACGTGGTCTAACCGAAGATAGTCTTGGTCTCGTCCACCAGTAGCATCTCTGATCACATCTCAAAACACTTGACATTATTTCTTTGCTTCACGAACGTCATTTGATTTGTCCTTTAACCATAGCATAGTTTAGTTTTATCTTAGTCGCATTATTTACGACAAATTAAAAATTACTTTCACGTGACCGCATTCACCGTGTTGCTGAAACGCGTGAGTGAGAAACCAATCCTTTGGTATTTACCTGGTAATGTTGGTTTTGGAGGTATTGGGAAAGGTAGTGACAGACCAGCTGATTTGGCAATATTTCAGAACCTGTTATCTTTACTGCAGCCTTGCCTTTATGACCTTTCCCCAACGATTCAATCGCCTCACTTTAACTTTGCGGTCTTTGAAACAAAATCCACCCTTCATTTTACATCCAGCTTTTATTTAATTATCTTTGATAGTGTTCTTTTTCAGTAAAAATTCAATTCTTTAGAATCGTCGTGAAAAAATGAATTAAAATAAATCCAAGATGAAAAATCACTGAAAGAAGTTCACAAAATAATCTAAAAATGTTTTTCTTTCGAAACGAAAATAATATAACTTACAAAAAAGAATCTTAGAACAGTAAAGTATTATTTTTACGTATATCGTGGAAGACAAGCTTCTTTACATATTGTAATGCCAATTAATTAGGCCATTAATTGTTAGGACATAAATTTGAATTATTTGAGAAATCCATTATAGCGGTCTGATCGAACAAAGCGACAATGGAAAAGCGAACTCACTTGCTTTGTCGAAAAGTCAAAAATGGCGTATGCGCGCTAAAACTCGAGAGAACTAGGAGTTCAGTTCGCTGAAAAACATAGTGAGGAGCAGAACAAGTAATATAACTGTTAGTTGGTGGCGGGACATTTCAGAGGAGGGAACTAATAATACTAGAGCAGAGACTAGCCGTCGTTAATGTATTATTAAACAAAGTTGTGAATTTAAGACAAAGTAAAAACATTCACGGAACTATTACCTCGTAAATATCGCTAAGTAAAAGCAGTTTACGTCTGTAGCCAGCCAGGACTAATAAAGTTGCAATTTACCAAGCGGTAAAAAGACTAGCAAAACTATGAACCAGGAAAGTCTAAGAGAGTTTTACGTCTGTAGCCAGCCAGGAAAGGAAGTCAGTTTTTTACGTCTACAGCCAGGAGCTAAAGAAAAGTTAGTTCGCTCCGAAAGAATAAACAGTTAAAATAAATCGTCAAGCAGATATGTTGCAGTTTACGTCCAATTCAGTAAAAGACTAACACTACGAATCATAGGATTACTGTAAGGCAAGCAGACATCAGATAGCTGACATTCAGGAGGATCATCCGAGTTCCTGGGAGCCTATCAATTTTGACTTCAATAGTGTAAAGTCTGTGAGTCGATATTTAGAATCACTGTAAAATTTTGCAATAGTGTACTTCCGAAACTAAAAAGAATGCTGGTACCAGCTGGACACTACGTAAGTAACAAAACTAATGATTGATTGTAAATTTTAATTAAAGGATAAGGTCAGATTTCGTTCTCTTTAATTGTCAATCAGAGTTAATATCTTTATTTTAAAATTTATTTCTATCGACATATTTTTTAGGTAAACTGTTTGTTAATAAGATTTTTAAATCAATTTGTTGTGTCTATTATCGAACCCAGTGGAGGCCCTGAGAGAGAGAGAAAGATCTCAAATTTTGTTGTAATTTTCTTTATTGCCACAAAATAAAATAAATTTTGTCTTAAATTTTGTTTATTATTTCATTTAATAAAGCCTTATTATTGTTTATTACATAAATTACGCTTCAACGTGAGTCAAACTCTTTAAATTAAAATTAAATTAAATAAAAGCCTTCCATTTGATTATTACAATATCAAAGATTAAAAGAAACCAAGAGGGGGAAAATATTAACCGATTTCACCGAATCTAAAAGGAATAAAACAAATACTTGATAAGGACAAGGTGGTATTTTAAATAGAACACAAATGTCGTAAAAATGAACGCAAACCATCTATTAAAAGTTTCTCAGAAAATCGTTTAAAACAACCTTCCTCCGGAAATACAAAATTTTGAAATTTGTCAAGTTACACGTATCTGAGTGAAATTTTGGTCGTTTGAATGATTGATACCGAATACTTTACAATTGTTAACAGTTACGTACTTAAAAAAGGATTTCACGGGTTGACAAATAAAAGAATACTGTGACAACTAAAATAATGGGGAGGCACTGAGTGTTATCAGATAAATTACTTATAAAATAGGGGAAAATAATGAAAAGAAAAGAATTAAGGCAGAAATATATAAGGAAAGACTTACAGATTGATAGAAATTAAGTAAAGGAAAAATGAGAATAAAGAAAATAAGAGCAAAAAATAATTGAAAAAAGTGAGGGGAAAGAAAGAAAGATGAAGGAAACTGATTAAATCAAGAAAAATTAAATAAATATGGGACGTAAAAAGTAAATGAAGAAAATAATAAACACATATTAATAATAACATAGAAAAATAAAGAAAACCAGACAGAAACAAATATGTCGTGGAAAAAAGAGGAAACCGTTTTTATATCTATCCCCATTTTATCTCTCGATTCTTTCAATTTTTTTAGTTAGTTAATTTAGTGTTTGCAGATTCATTGAAGAGATCTTTTTATTTTTCCGTCTTCTGAGGTAATCTAACTACGTCCTTGGGACTCCACGGATATCTTCCTCTCCATGATCCCTGATACGGCCGGAGACTTTTCAAGGGGTCTCAGCATTGTCCTCATTTTTATTTGGATATTTTGTGTTGGTCGTGCGAGCCACGTTCACGAGAGTTGCGACGTGCTCTCGAATACAGATAGGTCACAGCAACTAACGCACACGTGGCAGTTTTTCTATCTCTGTACGAGAGAAGGAAAACTACACCTTCCTTGTAAGGGCCCCCGGTTAAAATAAAGAAATGATATAAAACCTTCAAAATATTAATAATAACACTAAAATGACTGTCCAGGAAAGTTAATTAAGAGAATAAATAAAAAATATAATACGAAAATAATACATTTACTTGCTACTGGAGCAGATATGGAGGAGTAGAATATTTTCACAGCAACAGGACTCACCTGAAACACAGAAAATTTAATTAGTAACATTATTAATTTACAACAATAATTGCACCTTAATGCCAAAAAATAATGTCGTTGCCGTACATTTTTTCAATTGGTTTTCAAACAAATTTATATAATACAAACGGAGACAGAGAGAGAAATTATTGTTATTTTATTTCCTTTGTAATAATCACAAGTTCCTTGTAATAACGAGTAAATTGTTTATACATGGAATTTTTATTATATTTTATCTGAGATTTTAATTGTCTGAAGATCGTAATAATAATATATAAGACGAACAAAGGACGTAGAAATTAGAAACCAAGAAAAAAGAAATACAGAGATTACAAAAAGGAATAGAATCGTTTTTAAATTAATTTAGGAACTTCAACGAGCGCGTCGGTAAGCGACTTCAATGTCTCTGCGCCAAGGACGAACGGATGATAATTAGCAAATTGTTACAAGTCAGACGACCTGCTAATTGAGCATCCGGAAATGACAGTCTTGGTTTCTTGGCCGAGGACACTCACAGACATTCTATTGTTCACAATCATTTCTAAAGGTGCTTCTTCAGCAAAGAAGTGTTACAATGACGTGACTGTTCTTTGTTCCATGCGTCGATGTGGTAAGAAAGTTCCGTTGCCACTTTGTCAGCAACCAATCCCAGTGCAGATATATGTATAATTCAAAATCCACTTCAAACTAGCAAAAGAAAACTAATGTCTGTTATTGGTTGAAAATACTATATTTTACATAATAAAAATGATATTTAACAGACCCGTGATTTTTTAAATTAAATTAATACCTTAGTTCTTAAATTTTTATTTAAAGACGTAACAAACAAAAAATAAATAATTATTGCGCAGAACACTCCCCAAATTAATGCAAGATTAATTTTTAATATTTGAATAAAAACGCCGTGGCTCGCTGGAAATTACGGCCATAAAAGTTGGCGCCAGGGTTACGGGCCGTCTAGGAGAAACCGTGCCGTCAGTCAAAAGGCAGTGGATTATGGGAGAACTCTGGAGTAAAGACCTAACCAAAATACCCCGAATGACAACCCCCCAACAGGCGAGAGTAATCCCGCGAAAATGTAAAATCGACGCAGATTGGCTGAAATCCAACTCGTGAAAAGGTTCCCTTCCCTCTGGTAGGGAACGAAGAGAGTTGAGCTGAAAGGTAAACAAGTAAGGAAACAGGACAGTTCAGTGCAAGAAAGATGTAACAATTCGGAAAATAGCTACAACTTGTAGAGGAAGAAAAAATTGTCAGACCGACGGAAGAGGAAGCCGTCTAGATGCTCAAAATTGTTACGCCGACGAGGAATTGTAAATGAGGAAGATGCCCCAACGTTTCCTATGAAGCTTTTCCGGGCAGCCTGGGGAAGCCGTCTACAATAGAACAGCTGAGTTTCACTGTGACGTTAACAATAGAGACTTCTGTCGCACGTATATGCCCTCACATACGACCCCTTTACTTTTTGGGTCTCATAATCGCCTTGAGGTTGGCCCATTAAACGTATCGTAATTTTTTTTGAATATTTAATATAGTTAAAGTAAATTATCTAAAATTTAAACTCAAGAGTGAGTAAATTTTAATTACCTCGATGCAATTAAAAATGACGCTGTTGAACTTTTGTAAACCCTTAATTATAAATAAATGAAATTTAAAGCCAATCAAATACATTTTTTCATTTCAAATTACCTCAAACCTCCTCCTCCACCTAAAGCATTATATTACTTAATATATTGATGGAAACTGTGCTCTGCACACTATTTTTCATGTTCTTTAAAAGAAGGTAAAATCGGTATCCTTTAAAAAATATTAAGACACTACTCATATTAGCAACTATACTATTTATAACACGTTTGAAAGTGTTAGTTGGGGTATCATATTGCTTGATATACAGTAGAAAATAGGGAAGACAGTAGAAACAGCAGAGAAAAAGACAATAATGATAGGAATGAATCCAATTCAGTTTAAGTAAGAAAAGAGATATGATCAAGAAGGAGAGGAAGGAAAAAGAAAATAGTTGTTTAGAATGGACAGAAAAAAATATTTAAAATCGAAGGACACACCTTCCTCCTGCCCCACAATCCTTCTCAAACAAAAGACAAACGAAAATAAGGTTGAAATGCAACATGCTTATTAAATGGTGTCTCACGACTGCGCGATACATCAACTACGGTGCATAAACATCAAAACTAAGCCAAGGACGGATGGTCGTGACGTAGTGGATTCAAATCATAAGGATGGAGAGAAGAATTTCAAAGAAAAAATCGGCAAAAATCTCTCCTTTGAAAAAAATAACATAATAAAATACATCCTTTTACAATGGCTTCAAGTAAGAAAAATAAGTCTCAAGTATTATTTTGTAACTATTTTTGGAAAATACAGTTTCATGTTTAATTTCGTGTTTCATTAAATTTCACAAAAAATAATGGTAAAAAATAACGGTGTTAGTTTTTCCTGAAATATTCGTAAATGTTACAACACAGTTTGATAATATTCCTTTCTTATTGTTTATAAACATATATATATATATATATGTATATATTGTAATGCCAATTAATTAGGCCATTAATTGTTTCGACGTAAAATTTGAATTGTTTGAGATTTCCATTATAGCGGTCTGATCGAACAAAGCGACAATGAAAAGCGAGCTCACTTTGCTTTGTCGAAAAGTCCAAAATGGCGTATGCGTGCTAAAACTCGAGAGAACTAGGAGTTAGTTGGTGGCGGGACATTTCAGAGGACGGAACAAATAATACTAGAGCAGAGACAAGCCGTCGTTAATGTATTATTAAACAAAGTTGTGAATTTAAGACAAAGTAAAAACATTCACGGAAGTATTACATCGTAAAAATCGCTAAGTAAAAGCAGTTTACGTCTACAGCCAGCCAGGAAAGTCTAAGAGAGTTTACGTCTACAGTAGCCAGGAAAGGAAGTCAGCAGTTTACGTCTATAGCCAGCCGGAATAGTAAAGTTGCAGTTTAAGTACAAAGCGGTAAAACACTAACATATCTACGAATCATAGGATTCGTATAGTGCTAAAAGACATCAGATAGCTGACATTCAGGAGGATCATCCGAGTTCCTGTGAGCCTATCAGTTTTGACTTCAATAGTGTAAAATCTGTGAGTCTACATTTTAGAATCAGTGTAAAATTTTGCAATAGGGTTCTTCCGAAACCAAAATAATGCTGGTACCAGCTGGACAGATGTAAGTAACAATACCAAACTAATGATTAATTGTAAACGTAATTAAAGGATAGAGTCAGATTTCTTTCTCTTTTAATTGTCAATCAAAGTTAATTTCTTTTCTTTTTAATTTCTTTCTATAGACATATTGTTAGGTAAATTTGAACGTTTTGTTAATAATATTTTAAAATCAATTTGTTGTGTCCATTATCAAACCCAGTCAAGGCCCTGAGAGAATGAGATCTCAAATTTTGTGTTTGTAATCATTTTTTGTTGCCACAAAATAAATAAATCTTTTGTTTGTTAATTTTGATATTTTCATTTAATTAACGTCTTCCACTTAATTACCTAATTGTCGCTTCACGTGAGGTAAATTCTTCAAATGCTTTAAATTAAAAATAAATTAAATAAAGCTCAAATTTTAATTATTACAATATATATTGTAAAATGACGCTTTATCGAGTATCTTATAAATAAATGTTATTTACTTTGTTGGCTGATGTATTATGCAGTAATGTAAATAAGTACGACGTCGTAGCTCTAAATTGTTCTCATTTTATTAGCTTGGATTTTTGAATGAATAAGATTGGATTAGAAAGCTTTAGAGTTGTAAATTTTAAGAAACAGACAAAACTCCACGAAATAAGGAACATTGTATATGAATCCCAACCAAATCAGTACAATTTAAACAGACGTTTTTTAAACTATATTCACCCTTCTAAGAAATGGTCATTTTTGACTACCTCACGGACACCTCATGACCAAAACCAACCCTGTTGCATGTGACAAATGTAACTCCACACTCACCACCCGACACGTAATTAACGTAATTCGCGTACACACTACAAAAAAAAGAGACTATGGAATCCCAGACAAGGAACGCCTCAACGAACCCCGATATATGATCTCAATAATGGATTTTTTTAGGGACTTGAACGTGTTTGATATCATCTAATATATCAATACTATATTTCCCTATATAATCATGAATATACTCTAGGCGCAGCCAACATCCTGTAACTAATAAAACCACTATGGAAATAAAAACTATAGTAATAATTTGTAAAGTGAATCGTGGTCATTAATAACCACGTCGGTTGATGTGACAATAAACTAAATATATAAAAAAATCATAATTAAAATCTGAAGCTTTATCTGACATGGAAATTGGCCAAAAGTCAGAAATTTTTTTTATAAACATTAAAATGCACAAAATACTTCCCTTTATTTACAGATCTCTTCAGATGTATATTATGAAAGAAACAATTAAAATATGTTTTTTAATATGAATAAAACAATTAAACAAAAAAACTTTAGACTTGCTCCATCAACTTTCAATGCCGAAAATGGCCCTTTTTTCTGTTAAATTACTTTAATCTAATTTACAACATATTTGAATTGTTTCTTGTATAATACACATCTGAAGAGGAACCAAAACAAAGGGGAGAAACGTTCCGTACTTTTGTTAAATGTAGATTTAAATGTTTATAAATAAATTCTGAGTTTTGGCCGATTTCCAGTAATTAAAAGTAATAAAATCCTTGGACTGATAATAAAAGTTTTTTTAACTTCCATTAAAATTAATCGCTTTATATTTCTTCCATTACCGCCAGTCTAGCACATAACAGAAAGATATCCTTCCGCGAGAAGACGCTGAACATTTCGCCCCCAGACCCGCTCCCCGAAATAGTTCTATCGTCATGCGCGGAATATTCCGCTCACGCACTCGAAATGTTAACATTATTTACATTTTTCAATATATACAATTTATTAAACGGAAATGAAATACATACGTCAAAAGGAACTATTTTTCTCCTCGTCACGGAGTTACGAGACCTGTAGTCGACGGGACTCGTACTTGCGTTTTCGCGTAACCTGAGCTGTGTGGAATTTATGTGGTGGGTTGACTGACATTACGAAACAATGCAGACCACACGTGAGGCAATCACACACACACACACATACACACACAAAACGAGAGATTCAGCGAAATTTATGAGTAGGTGTAACGCGTGCATAATGAACCTCCCGTACAAGGGGGAAAATATGTCAAGCATTTTCGGTGACATCCATACACACAGTCAACCATTACCGAATATAACGATACTAATGAATCTAGGATGTATACTGATTCGTACGATTCCTTGAAATGGCGACTGCAGCGCGAAGACGAAGATTAACGAGCCAAAAATGTTAGTAGCATCCCAGCCATATTGCAACACGATACACACTGATTTTATAATGTTCAATGCAAGGAAGACGATCTCTCAGATTTCAAACTTCCTTGCGCTCAGTGATGCTTGGTTCGCGACTTTACTAATACGTATATTATCTGTGATTCGTAAGCGTTTAACATCCTTGACTCGGGCAATTGTTTCCAGTGAGAAGGCATGCGTCATTGCTGTAATTATCGTATGTATTTGAGAATAAATAATGCATTACTTTAATGTTAGTTTTTAATTAATAAGATATATTTAAAGAACCTGTCGGTTATTTTTAGAAGCAGAAAGGATGGATTTGAATTTTAAAAAGCGTGTGTTAATAGGTCGTTCAATGTACATTATTACAAATTATATTAATTACCATATTATGAAATTTATAACAAAGCATGACAATAATAATAATCGTAGAAATTGGTGGATTTTTGACGCTTAAACCTCAATATTTGGCGAGAAGGATAATTACCTTGGTATTTTCTGCAATCAATGTAATAAATAAAATAGACTCTGTGAGTGTCTTCCGCATACAAATCTACACCCGTGCAAAAAATTTGACCAAATTTCTTACTCATGTCCCCTTCGAACCAGAAACAAACACCGTGGGGGTAAGATACGTCTAGACATCGTCCAGGAGCGATGGTGGACATTTTCAAACATTCGAACTCGGCCGATATTTACGTCGAATAAATATTTTTCGTGGTCAATGAGATTTATAGTGTTTCTTCCTATGTTGTCTGTGTATAATTTCAACCCCTTTCGGCACGGGAGTGAAGCACCTTAAGGGGTGCGGGGCAGGGACGTTACAAAAAAATAAAAACGAAAACAACCGATATTGGAGTCGGATTCGAGATTATGGATATCGCTGAGTAGAAATTATGACATTTAACTTGCCGGTTTATCTCCAGGGGGTGAACGTGGGTTGGAAATTTTTAAATATGCTAAAACGGCCTATATTTGGATCGAATAAATAATTTTCGGTGTCAGTGGGATTGATAGTGTTTCTCCCTATGTTGTTTGTGTAGAATTTCTATCCAATTTTGTATTGGAGGGTAGCACCCTTAGTGGTTGGCTGTGGAGAGGACGTTACATAAAAATAAGACGAAAACAACCGATATTGGAGTCGAATCCGGGATTGTCGATGTCACTGAGTTTAATTATAACATTAAACTTCGTAATTAATTCCCGGCTTTTGTGTATAACTTCTAACCCCTTTCGGTACGGGTGTGGAGTACCTGTAGGGGTATGGGTGAAGTGACGTTACAAAAAATAAAGCGAAAACAACCGATATTGAAGACTAATTCTGGGTTATGGATGTCGCTGAGTTTAATTAAAACGATCAAACTGCCGATTAACGCCCATAGACGGGTGCGGAACGGGTGGAAATTTTAAAACACGCTTGAAGGGTCGATATCCGCGCCGAATAATAATTTTCGGGGTCAATTAGATACCTCCCTATGCTGTTTGTCTATAATTTCTACCCCAATTTGTATTGGAGGGTAGCACCCTTGGGGGCTGGGGGTGTTACATAAAAATAGAGCGAAAAACAATCGAGATTGGTGTCGAATCCGGGTTTATGGATGTCGTTGAGTTTTAACGTTCAAATTTTCGGTTAACCCCCACAGCCCGGGGTGGAAATTTTCAAACATGCTAAAACGACCGTATTTGCGTCGAATAAATAGTTTTCGGGGTCAGTGAGTTTGATAGGGTTTTTCACTATGTAGTTTATGTATATTTTCCACCCCATTTTGTGTTATAGGGTAGCACCCTTAGAGGTGGGGTGTGGAAGGGGTTTACAAGAAATAACGCGAGAACAACCGAGATTGGATTAGAATCCGGGGTTATGCATGGCGCTGAGGTTAACTCTGACGTTCAACATGGCGGCTGGGTTGTAGTTTAAGCCCTTTAAATGCGCGGAACAATTTCTGCCAAACCTTGTACATCTGTTACAAAGTCGTGGAGTCCCTATGTCGTCACAAATATTAATATTTTTTAAAAAAATTATCGCTTGGAAATGTTTACAATTAAATTTAACGCGAGTACGAAGTATACAACATTTTGTTGTCCTAAAGTTACGCGAGCACTGTAACTATAATTATATAATTGTTATAATTTTACAATAATTAAATGAATTGGCCATATATCAGAAAGTATTTAATATAGCAATTGAACAAAATATAATTTACTCATTAATTTAGGACTTCATCAAGTTACTTTACTGTAAGTTAGGCTACTACAACATGTCTTTGAAATTTCACACGAAATTTAATTATAGAATATCAATTTATGGGCAGATATTAATTGAAGAACAAATTAATTTTAATATTGCAACTCTAAACTACACCTTATAAGTCCTAAATTAGGTACCGAAACGTTATGTAATTGTATTTTAACAATTACTTTATTATTTTTATGACTATTCATTGAATTTCAACCATGTGTTTAATTAATTGCACATTTAATTGAAGTGGTGGTCTAATTATCAATGATAATTCAAGATTACGAGACTCACAGTTCGTTGAAATCTACGGTCAGATAAGATGAGAGACGAAGATTGTGAAGACTGTGAGAAAGATAGAGAAAAAAGGGTTGAGGAGAGTGGAGAACTGGGTTTAGCACGACCAAATGAAAGGAAGGAGGGTGGCAGAAAATGAAGGAAGGGAGATGCAGAAAGGTAAGAGAAGTGAAGATTAAGTGCAGGAGTATGTATAGCTCCGCCAAATGAAAAGAGGGGAGCAGAAATTTAGATGGGAAAAGAGGGACAGAGGAATACTAACAAGAAAAATAGTAGAGAAACAACCAGCCTTCCACCAGCAATCTTCCGCTACACGTGCGGTGAATATTCAGAGTAATGAAATGGGATTTTTTTTTTCGTCATTTTCTCCGGCCTCCGTCTCCCTTCCATTTCACGTTTTCTTCTTTGATTCTCGTCGACAACGTCTTAGTCCCCAGCCCACAATTCAGTGCCCTTCTCATAATACATTTTTCCACCACTGCCTACAGATGAGATTTTTACCTTTATATTTTCCCCTTTTTTTCTCTTCTCATCAACTCTCCCCTACCAGAATCCCGTCATTTTATTTTCCAAAAAAAATTCCTTACAATTTTATGTCGTACCAAATTCGCAGATCCACTGTCCGTTGTTTTTTTCATCAGTAAATATTTTTCTTCGGTCAAAAAAAAAGTTTTTGTAGATTTGTAATACAGAATCTTCTACTCTCTGGTTTCAGGAAACTGTAAAAAGCTAAAAATATTCATAAACCAGCCAGAACGTTCTCGTCTTCGCTCATAGATGGCAGTATTATCGTCACACTGGCAAAGCAAGGGTCAATTTTTAATATTGTTATAATATATGAAGCAAGTACGCATATCCTTTTCATTATTTTAATTTTTTAAGATATTTTACAGTATATAATTATAATTTTAAACTAAAACTGATAGAATTTTTTTTTAAAAAAAAAAACAAGCATATTTCTTAAAAAATCAATAGAGTTAAGACTACAAATAGCATTTATTTTAAATTCACATAGAAATGTTTTAAGTATCTTAAAAAAACCGCCATATTTTTAACCGGATATATTTAATTGACAACCAATCGACAATTATTTATAAAAAATTTAAAAATTTAAAGTCACATCGTGGTTTTTCTTCTTATATATTGTAATGCCAATTAATTACGCCATTAATTGTTTGGAAGTAAAATTTGAATTGTTTGAAAAATCCATTATAGCGGTCTGATCGAACAAAGCAACAATGAGAGAAGCAAGCTCACTTTGCTTTGTCGAAAAGTCAAAAATGGCGTATGCGCGCTAAAACTCGGGAGAACTAGGAGTTCAGTTCGCTGAAAAACTTCGTGAGGAGCAGAACAAGTAATATAACTGTTATTTGGTGGCGGGACATTTCAATGGACGGAGCTAATAATACTAGAGCAGAGACTAGCCGTCGTTAATGTATTATTAAACAAAGTTGTGAATTTAAGACAAAGTAAAAACATTCACAGAAGTATTACGTCGTAAATATAGCAAAGTAAAAGCAGTTTACGTCTATAGCCAGCTAGGAAAGTCTAAGAGAGTTTACGTCTATAGTCAGCCAAGGAAGGCAAGCAGACATCAGATAGCTGACATTCAGGAGGATCATCCGAGTTCCTGTGAGTCTATCAATTTTGACTTTAATAGTGTAAAATCTGTGAGTCGACTTTTATAATCAGTGTATAATTTTGCAGTAGTGTATTTCCGAAACCAAAAAGAATGCTGGTACCAGCTAGACAGAAGTAAGTAACAAAACCAAACTAATGATTAATTGTAAACGTAATTAAAGAATAGAGTCAGATTTCGTTCTCTTTTAATTCTCAATCAAAGTTAATTTCATTTCTTTTTAATTTCTTTCTATCGACATATTGTTTAGGTAAATGTGAACTGTTGATTAATAAGATTTTAAAATCAATTTGTTGTGTCCATTATCAAACCCAGTTGAGACCCTGAGAGAATGATATCTCAAATTTTGTGCTTGTAATCATCTTTTTTTGCCTCAAAATAAATAAATATTTTGTCAATTTCGATCTTTTCATTTAATAAAAGCGTTCCATTTAATTATTACATTTTGGCGCTTGACGTGAGGTAAACTCTTTAAAATTCTTTAAATTAAAATTAAATTACATAAAGGCTAATTGTTTTTTATTACAATATTCTAGGCGGAATAACTTATATAGCGAAAATAAAAAAACAGGATATGACGTCAAAATACTGTTTTGTACGTAGGATAGGAGGAAATTAATCTGCTTAATATGAATTCAAGGCTACAATGTCATTACGAGGCAAGTTGAGAAGAAACTCAGGGACTTGCAATTAAGCTGGAAAGTTAGACAGGACTGTGAAAAAAAAAGTATTGCGGAAGCCTCGAATTTTAAACATAAAATTACCCTTCCTCGCTTCCTGTCTTCTTTACACCGGTATCTCATATTTTCCCTTCTTCCACGGCGGAATTAGCAGTTTGCATAAATTACGCTGATTACTCTGTCTGTCTCTGTCTGTTTCCATCCATTATCTTGTAATTCCCCACTGATGCTGTGTGTTTGGTTTCCCTAGTCACCTCCTCCTTTCCATTATTAATACGTTGTTTCTTCCTTAGCGACCTAACAACAGGGTTCAGTCCTTTTTTATGAAGCCGAACTTCGCGAGTGTGTCTGTGTTTATTTTTTGTTTGCTCTTCAACTATTTAGATTAGTGTAATTAAACAGCTTCTAGTTTCTCACAGAGTTAAATTATATGAAAATTGATAAATCTTGTATAATGTGGTGCTCTTATATTTTTTTGTAAAATAAATATAAAGAAAGATATAGATCATTCTTAAATAATGCTAATGTTGATAAGAGTGTAGTTCTCATATGACGATCGATATTAATCGTTAATCATACTCGTCTTACGTTTGCAACTGGTAGCGTAAATTTTCGTAAGGTTTTTTATCCTTCTTAATATTTAATGTGGCTCTTTTTTGGGGGGAGGGGGGAGGAAGTCACGATAATTATAAATTTTGTCCTTCTATTTAAACTGTAAACTTTCATTTTTGCGCTATTTTTTAAATTAAATTCTCTCGTTTAAACTTATGAATCGTCCAGGTTATGAAACGGAATAGTTTTCTACTGCTGTACGATGACGTATGTACGAGTTAAGTGTACGGAAAAAGTAGCGTGGCCTATTATAACTCACAAGCGGTCACGTCGTTATCTGCGGGAACGTGTTCGTATCCCAGAGACTGGATTATATTTCCTTCTAGAGGAATCCCGACACGGACTGTCGCGGCCTGGTCCGGATCTCCTCCATCCAACCGTCCATCCATCCATCCAGATGGACGTGCGACAACAGGCATTTTTATTATACTCGGTTACAGTCGCTGCAAGGTTCAGGATTATCAATTCAAAGAATAAGCTAGGGTCGTCACTTAAAATATTAAAAACTAGCTGAGTGCCCGGAGTTACCCGAGTTTTTATTTAAATTAACCCGGAGAAGGAATTGGTTCCACACTAAGCTGTTGGTAAACATTTCATTTAGCACCAACAGCGCTCGTGTATGAAACATTTACCCATTTACATTCCCCTCCCCGACCCCACGGCATCTAACTTGTATATTTGAACAACGACGATGACTGACCGCCTGACCCGACTGCAGTCTTAATCCCTTTTCCCCTCACCCCGCCACCCATAAATAAGTTACTAAAATGGAGTTGGGTGATGCAATCTAAATTTCCTTCTAATTAAAAATTGGAGCTAAGACCTTAGAAAAACGTAAGTAATATTCCTTATATACTCCCTGACTCTATTTCAAATGTGTACACTTTAAATTCTGTATGTCACTATTTATGTAACACTGTGATCAAAAAGTAAGGTGAAATTGTCATTTAAAACTCCCGGGTATTAGGAAGGCAGGTAAATTTTTTTTCTTAGGTTGGTAGAACTCTCTATAATATTTGTCAAGCGTCTGTTTGTTAAAAGGTTTAATTATCTTCGAGTTACACCTGATTTTGTAAACCACCAAAAGTAAATTTTCGATTTTTGCAATGGGTCATTTTGTTGAGCAAAGAACTTGCATCAAATTTTGTTTTCGGAACGAATATTCTTGTGCAGACACGTTGAAAATGTTGCGGAAGGCCTTTGGTGATCAAACTATGGTACAGGAAACGTTTATAAGTGGTAAAACGAGTTCAAAGAGAACGCATAGAAGACGAACCGCGCTCTGGACGACCATCAACGTCTACCGACGATGACCACGTCCAAAATATCAAAGATTTGGTGCTTGAAAATCGTCGATGGACAATCAAAGATCTCGCTGATAGTGTTGGAATGTCATTTGGCTCAGTCCAAACCATTTTGAAGATTGTTTTGTGTCTCAAACGCGTCAAGTCTCGATTGGGGCCAAAATCGCTCAATTTTTTGGAAAAAAAAGCGCTGTGTTGATGTGTGTGAAACTTTGCTGTCTGACTATCAGGACTACTTGAAATGCATCATTACTAGAGACGAGACTTGGATTTACGCATACGACACTGAAACCACCGACCAATCCAGCGAATATCGAGCAAAAGGTGAAGCAAGACCGAAAACACCACGGCAAAGTCGATCGAAAATCAAGGTCATGTTGACAGTTTTCTTTGATTATCGTGGTGTGGTGCACTATGAATTCCTTCCGCCGGGCCAAACTGTCAACAAAGAATATTATTTGAGCGTTATGCGTCGTTTGCTAGAAGCTATTCGTCTGACACGGCCGGAATTATGGGCGAACAACTCTTGGTTCCTTCATCACGATAATGCACCATTTCATACTGCATTGGTTCTAAGCGACTTTTTTGCCAAAACCTCGACTCATATCGTTCCGCAACCACCGTATTCACCTGATTTGGCTCCGTGCGACTTCTGGCTATTCAGAAAACTCAAAAGGCCTATTCGGGGACGCCGTTTTGACACGATTGAGGAGATAAAAACCGAATCGAAGAAGGTCTTGAAGGCTATACCGGAAAAGGACTATTCCGACTGTTTTGAGGACTGGAAAAAGCGTTGGAAAAAGTGCGTTTTATCGGACGGGGATTACTTTGAAGGTGATGAAATTGATTTGGAAGACTAAATAAAGAATTTATATTTTATAAATAAATTCACCTTACTTTTGTTCACAGTGGTAGAACAATAAAAAATTTTCTTGACTAACAATAATTAATCTAAAATTGTTATTAAATCGTAAAATATTATCGATTTCTACCGATTACCCTGTTAATAGCACATTGGCAACATTTACTAATTGTATAGCGAATTATTTAAAATAACTATGTACAAAAAGGCTATATAAATATGGTAATATGTATTTCATTTGAAGTTAATCTATTCTGTAAATGTTAACGATAATGGTCGGTAAATATCGATTACCGTGCTAGATCGAGTTATTATAAACTAAGTATCCGTAATTTTGTTCATTTATGTCTTTTATTTTTTAAAGAAACATAACTTGAATGACAAACAGCGATAAAATATAGTGAAACGTGTAACTGGCACAAACACAGAGACTTTGAGTTGTAGAAACAGTGACAACATGGCGACTCTGGAGTAGTTGTCTAAAGTGGGAGCGAAAGTGACTCGGAGCAGCCATCTAACGGAAGAAATTGTGAACTAAGTAGACTTGCCATCTTCCGGAGGAAAATGTAAACGACTCCGAGCTGCAAACTCAAGGAAGGAAAAAAAAATAAGGAGTAAGAAATTAGTTACAGTAATTATGACAACACGGACACTCAACTTGTCTTGTCTTCTATCGGAAGAAAAAGGTACCAACAATGCAAGATCAAAAATACGCTGAGAGGAGAAATAAAAAGAAAAGAAAAGAACACGCATAAAAGTTATGGGCGGTTGGGAGAAAACATCCAGTAAGAGAGATGGAGATAATTTCAGGTTTGTGGAGCGTTTACGAGACACGGAGGAAAAAAAAAGAAGCTGCAGCGATAACGCAGGTCTTCTTCCGCCATCAAGCAGCGCAGATTTCTCAAAGAAAAAGGAGAGTTCTTAGGGGAAATTAATAGCCGTGATATGAGAGGAAACGCATCAGCCGTCTTTATTATGAGCCATTAATGAAATCGATCCATCGATCGATCTAAACAGAGATGAAGGAACACTTATTTTTTTCTCATTCCCACATAAATCTCTATCTCTGAGTCACCTTAAACTTGTGGTAATCTTTTTGTAGAAGAGAAATGATTAGTATTTATGGCAATGGAGGAAATTCGCCGACTCAGACCAGCGGAGAAGATCCACGTGTTGCTCTCTGTCTCGCTCTCAGTCTCTGCAGAAAGGAACAGACACGCCATCTGTCGCCCAAGTACTGAACTCTGTGCAGAAAAAAATAGCTACCGTCGCCTCGCGAAAAAATTAAAATTTATTTGCAGTAATAATAATGGATAGTAATGCGAATTAAAGCAACTAATTGTTGAAAATAAATAATCAGAATGTGAATAGTTTTATTGATACGAATGAGAAAAGGGTAACAAAAAGACGAGTACATAAATAATGGATTCTGTTAAAATTAGAACAATAATTATAATAAAAATAGTGAGAATAATAAATGAAAATGGAAAATATTAGAACAACAACAATCAGAACAACAAGAATTTAAAATTAGGACAAACAAACATCTTATAAATAAAAATGAGTGTATGTGTGTATGTATGTATGTTCCTTATAGAAATATACACCCGTTGAGCAAATTTCACCAAATTTCGTAATTTTCATGGTTAATTATATTGATTGTATTTCTATTGATGCTGTTTTTGTATGATTTCAACGCATTTCGTTACGGGTAGTGGTGAACCTTTAGGGGTAGAGGGGCGCTTCATAAAATTAACACAAAAACAACTGATTTGGAGTCAAATCGGGGTTATGGATGTCCCTGAGTTTAATTATGACAATCTGGTCAACGTGCGGGTGTATGGGGGGTGGGGGGGGTTGACGGGGATTAGACGGTCTATGTGGAGGAGGGCGGGGATACAAACTTTGAACAGGCTAACCGGTCGATTTTTCCGTCGAATCAATATAATTCGGGATCAACGGCATTCATAAAGTTTCGCTACATGTTCTCTGTGTATAATTTACACCGCTTTCAGGCTTGGGAGCGGTGCACCGTTAAGGGTTGGGGGTGGAGTGGCATTACATAAAAATAACTTAAACATATTCGAGTTTGGAGTCGTGTCCGGGGTTATGTATGTCTCTGAGCTTAATTATGACATTCAACTTGCGGTTCAACCCCCACGGGTGAATGTGAACGGGGGTGGAAATTCTTCAAACATGTTAATTGCCCGATGTTCGCCTAATATTTTTCGCAGTCAATTCAATTCAGAATATTTGTCTTTACGTTGTTTGTGTATAATTTAAACCCCTTTTGGGCTTAGGAGGCGATTACGGATAGGGGTGATGTTGGGTGGTTCGTTACAACAAAATAATGCCCATACGGGTGAGATTAGAATCAAATCAGGGATATGAAAGTCGCTGAGTTTATTTATGACAATCTGGTCAACGCGCGTGGGAGGGGGTTACGCTGTGGTGGATGATGTTGGAGGGGATAAAAATTTTGTTTTAACAATAAAACGAACATTGTTGCTCGTGAAACTGTTACGTGGTTTTATTACAGTTCTGACTACAGAAAAAATTAAATGCACACTTATACGTCACTCATACAGTGTAAGAAGATTGAAAAGAAAAGAATAAGGAGGATTAAAAGGTTAAGAAGAATAAATACTGTCATAAATATAAAACCAGCAAGAATATTCGAAATAGTAACAGAATGCGGAAAATAAGGCGAAGAAGACCTTTAAGGAGGATAAGGCGAATCAAAATAAGCAGTAGATAAAAACACTAAGAATAGTACGCTAAATATCGAAATTTAAATGAAAATAAAATAGAATTTAGGAACATAACAACGAGAACAATAAAATAAATAAACATCAGCCAATTTTAAGTCAGAATAAGAATTTTGTAAACTAAAATTAAACAACGTTTCGTCGCTTATTCTGTGATATCATCAGTTGCAAGTTTAAAACTACATAAAGAATAAAACGATTACAATGATTAGAATAACAATTTTAAGAAACATTTGGCAGATAACAATCATTATAAATTTTGCTAGAGTTACAAAATTTTGATAGACAATTGAGTTGTTCCTTTTTGTAGTTTTAAATTTGAACCTGACGAGATCGCAAAATAAGCGACGGAACGTTGTTTAATTTTTCTTTAAAGAATTCTTTTTTCCTGACTGAAAATTTGCTGATGTTTATTTATTAGTTTTCTCAATACTCCGAATATATATTAATAAAAAAACACTTAAACGTCATTACGATACAGCGCAAGACGGTTGAAGATAAAATAACAAAGAGAAAGAACGGAATAACGCTAATTAAATAATAAGCCAGAATTAAGTAATATTAAAAGATTAAGAAGAACAGAAAAAACACGAACAGAAAAATAAATTTTAATGAAATATATAAATATAAATTCAAATAAATTCAAATATAGAAGAAACTAAAGAAAAATAATTAAAGCACGAGGATGATTAAAAACGGGATTTATGAATTAATTAAATGAATTAAAATACAAATAATTTGAAGACTACATATAAAAAATATAGAAAAATTCTTGAAGAATGATAGTAAAAACAGTACTAGCGGATAAAAAAAACTATAATATTTTAAAGGTCAGAAAAAATAAATTCATAAGGTGAAAATAAATAAAAATGGGTATGAAGTGAAGACGATAAAAATAGACGAGAAGAGTGGGAATAAAAATAATTACAAACGAAAAATACCAATAAATTGAATAATATTAACAATAACAGAGAATAAAAATGTCGGAGGAGTAAAAAGATTAAAAACAATGAAACGATTATAAGGATAAAATCTATGAAGAATGAAAGGCACAGAAAGATTCAGAAGAACCGGAATAAAGAGAGACTGATGTGTGGTTTAAAGACTCTGATATATTTTTGCGCTACCGGTTACTTTCCAAGTTCGTGAATTAAATTGTCAGGAAAGGTACAAGCCAGGCAAATCACGCGGAAAAGATATTTTCGTTCTTTTAAGACGACGTATTATTTTTAAAAATATTAGAAGAGATTTTTGAGGTTAGGCTAACTTGGCACATTGACTTTTCAAGTAATTATTTTTTTTGTATACCTTCGTCGTCGACTAAACGCTCTCCATCGCCTCGTTAAGGAAGAAACAACAGAGGTTGAGTAGGAGAAAACGGACAATGTAGTAGCTGCTTTGTGTTGCCGGTGGAAAACAATGACGACTCACACACAAGGACTCCTCCAAACTAAAGGAACAAAGACGATACAAGAAAGTGAAAAAAAACGACTTGAAGCTAAAGAGATGTTAGTTGTTGGTAGACCTGTCTTCTTCTCTCCCCCGATCCTGTTAACAAGGTAGACGTGTAAAGCACGGAGCGAACATGAGAATAATAGCACCCCGTTTTTTTAATTAAAAGCACGGACTCTCCTTGTAAGGTTTTATATTTTATTATTATTGAAAGTTAAGTCTTTCATTATTGCGAGGGGAACAATTTAAAATTAACTTCCTACACTTAAGATTGTGAACCAACCCTGCGGATTTAAAATAACTCTAGCAACTCTATAAGGGGAGGGGGGTGAGATAGAACGGAGTGCCATTTACAAAATATGCGATTCGAACATACCACTGTGAACAAAAACTAAGGTGAAGTTATTTATAAAATATAAATTCTTTATTTATTCTTCCAAATCAATTTCATTCCCTTTAAAGTAATCCCCGTCCGATAAAACGCACTTTTTCAAACGCTTTTTCCAGTCCTCGAGACAGTCGGAATAGTCTTTTTCCGGTATAGCCTTCAAGACCTTCTTCGATTCGGTTTTTATCTCCTCAATCGTGTCAAAACGGCGTCACCGCATTGGCCTTTTGAGTTTGTTGAATAGCCAGAAGTTTCACGGAGCCAAATCAGGCGAATACGGTGCTTGCGGAACGATGTGAGTCTAGTTTTTGGCAAAAAAACTCGCGAGGAACCAATGCAGTATGACATGGTGCATTATCGTGATGAAGGAACCAAGAGTTGTTCGCCCATAATTTCGGCCGTTTCAGACGAATAGCTTCACGCAAACGACGCATAACGCTCAAATAATATTCTTTGTTGACAGTTTGGCCCGGCGGAAGGAATTCATAGTGAACCACACCACGATAATCAAAGAAAACTGTCAACATGACCTTGATTTTCGGTCTTGCTTCACCTTTTGCACGACATTCGCTGGATTGGTCGGTGGTTTCAGCGTCGTATGCGTAAATCCAAGTCTCGTCTCCAGTAATGATGCATTTCAAATGGCCCTGATAGTCAGACAGCAAAGTTTCACACACATCAACGCGACGTTTTTTTTCCAAAAAATTGAGCGATTTTGGCACCAATCGAGACTTGACGCGTTTGAGACACAAAACATTCTTCAAAATGGTTTGGGCTGAGCCAAATGATATTCCAACACTATCAGCGAGATCTCTAATTGTTCATCGACGATTTTCAAGCACCAAATCTTTGAATTTTTGGACGTGGCCCTCGTTGATGGTCGTCCAGAGCGCGGTTCGTCTTCAACGCGTTCTTGGCCCTCTTTGAACTCTTTGAACCACTTATAAACTTTTTTTGTGCCATAGTTTGATCACCAAAGGCCTTTCGCAACATTTTCAACGTGTCCGCACAAGAATATTCGTTCCGCAAACAAAATTTGATGCAAGTTCTTTGCTCACCAAAATCACCCATTGCAAAAATCGAAAAATTCTCTTTTGGTTGTTTACAAAAATGTGTAACTAGGAGATAATGAAACCTTTTAACAAACAGACGCTTGGCAAATATTATAGACAGTCCTACCAACCAAGGAAAAAAAATTTAGCCGCCTTCCTAATACCCAAGAGTTTTAAATGACAATGTAAGCTTACCTTTTGATCACAGTGGTATATTGTCGCTGAATAAATAGTTTACGCGGTCACTTAATATCGTAATGTCACTCTCGACCGGTTAATGTCAATTTTCATCCCCTAAAACATAAAGACAGGTATGAGGCGGTGTGAAAGGGTGACAATATAAATTAAGACAACTACCAAGATTGGTGTCGAATCTAGTGTTTCAGAAGTCGCCAAGTTCAGTTCTGGCACCCCAGCTAGATAAGTTAAAGTTTCACAGCTAGGGGTCGGGGTGGAAGGAGATGATTTTAATAATCTCAAATAATTTGATATCGCCTGATATTGGTGTCGAAGCCGGTGTTATGGTAGTCGTTTAGATTAGTTACGGCATCCCAGATGGGTTTGAGATAATCCTCAGGGGTTGGGGTTTGATGCCGACCGCGATTGGTGTCGAAACCGGCTGAGTTTAGTTCTGGCTTTCCGGCAGGGTCAAGTTTAAAAACACTCTTGGCCTATGAGAATTATTAGGGGGGGGGGGGGTGAATGTTATTTAGTAATAACGAATTTAGTCATATATTTAAAAATACAGCGAGTGAATCTGACTGACTATTTATTCAGCTGCAATCCCATATTTTGTATTTTGAAAATGTCACCCCCGTTCCACCTACCACCAATAGGGGCGCTATAGTAATTTTAAATCCAAGGGGTTTGGTTCCTGAATCTTAAGTGATACCAAGTTTGCTTTAAATTTTTCCACGCATTAATGAAAAGCTTAATTTTCAATAATAATAATGAAAATTAGGACAAGAAACATATTAGGTGTTCTACAATATTAATATTATGATTAATTTCGTAAAAACTCACCTTTCAGGAAAATCATCCATCGGGAAAACATAAATCGGAATAATATACTGTCGGGAAAATGGCAATCGAGATATTGTCCTGTCGGGAAAACGTCAATCGGGATATTGTTGTCGGGAAAACGTCAATCGGGATATTGTTGTCGGGAAAACGTGAATCGGGCAAGCGTGTGTCGGGATTTTGTACTAGAACCAATCTACTACCACGGTTGTCTGAGTTTAAGAATTATTTACACCGCAGTTCCATACTCTTTCCATTAATCCTCTACGTATGATGCAGCAAGGTTTACAACATCATTAAAACGTGTGTTGTTGTTGTTTTTCCTTTTTTTTCCCCTCCCCTCCTCCAGGGTTCTGCCGGCTTTCTTACTCGCCTTTTACTTCGCGACGGGGAGACAGCGCAAGTAATTGCTCTAACAAGACCTTTTTTTTTTATACCTTCGCAAACACATCGTGTGCGTATCTCATCATAATTTATTTACAAACCCCCCCCCCCCGCCCCCACTCCTACGCCCAGCTCTTCCCAAGACTCACCATACCAGTTTCCAGCGTGAACTGCGGGATTGCTTAAATCCGCTAATTTATGCGGGAAATGTTTCTTTAAAAGGTGACCGATAATTTTATATCCCCTGGCTGGGGAGGAAACGTTGCCTCTCGTAAATTTTCTTGCCCTCATATCCCACTCGAATGTGCCCACGTAGAAAAAAAAGCCAGGAAATAAATTTAATTTCCGCCGCAGATAAACTTATGGAGGCTTCCTTTGAGAACTGCTTCACAGGAAATGTAGCCATCAGAGGAAATAAAAGGCATAAAATTGAATGATGATACTAGAATAAATATTAATTTAAACGGTTAAAAAAAACCTGCTTCATTTGCTGTGACGCTTCAAACATTCACGGCCTTTGTGAAGTGAGAATATAATTTCCGTCTTGTAGAGATAAAAGAACCAAGTTCGTTTTAAACAATTTCTTAAAACTTGCTGACAACCTGTAAACTGCAGTTAATCTCGCAGCCTGAATTAAAATTCATTTGAAAAAAAAAAAAGGAAAAAAAATATGCCCCGGGTGAGGATCGAACTCACGACCTTAAGATTATGAGACTTACGCGCTGCCTACTGCGCTACCGAGGCTATGTAGGTCAGGTGTCTGTTATAGTGGTACATACTGCACATACACATCTATATCACATTTTCATTTTAATAACCTTTTTTATGATAACGATGAATCTGAAATTAAGAATGATAATAAACTTATGCCGTCGAGTCATCAAAATATGTTTACTACCAAAAGAATTAAATAAACGACGTTTCGTCCCTCTTCAGCTTAAATTTTTAATGCGTGTGGATTCAGCGACTGTCATTTATTATCCAATTAGAATACTGAACATACCAATGTCTAATCCCATATTAGTTATGGAATAGAAATTTGGGGATGTGATGTTACAAAGTATATGGACAGGATTTTAATCTCTCAATAGTAACTTATTGGACTTATATTTGGTATAAGAAGTCAAATTACTGTAAATCTATATTTCTAAAAAATAAAATACTGATTGTCTATTCTTTTTATATATCTTTAAAACTATTATGATGGTAAAGAAAAAGAAAAAAACATCCGAGGTCCGAGAATGCCTAACTCTTATAATACTAGGGCAATTGCGGACTAGTTACAGTGCGGACTAATACAAAAACAATCTGAGCATGACCCATTTCTGAAAAGAAATATATTTTATAATTAAGTGCCTTTGTACAGGCAAGGTAAAGCTATTTTCTAAGAACTCTGAAACAGTATTTAGTAAATAAGGTAATATATATGATACACGAGTTGTGATAATATGACTGTAAAATTTTATACTGATGATTTAAAAGTATCTATTTTATTTTCTAGTTTTCCCCTATTGTATAATAAAGTTTTTATTATTATTATTATTATCAATTTATAAATGAAACAATTACAAAATATTTTAATTCATGTCATTTCACAACAATATTGTAAAGAAATCATGGGGGAAAAATTTAGAGGCAAAGGTTTTGTAGCGTTGCGTGTTGAAATACAAATAAAACTCATACTGTGACCAAAACAATGTAATTTTGCATGGTTTATATACAAAAATGTAAATAAAATTAAATAAATTCAAAACTTTTGTATTTGTTTTATAAAAAAACTTTGTAAATAATTGTTATCGATTTATAAATTTTGGATTAGAACTGAACACGTCCCAAAACAGGACGAAAATCAGTTTTTTGTTAATAAACTTAATTTTCTGACTTGTAATTTAAAGAATTTTTCAATATTATTTGAATTCGTGTGAGGGGTTGATTACATTTTTTCTCTCAACGGAAAACGAATCCCTTTTATGCTATTTTAATTTTAATTTATATTAAATATTCGTCAAGTCTAATCTTTAAGAAAATTTGACAATTATAATTTAATAAATAAACGAAAAAAGAACAAATTGGCAGAAAAAAATTTTAATAAGCATTTTTCGGACATATCGTTTAGTTTGTTTATTTATTGCTAAAGTCTACTACTTTCAGTTCCATATTTTTATAAACAATGTAATACCACTGAGATCAAAAAGTAATCTGAAATTGTCATTTAAAACTCCCTGGCATCAGGAAGGCAGGTATTTTTTTTCCTATGTTGGTAGGGCTGTCTATAATATTTGCCAAGCGTCTGTTTGTTAAAAGGTTTAATTATCTCCGAGTTAAAAGTCTTTTTGTAAACAACCAAAGGTGAATTTTTCGATTTTTGCAATGGGTGATTTTGTTGAGCAAAGAACTTGCATCAAATTTTGTTTGCGGAACGAATATTCTTGTGCGGACACGATAAAAATGTTGCGAAAGGCCAGTAGTGATCAAACTATGGCAAAAAAAACGTTTACAAGTGGTACAACGAGTTCAAAGAGGGCCGAGAACGCGTTGAAGATGAACCGCGCTCAAGACGACCATCAACGTCTACCGACGAGGACCACGTCCAAAAAATCAAAGATTTGGTGCTTGAAAATCGTCGATGGACAATTAGAGATCTCGCTGATAGTGTTGGAATATCATTTGGCTCAGCCCAAACCATTTTGAAGAATGTTTTGTGTCTCAAACGCGTCAAGTCTCGATTGGTGCCAAAATCACTCCATTTTTTGGAAAAAAGCGTCGCGTTGATGTGTGTGAAACTTTCTTGTCTGAGTATGAGGACCACTTGAAATGCATCATTACTGGAGACGAGCCTTGGATTTACGCATACGACCCTGAAACCACCGACCAATCCAGCGAATATCGTGCAAGAGGTGAAGCAAGACCGAAAATGAAAGTCATGTTGACAGTTTTATTTGATTATCGTGGTGTGGTGCACTATGAATTCCTTCCGCCGGGCCAAACTGTCAACAAACAATATTATTTGAGCGTTGTGCGCCGTTTGCGTGAAGATATTCGTCTGAAACGGCCGGAATTATGGGCGAACAACTCTTGGTTCCTTCATCACGATAATGCACCATGTCATACTGCATTCGTTCCTCGCGACTTTTTTGCCAGAAACTCGACTCATATCGTTCCGCAACCACCGTATTCACCTGATTTGGCTCCGTGCGACTTCAGGCTATTCAGCAAACTCAAAAGGCCAATGCGGGGACGCCGTTTTGACACGATTGAGGAGATAAAAACCGAATCGAAGAAGGTCTTGAAGGCTATACCGGAAAAAGACTATTCCGACTGTTTCGAGGACTGGAAAAAGCGTTGGATAAAGTGAGTTTTATCGAACGGGGATTACTTTAAAGGGAATGAAATTGATTTGGAAGACTAAATAAAGAATTTATATTTTATAAATAAATTCACCTTACCTTTTGTTCACTATGGTATATAATTTATTCTCAGAAATCGAACGTCACAGATGTATTTTTACATCTGAGACTTTATTTTTGGAATCCAGCCTTACATTGTCAGTTGACTATTATCCCACACTTCTCAGATATTCTTACATTGTCAGTTGACGATTATTCCAGATCAAATTACAACGATTATCACTTGTCCCAAGATTATAAAAGGTTACGTGGCGTCAAATTCGTTATCAGCGTTCAATCTTTCCAACGAAAAAATGTTGATATTTTGTCACATCAAGTGTCATTACGGAGTGACAGCTTTTACAGTCAATAGACAATACAGTAGGGACAAAAAAATCCAACTCTGCACTTCAGACTCTACAATCATCCTATCATAGCAAACACGTGAAATTATTTGCTTTTGACGACGTTTTAATAATGACTCTGGTTTCATAGTCAATCATCATAAACAACGATCGTTTGCACAACAGATGGTAATTATTACTGAAACAAAAATCGGGAAGGGACAAAAATCTATTCTGACGTCACAACAAGAAGAAAGTGTTCGTTACTCACGATCGTGAATTAGAATCTCGTAGAATGGTCGTAAAATCGTCACCTCTTTTTTTTTTACCACGATCGTAAAATAAATAACTCAGACGATGTACATCACGCCAGCGATCGTAACTAACAGACAATAAAATTATTAAAGCCTAACGAGTTTGTGAAAATTGTGGCGACAGGTTCAGAAATCATTTAGCGGGGATGCAATATGAAATTTCATCTTCTATATTTGTTATATTAAGAAATATAAGTAAAAAATTTACTGACTGTCTATATTGTAGTAAATTGGATATTCATTTTGATCCGTTGCCCAATCACCTCAGAAACTTTTAAGTACAGTTTCCGCTTTGTGTAATCTATTAAACTATCGACTCACTCTTCACGATTCGAACTAATACGCAAAATAAAACTACGTTTCTTTTACGTAACTATCAGAGGGGCGGCTTTTGAGTCCATTTTTCAGTATATTTTCCAGCTATTTCAAACTTTTCCTTACTCCATTCGGTCTTTTCGTGACGCAATGACTTTTCCGCGACCTTTCCTCTCGATGTTTTTTCTCCCTTCGTGGTTTTCTTTCGAAAGCTTTACCTTCTCCATTCTTATCTCCCTGGCCGCATCTTTCTTCCAGAAGCTTAAAGTCACGCGAGAACACTTTACTTCTCCGTTCCTTTCTCTCTCTTTTTTTTTCACTCATCCTCGTTGGTAGAAGTGTATTATAATTATTAAAAGGAGATAAAAGTGTTTGTGAGCGTCCAAGAAAGAATTAGCGAGATAAAATCGATTCATCGGTAGGTCGTCTGCAGTTACGACGAACAATGGGACGAGGTCGTTCGTCTCCGTTTCGGCTCACTAAAAGCCTTGTCAGAAGAAAGACAGACAGAAAGACAGGATTG
Organism: Zhengitettix transpicula; assembly: GCA_037074705.1. NCBI lineage: Eukaryota > Metazoa > Arthropoda > Insecta > Orthoptera > Tetrigidae > Zhengitettix > Zhengitettix transpicula. The sequence goes on from CM073594.1 coordinate 69,630,907, forward strand.
AGACGGATCAGTTTTCCTGAGGATTTTTTTATTAAAAAAAACTAAAGTAAACACTGACAACAAAATAGATCGAAAATGAACTGAGTCTCAAGAGTGGACAAAAAAAAGTCAATCTACAACTCGAATTAAAAAAAACCTATGAAAAGTGACATAAGCATTTAATAATTAGTAAGATCTCTATGAATATTAATAATAAAGCGAGGACAAAATTTATTCAAATTAAAAATGCAAATATATTGTGGTAACCTTTTCAGCTTCTCATAAATTTTTCTTGAATCTACATTTAAATTCATCAATTCCTTATATAAACTTCATCTATTGACAGGTTTAGACAAAAAACGAGATTGTATTTAGTTACTATAAGTTATGCAAATTTATTACATCAACATTTTATTGTTTACAATTTAATATAAAAATTTTGCCACTGCTTTTATTAATGAGACTCTTGATATCTCAATGGTCGCTTTATCGGGCCTCAAAACATTTATAATTACCCGCAATGAATTGGAGCCAGATAGTTTTATAATTTTATATATATATATATATATTATAATGTAATTAGATATTAGCAAGGGTTGAAAGCTTGGGAAGTTGGAATTTGACCAGGCGCCGCCGTAGCGGATAAATAATCCCTAAGGTCTGCACTTAGGCACGTAGATTGTTGACCCTCGGAAGTTACCTGGACTGTCACACCGTGAGAAAAGTCAATCCAAAACCCCCAGAATTTGAATTAAAACGTGACTGTCTGAACCAATTAGATTTCTTGGTTCAGGATAGATCGATCGAAAATTGGTCGAGAACATCGATATTTCACATCCAGCGAAGGGGCTGTAAAGAAAGTATAGAGGAGACTCCTCGACGAACCGTCGCCACGGATGGACGTACAGCCCCAAACTTGCAGTTTTCCAGAGGACTCGGAGAGATCGAAGGTGCCACATGATCACGGCCAGAGATCAACGTGAGGTAACTGCCAAGTGTCTCAATCCTTTACGCGTCTGGGGGAATTACCGTAAACCATGGTTTAACTTGGGATTAAGGGATCCGATTGATTTGTCAGGCTTACTGAACACTCATAATTTTATTTATTACTTATTATTTATTAATTAGAGTTAGTGTGAAAAATGGCCTGTTATAAAGTGTAATGTTTGTGTATACTGAATGAACAAGCCAAATTTCCCTGATTACCAGAAACTGTAAGTTACAATTTCACTGAATTCATATTTGTAAATATAATTATCGTCAGATTTCAGATTTCAGATTTCGAGTGTCCTTTAGAATTTAAAGTTAACATTTTGTGTGTTTGGTTTGTAAATAATACATTGATGAAGTAGGCCCCTTAAGAGCTTCATATTAATCTAATTGTTAACTAATATTTTCTTTATGAAAGGCCCAGTAAAGACCCTGGGAAAGTGTAAATTTTGATTGTAAAATATTAATTAATAATATAAAATTGAAAGTTAATTTTTGATAACTGTTGTAAAATTTCCTTTGATAATTTTTGTAAATTTAATTATTGGTGCATTAATAAAAATTATTTTCGTTTATTTTTAAAAAATCTTAATTATAATAAAAGTATCCTTTCATTTTAATATTTAAATTGACGCATTAACGTGGTGATTTAATTGGATTTCATATGTGATCACCACAAATTGGCACCTGAACGTGGGGCTGTCATTTTTATCATTTTAATTTTTTAAATCACTACAATATATATAATTAAACTCTAATTTTGAAGAAATAATAAGAGAATATTTAGGAATAATTTTCCACAAAAAAAATAAAAGTGGCCTATGATGCAAGGATTATTTGCTTGGGAGACACACTGAGTTGTGATGTATTTTTTTTTGCAGAGAATCCAGGTCACTTCGTAGTTGTATGTCGGGATTTGCATATAGGTTAGGTGGGGTCCCCCCCCCCCCCAACGAGCCCACAGCTGTGTTATTACACTTTCTGGATTACGTCACTGTTGTAGAATTGCTCAGTCTCTATTCTTCTCGTTCCTTTTCAAGGTATTATTATCCTCTTGCCTTGGGTAAATAGCATACGCCGCCTTGTTCTTGTCGTCCTGCTTTCCAATTCATCCCGGGAAATGGTCTCATAAAATGCACACGTGTGTGTGTGTGTGTGTGTGTGTGAAGCATTGTCTCTCTGTAGTGGTCCACGCCTTCCTCCGAGTCCCCTGCTAATTCCTACACCTACTTGTGCTGTAATAGCACGCAGATAACGCCGCTTCTACTTAAGTGCGTACTTACATACAGGTTGAGCTGCACGGCTTTATGACCGCTCCCATTCCTCGTCTTAACAAGACTGAACATTGTTCCTCTGAATGGCATATTAACCTACTCTTAACTCAATACCGAAACTATTCTAACTCTCTTAAGGCGCACAGATTTTCTTTAAAGGATTTAGCCGTCGCGACAAGACACTACTGTGATTTTTTTTCCTGCTCTCTTTACAACTATTCAAAATTATTAAAAGCCGCGGAAGATTATCTAAGACACTGACAACCGAGGTCTCCCTTTTCCGCATGCGAGCGTTGACCGTTCTTGCTCCTAGGAATGTTCCTTCAAGGCGCTTCTTCGCCTCTTGCGTGGGGAAGGTATAAGATCCCTCTTCACGGAGTAACGTCTCGAGGAATCCTGCTTCAAGTGCTATAAATAGGTTGGGAGGACCGTGGCTGCTCTTGTCTGTTCTCTTCACATATTCGCCTATCAAGTTCCCCCACTTCTCCTGAAAAATCCCTGCTTAAAAGCGAAAGGGGCCTTAAACAGTTCAGCAGTTTTCCAGATTGATCTCATTCGTCGGCTCTCTGACGAAAGGAAGAAAAAAAATGCCCTTGTCGACGTCTGGATAGATAAATTAACCTCTGGATAGTTGAATCTGTCATTATATAATTAACAAAGAAACTGGTTGTGTTAGAGAAGCGACCAACGAGGCTACAAATATTCCTCAGTGTCTTAAAAACTGCTTCAAAATGTTTCTGTTACGTCACTGATTTATAATATCCCCAGGCGCGTTCCAAATGGATCGAGGAAATCGAAAAGAAAAATTTGAATTTATATGATCTCTGTTATTTAGGTCGGGGGGGGGGGGGGAGATAGTATAATTTTCTTCTGAAGAAAAACCTTCCTAGGCCAAAAAATTGTCAGGATTATCTCCTCGATAACACATTATCTTTGTGAAATCATCCTGCTAAATTAAATCCCTGCAGCGTTTGTTCCTGGATCGTAAGTGACCAAGTTCGGTCAAACTACTTCCACGCATTAATTAATACTTAGTCTATGGATTTTATCCCTCCGTTGTGAATGTTACTTTAATGTTTATTAATAAATTTTGGAAAATTTCTACTAATATATTGTAATAATCACTAGTTTAATTACAAATTAATTTAGGCCTCCAATAAAGACAAAATGACAATTTAAATCTTACAATGCGAAAATTCCTGACTTACATAATTATTGAAATACGAAATGATTGAAATTCGAAATCTGACGATAATTATATTTACACATTAGGTTTACAAATAATAAAATTCCTTTTTTGTTTACCCTTAGCTGTTCGTCTGGGCTCAATCTCACTTGATTTTTTAAACACATCACAAAAAGGCCACATTTCACTGTATTTAAAGATCTTCTAATTTTCTAACACAAATCACTTCCTGCTCGTAACTGTTGATAACGTTGTTTACTAAAACTTTTATAATTGCATTAATATGGCAATCGACGAAATACTCCAGACTGTCGACTCGTAATTCCAAAACTCGGGACTTTAATATAATGTGTCTCTGCTGCCTAATCACACTTTCTCAATCATGGTACTAGGAACTCTGAATCAGGGACACCACAAAACTGGTTCAAGCAGATTTCTACAGATTTATTAAGTTAGTAATACTCCAAATTAATTCAATCCAACACTTTGTAATATTTTTTTAAAATTTAGATATATCATTGCGGATTACTATTACTGTTACAGATCCGATAAGCGACCCTGAAGGTTTAATGAATTTAAATAAAGCTGTGGCAATTATTTAAAAACTTTGCGTATAAAATCTAATTAAATATAAATTGTAATAAATCGTTCTGTATTTATAATTTGACTGGTTAATACTTATTTTATGTTCCAAATCAATAGTTAACTAAATTAGATTCTCATAAATTAGAATTTCACATTAATTGGAAACACATCGTGGGCTTTTGTTTTCTATTAATTTGTTTACTACAATATATACCACTGTGTACAAAAAGAAAGGTGAATTTATTTATAAAATATAAATTCTTTATTTATTCTTCCAAATCAATTTCATCCCCTTCAAAGTAATCCCCGTACGATAAAACGTACTTTTTCAAACTCTTTTTCCAGTCCTCGAAACAGTCGGAATAGTCTTTCTTCTTCAAGACCTTATTCGATTCGGTTTTTATCTCCTCAATCGTGTCAAAACGGCGTCCCCGCATTGGCCTTTTGAGTTTGCTGAATAGCCAGAAGTCGCACGCAGCCAAATCAGGCGAATACGGTGGTTGCGGAAAGATATGAGTCGAGTTTTTGGCAAAAAAGTCGCGAAGAACCAATGTAGTATGACATGGTGCATTATCGTGATGAAGGAACCCAGAGTTGTTCGCCCACAATTCCAGCCGTTCCAGACGAATAGATTCACGCAAACGACGCATTACGCTCAAAATAATATTATTTGTTGACAGTTTGGCCCGGCGGAAGGGATTCATAGTGCACCACACCACGATAATCAAAGAAAACTGTCAACATGACCTTAATTTTCGTGGTCTTTTCATTCTTGTTTTATCTTTTGCACGGTATTCACTGGATTGGTCGGTAGTTTCAGGGTCGTATGCATAAATCCAAGTCGCGTGTCTAGTAATGATGCATTTCAAGTGGTCCTGATAGTCAGACAACAAAGTTTCACACACATCAACGCGACGCTTTTTTTCCAAAAAACTGAGCGATTTTGGCACCAATCGATACTTGACGCGTTTGAGATACAAAACATTCTTCAAAATGGTTTGGGCTGAGCCAAATGATATTCCAACACCATCAGCGAGATCTCTAATTGGCCATCAAGCACCAAATCTTTGGTTTTTTGGACGTGGCCCTCGTCGGTAGACGTTGATGGTCGTCCAGAGCGCGGTTCGTCTTCAACGCGTTCTCGGCCCTCTTTGAACTCTATGTACCAGTTATAAAAGTTTTTTTGTGCCATAGTTTGATCACCAAAGGCCTTCCGCAACATTTTCAACGTGTCCGCACGAGAATATTCCCTCCGAAAACAAAATTTGATGCAAGTTCTTGGCCCAACAAAATCACCCATTGCAAAAATCGAAAAATTCATTTTTGGTTGTTTACAAAAACACGTGTAACTAGGAGATAATTAAACCTTTTAACAAACAGACGCTTGGCAAATATTATAGACAGTCCTACCAACCTAGGAAAAAAATTACCCGTCTTCCTAATACCCGGGAGTTTTAAATGACAATTTCAGCTTACCTTTAGATCACAGTGGTATGTCTTCCCTGCCGTATTAATATTCTAAATGCCGAAATAGAACAACTGAGGCACTTTGTGACGTTTAGAAGACACCGATAAATATTTTTAACCTCGGTGGTCGCTTCGACGGGGAGCAAAAGAAAAAGTAAATGTAATGAAAATTGAGCACCTGTTAAAACGAGTTTCTCTGAAGATGACAGAGAGAAAAAAAATTAAAAAGCCAACCCAAAGAGGTCTGTCTCTCTTTCCCAGGATTAATGGCTAATCCTTGGACATGAGTAAATCCTCGATCACTTCTTTTCCCCCCATCCCTGCGCGGTTTCAGCTTGTCGAACAAGATGACGGGCTCGTTTTAATGCAGAGCGCTCGTGGGAACGTGAATGCGTAATATCAGCTTCCCCGTCAATTAATTCGGCTACAACGTAAATTGATCGACTCACTCACTCCCTGGAGGATTAGAAAGTTTGCTTCTGCAGCCAATCGGGTGAATGAAAAAGAAAATTCCCCTGACCAAGGAACTCAGGAAGGTAAACAAAAATGGATTGATAAGACACCTATGACGTCATTCCTGGAGTTTGTAAGATTATCTGCAACGCAGGAACAATTATATTTATTTAATAAACCTGGGGTTTAACGGATGCTTAATTGAAAAGAAATTGAAATTATGGATTATGAAAACTCTCACCTACGTAATAATTATTTTTAGTACCACCATTTTATGATAAAAAATAAAATGGCTACGGAAATTTTTAAAAAAATTGGTAATCCTACATTAAAAATGTTTCAGTGGCGTAAGAAACATATTTTCCAGCATTTTTATGCGTTCCTTTTTATTACATTTAGGACTTGAAATATTTTCTTAAATCCTTTTTCATTAGACCATTCACATTAATGTCCCCCCAGACCGTTTATCTTTTAAATGGTCGTTTTCAAAGCGAGGTAGTAAAGCCGTTTTAAACGCAAAAGAAGATTGCACAAATTCCTTCGCGAAACAGAATTAAGAGAGATGAGTCGAGGGAAAGCGAAAAAAAGGTCAAGAGATAAAGAAAAATGAATAATCAACGATCCTGGAATTTCTAACAATGACAAACACACAATAAGTGATAAATGAATAATTTAATATTACCGAGTCTAAATTTGGGAAGAAACGTCACTACTATTAAAATCAGGAGGGGGCGAAAGGTGACATGAAAATTGTCCCGGTGAAATTAAAATAATTTATTGCATAATCTTTCTGTATATATATATATATATATATTATAGTAATTACCTCTTTAAACAATTTAATTAAAACCATTGAGGCGTCAATTTGTATTAATTAACTATTAAAATGATTGGTTGTTTTAATAAAAGAATCAATATTTAAAATATTAGCAACAAATTAGTTTATTAACGCTCATAATTTAATTTACATTACATATTAATATTTTACAATAATACCACGGCTATTTCTCAGGGCCGGTCACCGGGCCTTCGATAAAGAATACTTATTAAACAATCAAGTTTGCCAAGCTATCAAGGGGTCCATTCAAATAATAAATAGAATATTACACAACAAAATATAAGATATGAAATTAAAAATCTGAACTCGGAAAACGGGAATCTGACGATAATATCATTTACTTACGGGTTTACAGATTTTACCTTACTGTTTCTGGTATTCAAGGAAATTGGCTCAGCACACACACACTCTTATTAACACATTATTAGACAGGCCATTTTTATAGACTTATTTTGCTTGCAAAAATGGCTCACAATGCTTGCTTCGCTGTTTTCTTTAAAAAATCTTACTAACACGCTCCAAAGTTTGTTGTCTGCTGGATGCAATATCCTGGACTCCCAATAATTGAAGAAAATGGTCTAACTTGAGAATGTAAGTTAGACTCCGACCTATAATAGTTGGCGTTGGTTCGTCGTAATTATTCGCTCACGGACTGGAACCTCTAGACTGTTTTTAAATATTTCAGCTGTTAATTTACACACAGCCGGACACTTTCTGGATTTTTGTCCTTTCTCGACTGTCTACTACTATATTCTCGCTATCACTCTGGAGCACTGAGCGTCTAACGAACGAACTTCTACAATCCCAGCAAGCCTGCATTATTCCCACACATTCTTATAATTAACTTGTTTGTTTTTACGCCACCAACAATATTAAGTCCAAATTCTGTTCATTAATTAATTATTTCCTTTTAATTACCACAATGTAAAAAAATGAAAATCTGTGTGTCCCCAATGCACTCCTAAACCATTCATCGATTGCGATGAAACTTTGGTGAGTTGCTCTGCGCATGCCCGCGAAGGTTTCTGTCGGCCTTTCGAAGCGGTAGAAATCTCCCACGAGGTGAAATTTAAAAACTTGCTAAGGCCTCTGAGATTAGCGTCAATTAATTACTTTTCGGGTTTGATATGATTAATACTTTATATCCAGATGCTTTTACTGTGTAATTTTAACCGCTTAAAGAACTGATAGGGGATGGGGAAGAGGGTACTTACATAAAAATAACGCGAAACAACCGAGAAAGTGTCAAATCCAGGGTTACAGAAGTAAAAGAGTTTAATACTGACATTGTCTACGTCAGCTCCTAGATTTGGGGGTGAGCGAAGATGTGGGTGAAAGACCGTTACATAAAGTAATGAGCAAACAACGGAAATTTATTGAATCTGGGGTCATGGAAGCACTGAGTTTAATTCGTACATTCAACATGCCCCTAGGAGTGGCGGTGTAAATGGGGTGAAACAATTTTCCGTTTACAATCTTAAATTCGTAGACCAATTCCTATCAAACTTTATACACGTGTTCCTTACGATCCAGGAACAAACACTTAGGGATTAAGAAACACCTACTGTCTGTATTGATGCGTGTGGAATTTAAAAACTTTTCTAAACGGCCATTATTAGCGTCCAATAAAATGTTTCCGGGGTCGTTTAATTTGATACTGCCATTCTTTAATTTCTATGTGTCTAATATCAATTCCAAAAGGCGCGGGAAGCATCTTTACCGTACGGGTACTGGTGGAAGGTTGTTTACATAAAAAGTAACGCAAAAAAAAGACCGGTATTAGTGTCAATTCCCGGGTTATACGAGTCGCTGAGTTTAATTCTCGAATTAATCATGGTTGTTGATGAAATTCTATTTTCCTCTTCGTGGAGGTGGACACGGTTGAAAAAAGAATACCCGGAGTAGTTTTGACCCTCTTAAAATACCGGTTAAATTTTTTATTATCGTAAGTTGCGATCTATATTCTGTTCTTCATCTAGTTAACGGTTGTATTTATTTATTTACTTCTTTATTGTACTGGACGTAGTTTTAGACTTTATTAGGTTAGCGAGTATTTTTACTGTTTTAATTCGTCATGAATTTTGAGACAATTGTATTTGGTGTTGTAAGAGAATTCCCGTCAGTCATCGTCGCGGTTTATTTGAAGTTAGATGCCGAGGGGTTAGGTCGGGGAATGCAACGTAAAAGGATAAATGTTAAAAACAATGGCGTTATTGATACTGGTTAAATTAAATATTTACCAAGAGGTTAGTGTAGAATCAATTCCTACTCCGGATTAATTTTAAAAAATGTATGGGCAACTCCGGGCACTGAGTTAGTAATAATATAAATGAACAAATGGCCCTGAGTCAGAAAATTAATTATAACGTTTTTTCTGGAAAAAAAGGATCACGACGTTTCGTCCTCCTCTAGGACCTCGTCAAATATGACAATTTTTAATCTACAATTTAGAAACTAATAACATTACAGAAATCTCAGTTCAAGGTTTTCACTCGGGTTAATGTAAGCTTTAGCCACGGCGTTTCGATGGCGTATTCTATTTTCTTTTTCAATCTTGCTCTCTTCACTTGAGAACTTAACGTCGATCCTAAGCTTACTTTTTATCTACGATATTGTAATACTAATTAAACAGGCTATTAATTGTTTTTAATAATTGAATTGTTAGCGGTACGAATGCGTAAAGGCGAGAATCAAGGCGAGTTTTCCTTTGTTTAACAATGGAAACTGGAAAACCGCGCGCTTGGAGAACAGTCAGTCTGCACGGAGATACGAGACAGAACGGTCCACATAAAGTAATAACACAGTAAAATTTGCTAACCTAAAAGCATGAATAGTGTTATCCAGGAGGTACAACGGCGAGATATGATAGTTTATATAAAACGCGGGTAAGCAGTTTGGCGGAGAGACACATAAAATCGCAATTTGGAAACAGAAGTTTTTACTGCCCAAATTGAACTAATTGTCGCATAGATAGACTTTGAGGAAATCTACATCCGGCAACCGGCTGAGGGTGGACTAATCCAGATTCCCGGATAGCAGAGACACGAGAGGGCAACCACCACGTGTATTCAAATTCTAAAGTGTAGAATCAGTGAGTAATGAATGGCCTGTTTTAGTGAGTGTTAAATTAAAGCAAGAATAATCCAAACTGGTACCTGAAGTACTGTCGTGAGTACAAGACAATTATTAATAATTGTGAACGATAATTAAAGGGTATAGTCAGATTTCGTTCGCGTTTTACTTTTCATTCGTTTTCTTTTGTTTCTAGTATTTTAATTTTGTATTCCTTTAACTTCAATGAATTGAATTGTTAATGTTTTAATTGGATTGTTCTTAGTATGAAACCCAGTTATGACCCTGAAATATAGAGATTCGACGTATTTGATTGTAATAATATAAGAACTGTATTTTCAAAAATTGCCACGAATTAATAAATGAAAAATTAAAGTATTTGTTGTTAACTGGATGAAATTCGGCGTGCAAAATAGATCTTATACAATGTAAATTTAGCAACAATAATAATTTTTTTAAGTTAAATCTTAAATTAATATTGTTAATTATTTCAATGATTTAAGACCACTTTTTTAATCATTATATATTTGACGTCTTCAACGTGTGGCTAAGTATCATTCATGTTTTAATTAATTTTTTGTGTTAATTAATTCATTTAATGAACCCTGTTAAGGTGTTTATTACATTTATGGCTTCACCAAAGTGGGGCAAATTAATCGTTAACCTGTTGTTTATTACAATATATACCGGGGAAATCTATTTGTGTTCACAGTTTTAAATTAGATTAGATTTATTAGTACTCGGCTGAGGAAATAGGACTCGTCAAAATGATATTACATACAAATGTTAATAGAATGAGATATACCTAAATACCATAAATGTTTAAGACTATACATAAATAGTGACATACAGAATTTAAAGAGTGTACACATTTCAAATGGGATCAGGGAGAATATAAGGAATACTACTTTTCTAAGGTCAAAGTTCCAATTTTTAATTATAAAGAAATATAGATTGTATCACCCAGCTCTATTTTAGTAACTTATTTAAGGGGAGATGGGGTGAGGGGAAAAGGGATTAAGAATGCAGTCGAGAATGGGAAAGTAGGAAATCACTGGACCATGAATAAAGCTCATTATCAGAGAAGAAGAAATATAAAGAAAAAAAAGGACTCGGTGAAAGGAGGTAAAGATTCAAAATAAAAGGGGAACAGGTTCAACAGACACCGTTTTAACAGGGTTCCAGGCACTAAACGGAAACCAGTTTTTTTTCCTCCTGTTTTCGCCGTAAGAGCCTCGCAGAAATCTGCAGCACGTCTGGTTCGAGCGGACCGTTTAAGTGCCAACTTTACGACCAATCCTCCCGGTCCTGGAAATACCTTCCACATATGTCTGCGTGCGTGTGTGCCTGTGTGATGGATATAGCAAGTTGTTCGCCGACATGGAGGCAAGTGCTGCGTGTTATGTAAAGGAGGAACACCTGTGCGCCTCGTGCACACACACACACACACACACAGGCAGAGTAGATAGATAAAGCTGCATGAATAAGCTATCGTGTGATGCTGCGTGTGCATAGCTGGAAAGAAGGAGAGACTGAGACACCGATCAACTGCAGGCGAGGTGTAAAACAAAAAAAAATATAGTCGGGGAGCATAGAGCAAAAAAGAACAGGGTTGAGAGCTCAGCGTGACAAGGTACTTATTGAATATTACAAGACGGTAATCTCCGGAATACTGAGATGGCCGAGTTCATGTTTGAGGGATCACCACGGATCACGTGAAGCTGTTCCGTTTGGACCGGAAGAACGAAACGAAGCCTTGCGGAGCTCCAAAGAAAATTCAGTTCTTGGAGAGTTAAATTTGATAATCTGTTGATGGCAACAGACGATACAGGACAGAAGAATACTCAGACTGTAACGTTGGGGAAAAAAATTGAAGAGAATGTAATAATCGTCAGCTAAATATGTAAGAATAGTTTAAGAGACTGGAATATATGAGGGATATAAATGCAGAGAACTATCTGAGAGCTCGTAGTTTCCCTGGTATTATTGTTTACCACTCTGCTTAATGATAGAATTAAACTCAGCGACTTCTATAACCCAAGAATCGACACTAATCTCGGTCTTTTATACATTACTTTTCATGTAAACCACCACCCGCTTCACTCCCTTGCCTTTTGTAGTTGAAATTAGATACTTACAAATTATATTATGACACTATGTAATCAAGAAACTCCAAAAACGTTTTATCAATCCTAAAAATAGCCGTTTAAAAATGTTTTTTAATTTCACCCCTTCTCCCCAGCCATAGAGGCGCTAGGTGTGTCTTAATCCCTCAGTGTTTGTTCCTGGATCGTAAGTAACATGTGTATAAAGTTAGGTACAAATTTCTATACGCATTTATTATTGTATTAGGAAATTTGTTTTACCCCCTTCCACCCCCACTCCTAGGGGCTGAACTACATCTACATCAGTATGGTCGATGTCATAATTAAACTCAGTGACGTCCATAACCCCAGATTCAACACTAGTTGTTCATTACTGTATGTAACGGCCTGCATCTGGGAGCTGAACTACAACTTAACTGACAAAGTGAATGTCAGAATAAAACTCACTGACTCCCATAACCCTGGATTTGACACCAGTCTCGGTTGTTTCGCGTATTTTTTTCTGTAACTCCGCTCCACCCCATGTCTAATTGGTGCTTTATTGCGGTTGAAATTATACACAAAAATACATCTGGATAGAAACTATTCATCACGTCGTCCTACAAAAGTATTAATCTACGACAATATCGGCTGTTTTTAAATTTCAGCCCCGTTCACCCCTTAGGAGTTGAGTAACACTTCGAAAGGCCGACAGAAACCTTCACGGGGGTGCGCACAACTTATCAACTGCCTTATTGGTGCTTTATACCGTTGAAATTAAAAACAAAAATACATCTGGATAGAAACTATTCATCACGTCGTTCTATAAAAGTAATATATCTACGAAAATATCGGCTGTTTTATCACGCTTTTAAATTTCAGCCCCGTTCACCCCTCAGCAGTTGCATAACGCTTCGAAAGGCCGACAGAAACCTTCACGGGGGTGCGCACAACTTATCAACTGCCTTATTGGTGCTTTATACCGTTGAAATTAAAAACAAAAATACATCTGGATAGAAACTATTCATCACGTCGTTCTATAAAAGTAATATATCTACGAAAATATCGGCTGTTTTTTCACGTTTTTAAATTTCAGCCCCGTTCACCCCTTAGGAGTTGAGTAACGCTTCGAAAGGCCGACAGAAACCGTCACGCGGGTGCGCACAACTCTTCAAAGTTTAATTGGCAATTGCATGAAGGGTTTAGAAGAGCATAGGGGACACACAAACAGGCAATATTCGGCGGTTGACAATGTAAGACTATTTGAGAAGAGGCACACATCAACTTCCGTGTTCGTGACTTCCTCTTCTCAATAACAGAACCTCGTTTTTCCGTGTGTGCCTGTGTTGGTGTAGGTCATGTAGGTAGAATGTGGGGAGAGGAAAGGTCCCTGACCTACAGAGCCCTGACCTCTCATACAGTCAGTATGGAGCCTCAACACCTGGCTTCAGACTCCCCCACCACCGTCTTGTGCAAGCTAGCTATTTTGTGCCCCCCCCCCTCCCCTCTGACTCGACGATATCTGAGAAGTTCACATCACGCCGCATTCCTCAGATAAGCACAAATACTGGAACATTGTTCAGAACCTTCCTATTTGCACCATACCACATTCAAAAGAAAAAGGTGCAAGCGTCATCGAAATATATGCTGATTGAAAACCTTAAAAGTTACACCGTCAAGTAAAGTAAATAACCGAGCAATAATTTCGTTTTATTAACCCGTGAAACTTTTCTGATGACATCACACGTGGGCACACGAGCCGGAACGTCAGCCATCTTTAATCTAGTTCTGCTAACGCAAGTGTGCTTCACAGTGTAGAACGTGGAACGTGTATTCTTTTCTCGTAAGATAATTCTGCTGTTGGTCGTCAGCAAAATGAGCTTTGGTGCAGCCGTAAACTGCAAAAATTCCTCAAGTTCGATTATTAAAAATTATCAAAAGAATTATTTCGAAGGAATCGCTGGATTATAAATTTCCAAAAAGATATGTCAGGTAACTGTGATGAATTTTCAGTTACTTAGCTTCATTATTGAAAAGTTTCTCAAACTTTCAACATTACTTATATTTTATATCATTCTAGCTGGGTGCCCCACGTTGCCCGGGTTGTCATATAACCGTAGCCCCCAATTTTACTCCAATCTCGGTTTCTTTTGAGTTACTTTTATGTAACCCACCTCGTTCCCTATCCCTAAATGTGTTTACCGCCCATGCGCGAAAGGAATTGAACTCACTGACCTCGAAAAAGTTTCATTCGGCTGCTTTAACATATTTGAAAAATTCCACTCCCGCTACCGTGAGTTAAACGAAAAGTATTTATTCTACTAAAAAATCGGCCTGTTACATTGTCTGAAAATTTCTACCTCCGTCCAGCCCCTCCCACCACCGCGCATACACCAGGTAGTCATAATTAAACTCAGCGACATCCATAACCCCGGATTTGACGCGAGTCTCCGTTGTTTTGGCGTTATATGTACATAACACCCCTCCACCCACAACGCTAAGCGTGCTCCCCTCCCATTCCGACAGGGGTTGAAATTATACTCAAACAACATCGGTAGAAATACTATCAACGTCATTGACCCAAAAAAAATGTTTATTCCACGCAAATAACGGCCGTTAGACATGTTTGAAAATTTCACCCCCGACCACCCACGCTTGGGGGAGTTAAACTGCAAGTTGAATGTCATAATTAATCTCAGTGACAACAATAACCCCCGATTCGATGCCAATATCGATTGTTTTTGCGTTTTTTATGTAATTCCACTCCACCTCCACCCTGAAGTATGCTCCCCTCCCAAGCCAGAAAGGGGTTGAAATTGTACACAGAGAACATATATAGAGAACATATAGAGAATCTCATTGATCCAGAAATATATTTATTCGACGCAAAAATCGGCCGGTTAACATATTTTACAATTTATACCCCCACTCATCTTCGCCCAGCCCTTCCCATCCCCGTCAAACCCTTCCCATAACGGAGGTTGTCATAAATAAACTCAGCGACATATATAACCCAGAATTTGACTCAATCTCGGATGTTTTCTCATTATTATCTTCTAACGCCCATCTACTTCCTTATTGGTGCTTTAAGATGTTGAAATCATACACTAAATAGAGCTGGATAGAAAGTATTCAACACAAGGACCCAAAAAGTAATAGCAGGTTTTTGAATTTAATCCCCGTTCACCTCTTGGGAGTTGCCTAACGCTTCTAAAGACCGACAGAAACCTTCGCGGGGGTGCGCACAACAAATCACCAACGTTTAATTGCAATCGGATGAATGGTTTAGGAGCCCACAGGGGAAACACAGGCGTTTATTTTTATATATAGAGAGATATTAATATACATTTAAACGTAGTAGTCGTAAGCTGCTGTTTTAAAATGTTTCAAATTATTAGGTAAAGTTTTTCAGTATATGTAAGAGGCTTGTTGATCTTCTCCCGCTATCGGAAGGGCGTGGGACAAGCACCCAATGCCAATCTACCTGATGCAGGTTTTTCTAGGGTTTTCCCTGCATTACTTTTAGGCGAATGCCGGGTAGGATCCTTAAACTACAGCCCGGGAGCCGTAGTTAACCCTTGGCTACCTTCCTCTACCCTTCCGCATCCCCCCTTTCAAATCTTTTCCTATGCTATTAAAGGGAAGTTGCCACCATGTGGATTACCCTCATGTAGCCTGTTACCCTAAAAGAAGGAAACATTCCCAGCACCATCGGCCTGTTTTGAGAGGTGTATGTTCCAGGGTCACAGACCTTGGGCATACGGTAAAAGTTTTCCGCTATTCCCATTGGAATAGTCGGCCAACTGCCTCATAAACTGGTCATGGCACGGCAAGGGGAAAGCTGCGATCTCACAGAAGCCCCCTATCCCGCCATAGTAATGGTGTGAGACAAGTACCAAACGCCCGACATACCTGATGCAGGTTTTTCTAGCATCATTTTTCCCTGCATCACGTTTAGGCGAATTAACGGGTAGGTTCCTTAAAATATAACCCGGGGTCCTAGTTAACCTTTGGCTACCTTGCTCTACCTTTCCGCATTCCCCCTTTTACTCCCTTTTCTATGGTATAAGAGGGGAGTTGTCACTATGTGGATTACCCTATACTTGGCCTGTCTACACCTTAAACCTACGACTTAAAAAATGAATCTCTATCAAGCTAAAAGGAGCCTTTCTCTGCATTTTTTGATTATGGTTCCCACATGCTGAGGCACCACGACCTGTTTTGATAGGTGTAAGTTACTGGATCGTAAATCTATTTTATCGGTCTAATTATTAAACACGACATTATCCCAAATGATATTTGGCCACCAGGTAATAATTCAAGTAATTACCTCGATGCCGATCCCCTGACAATACATTAGGCTCAATTAACTTTTCCAGGCAGGTCATTGTGCCGAATGACGTTTGATAACTTCTGGACGTCACCCAAGCCACCTCAATCTATTTCTTTTGATGTTAGTCAGTATGTCCTCCATTTTCCAGGATCATATATTATTCTCCCACCTTCTCTTCAGTAGTTCTTCATCAGTCTTAGTTAGGGTCCGTGTCTCTGAACCATGTCACCATTGGATCAGTGTAAAAGTGTAAAAAAAAATCATAAATTTTATGGGGTGGTTTTCTGATCTGAAAGATCCTCTTAGGCGTCCAGAATGGAGACACACCGAAAAATTGATTGGAAACAAGAAAAAAGAACGAATATGAATATAGAGTTGAAGAAGCTGATGACTTATGTACAGAGGGGTTTCTGTATTCAGTCCCTAACGACGTTCATTTACAAGAGAATTCTACTATTTTTAGAACGCCGCCAGCCGAGTCTTGGTGGAGCGTAAACACTGGGTCAGGTTATAAAAAAAACCTACGGAAATACGCTGAAAAAAAAGAGAGATGAAATATTAAAGGAACAGACACGAGCCGAAGAAGAGTCTATTTGGGGATCGATACACACAACCACATCTGGAGGGGATTCAAAGTATGAAGCAAGTGCAACAGCTCCTTCAGAACGTGACACTGGAGGAACGTTGCAGTGGAGACACGCGTTGGTGGTGTGGAGGTGAGAAATTCTCAGGTGCGCGCTGCGTAATTAAAGGTCGTGATTCCCTTCTCGTCGAAGCCCGATCTTTTTCACTGAGCGAGCACGTAATGGATCGAAATCACGCCCACCATCAACACGGTGGGGCCAAATCGAATTTTTCCCCCCCACGCGTTCCACACGGAACCGAAAAAGAAAAATTCTCTTGAGCTTCCTCTTCCCCGTCACGCAGCAACTCTCCCGTTCTTCTCGCCTTGTTGGGAAGCCGTACCTGCGGATGTCATTCTTCAGTCCTCAGTCCTGTCACATTCTCAGTTTAGAAGGTTTCCATGCATCCAAACCTCGCTCTGTCGACTCAGTGACGTAATCAGCACAACAGGAAATACGGAACATATATTATTTATGAAGGAGTGAGAACCAAAACCTAAGTGAACGCAAATCACGTAAGCTTCGCATAGAGTGAAATCATCACGCTACGGCCCTGACGTCAAACGATGGGTCTCCGGTCATTTTCCCGACAGACACTTGCCCGATACACGTTCTTCCGAATGACGGACCGAAAAGTCATCATCACGAATGACGTTTTCCGGACAGAACACCTTCCTGATTAAAGATTTCCCGAAAGGTCATGCCCCGATTATCGTTTTCCCGAAAGATCATTAAGGATTTCCCAACAGGACAATATCACGATTGACGATTGCACGACAGGACATTGTCCCGATTTATGTTTTCTCAAGAGATCATTAACTGAATTAAGGATTTCCCGCAAGGAACTTATCAGGATTGTGTTTTCCCGAAACGGTATTAATCAAATTAATCATTAACTACCGGATATTCTAACGATAGGTGTTTTCCCGTAAGGTCACTAACCCGATATAGGATTTCCCGACTGGACGCTATCCGGATTATGGATTTCTCGAACGGTCGTTATGCCGATTAACATTTTCCCGAAAGGTCATTAAGGATTTCCCAACAGGACATTATCAAGACTGACGATTGCACGACAGGACATTGTCCCAATTGGCGTTTCCCCGGAAGGTCATTAACCCGATTAGGGATTTTTCGGCAGGAAATTATCATGATTGTTTCTTTCTGAAAGGTTATTATCCCAATTAAGTATTTCCCGACAGGGCACTAACCGGATTAAGTATTTCCCGAGTGGACATTATCACGATTGACCTTATTAACGTGATTAATTAATTCCCGAGTGAACACTATCCGGATTAAATATTTCTCGAAAGGTCATTATCCCGATTAACGTGTCATGAAAGGTTATTAACCCGATTAAGGATTTCCCGACAGTACATTATCAAGATTGATGATTGAACGACAGGACATTGTCCCCGATTGATGTTTTCCCGCAAGGTCACTAACCCGATATAGGATTTCCCGACTGGACACTATCCGGATTACGGATTTCTCGAACGGTCGTTATCCCGATTAACGTTTACCCGAAAGGTCATTAAGGATTTCCCAAAAGGACATTATCAAGATTGACTATTGCACGACAGGACATTATCCCAATTGGCGTTTTCCCGAAAGGTCATTAACCCGATTAAGATTTTCCAGAAGAAAATTATCACGATTGTTATTTCCCGAAAGGTTTTTGTCTCAATTAAGTATTTCCCAAAGAACATGATCACGATTGACGTTTTGCCGAAAGGTCATTAACCCAATTGATAATTTCCCGACTGGACACTATTCAGATTAACGATTTCTCGTAAGTTCATTATCCCTATTAACGTTTTCCCGAATGGTAATTTTACCGATTATCTTTTTCCCGAAAGGTCATTAACCCGATTAAGGATTTGCCGACAGTACATTATCAAGATTGACGATTGCACGACAGGACATTATCCCTATTGACGTTTACCCTATAGGTCATTAACCCGACTGGCGTGTATTAAAAGTAGCAACAGTAGCACAAGTAAAGTTAAAATTAAAAAATGTAACGTAAGAGGGTAAAGAAAGAAATAATATTCCCCTGCTATTAAAATTGCTAAAGTCTCACTTCGAATTATTTTGGATAAATTTATAAAACAAAAGAAAACTTCCATCATATACTTTCGCTTTGATAATCCAAAAAGAACTTATTATTTAATGCGTGGAAGAATTTCATCCGAACTTGGTCACTTACGATCCAGGAAAAAACACTGCGGGAGTAAGACAACCTAATTTAACTTATATGCGATTGAAAGTTTTTCTTCTGTTCTTGAATTTATGCTTACTTAATTTGTTGTTCCACTACGTCACGAGATATTTGCTTAGTACTCTGTAGGGATGTAGATAAATTCTTGATCATCTACCGAGGTCAATGTAGCAGATTCTTCGTCCCTATGGTGAAACACCTCTCACGCCTTCAAGGTTATTTTCGGTGGCCGATCGTGCACAGAAGTGAATGTGACCAGTCCGGTCAAGTCCATTTTCCACTCTGCGAAGGAAGGGAGAAATTTGCAACTCACGTCCATTTTTTTTTGTGCAAAGCTGTCGTTGACGATGACGTTAATATTTCGTACGTACTGTAGCGGTTAATGTTTGACGTAACTCTCAACTACTGTGACTATTTCCCCCGCTAGAAATAGCCACTTTGTAGCCGGTAACATAAATTTTTCCAAGTTGTTTGCAGTTCCCCGTACTTGTTAAATTCCTCCACACACTGTTATTCTAGACAGGTGTAATATTTTCACCGCGAGGTAAAACCCGCCAACACGTGCATAGTTTCATTTCTCCTCGAGTCTAACCTTGGGGGGAAAAAATTGAAACACAACACTGTCTATTTATTTGGTATTTAAAAGACATAGATTTATTATCTCCAGTACGGGTTTCGTTCATTATAAAGACCAGCCGATAAATCTTTATTAATTCTATTCACCGGACAAATTACGCAATGTTGCATCCATATTTGTCTAATTTATTCCCTTGTCACATCTCAGCGTAGTTGGTTAGAACATAATTGGTAATTTTCTTAAAATTGTAAATTCCGGGGATGAACGAGCACCAATTTTGAGACAGAATCTATTTTTAAGGTTTATCAATGATGAAATACGGACTTGAGTCAGAAAATTGTTTATTAACAAGAAAATTAAATATGCCGACGTTTTCGTCCTTGTAACCTCTTCAAGTTTATTAATTTCATACATCAACCATACCAAAAATTTAGAGGTGAAGTTTTGCTGTCTTTCCTGCTGCAATCGATATGAAACTCGTAGTTTTTCTGACTCAGGGACGTTTATTTATTGATCAGATATTTTTTTCATCATTACATTGGTGGAATAAAAGCCTGCGAGAGGATTCTCTAGCAGGTAACCTGCGAGCGACGTTCTCTCGCGGGCAGAACCTTGTAGCAGAGATACCAAGGGGCTACCTTTGGGGATGCCGTTTCCTCTCCGTTTTTAAACTAAGGTTCCCACAAGCCGAGGCACCTCGGTCTGTTCTGAGGTGTGTATTTTTCGGGGTCGCAGACCTTGGGCATACGGTAAGAGCTGTCCGCTATTCCCATTGGAATAGTCGGCCGGCTGCCTCCTAAATTGGTCGGGGCACGGAGAAGGGAATGCTGCGTCCCCACAGCAAACTCCTCTTCCGCTATCGGAATGGAGTGGGACAAGTATCCAATGCCCGACCTACCTAATGCAGATTTTTTTAGTGTTTTCCCTGCATTTCTTTAGGCGAATTCCGGGTAGGTTCCTTAAAATACAGTCCAGGGGCCCTAGTAACCCTTGGCTACCTTCCTCCACCCTTCTGCATCCCCCCTTTCAAATACCTTCCTATGCTATTAAAGGGGAGTTGCCCAACGTGGATTACCCTCTTACTAATCAAACCCAGTTAAAGACCCTGAGAAGAAGAGTTATTAAATTTGATTGTTTGTGAAATATAAAAGATTGTATTTTACTTTGAACGCCACAAATTATAAATAAAATATTTGTTTGTTAATTTTGAAATTAATGAATTCGGCGTGCCAACCTAGGGACAAATTTTTAAAAACTAAATAAACACCTGTTAAATTAATCTTTAGAAAATTAAAAGCTTTTTAATCAGAATCATTTTGTTAATTAATTCATTTAATTAATTAGCTTCCTTTTTATTCATTACATAAATGGCTTGCACAACGTGGGGCAATTTAAGTCATTTAATCAATCCTTTAATTCATTACAATTATTTTTAATTAAATGTTGGTTTGTAATTCATTTAAATTTTGATCTGTTCCATGAAAATGTTTCTAAAGTTATCAACAACTAAATTTAGAGTACAATAAGTTTCCTCTGAAATACAGTGAAGAAATATTTGAAGAAGTAAACCGACAAAATTAAGTGACAGAACGTTTGTGGCTATCCTCAGGTTTTTGAAGATAGTCTGAGCTTTCTCTACGACTCGCGGCCGTGTTAAAAAAAAGCTCCCCTGTATTATTAAAGTGAACGTCTATCACTTACATTTCTTATTGTTAAAGAGAGTCTCTGCTTTATCTTTAGTTAACGAATTCACATGAAACATTTAAACACAGAGATTTGCTGTATAATTTACACCTCTTTTGACGGTTGCTGTATTTTTTTATGGATTGGGAATCGATCATTTTTTTTCACCTAGAATTTTTTCGTTATATGTCATCATTTAGTGTTTGATATATTGAATATATCTGTAAGTATCTTCACGTTGTTGTCTTTGTTCTGAAAAAAAAAATATTTTGGAAAAATCTAATTTTTATCTTTTTTGTTAATCATATTTGGTGGATCCTTCAATGAAGCCATACTTCCAGGATATTGGAATGAGTCAAATTAGTTTTCATAATTAAATGTTTTTGTTCAACGTCTGTTTTTGAATTATTAAAACAATTGATGACCTTATACGGACACTTTTTATTTATATTGTAACGACGTTTCGATACCTTTCTGTATCTTCTTCAGGTATTTTCCTAAAGAAATGATTAGATTTATAGTAAAATTGTACAAAGTAAACAAAGGCAAAGTAAAGTAAAAACAAAACAAATTAACATAATAAAGTAGCAAAGCAAAACGATTAACAAGTTATTAAATTCACGCAGTTTTGAACGGTCCGAGGCACACAATTCACTTAACGCTAACAAGACAGGCTGTAGCTTTGAATTGACCTGACATATGTTACAAATAAAAAATTTAAAGTCTCTTGTAAGGTCATTTTTCATAAGTTTATTATATTATTAATAGTTACTACTGACTACGTTACATTAGATTTATTCAAAAGATTTTTTTTTTCAGAACAAAGACAACACCGTGGAGATACTTACAGATATATTCAATTTAACAAGTTTTAAATTTTGAAAATTCACGAAAAATCAAAACAATTATCGATTCCCAATCCATAAAAAAATACAGCAACAGTCAAAGTTATTTTTTTAAAAAAAAAAATGGGTGTAAATTTTTAAACGTTTCCTGTGAATGAGTTATAAGTAAAGATTAAGCCGAGACTCTTTAACGATCCAAATATAACTGACAGACGTTCACTTTAACAATACAGAGGAGCTTTTGTTTTAAATGGCCGCGAGTCGCAGAGAAAGCTCAGACTATCTTCAACAACCTGAGGATAGCAACAAACGTTCTGTCACTTAATTTTGTCTGTTTACTTCTTCACATATTTCTTCACTGTATTCCAGAGGAAACATTATTGTACTCTAAATTTTAGTTGTTGACAACTTTAGAAACATCTTCATGGAACAACCCAAAATTTAAGTGAATTACAAGGCAGCAATTAATTAAAAATATATTTTTTCAAACGAAATATTTTTCCCCAGAAAATAATATAATTTAGTTTTTTTTAAAATGGTACAGTTTGCGTTAAAATGTCTTCTGTAAATCAATAAAGAAAACAAAAAATAGTTACGGTCATTCTATTTAATATTCAAATGGAAAATTTGGAGTCAAATCTTAATTGCTAATAATCCAAACGAAACTTTTAGTCAAATTTGATTGATAACAATCAAAATGAAAGTCTTCGTGAATAAGATCGTAATTAAATTTTCTTACTGAATTTTAATGGGAATTAATACGCTGTAGGGTCCTTTTAAAGCAAGTTTCTGTAAATAGATTATTATTTGTAATGCTTGTCTTGTATTAAGTTTTGCTATTTTGGATGAGTGCAACGATCGTCTACCAACTCAAGTACGATGTGACGTGCACTCAGCTATCTGCGGAATGTTATGATCCCCCAAGATGGATCCTTGAGGCACTCCGACGTCGTTTCACTCACCCTCTGCGAAATCCAGCTTGGCTGCGGGTGTTGTCTCCTTGGCTACGAGGTTATATCCATCCTCTCCAGTCACAAGCACAGGCACAAGCACAGCACACCGACACACTCACTCACTGAGTCACCTTGCTCGTTCGCCTGCCAGGCACGCACTGACTGCAGCCCGTGTCCCCCTCCCCTGCTGCTACCTGCTCCATTCACTGCACCACGGACACCACTCCGCCACCGCATTTCGCACTCCAACGTCGTCAGGCCCCCACAACCACCACCACCACAACAAGAACAAGAAACAGGCAGCCACATCAACGTCAGCTGACTGACTCACTGACGTCTCGTAACACTCACACGCACACGACGTCGGTGACTATACAGTACGAACCTCACCCAGTTGCTACGCGTAAAATCTCAAAGAATATCAAGTAATTCTGTAATCGTGGCCGCTCTGTGAATTAAATCCAATTGGCTGCATTTTCTGTATCACAATATTAAAAATTGTATCTATCTGATTTCATATTTCAATCTATATAATAAAAAAAGGATGTATATTTGTATGTACCAACATACCACTGTGAACAAAAAGCAAGGTGAATTTATTTAAAAAATATAAATTCTTTATTTATTCTTCCAAATAAATTTAATCCCTTCAAAGTAATTCCCGTCCGATAAAACGCACTTTTTCCAACGCTTTTTCCAGTCCTCGAAACAGTCAGAATAGTCTTTTTCCGGTATAGCCTTCAAGACCTCTTTCGATTCGGTTTTTATCTCCTCAATCGTGTCAAAACGGCGTCCCCGCATTGGCCTTTTGAGTTTGCTGAATAGCCAGAAGTCGCACGGAGCCGAATCAGGCGAATACGGTGGTTGCGGAACGATACGAGTCGAGTTTTTGGCAAAAAAGTCGCGAAGAACCAATGCAGTATGACATGGTGCATTATCGTGATGAAGGAACCAAGAGTTGTTCGCCCATAATTCCGGCCGTTTAGGACGAATAGCTTCACGAAAACGACGCATAACGCTCAAATAATATTCTTTGTTGACAGTTTGGCCCGGCGGAAGGAATTCATAGTGCACCATACCACGATAATCAAATAAAACTGTCAACATGACCTTGATTTTCGGTCTTGCTTCACCTTTTGCACGATATTCGCTGGATTGGTCGGTGGTTTCAGGGTCGTATGCGTAAATCCAAGTCTCGTCTCCAGTAAGGATGCATTTCAAGAGGTCCTGATAGTCAGACAGCAAATTTTCACACACATCAACGCGACTCTTTTTCTTTCCAAAAAATTGAGCGATTTTGGCACCAATCGAGACTTGACGCGTTTGAGACACAAAACATTCTTCAAAATGGTTTGGGCTGAGCCAAATGATATTCCAACACTATCAGCGAGACATATAATTGTCCATCGACGATTTTCAAGCACCAAATCTTTGATTTTTCGGACGTGGCCCTCGCCGGTAGACGTTGATGGTCGTCCAGAGCGCGGTTCGTCTTCAACGCGTTCTCGGCCCTCTTTGAACTCGTTGTACCACTTATAAACGTTTTTTTGTGCCATAGTTTGATCACCAAAGGCCTTCCGCAACATTTTCAACGTGTCCGCACAAGAATACTCGTTCCGCAAACAAAATTTGATGCAAGTTCTTTGCTCAACAAAATCACCGATTGCAAAAATCGATAACTTCACTTTTGGTTGTTGACAAAAACTCGTGTAACTCGGAGATAATTAAACCTTTTAACAAACAGACGCTTGGCAAATATTATAGACAGTCCTACCAACCTAGGAAAAAAAATTACCTGCCTTCCTAACACCCGGGAGTTTCAAATGACAATTTCACATTACTTTTTGATCACAGTGGTATATGTTTTTTTACATACATCACAATACATTTTCATACCTGTCATCTATCGTAAAATGTCTTCCATCACTTCCACGCAATCTTCTCTTCCCAGAAACCGTTATCATTCATTAATTTCCCCAATTTTTCTGATACTTCCTTTAAGTAAATCATTCCGTGATAGTTGATATTATTCTTTATTTCCTGTTCATCTATGGTAGATGACAGGTATGAAAATACTAATGAAAATGTATTGTGATGTAATTTAAAAAATAATAATTACATGTTGTATGTAAAATTAATGTCTTTTAAAAAAAACAGATGAATATGAAAGCTCCTCTAGTTTACATATCTTAGAAAATAGATCTTAAGAGAACTATATGTAGTTTGATACACAATAAGTATATATAACAAAAAAAGTTTTTGTCAGTTGACAATGTTTTTTAAAAATAAAAAAGCATAAAATAACTCAATTAACGTCTGTAACCCAAATAAAACAAGTAATTAACGATCCGTGTAACAGACAATTACAGAAATTAATTTCGTACATTACGTAGTTTAAACGTATATAAACGTTTCGATCAACTGTTGTGTTCTTTGTCAGTACTAGACACACACTGAAGTGATATACCAAATTACTGATATATATATATATATATATATATATATATATATATATACTGACTATTGAGAAAACTAATAAATAAATAAACATCAGCCCATTATAAGTCACCAAAAGAGAATTTATTAATAAAATTAACAACGTTTCATCGCTTAATTTGCGACCTCATCAAATTTTAAAATATTTATGAAGAGCTCTTTCGTTGCCGAAATTAAATATGCAGTAAGCATAGAAATACTTGTCCATCTAAAAATTTTATACTACGTACCTGATGAAGTCACAAATTATGCGATGAAACGTTGTTAATTTAATTTTTTTTTCGTCATCAAAATATTATTATTTATTTAAAACTAACTTCCTTATCCAGAATAATAATATTATCAAAATTGAAAGAATGATTAAGATCCAAACATCATTTGGCAATAGGAAAGCATTTAGAAGGTGAACATTCTTCAATGTTAACATAGATCGTTTGGTATGTCCGATATAACAAAATAAGCAAGTATTGCAGTATAATTTTATATCAAAAACATTATGGTAATCCATAGTATTACGACCATCTTTATGTTTTGTTACAAAATAAGACAAATAATTAACATATTTGAATCTTATAAAGATATTTCGTTTTTTTAATAACATTTTAAATTTTGTAGTTAAACAATCAATGTGGTATGCTAGTATTACGTTTTTGACGGACAACAGTTTTATTATTATTATAAATATTGTACCAGATTGTCCTCTGCGGACTTGTCCTACGTCATTCCTTGGGCAGAAGACGGGGTTTGCCTCCGACCCAGGTTTGTCTTTTCCATGGTTATGGACTCTATTTTTTGTCGTTACCTTCGATTCCATACCAATAATTGATTTCCAGCGTCTGTAGACAGCCTTTACCTGTCGCTGAGTCTAATTATCCTTAAAAAAATTGTTTCGGAAAGCCCCAAAGCCCTTCCTGTAATATGCAATCATTTCTATTGATATAACGACCTGCATATCAATGAAAAAAGTTTTAATCCTTCTTCAGACTGTCCATCCAGACCAGAGCGTCACATAAAAGGCTGAAGTTTCACGTAAACTCACCCATACAATGGGAGATCGTGGGACAAGCGTTTGCTACCTGGACTCTGAATGAATTCCGAGAGTCTTCGGTTTCAGATACTCTCACTCGTAGTTGCACATCACAATGGCTGCTTTAGGACTAAATTTTAACCACACGTTTTTGCCCTCTCAGTATATATTTATTTACAGTTATTCAATTGCGCAGTCTAAAAGCTACTGTTGTAACGCTAATTCGACAAAAAATGTTTAAAGGACAAAGTCACCAATGAAATTCAAATTATCTTAAGCGTTCCCAAGCGTACAATTATTGAACCATTTATTGTCCGTTATACACACACAGAAATATATTGTAGTAATAGTTAATTAGGCCAGTAATTGTTTGGACACAAAATTTGAATTGTTTGATAAATCCATTATAGCGGTCAGATCGAACAAAGCAACAATAGAGAAGCGAGCTCGGCTGCTTTGTCGAAATGGCGTTTGCGCGCACGAAAGTCTAGGTCAGTTTACGTCTACAGCCATTTAGGAAAGGAGGCCAATTATAACAAATTTTTCACCGAGGTACCTTGCAGTCTATTTAAAATCAATAAAAATAACAGTATAAGTCTACAAAGAATCTGCAAATCATCAGTTCCAGCAATAAGGCAAATTCGAACAATTTTACACTGAGGGGAAGACGACATCCGATAGCTGACCAAGAAGACGTTCATCCAAGGCTCCGGAAATTTGTCTGCATTCTATTCGCCGGTGAGCGTGTAAATTCTGTGAGAACTAGAATCTGTGTAAGTAACGATTTGCATTCATCGTGTTGAGTAGGGGAAACAAAGAATGCTGGTACCAGACGAACAGTATGTAAGTAACAAAAATCAAAAATATGATAATATTGTAAACGCTAATTAAAGGATAGAGTCAGATTTCGTTCGTTCGCTTTCTTCTAGTTTTCTTTCATTGATCGACTTATTGTTTTAATTTTAAGCAAAAAATATTTTGAATTGTTAATTAGTCAAATTCTTCTTTTATCGTGTCCTAATCATCAAACCTAGTGATGACAATGAGATATTAAAATTTTAATTGTAATTGTTTTCATTCTTGAAGCCACAATTTGATAATAAATTATATTTTATTTGTAAATTCTTGTTTAATCATTTATTTAATTAACGCCTATCCTTTTGATTAATATTTCATTTAAATAATTCATTAGTTGAATATTACAATATATATATATATATATATATTCTATATGTTACCAATGTGTAATGTAAGTTTTATTTAATAATGATTTTAATATTATTGTCGGCGTAACCTAGAGGCCACAGTCTTGTAAAGAACAGTCAGTGTGCAGAGACTGTAATGGTTACTACGGATTATTAACGAAAAGCGTACGCACACAGACCTTTGGCGGAAAACAGTCAGTGTGTTTTGTGAGCCTGAGTAGAGTAGCCATGGCGAGAGTGTTTTTCGGGGCCTGACCGGTCTGGTCATGACCATAGTGAATATAGTTTTGGAGACCAGCCAAGGATTCTCGTAAATAATTAGGAATTCAGCAAAGTCTATGCTGAACAAAGGCTGAATATACGTACTTACACAGCAAAACTGAGTGTGACAACGTGAACAGTTGTTAGAGAGGCGCCATAATTTTTGTGAAGTGAAACAATAATATCAATCAGTGTTACGACCTGTGAATTAAATATTTTTCTTTAAAAATAAAATAACTGTTGAGTGCACAAACCGCAGCGCTAAATAAAATGGTATGTAGAAACTTGATTTTGTTAACAGTCATGGAAATATAATTTACCGCCATATTTCCCTAGTTTTTGTTGTTGTTGTTAGGTTCTTTCATAAAATTTTGTTATTGTAAATTAAATTTGTATTTTTTTATGTAACTTTGGTGACAATTGCAAACCACTATCATTATTAGAGGCCCTGTAAGCGGCACTGACCTTTTCATTCTCATTAATTAATTTGTTAAAAATATAAACTGCACAAAATTCAATGTGAAGCGAAATTGAAAATGAAAGTAATTATTTTTTTTTAGTTTTGTCAGCTAACGAGTGCAGTTTCGTCGCTCTCGGCTCTTCTTCGCACCTGAGGAAAGGGACAAGAATCCAAGAAACGTTGTGTGGTATTTATATTATTACTTTTTTGTCTGAATTGGCTGTCTTTCTTATTCAGTAAATCGACATTGTAATTAAATAATCTTTTGTTATCTCTTTAAAATAATTTTGTTTAATTTGAAAGTAAAATCCTGTTAACTGTTTTCCTTTTAAAATTTTGAATATTACATAATTTGGCCGCAACGTGTTTGTTTTATTTTCCTCTGTTAATTTTGAATTTTACATAATATGGCTTTCAACGTGGAGCTTGTATATTTTAACAGTTTTTGTATACTACAATATATATATCTTAACAATCCGCTCTTAAAAGGGTATCTATAGACGTCTGTACTTTTAAGATTCAAGTATACGACATAGTATAATAATCGATTACATTTTTATTCCTTAAATACATAAGTTTAAACAAAGACACGACGCATACTTATCAACTGAAGGAATTTGTACTCAATTACGTAAATATTCAGGATTTTCAAAGATATATTAAAGCGTTCTATAGGGTATAATAATTGGTGCATTTGTGATTCCTTAATTTTGTATGTTTTAACTATTCACTCGTTAACATTACGACTAGATAAACTGGTCTTTTGACAAACTCAATCAGCCACACAAAAAAATATTCAAAATTCTCAAGCATTCCTAAAGGTACAACAATGGTTCCCAGAAATTTATAAGCCTTGACAGAATGTTTATATATATTACTTCTAGTAATTATTTTTTATATATAAAAATATATTGAACAACTACACCGGGAAAGGCTTCAATCTTTGATTACTTCTAGTTATTTGTTATTTATTTCTAACGAAATGGATGGTCATCGCTCACAGAATAATTCAAGGTTCCGACTCAACGTTACAAAGGATACAATCATTCGTCCACCTACTATACCTTTAAATACATGTTTATATTAGCGTTTTGCTCATAAACGTTCCCTCAGCGAATTTTATAAAGAAATGGACTTTGATGTTCCGAAATTTTTTTAAGATTTCAAAATTTAAAGCGTTCCACAGGGAACAATAACGGACCCCTCTTGTTATGTCTACAAATGTATACTTTTTAACGATCTTTCTTTTGTAAGGGAATGAACATTGAATTATTATTCCTTGCAGGAAGTCCACTGATATCTCTATCAGAATATTTGGCTTTTATCCGATTACGGTCTCCAATTTTTTGTTTTTACATTGTATGTTATCTCCTCTGTATATTTAAATCTGACTAAACTTTTTCACTTCGAGAAATTTAAAGATCACAATGGAAAATTCTCGACCGGACCGGTATCAACTGTAGTAGTCTCCCCGTCAAACGTGGACTCTTGTCCCATTAACAGATAAATTGAAGAACTAAAACAAGTTATTAAATGTAGTGCGATTAATATTAGAACGCATTTGGGCTATTTACATCCCACAAGGACGGGTGCGTATCATGAATCCTCCAATCAGAACGCCTAAAATGAAATGGTTGGCGGGACAAGGCAGCGTCGCCGAAAAATCGCAGTGTGTATTCTTACTGGTTTTTTTTTCAGTAATTCCCGTTTGTGTCAACGTGTACTGTGACATCAGTGTCACCAGAAAGTGCTTTATAAATTTAAATGCACTGTAGGTGAAACAGGTTTGTATGATACAGAAGTTAATTTTCAGGATAAAACTAAGATGAATCAGTTGCGTTCCCTGAATTTCCGAAATCTTCGTGATGCCTACCACTGCTGGTGGTGATGAACTCCCGAGGCCGTTGACGCACAGTGTTTATAATTACGTCGACGCACTCAGTCAGAGTCATTCATGATGGAGACACGTGCTGCTCCTTACCGCCGCCCCCAACTGTGGTAATTGATACGCCAGCCAGGGAACACGCACAGCAGGCGCAGGCATTTAGGGGGGGACTTGATTATCACCTCCAGGGGGTTCCTTTCAGGAGTAGCTCATTAAATATTAATGTAAATATAGATTAACAAGCCTCGTTACAATGACTAAAATCTAGAATGAACCTTCTTGGGGTAAAACTTCGACAAGGGAAAATTCACCAGTTCAATCTTCTCGAGCTTCTAACAGAGTTTACTCGAGTAACCTCGGTTAGAAGTCCGAGAAGACTTTATTCATTCTCTACAGGGAGAAAGACTACATTCTCTTATGTTAAGCGTTCCACAGGGTACAATAATGAATCCACTTGATTGTATGTTGAACAGACAGATACACAAATATACAGGACGTGTGACGAAACTGTCATGGGAGGATGGGCTGGTTCTGGAGCAGAGCTTTTGTGTCCCTCGCGCCTGTGTATTTGACTGTGTTTCAGTTTCCGTTTCATGGTCGACGACGAAGTCCTTCAGAGTGGTGGGAGGACGGACCCTGAGGAATGCGATCGTTGGTGGACGCTACGTGTGAGGTGGGCGGCCTTCCTCAGCTTTTATCCCATTCGAGTCACATTGCTGCCCGACTCCCACCCTTTTATTGCACCTGCGTGTTGGCGTTGTGGTGACGTCATTCAGCAATTTGGCGATATCCGGTTCCGTCCGTCAGGTGATGACCACCAAACGACCATCATATTTCTACAATTGAATAGGAACCGTGGGGTCTCGGGATTCCAGCCAGGAAACGACGACACTTATTTTGCCACGACGTTTCGATTTATGAAGTTGCAGTCGGGTGGGACGTGGTCGTTTACAAATCAATTAGTTGCACTTTCACAGGTTTTACTTGAAGTGGACTTCGTTTTCTCACAAAATTTAAAATTATTCACACATCGCAGTACGGTTTCACAAGAGGTAAATCCACAAACATGGCTTCATACGACTTCGTTCAAAGTGTTCATGACGCACTCTACAAAAGACTTAAAAGTGGCTGGAATTTTTTCTGAACTTTCCAAAGCATTCGATTTAATAGATCATGATAATTTGATCCGAAAATTAGATTTCTATGTAATCAGAGGAGTTCCTTTATTGCGAACATACTTGCCTAATAGGTGTCAAAATGTTGCGTTTGTAAACTCGGATGGAAATGAGTATCTGTCAGAATGGGAAAATATTACCTGTGGTGTCCCTCAGGGCCCAATTGTGGGACCCTTACTTTTCCGAATTATTTAGATCAGTCCCTTAGGCTGACGACACAAATTTCGTAATCACGGAAAGAGACTCGGAAACGTTACGTCAGAAAGTAGAGGTTGCGATGAGTCGTTTCCATCTGTGGTTCACTGCAATCAATTTTTCTCTTAATCTATATAAAACTAAACTTCACAAACAGTGTAACTTCTAATTCAGAGAACATTTCGGAGCACACATCTTTTCTTGGTCTGTTGATTGACAATAAATTGAAATGGAATCCCCACATTAATAAACACTCGGGGGAAAACTTAGCTACATTTGCTTCACATTAAGAGTTTTTTAGCTCGGGAAAGCGATATATATTGTAATGCCAATTAATTAGGACATTAATTGTTTGAACATAAAAATCTAAATTGTTTGAGAAATCTATTATTGCGGCAGGCGCTTCTATAGCGACAATGTAGCCCAGCTCTGTTCCTTTGTCGGAAGGTCCGAAAATGGCTAAAATGCAAGACGATAGGTCAGTTCGCGGAAAGACATCGTCGATGTATAACTGTTAGTTGATGAGGAGAATTTAACAGAGTTGGTGATCAGAATTTAACAGAGTTGGTTGGTGTCTGGACATTTCTGAGGACAAAGTATAACATTCACGAAATAATAACGTCGAAACTTGCTAAGTAAAAGCAGTTTTGTGTCCATAGACGGCCAGAAATAGTAAAATTTCGGTTTGAGTCCAAAGCAGTAAAGACTGGCAAATCTACAAACAACGGAAATCACCTAAGGCAAGCAGTCAACAGATAGCTGAAAACAAAAGGGAGGATCATCCGAGTTCCTGACATCCTATAAATTTTAGCTAGAATCAGTGTAAAATCTGTGAATCTTAGAATCAGTGTAAAATCTCGAAATAGTGTGTTTCGATAACGAAAGGTATGCTGGAACTAACTGGACAGATGTGAGTAAAAAATTACAAATTAATTAATAATGTAAACGTAATCAAAAGATAGAAGTCAGATTTCGTTCTCATTTTAAATTTCGTTCTAGTTTAATTGTCAAGTAAATTTATTTTCTTTTAATTGTGATTTGTTTGTTAATAAGATTTTTAAACATAATTAATGTGTCCATTATCAAACCCAGTGAAGACCCTGAGATCTAATATTTTATATTTGTAATTGTTTTAAATTATTTCGACAAAATTAATAAATATTGTTTGTAAATTAATTAATTCTTTTATTTAAATAACGCCTTCCAGTTAATTGTAAATATTACATAAATATCTTCAACAAGAATCAAATATTTATTAAATTAACGACTTCTAATTGTAATTATTACAATATATACATCCAAAATGTGATACAGCGTTCCAAATTTTTCAACTACTAAAGCGGATCATACGAATCATATCGGGGTGCAGATTGGAATCAAATATAATTTAATCCTAACAGACTCTCTGGTGCAATAAATATAATAACCAACCAAAAGATATGGAATTTTATCGTCAGTAAAATCAGAGAAAACATATTAGCTATCTTAAAAAACAATAATAAGATAATGATGGATACCGGCACAGAGACGAATAGAGGGAAACGAAAGGGCGGACTAAAGTGCTAAGAACAGGAGAATAAAAACAACATTCGAATATGCAGGATGGGGACAAGTCTATGTCAGAATACTGGAGGGAAAATGGTACAAGTGGAATGAAGGAATTTTTTATAAGGTAGTCGACAACATCAAGAAAATATCCTACGCTAGCAATCTGTCACGGAGACAGCAGGTGGTTGTCGCTAGGTTAAGAACTGTCTATTCTAACCACACGCAGTCCTGTCTATTCTCTAGATCACCCGCAACATACATGTTGCAAGGCTGCCCTGACGATCCAGCATGTCCTCTACGACTGCCCAAAGCACGACAGAACTAAAAGTGCCACAATTCATAAATACACGAGCGGAAGTAAGTAACCTGCTAAAGTTTAGTAAGCAAACCGGCATTCAAGATCGAATCTAAATAGACAGTGAATCTGAGACTAAGCATAAAATGTATAGGTAATATGAATTAATTTTAATAATTTCATGTAGTAGGTATGGTAAGTCGCCAATGGCTTTTATGTTGACGCGACGATAAACAATAATTTTTTTAAAAAAAAATCATGTGAGACGATCTATCGATACAACATTTTCGAGTGCAATAAATCCAGAGAATAAGGAAAATAAACAATACTAAATACTGTGATCTGTAACAGTGTAACTTAAAGACGATGGATCAGCGAGAGACTTTCTCCTCATCTCATTTTATTGATAATTGCATAAAGGAATATTGACGTAAGGAAATTACTTTCAGATATCGTTAATCAACGATGTTACCATGTGTTAGCCCAGAGTGTAACGAATTTTTTTTTAGGGGAAATGGGGATTCAATAATGTGAATAAATGTAGCGACGTGATTTTAATGCGGAAGGAGAAAAATCCAGACTAAGAACGCCCAAGAAATGTGAATTATTACAATCGGACCTTTTTGCCCTCTGAATGTGGTGTTGTAGTATTTCTGAAATGATTTCCCAAACGTTTCAACGTCAAAACGAAAGATGTTGCGAAAATCGGGGCTAAGTGGTCGTCATAGGACCGTTACAGTGGGGTGGAACTGCGCTGGTTCTTACAAATTACGGTTGAATGGTTTCCGGGGAATTAGGATGGTATTTCTGTCTGAGGTCTTCCAAGAAAACTGATCCGACTACTCTCCTCTCTGGAGGAGACTTACTTATTCCTTTCCCTCAAGGGAACTGTTAATGGCCTCGTATAATTAACAGGAAGCAGCGGAGGCATCGACCACGTGTCGACCGAAGTCCTCAGCTCAGGTTACAACAACACGCAGCAGAAGCTGAGTCTCTGGACCTGGTGGGAGCTTAAGGCCGGAAAGCGAAACATAACTACGACAAAAGAGTAGTGAAGACTTTCCAGGGGTGATTGATGAATAAACTCTTCGCGGGATTCAACTGAGGATGGCCATGGACACCATGTCAAGTTCACCCTGGATGGAATCCCGATAAGAAATCATTAAAAAGAAAAAGGCTGACGCCAAAAAAATCTCTTTACACCTCGTCGGATGTTGAAGAACCAAAGAACTGCTGAGGTTAGCATGAAGACAGAAATGCCACTGTTGCCAAACAGCAGACTGCATACATTGAAACGTCACCGATAATCACTTCAACCAGGGTTGGAAAATACATCCCGTTCTTCGGGAAAGATCTCGTTGTTTAATAAAATCAGAACATTTCGCTTATTTTTTTCTGGACTGTCGTTTATTTCTGTCTTCATTGGAATCGATTTAATTCTGAACAGTATCAGACTCGATCCGTCTTAATATTACTATTATTTTGCAAATAAATCGATATTTATCTGCCGCTAAGATTACATATAAAAAGTACGTCTCATGAAAGTACAAGGGGGGAAAAGAAGACTATAACGTTTCGACCCAACTTTGTGACGTCATCATGAGCCAGTACTAAAATTTCATTAACATTTTTGGAACCATGCTGATTTATCAAACAATATATGGATCCATAAGATCTGTTACTTATGGAATATTTTAGATTTTTTTTTATCCAAAAGAGTTTATAAAAAAATTTCTAAAATAATCTATAAAAAATAGATATTATGTCTACGTAAACTCTTATGTGTAAAATACTACTAAATTTTTCCTTAAATAACAGATTTATGGCTTTTAAAACTCATAGATAAAAACTTCTATATTTTTCCTTAACAAACAGATCATAAACTCATATAAATAAAAAAACGTCTATTTTTTTTCCTGACGTAACAGATTAATGACTTTTAAAACTCTTATTGATAAAAAACCTTTTTCATTTTTCCTTAAAAACAGATTTATGGTAACAGATTATTAGCAATTTTTTTGCAGAAAAATATCCTAAGATCTCTATTTTTAACCTTAAATAGCAGATTTACGGCTTTTAAAAATCCTATAGATAAAAAAACTTCTACATTTCTCCTTAAAAAACAGATTTATGGCTATTTAAACCCTTATAGATAAAAAATTTAAATCTTTCCAAAACCAGATCTTATGGCTTTATAAAATCTTTTAAATTTTTACCTTCAAGAACAGATTTATGGGATTTATAACTATTATAGATAAAAAAAAACATCTGCAGATTTCCTTAAAGAACATATTTATGGATCCTTAAACCATCATAGATAAAAAACATTGCATATTTTAAAAAAACAGATCTTATGGCTTTATAAACACTCTTGGATTAAAAACGTCTTAATTTTTCCATGAAAAATAGATGTTGATTAATAAATTAAGAATCAAAATTCTAATATTAATAAATATTTCATGTTGAATGTAAGCTTTCTCGGTGTAAATTATTCATAACTTTTTTCGCGGTTGAGCACCAGGTTCAGATTTCTCGATGCTGACGTTTCTGCGGTCATTCTTCGGACTATGTCGCTGCGTTTGCGCCGTATTTATCGGGTATCCATCCAAAACTCCCTGTAGCGATCTGATTGGGCGTTGAGGATCGCCTGACGACTGAGTTTCCATGTCGCGTAATATTTCAATAATTGGATTCCACGCGTTGCTGATTCCAGACACATGCAATAAGGTTAAAAAATAAGCTGTGAAAATTTCAGTGCTGTTTTCAATAACGCTACCCAAAAAATTAGTATTTTAACATTATCAGGGTAGGGAAGACCTTAAGGACGTTTTTATCTTTTCCAAAATTATCCTTACAATGAGCCGAGAAAAAGTTGCAAAGAAAAGGAAATCGAAACGATTTTCACGAAGCTGTTTAATATGTGATTTGTCTGAGCGGAGGATCGCCAACGATTATTCATCTCATAGTGTTTTTTCCCCCTTCTATGGGCTGTCGTAATGTCCTGTTGAATGCTGATGCAGGATGTGCTTGAGAAGAGAAAATTACAGGGTGGGTTTTCGTTCCCTTTTGAAAGCTTAATTTCTCCATCTTCCACCTCGCTGTTGTCGTCATTATAATTACCATTAACGGGGGGACAAAACTGTTGTTAATAAATTAAGGTCATTTAAATACAATACATTATGTATTACTCCGCGGAAACGTTTGGGGAAAGTAACGCGGTAATTACAGGCTTTCAGAGAGGCGTTGCAGGTTGACTTACTGCTTCGTTCTTCGGGGTCAGAACCGACGGAGTTGTGCTGGGCCTACGTCGTTGTCTGTGGGTCACAGAGAGGAGAGGAGATAACGAGGACAAACCCGACACCTTGGGAAGACTGGAGTCAGGTTGAGCTTGGCCAGGATTCCTTCCCACGGACAGGACTCGCTACCTACTTCCAGTCTCGATCTGTCTTTACTTTATTTTCTAATGTGTTTGATATTTCTCCCTCATTACATTAATCTTTCTGTCCACAACTTCTTTTTATTTTACTTGTCTTCCGGTGTATCTTGTATATCTTACTCAATCTATCTTCATTTCTGTCTCATATGTATTTTATTTTCAATTGTTTCTTGTTATTCCTTTTTATTTCCCTGAGTATTTTTTATTCTTTACATTATCTGTTTTTTTACCTTTGTTTCTGTCCAGATTTTCATTTATTTTTTGTTCCTGTCTTTCTTGTATTTCTGACTCTATATATCTTTATTTCAGTCTTTAATTGTACGTTATTTTCTGTAGTTCGTCATTCCCCATTCTCTTTTCATGAATTTTTCTTTCCATCTTTCTATATATCCTTTTTCCTCTTTTTCTGACTAAATCTTTTTTCTTTCTGTCTACTGTCTACCTTTATTTGTTTCCCTACTGTTCTTCATCTTCCTTCCTGTCCTCGTGAATATTTCATTTTGTCATTCACCTTTCTTTCCATCTATCTGTCCTTTATTCTGATTTTTCCTTCCCTTTGGTTTTCCTAACTCAATGTTACTTTCTTTTTGTGTGTCTTTCTGTTTTTAACTTTAGTTTGTTCTTAATCTTCCTTCCTGTTTTTGTGAATTTTCCTTGTATTTTTCACCTTTACCTTCCTTTCTTCTAATTTTTCCTTCACTTACATGTTTTTTTGACTCTATCTATCTTTCTTTCTGTCTTTATTTGTATTTTATTTCCTATTGTTCTCCATTTTTTCTTGTTTTCATGAATATTTCCTTATTTATTTTTATTTTCTTTATGATATGTATTTTTCCTTCTTTCCGTCTTTATTATATTGGTCTTGATCTCCCTTTAAGTTTCCATAAATATTTCTTTCACTTCTTTCTTTGTTTGGGGACCAATATTTATTCCTGTCCTTGATCTTCCTTTCTTTAACTTGTTTCTTCTCTTTCTTCCTTTTCTGTCTATATTTTTATTTTATTTTCTGTTGTTCTTAATATTTATTTATTTTTTCACGAATCGTTCTTTGATTTATGTGTTTTATCATTCTTTCCGTCTTTCTTATTTTCCTATTTTTATCATTTTCTGACTAATTATTTTTTCTTCATTTCCCTCTTTATATTTATTTTATTTTTTCTTGTTCTTGACATTTCTTTTTATTTTCATGAATATTTCTTACTGTCTTTCTTTCACGACCTATCTTTATCTTTACTTCTTCCTGTCCTTGGTCTTCCTTTATTTTATTTTATTCAATAATTCTTGTTTTTTTGACTTGATCTATCTTTCATTTTGTCTTTATTTTTATGTTATTTCCTGCAGTCCTTGATATTTCCTTTTCTTTTCAATAAATTATCATTTTCTTCCTTCCATGTTCTGTCTTAATTTTCTACATTGTGTCCTGATCTTTGACTCTTTTTAATTTAATTTTCCATTGATAAAGAGTTGTTACGGACAAACTGACTGGTCACGTGCTGAATTCTCTTTCTTAAAAAAAATACTAACGAATTAAAGAGCGGCTCCCCTGGGCAGCAAATTCCTTACTGGTGTTGTCGGTCACTTGTTCTTCTAAATGGCAGTTTGGCGTGAGAGAAAATATTTAAACAAGATCGTTCTGGTCAGAGAGAGAGAGTTAATTGGATTCTCTCCGTAGATGGGTATCGCTGTCCTTATATTTTGCTACCGTAGTCGACTACCAACAAGATCCCAATCTCAGCCAGTTCTGCTGCTCCCGTCGTGTATTAAACAGCCTAATCGCCAATCACGAGCGTCCCTTTACACTCACGGATCTACAATTCCTTCTCATTTTTTGTAAAAAAAACCATAACAGATTTTAAAAAAATTATCGGGAGTCACGTCAGTCAACATCCGCATAATTAATGGCGGCGCGGACGTTCAACGACCAGGACTTCATATGCAGATCTCTGGAAGGTAACCTTGGGAAATTAACCGCACAATCTTCTCCGAAATATAATTATAAAGAAACAATGCAACGTTGCTCTTAGGACATACAAATACAGGAAAAAGGCATCCTGGGTGACGTCACGTTGTATCTATATATTTTAAGAGCATGAATATCCTTCAGAGTTCTCTCTTTCCATCACCAAAAATCAGCAACAGCTCAAGTTGATAAATAGAACAGATAATAATTGGAAAAACTTATTGAATTGGAATCGTGGGTGTTAATAATCTTTGATCGTGCTCCGTGGATGTGGTCAGAATTTTTTTTCTCCCTTGTTTATACTATGAAAATGTATAAACATGTATCCCGAATGAATGTGTATAATCTTCTGTTACACTCCGTGGGCTTCCCTTATGACGTCACAATTTGTCACCCCGATTATCTTGTGGTTAAATAAGTGAGAAACATTGGAGTGAATAATCACTTATTATACTCCATGGTTTCCCTGTTGACGTCAGAATATTTTTCTCGGTGTCCCATGTTAATGTGGACATCACATAATTTTATTTATAAAATTATTCTCTTTTTTTACAGTTACATCCATACGACGGAAAGCCTTGATTTCTTACCTCATACGCCTATTTGAAATATCCATAAATAATTCTGATGTTCCAGGAGATCGGAGAAATACGATTTTAGTTCCCATACATAAATCAGGTCCGCGATCTAGTAATTACAGGCCTTTAAGCCTCACATATATATATATATATATATATATATATATGTATATATATATATATATATATATATGTATATATATATATATATATATATATGTATATATATATATATATTGTAATAATCAAATTATAAAGCATTTAATTTAATTTAATGAATTTGGATTTATTCGTGCCACACGTTGTGGAAGCCATTATGTAATATACAAAAATGATGTGGCTTTTTAAATGAAAAATTATAAACTTTAAAAACAAACAAATTTTTTATTAGCAAATATTGAAAACAATTACACAAATAATTACAAATAGAATTTATCTCAGGGTCATTACTGGGATTGATAATGGCTAATCATTTATTTAGAAATCTTATCAACACAAATTTCAATAAAAAGATTCACTCGTCAATTAACAAAAACGAAATTTACTTGTCAACGAAATTTAACTACAAAAATGGATTCTACGTAACAAATTTTATCAAAGGAAGAGAACGAAATCTGACGACTGTCTTTTAATCCGGTTTACATGATTATTTTATATTGGTACTCACGGCAGCATTCCAGGATACTTTTGACTTACGAAGTACTATGGCGGGTTTTTGCACAGCTTCTACTAAAACTCACAGATTCTAATTAATATTTTTAGTTTTAAATCAGGAACCAAGAACCTCCTCTTTGTCTCTCCCTCACTGTCTCTCCCAATCACCTCTGTTGGTTGATAATCCTCTTCTTTGTCTCTCCCTCACTGTCTCTCCCAATCACCTCTGTTGGTAGATAATCCTCGTTATCTCTTTGCAAGTTTCCGTTGAATATTTGAACTGGTCTTGTCTATTTCAACTTGACCAATTTCTGTTGTGTCTGTCTGCTTCTACTTAACTTTACTTTTCAAAAGAATATCTCGTATATTTCAGTACGACCTGTACTTGACCAAACTTTCCAGCCAACTTAATGCGAACTGGCTCCTCAATATTTTAATGCGACCTGTACTTGACCAAACCGTCCACCCAACTGCTCAATATTTTAATGCGAACTGCACTGACCAAACCTTCCATTCAACTCTTCAATATTTTAATGCGACCTGCACTGACCAAAACCTTCCATCCAACTGAACTACCGTCTCGCAATTTTGAGCACGCATTGCTTCTTCCGACAAAGGAAACAATACCTGGCTAAATTGTTGCTGTGTTCTATACCGCCGTAAGAATATATTTCTCAAACAATTTATATTTTCTAATTTACAATTAATGTGTTAATTAATTGGCATTACAATATATGTATATATATATATATATATATATATACTTCCGTGAATGTTTCGCTTTGTATTAATTCACAACTTCAACTAGTAATACATTAACGACGTCTAGTCTCTGCTCAACTTTTATCTGTTCCGTCCTCTGCAATATTTAGCCGCCAACTGCCCTATACATTCTCTTAGCGGGCCAACAGTCCTACAATGCTTTAGACCTGTTATTATTGTCCATTATTGTGTGTGGTATGTGTCTGTTTGCCGATAACAATTCAAGTCCTCAATGCTTTAATTATTAATTGTCTTTTAATTACTACAATATATATTGTAATGCCAATTAATTAGGCCATTAATTGTTTGGACATAAAATTTGAATTGATTGGTAAATCCATTATAGCGGCCTGATCGAACAAAGCAACAATGGAAAAGCAAACTCAGCCGCTTTTGTTGAAAAGTGAAAATAGCGTTTCGCGCGCATGAAAGTCGAGCAGTTTACGTCTATAGCCAGCCAGGAAAGGAAGTCAGTTTTTATACATCTACAATCAGCTAGGATAAAGTTGGTGATGAAAGATTTCTGTGGACGGATGAAGTTTTTCTGGTGAGAAGCAAAGAGCGGAATAGTAAAGTTGACAGTTTAAGTCTACAGCAGGGAGCCAAACAAAAGTTAGTTCGCTCCGAAAGAATAAACAGTTAAAATAAATCTTCAAGGAGCTACGTTGCAGTTTAAGTCCAAATCAGTAAAAGACTAATAAATCTGCGAATCATAGGATTCCTGTAAGGCAAGCAGACATCAGATATCTGACATTCAGGAGGATCATCCGAGTTCCTGGGAGCCTATCAAATTTGACTTCAATAGTGTAAAATCTGTGAGTCGACATTTATAATCAGTGTAATTTTGCAATAGTGTACTTACGAAACCAAAAGGAATGCTGGTGCCAGCTGGACAGATGTAAGTAACAAAACCAAAACAAATGATTAATTGTAAACGCTAATTAAACGATAAAGTCAGATTTCGTTCTCTTTTAATTGTCAATCAAAGTTAATTTCTTTACGTTTTAATTCCTTTCATTCTATCGACATATTGTTTAGGTAAATTGTAAACTGTTTTGTTAATTAAATTTTAAATCACTTTTTTGTGTTCATTATCAAACCCAGTAGAGGCCCTGAGAGGAAAGATCTCAAATTTTGTTTGTAATTATCTTTTATTGCTTCAAAATAAAATAAAAATATTTTGTTTGTTAATTTTTGATTATTATTTCATTTAATAAAGCCTCATATTTATTTATTACATAAATGGCGCTTCAACGTGAGGCAAATTCTTTAAATTAAAATTAAATTAAACGACCAATTATTTGTTTATTACATAAATGGCTTCCACAACGTGGGGCAAATTAAACTAATTAATTAAAATTAGGTCCATTTTTGTTTATTACAATATATATTGTAATACCAATTAAACAGGCTATTAATTGTTTCTAATATAATTTAATTGTTGGCGGTACGGGTGCTTAAAGACGACAATCGCAACAGGTCTTTCTTTGTCAACAATGGAGACTGAAGACGGCGCGCTTAGAGAATTCAGTGTGCGTCGAGAACTTGGACATGGTAGTTCGGTCCACATAGAGAAATAAAACCAGT
Source organism: Zhengitettix transpicula (assembly GCA_037074705.1). Lineage (NCBI taxonomy): Eukaryota > Metazoa > Arthropoda > Insecta > Orthoptera > Tetrigidae > Zhengitettix > Zhengitettix transpicula. The sequence goes on from CM073594.1 coordinate 69,673,594, forward strand.
AAAAGTCTGCGGATCTAGAATTATGAATAGGGTTATCCAGGAAGTCCAACGGCGAGAGATAATAGTTTACGTAAAACGCAAGTAAACAGTTTTGACGGAGAGACTCATAAAATCGCAGTTGGAAGCAGAAGTTTTGCTTCACAAACTGAACTAATTTTCGCATAGAGAGACTCTGAGGAGATCTGCGTCCGGCAAGTGGCTGAGGGTGGGATAATCCAGGTTCCAGGAGAGCAGAAATCCAGAGCAACTTTTGTGAGTTCAAAATCTAATGAGTAGAATCAGTGTATAATGGCCTGTTTAGTGTGTGTTGACTTCAAGCTACAAGAGTCTTAACTGGTACCAGTAGCACTGTCGTGAGTACAAAACAATTATTAATGACTGTAGACGATAATTAAAGGGTATAGTCTGATTTCGTTCGCGTTTTTCTTTTTATTCGTTGTCTTTTACTTTTGTATTTACTATTGTATACCGTTAACTTCAATGAGTTTGGATTGTTAAGATTTTAGTTCATTGTATTTGTTCTTCCTATCAAACCCAGTGGTGACCCTGAGATAAAGAGAAATTCGACGTCGTTGATTGTAAAAATAAAAAGTTGTATTTTCATAGAATGCAACGAATTAATAAAATAAAATTGAAATATTTGTTTGTTAAATTGACGGAATTCGGCGTGCAAAGCAGGGCTTGTAATGTGTAATTATCAACAATAAATTTTTAAATTCATAATAATTTTGTTAATTATTCCTATTAATTAAGACCACATTTTAAATCATTACATAAAGTGGCTTCCTAACGTGGGGCTAATTTAATTAAATCTTCTTGTTAATCATTACATAAATGGCGTCTTCAACGTGTGGCTATCATTCAAATTTTAATTAATTTTTTTGGTTTAAGAATTTCTTTTAAAAAATCACCTTTTTAATCAGTACAATATATATGTCTGTGTGTGTGTATATATATATATATATATATATATATATATATATATATATATATATATAAATGAGAATCTCGAATATCAATAATCTTTGATTATACAATGAGGATTTTCTGATGACGTCAGGATTTTTTCTCTGTGTATATTTCGTTAGTAAACAAATTAATTAATAACAGTAATGATTGTGAACTCTGTGGGTTTACTGATAACGTCAGGACTTTTCTCCGCGTTTATCTCGAGTATATATTAATTAATAAGGATCATATATTTGAAAACTCGTTGGTTATAATGCATGGATTTGCGGATTACGTCAGGAAATTTTCTTTCCGTATATCACAAATATTAATTATAACGAGAATCATGAATGTAAATTAATATTTATACAGCAAATACATCGGGAAAATCTTCGATCTTTGATAATGTTCCCTGGGGTTTTCGATGATATTCAGGCATTTTTCTCAGTGTATATCTGGCATGTAAATTAATTACTTAATAAAAATCATTAATTTAAATAATCTTCCACGGGAGTCAATTATGACGTCATAATTTTTCTCCGCGTATTATTCGTCTATGAATAAATAAATGAGAATCATAAATGTAAATAATCTTCGATTACGCTCCGTGGTGTCAATGTTGACGTCAGTTTTGTTTTTACCACGTATTTCTTGAATATTAATAAATAATCAACGTAAATGTGTTTGATTATGTTTCGAGGTGACGTCATAATATTTCTCCGTTAGTGCAATCGTTTAAGTAGGTGTAGCGAGTTGTCCTTTTAATACTTTAATTCCTGTGTATTAATAATGTAATCTACTTGTACCTTTATCACTGTGTGTCGACGCACAGGGTGTTCCACAAGCTGTCGAGACCAGGTAATAATAATTAGTTCCGCGACAACTTTCACCCACTCACTCACTCCTCGTCCTCGTCTGTGCCGGGGGCAGGTGATCACCTTCAAGGCCTATCGTAGCATTCCTTTATGTTCCTCTCTCAACCTCTTACTATTCTCCTTTTACTTTGCTCTGCTCTTGGAGGTTTTTTTCCCCCCTTTGTACTGCTCGCGTAATGAGCCAGTCAGTAACAAGTCAGTGTGTGCGCACCCTCTCTTAATTCATTAAAAGCTCCCTTGCTAATTATACAGGTCTCCCGAGTACTTTGTGGAAATTATAGACGGCGCTTCGACTGCAACCATTTCGCCTTCGGAAGCGAAACAAAAAAGAGCTGGGCCAAGCCAAGCCAAGCCGAGAAAGACAAAGCTGAACCGCAGAGAGGTAAATAAATAAGATGGACGGGGCCTATCTGTGACGTAATTAGTGAGTCGCGGTGAAGAATAATAATAACTTTCACTTAATAGGGAAAAGAAACACAAATGCTGACTTTAATTTTAGTCGCTAGTGCTTGAAATACCTCGAGAAAATTGTCCGTGAAATTGAAATACATTCGGCGCTAAATTCGCATTTCCCGACATACTTGGCACTAAAATAGTAGAAGATACCGGAGGACTTTCATCAAGGGAATGTTCAAGCGCAGAGCAATGACAGGTAAGAGTGGGTGATAAAAAGGCGGGCGCCTGCGGACATTTTTTTTCCCCTGCCAAAGCAGCAACGAGCTTCAAAAGCGGGAGAAAGGTTGAGGAGGCGAACCGACCGTATCGTGAGGTGCCGGGTTCGTGACCCGTCTCTCCTTGCGATAATTACCGCGACAACTGGCACGGTACAGTGAGGTAATTGACACCGTTTTAACCAACTGCCGAGGAAACGAGGACAACGTCGAGTCTCGTTACACGTTCTAAAGGCGCAACAAATGTCGACAACCATTTTAGAAGAATTCTAGAGAAGCATTTGTTGGCAGCGTGAATGCGCTTCAAAGGGGCCAGATAATTTATAAGTCGAGATTCCCCCCGCGACCCAATTTAAACATTAGCGTTTGTTACAATACATTTTATTATTTGTAATGATCACCAATGTATCTAATGAAATTTCTAATTATTAGTTGCCTGATATTGTGACCAGGCTGTTGTAACAGTCAGCATAGCGTAAAGGTGCGTTTACACGTGCGAGTTTTTGACTCTCGAGAGTGTCAGATATCCACTCGAGAGTAAAACTCGCAAGTGTAAAGGCCTCTGAGAGTTATCGCCAGAAGTGGAGATCTTCATTGCTTCATTCTCGCCAGTGTAAACGTTTTCTCAGCGGTCTCATGAGTACTCTCAGGCATTCAACAACATTTCAATTATATGAGAGTAATATGGCCAAAAACAACATTGTTCTCTGTTCCCATTGGAATAGTCGGCCAGCTGCCTCCTAAACTCGTCGAGGCACGGAGAAAGGAATGCTGTGTCCCCACAGAAAACTCCTCTCCCGCTATCGGTAGGGCGTGGGACAATTACCCAATGCCCGACCTACCTGATGCAGGTTTTTCTAGGGTTTTCCCTGCATTTCTTTAGGCGAATGCCGGGTAGGATCCTTAAAATATAGCCCGGGGGCCCTAGTTAACCCTTCGCTACCTTCCTCTACCCTTCCGCATCCTCCTTTCAAATCCCTTCCTATGCTATTAAAAGGGAGTTGCCCAACGTGGATTACCCTCATGCAGCCTGTTGCCCTAAAAAAAACAAAAAAACATGAGGGTCGACCTACGAGGGATGTTCTCTCGCAGGCAGAACCTTGTAGGAGAGACACGAAGGAGCTACCTTTGGGGATGCCTTTTCCTCTCCGTTTTTGAACTAAGGTTCCCACAAGCCGAGGCACCTCGGCCTGTTTTGAGAGGTGTATGTTCCGGGGTCACAGACCTTGAGCATACGGTAAGAGTTCTTCGCTGTTCCCATTGGAACAGTCGGCCAGCTACCACCTAAACTGGACGAGGTACGGAGAAGGGAACGCTGCGACCCCACAAAAAAACTCTTCTCCCGCTATCGGAAGAACGTGGGACAAGTACCCAATTCTCGACCTACCTGAGACAGGTTTTTCTAGGATTTTCCCTGCATCACTTTTAGGCGAATTGCCGGGTAAGATCCTTAAACCATTGCCCGGGCCCTAGTTAACCCTTGACTACCTTTCCGCATCCCCCCTTTCAGATAACTTCCTATGCTATTAAAGGGGAGTTGCCACCATGTGGGTTACCCTCTTTTTTTTTAGGGCAACAGGCTACATGAGGGTAACTCCCCTTTAATATCAGAGGAAGGGATTTGAAAGGGGGATGCGGAAGGGTAGAGGAAGGTAGTCAAGGGTTAACTAGGGCCCCCGACCTATATTTTAAGGATCCTACCCGGCATTTTCCTAAAGAAATGCAGGGAAAACCCTAGAAAAACCTGCATCAGGTAGGTCGGGCATTGGGTACTTGTCCCACGCCCTTCCGGTAGCGGGAGAGGAGTTTGCTGTGGGATCGCAGCATTCCCTTCTCTTTGCCTCGACCAGTTTAGGAGGCATCTGGCCGACTATTCCAATGGGAATAGCGGACAACTGTTACCGTATGCCTAAGGTCTGTTACGCCGGAACATACGCCTCTCAGAACAGGCCGAGGTGCTTCGGCTTGAGGGAACCTTAGTTCAAAAATGGAGAGGAAAAAGCATCTCCAAAGGTAGCCCCTTCGTAGCTCTCCTATAAGGTTCTGCCTGCGAGAGAACATCCCTCGCAGGTATTGCCTACGAGAGAATAGCCCTCGCAGACCTGGGGGGGAGATGCTTTTATAAATTAACTATTCATAGCGGATACCTATAATTGTTTTGAGACCCGATAAAGTGACCCTGGAGATATCAAGAGCCTCATAAATAAAAGCCGTTGCAAAATTTTTATATAAAATTGTAAAACAATAAAATTTTAAAGTAATAAATTTCCATTACTCATATTAACTAATTACTATCCCAGTTTTTGACTAAACCTGTCCATATATTAAGTTTATATAACGGATTGATGAATTTAAATGTAGATTCATGTGAAGCTAAAAAGGTTGCCACAAATTATTAATTTGTCACTTCAAAACAGATAATGAGGCTCATCGTTTTACAACGTCCGAATATAATAACCCTAGATGGTGCGTGTGACGTATCTGTATCTCTCTCTGTAGCATCAGCGTGATCGTTCACTCTTCCGGTGTGAGATCTGTGTCAGCTTCCTGCGTCCTTGTCACAGAGTCAGGCAGGCCATTGTCCTGCGGTTCGTCAAGCGTCACATTCAAATCCGATTACGTCACAGCAGCATCAGCGGTCGCCGCTGACAATCAATTTCGTGCCTCGAGGTGAGTCCAAAATGGAGCCGCAGACTCTGTGGAGATTGTGAAGGAGGTGGCTGGCAGGTGTTGAGGCAGAGGCGTGGTCCGTCCGCCTCCGCTTCCGCCTCCAGCTCCAGACTCCAGCTTCCAAGGACTCCGGAGGCTCCATAGACATTATTATTTCATTATGTAACTGTGAATTAAATCATTGTTCGTAATTTCGTGCCGCGGATCTGTGTCTGTGATGATATGGATACTCTTTGGAGCAAGGAACGACAGTACATGAAGTTATCATATTGCTAATATATTAATTTTTCCTCCCCAGTACACGATGTGAATAATTTTAGTTACGGTAAACAAACTGCTGATTTTGTTAAACAGGTAAAACGTTTTGGAAATTAAGTTCTTATTAAATAGCACAGAAGATTCATATAAAAGCAAAGCATTAAATGAGCGGGCATTGTGGAACAGTAGAAAAAAATTTTTTCCAACGGTGAATGTTTAATTGTTGAGCTTGTAATAAACACAAAATGAAATATTTAATTAAAGAAATTTGCCCGACGTTGTGGTAGCCAATTTGTAATAACAAATATTTATTGAAGGGAATTTAAATTTTAAAAAAAATTAAATTTGACAAAACAAAACAAATTTATTCACACAAAATACAATTTAAACCTCTACTTTATTTCGCCACATTTAGATCAAATTTTACTAACAATTAATTTTACCTTTTGTGGCATTTAAGAAAATTTATCTTTATTTTTTTTTACAAAGAATGAAACTCAAAATCTCAGTCTCCACTAGGCCTGATAGAAAGAACAAAATCCAATTACACTTGAAATATAGAAATTTAATTTATTGAAGTTACTAGAAACAAAATCTGACCTTTCACCTTTAATTTACGGTTTACAAAATTATTTATTTTCTATTGCTACTTACAAGTTTTATGCTTTCGAGTTCGGGAACACACTTCACTTTAATAATGGCCACCCTGTGCATAAAATTTACACAGACATTTTTACTGACACACGTTTCACAACACAACACTATCCTTTCAGTATCCAAACTCCAGACTGCAGACTTCCGACTACTCGTATGGATGTTTCGCCCGCGGCCACCAATCAATTTGTCTAGTATGGTTGACAATTCCAGTGCGCTTTGTCTTATTTAAAATGTTCAGGATCTCTCCACATTCACCAAACAGAGTTCAATTCTGATGTTCAACTAATACTGCATCCAACTAAACCATTTGCCTCCCTCAGGATTCGCCTTTCAACTAGCACATCCTTCTTCCTTGCGCTCTGGCACCCAACTAACTTGTTCGCTCCCTGGCTTCCAAACTCGTTTATTTATCAGCTTCCCCCTCTCCAGAATATTCCTTTTTCCCACAGTTTTGATTCCCCACGTTCGGACCTCATCCGGCTTTCTCACGCTAAGAGAGCTACTCAATATTGTTAGATAAACATTTCCTTATCTTATAATTGGATGTCAACAAAAAACTGTTGTCATCTTTCCTTTGAGGTTTTGCTCCGATGTCCGTCAGACATTAGATCTAAGAGCCTCTAAAGTCCCCCAATTATAGTCCTCCCTTTGGTGAGCACTCATCCGCCGTCAATCATCTTTTTTTTTATATGTGCCACCCAAGATTCCCAGTCTGAGTTGGTAAACAGATTTTAAATAATTGCCGTCCACCTCTAGTCTGTGCCGTGAAACAAATATGATGAAATATAAACCAAATAATGGCCTTTTTAACTAGGTATTACAAGCTATTTAGAAAGATATTTTCTACGAGGAGAGGCGTGTGGCGCCATCACGACACGTAGTTAAAGTATACGCGTAAATTATCAATAAAATCCAGTCTTTTAAACTTTGGCTTATATCAAAGAGCATAGTATATTCCATACTCCTTGTCTTGTATTCTTTGCTACGTTGATCCGACTTGTTGCGTTACTTAAATAGAAATGGGAAATGAAATTGAGTGGTCGCTAGAATTCACACTTAAATTTATTCAAATAATGAGGGACAGGCCCTGTTATATGGGATTTTTTTTCAATGGATATTATTTCAGCTCATGAGCAAGCTTTCAGCCACTTGGAAACCATTCTTTAAAACTGCATGTGTATCTGTCAGGGTGCAAAAATGGTCACATATGCCACACCTGAGCTAATTAGACAAAGAGAACCATATTAGTAACATCAAACATAATTCGAAAATAAACATTCCTTCAAAAATCATAAAATCCATAATTATTCAATTGATTTTGAAAATATTTCATTTTATGAGGCAATTTGATCACTTTCATCTAAATACATGAAATATTACACAAGGTTAGTTTCATTATTAACTGTTATATCAATTTTCTGTTGAACATTCAACAAACTTTCATTGGTATTGTGAAGAACCCTTTTTTATTTTTTAAAAACGTATCACGTATGTGTTTTCGGAATCTTCAAAATGGCGTGAAATAGGCTGAAAGATTGAAAATATCCAGTAATTACTTCCATGGATTTTAGTAATTCAGATGTTACTGACTCCTGTTGCTGTATCTATGAGCCAAATCTAGCTTAGTTTTTTCGAAGTTAAGTTGTAGCAATGAGTCTCGTAATTGTTCAATACCATATTTAATTTCTGAGCATTTGGATGACAAAGCTGCATGTGAAGCATGTCTTCATGGTGCTCGGCTGGTTCTTGCGGTTCGTGTAAATGCTCTGGAGTCTCCGGTGACTCGTTGCCCGGTTCGTGCTCGGCATTCTGGACGGATGAGAAAACTTATAATAAATAAATATCAGTCAACTTTAAGTAAAAAAAATATAATCTATTAAATTAGCAATGTTTCATCGCTTAATTTGCGACTTCATCAGGTTACATTTTAAAATCACAAAAGGAAAGAAAAACAATTACAATAATTAGAAAAACATTTTTAAGAAACAATTTGGCAGATAGAAAAAATATAAATTGTTAGGCCCGTTACACACACATCGCGGGTTTAATTTTGTCGCTGTCGCCGCAACAACAATAGCTTGCACACTGGGCGGTAAATAGTCTCGGAGATAAAATTGTCGCGGCAGACAGATTGAGCAGTCGCTCGGTGCCTCTAAGGATAAATTTATCGCCACTCGCAACCAGTGGCCTACGTAAGGTCGGTTTTTCTACCCCTGGAGTTGTTATTTTCATTCATGATTTGAATTTCCGTATGGAAAGGTTGGCTTTGCCATCCAATCTTTTATGTCCTTTTTATTTTCATATATCGAATATGAATAATTTGGGTGGCATCCTAGATAATGAAATAATTATTTCATTAATTAAAGAAAGACCTGTGTTATGGGATGAAACCCTGAAAATATTTCGCGTCATCCTGACTCAACTCTTCAAACAGCGTGTAGAAAGCTTCAACCTCTCTTCTTTATTAATTGGATGAAACCAAATAAATCGATTTGTTCTACTCATTTTCATTCGACGACGAAATAACAGTAATGCTAGAATCTGCTCTCTGCTCATTTCGAACTACACTGTTCACAGCACTGTCAACTCAGAATCGTACAAAGGAAAATTTACCCCCGCGATAATAATCGCTGAGTGTGTAAGGCTCCCGATTTATTCGAACGGCAACGACAATTTTAACTCCGAGATAAAAATCGGCGTGTTGTAACGAGCCTTAAGACTTACAAAATTTTGATGGGCAGATTATTCAGTGATGACTGCCGTGGCCAAAATGTACCATTTAAAACGACCAGTGCAAATTAATTTACATTGTTGGGTGTGGTTAACAATGGAAACATTTAAGTATTTTAAATTATAACAATTTATAGATTAAACTCTACGAAAGAAAAATGTCATAAATTAATCTCGAAAAGTAATTCGTTTCCTCGTCCAAAATTGATACGTTACCCCAATCTAATTAGTGATTATATAAATAAATATGTTTTAAACATAACAGAATAATTTTAAATACTACTATTTATATTATTTTTATGTTATTTTAACCTATATTTTAATGAGCGCTTGGTATGGCCTATATATGTCGCTTGACAATCCAGTCAATTAATTTTATAAATTACATTGTGCTTATCTAAATTTTCGATTTTGCCCTTAATATTTTTTACTATGTTTAAATAGTATTGAGGATTTAAAGGAATTTTGACACCATATTTTTTCTAACAGTACAATTAATTTGTGTTGTAAGCAAGCAATAATGGTAAAATTATGAAACTACATTTTTTGTTGTCAATTTTTGTGTGTAAATCGTTATGGTTATATTTTATATTATTTAATCAGACCCTAATGTTCTTATAGATAAATTTAAGGAGATATGAATTAAGTAAAACAATATTCTTGGCTTTAATTAAGCTATCAATATGGTACTTAATTTGTGATAATCTAATAGCTTTATCTACTAAATTATAAACGATTGCTTTCTTTTGGAAAAGAGTACATGCAATTAGAACTCTACCTGGATATGTTGGTTTTTTGAAGCAAGTGGTTATTAATTTATTGTTACTTATCTACATGTGTGTTCAGTTCAATTTCAAAAGTATACTTAAAATTTAGTTTTGGGAATAATGCAAAAAATGTCATCAACATATCTAATATAACATATTGGTTTGAAATATAATTTGGAAATACATAAAGAATTTAAATCTCTCATTACAATAGTGAAAAAGTATTTCCCATAGGGGAACCATTAAATTGATTTGAAATTTAAAAATGTTATTCTAATTATTGTAATCGTTTGGTTCTTTTTGTAGTTTTAATCTGTAACCTTATGAGATCGCAAATTAAGCGATGAAACTTATTTTTTTCAGTTATAAATATTTTTTTGACTTTAAAGGGCTGTTTTATTTATAATTTACTCTTAAATAGTTAATATATATCATTATACACGTAATGAATTGATAGAATATTATATTCGATGAATGTCACATTCTGAAATAGCATATGAATAATTATTAATCACACTCTGATCTAATTAACTCCATCATAGACTAAATTAATGTTGGTATAGTTTTTAATCTTTTGATTCGATTTAATTTTTTCCGTACACAATTCGCTTTTCAGTTACTGAGAGACGTGACGTCATCTGATGACGTAGCGCTTCCAAACTTCTACCATACCTGATTGATTACGGAACCAGCACAGACACACACACCAGGAAATAAATTTGGATTGGTATGACAAGATTTTTGTGTCGGTTCAGTGACAAAAACTTCAAGCTAAACAATCGTGCCAATGATAGGTTAGAGGAATCAAAATTTACACTCACGGAAATAAGAGAGACAAAAGAGAATCATAATTCAATTATAAGTAATTAATAAATAAATTGACAGGTAATCAAAACAATATCCGGTGTTTAAAACATAGAAAAGATATTGTAATGCCAATTAATTAAGCTATGAATTGTTTTTAAATATTTTGAATTGTTAGCGAACAGTTTGTATTATAGCGAGAGCGACAATGAGTGGCGAGCTCTATTCCTATTATTGAGGGTTCGGAATGGCGTTTTACGCGCGCAAAAGCATAGTCAGTGGTCAGTCAGCAGCGAGGAGCGAAAAGAGAAGTCGACGTCTAAGATCAGCCACAAAAGGATAGACATTTAAAAATAAATCTTTACTGAGCTACTTTGCAGTTTCAATCCAAATCGATAAGTAAATCGGTAAAAGACTATAAAAAAAATCTGCAACTCGTAAGATTCCTGTAAGCAAGCAGTCATCAGATAGCTGACCAATTTGGAGAGGATCATCCGAGATCCTGGGAGCCTAGAAATTCCATAAGTGTAGAATCTGTGAGAAAAACTTAGAATATGTGTAAAGATTTTGCAATGTAGTGTACTTTTGAAGCGCTAAAAGAATGCTGGTACCAGCCGAACAATGCGTAAGTAACCAAAACCTTAATAACATCTGTATTAAAAAATTAATAAATAAATTTTGTTTTCAAATTTTGATTAATCATTCATTTAAATAATTAACCTATTCTTTTTTATCATTACATAAATGGCTACAACAAAGTGGGCAAAAATTTAATTAACCATAATAGTTGATTATTACAATATATAAATGTTTTCTTTTATTTGAATGCAGGATGATTAAGGGATGTTAAATATATACGTAAATAAAAATCTGATTAAAGTCAGTGTGTTCCCCGGAGTTATTTAATAATAAATCAGTTAATTACCTTTTACAGGCACTTTATTTTTCATTTATAGCGTTACGACGTTTCGATACGTGTTCGTATCTTCTTCAGGTATCCTAAAGGGGAGGTATTGACAAATGATTAATATATGGACAAATTATACAAAGTAAATAATACTATAAATTAAGAATAAAGTGTCTGATTTGATAATTCAAAAACAGGCGTAAAATAAAAATTTATTTAATAATATTTATATACCATTAAACGTAGTCAGATCATGCCCTCAGACTCGCCATACTTGCTGAAGACGACGAAGATTTTATTTCCACCACTTCCAATTTCAAATATCAACAAATGCAGCATGAAATCTTGTATTTGTATAATTTGCAAATGGAAGGATACATTAACACTAGCTTGACTCGAGTCCGGCGGGAATTGACACAAAGATAATCGCAAACAAACAATTAAGAATCTCTGGTTGTAGAAAAAATACAGTGACACGAATAAGATATTGGGCAAGTCCCTTCGAGATAAGGACTACAATTTAATGAGCCTGTTTCTTCTTCTTATAACGTTATCATCATATTTACTGAATTTCACTCATCTATACCTTTCCACCCATCGCGTGAGTTTTCCTGTGTTATTAGCACTTGATGTGTGGGGGGTTTAAAGCAATCTAGAAAGAGGTGGGGTGAATTAAGTGGGGTTTGGAGGGTGAGCAAAACAAAGAGATGATTCTGGTGTGTGTCCAGGACCATCATTAAATTCCGACCTTGTCCGATGCTACTGGAATTCATAATCAAGTTTCTCCAGCGTGACGAAAAACACCTGAGCACAGAGTCAGGGATGGGAAGAATATAGAAATACAAAGTCACAACTGATGTGGACCGTGTCTATTACATCAATTTTACATATTTATAAATGAAAAAAAATTGACTAAAAATGCAATTAATATTCACATAGGTTATATAAATTTCACAACCAAGTAGATTTTTAAAGCCAAAGAGATATTTCCCCTTAATTTCTTTAATTTTTTTCAGGGAATATTTTGAAAAACTACGAGCCTTTTGCAAAAAGGGTCATTATCAGGTTCTTTGTTTTAAAATAAAAATTGGATCCAACTATGCACATCTTTGGTGTGCTTTGTACAGGGAAATTTTTATAATTTTTTACAAACTTGTAAAATTTAGAAGGGAGAACAAGGTGATAATTTTATATGTATATATTTATATTAAGAATCACACAGTTTCATTCTGAAAAATTCAGTCAAGACCAGTTGCCGGCAAAATTCTTGTGGAGCAATCTAAAGTAATTATTAATTGTGAAGGGTTATATTAAAACCAATTTCAACTAATCTTTCATTTCATCTGTTCATTTCATATTGTATATAATTTCTTATTTATGTATCTTTTTGTATTTTTCAAAATGTGTGTAGTTTATCTCTTTATATAGCCCTCATTATGTTTCTTTGGCTTGCCTTCCCGATAGCCAAATTCAGTTTTAGAAACGACCTATTAACATGAAGCTATAAATATTCTAAGACACTATTTTCACAAAGCACCTGAAGCCAACCCGTTTCTTTTAATGTATTTAATAGTAATTTTCATTTGTCCGACTTCCTCAATAGAGGACTATTGGAATTAATAAATCAAAACAACAAAACTTAATGTCCTTTTTCTGCATGACAAGTAATCTGTTCATATACTTGTCAGCAGCACAGCACCAACATTTCACTACAATCATTTAAATTAAAATATATAACAATCCATAATACATGTTTGATAAGAATGCTTCAGCAAGAACAGTTGATAACCTTTTTTATGCATAGTCATTACAGTTAATTTACATACTGCATCTATGTGGATATCCCAAGAAATATTTTGATTCACATGTTCACTGGTTCTGGTAAGACTGAGAAATGACTGGGTTGGATTTATAATGACATTAGAAGGATTAATAAAAAGAGAAAATAAACAATACTTCAATGCATTAAACTACCATCAGTCAGCAACAAAACAATTTATTTATAACACATTAGATTTCAGCCCAATCTGTATATTACACAAGGTTATTACAGAAATTCATTTAATAAAACTATTTTTTAAAACATACATCAGTATATTACCATTACATTTATTCCTATTTACCTGTTTCATCATTTAAAAACCTCCACATTAATAATTAGTACATACTTTTCAGTCAATTTTAAAATCTTTAAAACTGCCATACTGTATAGCACCAGTCAACTGTTGATATAAAAGAAATTTTTAAAAAGCAGATAAAAATGAGAAAAATTTAACAAATTAAATGGCAGAATAAGAAGTTCCATAAGCAACTGATTAACAGAAAATAGCAGAAGTTTGTTTTAGAATCGTCAAGACTTACTACTGTTTTTACCACCTCTTATAATCACAAAATAATAATTGATGGAATTAAGTAATATTCCAGTGACCCTATAGAAAAGTAGGGCTTCAAGGGTATGGAACAAGTAACAAAATGTACAATTTCAAAATAAATTGAGTGATGTCTAGTACATAACCCTACTCTTTATTTAATCTCAAAGGAAAAATAACTATATATATAATAAAACATGTATTTTGTTAAAAAAAATTATATAACTTATGTGAATATTAATTTCATTTTTAGTTTTAATTGTCAATTATATATATATATATATATATATATATATATATATATATATATATATATCACTTAATAAATTGAGGTTGACTAGAGTGTGTTGTGGCTACAACCTACAATGGGAAGATAAATAAGTCCAATGGATTTACATTTAATAGGTTAAGATAGTGTAACTTATTCCTCTAATAATATAAGAAGTTGTGGTAGTACTTAACATTAATTTAGATCACAACCAAACAATTAATTATTTAAGAACATATTGGCTCAATCATTTGTGTTGTTGTTGTGGCGATACTGCCAACAAAATCTACTAAGTAAAGATAAAACCATTGTGCATTTTATTAGCAAGATTATTCTTTTTTTTCTTTTAGATAGTCTCTCTTCCAAACAATTTCTCCCTCTCTTGTGTTATTAACTATTTGTGTACCTCATTTGTGAGAAAAAAAAAAGAAAAAACACCAGCATCCATGATGGCACATCAGCAAAAATGGTGCATTCTAGTGTCATAATTTAAAATTGGTTGGTAGATCAATAAATAAATAAAATAACAAAGTTGTTTTATACTTGTACACATGAAAAAAAAGAATGAAACATAGTTATTTTGTATTAAATTGATTCTCCTGTTGTCTGTTTTATCTATTTATTCATTCAACTAATGTCAGACAGGTTATATATATATATATATATATATATATATATATATATATATATAAGACAATTGTTATGAATATTTATGTAGTAAACAAAAATATGTTTCTCTGTAAAGGACTCTATATATATAGTCTGTATACACCTTCTTTTTCTTCTCTCTCTGAGAGGGACACTGGACACCGGTGGGAGATGTTCTCAGCTCTTGTTCTTCCTGTAAAGAAACGACAATTAAAGTTTACTATTATCAGTTCTTTACGAATTTAAAATCTATCTCGTTTAAAATCTCCTTCGTTCTTTTAATAGCCGTCAGATAGAGTGACGATTCTGGAACAACTGAAGAACAAACAGCGCGCGGAGCAAAGAGGACCGCTGCATCTTTAAAACTGAAGAATGTATACTTTCTTTATATCTCCCGCTCCCGGGGTGAAAATTTTTACAATTTTCAGTATTCATGTCCGTCTTCTGATCTTGGGAGTAATTTCGTTACATGGAATAATCCCGTTTCTTTCTTTCCGTTTCCAGTTTTTATTTTATATATTGAATTTGATATTTTTTGTATAATTTCGTAAGGTCCAATTCTCAGTTCGTCTAACTTCTTTCTGTTCAGCTTGTTGCCATGTTCTATATATACTAGATCTCCTGTGTTGAACTGGTGGTTAATTCTATTTTTGTCAAATATATTTTTGTTATATACATGTGATCTTCTTGTTCTTTTCAGAGCTTGTTCTTTATCTCTTATCCAATTTTCTTTATTGTTTCTTGTTTTTAATTCTTCGGGTAAAATGCTGGTATCTGTGCCATCTAATAAATACTTAGGTATAAAACCAGTTACCGTATGCTTTGTTTTATTGTATTTATCAATACATTCTCTGGCGATCGTTGTCCAAGCTCTTTTCTTTCCTTTTTCATTTATCTTACATCTTGTCTTATTGACTAGAGTTTGATTTAATCTCTCGTTCAGACCATTGGAGAAGGGCGCATTGACCGACGTAAAAATTAGTCTAACATCATTTTCTACAAGGAATTCCTTGAAGTCTCTTGAGTTTATTCCCGGATATTGATCTGCAAGTATAGTTCCAATTTTGTCCGTTTCCAGCACTTTATTTATCAACTTAATGAAGTCAGTTGCACTTTGAGTTTTCGATGTTGAAATAAACGCATATCTCGTAAAATGGTCCACTAGTAGGTGGAGATATCTTTTTGTTGATCTTTGTCCTCCGAAGCCTCCAATGGTGTCAATTGACATTATTTCGAATGGTTCTGTTGCTGGTCCCAATTGTGACATCAGCCCATATTTTTGTTGCCCTCTGGATTTGTTCTTAATACATATTTCACAGTTTTTACACATTTTTTTTATATTTGCAGTTATATTTTTAGCTGTATAATAGGGGCACACCCTATTCATCATTTGTTTAATCCCTATATGGCACCATTCAGTGTGTATTTCTTCAATTAATTCTAAGCTTAACTTGTCAGATAAAAGTATCTTTTCTTTATTTCTAACTTTTTTATAGAAGATTCCATCTTTTTCTATTAATTTTGTTTTGGTTTTTTGCAATGTTTTATTTTTTTCTTGATCTGTTTTTATTTCTTGTATTTTTATTAGATTGACTATTTCTAGTATTTCTTCTGTATTTTCAAGTGGTTCTAGTACTGGATTTCTACTGAGACTATCCGCTTCGGCATTATCTTTTCCCGGAATATATTTAATTTCAAAATTGTATTGTGACAAGTAATAAGTCAACTCACCGAGTTCTTCATCCGTTTTAGCTTTTATATTCATGTTTTCTAATGGTTTATGGTCTGAAAATACTGTGAATTTCCTTCCAATTAGCCAGTGTTGCCAATACATTATTGCTTCCTTGATTGCTAAGCATTCTAAATAAATTGCTTTTTTCCTTTTTTGTGAGTCATTCAATTTTTTTGAAAAATATGCGACTGGCTTTTCTTTACCATTCTTTTGTATCTGTTTAAATACTGCACCAACGCCTGCCAGTGATGCATCTGTATAAATTCGTATTGGTAAATCCTTATCAAATATTTCCAACACAGGTTGAGAACATAGAAACTTTTTTACATCCGTAAAAGATCTTTCGCACTCTTCAGACCATATAAATTTCTCATTTTTCCGTAATAGTTTGTGTAACGGGTCCAGCAATATTGAACTTTTCGGTATATACTCGTGATAGAAGTTGATTTTTCCAAGAAACTGTCGAATGTTCTTTTGGGTTTTCGGAGTGGGAAAATTTTGTATTGAAATTAGATTATCTTTTACTGGTCTTACTGTATTGTGTTCTATTATATGTCCAAGGTATTTTACTGATTCTGCTGCAAATGTACATTTTTTAAATTTTAGTCTAAAACCTTCATTTACTATTGCTTTTATTACTTTTTCTATATGTTCCATATGTTCTTTAAATGATTCTGAGAAAATTAAAATGTCGTCTATGTAATTTTCTGAAAAGTCTTTTAAATTATGCTTTCTCAAGATATTGGATAAAATTCTCTGGAAAATAGCTGGTGATGTTTTTAATCCGAATGGTAGACATGTCCATTGGAAATGTCCTTCTTGTGTAACGAATCCTGTTTTCTGTCTGTCTTCAATGCGTAGTGGAATTGACCAAAAAGCGGAATTTATATCTAGTGTGCTGAAGTATTTACAGTTCCTTGTTTTTATTATTAGATCCTCTATTAATGGGAATGGTTGAGCTTGTGGTACAATTATTTTGTTTAATTCGCGAAAATCTATACACAATCTTGATCGTCTGTTTTCATCTCTTTTAAATGCTAGGGTTACTGGTGCTGCAAACGGGCTATAAGATTCTTCAATTAACTTATTTTCGAGTAACTTTGCCACTTGATTTTCTATTTCTTTTTTATCCTCTATAGTACATCTATACGGCCTCTTACTACAATATTTATCAACTATTAAGTCTATTCGAGCTTCGTAGTCTGTAACGGTGCCTACATCATATTTATTTTTTGCAAATACTGTGTTATACTTTTCTGTTAGTTTTTCAATCTTTATTTTTTTTATACTGTCCAAGTGATCTAAATTCATCCTGAACTCGTCTTCGTTCACATGTTCGTTAAAATTTATTTTAACTTCTTCTATTTCTTCATTTTTATCCAATGTATTTATTTCTTCTTTTTGGGATATTTGTGAATTTTCATCCTGAATTAGTTTGAATTTCTTTATTATGTCTAAACCGATAAGAAAATCTTCAAAATCGTCTCTTTCTACAATAAACACATCAATGTATTCTTCTTTCTCAAAAATTTTTACTTTTATGGTTACTAAACCTTTTGTTTGTGTCACACCATTGACTGTTTTCAAAAATATTTTATTTACATCTTCTGTCTTTTTCTTTATCTTAACTAATTTTGAATTTATTAGAGAGACTTGGGAGCCTGGATCATATGTTCCATTTACTTCTAGCTTCTCCTCTAATAATATTTTTATTTTAATCAATGGTGTGATTACTCGTTTTTTTGTTCTGTATTTATATCTACTTCTATCACTGAATTGCTTCCAATTACTCCAACTTCATTCCCATTTTTCTTTCTAAACCAGCATGTGTCCTCTGGATAATACCTAATACCTTTGTTCAATTTTTCACAGGTTTTACATGGCTTCTTCTCTTCAAATTTCTTCTTATTGTCTTGTCTTTCCTCTTTCTTTTTTATGAAGGTATTTTTACTCACTAGATTTTCACACTTTCTAATTTCATGTAGCAGTCCGGTTGAATTTACACAATTTTCTCTATCTATTTTATTTCTAACAAATTCAGGTAGTCCTGCTGCTATAAGCATCACTAGAGTCTTTGTACCAATATCATTGTCCATATCAAGCAATAGCTTCTCTTTCTTCATTGTGTATTCCATTAGTGAACCTTCTTTATATTTATAAGATATAGCATAGAAACCTGAACTCCATCCTTTGTCTGCAAATGACTCTAAAAATTTCTCTGTCCATGCAGACCATCCAGCTTCCATTGTCAATGTTGTCAGTGTTGCTGAGTGCCAATTTAAACACGATTTGTCCATAAATAGTCTTAATATCTCAATCTTTGTATTATCTTCACTAATTTCAAATCTTCTACATTCTCTCTCAAATATCTCCAACCATTGCTTTGCGTTTGAGTGTTTACATGCAAATTTTTCTATCATAAACCTCTCTGCTATGTTTTTCAGATTTAATTGAATTTCTTTCTTCTGTCTGGCTTCTGGTATACTTCCTTCCACTATCTGTTCTAGATACAAATCCTTAAACATTAAATTTCCATCTTCATCGAAATAATTTTTTTCCATTTCCTCTGTGCATGTAATCCATATTATCCTTTCTTGGCCTCTTTGATTGAAGCTTTTTTTCACTCTTTTATAGTTCTCTGTTTTTTTTAATTCAAAATGTTCACTTACCGATTTTTCGGCTTCCGGCAGCACATACTTCAAATTGCCCTCTAGAGGTTATGGTGATGATATTTGTCTTTTTGTCTTTTGATGCTACATATTTAAATGCAAATTGCAGTTTTTTTGCCATTATAAACAAAAATTGTCGTTTTATAAGACAATTGTTATGAATATTTATGTAGTAAACAAAAATATGTTTCTCTGTAAAGGACTCTATATATATAGTCTGTATACACCTTCTTTTTCTTCTCTCTCTGAGAGGGACACTGGACACCGGTGGGAGATGTTCTCAGCTCTTGTTCTTCCTGTAAAGAAACGACAATTAAAGTTTACTATTATCAGTTCTTTACGAATTTAAAATCTATCTCGTTTAAAATCTCCTTCGTTCTTTTAATAGCCGTCAGATAGAGTGACGATTCTGGAACAACTGAAGAACAAACAGCGCGCGGAGCAAAGAGGACCGCTGCATCTTTAAAACTGAAGAATGTATACTTTCTTTATATATATATTGTATTGATCACCCGACTTGCTCTTAACTAAAAGAATTAATAAATTATCAAATGAAAGGTTAATTAAAAGAAAAGATTATCAAAAATTAACAAATAAAATAATTTGTTATTTTATTCACTTGTGGCTTCCAAAATTAAAACAAATACAATCAAATTAAGATCTCTTCTCTCAGGGTCACAACTGGGTTTGATAATTAACAATAAATGATTTGTAAGCTGATTAACAATTCAAACAAAAATTTACCTAAAATAATATAACGATAAATGAAATGAAAGAAAGCTAAATGTAAAGAAACTGAACGAAATCTGACTATTACCTTTGTAATTATCGTTTACAAGTTTACATAGGTTTTGTTACTCACGTATTGTCCGTCTGGTACCAGCTCTTTCTTTTGTAGCTTCAACACTACACTAAAGATGCAAATTTTTACACTGATTCTAACTTCCTTGCTGATTTTACACACACGCGGTCGAAGTGCACGTCCTCAGCTATCAGGAACCTCGGTTGTTGTCTCTCCTTTATGGTCAGCTAGCCTTTGCCGGATCCCTCAATGCGAAGATTGTTCAATTTGTGAAGCAAACTCCTGGTTCCATATAGGAACTCATGATTTGTAGTTCATGTTTGCAGACTTTACTTATCATATGCAGAGTCCAGACTTTAACTACTTTCTTCTCGTCGCAGATTTTAGGCTTTTTGTTTCTCCATGCTCGACCCAGGCTCAGTGCAGAACCTTACTGTTTTTATTTCTCTTTGTGGACCGAACTGCAACGTATCTCGGCGAATACTTTTTACTGTTTCATCCTCTCCGTACTGATTGAATTTTCCCCGCGCGTGCATTCTCCATCTCGGCTTTCAAGACATGAAAAGAATTCGCCTATTGTTGTCTTTGATAGCTCATACCGCTACAATTCAAATTATAACTAATCAATTTAATGGCCTAATTAATTATTGCTACAATATATATATATATATTGAGGTAATTTATTAAAGACATTTAAATAAGCTGCACATTGGAGCAAACAATTTTTGTAGTAATTGGGCGTCCAATAATGTGAAATGTTAAACAAGCATATTAAATTTACAAAAGTTATTAAGGCAAATAATTTAAATTACATAACAAATTAATATTCTACAATAAAACCACGGCTATTTCTCAGGGTCAATTACTGAGCCTTTAATAAAGAATACTTAAATTAATTAAACTATCAAATTTTACGAAATTATCAAGGGTTTAATTCAAACAATCGATAAAATATTACAATACAAAATATAATATATGAAATTTAAAATCTGAATTCGGAAATAGGAAATCTGACGATATCATTTACTTACGGGTTTACAGTAATTTGTAAAATTTTCTGGTATTCAAGGAAATTGGCTCGTGCACACAATTCTTAACATTTAATAGACAGGCCATTTTTATACACTTAATCTAATAATCAACACTTTTTTCTTGCCAAAATGACTCGTAATGCTTGCTTCTTACTTACCCGCTCCAAATTTTGTTATTTGCTGGATGCAATAACCTGGGATCCCAATAAATGAAGGAAATGGTCAAACTTGAGAATGTACGTTAGACTCAGAACTATAATAGTTAGCGTTGGATCGACGTAATTATCTACTCACAGACTGGAACCTGTAGACCGTTTTTTAAATGTTTTAGCTATTAAGTTACATATAGCCAGACACTTTCTGGATTTTTGTCCTTTCTCGACTGTCTACTAGCATACACTCTCGAGAACACTGGAGCACTGAGTGTCTAGCGAACGAACTTCTACAATCCCAGCAAGCATTGCAACAATACGAGTCCAAATTTTATTTATTAATTAATTATTTCTTTTGTTCATAAGTAAATTTTGTTTCTTGATGTTAGTAACCATAATTGATCAAAAATATGTTTAGAAAAATCAGAATACTTCGAACTAGGTCTAGTTATCAATGCTATTATAAACAATGTTCCAAACAGAAAAGAGAAAACCTTTTCAACCCAACAAATTCCAGGAAATATTGATTCGTATAGTATATGCATGCTCATAAATGGAAAACATTGATTTGACCTATGGTGGATGAATATTGTAGTAGATAAACTTACAACAATTCACTGGTATTAAAAAATCCATTTCGCATATAAGCTTTTGACCTTCATTTCCTTGATTCATCTGTAACTTCCCTAGTAAGTAATACAATAATTTTTTAAAGAAACAGTTAAAATTAAAACAATTTCAGATTTATATTTAATTCTAATTAGTAGAAAATGGCCAAGTCAGAATATGTATTTATTAAATTAAGTGTTACATATAATATGTAAGTTAAAATTTAATGTAATATTTCTTCTCTTTGTTTACAGACCTCTTCAGATGTTACACCATTAAAGAAACAATTTATGTATGTTATAAATATTTAAACTTTAAGTAAACAATGTTTAAGCAAAAAAATTTAGACTTCTATCAACTTCTATGGTTGATAACACAAATTTATTTGCAAACAATATACTTAATTGTTTATATTTAATCATTTTTATATTTACACATGCTAATTGTTAATTAAAGTTCTGTGGTTCTGTCTAATAATTACTTCATTCAATTTATAAAATTAATTAATCTCATGTTGATTTTGTTCTTGTATAGGATTTGTCTCATGGATGAAAAATGTCATATGTATGTGAAAAAGTACTGTAAAACCTTCATGAACTATAATCATAAATAGTGTCAGCACATAACAATGTTATGTCAACATACCAACTTTGTTATGGCCATCCAAGAAATAAGGTGGCTGGGAGGTGGAATAATGGATATGAAAACACATACAATATGTTACAGCGGGAAGGATGGGACCAGAGAGTTTGGTGTTGCTTTCATTGTGGGGAAGCGATACAAAGAAAACATCATAGACTTCACACCAATAAATGAGAGAATATGCACACTAAGACTTAAAACAAACTTTTTCAATATGACAATAATAAATACACATGCACCCACCGAAGAAAAAGAAGAGGAAACCAAAGAGCACTTTTACCATAAACTGGAAAAATACATGATAATATACCGAATATTGACATAAAACTAATAATTGTGGATATGAATGCAAAAATTGGAAAAGAACCAGAATTTAAAGATGCAATAGGAAGGAAACCTTAATGGCATACAATTGATAGACTTTGCAATGAGCAAAAACATGATCATTGGCTCCACCTTCTTCCCACATAAATCCATACATAAAAGAACATGGGCATCACCATGTGGGAAAACACATAACCAGATAGACCATGCATTAACGGACAAATCTTTTGCAACAAATATTCTGGACGTTAAATCAATGAGAGGGGCTAATTGTGATAAATTATTATATTTTTTAAAAAATAATATAAATGATCATAATTAAATACAGATGCAAGATATCATTGCCATATAGAAAAGCACAAAAGTTTAACATAGAAGACCTAAAAGAAGATAAAAAAGAATACATGAATAAAATAAATTAAACATTTAACAAAGCAACAGAAAATACAGAATCCATTGAAGAAAGAGAGACAAAATTAAAACAGATATAATGAGAATAGCTGAAGAAACTATAGGATATCAGGAGAAAGGAAATTAGAAGGAACAGTTTGATAAAGAATTCCAGACACTCATAAATGAGAAAAACAAAAAATACAAAGAATATATAGAAAGAGCAGCTAGAGCAATAGAAGAAGAATACAAACATTCAACAAGAAAACCTGATAAGGAATGTAGAAGAAAGAAATGGAACTATTTAAACAACCAACTACTACAGATGGAAGAAGACTTCAGAAATAATAAGTTAAAAAATGCATATGACCAAATTAAAAACCTAAAGGAAGGATTAAAACCAAGAACCCAACTAATCTGGCAAACAAGTGGTAAAATAATCAGCCAAAAGACAGAAATAATGAATATAAGAAAACAATACTTCAAACAGCTGTTAAACCCTACCATGAATGAAGACACAGGAGAAGTAGAACGTACACCAGACAATAATGTAGGAAGAAGAAATAATAGAGGATCCACCCAGAAAAAAAGAAGTAGAAGAATATATAAAGAAGTTGAAGCTGGGTAAATAATAGCAGAAATGTTAAAAGCAGGAGGTACAGGAATTATAACACCACTGCATGAGTTGATAAAGGAGATATGCAGGGAAGAGAGAATGCCGGTAGACTGGAAAAAAAAGCAAATGCCCAATATACAAAAAAGGGGATAAATTAAAATGCAACAATTACAGGGGTATATGCCTATTGCCAACTTCATACAAGATATTTACAGGGATTATAAAGAAAAGGCTTGAGATATACACTGAGAAGATCCGAGGCAATTACCAAACAGGCAGATCAACAACAGAAAACTTATTTATACTGAGACAAATAACTGAAAAATGCTGGGAACATAATATAGATATCAATATGATATTTATAGATTTCTAACAGGCCAATGATAGAATAATAAGGAAAAAATTAGTGAGTATTCTGAATTTTTTTAAGATACCAATTAAAATGGTAATACTAATTAATAATAATAATAAAAACAACAAATCAAGTCAAAATTCAGAACCAACAGAAAATTTCGAGAGTAACCAAGGATTAAAGCAAGGGGATGGACTGGCTCTGATATTAAATTTGGCTCTAGAGTATGCCATTAGACAAACAAAAATAGATACAACCAAAACTATAGCATACAAGTCATCACAAATAATGGCATATGCTGATGACATGGTAGTAATATGAAGAACGTAGCAGAGGAGGCATATAAAAAATAAAGAAACATGTCAAAACGGTTGGTCTAGAAATAAACTTTAAAAAAAAAATTATTCAGTCGAGCAGGTAATTTGGGAAAAAAGGATGGATGGACATAGATGGAGATGAGATAGAAATAAGCAATATATTTGGGATCCAAATTCCACAAAGATGAACAGCATGAAATCAGGAAAAGAATGAACTTGGCAAATAAATCTTATTTCTCACTACTACCAGCATTCAAACTAAAAACAGCACATAGAATAACAAAAATGAGGATATATAAAACCATGGTTAGGCCAATACTATATTATGGAAGTGAGGGCTGGACACTAAACAAGAAAGAAGAGATAGCGATTAACATCTTTGAAAGAAAGATCATAAGAAGAATTTGAGGCTCAAAAAATGAAAATGGCATATGGAGATACAGATATAATAACGAAATATATGACCTACATAAAGAACCAAGCATCGTAATAGCTATTAGATTAAAGAGAATGGAATGGATAGGACACATGCAACACATTGGAAAGGAAAGTATGCCTTTCAAGGCATACAATATGGGAAGTAAAAGAAAGGCAGGAAAACCAAGGAACAGATGGATAGATGAAGTAGAGAAGGACATAAAAAGGATGACAGATTTGAGGAACTGGAGGAGAATAGCTTTAGACAGAGAAGTTTGGAGGAAACCACTACTGGAGGTCAAGGCCCGATATCGGGCTGTGGAACCATAGAAGAAGAAGGAACCAGGGATAAATGGGTGGCTAAAGACCATTGTTACTGTAAACACATATTCTTTAAAGGATTAACAGAAGTGGATTGCATCTGTGTCAAGAAAAAACATTGCCATAAATAGGAAAGGATGTTCTGTTATCACAATTTCAAAAAATAGCTTTACAGGAATCAAAGTCATCATCAAATTGAGAAAAAAAACTTTATAACAGATTTCATGATAAATTACAGAGATTACAATTTGTTCACAGACTTCAAATAAAACATTAAATGATTCACAAAAAGTGAAGTTTCATACTTCTGAACATTTAACACACAGGTACTTAAAAAATCTTTTGCCACTGAATTCAAGTTATGTAAGTCATCTCATATTCACTTCAGAGTTGATATAAAAAATAAACAGAAAGATATACTCAAAAAATAAATACAGCAAAAAGTTCTTACGTATATTTATCACATTTGTCACCATTAGTTCTCCTCAGAGAAAATTTGCTTCACCTTGTTCCATTTTACTATCACATATTGAAACAACGAGTCAAATATGGTAACCTAGTGGAGTTATAGTACTCATAAGTTGTCATATTGGACGCATCCACCTGATAATGCTCAAGTTCAGCCTTAAAATAATCCCAAAAATTATTGTCCTCAGAATAGGAGAAGATTGACTTGTAAGATTCATAAACTTTCTTGGCAGCCTCACATATGTGGTGTTTGATGATTGCATTACGATCTGGAGCAGTACCTGGTTCTAGATAGGCCTCAGTTTCTTCAATCCGACTGTACACGTGTCTCGCAGTCTCAAAGGCTCTGGGAAACTTGAAGAGCATTTGACGAGTGACAGGAATATTCCAAAGTTTACGAAAAGCACCAAGACATTTTTCATGGTCCCATTCAGTTTTTGATACTGAAGTTTTTATCAACAAATCACACTCTGCCATCTGGGTGATATAATCAAGCTCCTTCGCTATCATATCTTTGTGGGAAAACTTTTCCTCTCTCTCAGCTTCAATCATTTTTCGCTTCTGCTGCAACACTTCATTTATGCACTTTTGAACCAATGGAGGCAGCGGTTCCCCATTTTCGATTTTAATCTTCAGTTTTGTTGCTTCCTCCTTTATCACTTTTGAGGAAACTTTTCTTTCATTTCTAGTAATTTTTATTTCCAAATTATCAAGTCCCTTCATTCTGGTTTTTATTAGAATTGAATTCTTACCACAACTTACAGGTTTCCTGGGAATTGTCTTCTTTGGTATTGATTTCCCCTCCATCGTTGTTCTCAGAAGAAAAATGTCTCCAGCAGATTTGTCTGACCTTGCATCCATTGAAAGAAAACTGTTCTCGGCAGGTTTTTCCTCAGATTTATTCTCTGTATGAATATCATGCTCGACAGAATTTATTATTTCTGCCTTCTTCTCAAGTCTAGGTTTCTTGGCAGGTGGTGGTGATGGAGACTCAACTACCATATCCTTTTTAAATGCCAGTGGTAAACTCATAATTCCAAAATGAGTACCATCTGGAAGTTCTTTCATCTTAATTGGACGACCTGATCGGCTATAAGTGGTAGGTATGATAAAGTCCGGAATAGGTGATGGTGGTTTCTTCTGCCGCGAACCTGGAGGTCTGCCTCTTTTCCTCGGTCGTATTTCTGCCATGGCATCTGCAGCAAATAAAATTAGTTATGCTGCATACTTGAAAGAACATAGATTTAAATACTAATGAAATAATTAATATTAAATTGTTTGACAAAAGGAAAACATTTATCTCATGGTGGTGTAAGATGAAAAATAAAATAACTTAAGTTTTATAAATCTTATTACAACATAATATCTACCCACATTTCTCATTTAAGGTTATGAGTAAATTGAAAGTAAAGTAAAAAAAATATTGTGTGTACTTCTCATTTCAAAACAGACAAAAAAGTTAGTAATTAACGATGAACAAAATACTTTTAATTTTGATTACTTATTACAGCCAAAACAAATTAACAGAAATACACCTCAACGTACCATTTTCCCCACATTTTATTTCCCACAAACAGTGGTTAGCTGAAGACTTTTTAAAGTCATTGTAAATGTGGAACAACCTAGTTCACTGACTTATGAAACATCCAAAACAAAGTGGTCCATTCAGGATTGGAATAGCATGTCGACAACTGTGCTGGTGGCATGTCCACAGAGTGTAATACCATTCAAAAGAAGATGAATGGCTTAGTATAGGGATTTATCGTAAAAAAAAAATAAGAATGCTATTAATAAAAATTGAGCGAGTAAGAAGTTTTATGTGTAATGGAACTATTTTTCTACTTATTTATATTTTGTTCATGTTTGTATATAGTTTTTGTACCTCCACTGTAAGTGTTTTAATCATTGCCACCCACAGGCTTTGCCCAATGCAATTCAATAAGTTAATCTATCTGTACAAGCAATTTAGATGTTTACAATGTTAATACAATTATCAAAAACAACTAATAAAATCATGTGTAAATTTCAAAGGGAGGAAATTTCGTTACAATGATATTACTGTTTTAACAAACACACAGACAACACTAAAACATGTTAAGAGATAATTAAAATCACATTCAGAAAATAAGAACTAACTAATGTGTTATCTTAGCCATTCACCATTCCTTTTATTCAGTTAATGAGTTGGCAGAATTGGTCTGACATTTTATTTCAGAAATAAACCTTTTGTACATACCAAAAAATCAATTTCAATTTATGAAGTATTTTAAATAACGAATTTTTACAAGTTCTGTAAAATTCATGTTTTATTCTACATGCCTTGGTGCTCAGATTCTCCATAAACTATATAGCATATCAGTTTTGTATCAACTACAAATAAAAGGGCTAAGAAACAAATTACACAGCACAAATTGACAAGCATTACATCTGATAATTGTTATAGGTTTAACAATGGCTATATTATTCACAATTTCCATTCGTATGACTACTCTTGCTTAAATGTAATTTATCCAATATATTTTATACATAAAACATAACTAGTGGACGTCGATATCAAAATAGCATAAGAAAATGTAAGGTTATGAAGGGGACCGGCAGAGTTTACTGTACCTCCTATATTTCCTACTCTGTATTGCAGCAATCGGAAACTTTCATTCATTTATTGTTAATAATGCAGTAGCCTTGCTACGTTAACTGACGTTAAAGAAAACGTTACTACAGCAATGATGGCAGGTCGACGAAACTGGACAGTTACATTACGTACAGCTTGAAAATCGAGCCAGAAAATTTTTTCTAAGTGAATACACACACAGAGAGAAACGATGTTTTGTTGGTCAAAACGGCGGGGAAAAGATTAGTTTGTCGAGTACATGTAAGACAGAAACATGCAACTAGAAACAAGGGTAAAACCCGTCAAAGACTATTAATAACTGTAATATAATCTAATTATGTAAACAGTTATCCGTACTTGTATTACTCACGTCACCTCCGCCTTTTACAATAATGGAAAATAATGTCGATGGCTTCCTTTTGCCAAGACTTGGGAAATGTCACACTGTGACCAACATAACGGAAATACATTTGGGACTTTCAACATCCATTAACTAATTTTCATTCTCTGTGTGTGTTCATTTTTCGTCAGTCAATAGGAAATTAAAGTAATTTATCAAATGTATTCGCTATTAGACGCGTATAAAATATTAAGCAGAGGAAACGATAGAGGACCCTTTTCATTTTCATGTTGAAAACTGCTTATCAGGTCTATTAAGTAGAGAAAAAAACTAGAAATTTTACTAAAACGTTGTGAAGAAAATTAAAGAATAAAACCAGCTTGTACATGTAATTTCGTTTACAGTTAACAATCACACTTAATTGTAGTATACTTTAGTGGCTTTTCATTCATATTATGAACAACATGGCCGTGTAAGTGTAGCTGTGCTTTGACTTTGATATCTACATCTAAATGGTTTCGGAAAGTGGATGATGAACAAATGAGGCGAAAAATTATTTTTTATTTTCCAAATAGAATAATAGTAGGGTGGGTTTATTTCAAAACACTTGGACATATAGTCTAGTTAAAAATTTCCAGTCATGATCATCATGATATAACATTTAGAAATAATTTAACGAATAATACTTTTATTTTTATTATTATTGTTCATTGTAATAAATAACCTAATTTTACTAAATAAAGTAACACAGACGGAGAATTTAATGAACTAAATATCTTAACAAGTTAAACATGTATGCAATATTTATTGTTAGTCAAATGATAATGATAACATCTACATAAATGAAAATGCCCACACTCTAAAAAAATAAATGATTCATTTAACTTTTCAATAAAGAGAAGCTTAATTTTTGTGATTCAGACAGAATGGTATGTTCTAGACATTCTTTCTGGTTTGACATCCATTTCAAATTTTTGGAATGACTTTGTAGTATCAAACTGAAATATTTGTAACATGTTTAATATGTTTCTTTAATAATATTACATCTGAAGAAGTCCCTCATCAAAGGTAAGAAACATTATGTATTTTAGTTAATATATGTAACTTAATGTTCATATATATATATATATATATGTTTCTTTAATAATATTACATCTGAAGAGGTCCCTCATCAAAGGTAAGAAACATTATGTATTTTAGTTAATATATGTACCTTAATGTTCATATATATATATATATATATATATATATATATATATATATATATATTGCCAGCCAGGCAAGAAAGGTTTATATATATATATATATATATATATATATATATATATATATATATATATATATGTTTCTTTAATAATATTACATCTGAAGAGGTCCCTCATCAAAGGTAAGAAACATTATGTATTTTAGTTAATATATGTAACTTAATGTTCATATATATATATATATATATATATATATATATATATATATATATAAACCTTTCTTGCCTGGCTGGCAAACAGTTTAGACTTTTTTCCTGACAAAGGGGCTCAGACCTTGGAAAATGGACCAATTGTTCATTTCAGGGGTAAGTCGACTTCACTATCTCTTTCCTATCCAAATAAATGTATTATTTAATTTGACGTCAAATTTTCCTCAACTATATATTGTTGTAAGATAATTATGTAGACTATATATATATATATAAGATAAATGAAAACGCCCACACTCTAAAAAAATAAATGATTACAAGCAACTCCCACCAAGTGACATGTAATCTGAATAAATAATAAAATGATGATAAAAAAAACTTCCTTCTGCAACCAGGAGAGCTGTTATTTTGTGTAACTGCCTCAGAAATAGTAGTGAACACTGCCATATTGCCAATTCCTTGTTGGCCAACTCAATTCAGCTCAGACACAGTTTTTCATTGCATTCTGCCTAAGGCGGTGCTGTTTTTACTGTTCCAAATGTTATTACTCTCTATGAATTACCTCATTTCATAGCTGTAATAAATTTTCCTCTTTACCACAAATTTTAATCTTAAAAACCAAGCAGCAGAATACTTGGACAATGTCTCCCCGCCCCCTAAATGTTTCAAATCCATGCAATTAATTAATTTAAGCTATTTCTAGAGAAATTCACCTTTCTAAGCATTGCACTCCACTTCCACGAGATAATATGATTGCAACCATTAGCGGTGTTGTACCACCTTGAACGACTCTATTGTGGTATACAAGTTCAACTGAACTGGTTTTTAAACCACCAGTAATTGCACTCTTTAGCATAAGAGATGTGACAAATATTATTTCTGCTAGGTTTCTTTTTTATTCACAGGCAAGTATCAGTCTCTACCCATGGATAATTTTTCCAAGTTGAGACCGATCACCAAAACCTCACTATGGTGCATGTATACCATCTCATGGCAACCCTGTTCAGTGTCTTTCTTCATAGGTGCTACTGCTCCCAGTGACCAACCAATCAGCTTCAAGAGCTCAACCACATTAGACTGTGATATATGTGCTAACTCTGTGCTGCCTTTGTTTGTGAATCCTTCTATACTAGCTATGATTACACATGAGCAACTTTCCTAACACTGGTGTAGCAATTATTAGCTAAAGTAGCATTTTCGGGTTTAAACTAAGGTAATCATTAACAAAAATACAGTTTTGACAAATAACTCTGTCATTGTCAAGATCAAAAAACGGCCTGTTTTCTCAGCAAATTTCAATGGGAAATCTGCCTTTATTCTCCATGTAACAATTAAATGATCACAATGATGGCAAAGCTCTCAAGTTGGCAACTAGTAAACTTGCCAAGAGTAATTGATGCACCATCTGGTTTCAAGGCACCTCCACTCATTTCCATGGACAGTGGAAAATCAATCTATTTATACCAATTCTGAAAAGGAATCGCCAAGAATAAAAAGCAACAAC
Source organism: Zhengitettix transpicula (assembly GCA_037074705.1). Taxonomy (NCBI): domain Eukaryota; kingdom Metazoa; phylum Arthropoda; class Insecta; order Orthoptera; family Tetrigidae; genus Zhengitettix; species Zhengitettix transpicula. The sequence continues at coordinate 69,704,877 of CM073594.1, forward strand.
ATAAAACATTAAAATTGAATAATTTCTTTTATTCAATATATAAGCGTACATATTTAATTAGAAATGATATTTACAGTCAGGTACATGATAGTTTTATTCAGTAATGTCAGAAAAAAAAATCCACTGAGACATTACTGACACTAACGTCAGATATTTTGTCCTTGTTTTTTTGTATCACACATTTTTAAACACAAAACATTAATTTGTGAGTCAGACACTAACTTAACTGTTTTTACTCGAGCACAGACAGACATGCACACATATACATAGTCATTGTTCACCTAAACAGCTTAAGTTTCAATGAGGTAATATTTAAATATTACTAAAATGTATAAAATATTTTAGAAAAACAGTCAATAAAATCCTATTTACACATTCACCAAAAAAACTCTCTCAGGGTGTTTTTTTATATATTTTTGTCAGCTATTTTATTTCACAAATTACATTATGTTGTGTTAAATGTGTTCTTACGAAGGATATGCCCCAAAAAATTCTTTCTCAATAATTGGGTTTAATTTTGTAGAGAAGAATACTTTTTTCTCCATTTTCAGAGTTAGCGATTCCCGAAATTATATAAAACTGAGATGAAAAGTATGCACACTTTCTTCAACAAATAGTGTGCTGGTAATCAACCCCTATATATATATATATATATATATATATATATATATATATATATATATATATATTTATTTATAATTTACACAAACTCCTGAAGGGTTCCAAACCAAGGAGAAAAAATTATCATTCACATTATCTGATTCAACAAACAAATTAAACATTAAATCATTGCATCCACCAAATTTTTTCCCAAAACAAAATGAGCAAAAATTAACATTTCACAATTACTAATTTCATGAAGAGGGGTGGAAAAGCTTCACATCTTTTTAAACTATGAAGAAAGTAACAAAAAATAAAAAAATTCTCTTTTTTCTTCCAGACAGAACGCCCATAAAACTTATACTATACAATTTACATACACAAAAACAGCTACACTGAATTACAAATGGGTTTGTATGTTTTTTGTTCTTTTCAATTTTCTTGCCTATGTATAAAAAAACTGGTGACTAAACACACAGCCATCACCACAAGTTCTTAAGACACTTCTCTTCTTTTATCAATATTATTTGGTTTTCTCTACTTAATGACACAACTTAATACTTAACTGACCTTAAAGTCTGATTCACCAGGACAGGAAACTGTATACAAACATGCCAATGCACATTGCTATTTCACTTCTATTTTTGTTTTGAAGAAGCACATAATTTGAAACAAAAAAAACAATTGACCAAGGAATTGTTCTAATAACTTAAGAAATAATTACAAAATTGGAATTTATCACATGGAGAAAAACTATGATAAGGGTGAAGAACACATTCCCAGTTTCATGGCAAAGAAAATATTGCAATAACAAACACTGAACCAAAAAAAACCTTTCATGATCAGGAGGTGGAGGAGGTGACATACATCAATCTCTAAACATAATTTCATACAATTATATGAATATAACAATTTAAATTTGAACAAGATTTCACAAAACAAAATAGGGAAAAACGGTAAATATATAATCAAACTTTTGTGGTTTTTCAGTGCAGAATTTATATAATAAAAAAGGGTGTCAAAAATAAGCAGAAGTAAAGTCACAACCCTGTCCTGCATTGTAATTTTCATCTGTGGCGGGGCAAAAAGTGTAAAGAAATATATGTATAAAAAACTAAAAACAAGATATAATGTTGCATTGTAATTGCCTTCAATTACTGATAACTTTTTAATTTTATACAAAACATAATGATGTGTCACATAAAAACAACCAATCTATATTTTTTCCCCTCACTATTGAAGTTAAAACTGATTTTGCACACATTGATTACACATTTCAACATGATTCTACTTGAAGGAAAAAATTTTCACTTTCTAGGGGGGGGGGGGGGGGAGATAAATATCTACTCTTCAAATAAATAGAAAAGACTGCTCAATAATACAGAAGACATGTTTATTGATTAAGTAGAAACATAAATCTTAAATTAATTCTTCCTGCAGTTTCATTTGTAAAAAGGAAAAAAAAAGGGAGTGTGGAAGAGAACCACGATACCTGACTATAATCACTAATCAGTCTTACAATGTCACTCACTCGACATTGAACAAAGTAAGTTGAGAAACATTATCGTGTTCAACGGACTTCCATTTCATATAAGTAACACTTTATTTCCTTTATCACAACTCGCACTGGCAACATTAGGTCTTCTCCTCTTACTTTAAAAATTCTCACCAATTCTATCACCCCCTAGTCACCAATTTTCAGGTGAACACTGCCGCAATGTGGGGATAAACTCGCATCACCCAGGCTCTAAATATGAGAGGTTCATCCCTGAAGAAACTCTCAACCAAGAGTGTGAGTTGGCACTAAACAATCAAAAGTTATATCTCTAACACTGCAAGAAGGAAACAGATCCCTCGTTACAAATTGCAAACCTTGTTTCACACTTTGCACAATTTATGTGCCACCGTGAAACACATGGCTGAAGCTTGACGTTCACCAACTTCGAACAACTTTCCACAGGAGTGTTGAAATCTTATGACTTTCATTTCATCACAATCACCCCATTTCGAAAAGCTTTAATTGACATTTGCTTAACAATTCCCTTGAATAAGCACAGGCTACATCACACTTTTGGATGATTTGTCCTTATCGCCATGTGAGCCAAACTTTTTCTTTGCGTACCTGTATTTCTTAACATACGCTTCAATAAGTGAACTCACTTTGGCCGGGTTTATTTCGCCTGGTTCGTTGTGGCAAATTTTCGGAACAGCTCGTCGTAAAATATCCTTGTATTCCTCTTTGGTAATATATTTCTTTGTGTAGTGAGGTTTCAGGGCAATTTTAACTTCATCTACAACACGCTCCTGTCGGTTCAACTTTTTCAGGAATTTTTCCTTTACTTGCAGTTCGACAGCTGAGCTGGGGAGTTCATCCAAGATTTCCAGTTGGTCAGCTGCTCTTTTGATGTGGATTTCTTTCCTGGTACTCTTCGTGTGTCTATCCTTTGATTTATTCAGGCTGGTATTGCTTTTAGATGATGTGTGTATGTTTGCCTTGTTGGCAGATTTAGCAATAGTGCTGAACAGTGTATGCAATGGGTCAGTTTTCGCCAAGGGCTTCAATACATTTGATTCAGTGGAACGATTAGGTTTAGAACTTTTGTGAGAGTGTTGAGGGAGTTTAGTGCTGACAGCTGGGAAATTTGCAGTCGGTTTAACCATTTCAGGAGGTGGCTCAAAGAGGTCATCACCCTCACTTGATGCAGGAGAATAAGGAGAATCTAGATCCATGTCAACAACTTCAGTGGTGTCCTGAGTTTTTTGTTGTTTCCGGTCACCATTGTGGGCAGGTGGTGTTGGGATTGAAGCCAGACTTGTGTGGTGAGAAGTATCTGAAATGTTTAACTGTTTCAGTAGTGGAGTGTTCAGCACTGGGTTTTGAGGAGTGGTTGCCAGGCTGTTGACCAAATAATTGGCAATGGCACTTATGTTTGAAATGTTAGGCACTGCACTAGCATCTTTTGAAGTGGCAACTGGAGTACTTGTGAGAAACAAACCCTGATCTAGTGACACATTGCTGACCACGTTGAAAGGACCCACAGGACAGTCCGACTGTTTGGAAATAGGAGTTGACAACAGAGGCAAGTTAGGTTGATTAAGATGAGTGGTTAACATTGGTTGAAGTTGAGGTTGGTGGATTAATGGGGTTGACAGAGAAGGTGGTAGCTGTAGAAATGCAAGGTTCCTAGGAGGTGTCACATGAGGAGCCTGTTGTAAATGTTTAATAGGCGTGGACACTATGGGCATGTGCAACTTTGAGTTGTTTGAAACCAAATCAGGCTTGACTGGCATTTCATTGCTCTTTATAGAAGTGACCAAGCAATCTGTACTTATCTGAGTTACTGTTGTAGTTACCACCTGCTGTGCAGGGTCCTGAGTAGTGTTTTGATCATTATCAATACTCTCACCAGTCAGTCTGCTGCAAATTAGGCCATCGGTTTCATCGATATCCATGTTCACCACGGTGTTGTTAACATCCACATTAACTTCCATGTTCAGTTCTGCTAATGGAACCTGCTTATTCTCTGAATGAATCTTTGGCGAACTCTTTGTGGCATCGAGTGAAATGTTTGCAGAGCCTTGTTCTGAATTTGTTGTAGAAACACACTCAGCAGATGTTTCACATGATCTTGCTTCAACACCCTTGTCAGGAATTTCAGGTGAATCGCTAGTTAAATGAGAATTTCCCTCTTCAGCATTATGAGAGTCACTTACAGATGACGTGTTCATAGCTGTATCTGCACCACTTTCTTGTCCACCAGGAGATGGAGTGGCAGATTTTGTAGGGTCAAACGGATCATAAGCACCAGGTGAAGAAACAGACATATCTATAAGTGTAGCATTTGCTTGAGAAGTGGGACATGTAACACCATGTTCATCAAACTCATCCGTCCTTCCAATCTCCTTCTCCGATGACTGGACTGAATCATCCCTTGAAGGTAATGTGGTTACTGCCAACTTATTTTTAGCTTGGAGATTACTCTCATTTGGTGGTTCTGGTGGAGTTTTGGGACCAGTTGTAATTGAAACATCTGAAGCTCGTCGATGTATCACTTCAGATTTCTTGGGAGGTGATGGTATATCAAGGCACAATTTCTTGATCTCAGGATTGGAAGTATTTTCACTGACAACTTTCGCATCATTGTTCACTCCCTCTTCATTGCTGTCACTTAACACTATAAGATCTGTAGGTGAGGGTGTTCGCTCCTTGAATGGGGAATGATCCAAATCTATTATTGCAATTGGTTTTTGCTTCAAAATGGCAGCAAATCTTTTATCTTCTTTTAAACTTTTCTTGACTTTCTTTTTTTGCTTTGATATGGCATCACCTGTATTATCAACATTTGTCCCTTCTTCCAATACTTTATCACCTGAAATTATCTCCTTCTTCGGCTTTTTAGTTAACTCTTTTGTTATTTCAAAATTTTCATCTAAATGTGAATGTTTGGAAGTGATTTTGCTGGGCAAGGACAAACAGGAAGAACTAAGAATAGAAGAATCACCTGTCTTTAAACCTGAAGACCTTGTTGATTTGTTGAAGTTCACACTAACCAAAATATTATCACCAGAAGTAAACACTTCTTTAGATGGAGGGATCAATCTTTCTTTCCTTTTCTTATTTTTTTCAGCTCTTGAATCTTTTTTCTTTTTGCCCTTCTTGACATGATGCTCTTCATCTTTAGGTTTGGCAAGTATGACACCATGTTTCTTTGAAGATTTTACAAGTGTACTGGCTTTAGTTACGGGGATATGTTCATGAGGTTCTCTAGACCACGACCTAGAAAATGAATGAGTGAAAGACCTATTGAATTTTCTAGGAGGAGGAGAACAGGATCTGGAAAATGAGGAGGAAGTAGTGGAACCTGATCTAGAGCGCGACCATGAAGGTGTCCAAGTACGTGACCAAGACCGTTTACTACGTCTTTGTGACGATTTTGCACTGTTTCTGCCTCGTTCTTGTCTCTTTCTTGACTTAGCAACTGATCTACTTCTGGATCTATTCCATGACCTACTCCGTGATCGTGATTTTGATCCTCTTCTGTTCCTGCTCCTGGAACGTTCTCTCTTAGACATCCTCCTTTTCTCCCTAGAGAAACTTTCCCTAGATCGATCCTTAGATTTCCTCCCAGCTTTGTTCTTTAATCGTCTCCTGGATTTGTAAGACCTACTGCGTGATCGGCTCTTGGATCGATGCCTGTACCTATTGGGTGACCGAACTTTTGATCTCGAAACTGAGCGAGATCTAGAGTGGCGTAAACCATTTGACCTAGATCGAGACCTACTGAAGGAATACTCTCTACTCTGATCACGGCCAAATCTGTCCCCTATCTTACGTTTGTCATTCAAGACTTTTCTAACATCATATCGTTCTATATCTTTTCTCTTTTCTTTTTGCTTCTTTTCTTTTTTATTTGATATCCCTTTGACACTGTGATACTCCTTTTCTTTTTCACCAGATCTTGACATTTTACTGTCTCTGTAATTTCTTTCCTTTCCCTCCAAGGAAATTTTTTTCCAAGATATAGTGTTATCTTTACATTCAATATTACTTACAATATCGGTCTGGCTCATTTTCTTACTTTTCTTATCAAAAATATTCTTTTTACTAACTTCTGTACCGTCATTTGTTGAATTTTCCTTTTCATATTTCTTCCCTTTTCTCTCCATCGTTCTGTCTTCTTTAGTATCACACACTTTCTTCCCTACATCATCTTCACTGTTCCAGTCTAATTTGGGTACAGATATATTATCTAAATCTTTGAAAATGTCTGACTTAGAGATAGATTGTTTGCTACCAGTTAATTTGTTTCTCAATTTCCTCTTTTTCCTAGGGGGAGCACTGTCAAGTTCACCTGAATCACACTCATTTTCTGACTGACTACAGTAGTCATCAAAATTGAAAGCTTCATTTTCAGATATACTTTCAGTGTCAAGGCCTTCCAGACCTAGTTGTGCTGTTGGGTCTTGAAGTGAGTTTTCTACAGTATTTCTTACAGAAGCTTTATCAAAACCAACAAGTATTTCAGTTTCCATATTCTTACCCCTATCCCCAGCCACAACCCCCTTTCCAGCTGCTACTATGACCGAAGTATCTGTGCAAAATTTCTCCCTTTTAGAGTTAAATGGAAAATCCCCATCAGTTTCAACATTAGCTTTCTGGCTTTTCAAATTTTGATTATTCTTTTTCCTTTGCTTTTTAAGCCTACTGTCGCTGCCACTTTTAGGAGCATCACAATCAACTGCCTTGTCCGAATGTTCAACGTCAGAGCTGTCACTGCTGCTCGAGCAGTTACTATTACTAGAACTAGAACTACTGCACGAACTACTCCCAAGTGAACTGCTGGTGGAGCTAGTGTTAATACCGATACCCTTACGCTTCCTCACAGGACTTGATTCATTCCTGCAATTACAAACACCAAGTAATTCAGCGTCACTTTCACTTGCTTTGGAACAAACTTTACAAATTTTGCCATAACTCTTACTTTGTATCTCTAACGAGTCTGTTATATTAATTTCATCAGTCACTCCCTGCTCATCCGATTTCAGCAATTGTTCACTATCATGTGTTTTGGAAAGCCTCGAGTCAGAATGCCTAAGTAAGTTTTCCCCAACTTTAACGCCTACCACTTCTTCAGTTACTGTTTGACACTTGGGAGAACTAGGACTCAACGGTCTGAGTTGCATGAGACTATCATCTTCACCCATAATTTCTGGTGCAGGCTGAGAGCCTCGTGTTTCGTATGTACCAATCTTCGACTTCACTTCGCTTTCCGATTCACAGCCACTTGAGTCAGTCGACGAATAGGACACGACGTTAGTTCTGCTCTCTTCCAACTTGCCCACAGGGGAACCGGGTGGGAGGGGTATGTCTTCCTCTAAGACTTTGAAAACAGGTTTTACTAGAATTTCATCATCACTGTCCATGCAGGGTTCAGCTGGATCATATATTTCTGATTCTAAAATGGGAGAATTCAAAACACAGGGAATACCACAATCAGAATCGTCACTAGGTTTACGGCAAATGTCAGGCATGACAGATTTGTCCATTTCCTCACACACGTCGTTATTGCCAAAGTCGACAAGCATTCTAGGAGGTTCTGGAGGAGGTGGTAAAAAGTTACTGCCACTTTGCAGTTCCCTGTTTTCCTCATCAGAGCTGGACTGCTTCATGTCCCTGAAGATGTCTAAGTCATCTTCCAGTTCCCTGATGCCACTGCTCTTGCAATCTTCTCTCTGCCCTTCAGGTTCTCGTGGAGCTGACTGCTCATCAGCTTCTTCCATGTTACTGCTGTTTTGGTTTGTTTACATCAACAGTAAGTGTGCCATCAAGACAGGTAAACACTTATGGCACATTAATTCTATGCAATACAATGGTGTGTTGAATTCACAGTGTTGTTAGAGGGCGTGTTGAGAAGAGCAGCTTCTAGCAGCAAATTACCTTGTAAATTAAAAAAGTAAATAAATAATCAACAATGACAAGTGATATATGTTCTTTGCACATACATACATAAATTCACACCCAATTCTTCTCTCTCTATCACCCACTATTTCACATTTAAATTATAATCAATTATAAAATCTTATAAGTGATCTTTATATAAAGCTAAACCAAGTAATTTTATAACAATTTTATAACAAAGTCATTCATTCATTCAAGAGAAAACAACAGTCTTATTGAACAGTCTTATAGAAAACTAGAATAAACCAAAGTATTTGGCTTCTCAATGAGGAGCTGTGTTGCTGAATATTTTATTTTGAACCAGTAACCAACTCAAAACACAAAATGTGGCTTATATTAAATTAGATCTGGATTAATTCTCAAAATTTCTAAGGACCTCACTGCTTTCTCCATATTTGTCCAATTACTCTTTAAAAAAAATATTCTTTCAAGATATGGTATTCAACCAACATGAGCACCGCTTAATCAATTACAGAATATATCCACAAAATTAAGGTATAACAGACAGGTCGCACACACCAAAATTAGACACTGAGAAATAATTTTACATCTTTACATGCACACAGTAAACAGCATATTATCATACAGGTCAAGGCAGCTTTTTAATTTTAGTTTGAGAAAATAATTACAACTAATCTGCAAACAGATTTTCCCTTCATTTTTTATGAGCTGTTATTTGCCAGTATAGTACAGAGATTTAGTCGAGTCTCTTTCTAAATAGAAAATACCATATAGACAGGATACTGCAATTGGAACAAGAAGCTTTGTTTTTGGATACTAGAACATCAAATAAATTAGTAGTTTATACTCTTGTGTAGCTTATCTATTTTGGTGGCAGTTAAGTGTGACAAGCAAACATAGTGCTATGGAGTGAAAAGTGTGGATGGGGTGAGGGGCAGATGTGAATGTGAATATTTAAATAATACAAAAACAACTCTGAGAGAAAAAAAAGGCTGCTTTTGTGACTGGGAAGGCATTACTTATAGTTTATTTATATTATTACAAATGACACAATGGTGACAACCACCCACTGTATGAACACATTTTGAAGGAATTGAAGAAAATGTGCCTCCTCCATTGAGATCAAACTGTATTAGTTATAACTTCACAAGTATCCTTATTCTCATTATTTTTTTTAATCTTTCCATGGTGAGTCTGGTCCAGTACCAGTGTGCAAAAGAGTTCCTTGTAACCATTCAATAATGGCATTGTGAGGAATGTGAATGGCCGTAGGAAATATATACGGAGATAAAACGGATGTTTCAACTTTCCAGTGTAACTGAGAATTCTTAAACCTTGAATGTACCTCATACATTGATGACTTTCACATATTTTACAAGTGAATTGTAAAAGTGAATATCAACAGGTCCAAAATTTAGCCAATGACTAAGAGAGTACAAATGTGCTGACATTCCTTCCCTTTTTAATGTTTTCACTAAATTAAGACATAAGTGGATCATGGGCTGAAACAAGACTTTCAGTGTTATCACAAACACTTCTAAATATGAATTCCACTACTTGCACACTTCACAACTATCTTGTTGTGCCTATCTTCCCCTTGGAATAGTAATTTTAGAAACAAACTGAAATTCCTAGGCATCAGTATATTTTCCTCAGTTCTGTAAATGTTCGTTTAATATAACATGCACGCAAACACACATTGTTTACAGAATACAGAAAACCTCTTTCCGTGTTCCTATCACTTAAGAGAAAAATGCATGTTATCTTAATCATACTCAGTAAACAAACTTTTAAAAAACTTGTGGTCATGGGCAATAAACAGAATTTTGATGTACCACACAATTGTGAGATACAATTAATTTCAGTAGGTTTTACCAGTGAATAAGCTACTGGAACTGTCCTCATGTTTCCAGCTGTCAGGTTTACTAAACAAGAGGTTTTGTTGAGTATCACCATTAACATCTGGATGATGTCACCTAGATGTCGACTGTGTTAGTCGACAAAATGTGCTTAGCAAATGCCACATGATTGGAAACCCGAGAATAGTTCCAGTAAAGATACCATGTCTATAAGCACACTCAAAGAAGACATGATGCATTGACCTTAACATTTTAAGTTCCTAAAAAAAACTTTTATATATCAGCAAGAATTTTATTGTTTTCTCTACCATAACTCACTTAAGCAGACACATTAAATAGTATTACAAGATGTAAAGAAAATTAACAATGTTGAAAACATTAATTCAATCTTAGACATATGTTAACCAAAAAAAAGAAGAAAAAATATGATAAACTTTGGGGGGGGGGGGGGTGGAGAGGACTGCTAAAATGACTGTGTAAGTAAATACAACTGTACATGATAAGTGTTAAACAGTTTCATTCACACAGGCCAAAACTTACTAGTTAGACATGCAAAAACAATAATTTACAAAAAAAATGCATATTTTGATATATCAAGCAATAATGATCAAAGATCAATGTTTGAAGGGTGATTGTTTGGGTTTTCTACTGTGTAATATTTACGTAGACAGCTACAGAAGAGGATTACACCAGAAAGGGGACAAACATGACTTTGAGTCACCATTGCAGGACAATGTGTTTTAAGAAGTAGAAGACCCTAATCCTTAATGAGGAAGAAAATTCTTGTATTCAGAGTACAAAGAAAAAGAGTCTGACATACTACCCAATAGGCGTGAACCAACTCAATGATATGAACAAACTTACGGTTGTCCATTCCATACACAATCCTCTTTTGCATATGATTCCAACCTCAAAAGAAACATTTCAGTGGAAAACCCAAACAACCAGCCCCGAACGCTGACAGGAAGATTTCATTTTTCATAGACTTGCATTGTCCAGTATTAAGATAACTCATAAAGCCAAAAATAATCTTCTACTGAAGGGAAGGGGTAAGGGATAATGCTGACTGCAACTTATAATGTGCACTTCAGATATCATAAGTCATACAAACTTTTCCATACAAAATAAAATTTAAGAAGTATTTTATTCTCTTTAATATACAATACTTTTAAGGCGGCACATCACTCAATTAACAAGATTATAATAATAATCAGCAGATGCATCCACACTAAAGCTTTAATAATATTAAAAATAAATTCAAGTAACACATTTGCAAAATACTGTGTATCAAAATCTATTTAAAAAAATAACTATGACACAATTAAATACAATTGCAGGCATGAAAATTATCAGCCACTTGCCAGATCAATCAAAGTTCATAATAGGTATACATAATCAAAGGGTTTCATTCAAACTTCTTTCAATTAGTGTCACCATTTTGATATACACAAAAATAAAATGACAGATCAAAGAAAAATGTTAGTATCAAATATTAAAAACTGACTCTCTGAATGAAAATTTTACAATTCATTTTTCATTCAATACATTTAAAAAATGACCTAAATAATAATAATGTGTCGGAGAAGTTACTGGGTCAGCAGATAAATTAAAACAATTCATAAAACATAACTGTTTCACTTTTACTCCAATTTAATTTAAAATACCTTCTCAATACATTAGTGGAAATGTTACTTAAACAAACAACAAAATTCATAGAACATTTGATTACACAGATCTGGAAGCAATTTCTTACATGTGCATGTAGAAATGAGATTTAATACTTGCTGAATAAAATTGAAAGAGTCCATTTAAACTCAACAAAAATTATATTAAATGAAATTTGGCTTGAAACTGACACATAGAAAACTAGTTAAACTGCAGGATGAAATATTCTAAAAATAATAGATAAATGAATTTAAGCTATAAGACTATCGAATTGTTAATTACTAAAATACACTTATGTAATAGCGAGCGAGCTTACCTAATGAATTTCTGATGGATGTCGTAAATTGGATACTTGACAATATCACTCACAGCAAAATCTGTATGAAGTGAATAGTTGCAAAAGCTTCGGACTTTTTGATGATGGCTGCCAAGAGATTTATCTCGAATTATGCCCCTTGAAGATGTCAACTATGATGAAAAGCAAAGTAAAATAAATACATTTTTTACAAAAATAAATTAATGAACACCGCCAAATTAGTCAGAAATAATTTATTAACAAAAAACATTAAAATTAACACGTTTAGACCTCAAACTTCATCAGGTGTACAATGGAGTAAATAATTTTCATACATTGTCAATATTCTTCTACAAATATTAGCAAAATATTGACATGGTATAAATAAATTTTTCTCAGAATGAATTATTTCCAATGCATTCTCTGCCTGCAATGCTTTTGTTTTTTGCGGATAAAATATTTCCGACTAATTTGATTGTGTTCATACACTTATAATTATATTTTACAAGAATAGTTTAACAGAGAATTTCCTGTTTTTGTTACTGTATTGCAAATAAAGGTCACTCACATGCCACAAAATTTGGATGGAATATGCTGAAGAGATTACTTCAGTTCTTCAATATAACAGCATGTCATCACAAGGGAGTATGTCGTCACATTTTTTTATAATCTGTAAGACAAATTAACACACACAAAATTAGTTCACTTATTTTCTATATTTTTGAGTACCAACTTAATAATGGATAAAAGTTAAAATACAGAACAGTTCAAATATTTTCAGGTCCAAAAAAAAAATCAAAACTACTCTTTACGGAGAAAATAATTTAAGTAACCAGGTAGAAAAGAAGACAAATTTGTACCATATTTCTCATCCCAGGTAAAATGCCAATTGAAGGAACAGAGCCTTGAGGAGAAGAGATTGTAATTATAGCTGATACAGTCTATGAAATAGTTATATAACAATTAGTTCATAATGAGCACAACATCACCAACAACTATTTATTTTAATTTTGGAAATTAAAGGGTGTTTGTTCAACTTTCAGCACACATTACATGACTGACATCATTCTACTGATACAGATCTAATGCTAAAAGTTGTGGCAGGTTGTAGCAAGATAAATAAGCAGAAAATTAACAAATTCATGTGTTGACCAAAAAAGCTGTACTAGTGCCTACCAAATTAATATTTCACAGTAAAAAAAACAGTCTTCAAAATCTTATTATACAAATTATTATTTAAAAACTGTAAGCTTACAAATTTTTAAAAATAATACATCACAGATCTTGTCTTTTATCACAAGGATACTGCATTATCACACACACTATTAGTCACTATTGTCTGTATTTGATTATTTCATGTTATTATTATATTTGATACAGATGTATTACATTCTCATTTTAATCAGAACAAATACACAACCAAATAATAAAGGAGCATACAGAAGATTGGAGGGACATCCAACACCAAATATATTAACAGTTAACAGGGCAGACCTGCAGTTACAATGTACTTGGCTTCCAATAACAATTGATTTTCAGTCTTTTTTGTCATGGCCTTGAAATAAGATTCAAAAAGGCTCACCTATTGACCAATCAGAATTTATGCTCAGATTTTGTGGAATCCTTGTGTGTCGTGTAAGAGATAAACCAACACACAACGTGAAAAGTGATAGCAACAATAGAGGAAAAGAATTTTATTATTTTAGAAACAACAGTATTTAGAGGTAAGCTCTGATGAAAACAGTTTTAAATAAATTCACCTTTTTAAACCATCTGCATACAAGCAATTTCCATTAATCTTGAAAGGTTACACAGACTAACAACTCAAATGCAAAAAGAAAACTATTAAATAAACGGCAAATTTAATTGATTTTCCAATTAACTTACAAGATTTCCACTACTTTACATCTACTGAATCACAAGCAGAAACTCAACTTAATCAATGATTAACATGAAAGAAAAGGAAGTAATACATATTTTCATCTACATCGAATATACCCCTTTAGTGACTTTCTTGGGATACTATGTCACTGATTCTACTAAGCTTGTCTTGTTCTAAATGAAGCAAGCAAAATTGGTAACTCAAAAGTTACAAATTTCCAAGAGTGTTATTTTCATATATTAAAAAATTAAAAGAATAAACTAGTACAATTTCATCAACTTCTTGAACTAGGGTTCAATGGAACCTTTGATAACAAAGTGCACTCATGATCATTGTCAAATACCACCTGATAGAAACAAGCAATAGACATATACTTAAATATATATGAAGTAGTTATGTGAATACAAAAGCATTCACATATTCTTGTGAAAAAGTTGGTTATTTTCTTTCACATTTTCTAAAACAAGACATAAACTTATATACACACACATGATAAATTAGATAAGTAAAAAATTGGTTAATGAAAATATATTTTTAGGATGTGATATTGAAAGAATGTAATGTTCTCTAACAGCCCAAATAGCAGGTAAAATCAAAACCGAGACATAGGACAAGAAATATTAATACCTATTTGTAAAAAAAACTTTTCGACAGGCATTAATTGTTAATCTAGTACAAAGGGTTACAAGTAAATATAAAAAAGTGTGGGGATGCTCAATCAAATCTAGAATATTAATTTTCATACTCATCAAAAGTTAGTACTCAAATCCATTTTTGAACATAAACATCAAATTATGTATGACATTTGTCACCAAGCTAAAATACCATACAGAAGGTTTATCCAATGTTGCATGTTTTAGAATAATGTACAGTACTAAAATCACACACACTAAAAAACATGAAAGTAAATTTCACTTAATAGACAAAATTAAAGGTTTATGAAAATTTTCACTCTTTAAAACAAATATAACATTTTGCTCTCCAAAAAATTTGTATAACATTATAATAATCAAAATGAGATAATATAGAAAACTGTGTGGAACATTACATACATAAAAACATCAAATTAATGACAATCAAGTATTTCACAATTGTGACCATTTTGATCATTTTAATTATAACACTTTATTTAGGTTTAAATCAGTTGAACTTGGGTTGATGTTATAGTGCAGAGATGCAACAAGGCAAACTGTTATGGGCAAATTGAATAACTTCAAACTGATTCATCTTAAATACAATTTTGTATGTTTTAATGATTAAAATGTCATATTTACCATAAATATCTGACATACCTAATATTCCTATACTGAATTTATATTTAAGAAGTATTCATTCACATGACAGGAATCCAATTTATGTGCACACAATTATAAAATCTGCTACCTACAACAAAGTTTAGCTTATATACACAGAAACCAGTTTAGAATACATTTAAAACAAAGTAGAGAAAGAACAATAACACTTCTGGTACATTGAAATCAAACTGGTAATTGTGGTTATAGCTTTTGAAAACTTTGAGGCCTAACAAAATATAATGGGCAGAAATTCCACCAAGCCACAGAGTTGTTAAATGTTTCTCAACAAATTATTAGTCTAGAGAATGGGGAGAAAACTTTTATATTCAGGATAATATAAAGAAAAGTTCCAGTGTGTGATACAAAATGTACATTTATGTGAAAAAGGATGGATCTGTGCATAACCTAAAAACACAAAAACGATGTTGAGACTAAAATGTGCTGCAAATTATTGACAGATTGGGACTGTGGGGGGGGGGGGAAGATTTATAAAAAAACTAATTGAAAAAAATAGGCACCAATATAAACTTCTTGATGTTATAATTTTAATTCATTCCCAGTTATCAATGAACTGTCTGTTTTTGTGTGTGTTGGGAATTAACGTTATTAAAAATATATTCGTTCGTCATATATAAATATGTCATAAAACATTACGTACTAAGCAGATTCAATAAATAAAAACAAAAACAAATATTCGATTCAAAGCCAAAAATAACTAACCTAAAGTCGTAACACACACACACACTCACAGATTCCTCCCAACTCTCCGAAACGAACATTAATTTCTATTAAAAAGTTCACATTTAATCTGCAGGGGTTAAAGAAACGAGACACAATATCACTGCTGTCCTGTACGAACTACGTATAAATCACGTCGCATATCGGCGTCCTTTTTCCACTAGTTTTCACGTCGGCGAGTTTTTGAATGGCATAACTCGAAGTTTACAAAAGGAAGAGTCAAGTCGTAAAAATATACTATTATTGTTATTATTTCACAACACTTGAAAGGTTAACATTTTTCATCTTGTTTCAGGCGAACTGCCACATCGGTTTCTGAAACCTCTCTATCCTCTTCCCGACGTGTGTTATTTTCGGGCGTGGTTTTTTTTTCGCGTGCCTTGTGTTTCTGTTTTTTCTAAAAAAAAAATATTTTTTTTTTCGCATCTGTTTTGACAGCGATAA
This sequence comes from Zhengitettix transpicula, assembly GCA_037074705.1. NCBI lineage: Eukaryota > Metazoa > Arthropoda > Insecta > Orthoptera > Tetrigidae > Zhengitettix > Zhengitettix transpicula. The sequence goes on from CM073594.1 coordinate 69,721,075, forward strand.
AGGTTATGTGATCCTGGTACAGGTTACATGGCGGATCCTCAACTTTAACTCACCCACCACGCGTATCGCCCGGATGAGTAGCATCCTTGGCCAGATGGACGCGAAAGAAAACAATATTTTGGATTGGACCCCGCCAATTTCAAATTAAATGATATCACACACGTAAATGTTTGCGAGACGGGAGCCGTCGTTTTAAACTGCCGTGTTTACTTCTTCATACTGACAATATTTCAACGTAACACTGACTTATAGCGCATTCACCATAAAGCACAACGAAACTTTTGTTTTCCCTAAGGACAAAAATAATCAACCTGTGGAACAATGTGATGCTTGTTCACTACAGTATAATATAAAAAAAAGCCACAAAGTTTTTCTACATGTTATAATAATATCTCCTGCCAATCGCAAACATAAACACAACACTCACAAGGAGAAGCGACATTCATCCATGAAGGATTAACTGTAGGTATACACTAAAATAGCCCCTTAAGAAATCAGTGCAGCAACCTGGCATTACAAGTTAACTTATGAAATTAAAGGTTTAAATGGGAAGAAACTTAAAAATTGCTGTTAAAGAATGACTAATACCTTAGACGGATTTTAGTTTCCATCTGTGTTATGAAAAAAATAATGTAAATAACCAATTCTAAGTGTATATCAATATTTTATGTGTTATGTGGCAAATTCTCTCACCTTAACACTCCTGATTATCTAGTAATTAAGTTAATTTTAGCTCCATTAGTTTGTAAATTTAAGAATTGACAATGCTTTGTACAAATATTTACAGCCAATAAATGAAACATGAATACACGATCTCCCACCAAAAAAAATTTGCACGTTCCAGAAGTCAGACAAACTTTTTGATTGCGCTCTTAACTGACTTACTTGCGAATAATTGAAGTTTCTTATCAGTCTGAAAGCTTCAGAAGAATAACTTTTGCCAAAGTGAGGGGGTCATGACGTAGGCGTCTGTTTCGCGAATATTTCAGAATGATTGCCTTGTAGGTGTTGGACCTTATCGTCCTATAATTAAACTGGCAGTAATGGTACATACAAACTTAAAGTAGTCTTTAATTCCTGTTAGAAAACGGCGCCAATCCGCGTCGAAACGTCCTTAAATAGCTTTTTTTAAAGTTTGTCCGAACGTCGTTTTTAATACGATTTTAAAACAGACGTTTGAATGGTTTAACAACTTGCAGTCCATAGATATACTTGTGTTGTGAATCTTTTCATTGTGCAGATATATTTGGCAAATTGCAGAAAGCCCCTCAAAATTCTATATTAAATATTTTGAAAATGAAAAATTGCAGAAAATTCCTCGAAACTATTACTATTTTGAAAATGAATTATTTTTTCATTTCAATTAAACTACTGATTAAAAACATTGGGGTTAATTACTAAAAATAACGCAGATGGTAATGTTAATAATAATAATAATACTAAATACGACCTTTCTACAAACAAACTTTAAATCCACATCGAAAAGTCTGCACTTTTAAATTTAAATTTTATTAGTTATTGTTTCTCTAAGAGAAGTTTGTCGGTATAATGGCCGTATTTAGTATTGTTACTTATAATTCCTAAACTTAGCAAGAATTTCTTTACGATTTATGATAATTGCACAACCGTCAACCTCCGACTGAGAGCATCAATTTTTGCCTTCCGGATTTTCTCCGGAAGAATTTTAACTTCCCTTCCGGATTTTCAACGTCCGTTTTTTCTCCGGAAGAATAACGGATATTGTGAAAGGAGCCTAAGGCTCTACTTTAGGGACCTCTACTATTTGCATATATTAATTCGGCTCGTAAAGCTGTGCTATTTTCACAGATGACACAAAGTTTATTAATTGAAAACAACAGATTCAGTCTGGAAGAAACAGGCCACTCATATCTTCAATTATGTTATAAATGCTTATTTCCCATGTTAATGGTCTAACATTAAACTGTGCACATACAAATATGATTTCGTACTCCGTATTAGTGGCATATAATTGTGGATAAATATGAGATTGAAGAAGCAGACAGTTAATTGAATTGGTGAAAAATCATGTCAACAATCTAATATGCAGTCTAAAGCAGTCAAAAGAATTTCAAATTAAGCTGATTTAATAATAAGTCATATTTTAATTCAACATTATCTTATGGTATTATTTTTTAAAGAGATCCTACAGGGGAATACAAGACAATTTCACTTGAAAAACATGTCTTCAAAATAATAAGTAAGGTTAAATAATTAGAGGAATAATAAAATCTTGCTATTCTGAGTCTATCATAACAACAATTACAACAAGTTTATTACGAAGCTTGGCGTACATTAATTAAAGACAAGAAGCAGAAGTAATTTACTTTAAAAATTTAAACCTTCATCAGTAGCAAAATAATAAGTATACAAGATTAAAATTTTTTAAACAACCTCCTAGCCAATGTTAAAACAATCCATAAATTAATCCAGATAACTTTAAGTGAATGATTCTTTTTAAAAGCCAGAATATTTTAATGAAATATTTAAAAATTTTGTATTTTTAAAGTGAATTAAAAACGTATTACTATCCTATGTATATAGAATTATTTATTTTATAGTTTTACAGAAAAATAATGTTTAAATTTTTTTAACTTAAATGGTCTTGCATCAGACAAAAGCAAACAAATTTCTTTGCATCACAGCGAAATGGAATAAATTTATAAATATTAAGACTTCTTTTCCCCATTACTGTCTGTATTTGTGTAAAGTAAATCAGTCAATTTTGTTAAGTTGGATTCCTTGATAGAAAAGTACAGTAGTTCAATGTTTATTAATACTTCATTTTGACTGGAACACAATTTAGAAAATCAAGCAGCTTATAACACAGTAAACATTATTAAACTCAGAATTTTTTAACCATTGTCTGTTTTCCTTGAAGACAATGTTTCATTTTACGTTTTGAATTTCGTAAATAAGTCTAAAAAAATATTAGAGATAATAACAAATGTTAGTTTTAATATAATCTTGGTTCATTGTCTGCGAAATAAAGTAATTCAATGTTTCAGATTTGTTTAAGGATTAATTTTGGACCCATTTTCTTCCTTCTTATATCCTTCCAATAATTCATTCTTTACCTCAGTTTAATTTGCTATGATCAATGGAAAGAAAATCAAATTAATAGAAAAAATATTTTTTAATTTTTTTTTGTTACACTTGTGTCAGTTTTCTATCCCAAGCACTGTCACTTTCATCCCTTTATTGCTTATTTGCATCAGAGTGGAGTAAAACTGTGTTTATGTGGTGTAAAATCATCATCATTGACTGTAAATGGCTTTTTTACCCCATTTACCATCTCCAGATAAACCTTTCGAAGTATGTGTACAGTACAAACATCATCTAAGAAGGATCCATATAAATAATAATAAATTTTTACAAATCTAAAATTTGTTACATAATAGAATCAGTAAATATTTACATTCATTTTAACATTTAGAAAAAAATATAATAAATATACAGCTAATATAAAAATACAATAAAAAGAACAATAACGCAATTATAATACATAATGGTATATATGATATATACAGTCATTAATCTAGTTTTGAAATGTCTTAACAATGATGACATAATATTATTATAAGTATTTTTTGTCTATTCTATTTGGAGACATGAGAGGAAGAACAACGGAAATCATTTGGATGCTTAATGTTTGTTCAGGGCTGTTAAAGAGTGTTAGGACTCTTGTACTGTACCTCGGAATTTTATTCTTCGCTAATGACAAATGGAGTTTATTTTCCATTTGAATCATAAGAGTAATCTCTACTTTCCCTCCATATTCACTGTATTATCCACTTGTCACTATCAACTTTGCTCAATAAACCTATCAGCCTGTCTCATCAATCTTCCTTGTATCTCTCTGTCTTTTTGTTTCACCTTTTTCCTGTTAATCTTTTCTCTCTGCTGTGTATGTACTGTTTTCCTTCATTCTTCCTCTCTTTTCTTATCTTTCATATTCCTCTTTTTAATCAGACAATTGAATACCTGAAAAAACCTGTATCAATTGATTTGTTTCTCTAAATAAAAGTGACAGTTATAACTATGGAAAATTTGTAATTAAATTACTGTTTTTATTAGGCTTAATTGACTATTCAAAAAGTTTGTGTATGAAACTACTAATCATAACAGTGTTATAGAAAATTTTAACTAAATTTTAAACTGTTATTATGTATTTAAAGTGAATGTTAAAACATTTATATTCATGTTATAATAATAATAAATTTTATTGAAAAGTTTTATTTGTATATACAAGTTTTTAGAGTGGTTGTGTTTGTTAACAGTAAAATACAAGTTTTACTTATTTACAAGTATAACATAATTACAACACCTTATGACAATATATGTTTTTAACCTAATTCTAAGTACAATTTTAAGTCACTTGGGAAGTTTGTTATGTAGGCTTAACTGTAATCCAAGTACAAAAGGGTCCCTATTACTAACATTTCTTGAAGATTGTTTCCTATAATTATCAGTTTTTGCCATTGAGTTATGATTTTGCATGTTATTATTTGTCATAAATGTTTTCCATTATGTCTAATTAATAGATGGCCTTATATATGAATAGGGAAATAACAGTTAATATATTTCATTCATTGTTGGCATATATTATTGTAACATTTCGTTTAATTAAAATTTTTCAGTTGTTTCATATTTGCTTTGTTTTTCCTTATTCCTTTTTTCTTCCTTCATATTCTTGAATAGTCCTCTACATACTGGACAAAACAATGGCCATATTTCTTTTGATATTTCCAAGTCCAAAAAGGAAAGAATAGAAATATGATAAAAAAATTTAACTTGAATAAGTTCCTATTGCATTTTACTGAAGTTTGGATGTTCACTATTCTTTGGCTGACAACTTCTTATAATATAAATTTATACTTCTTATACATTTTCCAGTCCTTTGGGTCAGATTGTGAATCTCCGCCACTCTTATCCTTCATTCAGTATTTCATCTACTTTTCCTACACTTCTCTCTATGCTGTCCTTTACCATATACATCCACCTCTTTCTAGGCCTTACACATAGTATTTTTCCTGTAGTTGCTTTTTCTAGTTGGAAGTAAAAAAATATGTTAGAATCATTCTTAAAATTTGGACTGACAGGTGTGTAAGTGAATCTGACTGGATGAAACAACTACAGATTCTGTTATGAATGAAATAAAGCTTAGTTGAAGATCAAAGTTCACAGCACAGACATGATAGTACATTAAATGATTCAGAATATATTTATTATGTTGACACAAATTGTTTTGAAAATGGGAAGAGCAAAATAGTAATATGTGAGACATTTTAGTAAGAATTAAAAGAGATAAAAGAAATTTGAAGAAGATACAACAATAGTAATAATAGTTTTATTTAGAAAAAAGTTGCATAATAAAATCAGTAAATTTTTACATTCATCTTAACATTTAGCAATACTAATAACATAATTTTATATTGCACAGTTTTAAATTTTTAGGTAATTGGTTGTAAGTCATCATAACTGCCTTAAAGAAAATAAGAGTTTTGCCTTTTTCTATATCTTAAGTTTGTCATTACAAAATCAACCGTATTATGGGTTAAGTAATTGTGATTTTATTTAACAGTTTTGAGGACATTCGAAAAGTATTGTGGCATCAAACCTAGTTTTATTTAATGTGTTTTATTTCACAGATATAGGTTAGAAAATATTACAATACATAGGGTGTGAAAATAATGCTTCAATTCCCAATAGCAATGTAGATCTGTACCTATTAACAGGATGTGATATAAATGTAAAATATTTTATGTGTGTTTGTTTGATCTAAATATTTAAAAGTTTATTTCAATAAAAAATGACTTATGAGAGTGGAGTATATCTACAATACACTTTTATTTTCAAAACAATATTTAAAACAACTAATAACACAGGGTCAAATTCAGATTAAAACACTCAATAACAAATGCATTAATGTTTTGAATATACGTAAGAGGTAAATAGTTATAGAATTTAAAAGAAATTTAGTGAATACAAGTTCAATTGACTGCTTGAAATGACAAAACTGAGCATTGGAAAAACATTTAATGTTTATGTGATCTAAAACTGTTTGTATTACATTTAAATACAGTTATAAAAAATAAATAAAATTAAAAAGAATTGTCATTACTTGTTTTAGTTTTAAATATGTAAAACTGAACTTGTCTATACCTTGAAATTTAAATATAATATGTCTGTCTTAAAAATATAATAGATAGGTAAATAAATAGCCAAATAACAGACAAAATTAAGTGGTAATATAAATAATACACAATGATTCTGTAATCCTTGTTGCTTTCATCAGGTGGTTCAAATAAAAGGAAGAGTCATACGAATGACACATCACACAAACCAGGTGTTTAACTCAAAAGTCTTTTAGGTTTGTCAATTAATTTTTTCTGTAATTTGGTTACTTATTTATCTAATTATTGTCTACACCTTGTAGCAATGTTATGTTGATCAAAATAACTGACGAGGAGTGAAAATTTCCTTAATTCGTCTTTGAGATAAGTATATTAAGAAAGAAGTATTTACAGGTATTTAAGACCAGCTATCTTAAGATTTAAAGCAAAAAATTTGCAGCAATAATTAAAAAAACAAATTATTTTGTCGACCCATAATAATTTTATTTCTATTTGTATGTCATAATATAATATAAGATGATACAAAAAATTAACAATGAAGGTAACAATTCAAATTGTGCAGCTTTTTTTTCAAAAGGTCATTCATATTAAAAACTTCTATATCTGAGGAAGCAACAAAATTTGCAGAATCATTGCATGGTTTATTTTTGACACTTACTGCGAATGTGTTGTTTGCTACATTTGATGATGGTAACACTTTACAGGCCAAATATATCACTCATTTTTGGGACAGATAAATAGGTATTCCATAAGGTATCTTTATGTAAGTACAGCAATTGAAATACTTAATATATATTAATGATAAAGTGTAAAATTACATTAAACGCTGCGTAATTTGTTAAGTTCTTGGCTAGGTTATCTGAAGAGGATGAGTGAAGAAAGAATGCTGACTCAGCTGTTATCTGGAGTCAGACAAAGAAAGAGGTTCCACAGATGACCACGGAAGAGCTGGTTGCAGGACCTCGGAGAAGACCTGAGTATTAGGAGTGTTGGAAGATGCTGGGAGAAAAAAAAAGAGTTGAAATGAATGTATGAGAATCATGAGAGAGGCGAAAACATACACCAGATTATCACTGAGGGAGAAGAAGTAAGGAAGAAAGGTTATGTGGGTGAGTGCGTACCTCATTTAAGCTTAAGTATTGGGCTTTTGCCACAAATTTGTGAGACTGTTATATATTTAATATCAATGAAATAGTTTGGCCTAGATAAAATGTTTAGAGCTGGTCAAGCTCGAGGAGATTTGGAATGTTTCTAGTATATTAAAATATGTTGTTCCGTTTGGGTTCTGGCTGGGGTATAATGATTCTATCAAATTGTTCATTATGCTTTCCATTAATTTTGAGCGACTATCACCTACAGTGCCAAGAGCCCAGATTTCTTTAAATTTTGATTTCTTGCAGTCTTTCTAGACTTTTTTGTTTTAAGTTGTATGTAATTTTGGATATATTTTATTTCTAATTGTCTATGGAGGTCACTTACTTTAGTGTGTATAGGAGCTTTTGTAATTACTCTGAGAAATTTGTTTTGAGTGACCTGGTTCTATGAGGGTTTTGCAGGTTGCATCCCAGATTTCACATCCATATAGGAGGCCTGGTCAGACGATGCTTTTATGGAGGATATTTTCGGTTCTATGGTGGAGGGATCCAGAGTTCAGTTTCTGAAACAGAGATTTCATTGCACTGAGACTTATGTTTCGTGCTGTCTCAATATGTTGCTCAAAAGTCAATCTCTGGTCCTGTATTAGTCCTATTATTTGTTTGGTTTTGTACCAAACTTGTTTTGACTCAAGTGGCAGTCACATAGTCTTACACCAGCTGCATATCACTTGAGTTGTGTAAAGTCAAGTCACTAGTCAGCCGGACCCTGGTATACAATAGCGGGTGTTGTACAATTCAGTCACTGTTTATTTGCAGTAGTCTTTGTTATCTTTAGTTTGTTTACATCACATAGTTGGTTGTTCAGTGTTGTAATTTGATCTGTGAGGTGTTTCGTTTCGATGCTCCGTATAGATACTGCATTGGGTTGCATGACTTTTTCTCGTGGTATTGGCATATGAACCTAGGTAATAATGCCTATTTCAGTTAGGATCCAAGTGCGTTGGCATCTCTGCCATTGAACGATTACAGTGGATTTGACTAGTTTGACAGATTCACAGGCCAAAGACTGGTAAAGGCCTCAAGTCCTGTATCTTGAGAAATGCCCACCTATCTGAGATAACTTTGCCAGTAAATCTGATCTCTCACATCCAGTTGTGGCCCTGGGCAATGCAGCTTACACTGTAACAGAGAGAGAGAAAGTTGCTTAATTTAAGGTTGTAAATGTGATTGGTCCTCCAAAAATTGACAGCAATTTTATTATTCTCTATTGATATGAACACCAGCTGGCTGATCTTCTGAACCAGCACTAAATTTCCCATCTGGTCCTCTGAGGCGGATTGCATTTTCCCCTCCATAGGGCCCATAATTATTCGGGTTTGAATTTGGTTTTTATAGTTCACAACTACTTAATTGAATCTGACAGTGTAGCTAAAATAAAAATTTCAGCATAATGGAGTACTTTATATGTGACATTGGTTTGGATTTGTTAAATAAGTTCTCTGTATTAAAATTACAATTATCCAAATTGCATATGGATTGATGATATTTATCAAAAATATAATTAAGTATTCCCACATGCATAATTCAATCTATCAGTTCATTAGGTAATCTTTTTAAGATGGCACCAGTGAAACAAAATAAGATACAAAACTGTGTGTTTAATTGGAAGCAGCAAAATTGTGAAAGAATACATTTCATGCAATTTTTCAAACTAGCAATGCTACATAGAATTCTGTAAAATTATGTATAGACAACGATTTGTGGACTGTACAAAATTGTCTAACTATGCACAATAAATTACATCGGAAGGATCACATTAATGAGCTTACTAGGCTGTGTCATGTTTGCTATCATATTCTGTGGTAATGCTTCAGAAAAAGTGTTTTTAAATTAATGTAGCAAATCTCAATAGAAAATCCTAAGAAAGGGTGTTTTAAATGAATAATGATTATGTATCCATATATGATTAACCCAAAACTTTGAATATATTTACAGACAATTTATACATTATTTTTACTAATGATAGTAGAGTTTCAATAGAGGATAATAAACATCTCTTTGAAGGAATAGCCATTGCTGATTCATTCAATCAGTCATTTAACTATTTTTCATTAAGTAGCTTATAAAGTAAAATAGGGGGGGGGGGGAGGGGAATCACATATCATAATTTTTTGACAAATGAAGTGGCATTGATCCTATATCATTAAAGACAAAATTATTGTGAAAAATATTTAGAATATTAAACTATGTTGGGAATATAGCCTTGAACAGAATTTAAGTTAAAATCTATGACTTTTGCTGTTAGCATGAGTTCAAAATGCAGTTTCTTGAACATTAATAAATTAATAATAATAATAATATTTCATTTATTTTGTCTGTATTTGGCTATCTTTCTTATTATTAATTTTCAATCAGACGTAAATTGTTTCATTCTATTCTTTTAATAGTAAATTTACCTTACTTTTTGCTAAATCCAGGCTTTTTTTTTAAGAATGGTATAATTACTATCGGTTGTGTTTCATTAAAAAGTTATGCATTCTTATCCTTTACAACACAGCTTTATATGTGTATTTGGTTTTTAATAGTACATAACTTTTATTTGATTTTAATTTTCTATGAAAACAAGCTTATTGCATAAAAACTGAGGATGTATATGACATACTAGTAAAGCTTCTGATTAAATGAACACAAATTTAGAGACAGTATGCAGTTTTTATTGAATCACAATAACGAAATATTTTAAGTGTGACTATTATTACTTTTCATAAACTATCAGATTAACTATGAGTTCAAAAGTAAAAAATTTAAAAATCAAACAAAGCTAAAAATGATTTTTTTACACAAGGAATTAAATGTTTGTCAAAGCAAGTGTGAGTCTGTTTATAAATTCTGTAAATAATATTATGACATATTGATTGATTTTTATTGATCCAGGTAATCCTGTTACAAGATGTAAGGAAAAGCCAGTTTTATAAAAATTTTAGGCCAAAAATTAGCAATAAAATAACCAGAAACAGATAAGGTTAGATGTGAAAAATAAATACCACCCAAAATGTCTACACAGGAGTTATTTAATTTTAAACTGAGACCGACATTTAAAGTATCGGCTAAAAGTAATACTGTAATTAAATACAAACAATTGTAATTTTTAAATCTTCAAGCTTCTATGTATTCTTTTATAAAATAAAAACAGTTATCAGTCTGTATAATCTTTTGAATAGTCTTAAATTTGTTTTCAATTATCAGCTTTTAAGGAAGTCAATTGAACAGAATTTTGTGTTTTTCATTAAGTTAGTTTATTTTGTTATTTCTTATTGTTGTATAATGAAATATAGGCATATTAAATATTTGTGTGAATCTGAGCTTAACTCCAGAAAAGCCTGCGAGAGGATTCTCTCGCAGGTAATCTGCGAGGGATTTTCTCTCGCAGGCAGAACCTTTTAGGAGAGATTCGAAGAGGCTACCTTTGGGTATGCCTTTTCCTCTCCGTTTTTGAACTAAGGTTCCCACAAGCCGAGGCACCTCGGCCTGTTTTGAGAGGTGTATGTCCTGGGGTCACAGACCTTGGGCATACGGTAAAAGTTGTCCGCTATCTACCTCCTTTTCTATTGCTTTAACCCCCTTTTCTATTGCTTTATCTCTGTCACACTATCTTTGTATATCTTTCCATTTCTCTGCATGTGTATTAATTTTACTCTGCATATTTTTCTGTAGTTCTCTGCCTCAAAGTAAATCTCTCTACTTGTGTGTATTACCATCTTTGTGTGTGCATCTATCTGTCTTGGATTTGAATTTTGACAATGATGTGTTAATATTATATTAATTTCATTCCAGTCAAATAGACTACAAAAACTTGAACAAAATAGCCCATATCTCATTTTCCTCTATAAATTTAGAGTAAGCCACGAAATCTTTTTGGGTTGGATGTGAAGGCCTTGATATCTCTATAAAAAAGACTGAATTTAGTAGGTTTATTTAATTAAGGAGTGATCATACTTGTGTGCCATATGTGTTTGATATTCTAGCAGAGTTTTCTTACAGTTTGAAACATCAAATTATATTTTCATCCTTCTACACAATGAAAGACATGAGGAACAATATTCTTAACATAATTCTGCCGTATATTTCTATTTGTATACGAATCTGTCTGTTTGTTTCCCTTTCTGTCTGCAAGTTCGTGTCCACAATAATGGTTTAAGACAAAATAAAGATTTATTTATAATTTCCCTAAATACATCTAACTTCACGAATAGTTTTTTTCAGCTGGATTCTAATGTCGTAAAATAAATAGCCTTCAGATATCAAAGTTATTGACTACTGAATTAGATTTAAAGCTCCCCTGAGAGCATATATGCAAGATCACTGCTTCTACTCTGCTGAAGAATACTTACAATGTACTCTCAATTCAATTAATCCAATTGAATTCATGTTTTTTATATGTTCATGTTTTATATATAGTTCAAGAATACTTACAATTATAATAATTAGATGAAATATCCAAATGTTAGACAAAATGAAGTGATTATATAGATGCCACACAATGTTTCTGTGATCCTTGTTCCATTTGTCAGGTGATTTAAAAACACAAGGACCATGACCATGACACAACCACACAATACAGTTGAAAAGCAAAGCTATATCACAATGACAATGGAAAGCAGAGGTTTTAATGTAACACTAAAGCTAGCTATTGTTGAGTTTCATAGTATCAGTTTGTAAATTAACTTCTGCGATTTGGGTTAATATGAACCATTTCTGATTGAATCCTGGAATGGCTGATGTCAGTGTCTTAAATCTTAGCATTTTGCCAATCAAATGAATGTTTTGAATTGATGTTTTGTATGGAGACTGTTTATTGTTGGGAAGTTTGATACTAGGCTTCTATTCCTTGATACGGGTATTAAGTGAATATTTTGTTTGTCCTATGTAGCAGGGGTTACAATTAGATGTTGTAAACTACACAAAATGTTTGCTATGTATAGGAGTGTCAAGTGGGTCCTTGTGATTTTTTTTAACAAGAAGGAAAAGTATTAGTAAATCTGTAAATGATGAATACTTGATATTTTTTACAAATTTGGATGAACTTATGATGTAGGAATTTGTAATAAGGCAGTACGAGAAAAAATTTGGATTGGTGGATTGGGTGAATGTGTGATGAGTAACAGTAGGATACTGTATATATTGTACTAAATTAATTCAATTCAATTTCAACTCATGTAAATTCAGGAGTGATGTTGACTGCATTGATTAGCTTTAATTATTCTGACGTTTCCAGATCATACTTTGTACGAATAACAGATAAATAAACTATATATTACAACTATTGTGTAGAACAATTACAGATGTGCTGCTGGTGGTCTGTGTTTCTGTGAGTGTGAGATGGAGAGTTAATATTTTTTTTACCGGAAGGTTTGGCCGTTGAGGTGGACGAGGAAACAATAATAATAAAAAAATAACACGTTGGTGTATGTGTTGAAAGGGGTTGGGAAGGACACACCAGAATGTACGAGTGTGTGTCGCTCGAGTTATATCAGGAAAGTAATATCGGTAAAATTTATGGTAATTCCAAAGTGATTATTTTAAAATTGAATCAACAAATTATGGATTGGCGTTTAATCTGGCTGTGAGCCCTTAAGGGCTTTACGTGAGGGAGGCGGGAGGGGGTGGAAACTGGGCGACGAGAGGTATTATTTTTGGTACGCGCGTGTCCATCAAGGTTTACATTTTGTATTTTGTAGGAATTACGTGTTAGTCGGACAAAGACAGAGAGAGATAGAAGAGGGGGTGGTGGTTGTGTGTGCGTGTACACGGAACCGCACGTAATTCCGGGGGTATTATCCCGTACCACCACCACCGGTCAAACCCCGTTGGCTTATTTTTCAATATTGGATTAAAAACAATGAGAGAACCGTCGGCGGCTCAACGAGTCAATTACCGCGGCCGGACCCGGGTTGGGTTTTGGTAGAGTGAGAGAGACAGACAGACAGGAAACCGGGTGGGGTGGGGGGAGGTGGGTGTTGGAAAATTTTCATCAGCGCCGCTTTTCGAATTGAGAATTAGCGACGTGTTTAACGGCACAACGTAATTATTTTTTACTAATTGTTTTTTAACCCCGGTGACTTTTTCCCAGTGACACAGACGGAATAACTGAAACAAGTGAGGGGTGGGAGGCGACGTGGACATGTGTCTGTGCTTGTGGGGGATGTATTGGTCGTGTTTGAAACCAGATTTGCCAGTTGGAGGTCTCACAAGTGGAGGATCTCTTAGGTCTTAGAATAGTTTAGCTTTTTTATTCATCCACTAGATCATTCATAATAGTATGGGAGCCACCAGGACTTCTTAGTTAATAAAAATAAGCAGTTACTTACATATACATATACATATACATATACATATACATATACATATATAAGAACTCATCGACAGAATAGAAGCACTGAATCTGCAAATGTGCCTTCAGAGATTTTGAAAAATCAGTCTTGTCTAGTAATAACTTGCAGATGTTTAGTTAATTAACTAAAAAAATTATTTCCAAAGATAAAAACAGCATTTTTGTGTAATTTGAGTTATCTATAATTTCAATAAAAAGAATAAAGATAATCTGAATTTCTTGTGTCATAACTGTGAATATCTGAACACTTTGAAGGCTGATGAGTTATTTTGATTCCAATAAGACTCCTCAATATATATATATATGGAAAGATAGTTGTAGAATTTTTAGAAATTTAAATAAAAAGAATTATTTGCAAGATATTCTACAGTTTACTCCTCCTACGTTTCTAACAGCAATCTTTTGGAGTCTGTAAACTGAAAAGACAATTTGGAGTGTTTACCCCCAAGAATTTGGTGATATATTTCAGTAGTGAATGGAAATAAGCAAAATATATAGTGCAAAATCTATTTCTACATATTTGGTTAGTATGAACTCTCACACTTGACTTAGTTTTGTATTTAAGTGCATAATATGATCAGCCCAACAACCCAGACTGTCATTTAAAACTATATACCTAAATACTTACAACTGTTCCCTGATCCCCCATTTATTTTTAAATTTGGATTTTGTGAAGTTTTGTCCTGAATATTATGAAAGTTTAGTGCTAGTGATTTAGTGACTCTGAGTATCATTTTGTTTTTGTGGGCCATGACTCTAAATTTCTCATTATGTTTAAGAATCTTGAACAGTTTGCCTGTTGCACTCATGTGTCCATGTTACATCACTTCAATGGCCAAAATGAGAGCAAACAATACTAATTTTTTCAGTTAGTAGAATTTGCATTGTTGTACAAAATTTCTAACACAACCCAAGACAAAATATTAATGATAATGGAAATATTTGAATAATAATAAAAGAGAATAATAGATAATATTGTATAGGTAATTTTTAATATTAATAGCATTTATTTTGGATCTGACGTGGAGCATTAATATAGGGCAGTTTAATCTTTTCATCCAGAATTTTAACAGTCTTCCAATCGAAACTATTGCTATTTAGATAAGTATTTTGAAGAAAATGGGTTGAACATTGACCCTTGTGGCATTACAATATATACAATTTGAAAATGAAACTTAAGGTTTTACCAGTGATTTTTTCGTCAGTATTTGTAGTAATATCAAATCTATGAAAATCATGGTGATGAATATATCGAGTAGAAAGGATGAAATAATTATGATGAAACTGAATCGCTAATATTGCCTTTAATAATTTTAGAGGTATAACGGTGTGCAAAATAATGATAAAGCTTCAGCCTATTGATAGATTTCGGTAGTTCAGTACGGTTGAATAGACCCAAAATAGAACCTTGCGGGGACTGAATCCTTAAATGGTCTAAATGTTTTTTTTTTATCTTATACGACTTCCTTTCACGTTATTTAAACAAAAGGAGGTTGTTGTAGAGTAATATTCAGAGGAATAAACCACGAGGGTTACTTGTGTGTGTGCTTTCTGACGACGACACGACTGGTGGAACTGAGGAAGAAGGGTTTGAGAGAAGAGGAATGGACCGAAGGAAGGAAAAGGATTATTAAGTAAAGAATTATACCGGGACGACGTTTGCAATCTTCCACCTCCCCTCTCGGGCAGAGTTGAAACATGGTCGATGGCCCATTCTTCTCGTCGAAGATTCTAATTGGACAGTCAGGGAGCGTTTTTAACGCCGCCACCGCCGCCAGTCCATTAGAAGGAGTGGAGAAATATGGCCAATATGTCAAGGGAGGGTCACGTCCGCCCGCCAAGGAGGAATTCATCAGCTCCCGACTGCGGTATTTAGCAAGAACCAATTTGTCTCGACGTCGTCCGCGAGAGATTAATGCGTCGCGCCCGCCCTCTTCAGATTCGGGAGCCAATTATCTACGACGTGTCCTCCTCAGATATCCTCGAATCCTTCATTTCCCACGAGGATTATATACTGCTACATTCACCGTTTCTTTCCCACCCTATCGCCATCCCCACCACGAGTAACCTTTCATCACTAGTAGAATCCTATAAACGTTTCCACCATATCTGTCTCGGACAAGGTATTAATAAAAATGACAAGGAAGGGTCAGGTGGTAGTTGTGGGGCTCAGTTATAACAAGATCTGTGGCCGTAAGTTATGAACAACTTCTGTTCCTAAGTGACGTCATAACTAATCAGTTCAGAAATGAACTAGGTCCACAGTTACTTGACCACTCATAACCTGAAAATGAATTTGTAGATCTGTAAGTATAATAACAATATGTGAAAACTGAATAATAATAAATTTATCAGTGAAGAAAGAAGTAAAACATAATGGTGGCGCTTCCACAAGGATGAATATTAGGGCAACTATTATTTAATATTTAAATGATTTACAAAAATGGCTTATAGCAACTTCTGAAAAACATTTAGACTCATTCCATATTCTGGAAGCATGGCTTACAGAAAACCTATGGCTGACATTTGTTACACTTACAATTTTTTGAAATTCAGTTTATTTTACATGTTTTTAACAGAAACAATATAATATGAGGTTAAAATCCCGTATAATTATATTTATTATTTTATCTTAGTGCTTTCTATCTAAATAGGGACTCTTCTTATAGATTTTCCTATTGGCACAAATTGATTTCTTTTAAACATATATTTTAATTAGATTAGCTTGTCTCGTTTGATATTGTTGAATTAAAAAAATATTTCCTCACCAAACACGTTAAATATTGTTTGGTAATCATTTTTCTAGTCTATCAATAGAAGTCAATACATCTTTTTATTTTCTAGTGTTAAATATCCAATTTAATTTTACACATTTCTTACATTTTTCATCATTTCTATTTTTTGCACTGCTTTAAGCCTTTTGTGTAATTAATTTATATACAGTATAAACTGGTCTTAATTTGCTTCCTTGTGGAAAACCAATATGTTGTAATGCCAATTAATTAGGACATTAATTGGTTTTAATAAAATTTAATTGTTGCGGCAGGAGTTTCCAAAGCGACAATGGAGCCAAGCTCTGTTACTTTGTCGGAAAGTCAAAATGGCGTATGCGCGCTAAAACTCGAGACTACGATAGTTCAGTTGGTGACGGGACATTTCGGAGGACGGAACAAATGATTTTAGAGAGCAGAGACTAGCCGTTGTTTAATGTATCATTAAACAAATTTGTGAATTTAAGATACAGTAAAAACATTCACGTAAGTATTATCCCGTAAATATCGCTAAGTTAGCAGTTTTTACGTCTATCAGCAGCCAGGAAAAGAGTGCAGTTTTTAAGTCTGTAGCCAGTCAGGAATAGTAAAGTTAAGTCCCAAGCGGTAAAAAGACTAGCAAATCTATGAATCACAGGATTCATATAAGGCAAGCGGTCACCAGATAGCTGACAAAATGGAGGATCATCCGAGTTCCTGGGAGCCTATCAATGTGGACTTCAATTGTGTAAAATCTGTGAGCCAATATTAGAATCAGTGTAATTTTTTTTTGCAATAGTGTACTCCCGAAAACAAAAGGAATGCTGGAACGAACTGGAAAGATGTGAGTAACAAAATACAAAATTAATGACTTATGTAAACGTAATTAAAGGATAGAAGTCAGACTTCGTTCTATTTTAATTGTCAATTTCTTTTCTTTTTAGTTTATTTCTATCGACGTATTGTTTAGCTAAATGTGATTTGTTTGTTAACAAGATTTTTAAATCAAATTGTTGTGTGTCCAGTATCAAACCTAGTGAAGGCCCTGAGAAATTAATATTTTGAATTGTAATTGTTTTTGAGTTATTGCCACAAAATAAAAGAAATATTTTGTTTGTTAATTTCGATCTTTTCATTTAATAAAAGCCTTCCATTTAATTGTTGCATTTTGACGCTTAACGTGAGGTAAATTCATTTAATTAAAACTAAATTAAACGACTTATTTGTTTATTACAATGTATTACATCTTTCTCTACTGATATTATTATTAAATTAAACCTTCATTGGAAGGATCAACTGAATATCATTATGTAATCTTCTTCTGCCTTTCCAGGATTAGGCCTATTGCACCTCTTTCACAGTCTTCCCACTCTTGCCTATTTGGGTTCTGTTTCATTACTCGTTTATGACTTTTTTTGTGTCGTGTCTCTTTACCCTGGATCACTGTTTCTGTTATATGCTGCATGTATCTAATCAGTCTCTTATTGTTTTTTGTTTCGTATTTTATTATATCTAGTGCAGCCTTTAACTGTCCTTAGAAAACTTCATTTCTGGAGCTTCGTATTGTCTCAGTTTCATTATTTTTCAGCGATCGCTCAACTTTCTGCTCCATACAGTGTGGGAACTGCCATGACTTCTGTTTATTCCCTTTTAATATTCCTATTGTGCTGCATATAAGTTGGTATTTGTTAATATTTTTCTGTACGTCCTTGTCTTTCTAGATATTAGAAATGTGATATCTTTTCTAGAGGCTTATTATTGAAGGAAATTTTTGTTTCTATAAAAATTTAATGTCATAGACAGCGTCCTATAATGGTTGTAACTAATTATAGAGTCTAAAAACCGCAGTCCACGACAGTAAGTTTAAATTTGCATACATTAAAAACTGTATATTACTTGAAGAAGTCCCTAAATTGTCGACGGAAAGTTGTAACGAACCTTTTTAATTAAGTAAATACTTTTTCTGACATATTGCCTGTGTTTTTATTTATTAAATGATCATTGTCAGATAATATATTAAAAATTAAAATTATTATTATAAATCTCAGTAATCATAGTGAAAAAAACCACACGTTGTTTTAAGCCATTTTTGTGAATCATTTATGTACGTTATAAATAATAGTGGTCCTAATTTGCTTCCTTTGTACTTTTTTCTCTAGTTATATATTATTAAATTTAACCGTCATTGAAGAATCAATGGAATATCATTATGAAGTATTATTATATATTAAATGTAAATATTAAAAAATATATGCATAAGGATGTATTTTTAAGGGATGATTTATAAATGTAAGGAAAAAACGAATTTTTGTCGTTAATGCATGCAATTTACTATGACGTAACCACAGTGAGATACACACACACAAAAATTCTTGTATGTATCCAGAATACGAATGTCTGCAGAAGGTGGATCTAATATAAAACATGAGCTTTTCTCTCTCCCATTCCACTTTACTTTTTTTTCTTTTTTTTACCTCTCGTCTGCGTCGCCTACGACGACGACAGCAAGCGGAACTTTTTTCATTTTCGTCACGTTGGCGACACTGCGCACAGTAGTCCGGTCACACTCTCGCAGCATCCAGGGCAATCATTTCTGAATTCTTTGCGCCTCCTTCCCACCCTCCACCCCCACCTCCTTGCTGGTGCTGCTTTGGTAGTCGCATGCAAAGCGACCCTTGTCTTGAATAATGGCCTTCTGTCTAGGGGGCGTTTAATTTAGAACCGATAGTTCTTCTTCTCCTTGTGGCTGCTGGGCGAAGAAGTTCCAAGTTACACTCTCGAGTGGATTTTAACTTTCCCCGCCGCCGCGTCGCTAGTGTCGCCAGTCAGCTTCTACTTATTCAAAGGCCAATTTTTCTTAACCTCCCTTGGCCTTGTCTCACCCCCTTCCCCTTACAACCACTTCCCCATTCTGTCTTTCTCACTTTATTGAGTTCTTGAAGACAAAAGTCATGGGAATCCAATACTTCTTGAAGCTCCGGGAGGACCCAAGGAGGGTTCTCAACTCCTCTATCTCCGTGGTCGGAATCTTTTGTAGCATCATTTGGTTTGGGGGAAATGGAGACGATTGCTCTTCCGAACCTCCACTTGTTGATTTTAATCCGGATAATAATTGCGACTTTTTTTTTAGCGGAACGACCAATAATTGTTTTATTTTCTAAGCACATTGAAACTCCCACCCCAGTAGCTTTGCCTCAATGCAATTAAATAAATATATCTATTAGACCTCAGAGGAAGTAGCCATGTTCAATCCATTAGTGACTGATTTTTTGTATTTTTAAAACTAAATTATAGAAGAAGTATTTTTGTGAATACAATACGGTAAAAATAACCAAAAAAATATGTTCGAAATAATATTATTTGAACATTTTTATTATGTTGCAAATCTGCAACATCATGCAAATGTAGGTTCTAAATATGAATGGTCATTAATCTATTACTTCAGGTTTTTAAGCTATTTTTGTATTTGTAAATCAAATTTGGCTACTGTAAAATTAAATATAATTTAAATGTAAGAGATCAAAATTTTTTTTATTAAAAGTTAGACGAAAATAAAGACTCTTAATAAAATTAACAAAAAATTTGATTAATAATACAATTTTATTAAAATTAATTACAGATCCATTTATAAATTAAATAAATCAAAACAATTTTAATGCAACAAATATAATTAGGTGTGATTTATAAATAATTCTTATAAATTGAAATTCTCAGCAATAATTTTATTACCCCTAGCTTGGAAAAGATCTAAAGAATGGAACTGCGTATAGGCCAATGTCTTCTTTCAACGGTAGCAACATTATTAAAACGGGTACTTTTCCATCGTATCACACCTCTTCAAGACATAATTCCAGATCGTCAATTAGGTGTTTCGTCCCCAGCACTCAACAACTCAACAGTGGCATCGCATAGTTAATGATATACAAATGAGAAAAAGAACTGTACAGCGGCATTCCTTGATGTGAGTCAGGAATTCAACAGAGTCTGGTACCCAGGACGTTTATACAAAATCAAACACTTACTGCCGGATCCTTACTATAAGCTACTAAAATCATACCTCGAGAATCGTAAATTCAGAACGGCGAAATTTCCACCTTCCACCAAACCAAAGCAAGCGTTCCCCAGGGTAGTGTCCTTGGACCTATCCTGTACTTGATATGTTCTTGCGATCTTCCTACAACCACACTACAATTACAGGAACATTCGCTGATGGCCATAAATGAAAATGACATAGCAGCAACAGGATCACCTTAATCTACTTCAGGAATGGATGGAAATATGGAGGATCAAAGTTAACCATTTAAAATCAGTACAGGTCACATTTACAATGCTCTCCAGTAACCATGAGCAATCAACAACTCCTGGTACCGGCACAAGTGAAATATCTTGTTATGCATCACGACTCGAAACAAATTGAAAGGTACATATAGAAAATAAAAAGTAACAATTGGACAAACGCCTTCGTGAGCTATACTGGCTGATTGGTAGAAGGTCAAATATATCTCTTGAAAATAAAAGAATTATATATAAAGCCATTATCAAACCGATTTGGACCTTCGGCATTGCACTATGGAGATGTACGAGCCACAGAAATACGGTGAAGATACATAAATCGCTGTCGAGAATCCTCCGATCCATGGTTGATGCTCCTTGGTATGTGAGTAACCTAACTCTGCATCATGATCTAGGAATATCATACATCAAAGGTATAATTAAAGAGAGAGCAATGAAACACCATACAAACCCACTTATACACCCATTGCTGGAACACAGAATCAACAGTAGACTGAAGAAATGCTGGCCAATTGACATGAAAACGTGGTAACCGGGCACCAATCATTGGAGAAGAGCCCATCAGTACAGTAATGAATTCAATTATGTAATTGAATTCTAAGCCAACAAAAATAGTCCATAGAATGTGATTCTAATTGCTATTAAATAAAATAAACAAATAGGTTAATTATAATTTTATAGTAATTAGAAAAACTTGAGAATGAGGCTTAAATTTTCTTTTTTGAAAAACATAACCACAGAAAATAAATATTGTTAAGTTAACTGACTGGCGAGCAGAAAAATCTGTCCTGAGGGGTTGATTCAAAGAAAGCTATGACAGGGATGTTTTAACCTGTCCACGATTCCTTAAAGTGCATGTTAATTTATATCTGAAATCAATTTTATGTATTAGATTTGATGTCAAAGTTATTAATGGTGCCGATAAAATCCTACCCTCATTCATTGTTTACTTTCTTCGCTGACATTTCCCCCCATCCCAAGCTGGTGGTGTTATATTGACGACCCGAAAGGTTTCGAATGCTTCTCTAATTAACACCCTGGCGTGTCCTGTGGTCGTTTATTCGGGCCCCGTGACTGCAACCTTTCCTATACTCCTCATCCCCTTAAGACTTCGTCAAAAATTCAATTAAATCGCCCTTTGCCAGGAGGAACCGCCACCACGCCAGCCAGCCAGCCAGGAAATCATCGCCCCCAGAGGCCGCTCCCTCGGGGGCCGTGTCTCACTGCAGCCACGACTGCTTCTCTTATCCTCCTTATTTTGGATTATATGGCCTGCCTGCCCTACCTTCTGCGTCAGGCTTACCTTCCCATTTCTGAAGCCGAAAAATTCACCCCATGATGCTTCGTTTATCATTGTCAACGTCCTCATAGTCTCTAACATTATATTTATTTATGTCCGCATACTGATAACCATTTCTAAGGTTCTAGAAAAAAATCCTTAAAAAATGAATAATTGTAGAACACATTTAATTCCCCATCAATTTGGATATCGGAATAAAGCCTGAAACAATTGAACCTAACAGAAAATCACATCATTCAAGACTTTGAGACGAATTACACCTCTACGCTGTTTGTGTAGATTCAAGTCAAGCTGGTGACAAAATATGATATGAAGGCCAATTATATAAAGTTATATAAGTTAAAAAAACCTTCCTACATTCGATCTATAATCATACCTATCCAATAGATTTAAATATGAAGGAGCACATTCGAAATGTTATTCAGTAAATCAGGTATTCCACAGGGAAGATTTATCGGCCAAACTTTGAATTCTATTTACACCGCAGATTTACAATAAATCGCTCAAACAATTCCATTTATTCACTTCTAAAATCACATGTAAACACTTCTAAAATCACATGTAAGCAATAGATAAATCAAAATTGCACGCAGTACTGTCCGGTGCTCCACAGGGAAGCGTTCTTGGTCAAAGTTTGTATTCTATTCACACCAAAGAAACCGCCCAAATCTTTTCACTTCTTAAACCATACCTGTCCAATAGAACCTATAGAATTAAATGTCAAGAAGCGCATTCAAAATTGTAGCCAGTACTATCAGGTGTTCCACAGGGAAGCGTTCTCGGTCCAACTTTGGTTTTACACAGCAGATTTACCAGACACGGCTGAACTAATGTATCTATTCACTTCTGAAAGCATACCTAATCATTTGAACTTTTAGAGTTCAATATCAAGATGCACATTCAAAATTATTCCCAGTATTATCATGTGTTCCACAGGGAAGCGTTCTCGGTCCAACTTTGGTTTTACTCAGTAGATTTACCAGATACGGCAGAACTAATGTATCTATTCACTTCTGAAAGCATACCTAATCATTTGAACTTTTAGAGTTCATTATCAAGATGCACATTCAAAATTATTCCCAGTATTATCATGTGTTCCACAGGGAAGCGTTCTCGGTCCAACTTTGGTTTTACACAGCATATTTACCAGACACGGCTGAACTAATGTATCTATTCACTTCTGAAAGCATACCTAATCGTTTGAACTTTTAGAGTTCAATATCAAGATGCACATTCAAAATTATTCCCAGTATTATCATGTGTTCCACAGGGAAGCGTTTCTAGTCCACCAGATTTACCAGAAACAGCTCAAACAATTCTCTCTGTCTATACCTAACCAATATAACCCATTAAGAGTAAAAATCCAAAAGCACATTCGAAATTCTACTCAGTACATTGTTTTCGACCACATTTCATTGTCATCTAAGTGTTTAGTTTTGGTTACAACTGGCAACGTAACAAAACCTTTCCTCTAAATTTTTTACTCCTGAATTATAATCAAAATTGTAAGTAAAATTATATTAATTATTATTATTCGTAATTTTTTTTATAACTGCATGTTATTACTTTTTAACCTATAGATTAATATTATCATACCTCATTAATGTTGTAGAAGAGGACGAAACATCGCGATAGCGCCAAGGTGTTTTATTATTAAATAAGCGTCTGAGCAGTCCATTTGAGGGGGTTATTCGTGCGAGGGGTTTGAAGGAGACGTCGTCCTAATTTAGAGGCGACGTCACGGTTATTACTCTTGAGAGGCCGGACTTTGCATATTATGAAAGGGAGATAAGATTCATATAATTTTTTTTGGTGGGGCATCATTCCCGTCGATATGAGATCTCTTCACCCTTTTGGATTTTTTTTATTTTATTTTACGAGAGACGGACGGACGGTCGTAACGACTTCGGCAATTTGACGCCACAGCCTCCGTGGTGGTCCAGCAGCCGACCAATTCCAACCGGACTCTCTCTCACTGTGTGTTGTGCTTTACGACCGCATTAAAAGAGAAAGACCGCCAACCCTCTTGCCCCTTTCACGACCCTTAATAAGGGATGGAGACGGGGGAGGGGGGGGGGGAAGAGTCGCCGCAGTCGCCGTCGTCGTCGGAATTAACATACGTCGTTTTACAGCTGGACGCGCTCTCAATTGGGGGGGGGGGTTCTCTCCCTTCCAACCCCCGTTTGCCGGGGTAATACGACGGCGGCGGCGAATAATCCCAAACCTCCAGTGAAACGGGCGACGACAATGATTCCTTCCGGTAAAGTCCTCAAGTATACGGGTTTCCGTTCTCAAAACAATGAATTAGGTAGTATGAGGCATGTTAGTAAATTAACTAGATTTTTATAGTTTTTAGAAAAAGGTGTATTTGAAAAAAGAATACAGGATATCGTTGATACGCTTGTTGACTATTTTTCCACATAATCCCTATCCCGTTCAATGCATGTGGTCAGCCGTGGCACAAGATTCTTTACGCCATCCTCGAAGAACTACCCGTCAGCTCCTTCAGAACCTCTTTCTGCACCTGCTCGTCAGTTGAAAATTTAATTCTACCTATGTGTAGAATTATCAAAATATGATAATATAAAGGGGAATAGGTAGGGATAGGGAGTGGTTCTAACCATGGTGGCAAAGACCGGGAGTTTTCGTGCAACAAGCACACTCCTCTCGTCAGCATTCCCCTCCTTTTGTTTTGAATACTCCTTTTTTTTAGGGTATCACAATATCGTTATGCATTGATGGTCTCCCCTTGAGGCAGAAATTCGACCAAAATGATGCCCTTTCGGTCACAAAACACTGAGACCATGTTTTTTTGGCATGAAATTGTTGGTTTGAAGATGCGGAATTGGTGTAACGCCACTGTGGCGACTGTCGTTTTGACTCAAACGCGTAATGAACCACCCAAAAAAATCCGTTAGGAGTTATTCACTTTCGCGAGTAGGAAGCCGACCACACTACGTGGCGAATTTATAACATACGTCTTTCTTGCAACTAGACACTACAATGTAAGTTTACACACTACCGTGTTTCTGCGATGCTGGCTCTGCCAAACAATTAATGGCCTAATTAATTAGCATTACAATATATATATTATTTATTCAGCATTAGAAATTATTAACGTTGAACATTCAAACTTGACGTTGCATTCAAAAAAAAATTTCAGGAAAATTCTTGAAATCACACTACTCACAATTATTAAATTTGAAATTAATACATTTGTACTTTGAAAGTTACTTACTTTTATTAAATGAATAGAATTTAATGTTACTTGGAAATTTAATTGAAAAAAATTTTAAAATTCAAAACAAAACGTTAATTTATACAAAGGCAAGCTTCAAAGGTTAGAAATTAATTAAATTTAATAAAATTGATAATATTAATAAAAAATTAATATTTATGTTCAAATTAATAAAAAATTATTTATTCTCAAAATAATAAACAAAGTTATTCGTTAGTTAAGTTATTTGGCACTGTTAATTAGCAAAATAATTAATTCTCAAAACTAATTTAATTGTAAAATTTAGCGTTTAAAAATTATGGAAAAATTTCGATAAAATAAAAATTCAAAATATAAAAATCTTAATAAATTCAAAATTCAGAATTGTCTTTTTGTTAATTAAAATATTAAATCATTTATAAAACCATTTAATAACATTTAAGTTCACTCGTAATCGTTAATTACAATTCACTACTTGTAATCTCATTAAATAAAGGTATCGTGTATACTCAACAGTTGAGTCTCCTGACGGGTCGTTGTCGAGGCCACCAGTGAGGAAGTCGAAGATGAGGAACACCAAGCCTCGCCTCAGGATTTTGGCGGAAACCTCGCTGTCACTCGCCATTCGTCGTCGTCCGTCGAACTCTCGGTACTGAAGTTCGAATCAAGTTGTCGCCACTAGTCCTTGGAGTTTCCCAAAGTCGGGTGTATGTGCTTTGGACTTTGGGACACGGGTTTTTTTGGACGGGCTTTGGCGTCGCTGATTGGTAATTGTCTCACTTCGTCGACGCCTAAACTAAATATTCGGGGTCCACACACGTACCCGCAGGACGCGATTTTGGTTCGTAGCATGTCCACATTCAATTACTTGAGCGTTGCACTGTTACACACGCATTCAATCCTCATTAACGACCCAATAAAATAAAATATTTACTAATGTCTATCCCCTAACACCCAAAATATAGAAAATTAATAATATTAGCAATAAATCTATTTAAATTAAATTCACAAAACATTTAACAATAAGTATTTTTTTAATTTTTTAATTAATTAATTAATTAATTCAAAAAACAGTTAAAATTAACAGTATAAATAATTTACAACTCAATTAAATGTGGCAAAGAGTTTGGGCCGCCACAATATATAATTTGTGTGTTGTATTTATAAACTTAGTTATTTTCTATCAACGTACTAATGTTCAATTTGTGATGAATCCTACTTTACGTTTCACAAAAAAAAAATGACGGCTTTAGTACTGGACCATCCAGCTTGGTTTAGAATCGCACATTTTTTTAGGGGGGGGGGGCAACTGTCTAGATGAGGGTAATCCACGTTGGGCAACTCCCTTTAATAGCATAGGAAGGGATTTGAAAGGGGGAATGCGGAAGGGTAGAGGAAGGTAGCCAAGGGTTACTAGGGCCCCCGGGCTATATTTTAAGGATCCTACCCCGCATTCGCCTAAAGAAATGCAGGAAAAACCCTAGAAAAACCTGCACCAGGTAGGTCGGGCATTTGGTACTTGTCCCATGCCCTTCCGATGGCGGGAGAGGGGTTAGGTGTGGGGTCGCAGCTTTCCCTCGCCGTGCCTTGACCGGTTTAGGAGGCAGCTTGCCGACTATTCCAATGGGAATAGCGGTCAACTCTTACCGTATGCCCAAGGTCTGTGACCCCGGAACATACACCTCTCAGAACACGCCGAGGTGCCTCGGATTGTGGGAACCTTAGTTCAAAAACGGAGAGGAAAAGGCATCCCCAAAGGTGGCCCCTTCGTATCTCTCCTACAAGGGTCTACCTGCGAGAGAACATCCCTCGCAGATACTGCCTGCGAGAGAATAGCCCTCGCAGACGATTCTTGTTTTTTTTTTAGAATCGCACATATTTCACACACACACACATTGGACGATTTTTTTCCTTTTATCAGAACCGTGTTGGCAGACTCTCCGTGGGGAGGGGGGGTCTGGACTGGATTAGATGAATATATATATATATATTCGCCTAGAGAGACAGAGAGAGAGAGAGAACTGACGTATGGGGAAATTTGTGTGTTGGTGCGCCTCGGTGTCTTCTTGTCTGCTGGTGCTCGCTTGCGGTAATTACTTGGAGGTTTCGCGCGCCCTCTGTATTTTAATCTGTCTGCGGCAGCCAAGCTTCATCGCTTCTCTGTTCTGTTTTTACTTCTATGGCCCTACCGGGAACCGACGTATTCCAATCTGCCAAGTCGGGAAGCCTTCGGGAAAGCCGGCAGGTGAAATATAATACGGCTCACCGCTTCCAATTGAATGCTGAATACACTTTGCTGTAGATTTCATCCCCCCCTTTTAGTGTCTCTCGACGACCGACCGCCTCATCACTACATTATTCACACGAAGCTTCATCTGCACCGTGATAAGGTTTTATCGCTTCTCCTTCTTCCTCTGTTTCTCTCTTGTGACTGGGGGCCCAACGAATGCAAAGCGAAGTCGTCGTGTTATTTGCTTCTGGCTCGGCATTCAGTGGCTTCATAGGGTTCAGTTTTCCTTTTTATTTTTTGTTACGTTATCAGGGAGTTGGTTCGTTGGAAAATAACGGGGGGTTGAAAGCAGTCTGAGGAAGTCTTGTTCGGGTTTAGTGGCCTGCGGGCGAAATGGAATATTGCATAGAAAGAAGACTTCAGAAGGAAATGGACGCTCTTACCCTTCCCATATAGCTACTGATTTCTTTTTCACTCCCCAATCCTCGTCTTCATATTGAAAATATCACGATAACAAAATAAATGAATAAAAGTTTGTACAAAGTTTATCAATGATGAGTCTTTCTGCACACACAAAATAATTAAATTACCAATTCTTTTTTTTTAAAAGAATTAATAATATATTTAGTGTTTCACCGAGCTGACGGTGTTTGTAAAACTGAACACTTCAAGCTGACAGTCTTTGTGTCCTTGGAACGTCCATGGAAGACCAGTGTCGTCCCTGATGATCTGCGTCACTTGTAAGGATCATCAATGTAAACAAATTTATGTATTTATGTTTCCCGCACGTAAAATAATAACTATGGAACTCAATCCATATTGCATAATTTATTGTTAGTTGTAAATACAAACATCTTAACATTCAATGTAACGCGAAACATTCCTCAACAACAATGGCTTACCAGTTATTTAGATAACCAATCTGCCATTAACAATCTCATATGATAACACACAATTAGAATTTTAGTTCATGACAATATATATATATATATATATATATATATATATATATACATATTGTAATACCAATTAAACAGGCCATTAATTTTTTTAATATAATTACATTGTTAGCGGTAGGAATGCGTAAAGGCGGCAATCAAGGCGGGTTTTTCCTTTCTTTAACAATGAAAACTGAAAAACCGCTCGCTTGGAGAACGGCGATAAAAGGTGAAGGAGTCTAAAATCTGCGTACGAGAGATGAAACAGTTAAAAGTCGGCGGGGAGATATAATACAGTTCAGTTCACCTAGAGCAACAAACAGTAAAGTCTGGAGATATAAAGTACGAATAGTGAGATCCTGTATTGTTACATGAAAGCAAGCAAATATTTTACGGAGAGATTTACATTATAATTTGCACACGTTGAAGCAAATGGTTGCTTCACGCTGATTGAACAATTTTCGCATAGACCGGCATCCACTAGCTGACAAAAGAGGGCGGCTCATCCGAGGTTCCAGATACGAATATTTCAATCGTGTGTATTAAAAATTTCAATGAAGTGTAGAGTCTGTGTAAAAATGGCTTTTTAGTGTGGTAGTTTTCAAGCTACAAGAGAGATCTGGTACCAGACAGACGTTCCGTGAGTAAAAATACTTTGATACAAATTTGTAAACGATAATTAAAAAGGTATAGTCAGATTTCGTTCACTTTTCGTTTCATTCAGTTTTCTTTCACTTATCTTCATATGGTTTTAGGTTAACTTTTTATATTTGAATAGTTAATTGTCAGTTTATAAATTGCTTTTGTTCTAATTATCAAACCCAGTAGTGACCCTGAGATATAGAGATCCGACGTATTTGATTGTAATGATATAAGAATTGTATTTTCATAAATACCACGAATTAATAAATGAAAAATTAAAGTATTTGTTGTTAACTGGATGAAATTCGGCGTGCAAAATAGATCTTATACAATGTAAATTTATCAACAATAAAGTTTTAAATATAAATAAATTTTCGTTAATTGATTCATTAATTAACCCTATTACATTTATGGCTTCACCAAAGTGGAGCAAATTAATCGTTAACCAGGTGTTTATTACATAAATGGCGCCCAACGTGGTGCAATTTAATCGTTAATGTATATATATATTTATTGTAATGAACACAATTTATATATATCGCTAATTTTGATAATTTTCCATTTAATTACAATTATTTTGCATATTAATTTTTTTTTTGCAATGAATACAAATTATAATACATAATGTAGAGATTACAAATGTGTAATGAAATGTAAAGAACAGCATTGGTTGGCGGGAGAATGCACAGACTATAAAGGTTGCTACGGTGTATTGTCGAAAAGGTATATAAGACGCTCAGAACTTTTAGCAACAATTCACTCAAACATTCAGGTGTGTGTGTGTGTTCTGGAGTACCTGACCATGATAGTCTGTGATGGCCGAATTCAGCAAAGTGTAGGCTGAATATCATCACCATTGATAGTAGAGGGATTTTCCACAGCATACAATACATATAGTAGCAAAGTAGAAAAGCGTCCAAAGTGTTGGAAAGTGAAAATAGTGTTCTATATAAATTAAATAATCACGTGTGCACGAACCAGAGCAGCTCTAAATAAATGGTAAGTAAAAAAAACAAACCGTCTTCTGTAAATCTTTACGTAAATATTGTTTACCGCCAGATTTATATAACTTTACCAGTTTTCTATAACTTTTCAAATTTCTAATAGGTTTTGTTATTGGTATAAAATTTTGTTTTTATAAATTTTAATTCATTTTTTTGCTTTTGTTATTTGGCGAAAATTTCAAATCACTGTCTTTATTAGAGGCCCCATAAGCGGCCATGAAATTTAGATTCTCGTAAAAGCTGCGGAATTTTACTTAAAAATATAAAATGTAAATTCAACGAAAATCAAATTTTTCAAATAAATAATCTTTGTTATCTCTTTAAAATTTAATTTTTCCCTTTAATAAAATGTCAAATACCACATTATTTGGCTCTCCAACGTGGAGCCTGTTCATTAATATCTTTTTGTTTACCACAATAAATTTAATTATTGCCATGTTAAAAAGTCGATAAGTTTTACTTGGAAAATTGTGATCTCTGGATAGACATGTTACAAATCAACAAAGAGTTTTAAAAAGAACATTGGTGAGAGGAGTTAACGCTTACATCGGGGGACGCGGACGGATACGTTGATCTGTTAAGGAATGGTTTTAGTCTCCACGGACGAAAAAGGTTGCCGTTTCACGTTGGAACCGGAGAAGTGGAATTGCTGTTCTAGATCCTGGCGAGTTGCATGTTGAATGTCTTCGGAAACCATATTTGAATTTTGCATTGGGACTATAAAAATTGATGAATAAAATTGAAACTGTCAGCATAAATTCTTTTAAAATCATGTCTTATATTTGGCAGACTCACCCCAATTTACAAACGATAATTATATATATCCTTTCCTCAGGTGCGAAGAAGAGCCTCTGTCGGTCTAGGCTCTTCTTCGCACCTGAGGAAAGGGGCAAGGATCCCAGAAACGTTGTGTGGTATTTATATTATCATTTTTTGACTTTCCTATTCGTTATTTTCAATCAGACGTAAATTATTTCATTTTATCATTTATAAAAAAAAATATTGCTACAGCATTGAAACATTGTAAGTCTGAACGTTGGCTATAAAGGCTTTAGAGTTATTTTTTAGTTAGTTAATAATTATTGACTGCGTTGATTTACTTGACAAATTGAATTTTAGAGTTCGTTCTAGAAAACTTTAGATTTAAGTATATATTTGTGGTAAACAAATTATAAGGATAATAATACTTTAAATGTATTAATGTGAAATGTCAGATTTTGGTTAGCGCTTTAGAAATTGATTTAAAACTTCCTAAAATATTAATGTTTAAATATAAGATTTTTTATGAAGAATTATTAAAAAAAATTTGCATTACGTATTACAAATTTAATTTTGTTTTAAGATGAAAAATTTTGTGTAAGAATTTTATTAATGTAAAATGGACAAAAGTCCGTAACAATTAAATTAATTGTAAACATAATCGGTTATGCAATTACAGGCAGCGGACAATAATAATTCTATAACAATGAAGGCTTTGCGATACGGCTAAATTATTGCGATTCGTGAAGCAGTTATTCCTTATTTTTTTGTCCCGATTTGTTAGTTGAACTTATCTGATTCCTCAGAAGGCGTAGAGGAGATTAATTAATTAAACAATCTGACTTCGTATTTAAATTAACAATCTGAGGGCAAACCGACACGTTAGAAATTTTGTCAACTTAAATTTTCTTATGACAAATTGTAACTGAATTTAACATATTGTCGTAATTAAAAGGAAAATAATTAATTAATAAACAAAAATTTGAACTCGCATTGTTAGCGGCATAAAACACACAAGTCGTACACAAGAATGTGGTAAGAATGCAATGTTTGCGGGTATTGTAGAGGTTGGTTCGCTAGACGCGCATAGCAGAGTCTGTGGGGAGGCGAGCTCCAGTAAAGTCGTCTTGGAAATATAGCAGTGGACAGACGAAAAGTATAAAATCCAGAAAGTGCCTGGATACATGTAACAACAGCTAAAACAGTTAGAACATTTTACAAGTTGCAGTCTGTGATATAACTACGTAGTATTCAACGCTAAATATTTAGAGTGTTGAGTCTAAATTCCTATATTCTCCATTAAAACCATTTCTTCAACTGTTTGGAGCCCAGGTAACTGCATCCAGCAACAGTTAACCGACTTTTGCAAAACTAATAGTGTTTATTAGAGTCAGTAGATAAAAATGGACTGTCTATAAAGTGCAATAAGTGTGTGTGTACGAACGAGACAATTTCCTTGAGTACCAGAGACAGTAAGGTAAAATTCCACAGAATTACTATCTGTAAACTCATAAGTAAAGATATCGTCGTCAGATTTCGAAATTTAAGAATTTCATTGTTAACAAGTATTTCTTTATTCAAGGCCCAGTAAACGACCCTGCGAAATAGTCATTTTTATTGTAAGATATTAATTGATAATGTAAATTGAAATTTATATGCCTAAATAACTTGTGTAAATTTAACTGTTTGTGCGGGAATAAATTAATATGTTTGTCTATTTTAAAATCTTGATTCTTATTAAAACAATCCTATCATTTTAATATTTAAATTACTACAAATTGACGCATTAACGTAGGGTACATTTTATTAAATTAACTTTAATTTGTGATTACCACAAATTGGCGCCTCAACGTGGTGATTTAATTAACTTTCATTTGTGATTACTACAATATATCCACCAGAAGAGGTGTTTAATATTTGTTATGGTTTAAATTGAATAATGAATTTTTTTTCTGACTAGTATAAGATTTTTTTTTTATTGTCAGGCTATTTTTTCTTAACTTCTCACTAATGCCAAATCAAGGGAGGTAAAAGTTGGCGGTTTGGTAGGTCTTGCCCGTGCTCTGGACCTCGGCAGTGGTGGTGTGAATTTCATTTATCGAAGCTAACTGGGAAGTCAATCATCCTCCCCACACACACACACACACACACACCCTCTGTGACAGCAGACTTCTCCATCCAACCAGACAGACACTAACTGGAGTGTGATGTGCGCCAGAGTCCAATTACGCGCGTGTCTCTGACGTCCTATCACCAAATTATTATTTATTTTCAGCCTCACCCACCCCCGCCTCGCCACCCTCAACGATTAAGGCCTCGCTGCAACAGAAATTAAAATAAAACCAACAACAACAGAGCAAGCAAGCAGGCAGGCAGAGAACTAACACGCAAAGCGTCGCTGTGGCCATTATCAATGCACGTATAAATAATCCCCTTAACTCCCCACAAAAAGTTGTCATCCATAAAAATTCATCCAGACGGACGCACACACACACACACACAAAGCAAGAGAGAGTTGTTATATTTATTTATTATTGTTGTTGTCCCCGACACCGTAACGGCCGAGGAATTTATTTATCAGACGTCAGTTGTGTTCTGTGCTCCAATCCATCACTGCCTTTCCGTACGTGACACGAAACGAAACAGCAACAAAAAAATAAAAAATACCGACCAGTCGACTCCAAATTGTATGAGTGACTGGAGAATTTAAAACATAATAAATAACCTTTCCTAGATGAGACTGGTCTCTACTATAACATTCTCTAAGACTTTGGTGCTGGATTCAACCACCTCAACAGATATTCTTATATTAAGTCCTGCATATCTCTGGCTTCCATTCCTAACATATTTAGAAAAAAAAGTCATTTATCAGTTTTTTAATCGTCTTAAAGGGTTCAACATGAGAAGTTCAGTGTTAGAACAAGATCTGGTTCTTTATAAAATAACGAAATATGGGTGCGAATTAAATTTGTTTTAGAATTTGTAAATTATAATAAGATTCTGTAAGTACCAGTCTTGTCTCAGAATAGGATCTTTGAACTGTTGTCTCCACTTCGTAAACATTTCTCTAAAGGGAGTCATGATAAAAGTTTAGTATGTAGTGGTAGGTCTATTAAACGATGAAGTAAAGGGATATTTTACAGAATTTAATAATCATTTAACTGGACATGAGAAAATAAAATAAAATAAATACAAATTATGCGTGTTCAGCAGGGCAAAACAATCGGATCCCTTAATCCCAAGTTAAACCATGGTTTACGGTAATTCCCCCAGGCGCGTCAAGGGTTGAGACACTTGGCAGTTACCTCGCGTTGATCTCTGGCCCTGATCATGTGGCAGCCTCGATCTCTCCCGAGTCCTCTGGAAAACTGCAAGTTTGGGGCTGTACCTCCGTCTCCTGGCGACGGTTCGTCGAAGAGTCTCCTCTATACTTTAATTACAGCCCCTTCGCTGGATGTGAAAAATCGATGTTGTCGATCATCTTTGGATCGATCTTTCCTGAACCAAGAAATGTGATTGGTTCAGGCAGTCACGCGTTAATTCAAATTCTGGGGTTTTTGCAGAGACGTTTACCATGGCGCGACAGTCCAGGTAACTTCCGAGGGTCAACAGCCTAGGTGTCTAAGCGCAGGCCGAAGGGATTATCTATCCGGCACGGCGGCGCCTGGTCAAATTCAAACTTGCAAAGCTCTCAACCCTTGACAATATCTAATTATATTAAAATGAAATATAGCTATAAATATATATCAATAGTAAAACTATCACGCTACAAGTAAAAGATTCTATAAGTAAAAGTCTCAGGTAAGGATCGTTAAATTTTTCTCTCCATTCGTAAATATTTTAATGTCTGTAAAGGGGGAAAAATAAAGTTATAATCAAAGATTGTCAACCGTATTAGTAAAATATTCTATAATCACAAGTCTCTCAAATTAGAATCATCAAACTGTCTCCTGCACTTAGTAAGAATTTAAACATCTCTAAAGGGAGGTATAAATTCATAATGAGCCCATATTAGTCAAATTTTTCTATATGTACAAGTCTTTGCACTGTTGTCTCCAATTGATAATTTTTGTAATAATAAGAAAGAAAAATGCAGACGTAAGAAGTGATAAAATAAATACCACACAACGTTTCTGGAAGCCTGGCTCCTTTCTTCAGGCGCAGGAAAAACGCTAGAGCGTAGAGCGACACAACTACGCTAGTCAGTTGACAAAATCTCTTAAGGGGAAAAACAGTTATAATCAAAGATAGCCAGATTAGTAAAAGATTCTATAGTTACGAGTCTTGTCTCACGTTATGATCTTTGCACTGTCGTGTCCACTTGATAAACATTAATTATCTCTAAAAATAGTCATTATCAGACAGATTAGTAAAACATTTTACAGGTGAAAGTCTTTTCTTAAGTTGCAATCTTTGCACCGTTGCGAGATTAATAAAAATATTAATGAGTGCAAGTCTTGTCTCAAGTTAGGTTCTTTGAACTGTTGTCTACACGTGATAATTTTTTTTTAATATCTGTAAAGGTAAATATAAAGTCGAAATCAAAGTTAGTCGGCCATATTAGAAAAAAATCTATAAGTAGAAGTCCTGTCTCCAGTTTTGTCTCCACGTGAAAAATCTTTACTTATATCTGGAGGGGAAAAATAAAGTCATAATCAAATATAGACATATTCAGGCGTCTATGATTATGTAGGTCTTGTCTCCGATTGATAAATATTTGAATACGTCTCCGGGGCTTAAAGAGCAGTTTTACTATTATATTTCTTATAAATATATAATTTTTTAAAATATCTAATCTAATTTTAGTGTGGGTTAGGGTGTAGCAACGGTTACAAACTTTACAATGAATAAGGAAGCTGCTGATTGCCAATCTCTTGTGTACTGGGGGCTCTTTTAAACTACTCTAAGTGGAGCCAGAGAATTTCCATGGTCGCTCTAAGGGTAAAGTGCATCTGCGATGGCCCTCTGTGGCGAGGATAAAGGGGAGGAGGGTATTCCCCGTTCCCAGTTGTTGCAATATCACCTTCACCACCCCCCTCGTCTCGTTTCCTTCCTTTCCGCAGTTTTCGGGGCAAAAAGCAATCGCGGTAGAGGCAAAGTGCTGCTTACAATCCCCCCCAAGCTTCTGCGATCAATGATTTCGAGATGGTTTCTAAAATGAGATGGGCTCCCGTGGTTAGGAGACGGGTGGCGGGGGGCGGTGGAATAGAAAATTCTATGCGGGAATAAAATTGAAATTGCTCCGCATGTATAAAAGTTATCCCCAGAGCAAAGCGGCCGGTCCATATTGAAATGCGTCCGTACCGTATTACGGGGAAATATCGGCGGGGCCAATCACAGGGCGCCGCTCCCATGGCCTCAACGGTTGCCATGGCGACAGACGACTCCGGGCGGGCACGCACGGGGCCTTTCTCCTTCCAGTCACCTCGGAGGAGTCACCACTCCTTTCACAGACGTCATCGAGCGTAATCGGGATAATCCGATTAACAACAGAAAAAAAATCTGTTACCTCCCGCCGGTTTATTAGAGGGCTTCTCCACAACGTGTCACTCGATAACTTTTGTCTTATTTACAGTAATCACGTATTTGGCTGTAAAAAAGGGTTTAAAGTGAAACAAAAGTATGACTGACCTTCTGTGGTGTTGCAGTCAGCGTGACTGCCTCGAATTATAGAGGTTCCGGGTTCGAATCCCAGAGAGGGCATGAATGTTTGTGTGCGTGAGAGAAACTCTCGTCAATTAGTCCCCGACAACGCTAAATGATTACATTCGCTAATAAACTGAGATGCGACTGTAAATAAATAATGATAATAAAGTATGACTGCGAAATATGATGATGTCATAGCCCTTTCGGTCTTTTATTCTCTCTTCAAAAATATCAAAGTTTAAAAAAATAACACAAATGCAGTTAATAGCTCGAAAACGTAACTGTCATTCAGCCAGTCTATCTCTTACGATATATATTGTAATCATCACATTAATTAATGATTAACTCTTAAATGTTTTGCCCCACGTTGGAGAACCAAAATGTAATGATCACAAAAGTTTCATTAATTATTCTTTTTAAATAAGCCCACGTTGAAGCGCCAAAACGTTATGATCTAATAAAAAGATGATTTTAAATTAAAATAAACCTCACTTTGGAGCACAAAATGTACTAATTAATTATTTTAAATGAACAAATTAAAAGTTGTAATGATAGGATTTTAAATGAAAAACAAGAATTCAAAATATAAAAAAAAGTTAATTTAATAAAAACAAATTCTTATCACAATTAAAATTTTTTACAAGTTGGTAATGTGCCACGGCTTAATTTCAGAGCCAATTATCGGGCCTCCAATAAATAATGTTACAAAACGACAATTAAAAACTTACAATGCGAAAAATTCTTAACTTAAATAATTATTGAAATACGAAATCTGACGATAATTATATTTACACATTAGGCTTACAATTAATAAATTTCGTTTTCGTTACTTTACCTTTAGCTGTTCGTCTGGGCTCGACCTCACTCGATTTTTGTTAAAAAGATCACAGACAGACCATATTTCACTGAATTTAATGGATGTTGTAGTTTTCAGACACAAAGCACTTCCTGCACTAAACTGTTGATAACGTTGTTTTTAAAACTTTGATAATTGCATAAAAATGCCAACAGACAAAATACTTCAGACTGTCGACTCGTAATTCCAAAACCCGGGACTTCAATATAAAATGTCTCTGCCACCCAAAATGTACACTTGCTCAAATATGGTAACAGGAACTTTTAATCAGAAACTGCACAAAAAAAAAATAACCACCTTTCGCCTTCCTGGTTCAAGCAACTCTGAATTACATCCTCCTCAAAACAACTTTTTGCCTTCATGGTCCAAGCAACTCTGAATATCTCAAGTTCTGTACGTCCCAGTGATGCCTAAGGCAACAATGCAACTTTAGCAAGCAAGCTTTATAGGCTTCATATTCTTGTAGAAATCCTTATATTTACGCCACCGATAATGAAAATCGTAAAATTTTGTTTATTAAATAATTACATATTTTTAATTACCACAATATAATATATATAATATTATATTTTAGAGATTACAAATGTGTAATGAAATGTTATATAATAATTTTTTTAAAATATTGGCGGCGAACTTTAAGACAGAGCATAGTAAAGAACAGCATTGTTTGGTGCGAGAACGCAGAGACTATAATGTGCTACGCTGTGCTGTCTAAGAGGTGTATAAGACGTTCAGAAGTTTAGCAGTCAGTGTGTGTGTGTTTGGGAGGCAGAGCAGTATGTTCTGAGAAATAGTCCGTCATATGTTTTCTGGAACCATGGCGAGAGCCTGTAGTGGTCGAATTCACCAAAGTATGGGCTGAATATCATTTCCTTTTTAATTAAAGATTTTCTACAGTGACCATTCGTAACACAATAAAGTAAAACTGAGTGTGGTAATACGTACAACAGCAAAGTAGAAAGGCGCCTAAAGTGTTGGAAAGTGAGACGATAATAAAATCAATAGCCTGCCAATGAAAGTAGTGTTATATTAAAAAATTAAATAACCACGTGACACAAACTAGAGCAGTTCTAAATAAATGGTATGTAAAAAAAAACTTTTTTCTGTAAACCTTTACGTAAATATCATTTACCGCCAGATTTATATAACTTTATCAGATTCCTGTAGTTTTTGTTTTTGGTATAAAATTTTGTTATTGTAAATTTAAATTAATTTTTTTTTGCTTTTGTAACTTGGTAGCATGTCACGGACTTGATTGGAGGCCCTATAAGCGGCCCTGAAATATAGATTCTCATAAAAGTTGAGACACTTACTTAAAAATATAAAATGTAAATTCAACGAAAATCAAATTTGTCAAAAAAAAATTGTTATCTGTTTAAAAAATTTGGATTAATTTAAATTTCCTTCCTTGTTTTATTTTAATAAATCAGTGTATATGAGAATATTGTAATAAAATAAGAATAAAAAAAAATTATAATTAAATTTCACCGTCACCTAATTAGTTACGCGGCGAACGCAATCAGTTGATATTTACGTGAAATTGTGGCATCACAAATACAAGTTGTTTTTAGACAAACAAACTTTATTACAAGGTAAATATATTTTTACAGACAAAAATTTAACATCTTCAAAAAAATAAAATTTGAATAATTGAATTAAATTATACGTCTCTTATTGGAAATGAATAATAAGAAAAATAGCCAAATACAAGCAAAAGAAGAGACGATATCAATATCACACAACGTTTTTGGAAATCTTTTTCCTTTCTTCAGGCGCTAAGAAAACTAAACAACACAAGAGCCTAGTGCGGCACAACTGCTCAATACAGTTGGCAAAATTCTTTTGAGTGCTAAAAAACTAAAAAAAACACGAGCTGGAGCTGAAGAAATGAACGAGGTTTTCAGAACCTTTGTGTGGTATTTATATCACCACCTCTTTTGTCTGTATTTAGCTATTTTTCTACCTATTAAAACATGATTGTTTGGCTAGATGAAAATGGTTCTAGATAAGGATCTAGTATGGTCAAAAAAGTCACAAAAACTGTTGATGGGATCGTCTACTCACTTTTTTAACATTATTTATGATTATTGTCTGTCAGACGGGGATGTTAGTTATTTGTGTTAAGTCGTTAATATATGCCTGAAAAAAAGACACACACATTAAAGGGTCCCTGTAAGGTTTCCCTGTAGCACGCACAAAAGTTCGGAGTTTACTCTAATTTTTTTAGGGTAACAGGCTACATGAGCGTAATCCACGTTGGGCAACTCCCCTTTAATAGCATAGGAAGGGATTTGAAAGGGGGGATGCGGAAGGGTAGAGGAAGGTAGCCAAGGGTTAACTAGGGCCCCCGGGCTATCTGTTAAGGATCCTACCCGGCATTTGCCTAAAAGTAATGCAGGGAAAACCCTAGAAAAACCTGCATCAGGTAGGTCGGGCATTGGGTACTTGTCCCACGCCCTTCCGATAGCGGGACGCAGCATTCCCATCTCCGTGCCTCGACCAGTTTAGGAGGCAGCTGGCCGACTATTCCAATGGGAATAGCGGACAACTCTTACCGTATGCCCAAGGTCTGTGACCCCGGAACATACACCTCTCAGAACAGACCGAGGTGCTTCGGCTTGTGGGAACTTTAGTTCAAAAACGGAGAGGAAAAGGCATCCCCAAAGGTAGCCCCTTCGTATCTCTCCTACAAGGTTCTGCCTGCGAGAGAACATCCCTCGCAGGTATTGCCTGCGAGAGAATAGCCCTCGCAGGACATTCAGTCTATTTACTCTAATTTTGAGATTACAGATTTTAAAATGTCACGAATCCAGTTCAGGATGCGAGTATCAATTCTTCCTTATCAATAACGATTAATTTGTGTCGTGACGTGGGTAGAAAAAAAGAGCACTGTTCTTGTATCAGCGAGAACCCCGCGGAATATTCGGCGCGTTTTCGGTCAAAATTCTATCTTCTGCGTCTTGAACACTTGTCTTGCCCGTCATTAATCCATTTATATTAATCCAGTGTTTCTTTTTATTACTCGGACGCTGGCCAACGGTTAAATAAAACACTGTGTAAGCAGAAGTAACTAAGTAAGTAAAAGTCGGCGCTTTCCATGTCCGTCTACCCCTTCCTGGCTTTAGAATAATAAGGGGGTGTTTTTTAATATCACACTTAAAAGGGAGGAGTTTGGTATAAAAGCCTGGCTCGACACCCGACTGCGCAGAAATGGAGGAACCTTTGAGTGACAAGCCCCAGTCCAGATCTCCCTAGCTTTTTTTTTTGGGATGGGGATAATTAGATTCTCTGCGTGTCTCACCAAAAAGGGAAGAAGAATAAGGGAAGTAAAGCAGCAGATGTGTCTCATGGGGGTGAGGCCATGACCATCGGCGCGTGGAAGAAGCCTCTGGTCTAATTACGGCGGGCGGGCGGGCGGGTTGTAATACGTACAGTTACAGTACGGACACATCACACTCTCATAACCTCCTCGTCGACGACTCTGGTGCAATCTAGGAGAAACAGAAGGCGGCGAATTAAACCGTTCCCGTCCGCTCTGCACTTCTTTTGCATTAGCATGTGTTTTGCGAGCCGTGGGCTAGAGGGGAGGGTTTGGGGGGGTTGGAAGCGAGAGACCACAAACTGGAAGGCACTGGAGAAGTACTTTAATTCGCGTGGAAAAAAAAAGAGCCTCGCTTCCTCTTCTTATGGCCGACAATAATGCGCAGTGTTATCTGCGGGCCGTACGGGACCGTTAGCATGTTGACGACCTCCATTACAGAAAACCCTCGCCCGCCCCACGCTCACGATCTCAGGTCTCTTTTTAAGCAAACTGCAGCAGCGCTGTCGACTATGGCGCTGTGGTGGTGGTGGTAACGGGGGCGAGGGGTGGGAAATAATAAAAAGAAAGCAAGGGAAACTGACTTGATCAGGGGCCGGGAATCGTTTCAGCAACCCCCGCAATCCGCCCTCCAACCCCTCAGGAAACCCCCGAAAAACGCAACACTGTTATTAATTCGGCACTCATATTTTAAATTAATTCTAAGAGAAAAAAAGTAGAGCCAAAATAATTCAGACATTTATCTTTATGGAAACCGATAAAGAATACAAAAAAGCCAAAAGCAACTTCACCCCCGAATCGGCAGTATTCAAACCCACCTGGGCCTTGGGCAAAAAGTAATAAACAAAAAGCCGACCTGTTTGCAAAACACTTATCACAAGTTTTTACTCCTCATAATAACGACCTGGATCAAGAAGTGGAGCAAGAACTATCAGAACATATTAACGTGGAACAACGCATTAAAATAATCCGTTTAAATGAAATCAAAGCAGAAATAAAGAGACTTAATCCAAATAAATCTCCAGGACTTGATCTCATAACGGCTAAGATGCTTCAAGAATTACCAGATGAAAGTTTCAGCTTACTCTTGTACTTGTTTAATGCAATAATAAGGTTAAGTTACTGGCCCAAATCCCTAAAAATTGCAAAAATAATTATGTTATCAAAACCCGGCAAAGATATAACTGACGTCACTTCATATCGTCCCATAAGTCTGCTATCAACACTATCCAAATTGCTTGAGAAGATCATACTGAAAAGAATCAGAGTAGACAGCAGTAATCAAGGTTGGATCATCAATTTGGTATCCGACAGTCGCATTCAACAATTCAACAATGCCATAGAATTGTGGACGTAGTTAACAAAGCTATGGAGAACCAGCAGTACTGCACAGCAATATTCTTAGACGTAAGCCAGGCCTTTGATAAGGTTTGGCATTCAGGTCTACAAATTAAGATTAAAAGGACTCTGCCTGACTTCAACTTATTAAAATCATACCTTGACCAAAGAGAATTTCTTACTTACGTAAATGGAGAAAGTTTAAACCGTTATCCCATTCTCTCCGGGGTGCCACAGGGCAGCATCCTTGGCCCCCTATTATACGTCTTATACACTTCCAACTTGCCAACCTCAATGGACTTAAGCACAAGTACCTTTGCTGATAATACAGCAATACTGTCAACACACACAGACCCTGATTCCGCATCTCAGAAACTTCAAGAACATCTACAAAAATAGAGACCTGGCTAAAAAGATGGAAAATAAAAGTAAATTCATCGAAATCATCCCACATAACATTTACCCTTAAAAAGGAAAATTGTCCTATAGTAAAGCTCAATCAGGAAGAAATTCCAAAAGCAGAATCAGTCAAATATCTTGGTCTTCACTTAGACACCAAGCTGAAATGGAGGGATCACATCAATAAATAGAAAAAGCAAATAGAAATAAAAACTAAATTATTAAACTGGCTGATTGGACGAAAATCAAAATTATCAGTAGAAATAAAATTACTTATTTACAAAACAGTGATAAAACCTATATGGACGTACGGAATAGAGCTCTGGGGATGTGCAGCCAAGTCTCACATCGCTATCATGCAAAGAGTACAATCAAAAATCCTCCGCGCTATTACAAATGCTCCCTGGTATGTATCCAACTTCAGTTTACATACTGACCTCAATTCACCACACGTAGCAGACGTCTTCAAAGATAAAAATAGTAAATACCATACGGTACTTCAATCCCACCCCAATAGACTACTAGAGCCGTTACTACAACGAAATAACAACCGAAGACTGAAGAGATGCTGGCTAATAGACTGCAATAA
Source organism: Zhengitettix transpicula (assembly GCA_037074705.1). Taxonomy (NCBI): domain Eukaryota; kingdom Metazoa; phylum Arthropoda; class Insecta; order Orthoptera; family Tetrigidae; genus Zhengitettix; species Zhengitettix transpicula. Next base: position 69,763,998 of record CM073594.1, read on the forward strand.
AAACTGAGGAGGCGTTGTTGAACCCTCACCTCTCCACGACATCAGTACAAGACCCTATTATTAAATTGTACATGTTAGCAAATTAGCTTAAAGATCATTAGTAATCTGATTGCTAATAAAAATATAATTAAAAAAAAAGTTATCTTTATCCGTCGATGTTGCCCGAAGATTGACGACGCTGACCGAAAGTATTTTTCAATGCAACACTGTTGCTAATTCGTCCCTCATATTTTTAATTATTTGCATGAAAATATAGGGCCAAAATAAATCTCGAATTTTGTACACTGAAGTTGCCAGATTCTTGTCGAAGCTGACCGAAGCTTTCTTTGGACTGTCACTGCGGTCAAATGAATATTTAAAATATAATTTTTCGATGCAACACTGTTATTCATTCGTCTCGCATATTTTAAATTAATTCTAAGAAAACAGTAGGAAAAATACTGACGCCGAACTCGCCCGTTGTTTGCGGAAGGATTAGTTGGACTGTGACGTCAGTTCAGGGTCAAATATGTAATTAAAATTAAATTTTACTGTGAAACACTGCTGTTAATCAGTACCTCATATTTTGAATACTAAGAAAATATAAGGCCAATATAAATCTTGAATATTTTTGCTCACCGAAGTTGCCAAATTTTTGACGAAACCCAGCGAAGGTTTCTTTTGCACTGTGACTCAGGAGTGGTCATGCATGAGGGTCAAATAAATCATTATAATCTAATTTTATGCTGAAACAATGTTATTAATTCGCCATTCACATTTTGAATAATTTTAAAAATAAAATAGAGCCAAAATACAACTGACATTTTTCGCCGATCTTGCCCCATGTTTTCCGAATGTTACGTTGGACTATGACTGTGGTGACATCATTTTGCGGTTAAATAAATAATTAAAATTAAAATTTACGGTGCAACACTGCCTTTAATTCGTCCCTCATATTCTTAATTAACTTGAGAAATAATATGGGCACAATAAACCGGAAATTTCATTTTACTGTCCAAGATTCGCGATGTTTGTCGAAGCTGACCTAAAGTTTACTTGGAATGTGTCTACGTTGACGTCAGTCTGGGGTCAAATAAATAAATAAACTTATTTATATAACACCAGATTTCATTTTACAATACAATACTGATCTTTATTCGTCCCTAATGTTTTTTAATTAATTCTAAAAAAAGGAACCAAAATTATTCCATACTGTTTGATTAATTATTTCAGAAGTTCGACAGGTATATTATAAAGACACTGGTGTAGAATTTTAAAAGTATCACAGTAATTTTTAAAAATGGACAATACAAGTCATCAATTTTGATTAAGAGTTCCGAAAAAGGAAAAATGTTACACAATATATATATATATATATATATATATATATATATATATATGTATATATATTATTTTAAACGCCCGATAATGCACGAACGGATGATTGGAAACATAAAGTTGAAGATTTAAAAATATTATCATCCATATTTTATTTAAACAAACAGAATCAAAAAATCAGAAAAATGGCGTCTCAATTCCTCGGCACAACATAAATTTAAATTACGAATTCCAGAAATGGAAAAATTATGCAGAAAATATAGTTATACTAGTTTTAAATCCGTTAAATGCTCGATGGATTTATAGTTGTAGATTTAAAAAATTATCAGAGTTATAAACAGTGCAATAATAAAGTCTATATCTCATCAATTCAAATTAAGAATTTTTAAGTCGAAATAAAGGCTGAAAATAATACAATAATATTTACTTTTAAATGTAGAATTGATTACAAATAGATTTTAAAAAGTGTCAGACGTAATTTTACGGAAAAAATAAAACAATTACAAAATACAGAAAAATGACGTTTCAGTTCCTTCAGACGGCATCAAATTAAATGAAGGAATCCTGAAAGAGAAAAATGTTATGAAAATTATATTTGTAATTTTTAATGTATGATAAATGAAAAAATTCCTGGTAGTAGATTTTAAAAACTATAAGACGTAATTTTTTAAAAAAATAAATTCAACATAAAAACGTTCATGCGTCATCAATTCAAATTAAGAATAATCTAAAGGAGTAAAAAAATGTTAAATATAATATTATTTTCAGTGTTGTATAAATGTATGACTGGAATATTCGGTTACAGATATTAAAAAAATTTTCAGACATTTCATTTCTAGAAACACAATAAAAACGACAGAAAAATGGCGTCTCAGTTCTTCCACACGTCACTCAATTTAAATTAAGATTTCGGCAAGAGAATAATGCTACCAATAATATAATTATATTATTTTCAATGTCCGATTAGTGTTGGATTTATTATAAATAGATTTGAAAAAGAATCACGCCCAATTTTATTTAAATAAATACAATAAATGCGACATAAAATGAGGAGTCGGCTCTGTTACCCGGCATACATTTAAATTAAGAATTCAGGAAAGAGATTAATGTTAGAAAATCCTTTTAATATTGCTTTAATGTCTTATAAATACACAAAGTCATGGTTGCACGATTTTTAAAAAAGTATCAGACTTAATTTTAATGAAAAAAATACAATTAAAAACAGCTGAAAATGACGTTTCATTTATAAAAGACGTCATCAAATTAAAGTAAGGATTCCAGAAAGAGAAAATGTTAATAAAATTTTATTTACGTTATTTTTAATGTCCGAATAATGCACATACTCATGATTGTAGATTTTATAAAAGTATCATACGTAAATTTTTTTTAAAAAAATTCAATATATAAACGTTCATTTGTCATCAATTAAATTTAAGAATTTTTTAAAGGAGGAATTAATGTTACATATAAAATAATTACATTATTTTTTTAAGTCCGGTATATGTATGAAGGGATGGACAGGGTTGTAGATTATAAAAGTATTAGTTATATTTTATTTAAATAAATATAATAAAGTGACAGAAAAATGGCGGTTCAGGTCTTCCAGATGTCATCAGTTTAATTTAGGAATTCCTAAAAATGAGTATAACATGTTACGAAAAATATATAATTATTTATTTTAAACCAAAACACTTGTTGAAGGATTTATAAATTTGTTAATTATTGTTATTGTATATATATTATTTAAAATATATAAGTGACAGCGTTTACTCTTGTCTCGGACTGTTTTCACGGTCACTATTTATCCTATTATCGCGGACCGTAGCTCGCCTTTAATACCACTGGAAGGACGGACGCAAAGTCCCAGAGCGCCGCGGTGGTGGTGGAGGTGGTAGATCTCTTATCTCCCCATCTAATAACCGGAAAGCTAATTCTCTCCCTTCGTGAAGAGAGACAGAATAGAAGGGGGGGGGGGATGAGAGAGAGGGTAAAAAAACTATTACTGTGATTACACAAAACAGATTTGCATTAACCGGAATGAAGAGTGAGTGCTGCCCTCTCATATATATTTTTTCTTCCCCCCACCCCCCTCCAACCAACTTACCTAATAACTACTACTGGCACGCTCCAAAGCCGTAATTATTTAGAGAGACTGAAAGTGGTTTGTAATCTGAACTCCGTACTCGTAAATACTGAATAATTTCAGCCCTTATAAAATACAGCGACAAAGCTCAGATATTCAGAAAATATTTTGTAACTGAAAAATTAAATCGATTTATTTTATATAAACTTTTCTGTGACTCATTTTGTCCCATAAATTTACTGATAAATCCGTTTCAAGGTTTGTCTCTTTCAGAAGTATGTCACGGAATTTGTTGTCGTGACGCTGCCGAGAGGGAAAAAGTTGAAGCACCGACTGACACAGAGCCAGACATGAAGTCGAATAGTTAGCCAGCGAAATTTAAGATTAATGGCTACATACACTCAGTTAAATTAATATATTACCAAACAATACACGACGTTTCGAGGAAATCATCAGAGTAAAGAATAACACATTAGAGTAAAATGTAAAAAAAAAACACGTAAAAACCGAATAAAATTAATAAGCAGATAGTAATGCGTTATAGATACTACTTTTGCATCATATTGGGCGTCAATGGCATATTTATTTATTTTAAAGCTGAATGAATTTATAAATCATTCTGGTCATGTATATATAATCTTACCTTACATTCGTTATCGAAATCACAGTACAGTGTTTAGTTATGACCGATTGTTTATAGTTCTCCTTGTGTATCTATAACCCTAGTTTAGAATGACACTTTTAGTTCGTCCTATATAACCAGCAGGGCAGTTATTTGAAATAAATCTTGTATACTATATTTTGTGTTTGTTTTTTCAGTTCTTAATAAGCAGAGATGGGGGAATAGTAATGTTAAGTAAAGCAGCGAGTCTGTTGTTTACATGCAGACTAGGTGAATGCGTAACGAAATTTGATTGTGTGACGCAGGAAGAACACTCTAGAGGAATCTACCGTTGGTAGGTCGGGGCTGTCGGAACTTTGTCCGACGGTTCAAGGTGGGTTCAGTAGACTTCCCAAACTCCATTGACACGACCAGATGTTCTGAGTTGTCCACTTAACGTTCTCCTTCGTCCGACAACAAGTTGTTTCGTCATGGTGAGTCGCGCGTGGCTGACAGATCAGACAGTCGTCGCTGTTGCTGGTGGGGGTCTCTCTGTCTGGCTCTTGTCACCGTGGTGTCCTAGCTTCTCGCGTGTGACAGACGGAGAGATAGCTCGGCAATTTCTCTTCTTTCTCCTAATAATAATAAATCCCATGCTTGGCGGGCATTAAAAAAGGGTCAGACGAGGTTCACTCCCGGTGATTGCTCTGGGGATTACATTTTTGTGTTTAGGCGTGGTTGCGGAAGCAGAGATTGTCGGCCCCGATAAGAAGTCGAAGCTTGAAGCGGGGGGGGAGACAACGCAGGGTCCCAGGTCTCGGCTGGGCGGGGCTCCGCGTGCCCCCCTCGGTGTCATCCATCTCAAGGCGCGTGTCTCCCCTCTCATATTTCCATACTACGCAGCAAATTGCAAAGTACCGCACACACACGCGTCGCAGTCTTACTACGGTCCCAATCCACTTGTGGCGGACACCAAACGCCCCCTAGAACGTGGCAATCAGTCTGACAAGCAACAGCTTCTACCTTCCAACTGTCTGGGAACGGAGAGCCTTTGGTCCATTTCTCTACTTTCAACACGGTACTGATACGTTCATTTCCCCTAGTTTTTTCTATTAGTCTCTGTATAGCTTGTAATATAGTGACCACCTCAAGATCTAGTGCTTAAAATAATTCAATCTCTGGATGTGTTTATTTTTCAATTATTTCCCCACATTAATTGTAACGATTCTTCTTTATCGTTTGTTCGTTTGGCCAGATTCTTCAAACATCGGCCAACTTCATCGCAGAAAAACAAACGCAGGTCTGTGACTTTGTATCTTACGTCAGGGAATTTTTAAAATAAATTGTAACGAAGCAAGGCTTTTCTTACTTGTATCAAGATTAAACACAGCGCGTTGTAAACAAATTAAAAAATCACCATCAATTTCTTTAGATAGATTTATCGGGATATGCAGTCCGAAAATACTATCGATATGGTTCCAGAGACATCGACCGTCTTAGGGAGAAGACTTCAAGGTTAATATTGTGTTATCTTGTTAAATGTAATAAATCCAAAAATTGTGAGTTATATAAATTAAAAAATGTTTGTTTACAACCTCAGTCCAAATATCCTTTCGTTAAGTTTCGCAAAACATAAGTATTCTTCGGGATAAGACTAGAGTAATGAAATCAGTTATTTTTGGCTCAATTTTGGTATTAGAATTAAGTTAAATACTCCAAATAAAACACTCTGATGAGAGATGTGATTTTTTAATATTTGTTTGGGGTCAGAATGATGTCATCGAGGTTGAAGTCGAAATTACCTTTCGGTAAGCTTCGTATAACATCGGTCTTCTTCGGGTTAGTAAATTTGGTTATTTTAGACACAATTTTGATAATAGAATTAGGTTGAACTGCAAAAAAATAAAACGCTGTGAAGCAGAGAATGATTTTTAAAACTTCTTCGGTCTCAGATAGACGTCTTCGTGGTTACAATTTCGAAATATATTTCGGTATACTTCGGTAATCATCGGTTTACTTCGGGATAAGATAAAGGGTAATAATGAATTTAGATATTAGAATTAAGTTCAATGAAATGAATAGAGCATCGTGAGTCATAAAAACTAAACGTTTTGCTTCTTTAATCCACCACAGATGTCGTAAGAGTCACTCGTGTGTTTAGAGACACATGCAAAGTGTGACATGACCTGCTGTAATTGAGGCGTTGAATCCTCCCCCTTACTCTCACAGTGCCTGCCATTCATACATCCACCTACCTCACGGGGGGTAGCAAAGAGGGGTTGGAGGTGGTTGGATGGAATAATGACTGTCTCCTTGAGTGATTGGCTCAATCGCTCCCGACCGACGAGGATTGGTCTCTTAGGAGAAGGCAGCCAAGCAGAAACAACAGCAACGCGGCGGGGTGTCTGTCGAACTTTCCTCCACCACCACCAGTCATAAACAATTCACACCACCGATATGACAGCAACCAGCAACACACGAGGCTATACTCACTCAGATCAGCTTCAGCGGAAGATTTTCCACTGGCTAAATAAAACAACTGAGAAAAAATCGTCATCTGGGCCGAGGAGTTTGGAAACAATGGAAACGTCACCATAGATTTTTTTGGGGGGTGTCTAAATATTTTTTCCGGACCAATACTGAAAATCGTAACAAGTGACAACCAATTACAGTCCGTCCTCGTTCCTTCAATAAGACGCAACCGATTACTTAAACTGTTTCTTTCCCATCCATTTCAATATTATTCTCTTCTGTTTCCCTCTGATCGCCTTTCTTTCTGTCTTTATCTCATCTTCCGGTTCCATTTCTCCTAGCTTCTCACTGTTATACTTCCGTTCTTGTTTTTGGTTTTGTTAACATCTCCATGTCGTGTTTCAGTGAAATACTCCTCCACGATTGTATTGTAACTGTTTTATTTTGCCACATTTACTGACCATTTTTCGAGAAGTGGACCGTTTCGGTGTTCATTTACCTTCTTATTTGTCTTCATTCTGTCACGCAGACCTTCCTAATTACAATTCTATTAGCATGACGTATATTATTATACAATTAGTGAAAAAGATTCATATTTAAATACATTAACTAATTCTGTGTATATACATAATTGAGACGTTGAAATTAAAAATGTAGCACTTAATACTACGTAAATCAGAAATATTAATCGGAGAGAAATTTTTCATAAACATTCGAAAAAGTTATAAAATATTTAGAAAATTTAACACTCAATTGAATTACAATTTAAAAATAAATAATTTAAATCATCTAAGGAGAATAAATTTTGATTTAAAAAAGTAGCCAGTTAACAGGTGAAATAAAGTGGGAAAAAATAATTAATTGGCAACTTATTTACGTAATCAGTTCATCGTCTACTTAAGGTGTTTTAAAGTCTTTGATATTTATTAGTCTTAGCATGATGTCTGCATTAAATAATTATGGAGAAAATTGATAAAAAAAATTTAAATTTTCTACATTTCGATGTCGTCGTGTAAAACATTTAGTTAAATCTGAAATTAATTGAAAATTTAAGAATTAAAAACTAAAATATTTGTCGATCCCAGATGTTTATTTTAAACCCGAGACTTGTACTTGTGAATCTGGTTACACAGGAATGGATAAAGGTTGTATGTATTTGTCACCCTTGATGAATAACTTACGTATTTTATGCGTCACCCTTCAGTGACACCTGAGAAAATTATTCTTTTCTTTTTTTAAAAAAAATTAAATCGTATTCGATAATGTTTTTAAACATGTATTCATTGACTACGGTTAATTTCCGCAGTTTTTCGTTGGGTGTGGTTAAATTTTTATCTCCGATAACGAGGTGATATTTTTTTCACTACCCATCCCCCAAACTCCCACCTCCCTCCGTTTGTGAAAAAAAGCAAAACAGAAATGAGAGAGGTATTTACGAAGCGAGAAGTGAGGGTAGTCCCGGGGGGTAGTTTGTGCCAATTATCGCCATTAACCTGCCAAGATTACAATCATTACATCGGTAATTGCGACCGCACTGTAATGGTTTGTTAACCAAACTCTAACCCTGTCTCTATCTCGCCAATGGTGGCCAGGTTTGAAACGTCGGAATCCACCCCCAACCCTCCTAAAAAGTAGACCAACACAGTTTATTAAAACCGCTGTAGTTTCCTACAGAATAAATTATGCCGTTGTTGTCCATGAACAAATTTCAAATTAAATTTTATTACCTGGTTTGTTATAAGCCTAAAGAACCTAGAAGGGCCGGGAAATCATGAATCAGGGGGTTGGTTGGATAATTTAGTGCGCGGCTTTTGTCAAATTAACAGCGGTCGCATCGTGTTTTACCCCGTAGACACATTCACAACGATCACTCTTTCAAAACTTTACAAAATAAAAATGTAAATCGCATTTAAATAACACAGACACACTATAAAAACTCCATTTCTTTAAACATATTTTTAGTTTACAAATCTCAGGTGTTGTTTCCGTTTTAAACGTACCTATTTAATCAAACGACACTTCAGGTTCATTACTTTGAATTCTCAGAATTGTAGAGATTTTTCCCTCGAGGTAAATTAATTAAAAAACGATCATTGCAACAGACATTTTTGTTTTTTAAAAATATTAATTTGATTCAACACATCGACAGCGTTTCTGTACGAATGCATTGTGGAGACTTTCAGCAAGTTTTTATTGGAATAATGTTGAAATTGACAACAGTTCTATTTTTTTTAATAATACCGATGGTAGAAAAATATAAGTACAGCCAGAAAAAAATTTCCTAGAGTTGAAAATTTTAAAAGAAAGCACTGTACTTAAACAACCAATCAAGATAAAGGGAACTGGAACTGAAGGGGTATTATTTGCGAAACAGAAAAGCTGACACGACTTATAAACGTAATTTAAATAATTTATAAGCTAAATTTTGTCAAGGTTTTAATTAATAATTGTGTCATACCACAATTTTTATATTTTACGAAATTTGCTAATGACGTTTTTTATTCGAGAATTGCAGTAAAAAATAGAACACGACAGAATTCAAAGTAATAAAATTATAAATATTTAAAAAATGTTAAAAAATGTTTTTAATAGCGAAATTTAGCTCAAATTTATTTAATCTATGGGCCATACCAACATATTAATATTTAAAGAAATTTAAGATTGACATTTTATACCAACATTACAGAAAAAACGAAACTCGAATTATATAAGTCTTAAAAATTATAAATATTTGAAAACAAAATGTAATGAAAATCATTTATAAGCGAATTATAGCCTAAATTAAATTCTATGTGTCAAAAGATCAATATAAATTAGTTAAATCACGTTAATAAGTTGAATTTTTATAATTGAACTTAACTTAAGAAATATCATTCTTCATACTAATGAAGTTAAAAAATTTTAATCTATAAAATTGACTTCAAAGTCAATAGAAATATTATACGAAACGTTTTATTGAAATGTTTTTTTTTGATTGATTCATTAATAATTTCTTTCTGACATTTTGACTGCAATGGTTACTTATTTATTAAATTGTAATTGTTAGATTGTATAAAATATTAAATTTTTTATTATGCTGACCCGAATCTTCATTAAGCATTTTAAAAATACTTCTTATTTTCCGACTTTTAATTATGTCGTGTTTATTTTTTTCTAATTCTAGAAACAAAAATTGTCATTCTCAATTTCCGTTAAATATAAATCTAATGGTACGGCACATCGTTTAAATAAATCATAGCTAAATTTCTTTTATTAATTAGTTTAATCACGCTTACAAGTCAAATTTCTTATTTTCCAAGCTTTATCTCCTTTTTCTGTTTCATAAATAATATCCATTAGTTCCAGTGTAGTTACCCTTTATCACGGTCGGTTCTTTGGTCTCATAGTTTTTTTTTGTTTTCGGGAAGGAATTAACAAGATAAAATAAGTTAGTAGGAACAAAAGACGATAAACGGGCAAATGAAAACGGGAGCGGCGACAGCATATTTTAATTTTTTATATAGGGATACGATAGAGATGAATAAACAAATTACGTGGTTCTTCTTTTCACAAGAAGATAAATATTTTAAAAGGAATTAATGTAGATAAGGGAGAGTTCTGACCTGACACAAGCGATGACCTACTAAATAAAAAAAGATACGACGACGACGTCGAAAGGCGATTTGGACACGATTCCGGTGAGCGTCAGATAGAAATCTTGACGAGAATATTCCGTGGATAAATAAGAGCACGGAGATGAATCGTTATTATCACGAAGGCGGTGGCGAAATGGAGGGAGTTTTATTCTTCATTACGTGTTTTAGTAGCCGTGGGGGGGACGGGGACGAAAGAGAATGATTTATAATCTCTCACAATGATGAAGGAGCTTGGGAAAGTCGAGAGAGAGAGAGAGAGGGAGAGAGAGAATAAGAATACCACCACACTCACAGGACTCTATCTGTATCTCTCATAAGTTATATAAACATAAAACATAATATATAATAATAAAATGTAAAAACTCTCCCACAAACGTTTCTTTCTTCAATCGTCAGTTTTTCTCAGTTCATTGATCCCTTAAATAAAGTTATGCACCATCCAAATAACACTGAATCGTCCATATTCTTGTAAAAGGGTGTTCAGACCGTAAGTTCTTAATGTTATAACTGTGTCTTATTTTTTTAAGAAATTTAAGGAAAAAAAATCTCAAGATTAATAAAAATGGCCCAAAATCGAGGCTCCATATATACGAAGAAAAATGGTTATTAAAACATATTAAAATATACTAAAAAAAGATTAAATAATATATTCCGCATAAAAATTTTCTATTTTACTTATCATATTCATTTTTATGACAAGGAATATTTTTCTTTTAAAGGTTTTAATACAAGAAAATGTAAACTATTTCATTCTCATTTGTCAAAATAGAGATTTTTTCAAAGAAAACTCAAGTTAAACGATATAAATTCTTCCAAAAAACGTTTACTTAATTAACTTGTCAGAAAACAATTCTTTCGTAAACCTTCAGTTATTTTAATCCATAAAGAAAATGTTGTAGAAACAAGGTAAACAAATTACTTCGGCTAAATTTTTTTTTTTTTCATGTAATGATTTGTCACTCAAAAATCTTAAGATTAAATAATATAGTTCCGTCTTAAACATTTACATTTTTATAAAAATTTAAATAAAAATTTAAAAAAAATAAAAACGTAACAAATAACGCATAAAACTTGCTTTTTTGCCATATTTATTTGTGAGAATTAATAATTTTTCTTCTAAACCCGTAAGATAGAAATTTAGTTTCTGCGTGAACCGTTTTTTTAACGCTTATTCGCCTAAAAACGATTTTTTTAGCAAATCTGGGAGATAAAGAACGTTTCCCTGTTTTCGAAATTAAGTCAAAGAGACGTTTTCAAACAAGATAAAAAAAATTCCTCCTAAAGCGTTTCTTTTTTTACATTAATTTGTCAGAAAACCGATTTTTTCATACAGAAACCATAAGATAACAATAATTCGGCTAAAACCTTTCTTTTTGTTCTTCGATATTTCATCTTTGCGCGTATTTTCTCCCGTTTAAAATATTTTGTATAGAAACATCACCACATAACATTCACATTGGGGTTGATTGATCGTTAAATGTTGACTGTTGTAATGAGAAAGGAAAACCTATTTTGACTGTCACTTGTTTACGAGAAACCTTGGCCTTTTCTGAGAGGTGTGTGTTCGCAGACCTTGGGCATACGGTAGGAGTTGTCCGCTATTCGCATTAGATTAGTAGGATCCTTAAAGACATAGCCCGTGGGCCCTAGTTACCCTTGGCTATCTTCCTCTCCCCTTCCGCATCCCGCTTACAGATCCCTTCCTATGCTATTAAAGGGGAGTTTCCACAACGTGGATGACCCTCATGTAAAAAAAAATTATTTAAAATAAAATATAGTTGATGGTAGCTTTCAGCAACTAACTTGCCATGATCATCCTTCAAAATGACAAATCTCTTAAGTATGCAATAATTGAAGGATTATTATGACACGCTAGTTGCCGAAAGCTCAAAAACGGTTTTATTTTTGCTTAAAAAATAGAATAGTTTAAAGTGAAAAACACAAAGGGTGTATGAGTATAATTATCTAATTGTATTGTAATTGACAGCTGTATTTTATTTTCTGTATTTTTATTAATTTAAAAAAATATTCCTCAAGGTGTAAAATTGTGGTAAAAACGTACAAAATTTCAGCTAAAAAAGGAATCCATTTATTCAAAAACATAATATTTTTTATTTTGGAGGTGATTATATGCATAATTGACTGAAATAAAAAGAATAGAAAGGGGATGATTATGGTCATTAACTTATAAAGTTAATCTTGAATATTTCGTTTAGAACATTTTAGGGGTTTTACATTTTATTTCGCAAAATATATATTAGAAATAAATGCATTTTTAATCAATAAATATACGTTAAAAGACAGATAGAAATTTTGAATTTCTAAGATTAACGTCCTGTAAGAATATTCTTGAAAGAAATTGGAATATATATTTTATATTTAAAAATCCAGCGGTCCGCTTTGGAGACGTATCGCGGTATTGCCTACCTACCTTCTCCTGTGACTGACGCGTTATGTAATCGATACTCGTTACCCCACCCTCTCTCTGTGTGTGTGTTTCTAAGAAAGACCGCCGGGAGACGTACAAACGCGTAATCGAATCTCTGAGAAAAAAAAGAAAGAGTATTATTGTTTTGTCCTTCTCTGGATGATGACGCCTTGACGCTGATCAGGACAACGTCACGGGGAATTGTTTGATTAGCGATTTTCTTGTCTCTGTTTTTCTGTAATTGGAGAGACTTCAAGTCAATATTTTATATATAAAGCCTTGCTGTAAAATATTAATAACTCCATCGCCCTTCGCGGGGGCTGGTTGCTTGAGAGGTGAGACAGGATCTGTTCTTCTTTTCTTTTCATTTGGGTCCGTTGCTATTTCAGAATACTTCCACGAAAACAATCGAAAAAATTACAGTTTTGTTTTATCGGTTTTTCTTTTAACTCAAGATATTTATGTCATCACGTAACATCGATTATTGGATTAAAGGATCAGGAGGAAACAAAAATTTCGAACAGGACCAGGGAATCGAACCCTGGCACCTTCCCCGCTTCCCGGGGTGGAATATCCACCAAAGGAACTACCCGTGTTCAATTAGACTAAACTGGATCACATTAAATGATTTTATTTTACAAAATCACAATGGTCTAAATTTACATTACATAGTCTATATTATTAGGACCTCAAATGAAGAACAGATTTCTATATTAAACTAGCGTTGTCCAGGTTGTGGTAATTAAGATCATTAACATCCATAATCCCAAATTAGACTCCAACATCGGTTACTTTTGCGTTATTTTTATACCCCTATACTCGTATCCCTAAAGGTATTCCCTTCCCATGTCGAAACTGGTTGAAATTGTACACAAAAATATCTCATTGACCCCGAAAATAGGTATTGGATGCAAATATTGGTTATTTCGGCATGTTTGAAAATTTCCAACCTCGTCTAGCCCCTCTCCTGAGGTTTAAACGGCAAGTTGAATGTCATAATGAAACTCAGCGACATACATAACCCTGGATTCAACTCCAATTACGGTTGTTTTCGCGCGTCATTTTCTTGTAAGGCCCCTCCACCCTTAAGGGTGTTCCACTACCGTGTCAAAAGGGATTGTGATGATATTGTCATTTTATTGTCTCAAATAATTTATCCAACCCAAATATCAGTCGTGTTTGGATTTTTTAAAATTTCCACCTCAGTTCCTGAGGGTTTCAGGCGTATTTTAACCTCACCGTGTTTGTTTCCGGTCCACAGGGAGCACGTTGACGAAATTTGGTGACATTTACTTCATGGGTGTAGATTTTTGTGTGGAGCATGCATACAAACGTACAGTCTATTATTTTTTTTATTATATTTCATTGCTTCTATGGTTTGAAACTATGAAACCTTTAACTCTAATCTTGGATTGTTAATATTTATTGTCATTTTAGCTCCCTTGTCGTGTTTCTATTTCGGTGTCATGTCAGGTACATGTGTGTTGGTGACGTGTCGTCAGTCATGCATCAGTTGACGCTCCTGTTGGTTTTTTATGGAAAGTTTTAAATCTCAGCCTTTATCTGTATATTACTCTCTGAATAGTTGTCGAGCTTACTGGACTTCCAACCCTGTTCCGGTTGTACACGTTTATTTTTGACTTAACGGTTTATTATATTATTTTTTGAGAGCAGGTCGCCGTGGACGCACGTAAAGCGTCGCCGTACGTAATCAACATCTCACTAACGAGAGGTCGATAGCGCCCGGTCGACTTCGAGACAGAGTAGGCAGGTAGTTTATCAAAACCACCGCGGTTCGTGTTGTTGTGTCATCGAGATAACTCCCGTGGTTGGTCACTTTAGGTGACTACTTCGCCTTCCACCCCTTTCAGCCCCCATTCCACCACTACTCCTTCATTTCATAAATTTTGTGAGACGTGGCGTTGAGTGTGTTAGGAAGATTTCGAGTGTCTGATGCGATATAGAGGTCTCTGCGCCCACGTATTTATCTTTGCGATTCTATCTGAGGCTAGCGTGAGCTGCTTCCGCCAGACAATAACTCATTACCACACGCAAACACACAGACTCGCACACGTGTGTGTGTGTGCAGACAGACACGCGGCGCGCTGCTGGTCACTCCTCGGCTACGTCGATCGTCGCAGATAATTAATTTACCAGCAGTTGGTAGCGGAAGACACGGACGGTGCATCATTAAAGGGGGTAAAAAGAACAGGGTGCAGCACCAACAGGTTGATCTCAAAGCGTCTGAGACAGTTTCCTCCTCATTCCAAATTCGTACCTCATAAGTTTATTTTTCCGGCCGGCCATGTTGCCTTATGACGTGTTGAGTGCCGTCTACGTAACGTCTTGAAAAATCAATAGTATTTTAAAAAAACAATGCGGGCTTTATCAGCATTTAATTTTTTTTATATTTAAATATGTTACTAAGCACTTTTGAAAGAATTTTCAGTATTCGTCTTCTAAAAATCTTTTAATTTAATTTTGAAGGCATTTATTTACTATTTTTTACTTAAAATATTGTGTTTATTATGTTTTTGAATATTTTTATCCAATATTCTTAAAAAAGCTTTTATTACATTTCAGAAGATACTTCCATCATTCTTTTCCTTAAAATTCTTGTATTTATTACATTTTTGAAGGCATTTTTTTATTTTTCTTAAAATCTTTTGTTTTTTACATTTTTGAAGGTAATTTATTCCAATATTCTTCTGTAACATACTGTAGTATTTTTACGTTTTTGAAGTAATTTTTTTATTATTTTTACGTCAAATATTGTGTTTATTACGTTTTAGAATGTATTTTATTCTACATTATTCTTAAATATCGTATATATTACGCTTTAGAAAACATTTAGAGTATTCTTCTCAAAATACCGTATTTATTACGTTTCAGAAAGCACTTTTTCTATTTCTCTTAATTTTTTTTATTACCTTTCTGGATGCACTTTTTTGTATTATTCTTAAAATCATGTGTTTATTACTCTATTGAACGTATTTTTAATTTTTTTCTTCTTAAATCTCTGATTTATATTTTTTGGCAGTCATGTTGTTAAATGCAGCCATTCATTTCGAACATAGTTAGTCGTCCCCTTTTTCAACTGATTAATAATACTATAACACCTGAAGATGTTAAAAAAAACTTGTGTGGTTTCTCTTTTCTTAATTGTTCAACGTAAAAGTAATTGTTATTAATAAATATATTTAGTATATTTTGTGCTATCTATAATGTGAGTTTATAAGAGAGGGGTTTATGACGTCACGGAGACTTTGGAGTCGACCAGTGTTGAGATTGAAATCCGCAGCCTCGGGGTCGACCAGGGGAGGGGGGCGGGGGCGAGAAGAAGAACCCGTCGGTTATTTGTGCGCGGCTTCTCCCTCCCACCACGGTTTATATGAGCCTCGGCTCCGGAGGAATGCGCCAGGACTGTTGGATTCCTGGGAAGGTTTCATCCTCGGTTCGTTCGCGGCAGAGCTTCCATATCAGACGGACGCACATTCCAGTTCCTCTTCAACCCCCCCGCACCGCCTCTGGAGAAGGGCGGAGGGAGATTGCGACAATCTGCACAACTTTCTTGGTGAGATGATATCTCGGTCACTTAATAAAAGGGGGCGCCATCCCCATCCCCGACTCCAGGCCTCAATGGAGAAACCTTGGGAACAAGGAAGGTGGTCTCGATGGCCGGTCACGAGCCGCAGTAGATAAGGAGATACCTGCAGGATAAACTTGTTGACTAAGAGTCTCGAAACACCCTTCAGTAATGACAGACGACGACTATCGGAATTTTTAAGAGAATCGGATTATTATTTATTCCTCCATTTTGTCCTGCAAAAATGAAATAGGATACGTCATAGTGCTAAACGCAAACGAGACAAACACAAATTGATTATTATTGTTTAACTACTGATGTTCATTTTCCCGGTGGCAGTTATGCCTACAAAATTATACATCTTAATACAATTTACAATATAAATGAGTAATCTAAACTCACTGTCTTTGTAAAGTATTTTTATTTTTTACTTGAAAAAAAAAAGCCAACAACCACTGATTTATTTTCACTGAACTTCAATTTATTTACTTTTTTTAAAAAAATCCCGTCATTTCAGCTCTTACTACACTGACAATGTAAAATTAATAAATGATATATATTGTAGTAAACACAATATTAATTTAAATTAAATCCCACGTTGAGGCGCAAAAGTAATAAACACAATTTTATGAACTTTTATTTAAGCAAATTTAAATTTAAAATGATGGGATTTTAAATGAAAAATCAGACCTTAGAATATAAAACAAAGTTAATTTATAAAAACCAATTATTGTCACCATTGAAATCTATGTTACATGTTGGTAAAATGCCACGGCTTGATTTCAGGGCCAAAATTGTGGACGAAACGTCGTATTCTAATAGTATTTTGTCTTAGGAAAAAATAATATACATTTTTTCTGACAAATATTCTCTTTTCCTATTATTTTATTAAATAATTAAATGATAATTTTCAGATTATATAAAATATAAAAATAGAAATTTTATTTAGATATTAGATTATTATTAAATAAATAAAACGGCAACAAATTAAGAAAGAATTTATTACAAAATAACCCAACGTTTCGTTCATTTTTTGGAACATCTTCAGGTGGAGTAAAACAAATAAAATTTTGATGAATATTTATTACCTGTAATATTATGACAATTTAATAAATAATTAACTATCTCTGAACACTGTTTATTGAAATTACATAAATTATATCCATCTCTATATATTGTAGTGAACACAATTAAATGATTGATCTTAAATTAAATAGGCCCACGTTGAGGCGCTAAAATTGTAGTATAGACAATATTAATTTAAATTATATCCCACGTTGAGGCACAAAAGTAATAAACACAATTTTATGAGTTTTTATGTATGCAAATTAAAAATTAAAATGATGGGATTTTAAATGAAAGATCAGACTTTAAAATATAAAGCAAAGTTAATTTATTCAAACAAATTATTGTCACCATTGGAGACCATGTTACATGTTGGTAAAATGCCACGGCTTGATTTCAGGGCCGACTATGGGGCCTCCAATAAAGAATGTTACGACAAAACAATTAAAAATTAACAAAGTGAAAAATTCTTAAGTTAAACAATTAGTGTAATATGAAATCTGACGATAAATATTATTTACATTAGGTTTACAGATAATAAAAGTTATTTTTATTTACATTACCATTTTGATGTGCGAAAGTGGGCTCCATCTCATTCGATTATTGTTTAACACTTCACAGACAGGCCACGTTTCACTGAATTTAATGTGGTTTTAATTTCCACACACAACACTTCCTGCTCTTTATAGTTGATGACGTTGTTTTAAATCCTTGAAGTTTGCATAAATATTGCAAATGGACAAATATTTCAGATTGTTGCCTCGTAATTTATCGTCTCTGCTGCCTTCCGGAACAAACTCTGCATTTCAAGTTCTCTCCGCCGATTTCCAACACACACTCAAGATTTTCAGAAAATACTCTGCTATTCTCCGCCGACTCCCAATACACACTCAAGTTTTTTAGATTTATTCTCCTCTCTCCACCGACTCCCAACATACACTGTTACAACTTTGTCATTTGAGCTCACAGACCACACTTAAGTTCCGCGCGTCCAGCCATGCCTTCGAGACAATGCGCACAGCAGGCAAGCATTATAGCTCCATATTATTATACAAAAATCTTATATTTACTCCGCCGACAATGAAAATCGAAAAATTTTGTTCATTAAAATAATTACATGTTTTTAATTACTACAATATATATATATATATATATATATATGATACCCTATGATTACTGAAGTTTCTTTAGCGTACGTCTAAACTGATCAGCGCTATTCAGAAAAGTCGTCATTTCTTGCTAGCAATGAATTCCAGTCGCGAATTGATCTATTAACAAATGAATATTTGCCAACGTCTGTGCGTTGATGAGATAAATAGATAGAGATAGCGCTCGGACGTCGTCTAGTGTATTTTTTAAAGGGATGAAACTTAGATTAATTTAATATTTTTCCTCGTTAGTCCTCTAAAAAGGATACGACAAAAGCGCTTAAACTCAAAACAAGGCAGAGAGACAGATTGATAGAAAAATTCCTAGAAAAATAGATAAGTAAATAAAGAGTGCGTTCGGAGTCTCGAGTAATATTTTTAAGCGGGTGGGGCTTAGATTAATTTGTCCTTATCCTTCATTAGTCCTGGAATCATGAAACAGGATAGGTCATTGCACTTAAGCGCAACAAGACAGAGACAGTGTAATTTTAAAAAATAGATAGAGCGATAGGTATGTAGATGGAGAGAGCGCTCGGACGTTGTCTAGCGTATTTTTTTTTAAAAGAGGATGGGATATAGATTTCCTTCGTTGGTCCTCGCAAAAGGTAATAGGATACGACTGAGCGCGTAAACGAAACACAAGGCGGATGCAGATTGACATATAAATATATATATATATATATATATATAGATCGTTCGCACATCGTCTGGAGTAATTTTTACACGGTTTGATTTTCTTTTTTTCTCGCTTAGGTCCTCGATAAAGGAAATGGGATACGATAAAATGCAAACAAGATGAAAAGACAGATTGATGGATTGGTAGATAAATAAATGGAGAGAAAGAAAGATATAGAGAGGAAGGCAGAGATCGTTCGGATGCCGTTTACCCGTTAATAGGAAGGGATTTGAAAGTGGGGATGCGGAAGATTGGAGGAAGGTAGCCTAAGGTTAACTAGGGCTCCCGAGCTGTAGTTTAAGGATCCTTCCCGGAATTCGCCTAAAATTTTGGCAGGACAAACCCTAGAAGACCTGCATCGAGCATTTGGTTCTTGACCCACGCCCTTCCGATGGAGAGAGAAGGGGTTTCTTGTGAGGACGCAGAATTCTGTTTTATGTGCTTCTACCAGTTTGGAGGCAGCTGGCCGACTGTTTCAAAGGGAACAGCGAATAACTCTTACCGTATGCCGAAGGTCTGCCGATCCCGGAACATACACCTCTCAAAACTGACCGGGATGCTTGTGGGAACCTTAGTTCAAAAACAGAGAGATGAGTAAGCATCCCCAAAGGAAGTCCTCTGCATATATACCGAACGTTTCATCTCCCAGATAGTACCCCGAGAGGAAGCGGAATATTCCGTGGTCTAAGACCAATTTAGAGCGACCCCAAGGCGTTCAATATTATAGTCAATTTATTGCGCAATAATTGGTTTGGATCATATTAAAATATTATATTGATAATATATTGACTCACTCAAAAAGAGTTATTTATTGCGCAATATTAATATACCTGCATAGTCTGCATAGTCTGTGGGTGGTAATTGGTTGAGTTCTGCCACGGAGTGACCACCGTACTACAGTGAGGAGGTGCTGATTAAACATTTCACAATTTACTGTTTTTAAGTTGTCAACAAATAAACATTAAACACGTAGAAAGAATATTTATTTTAGAATATAAAGATCTGAATCTGAGTTTGCCAGCTCTGTGGAATATAAAAAAGCAATGAGTATAGTAATGGAATAAAAAAAATGAACAAAACCCACGTTTGATTTTTAAATATAGAAAGAAGTTTCCAGATGCTGATAAATTGCAGTTAGTTAAAACATTTAATTCGTTGCGTACTCACCTTAGAAAAGAATTGAAGAGGATGAAGGATTATGCGGGACTAGAACCAACGTTATGGTATTTAAGAAATGAATTTCAATTGATTTAATTTCTTCCATTAGTCCTCGTATGAAGATATAGGATACGTCATTACATAAAATTACAATATAATAATTGGATGCTACAATTATAAATAATTAGATGTTAACATAGTATTACTAGAATTCGGGAACTCACATTTTCCTGTCCAACATATACATTGTAATAATTAACAATACTATGGAAGTTTTAATCAATTTAAAGAATTTGCCTCACGTTGAGCGCCAAAATGTAATAAACAAAAATTGAGCTTTATTTAATTTATATTTAGAGACTTTGAAAAATTTACCTCACGTGAAGCGCCATTTAGGAAATAATTAAATGGAAGGCGTTAATTAAATGAAATAATAATCAAAAATTAACAAACAAGATATTTATTTATTTTGTGGCAATAAAGATAATTACAACAAAATTTGAGATCTTTCTCTCTCTCAGGGCCTCTACTGAGTTTGGTAATGGACACAACAAATTGATTTAAAAATCTTATTAACAAACAGTTCACAATTTATCTAAACAATATGTCGATAGAAAGAAATTAAAAGTAAAGAAATTAACTCTGATTGACAATTAAAAGAGAACGAAATCTGACTTTATCCTTTAATTAAAGTTTACAATTAATCATTAGTTTTGGTTTTGTTACTTACGCAGTGTCCAGCTGGTACCAGCATTCTTTTTGGTTTCGGAAGTACCCTATTGCAAGATTATACACTGATTCTATACATCGACTCACAAGATTTTACACTATTGAAGTCAAAACTGATAGGCTCACAGGAACTCGGATGATCCTCCTGAATGTCAGCTATCTGATGTCTGCTCGCCTTACAGGAATGCTATGATTCGTAGATTTATTAGTCTTTTACTGATTTGGACTTAAAATGCAATGCATCTCCTTGAATATTTATTTTAAGTGTTTATTCTTTTCGGAGCGAACTAACTTTTCTTTAAATCCTTGCTGTAGACTTAAACTGTCAACTTTCCACTATTTACGCTGCAATACTTGCGGCGTGTATTTTTCTTCGTATTAAATTACAAATTTAACTAGTTATACATTGACGATGTCTAATCTCTGCCCAAATTATATTGCTTGTTCTGCTCCTCACGATTTTTTTTCCGCCAACTGACTCCTAGTTCCCTCGAGTTTTAGCGCGCATACGCCATTTTTGACTTTTCGACAAAGCAAAGTGAGCTCGCTTCTCTCATTGTTGCTTTGTTCGATCAGACCGCTATAATGGATTTCTCAAACAATTCAAATTTTACGTCCAAACAATTATTGGCCTAATTAATTGGCATTACAATATATGTTAATAATAACTATATATATCTATTATATATTAATAATAACAAAAATAATAATTCTTTAACTATATTAAAAGTATAATATAATATTTAAAGCAGTAATAAAAAATTTAATACTAGTAAAATGTTTCGAATAGATCAGGAAGAACCACGTACGTCACCAAAATAGAGGTTGCCACCCAACTTGTTTCATTATTCCACATGTTGACTGATGCAAATTATGGCATCGTGTGCATCGTCCCAGAAATATATTGTGCAATATTATTGATGATAATATTAATCGTCTAGGGGTATCCTTAAAAGGTTTTCTACTACGGACGGACGGACCGCGCAATAATCCGCGCTGAGGACATTTTATGAGTCCGCATACGAAGTGAATTATTCTTGATAATTCCTCAGGGGGCACCAGTTCAATAATTTTAACAAATATACAGTTATTTATCTGAGGTTTAATCTTCTGGTGCATAGTGTAATATATGTGCAATATAACTTTTAGTATCACCCCAGAGACATCTGTTTGTTTCTAAGAGAGCTAAGTTGTGATGCAGATATGAAACAACATGTAGTTAGGGAAACGTGGCCAGGTTAAAACATGCCCGTCCGAGCTTTCTGTGAGTCAACCCCTCAGGACAGATTTTTCTACTCGCCGGTCAACTTCAGAATATTTTTTTTCTGTATTTTTTTTTCAAGAAAGAAAATTTTAGCGTCATTCTCAAGGCTATTCTAATAGCACTAAAATCATAAGTATCAAATTAACGTGAATTATTGATAAAACATACCTAATTATATTTATGCTGCATATGTTCAACGTCACGAACCAAATTTACTTTGGTCACGTTTGATATTTTTTGGTTATTTTTTCCGTTTTGTATTAATAAAAATACAGAGTAATTTTTTTTTTTTAAAAAATACGAACAATCATGCACTTAAGGGTTAAAGGCGACATGGACGCGATCTTTTCGACTTCAGGTATTGTGTTTAAGGATCGTGGAAGGATTTATTTTTCGACCGAATTGGTCTCGGATGTACGCGTCGTCCATGGAATCATCGAATTGCGTCGTCGATTTCCGTAACGTACGTCCGGTCATTAACCCCGTTTTAGGAAGGCAGAACCTCGATGGTGAATTAACAGTCAGAAAGCGATGCGGGGGTCAGAGGGGGCTTCAGTGTGTTCCCCCTTGCCCCCCGCGGCCCCCGAAATTTCATAAAAAAAGAGAAGGGAAGACGCAGCAGCAGTGTAGGGAGGGGGGGGGGGGTGAGAGAGCCTGTCGGAATGCTGATATTGGAGCCGGGCTGGAGCGATTTATGTGGGTGCGCTGATGAGCTCGGCTCGGGCATCCATCAGGCGTCGCTTTATGACGCCACTTTGCAGCGCCGCGCCGGTGATTAACTGCGCCAAATCAGTCCGCCAAATTAAATCCGGGTACGCGCTAGTCTCAGATTATTACATAGTTCAGTGTTCATAAATACTGTGCGCCACGCGGCTGGGAGGGGGGGGGGGGAGAGTCCCACCCTTCTCCCTCTCTCATTGCGAGGGTGACGGATAGAGTCTAGCATCTCTGGTCGCAGAGATAGAGAACGAAGCGGCAGCAACTGGTCAGGAGTCATCAAGGATTTTTCCTTCCTAACGACAGACGCCGGGACAACTCCTGATATTCAATCCTCTGGAAAAAAAAGCTACACCTTCCTTAACTTCAACCGTATTACTTTAGTGTCACTTGGACTATTAACAGCGAGTTGACGTCATTGGCTCAATTCAGTGTTTTTGAGCGTGCCGATGTTTGCAACACTACGCGCTTTAGCGACCGTTGTCCCCAAAACAGGGCTGTGTTTATTATAATCTCTCTTTAAGTCTACTTCCTTCTAAAATAGTATACTAATTAGATAAATAAACATCCAAATTACGGACGAAATAAAATGCTAAATACATACTACACCTTTCTTTATATATATTGTGGTATGCACAATTACATAAACAAGGAAGGAAATTGAAATTAAACCAAAATATTTTTTTAAAACATAACAAAGATTATTTATTTGACAAATTTGTTTTTTGTTGAATTTACATTTTATATTTTTCAGTAAATGGCTCAGCTTTTATGATAATCAAAATTTCGTGACCGCTATATGGCCATTAATAAAGACAGTGATTTACAATTTTCACCAAGTTACATAAGCAAAAAATAAATTTTAATTTACAATACAAATTCTATACCAGCAACAAAAACTATAGAATCCAGTTAGATTTATATAAATCCAGCAAAGTTATAGAAAACTGGCGTTAAACGATATTTACGAAATATTTAAAGAAGATAGTTTTTTGTTTTTACATACCATTTATTTAGAGCTGCTCTGGTTTGTGCACATGTGATTATTTAATTTTTTATAGAACATTATTTTCATTGACAGCCCATAGTACATATTTTGTTATCGTCTCACTTTCCCACACTTTATTCGTCT